>OX031315.1:18347500-19683396 GCA_943737955.2 Myopa tessellatipennis
CAACTGCATAGCAGTATAACAGTCCATTGTTCATTATATATCCTCTGCCTAGCCATCGTCCAAGGTCTTCATTTTGGGTTTCTAATGATACGATTATATCTTTTAGATAATCATCCTTTAGCTGTTCTTCACGGATGTTGCTCATACTTCTTCGCGGTAAGTCAATGTCAAATGCGCAAATAGCATTGATCGTATCTGTGTGCTCGTTATCGGTGCCTGTTGGCCGAGACAACATATCTGCCAACGAATTAGTCTTACCAGGTGTGTACTCTATTTTGAAGTTGTACTGTTGTATTTGTAGTGCCCATCTTGCTAAACGACCTGATGGAGTTTTTATAGTAAGCAGCCATTTTAACGGCTGATGATCTGTCATCAGAATGAGCTCTTCGCCTTCTATATATCCTCGAAACTTAGAGCATGCCCAAACAATTGCAAGTGCTTCTCGCTCGGTTGTAGAATAGTTTTGTTCAGCTTTAGTGAGTAAGCGGCTAGCATATTCAATCGGATGTTCTTCATTACCCTCCCCCTTGAGTAAAGCTGCACCTAATGCATAGCCACTAGCGTCCGTTTTCAATATAAATGGCATATTGTCTCGAGCTTGTTTAAGAATTGGTGGAGACGTCAGTAGTTCTTTTAAGGCTTCGAAAGATTGTTTCTGCGCTTGTTCCCATTTCCATTTTACGCTCTTCTTTGTTAAGTTTGTAAGCGGTTTTGCAATTTCAGCATATCCTTTAATAAATCTGCGGTACCAAGAGCACGTCTGTATGAAAGATATAAGCTGCTTTAGATGTTTGGGCTCAGCACGTAGTCGTATAGTGTTTATTTTTTCCGTGTCGACCGCAATACCCTCTGGAGTAAGCACATGGCCAAGAAATTTTACATAAGGACAGCAATAGCGACATTTGTCGTTTTTTACACGCAAATTGAATTTCTGCATTCTTTTAAATATCTTGTTTAAATCTTGAAGGTGTTTTTCAAATGACGGAGAGCATAAAATAAGATCATCTAGATATGCTAACAATTGCACGTCGGCAATGCCTGTTTTGAAACAATCAATTAAACGTTGAAAAGTGGCGGGGGCATTTCGCAACCCGAATGGCATTATTTTGAAACGAAATGTTCCAAACGGAGTAATGATACAAGTCTTATCGCGGTCTTCTTTCGCTACACTGATTTGGTAATAACCGCTTTGTAGTTCTAATGTTGTCATAAAGGCTGTACCTTTTGACGCATGAAGCAAATCATCAATCCTTGGCAACGGGTACCTGTCGGGTATGGTTATTGCATTTAACTTCCGGAAATCTACGCACACACGTACTCCACCATTTTTCTTGGGTACCATTACCACTGGTGATGACCATGCAGATTCGCATTCCTCGATTATTTCGGTTTCTATCAAGTTATCTATTTCTACTTTAAGATCCTTCATTCTGGCAAAGGGGGTCTGTATGGTGGGGATGCGATCGGCTGACTTGTTCCGGTATCAATCTTATGAATCGCGTATGGTGTTGGTTCACATAGAGGACTGAAAACATTGGCGTGTTTATGCAAAAGAGCGTCAAGCTCATTTTTCTGCTCATGACTCAACACACTGCCATCGGCTTCTTTTATAATATGAAAATCAAAAGAGTAAAGTGGCGTAAAGATTGAGTCAATGTAATCGTCTGCTTTATTTCTGTGCATTTCTCCGCTGAAGAGGCCTCTGTCTGTTTTTCTATCAGGTGTTATCGAGTTGGTTGACAGAGCATCTTTAAAGATATGCTGAACTGTACGTGGAGAGCAAAGACTACAAGACTGGAAACTCCTCTTATTTCGTGAGAGAGCTCAAAAAAATGTCCGTCCGCGTGTTCACATACAGTGTATGTGAATTGTATGGTGAAATGTCCGACTTGTTACAAGCTAAAACAGGCTATCACAAAGCATGATATCTGAAAAGGTAAACCGTTTTGCTTTGTTACCACACCGCCACAAAATGATGGGGTGAGTTAGTGGCAGGGATACCAATGACACAGCTTTATTACTAATTATTTTTTTGGTTTTTAAGTAAACATTAATAGAAAAACTAATTTCCATTTATAAGTTCTAGAGGTTTTGATGATTTCTAAGCTGTTTGGAAATATTAAAAAGTAATGTAAACTTATTTATTTTTGTAATTTTTCATTTCTCTTTTATTTAAATTAAAATGTGTTAACACAAATAAATTTACAATTCATTTATTTAAATTAAAATTAATTAAACATAAACACATTCTCAATTCATGCATTTAAAATTAAATTCGTTTAAATTAAAGACCAAAAGAACTAAAGTCACAATTCAGTAAATATTAAACTAAATCAAAGATCAATATTCAACAAAACATGTTGAATACGTTGGCATCTCTTTCGGCTAAAAATACGCGTGGTATGTTAAAAACAGCTGACTAAATTTGTGAAATGAGTAAATTTTATGAATTTTAACTTCGTTTTACTTGCAAAATATTCAATATTGTGCAACTATAAGACTTAGAAAGGTTTCATGTACATTTCTAGAAGCGTGCGTTGCTTTTCAAACTGGCTCCTTGGTCTTTTTTACGTATTTGAAAAATCATATTTCTGGCTTATTGCTGTGAAGAAGAACAAGAGTGGCATTCCTCTCTCAAAATATTTTGTAAACAAATTCCCGGACTGTCAAAATTTGTTCCCGAACTGTCAAAATTACATGCGTTTTGTTTTTGTAATCTACGACACCCAAGCCTGATTTCACCAACACATTCAAAGCGAAAAAAGAGTTTCCAGTCTTGTAGTCTTTGGTGGAGAGTAATCGCTTGATTGTGTGAACTCCGGGCCAAAATATTCAAAATCGGATATGTGATTCGTGGCCAGACTGTTTTTCAGATTTTTGATGTTTTTCAATACTGCTAATCATCTCCACTGGCTTACGTTTAGCATTTGTACTCACAACTCTAATATTTTCTATTAGATTTAATTGTACTGGCGCATTTGGTACGAAATCAAATTGCTGGGTTGCGTTGCTTTCGAAGTACCAATACCGTTGTGCCATATTCAGAACAATGCCGGATTTTTCCATGAAATCCGCGCCAATGAGCGTACGATTCCCCTTTGCCTCTGGCAAGACAATGAATTCAATATTTTGACATCTACCACCTATAACTATTTTACAACTGGTCGTCAAGCACTCTTCAGCGGAGGTGCTTCCATCTGACAGTGTAATCTCGCAACTTACTTTTTCAAACGTGCAACCCTTCTGGTCCATAATACGTTTAAGGTTCGCGCTTGACACACTTGTTCGCGCACCAGTATCAAAATAACCTTGTCCAGGTACCCCAAATAGCTGGATATTTACGACGGGAACATTGCGACCAATTATTGATGGTGCCATAGAATTAAATTGTACGGAATTCGTTGCTTCACGTAATTTAGTTTTGCAATTTGAGCAATTTGCACGTGTCACCCCTGGAGCATTGCAGCCATAGCAAGCAAATTTTGGCTTCGTCACAACGGCTTGGGCAATCAAAGCTGACTGAGCTTCTTTTTCTAGGGCTTCCGCCTTTTTGAAGCAATTCTCTTGTGAATGGCCCTTTTTTCTGTACTGGCAAAAATTACAACGCACTGGACCACCGTGCTGATTTTCTACAACAGTGTTCACAGGCTGACTGCGTTCTGCCAAATTGTGCTCCGTTTCACGAGCCTCACTCAAAAGTTCATCTAAAGTTTTAATTTTTTCTCTCGATATGCGCTCACGCACTTGCGAGTAAAGCATTCCAAACAACATGTCAATTTGATCAGATTCCCTTGGCAGGTTTTTCAATTGAGCAAAAAGAGCACGTTTCTTTCGAACAAAATTGTCAATTGGTTCACCTTTCTGGTGTTTGCCTTCAAAGATTTCGACGTAAATTCGCCATGCTGGCTTTGGTGGGCAGAATGATTCACGTAGCATTCGAGTTACATCTGCGAATGTTGTAATGCCTGCTTTGACACCAGACCACCATTCCGCAGCATTGGCATACCACCATTGTAACGTGCCGTACACGTGCTGAAAGTGCCGCTTCTCGTATTTGCGTTGGATACGACCTGCATAAGCCGATCAAACTGTTCTGCTGAAAACATCGCCATTTTCTTTTCCTTAATGCGTTCGCTTCTTCTCAAAAAGTAAGCCCCACGTTGGGCGCCAATTATAGTGCAGTTTATTACGGAGTAATTATTTTAAGAGCAGAGTTAAATAGGAATCAAAAATGACGGATGAAGTCTCGCTGTCAAATCAATAAAATTAGCAATAGACGAATAACACGAATATATAATAAATATAGTAACTGTTTTGGGTTACTGCGACCAGCTTATCGCTGTTCAACAGTAAAAGTGCCAGTACTATTAGGTGCCGTCCAGCCTTCGCTGTCCAAACACCATTTGTGCTATTTAATATTGCACCGCATGACTTACCTCGCTGAAGGTTTTGCAAAAGTGAAGTTAATCGCACAGAGCCGTCAGCTTTTATACACAACCTTCATCGAGTCATGGGAGTGAGATGAACGAGACAAATATATATTACAAATACAATACAAACGAGACAATTATATACATTCATTCTTATAATAACACTACAACTAGGTGGCGCTTCTTCGTAGCGTGGATCTCCACTGGATGGCGCTGCTACAAAAATATATTCTAATCCTAACAAATAACGCTACGAAATCGCGGACTTTAAAATTTGTACAACAAACGAAAGGATCTACTATATCTATCATTTCTGATACCAAGAAGCTACTAACACCTACTCTATGACAAGCCGAAACAAAAATTTCCAAAAACCGGGATTCTAACTTTTTGACATAAATTATAAAATCCGCCGGTAGCTTTACTAAACTATAATTTTGAAATTCCTTTTCTAATGTGAAAAGGAATTCTTCCGTAATGGCAGCATTTCCAAAATGCGGCAAAGGCTGTACACAATTGTGAAGCTTGTGAAACTTCAAATACAACCAACCGCAGACTTAAGCAAAAGCATTTTCCTTTAATACGTTAATTTCATCATTATTAAAATCAATTTGGACCCGATCAATTGCGAAAGTTTGTGGCCTTGGCAAACTTTGGAATTGCTGCCATGAATAATTCTGCACTAGCGAGTCATCATATACCTGGCTTGACCACATGACCACATGCAACATGCAAATAATATAGCAAAAATTCGAAAGTTACAAATCATATATATCTGTGGTCACATGCAATAACATCTTATGTCGCTTTTTCTTACTTTTCAGTAAGCTGCTTTCAAATTTTTGTTCGACAATTTCACACCAATACCGATAAAAAAATATATATGGCGGTGTGCATCCTATACGGATATCTTTAATAGTTTAGGAGATGTAGTGATAAGAATTCAATTTTCTAATTTCTTCTTAACTCGACTTAGGCTGTTATTGCTTGTGAACACATACATATTCGTATATCGAGATATTTTTCTAATAAAAATTAACTAAAATAGATATATAATACCATATTTTATAATAACAATAATTTCTTCTAAATAAATTTTACATAAACTTGTATATAAAAATCTTCAGTGTGTGTCTGACTTCTTTTCTATGAATTTTACATGCAAATTACTAAAACAAAACGTTCAGCCTGAGTGTCTGCATTCGGGAATTTATATAGGCTGGGATCGCCGGAACATACTTCTTTGCTGCAAAATCTCCTTGCCGGCATTGTAAAGTAGAAGTCTTCAAAAATCGGTCAAAAAGAAGTCAGAATTATTATTTATAAGAAAATATTGTAAAATTGTATCCCGCTTGAATTGAAAAATTCAGTTGAGGTGAAAATTTTTAATGACGTCAACAGCGTTTCTGTTCATATTACCAAAAGAAATTATAAAAGTACGAAGTTGTGTAAAAGGGGAAGTAGGAAAAAGTGTACTTAAATAAAATGAAAAATTTGTTAATAACATGAAAAGGAAAGCTTAATTACAATAATGGTTAATAAATTATACATATATGAACGTACTAGTGTATCTTTCAACTAAAAAAACAACTTTTTGGTTAAATCGTAGTACACTAGCAGCAGTACTTACGTACCAATTGAGCAAAAAGGTTTGAAGTTTGCAAACCAGAAAACCGAATTTAATAATGAGGTGATTTAAATATGTAGATATGCCAACACCTACTTTCATTTGCCTATAAGTTAAACCTTTTTAGGTTTTAATAAGTTTTTAAAAAAAGCTTTATTAAATTCCAACCGTTTCACACAATGATTTGATTAAGACTAACTTAAAGAATAATAATTAATGATTCTTATAGTTTAATATTATTCTGCTCTGCTACTCCTCTGCTGCTGTAATCTCCGCTGCTACTGTCTGTGGTGTTCTTCTGCAGTATCGGCGTCAGCATTTCTGTAGAATTTGGTGCTTGGCAGGATGCAACTCGATGCCTTCTTCGTGACATTTGGCATTTTACGTGGCATGAGGTGTTGGGTTGATTCATGTAAAGATTCTTGAATTTTCTATGTGTTAACTCCTCCCCTCTTAAATGCAAACGTCCCCGTTTGTTGAGATTAATTATTCGGAATTATTTGCAATATTTGATTTGCTTGTTCTATGGGTTGTTTTTCTTTTGGGGTAGGATTATTTAATTGTATTCGAACTACATTCTTTTCTTGTTTTTTGTTCATCCAAATTTTAATAGCTATTGCTAATATTATAATTAGCGTAAGTAATGTTGTAGTAATGTTTGATCCTAGGTTAATCTTGCTTTTTGAATTTAAATTTTCGATACGTTTTGTGTTTGAAAGGTGAAGATCCTTTAGCATTTCTAAGCTAAGTACTTCTTTAATTGATGTTGATGGGATATCGGCTTGTAGGATGGCGGGCATCGGTTTGTTGTAAGATGCTTCTGCGTACGTGTAGATTTTATGATCGACGTATATGGTACTATTATGGTACTGGATTAAGTAGGATCCAGTTAAGTTTATTGTTTCCTGGTTTGCTATAATAGTTCCATTGTATTGGTTTAGGAGCAGAAGTCCTGGCAATATGGGTTCTACCGATGGTACGTGTTGATTGTTGATGGCTTCGCATGTGGAGTTTTTGCTCATTAGCAGATGTGGTATGCAGGTTGTATTATTTATGTTAATTATATTTTTATCGTTACATATTTGTAGTCTGTTAAAGATTTGACAATCTTTTCTTATTCCTAATGTTTGACTTTCGCATTGAATAACATATTCAAATGGAAGTCTTATAATTATTTGGTTTTTTTTTAATGGTTTTATTAAAAATGTTTCACATAATGTTTTACTTATAATGGGTATACTGATTATATATAGAATTGTGTTGTTTCTTACAGCTATTTTTGCATTTGCAAATTCGATCATTTCGTCGATATTTATGTAATCTAGTTCATTTTGTTCATATATTTCTCTTAAAATTTGTATTTCATACTTAGAAAATAGGAAAGAATTTATTACGCCGGCCTTAGCCCAATGTATTGCGTATTCTATATTTGTTAATTCTTCTTTTATTATCTGTAACTTATATTTAATTTCAGATGCGTAAATAAATTGTTCATTATAGTGATGTTTAAGAGTGGCTAATATTCTATTTGACATTTTCGTTATATTACTTATTCTATCTATTACAAGTTTATTTATTATTACTTGTTTATTATTATTTTTTAATAAATTGTTTAGTTTTGCGTTGATTATTTCTAAATCTGAATGATCGGGACTCCCGGCAATCCATTTCCATGCCGTCCCTAGAATATCTATTGAACGTTTATTTTTATGTTTAATTTCTAGTCTACTGAGTTGCTCTTGGATGTGGGTGATTTCATGGGATAGGTAGGGAAACAGGGGGTCGTTGTTTCCAACTTTGGATTCGATGGCGGTCTTCAAGTCCTGTAGCGTGGTTTTGTAAGGTGTAATGTCTATGTCGTGTATGAGTTTGAAGGTTCCTGTCTGCATTCTGGTAATTCCTGTATTGACTGTCAGTATCTGTGAGTTCGTGTAATCCATAATTTTTACTTCGGCCGTGCTACTGCAAGCATATAATCTGAAAATTAATTTTAGTTTTTTATTCTACTTTTATGTACTATTCGTCCTGTTTCAGTGACTACAGTATTTGATTTATTTTCTTTTACTATCGCCTTTTTGTATCTTGGGGATAATTTTGAACCTATTCGCTTGTTTAATTTTACGTAGATAGTTTCACCGGGGAAGTAGGTTTTCAAGGGTTGTCGGTTCTTGTTGTGCGTTTCTAGGTCTTTGATTTGTTTTAGTTTTAACTGTTCGATGTTTTGTTTTCGTGCATTTTCGTATTGTTCTGGCGTAGTGCGTATGTGTCTTCCGAAGAAAATGTCTATTGGTTTCTTTTGAGTCGTACTGTGGATGGAGTAATTATATTCGTAAACAGATCTATCCAGGAGTTCTATGAACGTTCTATGTATTTGGTTAGTTTTAATCGCATTATCTCTGAAAGAGTGGAATGAAAGCGTTCTACTTGTCCGTTTATTGTACTAACGTATGGGGGTGTTTTGTGTATTTGAATTCCTAATTGATCTTCTTTTACGTTAATGCTGTACAAAGATTCTGATGTAAGTTGCTTTATATTAATTCTAACATTTCCCATAATAGTCATAAAGTTTCCTCTAGTATGTATTGTAGCGTCTAGTTCCTTAAGGCTATCGTTCCCAAGGATACCACTAAATGATTTTAAAGTGGGTAAAAGGTAAAATTTAATTTTTGTGTCTTTAATGCCAAATAAATTTATGAATGTGTGTCGGGTAATTTTAATGTCACCTGCTATAGACTTTGCGTAAAAGTCTTGTTCGTTGGGGGTAGAGATTTCGACTAACGAGGGTTGAATATAATTTTTAGTTGATCCAGTGTCGATCAAAAATTTTAATATTGTTCCACTCTTCGTTCTGCATTGAAAGTAAGGGAGCGAAGAGTTGTTTAAGCTAAAAAATGAATATCGCTAGTGTCATAACTGTAATTGGTGTTATCGTCGGGGAAATTTTGTTGGATGTATTCAGTTAACTGTGTGTCGTTATTCTGGTCTTCGTTCGTAAGGGTTTGTTCGTATTGATGGTAGGTGGAATCTTGTTCGGATTCTGCGTTAATGTGAAAATTCCTTTGAAGTTTATTTGGGTTTTGAGCGTAGTTTTGCGGAGGTCTTTTTCCTGTAAGGTTATTTTGATATGGTTTATTCATGTAATTTATATTGCGTGTCTGTAGGGTAGTGTCAACATCCATAGGTTCTGGCCTGAGTTGAGGCTTAGTAGCGGAAGGTCGAGGAGGTGGATTATACTGATTAAAGGGATTTCTCTGTACTGTGTTCTGCCATAAGGGTTGGTTTAAATTAGCAAAGCGTTGGTTTGTATTAGCAAAATGTTGGTTTGGGTTAGTAAAGTGTTGGTTTGGCCTATATGAATTAAAAACGTGTTGGCGTGGTTGTGGAAGGTATGCTAATTCGGGATGGAATTCCCTATTCTGTCGTGGTGGGAATTGTTTCCTTGGTGGCGAAGGTGGATTATAATTTCTGTTTGGATTATGATTACCTGAAGCGTAACTTGAACGGAAGTTTTGATTTTCTAACTTAAGGCATAGATGAAGGGCTTGTGGAAGATCGACTGGCTCTTTGATGCCTAGCAATCTTGGCAAGTCGCCTTTAAGTCCTCTAACAAATGTGTCTAGGGCCTTATCGCGGTATGTTTTTGTTAGTAACTGGATGGATTCCGATCCGGCATCCATGCATCCTATTTTGTTTAAAATAAGGGACAAGTGGGAATAAACTTTCTGGTAGAATTCTTGAACTGTTAAGTGTCCTTGGATAAGTGCGGTCATTTGGTATTCGAGGGTGCCTACGTCGCGTTTGTCGGCGTAATGTAGTGTAGGACATTTCGAAATTGCTTCCCAGTTCAGAGGTGTGTTATATGATTCAAGTGCAATGTCGGCATTGCCTACTATTTTGTTACGTATAACATTTAGTATCCCATAATATTTGGGAGTGCCTCTAGAGTTATCGTATATTTGTATTATACGGTCGACACTCTTTTTCCACGAGTTGAATTCTCCTGGGTTACCGGAAAATTCTCTGAGACAGCGGACGACGTCTGGTATTTTGTCTAGCTCTGATAGGTTTCTTGAATTTGATGGGTCTATGGTCACGTCGGTTACATTTAAAGTGTTTGCGTTAGGATTCAGTACTGTTTGCATAAGGTTTTGTCCTTCAGTTCTCATCGCGTTTTTAACGATTTCAGAGATTACTGTTGTCAGTTGGTCCATTGTAACGTTGGTTGCCATTCTGGAGGGTGATCGAGTTGGTAAGTCTTCAGGAACGGGGTTAAGAGTTGGAGGGCGTATAAGATTGTCTGGATTTGACATATGTATGTAATTTTTGAAAACTGTTTCTTAAGATTACTAGTTCCTTTTTTTTTTTTTTTTTTTTTTTATAATTATTGTATATAATATTAATATATAATTATAATTATCATATATTCCTTTCCTCTGGTGAGTGTGTGATTATCTTTGCTCTGGAGGGACTCGAAAGTTTCTCAGGGTTGTTTATAGTTATAAATTGGAGGGACTCGTAAGTATCGCAATTTCTTTTTTCTTTATTTGATAGGTTAAATTTTATTTGTTTTTAATTATATCTGAAATCAGAGGGACTCGTAAGTTTCGTGATATCGATCTTTATTTTTATAAATTGGAGGGACTCTTAAGTTTCGCAATTTTTATTTGGTTTTGATTGTATTTTGTTTATATCACGAAGGAAAGAAAATATAATCAATATACAATTAATATTTGATATATTGAAAAATTAGGTTCACTTTTATTAATAAATTCACTTTAAATTTCTCTTATTATAAAAATTTTCCGTTGTAAAATTTTAATTTTTTTTTCCTCTTAGAATAAATTTAATTTATTTTTTTCTTAAATCACTATAAAAATTTTCCGTTTCAATATCTGATTTTTCCTTTATTTATCTTTACATTTTTCCTATCACTTAATAATAACTTACATTACTAGGAACGGCCACATCGCTGGGTGACGAACTGGATTTGTCCGTTTTGTCCGAGATTTTTGATGTTCCTTCGGTGACTCCGGATCCTGGTGTCGCACTCGCTTGTTTCTACAGATGGAAGCAATCCCTGCTTATGTGCCGTTTTTTAGAACAGGTTGCGTTTGTCTTTGCCGCTTGGTATCCTGCCACTGCTTAAGGGGCTATTGGTTACTCCTGTCCCTTAGGGTTGGGACCAATCGCGTGGAGGAACTTCTTGGTTATGATGTCCTTAAAGTGCCTGGTGTCCTGCCACTACTTGAGGGGCTTATCTTATGAACTTGATAATTCCACTTTTGCACACACGACGACTGGTCCCTGTTCGGGCGCCAGTTAAACCTTTTTAGGTTTTAATAAGTTTTTAAAAAAAGCTTTATTAAATTCCAACCGTTTCACACAATGATTTGATTAAGACTAACTTAAAGAATAATAATTAATGATTCTTATAGTTTAATATTATTCTGCTCTGCTACTCCTCTGCTGCTGTAATCTCCGCTGCTACTGTCTGTGGTGTTCTTCTGCAGTATCGGCGTCAGCATTTCTGTAGAATTTGGTGCTTGGCAGGATGCAACTCGATGCCTTCTTCGTGACATTTGGCATTTTACGTGGCATGAGGTGTTGGGTTGATTCATGTAAAGATTCTTGAATTTTCTATGTGTTAACTTATATATTTGCACAAATTTAACAATCTATTTGCTTTTAATATTGTGTTTCTTAGGTTATATATTTCTAAATTTTTTTAACAAGCATTTTTGGTAACTATTGAGATTGAAAGTGCAAATTAAGTAAAACAATTATGTTTACAAATTTGTAAAACAAAACAATATACAATATGTGTATAACTTATTTCAATTTTCTAATATTCCAGAACTTAACCTAATTTGCTGTACTTGAGTTAAATAATAAAAGACATTTAAATTTCGATTAAAAGTAATGTTTATTAAACCGTTTCATTGAAAGTTGAACAAAATATTTGCCTTTTCGCACTTAATTTTATAGTCTACCAATACAAGCATCAAATTGTTCATAGTTAATGTATATTTACGATCCTTTGATGCCTTTTTTTCCTGCGATAAACAAAATATTTAAATGAAACTAAACAAATAATATTTATATGAATATATGTATATCCTATAGTACATTCAATATACATATAACTTCACCATTCTACATTCCAAATTGCAAATTGAAGTTATTACTCGATTGTAATTATTATTAGATATTATTTGCAAATATCTGACTTTCATAATGTTGTATGTCGCGATCGCAATTTCCACTTCCGTTTGACAAGAACTTTCAAAGCCAGTATTATTGTTTCTATAATACTACTCCGCCAGTGAGTCAAGGCCAAGTTCACATTAATGCAACCACAGCACTTTGCTTGGTAAGCCCGAAGCTTTAGTTTAATTTGTTTTAGTCAAGCTTTGGTTTTATGAACTTCGAAAGCTAAGGTAGCAACCAGAACACTTCGCATGGAATGGATTGTGGAAGCTGGCATTTAGTAGCGAGCTTCCAAACCCTAGAATTCATAGCGCGTGGCGATTGTAGTGGATTGTGGAAGCTAGCTTTCATTAGCAAGCTTCCAAACCATTAAATCGCTTGGTTTGAAATAACCGCCGATCAGAATCCACACGCGGAAGAATTAAATTGAGAACGATTTTCTTCCGCGTATTGATTCTGCGAATATTACAATTTTAATATTGCGAAATAATGGAAATTGCGAAACACGGCATACTGACCCGCTTCAGTTCGGTCGACGTCTGTGTCGACCGAGCTAACGTGAAATCTAGAAAAGATTCCAACGAGAGTCTTGTAAATATATCCAAACTAAGAAGTCGTTGATAGTCGCGTTAAAGTCGAGTAGTGCTAGTTTTAGTAGTAAGTGTAATAAACAATAAGTGTACATAATTAATAACAAGTATAAATAAAAAGTAGTGTTAAAGTAAATCTTAAGATAAGATAAAGTACAACATATTGAAACAAACATAAAAGTCAATAATAAAGACGTAACAGATCGAAACTAAGTGCAGTTTAATTGAAGTCAAGGAGAGATAGTAGAAGACCACCCGTAAGGAAATACAACATATTGGCGCAGCCGGTAGGATTCGAAGAATCCTCGAGAAGAATTCTCGTTTCGAAGGGTTCAATTATCCTTATTTTTAACTTCATTTATGTTTATTATGTTAAATTTTTATTTAATTTTGGAGAATTTCTGATTTTTTTAGGGATATATTTAATGTCCTATGGTAATTATTTTAAGGTTATGAAGTTGTGCTTTAATATGTACAGCGAAAGGAAAAATTTATAAAACTAATTAATTATATTAGAATACATTATATTACATTTTTATATAAATCATAAAATAACTTTCAGCTAAAAATTCATCGGTTCATCAAAAGGATGCCAGCTTAATTGCACGGCAAACTTATCTGTCCAATAGCATTAGCTGTACAAAATCTTTGCTGAGGTCGACCCATTTCACTCGGGAAGTCATTCTTATATTTTTATAATTATAGGATAAAGTATTAGAGAAAATAGGAAGTTTTTTTTGTTTTTTTTTAAAGGAAAATTAAGATTATCAAGAAATAAAAGTGATAGTGTTTTTTTTGTTTTAGTCTGAACTTAAAAGTGCTGTAACACATTACAGCAAATAGAGAATTTGTAATTTGCCGACCTTAAAACAAAAAAAAAAAAAGTGAAAGAAAAAACCAATAGGTGAAAAAACCAATAGGTGAAAAAACCAATAGGTATTTAAAGTGAAAAAGTTCAAATGATAAATTTCCCCAAATTGTTAAAACAGGAAACCAATCCAATACTAAAACAAACGCGTAAAGTATACGGTTAAGTTGTATAGTTTCGGGTGTGTCTTAGACGTTTGACTTCAAAGTACATTGTTAAATAAATTTTAACATTCAATGTAGTTGATTTCAAAGTCGCACATTTTAAGTTGATTGGTTGATAATTAATTTTATAATTTTATTCGTCCGTATTTCGTATTTTTAAATAATACGTCCTACATTCGCAAATGTATGAAATTTCAAAAAAAAAGAGTAATAATCGGAATTACAATAAATTAAAACACTAAAAATAATTTTTTTTTTTGTTATTAAAAATAACCAATTTAAAGGTTAAACATTTAAAGTACGGAGCTTAGAGACTTCATATCTTTTGGAGAATCAAAGCCAAGTTAACTTCGTTGTTTCAATAACACACAATTACAATTGCTGGCTGATAAAAAACAAGCAAAGTTAGATTCGTTGTTTCAAATAACAAGCAATTATAATTGCTTGCTGATGAAAACAATTAATGATAGCAAGCAATTAACAAAAAAATAACTCGAACGAGCTCACTAGGTTAATCGTCCGAATACGAGATTGCAAACGTTGCAGTTGTGTTGGCCGCTAAAAACAGACGCAGATCGTTCATTCCATTCTGTGAGGTCTTAAATTACCTCAGCGCAGTCAAGAAAATTTTGACGCTTCATCTCTGCTTGAAACAAAGCAGCAGCGAGCTTCAGCGTACAAACTAATGAACAGATGTACAGCGAATGTTTACTGGATGCTCGGTAAACGAAACGAGCAAGAAAGCTAAGCCGGTTAAGGAAGTTGAAACTTCACAATAAAAATTTTAATTGTTTCTCATTCTAAAGTACTATGAGTAGTATAAAGAATTAAACGTTTTATGGAACGATTAACGATAATCGATGTTGCTAAGTAGTCGCTTGAATAAAGTTTTAAGTACGAGAATTGGGAAAAATTACCAAAACTGAAATATTAATAGAATAAAAAACAACTAAATTATATGTCGTTCGTTTAATTCATGGCCGAGTCATTACAGGAGCAAGCTTACTTAGAATTAGATAGAGCCCATAAAGAACTGAAACGCCTTGGGCAACTTTGAAAGACACAGTAGGCAACAAAGAAAACGTGGAATTGATAAAGTCTAGAGTAGGGGACTTAAAAGACCATACAAGTGTAGAAAAAGCAGACGTAATAGTAGAGGAATTACTTAAATTCCTAAACCAGATAAAAGAGAATAAGACAGAAGATTCAAAGACATGGGAATTAGAGTTTAACGCGTTAAGAAATAGATACGACAATTATTTAGTAAATAAAGAGTTTCAGGAAGACTTACTAGCGAACTTAGAAAGCGAGAACGTAAAACTAAAGGAATTATTAGAGAAGGAAGGCTTAACCGAAGAAACATTAAATAGAACGTTAGAACAGGAATCGGCACAAAAATCAAGAGAAGACTGTGCATCCTTAGAGAAGGCGAATTCAAGAATACAAGAATTGAAAGAGGAAAACAGACGCCTAAAACAGGAGATAGCGCTAGTGAACGACCAAACACTATACCATAAGGAAGCTATCTCAGCCATAGTCAATCCAGAGGAGTATAACTTTCATTTCCTGCATTCAGACCATCAGGAACTCATTAAAGCAAAATGGGTATCGCAGAAATAGCAAAAATAACAAGCAGTATTGTCCCACTGTTTTCAGGGACACAGTCACCAGATTTGAGAGGTGAGGTGTATAAGTTCATACAGGCGTGCGAGTTGGCTACAAATGAAGCAACTGAAGCAAATACACCACTTTACATAGAATGCATCAAACAAAGATTATATGGAGACGCTTATGATCTTGTAGGCACACAACATGTCAACACTCTAGAGGAATTATACCTAGCGATACGAAGAGTCTACCTACCAACAGCTGCATTAGACGTAACGTTGTCAGAACTCCAGAATTGCAGCCAATTGCATAATTAGGACGTTCGGCAGTTCGCAAGACGTCTCAACATGAAAAAAACACAGGCATTGCAAATAGTGAAAGACACATATAAGGGAGTAGGTGACAGCGCACTTGTATCCATGGTAACGACATCGGCAAATAAGGCGTTTAGAACAGGGTTAACAGATGCAACGTTACGAACGCACATGTTAAATGTGAAAGGGAAGAGTATTGAGGAAATGACTGAAATAGCAATAAACACGGTGGTGGAAATACAAAGAAGTAACTCCATTCATCAACCCAATATTACACTAATATTAAACATGAATTCCATCGAACCCTAAACAAGACCTCCTGTAAATAATCGCGTGGGTTACCAGAGACCAGAAGAAAGGCTTAACGTTTCGAGAGCACCACAAGAGAAAATAATTTGTTCATTTTGCAATAAACGTGGGCATACGCGAGAAAAGTGTTTAACTAGGTAAAACACACCGTACTGCCAAAAGTGTTTAAAATATGGACACGAGACGAACTGGAGGTGCAACAACAGGAGCGGTCAGAGCAACGTAAATCAAGGTTCTAATAATCGGAACCAGGGAAATCAACAATGGAACAGACCACAGCAGAATTGGCAATCTAACCATGTCCAACCGAATTGGCAACCAAACCAACCGGAGCAAAATAGGCAACAAAAACAAGTACAATCAAACTGGAAACAACAACAGAAGAATCTCGTGAACCCAAAACCGAATCCATTTAAGGGGGTTCAAGGGAATCAGAATACTGTGAATACGCCGAAGGGCACGAATCAAACAATATGTCATTGGTGTAACAGACCAGGACATATAGTAGCGAACTGTACAGCTAAAAAAAATTGGGAGACTCTGCAGAATAATCAGCAGGGAAACCGGCAAGGGCCCAGACAAGGCCAATAATCTGGGATCCCAACCATAATAGAAATTTAAGGCCAAAGGAAGTAGTAACCGTACGTCCAACATCGGAAGAGATCGTGGATATGTTACAGACTTCAGATATATTAGGAGCTAATAAAGCTAAAAATATGGGGTACAATTTTAATAATAAAATAAAAATTATCAAACAGAATGATAAAGTACATGCTTTAAATGAAGCAGTCAGTAAAATAACGAATAAAGCAAACAAAATAATAGAAATGGGAGCACAGTTTTTAATAATCACCTTGCTAATTATACAGTTAGCATGTACCTCGATTGTAAAAACAATGTGTCTCAATTTTCAACGTTATAAAGCAAGGAGCGCTAGTCTTAATATAGTAGAATATATTATAGATATAAAAGCACTTGCAAATAAAGTAAAATCAAAAATAGCAGAAAAATTTAAAATTTTCATTTCAAGTCTAAAGAAACAAGACATGAAAACAATGTGTTCGTGGTTAACGTATAATTTAAATAATAATTATAAAACTTCTATAAACGTTAAGAAGTTTCACTTCTTCTCCACGTTAAGTGATGTGTTCATTGAACTGCCTTGTGTAGAGGCGAGAAATGGAAAACTCATTTTACTGGTGGATACAGGAGCGGATACAAGCCTAGTAAAAGAATGTGCATTAAAGGAAGATGCCATTATAAATAAAAAGGTTAAAAAGGAATTAAGTGGAGCATTTGGAGGCTGTATAACCACAATAGGGTCCACCAGCATATGCCATGATGAGGTACAGCCCTTACGTTTAACGCTACACGTTGTGTCACTTATACAAGGGGTACCGGGCGACGGCATACTGGGTAGAGACAACATGTGGAACAGATCCATTATAAACACGCTCAGTAAAAACTTAACCTTATTTAATAAAAATAAAGAATTTGTAATTAAATTGCCACTACTAGGCATCAAAAATACAGAAGATCAAAGCAACAAAAATAATATAACAATGGAAGCAAGAACGGTTAGAATAACGCCGTTAAGAATTAAAACTAAAGTTATGACTGTGGTAGTTCATAAACAAGAGATTGCACCAGGAGTATACCTGGGAGAAACACTAGCAAATGTGGAAAACAAAGAGGTTAAAGTACCAATCCTAAATTCAACGGTAAAAGATTTCATTCTTAGTGACAACTTTGTACCGAGATTTAGTAATTTCCACAAATACAAGCTAAGTGATGTTTCGGACAATCAATGGACTACCATCAACAGTATAAGTAATGCGAACATAACGCAACGCCTGAACATTTTAATGAACGATTTAGAATTGGATCCTTCCTTAAACCAAGAGGAAAAGGAATCCATAACAAAGCTATGTGCGAAGTATAATGATATTTTTCTTTTAGAGGGTGACAAATTGACATACACCCCAGTACTAGCACATAAAATTCCAATAAAGGTGGATCAGCCACCAATTCATCAAAAACAGTACCGTATTCCTCAGACACATAGAGAAGAGATGAATAGGCAAATTCACAAATTACTAGAGGAGGATTTAATATCCCCAAGTGTATCTCCATGGAACTCACCACTACTTCTAGTTCCAAAGAAGAGTGGAAAAGATGGAGAAAAGAAGTGATAGCGTGATAGATTATAGGAAAGTTTAACGAGGTGACAATTAAACAAGTCTTTCCACTGCCTAGAATAGATGAGATATTGGATCAGTTAGGCAGTAGTAGATATTTTTCGACTTTAGACTTGGCAAGTGGGTACCACCAAGTTCTAATGGATAATGCAGACAAGGAAAAGACCGCATTTAGCTCAGCGTTAGGACATTTTGAGTTCAACCGAATGCCTTTCGGTTTAACCGGCGCCCCAGCGACGTTTCAACGTCTTATGAATCATATTCTGACAGGACTTCAGGGTATGGTTTTGTGTACTTAGACGACATAGTCGTATATGCAACAAACCTGGGACAGCATGAGGAAAGGTTAACTAAAGTTTTTGAGGTCATTAGGGAAAATAACTTAAAGTTAAACATTAGCAAATGCCAATTTCTACGACGAGAAGTCGTATATTTAGGGCACAAGTGTTCAGAACATGGAGCACTTCCAGACCCTAGTAAGGTGGAGTGCATTAAAAACATTCCGCCTCCTAAAAATAGAAAGGAAGTACAAGCCTTCCTAGGCCTTGTTAATTATTATAGAAAATTTATACCGGGAACCGCAAAAATAGCACTTCGCATTAACAAATTGTTAAGAAAAGACGCGAAGTTCGTCTGGACAGGAGACTGCCAGAGAGCATTTGAGCGGTTAAAAGAATCAGTCATGTCACCACCAGTGTTGGCATATCCAGATTTTTCAAAAGAATTTCTTTTAACTACCGACGCAAGTAATGAAGCCTTGGGCGCGGTCCTTTCTCAAGGTAACGTAGGCGAGGATAGGCCAATAGCTTTCGCTAGCCGAGCGCTAAACGACACAAAGATATTCAACGATAGAAAAGGAATTCTTAGCAATAGTATGGGCTACAAAAAATTTCAGATCATACCTCTTAGGCAGACATTTTAAAATTTTTACTGGTCACCAGCCATTAAAGGCAATAGCCAATTTAAAGGATCAAACTTCTAGACTGGCAAGATTCAGACACAAGTTGTCAGAGTATGATTTCGAAATCATATATAAGCCAGGCAAGAAAAATTTGAACGCAGATGCATTGAGTAGAATTCCTCAAAATCGTAATGTAGTCTTAGCAGTCCAGACCCGCTCTAGAACCAAAGAAATAGAAATGAAAAACCAAGGAAATAGCGAAAATTCAAGGACAATTCCGACGACAAATTCCAAGGACAAAAAACGAAAACACAATTTTGTTAGAGAACTCAAAACACATAGAGACTGTTATCAAAGATTTTCATAATACCCCATTAGGAGGTCACCAGGGAGCAGTAAAAACGTACCTAAGAATCAGGCAACAATTTAGGTGGCCAGGGATGCAAAGGCAGATAAAAGATTATGTAAAAAGTTGTCCTAAATGTCAAGCGAACAAAAGTTCGAAATTAACAAAAATGCCCATGGTGCTAACAGATACACCAATGCGGCCATTTGATAAAGTTTATATGGACATAGTAGGTATTCTACCAAAAACTGTGTCTGGCAATAAGTACATCTTAACGTTTCAAGATGACTTTTTGAAATTTATGGCATGTACAGCTATCCCAGACGCGGAATCAAGTACTGTCACCAGAGCCTTTTATGACGAAGTAATTACGCGTTACGGAATTCCGAAGATTCTAATTACCGATAACGGAACTAATTTTATTTCGAAATTGTTCTCGGACACATGCAAGTTGTTAGGCATTAAAAAATTGCATATAACGCCATATCATCCGCAAGCTAATGACTCACTAGAAAGAAGCCACAGACCATTAGCGGAATATTTACGTAGTTTTGCTAAAGAAGATGGGTCAAATTGGGACCAATGGTTAACTGCAGCAATGCACGTTCACAACCACACACCCCACATTATGACAAAGCAAACACCGTTTCGCACTTTATTCGGGTTCGACATAGAAATGCCGACCAATTTAAAAAGAAAGTGTAGTCCGGTATATAATGCCGAAGACCCAAATAAGGTTCTAAGATGTCAAATTCAGAGAGCTCACGAAATAGTGAGGAAAAATCAGGAAATGGCTATACAAGTAGCCAAAAATCAATATGATAATAAGTTAAATTAAGTAGAATTTAAAGTAGGAGATAGTGTACTAATTAAGAATCAAACTAGAAAAATAAGTTTTCACCAATATGGATAGGACCATATAAGGTAGTAAGGATTAAGAGTACAATTACGACAGTTCTAAATATTAAGGGAAGAGAAAAATCTTTCCACAATAATTTACTTAAGTTATATAATAGCAACTAAATAGGAAAATAGGACTAACTAGATAAATACATAGGAACCCATTAGAATAACTTAAAATACTAAAATAGAGTTAGGAGAACATTAAGTTAATCAGAATAGTCACCTTATTAGGAGTAGGATACAAAAAATTAGTATAGAATAGGATTGATAGCATATATTATAGGATAGTATGAAATTAACATTTTTAAGTTTATTACTAATAATTTTAACAATCATCAAATTTCATAATGAAAAATTCAACAAAGAAATAAAAAAAAAATCAGAATAGCGTTTCAATAAGCAACAACTTGTTTATTTAAGCGTGAAAATATAAGAAAAGAAAACTCATAATAAAATTTGAGTAATTTTTTTTTTTATTTTTGGATTGAACTTTTTAGTTTGTATTCATTTTAATTGATAATATACGGTATATGAAAAGTAGCTGTTCCGTTAAATACACAGCCAATATAACCTTACATTTGCAATTATTATAGGAATAATTGCACATGTAAAATATGCCTGAAGAGTACGTTCATGCATATTACATACAAATTCGCACCCATGTCTATATGTCATAGAGAACAATATGTGGAAATTGAGATAAAGACATAAATTAGAATTAGTATAAATACTAATTTAAAATACAGAAAAATATAAAAATATTTTGTATCCATTATTGATAATTTCTGTTCGATTACTAATTAAGTATATTACTGCTAAATGTAGGGCATTGACAAACATATGTCAAAATAAGAGTAATAACAAAATGTAGCGATTAACGCAAGCACTGCAACAAAGCAGGTTAAAAAGCAGAGCAACTGAACACGAGCAGAATACAGTGTCAGTTTTAAAACAGCTAATGGAAAAAAAAGGTAGAAAAGAAAAATAAAAACACCAACGGTGAACAACTTGAAAATAATCAAAACAATAAGAAAATAAATAGAAGAAACATTGTTATATACATACCAATGCATACAGAAGGGAAACATACAGAAATAGAACCTATTTAAAGTGCAACTAAGAATATTTTGAAGATATTTTAAAATACGTACATTCAAACCAGAACTAATAAAAATAAGAAATAATAAAAATAATAAAGTACACATATACATATATAAAAATAATTTAAAACTTAACTAAATTGTAAATTAGAATAAAATATGTACCTTCAATACGAAAAAAAACAACGTTAACTAATTAAAAGAAAAAAAAAGAAAACGTAACTTTAGTCGAAATTCATCTTATGTTAAATTGGAAATAAACAAATGATATAACCTCGATGTTTAACGTAAGATTTACAATTTGTATTGAGTTATATTAATACTAGAAATTATATAATAAAACTTATAAAGATAAAATATTTCGAATTAAACTTAAAATAATACACGTCACAAAAATTATTGCATAAAATTATAAATAGCAAAAAAAAAAAAAAAGAAGCTGACCGGAATCACAATGTACACCCATCACAACAGCAGAAGTGCAACAACACACCACAGCAGCACTTTGACAACAGGGCGACAATTAGCGCCCAGCCAACTAGAAGGGGGAAGGGTGGCTGGAACAGCGGATCAGCGCAGCAACAACAAACATCGAAACGAAAGGATAAAATAGTTGCAACAACCAAACCAACCAATGCAACAACAGTAGAAAGCAAACACGAAGTTACCTTCGAAGAGGTCTCATAGCAGCAGCGAACTGGCAAACTGACTGACACATTGCCGTCAGCAGCCTTGAAACCATTCCAACAACATAATAGGAAGATAGTCTCTGAAGAAAGGTAGCCGATCACCAGTATCACGACGCCATAGTACGGCAACATATTCAGTTACGGCAGCTTTGCATTAATGCCTTTGTCACTAATCTACGCTTAAGCGGAAGTTACGTCACGCGTATGCGGCAACAAAATCACGACGAAATAGCAGCGAACCACTAATGCAGTCAGAGGTTCGCAAGTTAAATTCACGACGACAATTTGAAACTTACGCCGCAGGAACGTTATACAACAGTACCTCAAGAGATAACGATTCAAAACACATCACCACTGTCGACAAGAAAAATGTTGAAGATGTTTAGCAAGACGTTACAAATGATGATCTTGGTAACATCTCAACCATCAACTACCGTGAAAGGAAAGACAATTGATCCCAATTGCGGGACAACGATACCACCGACAACGAACATCTGCATCTGATCATCAAGTATAGCACCTACCACGTCAGCTAACTCGCAGCAACACTCCCACTACACATCGAAAAGAAGACATCGAGACAACGGGTGTACATCAACTTCAAGATCAATATCCACACCAAATCATCATCAACATACACACAGACGTCGACCGATGTTCGATGTTTTACATGTTAATAAATGCACATGTAAAAATATGCCTGAAGAGTTAGTTCATGCATATTACATACACACAGATGACACCGAAGGAGTGCAGTTACCGCTTGTATGAGACTTGCTATACCATCATATTATTGTATTATTATTGTAATCAGTTTTTATTACAATTTTTGTTAATAATTGATTGTATTGCAGTTGTTTTAATTATTACTAATAACTAATTAATATTGACGTAGCACATAAGATATTCATGAAATGAAATACACTAACATACATAAATAGACATTAAGTACAACCAACCTAAACACACAACCACCCTCAATTCAACAAACAATAGATGTACAAGAAAAATTTAATATCGTTTTGCACGATACTAAATTTTTATTCCCCCAGGGTGGAGGGATGTTGTATGTCGCGATCGCAATTTCCACTTCCGTTTGACAAGAACTTTCAAGGCCAGTATTATTGTTTCTATAATACTACTCCGCCAGTGAGTCAAGGCCAAGTTCACATTAATGCAACCACATCACTTTGCTTGGTAAGCCCGAAGCTTTAGTTTAATTTGTTTTAGTCAAGCTTTGGTTTTATGAACTTCGAAAGCTAAGGTAGCAACCAGAACACTTCGCGTGGAATGGATTGTGGAAGCTGGCATTTAGTAGCGAGCTTCCAAACCCTAGAATCCATAGCGCGTGGATTCATAGAGCGATTGTAGTGGATTGTGGAAGCTAGCTTTCATTAGCAAGCTTCCAAACCATTAAATCGCTTGGTTTGAAATAACCGACGATCAGAATCCACACGCGGAAGAATTAAATTGAGAACGATTTTCTTCCGCGTATTGATTCTGCGAATATTACAATTTTAATATTGCGAAATAATGGAAATTGCGAAACACGGCATACTGACCCACTTCAGTCCGGTCGACATCTGTGTCAATCGGTGAGTACGCGTCCTCGA
This sequence comes from Myopa tessellatipennis, assembly GCA_943737955.2. Taxonomy (NCBI): domain Eukaryota; kingdom Metazoa; phylum Arthropoda; class Insecta; order Diptera; family Conopidae; genus Myopa; species Myopa tessellatipennis. The sequence continues at coordinate 18,371,368 of OX031315.1, forward strand.
AACTAAAGAAATAATTTAATGTTGCAGAAAACAAATTAAAATCTTTAAAGGGGTCATGTAGTATTATTGTTATAACTTTTAGTAGTTTTCTGTGACTTTTCAATAGAAAACACTAAATAAAAATAATAAAATTTTATGTTGCCAATTGGTATGGCGGTGGTAACTCTTTTTCCGTTGCTTGTTACGGAAAGTACGATCCAGGCCGCATATTCTTATTCAAGCTATGAAAGAAGAGAGAGTACGAACTTGACGAAACTATGCATGTGCATAGTGTGGGTAAATATCTGCAATTAAACTAAATATATTTTGACAATTTTTAAATATAATATATATTACAAAACATTAATAATATTATATAAGTTGTTCGAAAAACTAATAAAACCAACTAATGTAAATTTTATTCATCATTTTAGGAAAATTTTCAGTTTTTCATTGAAAACTTACAAAACAAGGAGGTAATAGTCTCACAATTTTTATCTTATGCTATGTTTACACCGACCCCAAATGGGCATTTGTAATCACGCATTTGAAAAGTGTTAACACCCATTTGTTTGCATTTGGTTTGACAGACCATCAGACCAAATTTATGTTTTTTGTTTGCCTGATTGTTTTTACAATTGCGTTTTGACAGCTGATTGGCAATACTTCCCTTTCATTTCAAATGTTTTGATTTGGGATTTTAATTTATCCCTACGACAGACTGATTCAAAAAATTATTTTGCTTCGCATTTCTTTATCGCATTTCTTAATCGTATGAAAATTTTTAAAATTTCGCTTCGCATTTGGGAAATAGAGCTAAAACGCGCATTTAGGGTCGGTGTAAACATAGCATAACGGACATATTCGTACGCATTCTTTTCGTCTGCATATGTCTATTTTGGTTGAGAATTTAAAATGTTCTTCCTCATAAAATTCTGCTAAGTTTTATTCATTATTTTATGAAAATTTTCAGTTTTTCAGCGAAAACTTATAAAACGAGGGGGTAATTAGTCTCACAATTCTTATCTTACGGACATATTCGTACTCATTCGTTACGGCTGCATTTGTCTATTTTGGATAATAATTTAAAATGTATTACCTTCTAAAATCCTGCACCGTTTCCAGTAATATACATATGTATGTACAATGGTATACTGTACTTTCTTTATGTTTGGTTAAGTATGTAGGTTTATAATAATTTTATATAAAAAAAATTCTTGAATGAAAAAAAAACACTACAAAATTTTATTTTAATTTTACTCTAATACCACGTTTACACCGACGAAATGAGATCCAAACGAGTTGTAAAATAATATTTCGAATCAGCCTGTCGTAGGGAAAAATAAAATCCCAAAACAAAACAAGGGAAATGGAAGGGAAATAATGTCAATTAGCTGTCAAAAAACAATTGTAAAAAAAATCAAGCAAACAAAAACCATAAATTTGGTCTGATCAATGTCAAACGAAATGCAAACAAGTCGGTGTAAACACTTTTCAAATGAGTGATTACAAATGCGCATTTGGGGTCGGTGTAAACATAACATAAAGGTACATGATTTTCGATAAAATTCTATTTGACATTAATGAGGAATAATTTTAATAGCTTTCAAATAATATCAATAACATGGAACTATCTCGTACACTTGAGGATATATAGATCCAGAGTTTTCAAATTTCGGCTATAGCTTTTAAATCAGAAGAGAGTTGCAAAAATGTTGTTGGAGTTACGTGGAAAACACCCAGCAAAATTGGAGAGCTTATACAACGCTCAATTTGTTCCTCCTCAAATCGCAATATGGTCTTTACAACCCAAAAAGGTATTCATTTCGAACGTATTACTGTGGTACTTAAATCATTGCGTCGTCTGTTGCGTTGCATTCAAAATGAAATTGGAACACGCAGTCTAATGGAAGTGGCTGAAATAACCAACGCAATAACGAAATTCGCTCTTCGATATGCGAATTTTTTTATTTTCAATTTTGATATGCGCTACGAAGTGAAGTTGACGGCAGATGTCAAACAAATGTTCACGTGCGTGAATGTTTAAAAACTTTTTGTCAGAACATATGTTGACGCAACGCTGTTATTTCGATTTAGCGCAGCGTCGTTTTTAAGCCGCAGTGATCAACGCAACGCACGACGCATTTATTTAGATACCACAGTAAGATACCACAGTTAAAAGTTCTTGTCACAACTCAACGAATACAAAACAATCAACAAATACTTAACGAAAAGTTGTTGTAGACGTTTTCTGAAAGTCCTAATTTTTTTTACGTTCAATCTTTCTTTTATTTCCGCCATTGCTTGAGTAGGTGTCTTGATTATGGGTAAGTGTAATCGAAAATATTTTTAACTAAAATTCTCGAATGAAAGTGTTGCGAAAATATGCGAGACGTCATATGATTTCTAACACGTGGTTTCAGTTCATAATGAAATGCCATTGATATCATAATTCCGCCAACTGTAAAATTAATTGTGCAAAAAAGGAGCTGACATCATGTTACAAAATAATTTCAATCTATCAGTATATATGAAATCAGACTAATTTGTGGGTTATTTTTTAAGCAGTTCAATGTTAAATGAAATGAAAAATCTTTTAGTAATGATCTCATTTAAATAGCTTTGCTACAGTCACGAATTAGTTAATATTTTTATTTAAAGGTAAATATTTTTTTTACAGGTAAACCAAGAGGTCTCCGCACCGCAAGGAAGCACGTTAACCATCGCCGCGATCAACGTTGGGCTGATAAGGATTACAAAAAAGCTCACTTGGGCACAAGGTGGAAGGCCAATCCTTTTGGTGGAGCTTCCCACGCTAAGGGAATTGTTCTCGAAAAAGTGTAAGGGTAAATTGTATAAATACATTACATGATCAATGTCTTTATTAGATATATAAATGTGTATGTAATTTATTGCGGTGATAGCAGATCTACGATTCACAGTATACTTTTGTGTTTTTGTGTATTAGACCAAAATCAAATCACAGGATTATACTGTGAGTTGTTAATATGTAAAGCGAATGGAATGATGGAGTATTGTTCTATAAGAATTGAAGAGATATTTTTCATTATTTTCAAGAATTTTAGAATCAGGATCCAGAATATTAAGCATTAAACACAAAGTGTTTGTATCTGGATTATTTTAAACCATGTACTTTCTAAATTTGTGTATACTAAACAAACGTTATTTGTAAAACCGTTTATTGTAATTTGGACGGGTTTTGATACTGAACTCAAGTGTACAATAACTGTAAATTGTTAATTGAACAAACTTGAAATGTGAAAAACGTTTTAAGTTCTCACAGACTCGTTAGAGTACCTAAGCTTTTCCCTCCATTTTGCTTTAGCTGTCATGCGTTGTACTCTACCAACTCGGCTCACAAATGATTGCCAGATTAGAAATATTTAAAGCAATGGTTTAAAGAATTATCAACTATGTTAATTTTCTATAGTGGAAATTCTGGAACATAAGGCGCTTGTCGACCTAACCGATGCTGTTACTGTTGTTGTTTTTGTTGCTGGCGCCAACAACAACAAAAAATTTTATTGCTGTCATCTAGTTCCGGAGTTATGGGCCTTTGAAATTTGAAAATTTCATGTCTGTATTCTGTTTTCTAAAATATACAGGATACCTCTATGTTATTGGTGTTGTTGGAAAGGTAATCCAATTCTCTTTCTTTTATTTAAACAATGTGTTCTCGAAAAATAGAATTTTAAATTTCTAATAATAGTTTTTCCAATCATTAATTTTTTTCTATTGGCATAATTATGTGAGTTAATTATACATTATACTTAGAAAAAAATTAATCAATGGAAAATATAGTACTAAAAATCTAAAATTTCATTTTTCTCCAGAATTGAAGGTTCTTCGGCATAATATTTTACATAAATGACAATTCGATTAGCATTCCAAAAATATGAATAACATATAGGCATCTAGTAAAGTATGGTAGATACAGGCCTGAACTGTTCAAGCTTCAAAGGGCTATAACTCCGGAACTAGATGAGAGTTCCGTTGTTGGATGACCATTTGTTGGGGTCAGCACGGAAAACTAACATTTACTACAACATGAACAACATTGATGAGGTCGACAAGCGTTTAATTTAAGCCGAAATTTCTTGTGTCGGGATCTCCCATAACTGACTTATTAGGCCTAAATAGTTTTAGTAAACAATACCCCATATTGTTGTTGCTTTTGGCACTCACCCCAACTTCTCTCTCGGAGTTAAGACAAAGGCTATAAGACTGGAAATTCCTCATTTCGTGAGCGAGCTCAAAAAAATGTCCGTCCGCGTGTTCACGTACAGTGTGTGTGAACTTTATGGTGAAATTGCTTCCTTGTTACAAGCTAAAACCAAAGACAATATAATACAAAGATGTCTCACTCCATACAAAACAAACGAGCAGCTAAAATTTAATTGGGATTTTCGGAAAATCCCATCTGAAGCTTTGGGAGAGTAAAATGAACATATTGTGAGAGCGAGAGATCAAGTTGTGAGAGTAAGAGCTGCAACTTGCAAGAAAGTGAGCACAAAAGAGATCGCGTTTCCTACAAATGAGTGTAAAGAATCAAAGCAGTTGCCATCAGAATGTAGAACATCTTATTTTAATTATAACAACAAAGGGTGGTGGCATAACAAACTTTTAGAGGCCCTATATCACTAGAAACAACAATAAAAAATGAAATCTTCAAATATTAAATGCCATTTATTTATGATTCAGTATTTGAAGTTTGGATTTTTTGGATCGTTTGTTCTTAAAATATGACCAAGAACGATGCTTACGGTGTAATATGGTTATCAAACGATCTAAAACACAACCTGTGAGAATAACATTCATTATTTTCCTCAAACCGATGCGCATTTGGACTTTGTTTTGTACAATGTATACATTGTTGTATAATATATTATTAATTAATTATTATTAATTACAAATTACCGATTATAATATAAATAATAAATAAATTGCCAAATTATCCAAATAAAAAACCAAAATCACTATTAAAATAGTAGCCGAAGTCAAAATCAATCAAGTCACAAAAAGGAGCTAAAACATCAGTAAAAATAAAAACACAAAAAATCTCGTTTCTGGTTCGGTAAAGAACGCTGTTGTCGTCAATTATATACTTGTCGTTGTGGAGCGAGCGGTATTCTGGCACATTCGTACAAACTCTAAACATTTATTTTACAAAAACAAACATTCGCTTCTCTCTCGCATCGTTTGTGTACACTGTGTTTTGATCGCGAATTATATTTTTATGTACCCATGCAAAAGGCGAGAGAGAATGTGCGTCGCATCTCAACAAAATTGAAAGCTCTTTCTCAAAAGCTATCAGATCAGCACAAAATTTTTTTGAAATTTTTCAACGTACTGAGTGAGACATCTTTGTATTATATTGTCTTTGCTAAAACCTAAGCGGCTATTACAAAGTAAGATAACTGAAAAGGTAAACCGTTTTACCAAAGACAATATAATACAAAGATGTCTCACTCGGTATGTTGAAAAATTTCAAAAAAATTTTGTTCTGATCTGATAGCTTTTGTGCTTTTGAGAAAGAGCTTTCAATTTTGTTGAGATGCGACGCACATTCTCTCTCGCCTTTTGCATGGGTACATAAATATATAATTCGCGCTCAAAACACAGTGAACACAAGCGGTGCGAGAGAGAAGCGAATGTTTGTTTTTGTGAAATAAATTTTTAGAGTTTGTACGAATGTGCAAGAATACCGCTCGCCCGACAACAACAAGTATATGAATGACGACAACAGCGTTCTTTACCGAACCAGAAAAAGATTTTTTTTTGTTTTTATTTTTACTGATGTTTTAGCTGATGAAATATGAAATTAACCATCTGAAATTTTTATTCATAAAAAAAATTATCGGTTGCAATCTGACTTTGGAAGTTTGTGTGCACCATCAAACATTTTTTTTAAGTATGTAAAATACATATTAAAATCTTTGAAAATATTTTTAAAGAACGCAAAAATATTAAAAAAATAAAAAATTATATAATACAACCAGTAAGAAAGCTATATTCGGCCTGGCCGAATCTTAGATACCATACACCTAAAAGTTTTAAAAAAAGTGCCGAAGCTAGGATGGGGCGGGGGTGGCGGTCCACTCTGGGCGGCACAATGTCGGGGGCGGCAGTTGTGGAAATCAAGTATTGACTTATTGCATTCTAGGCATTTTTGGGGCTACAAGTTGATTAACCGTCCCGGGGTCCATGAGACCTAGCTACGCCTCTGTATAAATGGTAGGCGTGGTCATTACCTTTTTCAAAACAAAATAACTAGCTTAGTTGTTTTATAATTGTGTTCATTTAAACTTTATTTCCGTGGTAATAAACTTTTTTTCATACTGCTATACTGTATATGTAGTATAAAAGTGGGCGGACCGCACCCAGTTTTGATGTAATAATGTTTTGTAAAACAAGTTATCTAAAGTTTTATTTAGGAAGTTTATATATTTAACAATATAACCCTCTTTTGCCTGTGTAACCTAAAAGTGGGCGCATCACGCCCATATTTGGCACATTTACGGATAATGCTACTCTATACCCAGGAATGAAATTGTTGTAATAGCTCCAAAACGAACGCTAATATCACATTTTTAATAAAAAATAGGCGTGGCCATGTACCGATTTTGCCCATTTTCAATACCAACCTGCCCACCACATAAAACAATATATCTGCAAAGTTTCATCACGATATCTTCATTGGTTCTCCTGTGATCGTGATTTCAACAGACAGACAGACAGACAGACAGACGGACGGACATGGCTAAATCGACTCAGGAGGTCACGCTGATCAAGAATATATATACTTTTCTATACCTATCGTCTCTAGTTCTATGCGTTACACATTTCGTTACAAAGTGAATATACCCTTACCTTTAGGTGTAGGGTATAACAATGTATTCATTGTACAAACCAAAGTCCAAATGCGCATTGGTTTGAGGAAAGTAATGAATATTATTCTCACAGACTTAGCGTTTTAGATCGTTTGATAACCATATTACTCCGTAATCATTGTTCTTGGTAGAATTTTAAAAACAAACAATCAAAAAAATCAAAACCTCAAATACTGAATCATGAATGAATGTCATTTAATATTTGAAGATTTGATTTTTTTATTGTTTGTTTCTACTGATATAGGGCTTCTAAAAGTTTGTTATGCCACCACCCTTTGTTGTTATAATTAAAATAAGATGTTCCTCATTCGGATGGCAATTGCATTGATTCTTTACACTCATTTGTAACAAACGCGCTCTCTTTTGTGCTCACTTTCTTGCAAGTTACAGCTCTTACTCTCACAACTTGATCTCTCGCTCTCACAATGTGTTAATTTTACTCTCCCAAAGCTTCAGATGGGATTTTCCGAAAATCCCAAATGAATTTTAGGTTTTTGGTTGTTTTGTATAGGAGTGAGACATCTTTGTATTATATTGTGTTTGGTTTTACTTTATTACCACTCCGTCACAAAATTATGGGGTGAGTTAGTGACAGGGATACCAACCACACCACTTTATTATTTGTTTAGTTTTTAAGTAAACATTTCAAGAAAAACTACTTTGCATTTAAGAGTTGTCGCGGTTTTGACGACTTAATTTTTCATTTCTCTTTTATTTAAATTAAAATGTGTTAACATGAATAAATTTGCAATTCATTTATTTAAATTAAAATTAGTTAAACATAACAAATTCTCAATTCATGCATTTAAAATAAAATTCATTTAATATCAAGACCAAAATAACTAAAATCACAATTAAGTAAATATTAAACTAAGTCACAGATTAATATTCAACAAAACATGTTGGACGTGTGGTAGGTTAAAAACAGCTGACTAAATTATCGAAATAAGCAATTTTTATGAATTTTAACTTCGTTTTACTTGCAAAATATTCAATATTGCGCAACTATATAACTTTAAAAAGGTTTAATGTTCATTTCTAGAAGCATAGGTTGGATTTAAAACTGGATCCTTGGGGTTTTTACATATTTAAAATATCATATTTCTGACTTATTGCTATGAAGAACAAGAGTTGCATTCCTCTCTCAAAATATTTTTCTGAATTTTGTAAACAAGCTCCCGAGGTTTCGAAATTCCATGCGTTTTGTTTTTGTAATATACTACACCTAAGTCTGATTTTAGCAACACATTCAAAACGAAGAAAGAGTTCAGTCTTGTAGTCTTTGGTTATAGCCCCTTGAAAAGTTCAAACGCTCGTCACAATTTGTTTCCATCATGTTCGCCGTTTTTGCGTTTCTGCTATTCGTGTTTTTGCTTCAGCAAAATTCTTGTGTCGTTCGGAATTGTGGCTTTCGTTTGTTTGCATATCCAAACATCTGGCTTTTCTTTCTGCTTTTTGTTTACATTTCTTGAAGAATTTGGCACCCCAAATTACATTCGAGGTATTTTGGGCGAAGAGTAGGCAACACATTTCCGAAAAAAAGAGCGGAGGCAAACCAATCGCAAAAAGGCTCGAATTTTTTCGAATTGCCACGAACTCGTGGCAATTATTTTTGTTATTCGCTTTAGAACGATTACAAGTCACGTTCGTGCATTAAGTTTACGAATACGAACGGCTTGGCATTCGTATTTTAGCGATTACTTCGAAACTTAGTTTTATTATATTCTTTACAGTTTTCTGGTACAGGCAAGTAAGTAATATTATTAAGTAATAATTTTAAAATAGGATATTCAACCCGAAATTCAACATTGGCTGTATATTTCAAATACTTTTTTTTCTGTTTTAGTATATTTAGTATATTTCAAATACTTTTTTTTCTGTTTTAGTGGCGTTGAAGCTAAGCAACCTAACTCAGCTATTCGAAAATGCGTCAGGGTCCAGCTGATCAAAAATGGAAAAAAAATTACAGCTTTCGTACCGCGTGACGGTAGTTTAAATTACATAGAGGAGAACGATGAAGTTTTAGTAGCAGGTTTCGGTCGTAAAGGTCACGCTGTCGGGGATATACCTGGTGTTCGATTTAAGGTCGTGAAGGTAGCTAACGTCTCTCTTTTGGCTCTATACAAAGAGAAAAAGGAGCGACCAAGATCATAAATGGTAGGATGATTGTTTTTAACACTTGTGATAAACATTAAAGAATTTTAAAACAATTTAATCTTCGATCTTTTTAATACAAAAAATTGCACAGGAACAATGTTAAGTCTTTTTCTGGGGGGAAAACAATTAACATGTGATTCCAAACTTGTAGGAAGCAGGTAAAAGAAGCCGACGAAAGTAATTCCAACTTTGACTTAAATCAGGCGTTTTACAAACTGCATAATTTTGTTGTTGGTTTTGGCGCTGACTCCAACAAGAATAACAAAAAGGGGGTGGTGTCTTCTGGTCACCATATCTAAACTATAGCACATATATATGGCATTGGTATTGTAACGTTCGAGGCAATTAAATAACATTCGAATGGTTTCTGTGCTCATGGAAAGCGGGGAGGGGTTCTTTACCCCTAACATCTGAACGGAGAACACCAGTTACTAGAAAACAAACGGAGCTGAGGCTAATGGTGGGTAAACTGCCACCAGGTACAGAAGACCGTTTGCTCATCGGTTAACTTAGTCATACTGAAATTAGCCCATTAGCTTTTTAATTCACGTTATTTTGTATATAATACATAATAGCTCCGTTGCTTTACCCTAATCTAATTGTGATGTACAGCCTTATAATATAAAACGTAAAAAAAAACGAAATTTACGTTTTTCACGAGTTTTGTTTGTGCATTTCGTAATTTTCCGTTTGTTTGACAACTGAGCATAACAGAGCTCTAGTGAAATCCACTAAAGTTAAAAAAGGTTTGTATTTTTACATGCTTTGTAAAATTTATCAGCAACGCGTGGTATAATGGATCGGCAGTTTCCAGGAAAAAAGTCTGGAAACGACGCGAAAGCAACAATAGCCTTATCGTCTAGTGTAAAATTGTTTGTGTTTTGTGTTTGCATGTCGAATTTGTATGTGTATAGTGTTGCCGATACGCATTTGCACTGAATTCTACCCGAAATCTTTGCGTTTCTAGAAATTACTTATAAAAATGCTTCAAATACTGTACACATGGTAACATTTTCTGTCTGCAATACGAACGGAAAGCTTATATTATACTAGTTTGGCTCGTTTCGTTTTCATTTGTGTTTTCGTTTGCATTTTCAAACTATTTACATTACAAGACTGTTAAAATGGAAAGGCAAGGGAAGTCACAAGCAGATGCCCCCACAAGATCACACAAAAAAAAGGCGTCATGAAATATCTGTTCACTATTCGACTGTTAAGAATTAAATACAATTTTTGTTCGTGAAAATAAAATCTTTGAATTCAAAATGGACAACGACAGCGATGCATTCATGGTCTTCGCAGGTTTGTCAGTGCCTTTATTAGTCAAAGGGCTAAACTAGGTAAAGTGGCCCTTAGATAACGTACATGTACGCCGCGCATTTTCAAGATGTGATTGCCATGCTAGTTACATATGTATGTATGTATGTTTAAAAAAAAGAATAAAGGAAAATAAACGCAAACTTTGTTTTTATAAATGTTACTTTCACAGTGAGGGCTCATTTATTAAAAAAGCGATCAAGCTCGCGTTAAAATTTTGTTCACTATTCACATTCTTCGAAGCGGACGAATAGAACGGAATGATTTTTTTTTTCATTTTTCTTTGCAGTGCACACACCATACCACAGACAACGAACATGTCCGCAGAAAATCCAAACTTTTCGAGAACCGACATTCAGTGCGTCAGCAAGCCGAAAGACGTGGAAATTTCAGCGCGACACACAGTTCTTGTAAAGTTTACAGTTTCTACTTTGACACTAATCTTTATTACCAAGTAAAACAACAATAATTTACAGATAATGCATTTTATCCCCCCCCCACCGTGGTATATCTGGCAAGGCGATATTGCCAACTATGTCAAATTCATACCAATGATAGCTGTTTATATTGTTTACAAGCTACCACAAGCATTTGCGTCTAATTTTTATAGAACAAAAGTTATTCGAAATGGAATTCAAACGTAATAGTTTGAGGAAAATCAGAACCAGCTATTGTTCGTGAGCTCAGGCATGTCAAGATGAATAAAATGTTTGTGTATCGCATAATCACCTTTTTAAATGCTTCTATATAACGAAGGACACAATAAATTCGAATTCCGTCTCTTGTTACTATCTTTAGATATATAACCAATTTATAAAAAAGTTCCGAGTTTTAGATTATTTAGCTGTATGGATATACTAAATTGTGACTACTTTTGTTGATTTTTTTCTTTTGTGGAAGCATTAGAATTTGGTCGCGAATATTTTTAATAATTTGCATATATAATATGATTTCTATTTTCTTATTATATTTATTCAATACAATCTCATTTATTCATTCAATCAAAATTCAGATCATGCATATATTTCATTAACTTATTGAATAGAGTACCCCAACAGTTACAATGGGCACATGTGTGCAAATAATGCACTAAGCATGGAATCAGCATAGAGATAAAAACTGTTGCAATTTTTCGAAGAATTTCGATATTTCGGTTGGCAACAGCAATGAATTATGAACGAATTTCGAATTTAAGAACACCAGTTGTTGCTGCTACTATGTCAAAGAACAGATTTGCGGATATCAAAAAAAATTTGCATCTTGCTGATCACCATTAGCCCCTCATTATCCTTGAGAAAATCTATCTATATACAAATCAATGATAAAGTATTATATTTTGGCCACCATTCAGGCAAACAGTTCATAATGGCTAAGCCCGTTCGTTTTGGTTACCGAAATTGGGCGATAAGCAGATGGTTATTGCTATTCAATGCATTTATATTGCGTAAAAGCCACTGAAAAATCAACTGAACCTTTAGGCTCAAGAATAGTATAATTATTAATTGAAAAAATATCGCTAACGCCTAATGAGCATACAGTTTACTTTAATAATTTTTTTACAAACAAGTTTGCTTATTGATTTAAAAAGCCAAGGTGTTAAAGCTATAGGGATAATAAGGGAAACCGTACTAAGAAATGTCCCTTAACGACGGTCAAAGAATAGAAAAAACAAACCCGAGGATCCTGGGACTATAGATTTGATTCTAATAACGAAATCTGTTTTGTACCTTGGAAAGACAACAGCGTTTGTACAACTTCGATAACCTGTAACCGTTAGGAGAGGTTAAGCGGTGGTCATCAGAACTGAAGCAGAAAATCGATGTTAGTGTTCCATATCCTTTTCTATTTTATAACGAACATATGGGCGGCGTAGATGCTATGGACCAATCAATCAGCCTATACCGCGTAGCTATGAAAGGTAAGAAATGGTGGTGGGTGATATTCACTTACCTAGTGGATTTGGCTGTATCGAACTCTTGGCGCTTACATGTATTAGCTAATGGAGGAAACATCGATCAGTTGGATTTTCGCCGAAACATTGCCCGAAATTACCTACTTATAAGAACACGTTCTAAGAACACAACCCAGAAAGGATATCCAATCCCTTAGATGCGTCATTTGTCACGCTAGGATAAGATGGCGCGCACAAAGTGCGAGCAAACTCTTTGCGTCGAAAAAGTTTGCTTTGATGTATATCATTCCTAATGTGTCCACTGTACCCGCTTGAGTACACCCCACTATAAAAGTTGTATTTTTATTAATTATGAATATTTCTAAGTTTTTTCACATTATTTTTTTTCCTAGTAATATGAAAATAAAGAATAAAAACTTGCATATATTGTAGTTTAGCTATGGACACTAATGGGTTAAACGAAACCCACGCCGTAGTGGTAATCAAATGGCCAAAGAACTGAAAATATCCCAGCGAAGCATCCGACGCATATTCCAAAATGAGCTCAAGGTAAAGCCTTACAAGTTCCAAAAGTCACATGATCTTACACCAAAGCAAAAAAAAAAACGTTAGACTCAAAAGAGCAAAAGAGTTGTTGAGCTTGCACGAACGTAGCGAATTTCCAAACATTTTGTTCTCTGATGAGAAAAATTTCCCTATTGAGCATTTCATAAACTCTCAAAATGATAGATTGCTTAACTGAACGCACTTATGAAAATTTGAGCCTACGAACGGCTACCCGAAGTAAATTTCCATCTCAAGTAATGGTATGGGCAGCTGTGATCGACGATGGACGCTGTCTAATCGATTTCATCGAACCTGGTGTCAAAGTCAATGAATTTTGAATTTTTGAATTGAATTTATTTAGTAAATAACAATTATATAACAATATAACCAATAGTGTACATAACGAGATCAGTAGTTAAAACTAGTGTCGATCTCAACTTAATTTTAATTAACATTAGATTAACTCAATTGAATATAAGAATACATGAATAAATAATTAAAAGTATGACAAGTATACAAATAAAAAGAGAAAAGAAGAATTTTAAATATGAAAAAATAAAATGAAAAAGTTGAATATTTAAATTGAAATAAAATGATAAATAAAAATATAAAAATAAAAATATGATAAATAAAACAAATATGAGAATTAAACATGAGAATATGAAACACTAACTAACGAAAAACTAGGACAATACGCACAAGTGTAGTGACATCATAAGGGTTGAACAACATTAGCCACAGTTTCACCACCCGTAAGAACCGACCCGCTACACAAAGACTTCTTATATTAGGTGGCAAACAGTTAAAAAGCCGAGGACAGATAGAATCTAAAGTAAAGTTGCCGGTTATGCGATGGAACGGTTGCTAAATCAGAATTCTGACCTCTCAGTCTGTATGTTTTATTTCTTGTGCCGAAAAAGAAAATTTTATAAAAATAAAGGTGCTTAAGGGGAAGACTATTGAGTTCTTTGAAAATTGGAAAGCTACTATCAAACCGGGATTTATTACTAATTGTTTTAATTGCAAGCTTCTGAGTTGAGTATAATGCGTTAATATTGTAGTTAACAGTTCCTCCACAACAAACTAGGCCATACTCAAGTTTAGAATGGAAAATTCCAAAGTAAATCCTTCGTAAGAGGTTAGGAAAAAAGCATTTTTTAATGCGACTTATTATCGGGAAAATGTTTTGGAAACTGCTTTAAAACCGTGGGCAAACATTTCGGTCGTACAGCATGGACATTCCAACAAGACTCGACACCGTCTCATAAAGCTCGTGTGAACCAACAATGGTTAAAAACCATGTTCCACATTTCATTTCGTCCACACAATGGCTTTCGAATTTGCCAGATGCAAATCCGTTGGACTATTCCATCTGGGCCATTTTTGAGAGCAAGGTGAGGACTAAAAACTATTCCAGTCAAGGCAAAATGTGGCATAGTTTTACAAGCTAAAGTTTTCACGAGTTAAAGTGAATGGATTCTAAAATTTTTATATTTCCACACATTTTCGTAATTTGAATAAATAAAAAATAATTTCCCCCCAAAAAAATATAGTCGTTTGAATGAAACCCTGTAATTAGGTGTAAATTAGGTAGACTACTTTAAACTAATTAAATGATTTAATATCATGGCTTTTAATTTATCATGTTAATCTAAAACTGAATCTCTATTACTGAAGTTATAATTTAAGAACGAATTTACGATCAACTATCTGTTTTATTTAAGAGTTGGAAGGCATAAATACGATCGAAGTTAATAAAATAAACTCAATCAGGCCCACTTCTGCCTGGTAGCAGCGTTTTCAGAAGTGCCAATAGCACATGGTATAATTAAGGTGATCATAGTCTCGTCCTATCTATCAGGCGAAGAGTCTGCGGCGCAAATAGAGGAGGTAGTAGCCCTAGTGACCCATTTTCAGCAAACCGGATACCATGGATTCTCTGCTGCGAGCCAAAGTCCACGATGTGTTCTGGAGAAGCAGTGGCATGCATACTAGGGGTGAGTATATCCTAGAGTTTATTAGAAACAATATAGTAATTCTAAACCGGTGTGACGAACCGATTTTTACTAATGCTGTGAAGTATTAGACCTACCTCTTGCAAGCATAGAAATGTCTGATATCATCTCAAACTGGTATGTATCGGCGGAAGCCTTTTCAAATGTTAAGGAGAGAATCACAAAAGCTCTCCAACAGGGCGAAAAATATTAGTGATTGTTCTGAATACAAACGCGCTTTAACGAAGTGTAACAATGAGTTGAGAAGATCTGAAAGGGCTGGTCGTATTGTACGGAGATCAAAACCTCCCAGACGCAGTACGCCTAAAAAAAGTTCTAGCAAAAGATCACTCTAACGGCATTTGCACCCTCAAAAATCGGAATGAAGCTACACTACGGCTCCGAGCGAGACGAGTCTCGCACTCCTGGAGACTCACTTTCCGGGGAGTGTTCCACTGGAATAGAAATGGAGAAGAGTTATCTGCCATCCCCACATCTGGTGGAGACACTAGTCTAGTCTAGATCCAATCCCCGGGACCGGATGGGTTCTAGCCATGCCTGTTACAACAAGGAGTGGATGCCATAGTCCCAATCCTGTCTCGTATCTTCAACATCAGCGTAACGTTTGGCTATATCCCAGAAATGAGGATAAAGGTTAAGGTTGTATTCATTCCAATGGCAAGCAGAACCACTGCACAATTGCCTAAATTTTTCTGACCTATATGCCTCAGCTCCTTCTTTCTCAAAACTATGAAGAAAATACTGGACATGCATATTAAGGAATCAAACCTCAGTTATGGACTAACTTCTGGACAGGCTAAACTCACTGGGCCTCAGCACTCAATGTTATGCGAATGACCTAATCATGTGCATAGTAGGATGGCTTCAACCTAGTTTCCATGTCCATGATATGTCCATAGTCCATGATATGTACCCCTTCCTATGCACGAGCTGAAGGCTCATTACTATTAACGGAGCATAGATTACATACATATGTATATAGGAAACCTATTGAAATCAGATAAAGATGAAAAAGTATCGGTTTTGGTATCGATAAAAATTATCGATACAGTAATTGTGTCCAATTCACAAGCTATTTATATTACCAATCAATGAGTCGGTATTTTCAAAAAATTATATGTAACAACTGTCTGCTCCAATTGTACTCTATACAGTCCACTAAGTATTTTAGAACTTTATTCATATTCTTAAATTTAAATGTTAAACTTATACTTTTGTAAGTTTATATGTTGTAACTGTTAAACTTATGTATTGTAATTTAGACATACTGTCTGATCGACGTAATGTAAGTTAATAATTGTTGTGCTATGTTGAATCACTAAGTTCAAGGTCGACAGTATGTTGGCAACTCTTGCCTTTTTTATGTTTGTTATCATATAGGCAGCTCTGGTTGTTGACAGTTCGAAAGTTACTTTAGCCGAAAACCGCGTGTTCTACACTACTGAATTTTCCATCCAGCTTATTTCTATTAAGCAAAGTTTATTCGAAAACACATACTATAGTGACAAACACAACCAGCCACACCTGGAAGACCAGGCCAGATTGCGTTACCACTCGTTCACTATAGCCAGAATTTAACCGAAGGAACTCTAAGACGATCCTCTCAATGCCCAGTGACCAACATAGAGTGATAGTGGGAGTGATCACAGGGCACTACCCTAATGGGGCCATGGTGACCAGGTGGAAGTCGGGCGCCAGAATGGATCACTGTAGATGCTACAACGACGTGGCTTAGGTGGAGACTATTCACCACCTGCTCTGCCAATCCCCAGCCCTTGCGTACATCGCCTCTACAGCGTGCGTGCGGAGTACCTCGAGAGGCTGACAGAGCGTCAACTCTAGTCTCATAAAGTTAATCAAGAGCACCAGATCGGCTTACACTCTACCATTACCCCACCTACTCGATGGGGCTCGGTCTGAGTAGCTGCCCGGCACAGCGAGGTTCCCACCGTGCAAAATGAGGGCACTCACAATAGGCTTATAAGGCCTATTAAAAGGAGACATATCAATACTACGCAAAACATACGATAATTCGCTATTTTTGCGTATTCGTACTTCAAAATAACAGACAGATAGAACTTAGCTAAACCCAGCCAGTTTTGTGGAGTTTAGTTAGATTTAACGAAGCTCAACCTAACTTCCGCTTCCATGAGAAGTTAACATTGAGTTAGCCTGGGTTAACTCTACAAGGAAACTTAGCAATATATGCGAATCGTTTAAAAATATGCAGAAAAAATGGGAAACTGTTCGCATTTTTCAGACACTGTTTCATTTTCTACATTCTCTATGTATCTACCTCGCTCATGTAGATTCGTCTTTGAAACAATATGAAAAAATGTTGAAAAAATTAAGTGTCATAGCAGCTAACTTCTCCTTTTTTGTAAACGTAAACAAACGATAACAGTTGTTGATGCCTGAAGCTTTGCATTTTGTTCCAACTTCAAAAAAGCCTTCCAAAAATCTGAAGCTGCATTGTGTTTGAGTACTTATGTATAGTTTATAGAGAGTTTATTACTTGTATTTCCTCTAAACTTTACATTATTTGTTTTCGCTTATAATCACAGTTGCCGGTATCTCCAGGTTGAGTGTAAACAAAGTTTGCAAAAGTTTATAATATAAGGGCCAATTTTTCAGTGCTCGGTTATTGTCGTTCCTCAGTTAAACTACGTTTAAACGGCGCATTGTGTTTTTCAGTGTTCGTTTAAACGGCGTTTAACAGGCCAATATTGGTGAGTTAAACTCCAGTTAACTCCGGTTAATTTATCTTTTTAATAGATAAAGAAACAGCTGTTTCTTCGAGTACAGACATTTACTTTTGTTCAAAACTATGCTAATAATTTTGTTTATTTGCACCAAAACAGCTGTTCCCTTTGTAAAAATAAAAATATTGACAGGTGCTGCCAAAATAGGTTGATACATCAACTTATAGTAACGAGTATACGCTAAATACTCGTTGAATTTAGATAAATTCGCTATGAAATATAGATAAGATACGTTTAACATAGATAAGTTAAACTCGCACTGTAAAACCCAAATCTGAGTTAACTTTTATTTGACGTTTAACTAAACATCGTTTAAACGCCGTTTAATCGCCGTTTAAACGAGCACTAAAAAACTGACCCTAAAAGTATTATAAATTCTAAAATAGTACCTAAAAGTATAAATATGGTAGCAAAAAGACTTAAAAAATCGTGCTATAAAATCATCCATGTCACTATGATCCACAATCCAATCTGTCCCTCGTGTACTCGTTCATCGGACACGTTCGATGAATAGTTCCAAACAACACATGTATTCCGTGTAAACACGACATAAGTTACGTTAATCTAGTGGATTTTTTGTGGTGGAGATATCACATCAGTAATATCTCCATCAGTA
Source organism: Myopa tessellatipennis (assembly GCA_943737955.2). Lineage (NCBI taxonomy): Eukaryota > Metazoa > Arthropoda > Insecta > Diptera > Conopidae > Myopa > Myopa tessellatipennis. The sequence goes on from OX031315.1 coordinate 18,389,583, forward strand.
ACTGTGGTACCTAAATAAGTGCGTCTTACGATGCGTTTATTACTGCGCCTTAGAAACGACGTTGCGCTATAACAGAGTTGCGTCAACATATGTTCTGACAAACATTCACGCACATGAACATTTTTTGACATCTGCCGCCAACTTCACTTCGTAGCGCATGCCAAAATTGCAAATTAGAAGTGGGCTCCGTTTCTTATTTCAGCTACTTCCATAGACTGCGTCTTCCAATTTCATTTTGACAGAAACGCAACGCACGACGCACTTATTTAGGTACCACAGTAAAGAAACAAAAGTGCTCTCGTTCTGCGCAAGTACGTTACAAAGGATTTTTAAAATCACTAGGGTCACTACACACGGTACAAATGCCAAACTTGAATAGTCGTATGAAGAAATGTTGGAACAGGTTAAATGTTACTTCAACGTTCCGGTATATTATATAAGACTCTCTTAACTCAGTCTCAACATTTTTACGTTGATCGTCAATAATGCCGAAGTCAACAATTGCATTTTCCTTGTCTTCGAACTATGAGCAAGTTTCCTGTTGTTCTGATGCCACTTGTTATGAGATTATCGTTGTAATACTCCCATGCTTCAATCTTTTACGTGTTAGAATAACCTAATTTTGTACACGTCATATAAATTAAAAGTAAAAAAAACTATAATAAATTTACTTGCATATATTCATTGCAACTCGTTTTCAAAGCAATTTACATTAAAATCATACTCACAGATGCCTGCATCTTTGGTTTTGAATTCTTTGTTTCGCTGGCAAAAGTTTGACCAAATTTTTGATAACCGAACATCTGATGGAAAGTAGAAAAAACTCTTACCACTAACTTCCTTTAACATTATGCAATATTTCACTGAGCACTTCATTTCTGGTATTCATTCACAAGCATTTCCATCAAAAATTACCAATGAGTGAGAGGTTCGGAAGGTTCCCTCTAATGATTATGAACGGATCGGAAGATCGACTTTGATTCTGTTATTTTGCACTAACAATGCTAACGAATATGCGTAAGAAGAGTAAATCGATCTAGCATTCATATGCCAGATAAAGTGTGAAAGAAAGAATCGATCAATGTTTGGGAACAGCTGGCGATGAGAAGAACGGTGCGATTATTATTCGTTTGCTTCTGTTACAATAACAAACCATGTGCAGCCAGCCGTCCGTCTGGATTTGTTTTAAATTTTGCATTTCATGGTTTTTTGAAATAAATTTTGCTTTTTGTAACTTTGTTTTGTTTCTTGTTGGATGTCCAAGCTTTGTATTGCACTTGCACGATCTACGTTGCGAGCATAGCGTGCTGTTGAAGAATTTGTATAGGCAGAAGATTTACTTTAGTCGGCATATCAATTCACTATACACGTTATACGAGTAAGACTGAAAAGTTAATGGAAGACAAATTATGGAAATATTAATATTATGAATCTGTGGTAATACAAAGTATTATTTGAAATAATTCCACTTTAGCCTATTAGTCCCGATTGTTACATGATTATATTATGCCTATTTGGTAACCCTGTAAATATTGTAGATGGATAGATTTAAGTTAGTTGATAAGCACATGTCAATGTATAAAGACTTATAAGGAAAGATAATAAAAGAACTTAAATTAGAATAATCTTGTCTTTTATTTATCTTGAAACATGGTGTCAGATGGTAAATAAATAAAATGGACTCTGGAAATACGGGAAAAAGTAAAGAATCAGAAGAAATAGTAAAAGGTGACAGAGTAGTAAAAAGTGAAATTGAACAAATTGATAATTTTGCAATGAATGCAAACACTAATGCTGTGGTTATTAATGGCCCGGATGCTATGCAGTTTGATGATCCGGGAAAGTACTGGCCAATATGGAAGCAGCGGTTTAATATTTATTTGTTGGCATCAGGCAAAAAGAAAGAGGCCGAGGATGTTAAGATTGCGCTGTTGTTACACTACATTGGTGAAAAGGGGTTGGATGTTTACAACTCATTTAATTTGTCGGGAGAAGATGAAACAATTGAAAATGTGTTAAGAAAATTCGATGAATATTGCAATCCGAAGAAGAACATAACAATGGAAACTTTTAAGTTTTTCAACATAATGCAGCAACAAGGTCAGCCATTTTGTGAATTTGAGACAGCGCTGCGCAGACAAATTAAATTCTGTGAATTTTCTTGCTCAGCCAACTGCAAAAAATTTGAAGAGCGTATACTTCGTGACAAAATAATTTTGGGTGTTTTTGACAAAAACTTGCAAACGAAACTTTTGGAGGCAAAAGAAAATGAATTGGATAATGTTATAAAGAAATGCAAAGTAGCAGAGTTGGCAGAAAAAAATAAGAAAAACGCTTGAGGAAAAATGTGAAGTTAACGTTGATACGTTGCAGCGTATGGATAGAGGTAAGAACGTAAAGCATAAGGAGAAAATATGCTATCGCTGCGGTGGTAAATGGAATTTTGAACATCGTCAGTCGTGCCCGGCAATGAAAGATGGTCGTAAATGTAACAAATGTAAGCAGCCTGGCCATTTTGCATCGATGTGTAAAATTAAATCAAGTGGAGGAGGAACACACAGTCGTCGTGTGAATGCTGTAGAGGCTTTAATGGGAGAAGAAGTGTCGGGCACAGTAAATGCCGAATATTTTGATGAAGGTAAATTGAATGTAAATAATGATAGGCAAAACTGTAGTATAAGTGTAATTGGAAAAATTTCGGATTGTAGAATAAGCTACTTAAGTGGAGGCTGGTTTAAGAAAATATATGTAAATGGACTTGAGGTTAGCTTTAAAATGGATACAGGCGCGGACGTTAATTGCTTGCCAATCAAATATGTAAGGAAAATGAAGTTGGAAAATAAAATTGTTAAATCTAATATTCGCTTGTTGGCATATGGTGACGGGGAAATAAGGACATATGGGAAAATTAAATTACATTGTATTGTGGATAAAGGCAGGGACTCGGAATCTATTGAATTTGAAGTGGTTGACGATGAATATCAGCCAATATTGGGAAGGGGATCGTGCGTCAGTTTAAATTTAATTAGGAGAATAGATAATGTACAGAGTGACAATATTACTTGCGGTAGACTGAGTTCATCAACAGCTGGTAACGTGAGTTGTGGGAAATTGCCTGAGGGCAAGGAGGAATTTGTGTGTACCTATGTTTATGTTTTTGATGGACTTGGTCAAATTCCTGGTAAGTGTCTTATAGAATTAAAGGACAGATCGGAACCGAGATTGAATTATAAGAAGAGGATACCATTTAGTTTACATCATAGGTTGAAGAAACAATTAGATTTGATGGTTGAGGATCGTGTCATTAGCAAAGTGAATAAACCTACCGAGTGGGTGAATAATTTGCAAATTGTTGAGAAATCTGATGGAACTTTGAGAATTTGTCTTGATCCTAAACCACTTAATGAATGCATTAAACGGGAGCGGTGCATTATACCTACGTCTGAGTCAATAATAAGTCGGGTTGGTGGTGCAAAATATTTTACGGTGATGGACCTTAAAAACGGGTTTTGGCAGGTTGTGTTGGATGAAAGGTGCTCAGAGCTTACAACTTTTATAACCCCCTTTGGACTGTATAAGTGGAATCGGATGCCTTTTGGGTTGAATAACGCTCCGGAAATATTTATGCGGTATATGATACAGATATTTGGGGATCTTGAGGGCGTTGAAGTATATTTTGATGATTTGTGTATTTTTGGGAGAACGGAACAGGAACATGATGAGCGGCTGCTCAAAGTGATTAGTAGGGCAAGGGAATTTAATGTGAAGTTTAATAAGAATAAGGTACAGTACAGGTCAAAGGAGGTGTGTTTTATGGGACAGATAATTTCGGAGGGCACTAGTAAACCGGATGGAAAATATTTGAAGGCAATTGAGGAGATTCCCATGCCAAGGGACAAACAAGATGTGCTGCGGATATTAGGGATGTGTAAGTTTCTGGGAAGGTATATTCCAAATTTATCGGCGCTTACGGCGAATCTAAGAGAGCTGACGAAGAATAACGTGTAGTGGCAGTGGACTGATGACCATATAAGGGAAATTGAAGTATTGAAGAGGATAATTTGTTCGTCTCCGGTACTGAGGATTTATGATCCTAAGCTACCACTTGTAATTCAGACAGATGCATCCAAGGATGGTATTGGATGTGTGTTACTGCAAAATGGTTGTCCTGTGGCTTTTGCTTCCCGCAGTCTGAATAAATCTGAAAAGAGATACGCACAAATTGAGAAGGAATTACTTGCTGTGGTTGTTGCTTGTACTAAATTCCACTACTTTATTTATGGTCGGGACGTCGAAGTACATTCGGATCACAAACCGCTCGAAACTTTGATTAGGATGGATTTGGATAAGGTCACAGCTAGGCTTCAGAGGATGTTTATGCAGTTATTGAAATATCCCTCTTTGACGATAAAGTACGTGCCGGGGAGGGATATGTTAGTAGCTGACTGTTTGTCAAGAGCGTTTTTGCCGGAAACTGAACCGGAGGATACAGCTTATAAATCTGTTGTGCATTCGGTAGTTAGGAGATGTTGCATGTCGGACGAAAACAGATTGGCTTATGTCGGTGCTACTGGATCTGATCGTTGTTTGAATAATGTCTTATCGTATCTTGAGAAGGATTGGCCTATATACAGGAATCTGGGCGTTGAGGAGAAGAAGTTTCATAAAATTAGGGATGAGTTGAGTAGTGAAGATGGATTGTTATTTTTTAGGGATAGATTAGTTGTTCCGTCTGAGCTCAGAGTGCAGACTTTGCGGTTATTGCATTCTGCTCATCTGGGTATCGAAAAGACGCGGATGCGCGCAAGGGAGCTTTATTATTGGCCTGGTTTATCGACCGATGTTGAGGAGTTTGTAGGCTCTTGTAGAATATGTGAGGGATTGCGTAGAAGGAATCAAAAGGAGCCATTGCAACAGCATCCTGAACCGGCGTATGCTTGGGAACAAGTTGCAATAGATATTTTTGACTATTCAGGTGCATCGTACTTGGCTATTATTGACTCATACTCCGGTTGGTTGGTCTCGGAAAGGCTGAAGAACAAGTCGATTGATGAGGTGATCGGGATTTTGGGGCAATTGTTTTTCAAATTTGGATTTCCGACTGAGATAAGATCGGACAATGTCCCATTTAACAGTTATAAATTCAAAAGTTTTGCGAAGAATTATAATGTTAAATTAAGGTTCTCGAGTCCGAACTACCCACAGAGTAATGGGCTGTCGGAAAAAGCGGTTTCAATTGCTAAGAACATTTTGAGGAAAAATGTCCTTGATGGAAGGGGTGATTATCAGGAGCAAATTTTGGAGTATAACGTTACTCCGTTGCAGGAAATGCTTTTATCGCCAGCACAATTATTTATGGGAAGAACGCTTAAGACTAAACATGGCAATATGGGTTAGTTGTACAGATATTTAATGATAGGCCATATATAGTTAAGGATGCAAATGGTAATGAGTATAGAAGAAATAGGCGATTTTTGGTGAGTACGAAGAACGAAGCGGAGAATATTCGTTTGGATTACATGGATGAAGATGATACTGATAGTGGACGAAATGTAGACGATAGGGAAAATTATGATAATGTTGAGGTACAGGAGAATAATAACAGTCTACGGGGAAGAGGGGTATTAGTGGATACCGGGAATGAGATCAGGTCTGATGAGTCGGATTATGAGGATGCTGACGATGGGGACATTACTGATACTTCCAATAGTGTAGATAGTCTGCCGGTAGTGGAGGGATATGTAACACGTACTGGGAGAGGGGTTCAAAGGCCACAGTTGTATGGCGAATGGGAACACTATTAGAAAGGGAAGAGATTAAGGAAAGGGAAGCATGTTACATGATTATATTATGCCTATTTGGCAACCCTGTAAATATTGTAGATGGATAGATTTAAGTTAGTTGATAAGCACATGTCAATGTATAAAGACTTATAAGGAAAGATAATAAAAGAACTTAAATTAGAATAATCTTGTCTTTTATTTATCTTGAAACACCGATGTCATTAATAACACTTATTAATTCTTGTATAATTTTTTCTTGCAAATGCGGTTCAAGGCAATTTTTTTTCAAAAAAAAGCATATATTAAAAAATTTATGGGAGGGGTTTTGCAAATAAAGTTGCGTTTCACTGTAGTAGAAGATTGCTTTAATAACTGAAAAACAATAAACCGCAGAAATATCCAGCTTGATAGACGGACAGACATATGCACCTGATTTTTTATTGCAAAGGAACTAAAAAGAAGAAGAAGGAACCAAATTGTCTTGCTCCCTCAACCACTGCTTTTATTGGCTAATCGATCAATCGTTTTATTCGCACCTTTTTTGACATACAATATCACATCGATCAACTCTTCTTACGCATAATCATTTATGAATGAAAACAAGCAAACCCTATTTGTATTTATACAAAAACAAAGCAATGGCAATGAGAAGTAAATAACACGAAAATGCCACGAAGTTATCAAAGAAATGAGTAGATAGTAGAGAGAATGTAAGAAAAAAATACTCAATGTTGCGCAACATAGAAATTTTGCAACAAATGAAGAACATCTACCAAGCTCGGAGTTTTTCTTTTTTTTACCGTTATTTGAGACCGTTCTAACCAGAAGGTGTTATAACTTTCGTGGCTGGTCCGCCATCTTGAATTTATGACCGTCAAATAAATGGTTCTTATAAAAGGCACTTCTTGGTTCTTATAAATCTCATAAACTAAGTGAGCTAGCTGAACAAACGAAGTACTGTTGGAAAGTTATTTTGAATGCCCTTAATTTACGTAATATACATTTTTAATTAGAGTTGCACAGGCAAAATTGTAATGGAAATTTGATAGTTTGGAAGAAAAAAATTGCTGTTTCAAGGCCAACTTGTGATATTTTTCTAAAAAACAATATAAGAAATCCTTCCCCGCTATGTTATGGACAAAAATGTATATTACATAAATAAAAGGTATTAAAAATACCTTTCCAACAGTACTTCCCTTGTTCCGCTAGTTCATTCAGTTTATAAGATAAGTGACTTTTATTAAACCATTTATTTTATTTTCAAACGGTCATAAACCTAAGATGGCTGAGCAGACCCCGTTAAAAACCAGCTACTTCCGTTCCTGATGGTCCTAACTAACGGTAGAAAAAAGATAAACAAAAGCTGAGCTTGGCAGCTGTTCTACATTTATGCCCAAATTTTAGCGTTCAAAAATGCGTATGAGATGCGCCTTCTATATATTGTATATTCTTTGATTCTAATATATTATATTGATCCACTCGAGTGTAAACCAATTTGATTGAGTTTGATTATAGTTCCTATTTCCAATAACATCATAACTAGTAACATCAAAGTATTTTCCATTTCTATGGTATAAATAACTGAGGAGGTGTTTGAATATTTTGCGATATGAATCCTGCGTGTCCCCATGTATCAAAGCAGGTCACACTGAGCTTCGAAACAGATAAGAATTATAAGGTATATTTGGTGATTTTATTAATTACGTAAATTACTGGCAATCTTTAATCTTCAAAAGAACAATTGTGATATCTGCCACCATGCGGGACCTAATCTTTGGATTTGTATGCAACTTAACTGCCATCAAGTCGGTTGCTCCGAACAAGCCAACGATCATAGTACACAACATTTTAAGGCAGGTTCATTTTTGGTAATCTAACTAGGATACATTTATAAACATTCAACAATGCGGATAAAATCTAGTTTAGTCGCGGAAGGCCAATGTTGCAGTTTTTGAGCAGAGCGGGATCCGCTCAATAACGCCCACCGTGTTATAGATTGTGGAGCAACCCCAACAACAACAACTACGTACCCCGGCGAGCTCTGAGTTATACCTCTTTCGGAGTTATAGCCTTTTGAAATTCGAAATTTCGCCATATCTCCTTAACCGTAGAAGAATATACCGTTAGAAAGGTAAACTGAATATCTCATTTAAGTTAAGTAAAATCTTTCCGAAAATCGCATATTTTTGGAGAAATGTTGATCTTAATATTTTTAGTGTTGTTTTTGGAATAATGCATAACCTGACATAATTTTGCGGATAACAAGAAACTAAGTGTTATTAGCCTTTTTTTATGTTTCATTTCCTGCTAGTCCTACTCGCTCGTTTAAACCCTGTGTTACATAATATAATATTATACCCAAAGCCTCGTAGTTTTCGAGAAAAGTGCTATTTAAAATTTTTAGTAACTTTTTTTTTTAATTCAATAATTTTTTCCTAAGTAAAATGCATAATTAAGACATATACAGCCTTATTTCAAGAGTCACGGTCGTCTCAATTATCCTCAAAGACTTAAGCTTTGGTCGTCTTGACCAAAGAAAGACAGATTCTAAGACACGAGTTAGAGGCGATTATCTTCTTAAGCAAGACGAGTGCTTTTTAGTTGTCTCATACAAAAAATAAATTTAATTTAAACAACATAAAGCTCGACATCGTATTTATGCTTTATATAATTTTTTTAGATATAGGTACATACATATATGAAATAATTTTTGAAACATGGTAATTTTTTTTGCTGAAATTTAAGCGAAATAATATACACTGCTGAACAAAATAATAGGTGGGAGCATATTTTGTTTAAAGAAGCTTGGTTTTCATATATTTTGTATAATCCCTCGAAGAATAAGTAAATTTTTAACATATCTAAACACTTAAGCTTCATAATAAAAAAGAAAACGCTTTACAAACTAAAAAAATAACTTAACTTTTGGTTAATTGATTAAATACACAAATTTTTGGTTGGTCAGAATAATAGGTGTGCCGTACACGTTTAGTAATAAATATTGATATTTTGGTAGTTATGGTCCCATATTTTAATGAATTAGTTATATCGCATTTAATACCCCGTATATTCGTCATTATTTTTGATGATTTTTTCTATTCTTCGGGGCATAGACGATATAAAATTTCTACAAGTTTCTACAGGAATGTTGTACCATAGCTTTTTGAATATTTTTTCATAGATGCGTTTTGTTTTGGATTGAGATCTGAGGATTGACTCGGCTGCTCAAGGACGCCTATATTATGCTCCTGGGACCGTGCTTTGACAAGTCGCGATGAATGCTTAGGATCATTATCCTGCTGAAATTTCAACAAAAGTAGTATATTACCTCGGCATATAGTAGCATCGGACCTACACCTTGCCACGAAAAACAACCACATACCATTAAGCTGCCACCGTGCTTTACTGGTTTTTTTTTTGTGAGCCTAACATCAAATTCTTTGCCTTTTGGGCGACGAACGCTTCTTCCTGCATCGTTACCAAACAAGTTTATTTTTGTTTCATCGCTCTAGAGAACATTGCTCCATTTCTTTCCCCCTAGAGGAACTTTGCGAGCAATCCTACCCTGTAGATTTGCGGTTACTAATCGTCGTCGAACGGTACGTGATGATATAACATTTCCAATTTCGCCAGCAAAATTTCGCCTCTGCACTGCAGTGAACTTACCTTCTGCAACTAAATAATACTTGAAATTTATTTTCTTCAAACTTTTGCTACAACACACCTATTTTATTGTCCATTCGAAGATTGAACAACTACACAGGCCACAATATTTATCAGGAAGAATTTTTATTGCGAGGATTCCATCATTTGATTTCAAACCAGTGCTAACACATTTCCACATTGGCTTTCCGATTGAAGAAAATGCCCCATAATTGTTTCTTTACATTTTAAAAATTTTTGGGTTCACACCTATTATTTTGTCTAGCTGTGTACAATAACAGAGATATTAATCTAAGTATAATTTGCCAAGTTTATTATATATTTTAGAAACGATTGTAAATCTGTTTTCGCGAAAAAAACCAATTTTATAAGGTTTTTATTAATTGAAATTAACCACAATTATAACATTTTCGCCTACCAACACAGAAATTTGTATCTTGTACGCAAACCTTTTTGACAAATAAAAATGGCTGTAAAATAAACGTAAAGTCAACTGATCGCGAGACGAGTTTCGTGACTTTTGGAATAAGGTTGTTATGTGGTCATGAATCGTCAGAGACGATTGTAGTCTTAGTCACCGTGATTCTTGAAATAAGGATAATTATACCAATACTAAAGGGCTAGTTATAATATGCTGAACCGATCTCACACCAGCTTAAGCAAACGAGCGATAACACAGGAATTGTATCATGCAATTATGTCATGCTTATGTATATTGTGCATGACGATGTTTCGTTAAATTTATTTTGCTTAAGCAAGAAGCGGGACAAGTCACACCTTGCGTACGGTATCAGGTGATTTCAAAAATGAAAACTTTTTGTCAGATTTGTCGGGCTCATTAAACTTGTGTTTTTTTACATATTACATGTAAAGTATGTATGTATGTTGTTACAAAAAGTTAAACTTTAGTTTATGAAGTGGTTAAGTAGGAAGGTTTTTTGATAATTTAAAAGAATGCCTTCGAGCAGACAAATGTATATATGATAAAGGTGTTCTTTTTTTATTTTAATAAAAGAATGAGGGAAAATACATGGGTCGAGATTGCTCAAACGGACGGGAGAACTGGTAAGTTATATATGAAATTTTTTAAATTTGTCAATGCTTGTCGATGTATGCAAAGCCATTGCGAGAACGCTTCTGCAAGGAAATAAAACAAATTGAGGATCCTTCAGGAAGTGGGATGGAGTACCAACAGGAGTGGAAACTTTTCTAGACGCTGGATTTCTTAAAAGATACACTCACTCCGCGTCGGTATGTAGTTTATCTTATTTAATATTTTAGTGATCCAAAATGCGTATTTTAATATTGCAGTACTCGAAACAATTATACGACCGTATTTGAAGACAAACTTTCGTAAATGCTCGCTCTAGTGCGCTCTTTTCTGCTCCTGCTCGCTCCGATTTGCTCAAAATAGCATTATCTTACGACAGCACAGGCGATCCTGAGTCGTTGCTCGTAATTTTTTTAAGAGCACGAGCGAGCCGGAGCGCTGATAATTTTGTCTGTTGCTCCTGCCCGGGAGTGTGAGCGAGCCAGAGCGATCATTTACGAATTCTGTTTGAAGATGAAGCATTAAAAGCCGTTCTTAATGACGTTTCGCCTCATGTTCCTTCAACTCTTCCCCCTCGCAAGAATGCGAAAAGGACTTAAAGGAACTTTGTTCAAAGTTCGACGAGGCCATTGAACATATAATATCAGAAATGGACCAGGAAGAAACATCTGACGAGGTGTTTGCCAATCGCTGGTATATCTATGCAAAGTTGTACCTATTGCGTTCAGAAATCTTATTCTAACTTCATATGTAAATTCAACCTTCTATTTTATTTAATTTATTTTCATTTAATTTGTGGTATGGTTGTGAAAACTATGTAGACTGAAAAATATAAGAACACCCTTTAATTTATTTAATTTGTGAACTAAAACTACGTAAACTAAAAATAAATATATGAATATAAATAAAACATAAAAAACTATTTTTTTTACAATGAAGTCACAGCCAAACGACACTTCGGCTGCACAGTACAAGTAGTCTTATTAAATTCAGAAAGAGGTCGAATATCTCAAGTACCATTCAAGAGGAAGAAAGAGAAAAGTCTATACTCTGGTATCGAGTTTAGAGAATTTTTGAAACGAAAATAGACCCTACTTCTCAGTTTCTTTGCACGCACACAAGAAAGCAGTTGGCAAACGAAAGAGCGACGTAGTTTGCCGAACGCGTCTTCATATTTTCTCTCACTCTGGCCAACATTTGGATATTCAGTAAATTTCACACACACTTTGGCATCACATGTTTACGACTTTTGGAACCAAATGAGAAACCACAATGTGTAGCCACCGATGGTATCAACGTACCAGTAGTGAAACCGTTGCAAAACATACTGCTTCTAGCCAAGCTGATTTCATAACTAAATGAATCCGTGGTGAAACATGAAACAGCTGATTTTTTCAACATACTGAAAGACAGAAAACAAAACAGCAATATGGTAGCTCTATGGAAGCGGCGAATTCGAAGTGTCTTATCTCATCTCTGGTATTTACGTTAGAACAGCATATTTTGCAACCAACAGAAGCGGAAGCGATGTGCCGTTGAGAAGCGGTTGCTTTTTAGCAACCGGTTAAATTTAAATTTTCAAAGGGCTATAACTCCCCAATGGAGTCGGGGTCCAATTGTTGTTGTTGGGGTCAGCGCCAAAAAGTACGTTATAAACAACAAAATTTTAGCTACGTGTCTATCGTAAATATGTTACTAAACTTTTGTTGTTGTTGGAGTAACAGTAATAACAGAACAACAACAAATTGGAGCATTTGCGCTATTGTAAGCCTGTTCCAATTTATGTGTTGCCATATCCTTTTGTTCTACACCGTAACATTTTTGTAATCTGTATCTTCGTAACGATTTATGGTTTCGCACCTTTTTTTTCTTAAATCATATTTAATTTATTTAAATTCTAAAAATTATTTGGAACTACTTTTTTAATGTACATATATATACGATAAAATTGAGTTTCTGGGTTTGAGTGTGATTATACATTGAGTTTAAAATCAAACCGTCTTCTTTGTACATCTTTTGTTGCTAACAATATATTACGCATGAAATTTTCTCTTAAATGTATCCTTGTTGTAATCGAATCAGAATAATTTTAAATAAATTTTTTATTAGCTTAATAATGCGCATTGTGTTCACTTGAATTTATCATCACGGAGAATGTGGTGCTACATTTGTGAGAAGGAAGTGTTTTTGGAATACGAGCGAACGAATATTATTTTTGAATGCTTTGAATTGACGGATACCTACAATTCGAATCCCAATTCTGAGAGTAATGATTCCAAAAATGTGCGGGGATTAGTGGGACTGCAAAATATAGCCAATACATGCTACATGAATTCAGCATTGCAGGCATTGAGTAATATACACCCGCTAACCTATTACTTCTTGGACTGTGCAGAACTTATAGAACACACACTTGATCTAAGGACTTGTCGGAATAAATCCAAGCTGGCAAAAAGCTATTTACGACTAATGAAGGATATTTGGTGCAGTAAAAATAACCCTAAAGGTAGTGCCAGAAAATCAGAGTGCCCACGAGAAGTCTTTTATTAAGCCGTCGATTAATTTTAGATTTTATTGCGCCCCGGGGTATACTATGTGGAATTCGAAATGTGCATCCAATATTCCGAGGGTTTCAACAGCATGATACACAAGAGTTTCTACGATGCTTTATGGATCAGTTACATGAAGAGTTAAAAGAGCAAAAACCTAAAATGTCAAAAGCAGGAAACAAAAATTCCATGAGCCAAGTGGGCTTATATAACAGCAATATTCATCATGAACCGAATTCGGAAACAGTCGATGTAGAGTTGTGCTTGAACTCCCAGAGCGATTCTACATCTCATTCAGAGGCGGAGTATGAAACCTGCGATAGCGGCGTCTCCGAATCAAGTTTATTTGACGATATGTGTATTCATAAAGGAAATACGGCCGGAGTGCATCAATTTCTACAAGAACACACAAATTTAGTAATGTTTCGGAGGAAGAGCAAAGAGTTAGTCCCTATTCCAGTTATAAATGCACATCACTCAATTATAACTGATGTGTTCGACGGCAAATTGCTTTCTTCCGTACAATGTCTAACTTGTGATCGTGTTTCAACGCGAGAGGAAACTTTTCAAGATCTTTCTCTGCCCATTCCAAACAGAGACTCCTTGAATGTCCTTCATCAAACTCATATTGTACAGAGCATCCATCAATTTGGTTATGGATTACGCACCTCGGCACCTGCCAGTACTGAGCTAATTAAAAGTGATGATTGGTTAACTTGGATTTGGAAGGTTGTACGTTCGTGGTTTTGGGGTCCGTCAGTCACTCTTCACGATTGTATGGCATCGTTTTTTAGCGCTGATGAGCTTAAAGGTGATAATATGTACAGGTAATTCACGAGAGAGAATATTATTTCAAGAGCTTAATATATCTATTTAAAGTTGTGAAAAATGCAATAAATTGCGAACTGGTGTCAAATTTTCAAGGATTATTGATCTACCAGAGGTACTTTGCATCCACCTGAAGAGATTTCGCCACGATCTTTCATATAGTTCGAAGATATCTTCATATATAAACTTTCCAATAGAATGTTTTGATATGAGTCCTTATTTCCATAAAGATTGCAAGTCAAGTGTGTCTGTATACAATCTGGTATCCGTAATATGTCACTATGGCACAGTTGGGGGCGGTCATTATACGTGCTTTGCTAAAAATGAGTTCACTAGAAAGTGGTATGAATTTGACGATCAGAACGTTACAGAAGTTTCTGTGGACACTGTTAAAAATTGTCAGGCTTATGTCCTTTTTTATCGTAAGCGCAACCAACACATGGACTTGATACGTGCTGATGTTCGTGACATATCCAACTCACATCCTTCTCATGGTTCAGACATACGTTTTTATGTGTCACGTGAATGGTTGACTCGCTTTAACACCTTTGCTGAGCCAGGTCCTATTAACAATTGGGCTATTTTATGTTCTCATGGCGGTTTACCACCAAACAAGATTGACGTTATAAATAAAATTGCAATACCAATTACACAGCAGCTTTGGGACTACCTCTATAAAAACTTCGGAGGTGGACCTGCAATTAATGTGCTATTCGAATGTGAGTTATGTAAAAGGGAGGAAGTTATACTTACACGTCGTCAAAATTACGAGCTTACCATGTTCACAAAATACAACGACTTAGAGAACTCTAATGCCATATTTGCAATTTCAATGCCCTGGTTACGAAAGTGGCAATTTTTTGCACGTGGGTTTACTAAAAAAGAACCTGGTCCAATTACAAATTCAAGCATTTCAGCGAGCACTGACAGTTCTTTAACTCCCCCTATTAGAAATGTTATAACCGGATCTGATTATGCGCAAATAAAAGAGCCATTATGGAAATTTTTGTACAGCATTTATGGTGGTGGACCAGAAATTAAACTTAGGGAAATCAAAGGAGAGGTTGGAACTTAATTTTTTTCTTATTATCTCTTATATAATGTTCTTTTACAGTTAACAGTGAATGACAAAGATTATTACGATAACTATTCAGAAAAGTCCAAGTCCAATTTCGATTTACTTCCAAAAGAGGCGATTAAATTAAGTAACACAAACCAATTTGAAAATTATAAATCAACAGAAATTGGAAAGATTTGTTTTGCAAATATTAACAAGGATATAAAAGTACAAGTCGTTACTACGAAAGCTCTCAAAAAGGATTCCAAGCACTCTAGAAATGGTTTAAATATAAATAAAAAAACAAACATACTCTTTGATCACAACGCATCTAAAAGCAGACGAAAACGGAAACGAAGTTTCCTGAAAAACGCTGAATTTTTTAGACCGAATGGTAAGAAATGTCCAAGAATTAAAGGTATCAAGAAAAGCGACTTATTCTACATACATATATAGATTACCGATAAAACTAAAAGAATTAAATTTTCAAATTCGTTAAATTTAATAAATGTTTAAAATCGTAATTGAATTTATATTATGAATAAATATATATTTATTTATTTATATTTATATTTATTTATTTATATTTATATTTATTTATTTATATTTATATTTATTTATTTTATATATATACAATTGAAATTATATATCGTTTTTAAAAATAAACAGACTTTCCTATAAGTTACTTTGTGACAAACCTTTAATTTTGGCCTTTTGAGGGAAAATTTTTGAAGCCATATGAAAGTCTATTTCGACGCAGCCTCAGGCCTTTTTGTTGTTCCAATAAGGTTTTGAGTTCATTTTTGATGCTGAAGCTACGTTGTGTTTTATACATTATTTAAAATATTCCTTCTATTATAGATTTAAAAATTCGTTTTAACAAAGGCAGCTACAATTCAAATTTAAATGATACAATAATCAAAATGAAGTTCCGAGAGAAAGAAAATGTATTAGATAATAAATCGGACCTATCATTCCAATGTGATATAATTGGAGATTGCAATGAAAATCGAAGTAATGTGAATATATTGGAACAAATGGACCACCGACCAGCAAACAGAGCGTACAGAAAAGGACATCGATATTTTATAAAAAGAAATAAATTAAAAGCAAATATTTACAACATAGCAACTATTAGCAACAAATAGCAACTTGTCATCAAGACTAATTAACAATTCGAAACATAAGCCTAATTTATTGATTAAAATAAATTAATTATTAATTTGTATACGTGTAGATATAATGTAAACTGTTTTTTTCAGAAATTTTTAAAAACACCTAAAATAAAAATATAACGGCGGAAACAAGATGTTGAGTCTATTTTTAATCATATATTGTTGTTTGCGTATGTTGTATGTAATCGCAAGTTTAATTTCCAGGTAACTTGAAGTGTAAGAGCTAAGGCTATTATTATTTTAATAATAATATTCAGTGAGTGAGTCAAGGCCAAGTTCAAAACATTAATGCACAGCACTTTGTTTGCTTCATAAGCTTCAGTCAAAAGCTGAAAGTAAACTCGAAAGTCAGTTACAGCACGGAAATAATTCTGAACGCTAAGTTAAATTCCAGTAGCAAATTCCCAAACCCAAACGTAAATAAGCTTGGCAAATATTAAAATAAATAAAACGTATAGTGGATATATAGAAAAATTAATAGTTTTGTGACGACAATTTTCGAAAGACGAAATTTACCGCACAACAATACTACGCTTCACAAGTTCGTCAAGGAGGCAATCCTGTTTGTTGAGAAAATTCACCACAGAAGAGCCACAACTGGGTTACGAGCGGAGAGCCACACAAACAGAGCAATGAAGAACAACGGGAACATGGTTACGAGCTAAGAGCAACACAAACAGAGCAACGAAGAACAGCGGGAACATGTTTACGAGCTGAGAGCAACACAAACAGAGCAACGAAGAACAACGGGAACATGTTTACGAGCTGAGAGCAACACAAACCGAGCAACGAAGAACAACGGGATCATGTTTACGAGCTAGTCACCATCAAACAAAAAGAGCAAGCAACAACAACGGGATTGTAAGAACTGGTACAATGCCTGAAATAAGTGGTAGTTCGTTGGTGGAAGGTCTGGTGAATACGGTGAGCGACAGAGTTTCCAAGTCTAGGTCCTGTAATTTGAGTAGCGTTGTTCGAGCGACATGTGGTTGTGCGTTATCTTGTAAGAGGATTGGACAATCTCTATTGATCAATTTAGGCTGTTTAATGGAAAGCTCTCTCATCATCACGTCCTACTGATTGCAGTAGACATATGCTGTTATGGATTGACCAGGTCTCATAAAGCTGTAATGTATAATTCCAACGCTGAACCACCAAGCAGACACCGTAAGCTTTTTCTGATTAATTTTTGGTTTAGGGTTCTCTTTCGGATGTTTCATCCAACCATTGTGCCGAACGTTTTCGAATCTCGAATAAGATTAAGTTTTCATCAACCGTTACAATGCGGTATAGAAAAGGTTCGATTCTATTCAAATCGAAAGGTGTAGCTCCCGTCCGTGAAGCTTCGGTGGCTTAAATGGTTGTGGTTTGTACTTATGTGTGAACAGCACTAGCTCTGTTTTGGAAGGGTTCACTCCTAGCCCTCTTGGAGTAGCCCATGCGATGATCATGCGGAGGGCTCTTTCCGTAACGGAGCTTAACGTTGATGTACAAAAACCGGAGACCAGTATAACTAGGTCATCGGCGTAAGCTACGGCTTTGATTCCCGCTTTTTGGAGGTGATATAACCCCCCCCCTTGGGCGTCCCTCTGCTGACATACCTGACGATAGTACTGTTCGCCAGTGTGGCGTGGATCTCTCTTGTGCGCAGCGTTACAAGAATCCATCTTATGAGCATGTCCTCGGCTCCTAAATCTTTAAGGGCCTCCTCGATGGCCGAGGATTTCACGTTGTTGAAAGCGCCTTCTATGTCGAGGAAGGTTCCCAACGTATATTGTTTGTAGTAGAGTGAGCGCTCTATACAGGTCACAACCTTGTGTAGGGCAGAGTCCGTAGATCTTCCCTTCATGTACGCATGTTGGGAATGGGATAGCTTATTGCATAATTTTGTTCTCAGGTTATCGTCCAGAACACGTTCCAGTGTTTTAGTAGGAAGGAAGTAAGGGAAATCGGCCTGTAGTCCTTTGCTGACTCATGGCCACGTTTCCCCACTTTCGCTATAAAAACAACCTTGACCTTCCTCCACGTATCTGGTATATGGCCCAGCTCTACACTGGATCTGAAGAGCCTGGTTAGAAAAGGGATTACTAAAACCTCTGTTTTTTGCAGCATCACCGGCCAGATGCCGTCTGGCCCAGGGGACTTGAACGGGTCAAACGAGTGTACTGCCCATTTTACCCTGTCCGCTGAGATGATGTCCTCTATCATCCTAGTGTCAGGTTGGCTGATAATACCGGACATGTCAGTAGCATCGGTTGTCCTGATGGTATCCTCAGAGCAGCCTGGAAAGTGTGTCCTGGTAAGTACTTTCAGTGCGGAAGTGGTCAATGACCCGTCCTCCCTTCTCACCGCGGAAGTGCAAAAATGGTCCTTGGACAGTATCTTATTCAGTCTTGCTGACTCCTTAGTGCTTTCGATATTACCACAGTATGTTTTCCAAGCCGTGGATTTAGCCTTCCTGAGGGCTTTTTTGTACATTCTCCGACAATCCTGGTAAGGTTCCCAGTAATTGTGTTTGTAGCAGATGTTGAAGAGAGCCCTGGTCATTTTCCTTAGGACCTTTAGCTCTTCTGTCCACCAGGGAGGGAAGGATTTCTTGCCGTGGCTCATTCATTCATTTCAATTCATTTTTCATAGAATTTTGCCCAGTCTGTTTTCCTAACATTTCTGTGGGGCTGGTGTGTAGGGGGATTGAAGTCTACGTTGAAGAGTATCCAGCAGTGATCAGAGAATGATGTCTTGCTTGATACCCTCCAGTTTGTGACCTCGCAGGGTGGGTTTCTGGTAGATAGGGTTACATCGATAACCTCCTCCCACCCCGGGAAATTGGTGGAGCACAGAAAGATGAATTGCCTCTGTTGCATATCTCGAGGTTGTTACACATAATAAAATCAAAAAGTGACTCACCTCTCTCATTCGTTGTGTTACTCCCCCAGATGTGGTGCCTGGCATTTGCATCGCAGCCCAGCAGTATTTTCCAGCCGCGCCTTGCAGCTGTAGAAGTCAGGGTTGACACCTCAGTCGGTGGGGCGCTGTAATCGTGCGCCATGTAAGCTGAGGAGATAATAAGTTGATGATTAGTTTTGTTCTCGAGAGCGACAACGGTCAGGTCATTGGAACAAAGCTCAGGGCACAGATACGCTTTTATGCTATTCTTAATAAGAATGCATGATCGGGGCTTACCTGGAAGTTTGTGGTAGAACAGAGTGAAGTCTTGATCCCGAAGTCCAACTACCTCGGATGCTCTCACCCATGGCTCTTGCATGATGCCTACGTCGATGTTCTCCTCCCTTAGGAGAACTAGCAGGTTAACTGTCGCACATCTCGAGTGCTGTAGGTTAATCTGCACGATCCTCAGCATCACGAGGAAGCAGCTCCTCCAGCTGCTTTTCGACCTCCTCTGGCTCAGCCAGATCGCCTTCGGGGTCGGTGAAGCGGAAAATTTTGACTTTGGCATGCCTGATGCCAAACTTCATCCTTAAGCCGGCATGCTCAAGGGCGGGTATACTTTCCTCCGTTATTAGGAGCAGAAGTGACTGGCTTTTTTAAGTGGATCTTCCACCTTGAAAACAGCCCGACGAACAGCAGTCGTTCGTCGGGATGGTGGGGTTTTGAATGGCCAGACACTTCACAAGCTTCTGAGCGTCTAGCTTCATCACGGGCAACCAAATGCGAGCCCGGGGCCTCCTTGGGATCTCCCTGGCTGGGATAAGCTTGAGCTTCAAGCCGTCCCATAGGTTGCTTACCTCAGCAACCATTTTACCAAGGAGGTCTTTGGAGAACCCATTTTCGCACTCGATCGCCCTGTAGCCCCGTATGGTCCTGCTGGAGTCGAACGAGGGAGCCTCCTTTCCTTCTAGCACCCATTCCATGACCATCTCTGAGAGCTTCGACTCGATGCTCGCCCAGTGGTCACAGACGGGTGCTGGCTTGTTGGTGAGCTCATCAACAAGCGCAAGGCGAAGGTGCTCCCTCGCCGCGTCCGAGAAAGTCTTGCTGCAGGATGGACCTGAGTCAGCCGGCTGGTTGCTAGACTTAGCAACCCTGTTCTTCTTCGTCGGCTGTCCCGGCAGTACGTCATCCGTTGACCGTACCCTCTTGGTCGTCTTCACCCTCGCAGTTTTGTCTTCCAGGTTCTTGCGGTATTCATCCACAATCGCCTGGTATTTCACCTTGTCCTCCTTGTCACGCTCGTGAGGCTTACCAGCCTCCTCATTCTTAGCAATCTTGCCAAGTATGAAGAGGGCCTTTAGGTAGCCTTGCCTCATGAGCGTGCCCGAGGATTTGGCTTTTTTTCTGAGTGCCACTATGGCTGGCGGCACTCGGTATGTTTGGTTTGGCAGCAGCGGATTCAGTGCTTTGTCTGGCACTGACCACTACTGCCGGAGGGGCAGTTGACTCCTGGCTGGAGGCGAGCAGTTCGTCTTCGCTGCACCTCTCCACCGAGCCACTGTCCCGGTCAACCCTTGCCTGGGCTGCAGGTTGGCGACTTCCTCCAGTCCATTGAAGGTGATCTTGCCCCAAGTCGTAAGTCTGGCCCGCATGAGTGCCGAGCATTCTGTCCTTTTCTCCCTTCCTGGGAGGTGTCTCCACAGCTGTGGCAGGAAGCGTTGTAGGGCAGGCCCAGACGTTCTGCGTGCTCGCTAATCGTCCAGTGTCCAGTGATCACCCCGACGAGCCTGGCTATGTCTGCTCGGCTCCTATCGATTAGCCATTTCGTCTTGGCCTTTTCATATGTAGGCCAGGAAGTGCGGCATGATGGAAGGTCTCTCCATCTGACGATGGCTTTATCGCAGAAAACGCGGTATAATTCCCTTTTAGAATGTTGAGTGGTTTTTTGATGGGGATTGCGTTGTACGGCAACATGGCAGCTCCTCGCCTGCTAGCCCATCCGCCCTTTCGTTACCGTGGATGGCTTTGTGTCCTAGGACCCATAACCAGGGACCATAACCTAGGACCCATAACCATAACGTTGATGTACAAAAACCGGAGACCAGTATAACTAGGTCATCGGCGTAAGCTACGGCTTTGATTCCCGCTTTTTGGAGCTGTTCTAGCAGCGGGTTCATTACCAAAATCCATAGCAGCGGTGATATAACCCCCCCTTGGGGCGTCCCTCTGCTGACATACCTGACGATAGTACCGTTCGCCAGTGTGACGTGGATCTCTCTTGTGCGCAGCATTACAAGAATCCATCTAATGAGAATGTCCTCGGCTCCTAAATCTTTAAAGGCCTCCTGGATGGCAGAGGATTTCATTTGGGGTGGGGTAAACCACCAGGAGTCTTGGAAGAGATTATGGAGACCGTCTCTAGGCCAGAAAGCCAGCCAAAGTGACCACGAAAATGCCAGGAGGGCCCGAGGATTTCTGTGCGAACCCCAAAGTGCTAGTTCAGAGGTCTAAACGGAAGCGGCATAAATAGAGAAGACCCTTGGAGAGATTCGAGTCCGGTGGAGAGCTTGCTGGACAAAAGGTTTAGACATGCCAGGTACTCGGGAAAGCGGACTTCATGTGGTTGCGGAGGTTGTGGCGAAGGCAAGCAGATCGAATCCGAAAAGAGTGCCCATATCCCGCAATAGGGGCCGCAGCGCGAGACTCTCGCAAACGGCGGAGACATTGGGGAACGCCTGTACTGTGGATTTATCGCCATTACATGCAAGAATCAGCAGTCCAAGAAGGGCTGTTTGCAACTCCTGAGAGGCTTAAGGGCCTCTGGCGATGGGCTAAATTGCATCCTAATAGGTTGTACGCTTTGAATGTTCATTTTTGATCATTCTGCCTACCTTTCATATGATGCAAAGGAATAACCAACATCTGTGGAGGTCGAGAGGCTGATGATGTATGGAGTGGGAAAAGATGAGAATGTGATTATAGGGTGTGATGCTAATGCTCACAGTACCGTGTGGGCAGCTCTAATGATAACCACACGGAGGAGAGTGTTCTCGAATTTGTGAGCAAACACAACCTGGAGATAGCAAATACAACCTGAAGAATACAGAGGGTGATAACAATGGATCCAGTTTCTAGGAATGTTAGATATACACTTTCCTGGAAGCATGGGATCCAGCAAGGCCTGGGAGCCATTGTGGAGCTGGTATCATAGGACTGCGAGGTTGTTGGCGGGAAGGATTGTGACGACAAACAGGGTGAGAAGAGCTCTGATAACGTTTTCTCCGTTTAAAAGACCAGGACCAAGTAGGATTTTCTGCATTGCACGAATGCGGCTAGGAGCTTTTGATCAGACGATTGCGGGGAACATTCGTAGCATGTCTGGCTACTGAATATGTGCCTTGTGCTTGGTGGGAGGGTTCCTACCGACACCAGGAAAGAGGAACTAGACAGAGGTTAAGTTCTTTAGACCGGTCTGTCTGATGACCACCATTGTTCTAAAAAGAATGGAGAGGGTGGTGACGGATCATCTAGAAGAGCCTATAATTGTTAAACGTCCTTGGAGTAGATTTTGAAACGCATACAGAGTGGGTAAATCCAAGGCTTTGGCTCTCCATGACTTAATCGGGTTGGATGAAAAGTAACTCGCTAATGGAGGCATTGCTATGACCATTTTCATGGATGTAGAGGGTGCCTTCGATAAAATCTGTTTCGTAAGATTAAGATCTGCTGCAGAGGTCTACGGCGAATTATTATCAATTTGATAGACTTAATGTTGAGTTACAGACTTACAGTGACGTGGGGATGTCCTGAAGAAGGTGTTCTCACCTATTCTCTGGAACATCACTTAACTTCTTGCTTCAGCGGCTGGACTTGAAGGGCATACACACGATTGGGTACGCCGACGATATAGCTGTGGCGGTTAGGCGGAAGTGCATAGGGTGGGCGTGCATAGATATCAGTGGTGCTATGCGAACCGATGCCGTTGCGCATATGATGCTATTGGACTTATCATAAGGAAGACGGCGGTGATCACTGCGCTTCGCATGCAAGGGAGCGCTGTCTGGCGTAATGCTAGTTTACCAACGACGAGACACATGCGGATAATCGACAGGTAATATGATACGCTAATCACTGATGATGAGTGCAATAAGCACAACATTCACGCATCTTCACGACGGGTCGAGAAAGGTCAGGCCCGGGTGTGTATTGCAAGGAATTACACCTGAGCTTCAAACTTCATCTGGGAAATACGTATGTACATACATACTCAAACTAATTGGCCTTTATTACTATACTCTATGCTTATCACTACACGGACTTGAATATAGAATATATATCTGAATAATAAGTAGGAGTAGTAGTATTATCTTTTTATTGTTTATTATAATTTAAATTATAATAAACATTTATAAAGCACTAGCAGCTAAGCTATCGGCTTCTAAATAATAAAAACGACCATTTTTATGACAACCTTTTATGACAAATTAAATAGATACGTTATTTACTAGAAAAATGATAATAGTTTGAGTACTTAATAATTAAAATTCATCTTACATTATGTGTACTTATAATAATTTAATTAAAACAATTCATTCAATTTGTGAATGTGCTTCGTAGCGCCGAAGTACGTTATTACATCTTCTAGTTTTTAATGATGCGTAATTCAGCAGTGCATATTCACAGCAGTAAAACCGAAGACAAACTGCTGCTAAATAAGCATGCCGCCACAAAGTATGTGCAATTCACTTGTGGAGTCATTCCTTCGGTTTTAAGCCAGACCGGAACACGCTCTGAGTATGTTCACCATTAAAAATGTCATTTTACGATGACAATGTCAAATTTGACATATTCACATTAGTGTTACCATAACTCAAATAGCTACCGTCGTACACCCATTACTTTACCAGGGTTTTTAGACACATATTTTATTTTTACCACTTTATTTACTTACGTTACTTATTTCTAGAAAAGTTTAAAAATTTTTAATAATTTTTTAAAATTTTATTTTTTAAAAAAGAATATTAACTTTAAGCTTAACAAAAATAATTTAATAAAAATATAAAAGGAAAGAAATGAACAAAATAAAACTTTATACAAAAAATAACTTTAAAAGATTACAATAGTTAGGTCGAGTAATGAAAAGGAGTCTGGAAAAAATTATGTCTGAAGTGCAAAGGTAGCAAGTTCCAAGAAGAATCTGCTGCATTTATGAAAATCGTACCGTGGAATAAGGAAATTTAACGGTGTAGTAAAATGAATGTGTTGTAGTTTCTCGTAAAGGTATTGAGTGTTTTGGGTAAAAGCCTATGGAGATAAAAACATAATGTTTCGAATATTCAGATACTCAAAGCAGTAGCCCCCAGAAATACCTTTATATATCAGGAAAATATCGTCAAAGTTATGGACTACATAAACATACCAAAAAGCATTGTTAAGTATGTTTACAAGAATGCGTCTAATCTTAGAGGGTCTAATCGCAGAAGAGTGCAAACATAGTAAGAGTCCATAAATTTTGCCGACAGAGGAAAATGTGTCTGTACTCGTAAATTGTGAACTGATTATAAAGCCAAGATTTTTTAATTTACAACATCCGTCCACCGTTTCTTTTACCTCTACACTTGTTGGCTACACTCCTGCAGGTTTCGCTGACAGCCTTTCCCAGTCTATAAGCGTAAACAATGACCCCCTACTACTGTTAGCATTACGATTCATGGCGTTATTTGGAGTCACAACAGGCGATATAACGGCACGTTCGTTGGTGCAATTTTGTTCTTCGAATATGACAGAATCTGATCTAAATGACGCACAATTTTTTACGGTGAAGTAAGTGGTGATATTTTTAGTCTTGGAAATTTCGGTCTATTTGGAGAATAGAAAGAATGGGATCTAAAGAATGAATGGATTCGCGTAATCTATATGTATCCTTGATGATACGCGGCCTGTAAATACCTAGCTTTGCTTTCTGCGGTTCAGGTATCAATGATGCATTAGACTTAAAGAAGTTTTCAATGTTGGTATCCACTTTCGGCCCCACATGCACATCCCAGCTAAGGATTTACACTTGACGATACCCAAGTGTGGTGCATGAATGTGTTGGACAAAGGGTCGATACTCATCTCCTTCTAATGAGTGTATTGTACCCTTTGCGATAGTCTTAAAAACTTTTGCCATAACAACATCTTCTTCTGTTGCTCGACGAATTTCCGCATGATCAAGTTTTATTCCTTTGTTATACATGAAATATCGCCAAGGCTTCTTTTTAAATGACTGTATATTTTATCTCATCTCGGGATAAAGTCCTTGAAAAAAATCTATTGGTCTTTCCGAATGATCAGGCATGCGGTGAGATGAAAAATTCGAAATGTGATAAGAAAAAGTCCTCCTTGATAATTAAATCCTCTGTACTTTTATGAGACTATATTTTCCGATTTTATTAGGGTGAATCGTGGTGGAAATTTCGACCAATCACAATTTCCCTTTGTACATAATTCTTTTTTATTATAAAATTTTTTAATATAACATAATTGACTGCTCCTCTATAAATAGCAACAACACCTACTCAATGAACCAAATTGTCTTGATATGCACACAAGAAATCTCAGAAAATAACAAAACAAAAGAAACAAAATTTTGCGTTTAGTTACATTTTCAGGTTTTGGGAAAAATGTAAATTTCGCCAAATGTTGTATGGAACAACAAGAGATACGCACATTCATATGCACGAATACGACAGCTGTACTTAAGTCGTTAGTGCAAAGTAACACAAAGTCGATCGTCTGATCCCTTCATCCTCATAAAAATCCAATTGCTTTTTTTCTTAGACATTCTGAAGGAGTTTCAATTTGAAACTCTTTTCAATTTTTGTTTTGAAAACACCTAACAACCACGCCTACTATTTATACAGTGGCGTAGGTAGGACTCATGGAGCCCGGGACGGTTAATCAACTGCAGCCCCAAAAATTTCTAGATTTCAATAAGTCAATACTTGATTTCCAAAATTGGTCCCCGAAATTGTGCCGTACGGGGCCGACCGCTACCCCCGCCCCACCCTAGCTGCGCCACTGTATTTATACCAGTCTGTGAATTAATGCGATTATAAGGTAGCTTCCCTTATAACCACATTTGTATTTCCTCTAGTTTCAGTTTGTATTTCATTCTATAGGCCTCAAACACAACACAGCTTCAGCTTTTTCGACGGCTTTTTTGAAGTCGGAACAAAATACAAAGCTTCAGCTTCAGGATTCAACAGCTGTTATTGTTTATTTACGTTTACAAAAAACAAAATAAATTAGAAATTTTATGCATAGAAAAATAAAAATATCTCAAAATTATGGACAAACTACTTATATTTTATTTTATGCACAGAAAAATAAAAATATCTCAAAATTATGGACAAACTACTTATAATTGGGGTACGGTTCCATATTATGGGGCTTGTTTTAATTGAAAATGCATTCATGTCCACTAATTTCGGATATTAATTTTTTTACAAGCTCATTATTTTGCCTGCTGAAATATAATAAAAATGTTTGATGTAAAAAAACTATTACTGCTGTCAAAATCATAAGGTTTTCATTGGGATTTTTGAAATGAAACATATTTTTATGATAAAACGTAGACAACACTTTTGAGGGGAAATTTTTGAAGCCATACGAAAATGTATTTTAAGGCGCCTCATGCTTTTTTGTGTTTCCAGAAGATTTTGCTTGTGTTTGTTTTTGAAGCTGAAGCCGCGTTATGTTTTATAAAATAATGTTATTGTTCTGTAATGAAAAATCTAAATCAATTAAAAATTTAAATAAATAAAACTATTTCCTTCAATTAAATTTTTTTAAAACTCTTAGGTGTAGGGTGTAGGTGTATCTAAAACTCGGCCAGGCCGAATATAGCACCCTTACTCGTTTTGAATTAAAAAATCTTACTGGTTGAAAAAACTCTTTCCACTAACTTTCCTTTAAGATTATTGCAAAATTTCACCGAGCACTTAATTATTGGTATTCATTCACAAACATTTACCCTAAAAATTATTGCTATAACCTCGAAAGAAAATGTCAATACGAATACTTATTGACGTCATTTGACGTGCATGTCAAACGAAAAAAAAAGAACCGACCTGCGCTTGGCGCAATCTTCTTTTTATTAACCTGGCATATAGCCAGTCGTCTGCACTTGACATACAGTTTGATCAGTTCTGAAAATTGCTTATGCCAGTGTAAGCATATAATAACGGGGCCTTAAGAAAGCTTTATGCTATATTTACACCGACCCCAAATACGCATTTGTAATCACTCATTTGAAAAGTGTTTACACCGCCTTGTTTGCATTTGGTTTGACATTGATCAGACCAAATTTATGTTTTTTGTTTGCCTGATTTTTTTTTACAATTGTGTTTTGATAGCTGATTGATATTATTTCCCTTCCATTTCCATTGTTTTCTTTTGGGATTTAATTTTTTCCCTACCACAGACTGATTCAAAATATTATTTTGCTTCGCATTTCTTTCAAATGCGATAAAATTTGAATTTTTCAAATTTGTCAAATTTGTTTCAAATTTGAAATTTGATTTGTCAAATCGTATGAAAATTTTTAAAATTTCGCTTCGCATTTGGGAACTTGTTGCGTGGCGCTCCCCGGCTGTTCTGTAGCAACCTGAAAGGAATTCTAACGATTGGTTGCTCTTAAATTTAATATCTTGTATTTAAAAAAAAAAAAAATATCACTACTCACCCCATACGCTGCCATCAATGTTAGAATAAACAATTGGAATGGAAGAATAAATAACAATGGCTTGTCAGACCAACTTAATGAAATTCGTCGTTTCACCATATACAGGTCTCTGTCTGACAGCTATAGCGGGTGGACTCTGTCGTACCCGTGCATGTGTTGGTACACGACAAATAGTAAATTAGCGGCGATGAGCGTAGAATGGGGTGTTGCCAGATAGAGAATGAAAATAGAATTCCTCAATGAAGCAAAAACCAGCAAAACGAAAATGGGAAGCTAGGGAAAATGACGTGCTGGAGATTTATGAACGCCGGATACCTGGTAGGAAATTTTGAGAGGAAAATTGATGTTTAGGAGTTATCGTTTGTATAATCGCTTAAACGATAACCGAAGTTTCTAGAAAATGTTGTGTCAGAAGAAAAAGAAAAGGCAAAATAGTTTAGGCAACGGGTTTTTTTTTTGGTTCTCAAGGAGAACTGGTCGGCGGGAAGAATATTAGCAGGTATGCATGGAAAAGTGCTTAGAATCCCAAGGTCAAATGGGGGAACAATAGAAATGGAACGGTGGACATGAGGAGGAAATGAAGAATTAGTAAGGGGATTAGCGTATAGGTAGCGAAAGAAGGCGGACGTTTAAATCCGACCTAAACTAAAATTTTGAAAAGATTTTTGAAAAGAAACAGAAAAAGTTTAAGTTTTGGCGTTAAACTCTCGCCTAGCGAAGTAAAGTGTTCTTTTGTTTAAAACAACAAGTACTGATTGGACGGATTGAAGTCACCACAGAAATCGAGCTATCCTGGGGCAAAATCCTCATCGAGGGAGCACCAGAAATAAGCACCAATACCGACAGGGACGAGGAAACCTATCGAAATCCCTCATATCAACCGACTCGCAGCTGTGAAAAAATTATCAGATAAGCTTTTTGTTTGTGTCCGTGTTATATTAACGAGGAAGTGTGGCAAGCGCTGTCTTAAACGTTAAAGAAACGTAGGCCACGCGAATCACATCTGCGCTACTACGGAGACACGTCAGCTGTTCCCTGTTTGGGTTACACGGCAAAAGACCGATCAGTCGAATTAACAGTGCGTGTGTCCATTGAATGTACACCACTTCTATATGTCCTGCGCGTGATTGGTAGAAAGATATTTTATCTATCATTATATACTACACTTATGGGGTCATTCTTTATCTTTCAACGGAAACGTCAGTGAACGTTCCCAAACGAACGCCGTGTTCTTAAATTTCTATTCACTAGCTTTTCCAATGGATTTCGTTGAACGAACTCGATTTCGTTCAACTTTCCAGGCAACTTCAACCACCAAACGCATACATATTCTACACTTGTTTATGTTATACAGACAGTTTGCT
This sequence comes from Myopa tessellatipennis, assembly GCA_943737955.2. Classification (NCBI taxonomy): domain Eukaryota; kingdom Metazoa; phylum Arthropoda; class Insecta; order Diptera; family Conopidae; genus Myopa; species Myopa tessellatipennis. Next base: position 18,418,672 of record OX031315.1, read on the forward strand.
CTTTTCGTCTTATAAGTAATTGTATGCGTTCAATAATTTTGTGTTGTGATCTCTTTTTCTCGCGTCATTACAAGCATCGTGAATGTTATAAATTATAATATGCTTAAATAGTTATAAATAGTGATGTATTGAAAATAAATTGATAATAAATAATAAAAAATTGATAATAATTGAAAATAAAAATTAATAAAGGCATAATGAACTTTGAAGAATTTTGGTCGTCGAGTAGCTCGGAAGAGGAGGATTCAAATCCGAACACTTATGCCAAGTTCGGAACAGGGAAATTAGGAGCAATGGCAGTGTACTGGATATGCCGCGTCAACAAATATAACAAAAAACAACACACCTTCTGTTCTGATCGCAGGCAAACGTTTGCTTTTTTCTGTACGTTTGATTTGACAAAGAAACACGGGTGCGTTTCCATTCTTAAAAAGTACTGAATTCCTTTTTCCAGGGCAAACACACAAACAGCGTGGAAAGTATTGTTGTAAATTGGAAGGAACGGCGATTGCCGCTTCAAAATAAATAAGAACCGTCGGTGTACGTTGAGCAGCATTTCGATCAGCTGTTTTACGAAAAACACAAAGCAAAACGGGTGTAAACGTTTCCGTTGAAAGATACAGAATCACCCCATTAGTGTTTGGTGTTTCATCTTGCAGTCCAATTACATATTTAATAAGATTTATTTACTCAAATATACATTTTTATACATACATTTTATACACATTTTTATACATACGTACATTTACAATACATTTTTATACATATATACATTTTACATACATTTTTATACATACATACATCTTATATACCTTTGTATATACACCTAGTATTTTACACACACATATACATTCAAAATATTTTAAATATCTAGTCGCACGATATTTACATTGATATCCTCTGCGTAAACGTTTGTGTAAGGGCACGGAATAGGGTTGAGCAGAAGGGGGTCCCTGTCTTGTTCTTTTTCTTCCTTTTCTTTTTGTTTTTATAACTCAGTTGCAGTCCTTTCCTGGAGAGCTTTTCGGGGCGGGTTTGTGCGGAGTCTGGTATTTCCGTCCAGGAAATTTAACCACCATAAAATTTGAATATAAAAGTCAGTGCGAATGAACCACTGCGATTCCCATTCCACCCCCACCTTATAAGTAACAGATTGATGTACAGGGTGCTTCACACCGAAAATCGCTCAATTTGTTTAGTAGTTGAAGAGATAAAATAAGGTATAAATGTATTCTCATTTATCTATATTAATCATTAAAGTATAATAGTAAAAATGGAATGCTAAAGATTTATTTGAGGGGGGAATGATCGGCGGTAGGATAAGGGGAAGTGGAAGGCAAGTATCTGACAGAAAAACCCGGAGACGGAGCGGCTAAGCATTTCCGTTTCCGGATTTATTGTTGTGCCTGGGTCATGCGCCGGCTGGGTTGAGAACCGCCCTGATGCTCGAGCTAGCTGGTGGCGAAGAGCCGGTACATGACGCAACGAGACCAGGAAACACAACAAACTAGAGCTCAAATGCGCATTTGGGGTCGGTGTAAACGTAGCATTAGGGTCTTAGCTTTCTTCAGATTTGTTTATTTTAAGGAATATAGCGCGTCAGTCGAAAATTCTTATGAAAAATCCGGTGATTTCGAAGTTTTTACGATTCAAAGGTCGCTTTTTCCTAAATTCTACACCGATCCTGGTGAAATAAATTTCGGCAAAAAAGTAAGGCTCCTGTAATTTCTAAGTATAGGGATATTTATATGAGTTAATTATACATTTTACTTAGAAAAAAATTAATGACCTAAAAAAAAGTAAAAATCTAGGAGCATGTCGGAGACGCTGGAAGATCTACGATTTTGTGTTGTTGTTTTTGTTTTTTACGGAGGCTCTAACAACAACCTAATTTTGCCCTATCTCATCTGGTTTCGGAATTATAGCCCTTTAAATATTGAAGATTTAATTTAATTAGTGAAGATTAAATTTTAGATTTCTTTTTTTATTTTTTTTTCATTTAAACAAACAACAAGAATTATATAAAAGCAGTAAATAATTTTTTCTTGAAAAGTAATAGTTTTCGATAACATAATGTAATGGAAGATAATTTGAGTACCTTTCCATCATGACTATTCTTTATTTATATCTACGGTTGCTCTGAGAAAGGCAGATTGTTCACCTTCTATTCAAAGGATATCCTCGTCGTTGGTATCCGAATCTACCGAAGTCTTTTTCTCTGACGTATTATACAATCTGCCAGCATGTTTGCGAAATTCGGATAAAATATCCAAATTGTTCGAAGTGCAATAACTTTTAAACATAAATTTGATTAGGTATCCACGAAAAAAGCGTGGTTTTTTCCGCGTATACTCTGGCAGTTCCGCCTTAACGTGCCTCCATAAGCCATCGATACTATTGGTATGGGCTCCGGTTTTGGGATCCTTAAAATTAAGGGAGTGATTAACCCTTAAATGAACAAATCCCTCATCGCCCAAGCAATCATAAGACTAAAAATAGAAAACTATAAGCAAATTAAACAAAATATATTTTTATAATATCGTACCTTCCAACTATCCAAAATGATAGTAGTGCTCGGATGATGAATCCTTCGATCTTGTAGGGACTGGCACTAGCAAACAGTGCTTACATACTTACGTGATAGCAACCTTTAAATTGCGTTTTCTATTGGAATAATTATATGTCTTCATTAGACATTTTACATAGAAAAAAATTACGGAGTTGGAAAAAAGTACTTAAATTGCCAAAATCTTATAAGATATAAATGGACAGCATTCTTAATACCTTTCTAAAGATACCTATGCCAATCCGATATGTGCTATAGTTTAGGAGGTATAGGCAGTTCAATTTCAGATTTCAAACGGATGTAAACTCGGAACCGGAAGTTGCCACCCCTTTTTGGGGTTGTCAGCACCAAAAACAACAACGTGGGTCTCGGCACAGATAGGCCTTCTGGCCCTAAACCTTAATACCTTTAATACCTTTTTGTATAGATATTCTATTTTGTTGCGTAACCCTGGCCGCCTTATTAAAATCTCTTAAATGCGTCAAAATTATTCAAGTTTGTTTTTTTCAATGTTTCAATCTTTTTTTGTATAAATTTACATTTCTGAACCGAACATTTCGATATTAAATTGAATATATCTATATCTAAAAAAGCCGTGAAATGTAAGCCGTGAATATACTTTTACATTAAAAAACTTGTTAATTGGTTTTCAATTGATTTGGGTTTAGAATAGCCAAGAGAGTGTAATGGATACATAGGCAGAGATAATGTCTAACATAGGCTTCTATATCACGAGTATCATTTATAATAGCGTTCATATGACGAGCTCATAAAGAAACGTAGTCAGAGTGAATTGTTTCATACAAACCATATAAGTAAACATCTCAAGTAAACGGTGAACAAGCTATCAACGTTGCACATATAAATTGCCACTCTTGCCAGAATATTTCCATGCACGCAGTTGAGAACGATGGGTTGGGTGGAGCCTCAGGTGGAATATCGTATGATGGAAAAATCGCAGGCCTTTATGACTTGGAAGAAACTTTGGGCTCCGGACATTTTGCGGTCGTGAAATTAGCAAGACATGTTTTCACAGGAGCAAAAGTTGCAGTTAAGGTTGTAGATAAAACCAAGTTGGATGAAGTTTCCAAGGCACATTTATTTCAGGAAGTGCGGTATGTTTCTGTGAAATGGATTCTTATTCTATTTTATTACCATTGCAATTTTAAAGATGTATGAAATTGGTACAACATCCTAACGTGGTCCGTTTATATGAGGTTATCGATACCCAAACGAAACTCTATTTAGTTTTGGAGTTTGGCGATGGAGGTGATCTGTATGACTATATAATGAAGCATGAACGCGGTTTAAATGAAGATTTGTCCAAAAAATACTTTCGTCAAATAGTCCGAGCTATTTCGTACTGCCATGAGCTGCATGTTGTCCATAGGTATGTTAACGGTCTTCAATACATATAGTTAATTTTGTAATATTGGGTATATTTTAATTATTGGCATAAGTTTACCTTTGCTCAAAGGCACTCCGATTTTGCTATTGCTATTCTTCCAAACTGATTCAAAATTTGTGCGTAGCTAAAAATGTATAACCAAAAGTAATGAATATAAAAAAAAGCAACACATATTTTCACAGAATGTACCTTATCAAAAATGTACCAACCTCTCAGAGATCCTTAACTGCAGCAAGAGGGAAAACATTAAAATTATATATGAAGTAATTAAGGAAGCAGAATTTTATACATAAAATTGTACCATCTTTCTGTTGATTGAACAAATTTCCAAAGCCGGTGCTATATGATCCTGTCACCTATACTTTAGAAATTTATTAAAATTTCCTTCATATCTGGTCTTTCCATGCTAGCTACCGTCTGCTCCAGAAGTTAGTCAGTTGAATAGCGCTTAGGTATTGGAGGTATGGAGGATTATACGCCCACCATTAATTGCGGGGTCGGACTCCTTGGCATTAATTTATACCGTCAATAGCCAAGAAAATTATGCAAATTATTGCATTTGTACTGTTATATTTGAATGTTACTAGGAACAGAAATTATATTAATTTCTTAGGAACTTCTCTTGTTGAGCAACCGAAGTGAACTGCGTTATAATTCATACCTATGTTGGAAATATGTCATGGAGATAGGAGCCACCGCCAATCAATGCTTCATAAGCTTTCATTTCCTAGAACGAGGCCGTAGTTTGCTTTTCCAGTCTCCTAAACTGTTTGAATTAAAACGAGCATTGAAATTTGTTAAATGTACGAGTATATTCAATTTAGTGCTGCCCATTTACCTGCGTTGCTAGTAAGAATTTAATCTTTCCAAAGATATCCAAGATCTTTCCAAGTTCGATATAAAGTTCTGCAAAGTTCTGCTATTTGCAGTACTTGCCGATCGGCATGTTGTCACAAACATTTACTAAATCTGCTGCTGCTCAATTTTTTTTTCCTTTGGAATTCTGGGTGCAGCCCAAAGAGTTCTGGATTTAGTACAAAAAACGACTGCCAAAGTTTGAAGTGCTATCTTCACGATTGGCCATAAACTATTGGCGATAGATGTATTGTGTAGTAGACTTTTCAGTAGAACTTTTGGGGGATTATGCAGAACTCTAAAAAAAATTTCCAAAACTGGCAAAAATATAAGATTTTAATTTTTTTTGGAAGATCTGGATAGTCCCCATAGATTTATTCAGATACAAAATAAATCTAAAGATAGTTCTATCAAAATAAGTGGGAAAACCATGAGTTAAAAAAATATAACTTTCGAAAACTGGTTAAAGAGCATGAAGTCTCTAGACCAAATCTTCAGAACTCTGAATAATAGCACATTCAGAACAAATAGTATTAATAGGTAAAGAGATTTCATGAGCCGAATGATGCGATCAACATTAAGTTTGGAAGACTGGAGTTAAGCTCTGGTCGATATGGCGGTCGGCTACTTTGGCTGCGAACTAAAGACTCTACCGCTCGCAACAAATCAAAATTAAGAACGCGAGAATCGATCTACTAATGCATGAGGGGCTCGGAAGATATTTTTATGAGTATGAAGGGATCGGAAGATCAACTTTGTTTTTGTTATTTTGCACTAACAATTTGCAACTTGATGCTGTCTGGTCGTTCGTCTGTGAATATGCGAGTTAATCGATCCAGCACACGTATGCCAGATAAAGTATTAAAGAAGAATCGTTCAATTTTTCATGTACAGCGGGCAATGAGAATAACTGAAAATTGTCTTTTTTTTGGTTCTCTTACAATAACACATCATGTGCAATCGCATGTCCGTCTGATATTGTTTTTAGTTTTGCTTTTTGTTTTTGAAAGAAACTTTGCTTTTTGCAACTCTGTTCTGCTTTATGTTTGATGTCCAAGAGTTTTAAGGCGCTGGCAAGATCTACGTTCCGAGCTTAGCGTGCTGTTAAAAAGTTTGTATAGACAGAAGATCTATTTAAGTCGGCATATCAATTCATTGAATACGTTATACGAGTAATCCTAAAATTTAATGGAAACAAAATTATGGAAATATTTCATAGAAAATATTTATTTTATATATCTGTGGTAATACAAAATATAATAGGAAGAAATCTGCTTTAGCCCATTAGCCCCTCAGCCCCTGAAACTGTTACATTTTATAAGAAAACTAAATTCTGTGTGGGTGTGAACGATCAAGATTATTCCTCTTCAATTATTTCTCAATATTCTCGACTTGGTTGCAAGAAATGCATGGAATCAACTGTGAAAATATATCCAGAAAAAATTTCTTGTTTCAGTTAGCAGAAGAACTTTCCACAGAATACGAATCTTAATCTACAATCCATCTTAACTACGAAACTTGAACTACCTCCTGAAGATTGAAAGTACGAATATACGAAACACTTGCCAAATTTATGTAATGAAAATAAAACCACAAATATCTGTGCTAGTTGTACAAAACATGTTTGTGTTAAACGTACTTCTAAAAAACTTTTTATATGTAAAAATTGCGATGAGCAAAATGAAACCATAAAAAAAAGAAACATAATATTACTGCTATATATGTAAATTCATATCATGTACTTTAAATATTTGAACAAAGTATATTTTATTTTCTTTCAAATTAATTTATCTTATAGCTTAAATTTTATCTAAATCTTAAGGTTAAGGGAATGTTTACTTTGTCACGAAATGTGTAATGCATAGAAATAGAGAAGATAGATATAGAATAGTATATATATTCTTAAATTTTTGACGGGTCATCAAAGAAGTGATTAGTCGAGCGTTGTCATGGTGGAAGACAACACCTTTCCTATTAGTCAATTCTTTTTTTCAATTCCCTGGCGTAACATCTCTAGTTGTTCACAATAGAGTTGAGAATCAATTCTTCGACCAACTGGAAGCTCATGGTAGACGATTCATTTCCAGTCACACCATACACACAGCATCACTTTTTTCAGCGAACGTTTGTGATCTTTCTTCATCTCTTGCCCACGATTTTTGACACTTCCGATTATCACACGTCACCCATTTCTAATCACCGGTTATGACACGTTTCAAAAAAACCTGGAATTCATTGTGTTTCAGCAGCACATCGCAGATGTTAATACTGTCTTTCATGTATTTTCTCGCTCAACTCATCAGGAACCCATATATCGAGATTCTTTTGGTAGCCAGTCTTGTGTAGGTGTTTTTAAAATGGTTAAAGCGAACCATTTCCTCACAGCAGATTTTGATAAGGCACCTTCACCGTAGACAGCACAAATTTTTTCACAAGCCTCTGCAGCGTTTTTCCTTTGTCGTAATAATACTGGAAAATTTAGCGCAATTTTTCATTATTTTGCTCCATTCTTAAACATAAACCACTTTCCTACCACTGCAGCAATTTTGTTTACGCACTTACAGTTACAGTCGAAGTGTCCCCTTTCCAATGAGCGATCAGTGGTATCACTCCGATCAGTGTTGCCAGAGTTATTTGCCAGTGACCCCACCTATCGGAAAAACGCCGCTTGTTCCCAGACCTAATATGTCCATAAATGTTGCCTATGTGTGAGTGGTTAATGAATATGGAATACTGTAAAACAAAATTCGACTTATTGTTGAATCGCCCCAACTTAGGCTGGCAACCTGGCCGTGCTTTTCGGCTTTTAAGCGAGCCATGCTATATTCATTGTACTGGTCACCAGGCCGACCTTACATGAACTTAGAGGCAGGAGGGCCCGTTGAAGTTACGGGCCGATAGGCTTGGCTGTGGTTTAAAAAATTGCCTTTATTTTCTATCACTTCTGGTTTTTATTCCTGAAGCGATCCATTATTTTTATTAGTGTTAATATAATAACTATATATGATATATAATTAACCTATTTTTGCTTATTCTAAGCTTAATATTATAACCTTGCTCTACCTTCCCGCAAATTACTATCAGTCGAATACTTAGCACTTATTCATTATATTTATTTAATAACTGAGCTTTTATTAAACTGTAGCCCATTTACAAATGTGTGTGTCTACTGCTAAAACTATGCTGATAATGATTAATATATTTCATACTTTGCGTTTCACATCGCGAAATCACTTTAGTATACCGTTATTTTTTGTAAAACCGAGAAATTAAGGTAAACTATAAAATTTTATGACAATGTTTACACTTTTGTATGCAAGATGTATACTAATTTGACAGTTCAGCTATATCGTTTTACTATTGTGACGTAGATGCTTAGGAGAAAACATTTTTGAAAGCTGATTTGCTTAATTTTGTATTCTAACATTCTGGGCGAGTGCTATGGTAGCGGGGAGCGGGTACGGAGAGTATGTAGGTTAAGCGTTGGATAACCCAGGCCAATGACACCAAACTACAACATAAGAGTTGGGATAGCACCGACTTTTAAATTCTTTTTACCTGAAAATTGTTTTATAAATCCAAATGCAAATATATAATTTAAATCCATAGGAAATTTAAAGTCTGTCCTCGGAACAAATCTACTTAGCCCATTAGCCCCGATCTTTTGTTCCTGGAATTGGGAATTCCGAGAAAAATTGAATGGTGAAAAAAAAAACAAATCTTTGTTGAAATCTAAAATCAGGATACGTATATATACAAAACTACGGCGTGTAATTGCTTCAATTCAGTTGCTTCAACTGTATATAAATACTTTTAATAATTGGTGCATAAAAAAGTATAAATATTCACAAAAAACGTTGTTTTGTTAAAAAAATACGTGAATTATATATAATAATTTCGATAAATTTAAAAGGGTCGTTTCATTACCTTTAATTTGATACTAGGTGGGGTGAAAAGTAACCTCCTTGACCGCCAGAATGCGCTGCTATTGCAAAAAAGGTTATGGTGCCTTGAAGTCCGTTCATATTTAGGCAGACATGCCAAATTTCAGTGCGATACTGTATTTAGTTGTGTACTCCTCCGTGGCGTCGATGATTTCCTCGCGTGAGCTGAATTTTTTATTGATGAGCCCTCTTTTAAGGTTTGGGAAGAGATAGTAGTCCGAGGGAGTCAAATCGGGCGAATACGGTGGATGCGACAGCAATTGGAGCCGTAAGTCATTGATTTTAGCCGTGGTTGCGATGCTCTTGTGCGCCGGAGCATTGTCTTGCAAAAACAAAATTTTTTTTCGCTTCAGGTGAGACCGTTTTGCAGCGATCTTTGTGGTATCTGCTAGCTCACGCACCTTCACTTTCCGGTCAGCCAACACCATTTTATGTATTTTTTTGACATTGTCTTCTGTAACCGCAGGGCCTGCGGCTGCGGACTTCATCGGTAGTGGAGTTGCGGCCACCACGGAACTCTCGAAACCAATATTTGACGGTGTAATCTGACGGAGCATTAGCATTATTAATATAAATATTAACTTTTCTTTTCTTTCTTTTGTTTCCTTCGCCGTTTTGCCTTTCAAAAAATAATGTTTTTATGATTGAACGAAAATCACGATGCAAACACGTCAACAACAATCAGTGGTCAAAACAAAACTAAATACAGTATCGCACTGAAATTTGGCATGTGTGTCTAAATATGAACGGATTTCAAGGCACCATAACCTTCGTATTTTCTAACAATTCTACATATCTCTTAAAAACAGAAACTAGATCGGGGCTAAACTAGATTTATGCCAAAAATTATCATATCTCGCGCTCTGGATAATCTCTAACCATGTTCGTGAATCGATGTTTTCGTTGCTCGAATATAATAATATAAAAAAGAAATATAAGAATAATTTTTGCGCAGGCATGTTCTATGACATGGGTCAGTTGGTCCAACGCTGCATTACATTGGACAAGTTTTGTAATGCATAAAAACTGTGTAGGCAGACTACTCAGACAGACAAACTGAATAGACGTGCATTACGTGTAACTGGACATCGAGGTAGTCTTGATGGAGTTTCTCTGTTTGGAGTAGTGAGAGGGCTAGTAACATTGGACCAATTGACCCGAAAATTTTAACAAAGCTTCTTGTGAACCACATATAAATAACTTATTTGTTTAGCTAGATAGAGATTTTATTTCATTAATATTTTTTAAAAATCGATTAAAGAATAATTTCTTTAGGGACTTAAAACCGGAAAATGTTGTCTTCTTCGAAAAACAGGATGTTGTCAAACTTACTGATTTTGGGTTTAGTAATAAATTTTCTCCTGGTCAGAAGTTAGAAACATCTTGCGGAAGCTTAGCCTATTCAGCACCAGAGATATTATTAGGTGATTCCTACGATGCACCGGCTGTTGGTAAATATGAAAAATGTTGTAATACTTTTAAAAATCCTGCTACAACTTTATCGTGTTAAGATATTTGGTCGCTGGGTGTTATTTTATATATGCTCGTGTGCGGCCAAGCTCCTTTTGAAAAAGCAAATGACTCTGAAACACTAATTATGATAATGGACTGCAAGTATACTGTACCTCCGCATATAACAACAGAATGTCGGAATTTAATTGGTTCAATGCTGGTTCGTGATCCCGTAAAACGCGCAACATTGGAAGAGATTTCAAAAAATCCTTGGCTACAGCCAAGTACGATTTGCGAAAATATTGATTACCATATTCCTTTAGTTAGTAGGCAGGAGTTAAGTGAGGAAGATCACGCCTTTATTATACAGAAAATGATTAATGGCAAAATCGCTTCCAAAGAGGAAATAACAAAGTATGTTTAAAGAAAAACATTCAGAAATCAGTATACAGTATATCCTTTATTTTCAGATCATTAGATAAGAACCAATATAATCATATAACTGCAACATACTTCTTGTTAGGTGAAATTAGACTTCGAAAACATCGAGAGGAGCAGATGCAAAAACAATATCCTGAAAAATGTATACCAACTTCGTCGAAAAAGTAAAGTCTCTAACAAATTAAAATCGTTTTTTTTCTCCTAATACTTTTTTAATTTTATTTTTCATTAGTCATAATATGAACTCCCAATTTTTAAATGCAGATACAAAATTATTGATTAAAGATCCCATTGATCGTTGTTCAAAAACTCATGTAGGCGATATCACTCATGTAGGTATATTTATTATTTTAGTAATTATTGGAATAAAGAATTTTTTCAGGATAAGCGAATTAGGAAATGTAGTATAGTTCGAGAAGAGGATGAAAACGAATCCTTTTATGAATATTCAGTGGATAAGTATGAAGAGGCAACAAGACGAGAGTCAGTATCGGATGGAAGGCTTAATGAGTCAATTCTAGAGCGAACGAACAGTGTTGTTCCGAAAATTGTATATAATAATCCGACTTCAAAAATGTCCGTATCAGTTGAGGCTGACGTTACGGAACAAAAACTGAATCGAACTGAAAAACATGAAGGTGCTATAATTGTGCCAATAAGTAAAACTAACTGCGATGTAAAGTTTAAAGTATCTACGGAGCCCTTTGTAAATGAGGCATTGTGTGGCATTAAGGGTCTAAAGATTAACAGAATGAGGCATTTAAATACAACTAGTAAGAACCCCGTACTAACTCACAGAAAAGTTAAACTAAATAAAATTCGAACACCATCCTGCAGCAGCTCGGAAACTTCTGATGATGACACAAGATCTGGAAGCAAAAAAAAAATAAATAAATTGTTTGGAGATAATCCTATCCGATTTAGAATGCATAGACGAGATTCTCATGACGATTCCAGTGATTCCCAAGATCAGACAACATTACCTTCATCTAGTGCAAGTTATAGCGCTAGAAATTTAAACAATTCTAGTTCTACTAATACTAAAGAAAGCAAGGACGAACCGCAGCAAGACAAAGAGGTGAATTTATAAAATAGTAGTAAGTAAGCAAATATGTTTTATGAGTTTTTTATAGCACGCCGTGGACATTCCAACGAACGGCTTGCACTTAATAGGTAGTATACCATGAATTTTATTAATTGTGCAATAAAAAATATATATAGTACTTCATAATCGATTAGTTACAAAAATTCCTCCGTACCTTTTCGTGAAACTCTAGGATTAGGACTAAGGTTCCTAATTTTCTTCCAAGAACCCATAATTTAGAATTATGTTTTGATCAGATCTTCAAACAACCAAAACAGTGTGTTAACTGTTTTGTGGGAGATTCTCTAAGCAATCTGGTTCTTCGGATAATTATCCAAGGGATAAAAATTATCTCATTATAAATACAGAACCACGACATACAAAAAAGAAATACGAGTGTTACAACTATAGCATTAGTAACGAAGATAGTATTAACTTGTATTGTATTTCCATTTATATCAACCGAAAATATCAAAATACGTAATCTGCAGCCAGTATCGTTTTACGACTCAAACTCTGGAAGTTTAAGGGTTTAAGGTTTAACATTCTTTGCTGTGAGCCACTTTAATCACTGGACTACAATCTTGTCAGAGAAATATTTTTTTCATTTTGCATGAAATTGCGCTTTTTTAATCTTGATAAGAAATTTTTAAATCCAAAAAATGCACCTTTTTAATGAAAGTTTGAATGTGTAACTAATTTATTCACTTCAGCAACTTCAATGTGGAACAAATGCGTTGACCTAGTAATATTTATATTTCTAATTTATCTCAAAATTAACAATTTCCTCCTAGACTTTTATATATGATTTTGAGTACGAGTTTTCGTTGTCCATCTATAAATTAGGTTTGTGTACATAGACTGGTTACCTTCTTCAGTATTTGTATTCATATTTGAATGCTTATTTGCTTGCAACATCTTGCGAAATATATTGTGGTAATATGTGCAATAGACCGGTCCTTATTTATATGGACAAATTTATTTTCTCGAATATATGTTACGGCAAGCGCTAAAAATATTCGTTTTAGTCTCACAAAGCATAAAAAAAAATTTGACAACGATTGGATAATTTTTAGCCGTGCCCCAAGCACCTTTTTGTTTTTATTATGAGAAATAAGGCAAAAAAAAATATATTTTTTTATTTTATTTGCATTTATTTGAAAATGAAGAATAAACTGAAATATTTTTATTAATTACATACTCATAGTAACATTAATATTATTTTCATTTAATAGTGAAGTCTTTTTAAAAGTGGGATAATTCATGTTATATTCTTTAACCACTTGAAAAAGGAATTGTTTCTCCTCTTCATTGTGGGTTAATTTATTATTATAATCTGTAATGAATTTGGCGCCTCTTTCAGCTGCATCATTTACTACAGATAAGTTTTTACAAATTTGTGATCCCTGAGCGTAGTCAAATCTTTCATTCCAATCCGACGGATCGACTTGCAAAAATTCTTTTGAAATTTCTAAGCGATCAAAGAACGCGTGTGTATTGGAATTTACAAAATCGCTTAAATCTTTTTGCGCAAATGTGTCGATATTTGTTGGATTAGTTATTATTCGCTAGTTATATTTCTTTTCCACTCGAAGATTTTAACTTTGGAATGCCAAGTAGTTTATCGATACCTTGAGATGACACTATGATTGGCAAGCGATCAACTTTTTCCCTGCCACTAATTTCTGGTAACATTGTACCATCCCAATGCAAAACAAAACTACGTGGAATCTGGAAAAAAAAACTCAAGTTTCTTAATTTATACTCAAAACATAAAAAAAGAAGCATAGGGAAAAACACAAACACATTACAGTACTTACATCAAAGTTTGCTGCAATGTTTTGTGCTGTTGTTGCACGATGTTTCTGACGCATTCGACGAATTGATGAACGATTTAGTATAAGATCTTCGATAGCATAGCCCAACGCGTCAGCAGTTGCACTTAGGATATGAACTGCAGCACCATCAGTGATTTTCCACTTATCCAAAGTTGAAAGCAGTCTTGGTGTAAACAAATTTGTTTTACCTCTGGATATACCTGATATACCTGGATATGCATTTCCTGCTGATGTTGATGCTACAACTTCAATATCGTTTTCGTCGTCAATGTCAATCATACCTGTTTTACAACAATAATTCTGATTTGCTTAAAAGATATAATTCTTAATTGTATACCTCTTTGAGTATGTTGTTCATATAACTCTTTTCGTTCATCTTCTTTTATTCGACGCTGGTTTTCTTGTTCTTTCTGGACTGCCTTTCGCTTTTCTTTCTGCATGACAATTCTATCCGTTCCTAGCATACAACCTGGTCTTCCTTTTTCTCGTTGCTTTTTTAAGAACTCTTTGTCTTCTTGTATTTTAATTAATTCTATCGCGTTTGCGTGTGCGATATCGAATAAATCATGTAATTTATCTTGAAATTCAGTTTCTTTCCTGTTTTGACATTCTGTTTTTCGACCATGATGCTTTGTAATATCTCTCCACTCGTTGTATAATTTTTCCAGCTTCTCAATGCAGTGTTTTTCATGGTGTGTTGGAATTCGTGCTTTTTGCCAAAACGTACTAACCTCAGCAACAACTAATTTAGAACTTTCTCTTAAATTTAAACCAACTATTCTTAAATTATAAAATAAAACTTGTAGCACTTGTTTTCTTCCTGGTAATTTAGCTCCAGTAATTTGGTGGTCAATTACGCCAATTAACATAATATCATCATCCGATCGAAATCTTTTGGTTGTCATCGCTTTGGATTTTTAATTTTAAAATTTATTTGTTCAATTTGTTAAAGGTAATCTTTTGGACAATATTCTTTTAAATTTTTTTGTTTGAACTTCACGATTTCACTAAATTCGTCGATCTCCACGTGTGAAAGTTGCAATACAAAATGATTTATTTATGCGAATTTTCGTCAGACGTACACAACAACAACACAGTACTGGGCCGCCACAAAAAAAGAGAGAGTGTGTGTCACATTTGCCAAACGCACACACACACATTTCAATAAGTACTTACCAACAGGGCTGCCAGATACATTTCAAGAAAAACCGGGGAAAAACATTTCAATGTTGGCGGGGGCACGGCTAAAAATTGTCCAATCAAGCTCAAATTTTTTTTGTGTATTTTTAGGATCAAATAAAATGGTTTTAGCGCTTGCCGTCATTCGAATTCGAAAAAAAAGAAATAAGGACCGGTCTAATGTGCAATCCTCAACATCACCTAGTAAAAGTAAAGTAAAAAAAAATTTTCTTAGTATCTTTAGCTTTGATTGGCTGAATAATTATTCTACACTATGTATATTGGGCTAGGCAATATTAATATTTAATTATATTAATAGTATATATTCCGGTACTAAATGTTTTAATTATAGTTCACTTATAGCGTTATCTTTTTATTTATTTTTTTTTTATTTATTTATTTATATTTAAATAACTACGTAACTTTAGTTACGTTAATAAATACGTAACTTTAACGTCATATTCTGGGCATACCTGATGGAATGTACTTCTGAAATGACGTATGTGTGGCATACAAATTACTTGCATAATTATTACGAAAATTATGCAATTTGTTCTTCCAAATTCCAAAGAACGGCTAATGACCATATAAATAATATAATTTTTGTGTATTGGCGTTATCACTGCAATTACAAAAATTTTCTTTAATATACATGCCTCTAAACAATTATAAGATTTAAAATGTACATATAGGATTAATATAAATCATAATATAAAATGTAAACGTTCATAATTACTACATAATAATTTTTAAATTAGTTCTTCTTAATATATCTTTTATATTACAGAAAAATAAAACAGATTACACGCGCAAACCATCGAATTCGCATTCAAAGCAGAAAAATCACGTAAGAGAGCAACAAAAGCAGACACAAACCGATAATTCTAGTTTTGTCACTAACATACAGGAACTATGTATTCGGGAGACACAATCAATTGATAGAATTATTGAAGTTCAAGAATATCAACATCGTTGTCCTCATACACCTATTTCCAATTTTCCTTCAATAAGTATTCAACAAGGAAATTCAATGTCCAATTTTCATTCACTTTCCTTTGCTAAAACTAAAAAAGGATATAACGAAGATCAAGGTTTAGAAAAAAATTGCGTTCTAGTAAATCAAAATAGAGCATCTAAATATCAACTTGAAATGAATAGCAATTTCGATATTTTAAAATTAAACTCATGAGATGAGATTGACTTAGTTATATATGTTACCAGTTTCAGAAAAGTAATTCAAATTGCAAGTTATAAATGTTCGGCCACTATGAAAAAGATTCAATGATTTGGAAAATTATTTGCTTGTGTAAATTTTTCATAAGTCAAGCAAACTCCGAGAAAAGTAATAAGGAATATTGTTTCAAAAAATATGCTAATGGTAATGATATTAACATAAAAACTTATTTTTTAATATATTATATATCAGATAAGTGCATTTTAAAAATTATATAAGATATTGAATGATAAAATTTGCCAAAGGCCTCTTATAAAGATAGTAGTAATAATAATTAAGTAAATAATTTATTAACACTAATGCAAATATGTCACATATGTAAATTGTCGTTTTATTTAATTTAATATATTGTGTATAGTTATTATGGAGGAACATCAGTATACATATGTATATATTTTAAGTTTGGATTTAATTAATTAAACATGTACTTCTTTTAAAATCACTTTTTTGACAAATATTTCAAAAAGGAAATAAAGTATTACCGAAATGTGGAAAATTTATTTTGTTAGGTTTATTAATTCTGCAGATATGAATATATAATATAATACATATACTTAACGAGACATAACTTTTGGAAATTTCTACTTGGAATTGAAGGTAATATCTAGAACTGAGAACGTAACAGCAATAATTAATAAACAATAAACAAAAATACATATGTATGTATATACGCAGTACAAAAATTGGTACAAAAATTGTTTTGCCAACCGGTTTTCCTAATTCAGAAAATATTGTGAACACTTAAATCGAAACGGATCACAATGAAAGGACTGGCTATGTAGCTTCAAGATACGAGATTTTGAGCACCCCCAAAGACCATTTTAATCGTATGGCAAAATGTATTGTAACCGCTTCTAAATTACGATGACTCAGATTCGACAGGATGCGTTCATGTCTGACGTCTCAAATTATTAATAATAATAATAATATTTATTACAGTTGTAATAAAGAAGTTGAAGGAAGAAGTTGAAGGAGTGTAGATAATTCTAGGAAGACTTCAAATTTCGAGAGAAATCGCTGTATTTGAACGTTAAAATTGAAATAAATCTGAAATAAGTGTGCATGCCAAAGTTTTTAGTCGGTTAACGGTATATGCCTTTCGATTTGTTCTTGATATTGCCCTTCTACTCTTTGTTTTTGGTTTTGCTAAGTTGATATAAGCAATTAATTTTTTGGCCCTTAAGATTATTAATCTTAAAACACGCGATTTCGCGCATAATGAAATTGGGAGATATTTACATATATGCTTAAAAGTAAAGAACATGAGATTGTTGAGAGTTCTAGATATATTTCGAGTTAAATGCGATTGCTTAGTGCACAGTGGTTAAGATTTAATCAATAGAACTGAAGAAGAAATTGTACGTGTACAGGCTGAATCTTAGTTTTCAGGAGTATTGGCCAATTTGACTTGAACGAAAACGATCTTCTCCGAATCTCACGTTACTCGGAACAGTGTTGTACAAGCAACGCCATAAATTTCTTTTCCCAAACTGTGTATATCCCTACACACGAAGTTATAAGTGTATATTCACCTTGTGCTTCCGTTTGCAACGCATTAAGGGAGCCGTGACGGTATGTAAAAGTATTCTTGATCAGCTTCACCTGCGTAGTCGATTTAACCCTGTCCATGCGTCCGTCTATCTGTTGGTCTGTGGAAATCACGACTACATGATAACGATCATCAAATTTGGCACGAATATTTTGTATTATCAGAAAATCATTGGTATTGGAAATGGGGAAAATTGGACAATGCAATGCCTAATTTTAATAGAGAATAAGAAGTGCATCCATTCTTATAGGTCAATTTCTCTGCCTGTAAAGTGAATTTGAGTTGAAGGCTTATTCAAGAGTCCAATGAAACAAAATATACCAAAACAAATGGGACTTGTTCACCCACTAATGAATAGAACTTGATTACAGTAGAACGAATATACATACGAAAGCTATTTGGGATTAAAAATCGAATCGTATTACGCTTCTCCGTTAAATTATTAAAAGTCAATTGTAAATTTATTCTAAGGGTGTAGGGTATATGAGCTCCGGCCAATCCGAAGTTAACACATTTTCTGGTTCATATTCCTTTTTTAAAAATATATGAAGGTAGGACTCGAAAAAAGGAAAAATTCTCAAAGATTGGTTACTTCGAGGATTGTTTCCTTTATGTTGTAACTTCAGTTCATCTAACCTAAATATTACTATAATAATTTGTAGAAATTGTACAACCAATTGTCTATTAACAAATAAATGCCAAGAAAATAAAAGGCATGGTTAATATTAAGCATTTTCATTTCGCTTATTTTATTGTAGTGAATAAAAAATGAATCCAGTAGAAGTCAATTTACAGATTTATTATAAGAAAAGAACTTATTCATAGTGCAAGTAAATCTATTTTTAAACTCTTAGTATTTGGTTGACTTTTATTGATGGTGATTACAGCCTGGAGTATTATTTACATGAGGAAAACGCACCGCGACCAAAAGATTTATTGTGCCCTTTCATAGGTTCTGTATATTACAGTGTTTTCTCTAACCCTAGGCTTTTGAGGAAGCTCAATGTGCCAAGAGGGCTTAAGTCTTTGAGTTCTTTCTATCTAGGCCTGGGATCGGAAAGCAAATGCTCCGGCGTCTCATGGGCGTATTCGCAGAAGCGGCAATAGACCCTTGTCTCAATTAAGCCTACAATGACCGGTCATAAATCCAATCAGTATTCTTAAATTGCTTCTAGTGAAGTCCTTTGTCCTTTTTGTATTGTATCCTCCAATTAGGAGTTTCGCCTGTCTGAGCCCAAGAGTGCCGTTCCAGTAGAAGTTTCATCTGGCTACATCCTCTCTTCTGCTCTCCACCATGCAAGGGCCGCCACCACAATACGGTTCCGTCCCCACGAATGGGTTACTCGCACCCTTTCTGGCTAGCTCATTACGTATTATCCCTACATGTCCTGGAACCCAAAGATGTTTCATTTTTTTTCTCTGCCCAGATTATTAAGTTTTCCTAGACATTTCCACACAAGTTTTGATGTTATTACATAGGATACTAGTGCCTTAATAGCAGCTTGACTATCTGACTTACTACCTCTGACCTCTTATTTTGCGTCTTATGTTAATTTCAGTACATATGTTTGTGGCGAGGACCTCCTGGAAGATGCTGGATGTATTTCCCATGGGTTCCCAGTGTATTTTCTGTCCCTATGCCTACAAGTGTTTTAGAGTCATACGTATGTATAAAATCCATGTGCGTTTCTGTTAGCAAAATATGTCCGGGACTTTTTTTTGGAGTTCCACATCACTTAGAAACCTGAATTTTTTCACAGATGTCCCTGGGCATCTAATGTTGATGAGAATTTCAAAAATCTAAACGGCTTCGCCATTTTTTTGCAATAAATCCGATTGGGAAGAAATTTATATTTTTTTCCTAGATTGTGCTGATTAATTTGTCAGATTTTATTATGAAAAATTTAATAATTTAAAAAATTATTATAATAACTTTTCATAAAAGTGTAATTTCTCAATAGTAAGGTGAGAAAGTCCAAAAGGCTTCGCAATTTTTTTTTACGAAATAAATAAAAAGTAATAACTTCCTGGCGAAGAAAGGCTTATATACTAGTATTGTATATTCATATATTATTCAGAAATAATAATTTCAATGGTAGAACTTGTCGTCGATAGCCACTGACATGACAATTGACAACGCATGGCAACGTAAGGGCAACGAATGGCGCTAAACTCAAACGAAGACTATCTACACCGACTATGCGCGATATGAGATGACCATGACCGTTTGGACGTGGACTTGAGAAGGGGTTTCGCACATCGATTCAATTTTATTATTTTTGAACGAAAATGTAAAATAAAAGTAGAAGTACAGATATAATAAAAGTAAGTTAATTGGTTTATAATTAAAGGTTTCTCGAGCGAGAATTTTAATATTTTTGGGTTCAATGAATAACTGGTAATTATCTACACATAATAAGATATCTCAAATATGTTTTTGTTGTTGATATTATTTAAATGATTGAATTACATTGTGCTTCCTTTAATGAGCAGTTCGAACAAATTTACATACAAAATTTGTGTAAATATTTAAAAAATAATTTAAATCATCAACTTAAAATATTTAATTTAAATAAGTTAATAATAATTTATATTTAAATAGCGTAAAAACATGAATCTAAGGTTAAGCTAACATATTTTTCTAATGCGCACATTACCCGATCATGCAAATGAATGCGCCGTTCATATCATTGCGTATTGTTGCCGACATCATAGTAGCATTGTTATCTTCAATGTCTTGTTGCCTTTCTCAATGCAGTATTGCCTTTTCTGCTTACAATTGAAGCAATATTGCCTTTACACAAAAGCCAAGCAACACACTCTCTTGTTCGAAGCAGGTAGAAGGCAACGCAGTCACGGCTCGTTCGGGTAGATGCTTTGAATCGTTCGTGGCAAATCGTTCATTTGTATTCGACAGTGCACTGCACAGCAATACTGTGGCTTATCTCTGTGGCTGTAGGCTTATGCCTATAGCAATTCGAGACATCTTGTTCAGCTCTCTAAAGCGTATCGAGTTCTAAGCGACCGATCGTGCCAAATGAGTCCTCATATTAAACATAATTAAATAGCTAGAACGTACGTTTAAGCTAGAACTTTAACGAAGAAAACAAGATACAAATTCGTGGATAAATACAAAAGTTACGATAGTCACTCGTTATTCGTGTTATTCAATAATGTAGTCGCTTTCAATATATATGAAAAAAAATAGTGGCCATTATGAATTACAGAACATTTTTCCCCATTTTGTTAAATAAGTAGTGTTATTAAGACAACGTTAAACTTGAGTTAAGAATTGAATGAAACAACAAACAAAGGTATAAAACGCGTTAACAATTGTAATGGAGAGAGAAGTAAACTACAACATTTTACTGTGCGTGAGTTTTCAACGTTGGCCGGTACGATTCAGTGCGTTGAGAGCGAGAAAGTCATGCTAGCACAAATACCAACCTGCTTGCGACATACGACAAACAAACTTGCTTTGTACTGGTTGCCTGCACTGTTCCATGATGCGTTGTGCTGCTGCTGTGTGATAACGTGGCGCCCACCGTTGATTATATTTTGCTTGTATTTTGCAGCCTTCTGCGGTTGTTGCGGACTCTATCGTACTGCTTGCTTAAGCTAGTATTTCTAAATCAAGCAGCAGTCTTATATTTAGTTATCTGTATACAGCCTTTCAAAACGGTTGCGGAGCACCGCATGTTCCATCAAAGTGTGTGCCATTGTTTTCTCTTCTGAATGTTTACATTCATACTACATATAATTTTTTGATAAGCAGTCCGAAAAACGAATTTCTATTTTCATTTGATCTTTAGGAACTGTAAACTGCAGAAAAGCAAATCAAGTTTTTACTTTTAGATCTTTGCTGATTTAATGTGAAACACAGCAACAGAAATTTGGTAGTCAGGTTGATAAGTGAGAAAAAAAACTTCCACTGGAATTACATCTAGTAAACGGTTAGTTATGTATATCCGATATATCCAATATATATATGTATATGAATATATCCTATATTCACACAACTTTTTGGGAAGCTTCTTTTGATGCTCAAACCAAGACGTTTGCACACACTGATTTTTCATAAAATTTTTCTTCAGGTATTTGTAAAACGTGCGTGAGCCAATTCATTATTTGTCTTCATCAGTGCTGGTAAGGAATATAACACATTATTTGCAAATTGATTTGAAAGATGCATATAGTTAGTATGTTTTCTATACAAGGTATATAAATCTTAAGAACTGGAATATGAATGATATTATGTTATCTCTTTTTCTTTATATAGATCTATATACACGTACGTACATACATATATAAGTTTTCACTTTGGAGCACTTTAATCTCCTCGTTTTTTACACACATTTTTTTAATTATTATGCTAACAAATTATTTGAGGTTATTTTTAATGCTATTTTTGAATTTAAACATATATATATATGTATATTAATTATTGTGATTATGTATATATTACTATCCCGTATTATATAACATATAATATATGCGTATATGATTTTAAGGGGCTGTACCTCCTCTCTCCATCCGTCAATTTTCTGTGAAGATATTCAAACATGCAATGTATTATAAACAAGAAAGTTATCAGTTTACGCTGTATTTATAACATACATACATATTTATGTACATATTTCTACCTTACTTATTATATATTTAAGTATGTAATGTGTCGAAATGAAAGACTATGTTGCCTTAGATTTGTTTTAGATGTTTGTCATACTTAGCACTCGTACAGATAAAATTAATTCGGGTTAGAAATAAGTATATAGCATTTAAAAACTCTGTCTACACGTCTCGTGTATAGAATGTGTGTAGATATAAATATATCCGTTTTTTCTTAGACCAATTTTTTCTTTATTACCAAGGTTTGTGTTAGAGTGGTTCCAGGAGGTGGTACTGCCTTGTATACAAACTGTAGATGTTAAATTTTGCAATAACCTGAAATACTTTAAAGCCTATTAGTGTTCAATGATTATAATTCGAATAATTAGACAGCGTACCAAACAAAATGTGTGTGAAAGCAGAATGGTGGTAATTTTCTCTTGCTTAAATACCCTACATCCTCAATATATTTAAAGAAGTCTTATAGTTCGTATTATAAACGGTGGGTGGAGGGGAGGACTGATCAAGAATATTAACTGCTCGCTCCATTCTGGTACAAATAAAGGAAAAAACCAGTATGAGTGCTACATTTCGGCCTTAGATACCCTACACCTAAAGGTTTTGAAAAAATTTAATTGAACGAAATAGTTTTATTTATTTAGATTTTCATTGCAGAACAATAACATTATAGAGTGAAATACAAACTTAAACTAGATGTGGTTATAAAGAAAGTTAATCAGAGACGGGTATAAATAGTATGCATGGTCGTTATGTGTTTACAAACAAAATAATTGGCTTAGTAGTTTTATTATTGTATTCAAATTTAAACTTTATTCCGTGGTAATAAATTTGTTTTCATGATCTATACTGTACGAGTACTGTACTAGTGTAAAAGTGGGCGGACCGCACCCAGTTTTCCTGTTATAATGTTTTGTTGGAAATTATGTTGTTATGTAAAGTTGTATTAATGAAGTTTTTACATACATTTTACAATATAACCAATCAAGACCTCTTTTCCTTGTGTAACCTAAAAGTGGGCGGATCACGCCCATTGGAATATTAACGGATAATGTTGCACTATACCCAGAAATTTTGTTTGTTTTTGTAACTAAAAAAGGAACTGAACTACCCAGGAGGTGACGCTGATCAAGAATATATATACTTATGTAGTATATCTATCTTCTCTATTTCTATATGTTACACATTTCGTGGCAAAGTGAATATACCCTTAACCGTAATGTGTAAGGTATAAATATACGCTTTCATCTTAGGCTACAGGATACAAATAACCAGAAAGAGTGCTAGCTTCGAATTGGCCAAAGCTGGGATACTCTATACTACCGTGACCTCTGATGAAAGAAGCATTATTTATTTAAGAATCTTTAGACGAAAATGACCAAGTTTCGCACCAGCTACCTTTAGGCATTTTCAATTGGAATTTATTGGAATATTGTGTATGGAATCCATATAATATATACATATGCTAATGGATTAAGTTTGTCATCGTAGTAGTGTGATAATAATTTTATAAAATATAATATCGTCATAAATTTACGTATCATACGTATACATATCAATTTCATATAGTGCACAGTGTGGCATAGTGGGCGGACCACGACCATTTTTTACTGCGTGGATAATATTAATACATATACAGATCTTAATTTTTTTCTTTATAGTTTAGTCCAATCTTTTAAACGGCAATCTTTATAGAAAACATCCATAATTGCCAAGGTGCCTAATACTGATTTTAGAAGTATTTATGTTATAGACGTTCATTCTAATCCACGCTAAATAGCACTTTATTAATCCCAAATCCTATATACGACAGCCAATGTAAATATGGGCGGATTTCGTCCATATTTGCTAATATGGACAGTAATATCGAAGGGCCAATCAACAGAATTTGGAAAATTCCAAACAGGCGTTGGGGGGCTTACAACCCAAAGCATTTTAAAGAATGTATGAATCTAGCAAAGGAATAATAACTTCAATCAATTTAGGAATAATAACTAGTTTCTGAACAGGTCATTGTCAATTGAGGAAACATCTACACATCGTGGAATACTCAATGCTTATTCATGCAGGTTTTGCATGGGGGATAAACGATCTCCGATTCATATACTCACCTCGTGTGGAGCACTTGCGCATACGCATATCAAAAATTGGTTGTTTCGTTGCTGAGATGTTGCAGTTTTATATTATTCTGTTCCTATAAAAAGATGCACAGCACCATCCAGCAGACAATTTTTAGAACTTCAATCGGCCATGTCACAACCACTAATAACCAAAACACAATGTGGAAAACCGCATTCAAATCATTAGATTATTCAAATTCTTTGGCCATTATCTATATATATACATATATAGTAACTTTGTTAATTTCGAAATAAAAATGAATTACCTGGCTTGTTTTATAAAAATTATTAAAGTTTTAAAAAAGTTACCATCAATAAAAATAACTTCACAACAAAGTTATCATAAAAGTTAATGGGAAATCCTGAATTCCTTTGGACGACGGATGTGTGCGAGTATATTACTTTTGCATTTCTTTTGTAACGCAGAGAAGCGTGGTAACTTTAGAATAGTTTATATGTATATTCTCTTATATTTAATTGATATTCAGCCTGTGTATATCAATTAGCATAATAATAATGATAATAATTTTTTTACTCTACTCCTATTAGAAATACATAAATTTACATTTTGTTACTGTAACTATACTGGCACAATCTGGCAGCAAAGCAGCTGCTTCGAAACAAGATTCACAGATGTATGCAGCTAATAAAAAAGATATTGACCCAGAGAGCACGACAAAGAGTGAGTTTATGAAAATGTAATTTAAATTTTTTGTTGCTAGGCGCAAGTTAAAAATATAGTAAATCATATTGTTAAATAGTCTTCACATAATAGTCCAATAATATTTAAATTAGAAAATGTATTTCCATATATTTACATATACCATGTAATATACAATGTTAACATATTATTATACAATATGTTACAAAAATATACTATTCTTTTATATTTCTTGACACAGCGCATAGATAATAACTAAAACTTCTACTAAAATAACCACTTTTAAATATAAATTTCGAATTTATTCCAAATTTACTACAATTTAATACAAATTGTAGTACTCGAACTCGAAGCAGCACTTTTCACATCTTTTCACCCAAACAATTAAGTTTCCTGACATGCAGTCAGGTTGTAATTTGTCTAATTAGAAATCAACTGTCAACTGAGAAATGAATAATCTGTTTTTATCTTACCCGACTCCGCCTGCGGTATACAATTCACGAAGTATATGGCGCAAAATTCAGAATTCCATGGAAAATTCCGTTCTTTTACCCACAATCAGATATTTTCTCCGTAGGATGATATCAAAAATCAACCATGACTTATCCAAATATACCCAGGCAATATATTTAGTTGTATGGGCGCCACACCTGATTATGCCATTTCACTGACATTGTATCCTTGTACACGACGGATGTTGTTTGAGATTGTCCGTACATCTGGATATACCTAGATTGTGAAGGCATGAAAGCTGGCAATATTTCTGTTTCGGAGATAAATGGCTTAGACTTTTTAGAATTTATTCTAAATTGGATTTTGTAGAATCTCTTCTTACAATCTTGCCATATTACTAACAGAAAATAACGTAGCGCGCATATTGGATTTGCGCGATTTATATCTGAGTTTGTGCTCTTAAGCCTTTCATTCCCAGCTCAACATATATGTTTTTCAAGTGCAAGTTGAAATATTTTAAAAACCTTGAACATTATTAATGCAACAACAGGAATTTTACATAAATACATTCTTTTGAATATCTCATTATCACTTTGTGCAAAGCGTTCGTATTATGTACACGGTATTATTTCCAAAAAAGTTTGTAGACAAATTGTTAAAAATTTCGGTTTGAGTGCTTTTTTAAAGATTATTTGTTGATACCTGTGTCTATTGAAACGAGTCCGTGGGTACCAATTAAATAAGAGGTAAGTGTAAAAAACATGAATCTTTTAATTAGGAAAAATACAATTTTTCAAAATATGTTTCTTTGACTCATTTAAAAGCAAAATACTGAACGGAGTATTTTCCTTTGCTTCAGGAAAGATTGGAATGAAAGGGTTAAATCTAAAAAAGGAGTAAATAGAAGTATATTTTATACTTAATAAAATACAATATACATAACTTACAGCCTGGTTCCCACAAAATTACTTACTCTCATTTTCTCTTTACAGGAGCAATTTATTTTGCTTAACCACTGCCATGGACGATCGGTTTTCCCATTCTTTCATATGTTTAAAATATGTTCCTATTCATTTCCGCAGCTACCGAGAACTAGATCGTGCTCAATAATTGCAAAAATCTTACTATTATGAACTCGGAAATTTCACATAGGCTGCGTTAATCACGATCCGTTGATGGTTAGCACATGTCACATGCCACCAATCACTTAAGAGTTAATCATTAGAGTCCGTAGACACCATGCAGAATAAGGTTCGCTGAAACCAAAGCCTACAAGACGGGAAACTTTGAATATGCTAGTGAAATCAGGCTTAGCTGTAATGGATTACGGAAACAAAATGCATGCAAATTAATTTGTTTCCTGTTCTTATATAACTTGGGCTAACTGGGTCTTTTTTATTTTTCGGTTTTTTTCCTCTAATAGAAAATATCAAAAAATGTTTTTTCTTTTTTCCCAACGTTTCGTGGGTTGTCTTCCACTTCATCAGGGGACCACAACCGCGGTAGGGACTTTATAGAGAAAACACCAAAGTTTGCCGTCTAGTTTTATTTAAAGCTACATCAAGGGAATAAAGAGGATAAAAGAAGTCAATAACTAACATTCAATTTATATGTGAAAAAGTGTGAATTACAAAATCCTAATGTAGAAAATACATAGCTTGATAAAATAAAAAACCCCTGATAAAGTGTGAGACAACCCACGAAACGTTGGGAAAAAAGAAAAACATTTGTTGGTATTTTCTATTAAAGAGGAAAAAACCGAAAAATAAAAAAGATCCAGTTAGTCCAAGTCCTATAAGAACAAGAAACAAATTAATAAACAAAATAGTGGTCACAACAAAATCAATGTAGAATGCATGCAATTTTGAGAAATTGAATGTAAATTTTGACAACTCGAAGGTTTCTGAACAAAATTCAGAAAAATATTGAGAAAAATATGGGAGAGGAATACAACTCTTGTTGTTCTTATTAGCAATAAGCCATAAATATGATTTTTTAAATACGTGAAAAGACCAAGGAGACAGTTTTAAAAGCAATGCATGCTTCTAAAAATGTACAAATGTAAATGAAACCTATTTTTAAATCATATATAATAGCTGCACAATAGTGAATATTTTACAAGTAAAACGAAGTTAACGAAGTTTCATAAAAATTGCTTGATTCACAAATATAGTCAGCTGTTTTTAACCTACCACACGTATTTTTAACCAGGAGTGCCAACGTATTCAACGTTTTGTTGAATCATAGAGAAAGAATAACTTATTCTCTATGCTTTCTAGCTTTCATTTAGGTAAAACGGCTCACTGAGTACTCTTTTGGCTGAACACGTTGTAAACATTCGCTGTACAAGTACGTACGCTTATTTTTATTTTTTTTTCGTTTGTAATTCCAGCTCGTAGCTTAATTGCCTCGAGCGAAGAAGTACGAATTGGCCCGGTGCCTGACGTACTTTTTGATTTTTTGTTTGTTCTTGATCTGTTAGCGTTTTCGCTACCATCTACCGCTCACTAGCAATTTTGCCGGTTCCAGCTTTGCATGAGGTTCAAGTTTATGACCTACTTCTTGTTGCAATGAATTTTTTCCAATTAAGCAAAATTGTTTTTATTTATTTCTTGCAGCTATTGCTGCTTGCCTGGTTGCTATGAATTAATTTGTTACTAAAAAATATATAAAGTTAAAAATATAAACTATATTTATAACTAATATAAATAAAAAGTAAAAAAACCTGAAAATAAAAGTTTTTATTTTTGGTTTTTTTTCATATCCTACACCTTAAGGTTAAGGGTATATTAATTTTGTCACGAAATGTGTAACGCATAGAAATAGAGAAGATAGATATAGAAAAGTATATTTATTCTTGACTCTTGAGTCGATTTAGCCATGTCCGTCCGTCTGTGTGTGTGTCTGTTGAAATCACTATCACAGGAGAACCGGTGAAGATATCATAATAAAATTTTGCAGAAATATTGTTTCTAATGGTGTGGTATAGAAAATGGGCAAAATCTGTCAAAGACCACCCCTATTTTTTATTAGAAATGTGACTCAAAGCCTTCGGTTTTGAGTTATGACAAGAAAGTTTCATTCCTGGGTATACAGTAGCATCCGTTAGAATTCCAAATATGGGCGTGATTTGCCCACTTTTAGGTTACATAGGCAAAAGAGGGTCTTAGATTGTTATAGTGTAAAATATATAAACTTCCTGAATAAAACTTTACATAACAACATATTTTCTAACAAAACATTATAAGAGCAAAACTGGGTGCGGTCCGCCCATTTTTACACTACTTATACAGTATAGCTCATGAAAACAAATTTATTAACACGGAAAAAATGTTTAAATTTTAACACAATAATAAAACAACTAAGCTAGTTATTTTGTTTTGAAAACAGGTAACGATCACGCCTACTATTTATACAGTGGCTTAGCTAGGACTCATGGAGCCCGGGACAGTTATTCAACTTGCAGCCCCAAAAACTCCTAGAATTCATTAAGTCAATACTTGATTTCCGAAACTGCCGCCGAAATTGTGCCGCCTGGGGCGGACCGCTATGCCCACCACACCGTAGCTACGCCTCTGAATTTAGACCCGTCTGAGATTAAATATGATTATAAGGTAGCTTTCCTTATAAGCACATATTTCCTCTAGTTTCAGTTTGTATTTCAATCTATAATGTTATTGTTATACAATGAAAAATCTAAATAAATTAAAAATTTAAATAAATAAAATTATTTCATTCAATTAAAATTTTTCGAAACTTTTAGGTGTGGGGTATTTAAGATTCGGCCGAATATAGCACTCTTACTGGTTTTAAATTAATTTTTGGACGATCCTTGGATCGAAAAAAACGGCTGCGCTAAAATGTTGTATCCTGCATCCTCCAGCAAAATACCAGGACGAACCTTATGTCGTAACCTTCCACGAGAGGGACTTCTGTAGAAATTTAGCAGATGAGCTGAAGTTGGATCCCTTTTTACCTATGTTGCCAAAGGCACTAAAGTGCCTGATTGATAAAGTGATTAAGATTGTTGGCAATCTATTTACCATATGCCTATGTCCAATGACCAAGTAGAGTTCTTGAATAGGAACTTGATGTATTTATACAACAAACATGTACCAATAGTTTCTAAGGTTATTAAACCTAATGAGCCAGCTTGGTTGTCACATGAGATTCGCATGCTTACACTACAGCGTACAAAATAGCTTATTTCTTGATATGTTATTTGTTTGGACATTGACTTTTCAAAGACTTTGGAGAAGAGAGGTACCATGGCAATCGATTTGAAATCTTGTTCAGTTGAATTTCCCTTTTTCAGTATAGGTAAGATTTTTGTGAGTTTCCAAGCATTAGAGAATGTAGAAGTGGTTATGATCGAATTAAAAATGTATGTCATGTAATTAGAAGTGAAAATAAGACCTTAACAAATTTGGGGCATATTCCATCAAGACCGGTAGCGTATTACTTTGTAGACATACTGATATCTCAGACAAGTAAAGTGAAAACGTCCTCGACCCTCAGCGTCAACATGCAACGAGGTAACTGAAGGGGAATTATTTTGGACGTGAGACAGAAATTTTGCGTTGATTTAATCGCACTCTATATCGCTCGGTATTTCAGCGGGATTTTTCACGATTCTGATTTTTCACGATTTTTTATGTTATTCCAAAGGGATTTAGAGGATAAGTTATTGTCAAATTTTGAATAATATAAAATAACGAGCCATTATGGACCTGATTTTGGCACAACTTGATTTCACATTGAGCGATAAAGAATGAGATATTCCTGGAGTTTATACCTTTTCCAGTTTTTGTACAACTCGTCGCGCTGTAGTGTAAGCATGCGGATTTCATGTGACGGCCAAGCTGGATCATTAGGTTTAATAACCTGAGAAACCATGGGTACATGTTTGTTGTATAAATACATCAAGTTCCGATTCAAGAACTCTACTTGGTCATTGGTCATAGGCATATGGTAAATAGATTGCCAACAATCTTAATTTATCGGAACCTATAATTGGATATTGTCATACTGAAAGATTATGTGAAGAATAAAAAATCATGCATTGAGAAACCTGGGGCGTCTAGTTGCGGATAAAGAAGCACGTTTTGCGCTTTGCTTTCGAAGACCAGATATATCAGGCTGCAAGACTGCTTGGAGAAATCAGATGGCATACTTTTGCTGATTAGACTCAGGTTTAGTGAGGACATCGAATTAATGAATTGAGTTTATACTACATAGACTATTATTTCTGGGTAACTGCAAGATAGTTCCTCTAGCACTGGTGGAAATGGGTCAAGGCAAATTGATTTCTTGGGTTTGTAAATAATACTGAGCAGGATTTTATGGTCTTGGGAAAGTACTTCTAGAAAAAGAAACTCAAAGGGACAACCTACATCTGAAATTACTTTGACTTTAGAGTTTAAATTGCTGCGAACAAAGATGCACACACACCACCACCAAGAGGCCCCAGACGGTCTGATCGGAAAATACGATTTATAAATGATGTCATTAACGTCGGCGTGGAACTGCGATACGCAGATAATGTCTAAACCGTAGTTCGTAAGTGTATGTCTAAACTCATCCAATTTCGGAGATAGGCTCTGGGCATTTAAGTGGCAAATCTGGGTCCTTGCTTTTGTTTACATAGAATTCATAGCATCGATTTTAAGTCGCTATAATCACCGTCTCCATGGCACTCCCTACAACTATCAGTGAAAGTTGCCATCATTAGTATTTGTGATGTGCAAAAGTAAGATTATAGCAACAAAAGCATATTTGGTCGAACACAACAGATAAGTCATAATATTTGAAGCAGTTTCATTACGAACAGCGGATTTGGTAGAAGAAAGAAGTAGGAGAAGGCATCTGTACGAGAGAAATGAGAATATTAATCAAGTAATGGAAAATGTACATATGTATATGATAAAGTGGGATAGAAGTATGTCGGTTTAAGTAGACTAAAAATAAAGTACAGAATACAATAATAGTGTATAGCAATGTTACTTGAAGGCACTCTACCGCCGGCACGAAAGAAATGACTTAGTTGGAACTTACTAGAACCGATTGATGAGCATAAATTTGCAAAGATGTTATTTAGATCCTCATCCTTCAGTACAGGGATACCAAAGATCCCAGAATTATTGGAAATTTCTCGACGCTCTAGGGTGTCAAAATTTTGTCATGCTTTTGTTGAAGGCTACATATGTCAGACAAGGCTGACTCCGTCACTACTATTCGTGCAGTGAGAGTGGTGATAGAATCCTTTATAACGACAAACTGTTTTGTCAGGCAGCTTCGATGGTAAGAAGATGGCTTCTGAATTCTTCTTAGGAATTTGTCGTAGACATCTTCACGCAATTGGTTGAATTCACTTTTAATGAGTTCTATTAAATTATCGTTGCATTTACTTATGCGTTCATCCAACATTTGCAGCAGCGGTGAAGAGTCGGCGTTTACTATCGGTAGCTGCAATTTACTGGGAGTGAAAGAATCACTGCGTAAAGGACTTTGCACCTTGTTTGGATCTCAGATTTAGGTTAGACATTTTAATGCAAAGGGAAAGAAAAATACAATAATATTCTTTGTCCGATTTTAAAAATTATTTCCGTAAAGTAGCCACTAATTAGTGAACAAAAATGACTCTCCTCATGGATATTTAGTACAAAGAAGCCGGAAAAAGTGTGATTGAAATGAATTAATTAAGCACCGCTTATGAACGACTCAAATACACGTCTATCTCGCACAAGATGACATAATACAATGATTTATTTTAGCTTTATTTTAATTTTACTTTGTCCACTAGGTTATACATATGTACACTAGTACTTTTCCTTTGGAGATTGTCTCCAAACCGAACTTGACACATTCAATAATACATCATTTCACTACCCTGTCGGAAAACCAAAGCCATTTGAACAAATTCCGATTTTCTGAACTTTCAATATATGGAATCCAGAATGTACTCGTATCAAGCGACATACTATAATATTACATATGAGCGTATTATAGTACACATTATTTTATCATAATGCTTAAAACAGTAAAATTTATATTCAATTATTTTTCTTTTCAGAACTCATGGCAGGGCACAGCCTTACTAAATCTAATGAAAATATCATAGTTAATAACTCTCATATTCAGAAAAAACTGTCGATGGAGGACATTGATAATTCAAAAGCCGAAGTTGTTGTGCCGCCGGATAGTGGATGGGCTTGGTGGGTTATGGTGGCCTCCTTTTTCTGTTGTACTATAATTGACGGCATAGTCTTCTGTTCAGGATTAATACAGGAGTCTATCCTTGAAGACTTTAATGTTTCTAAAGGCTATGTAGCGTTCGTTTCATCACTGTTAAGTGGTTGTTATTTAATGGCTGGTCCATTCGTAAGTGCTTTGACCAATCGATTTGGTTTTCGTCCCGTTACTATTGGTGGTGCCCTTTTTGCAGCGTCTAACTTTATTATTTCTTCTTATGCAACAAGTGTGGAATTTTTATTCATAACATATGGAGTTCTTGGCGGAATAGGATTCTGTATGGTGTATATTCCAGCAGTTGTAATAATTGGATTCTACTTTGAAAAATGGCGTGCATTGGCGACTGGATTAGCTTTGTGCGGCTCCGGCGTAGGAACATTTGTATTTGCACCATTGACAAATGCTCTCTTGAAAATTTACGGTTGGCGAGGAACGTTAGTTATTCAAGGATGCATTATTTTAGCCTGTGCTCTTTTTGGTTTAGCATTCAGACCAATACAACCTATAACTTTATCAGTAACTGATGTGGAAGGCAATGATAAAAAATCGAACGGCCATACGATTTTACCAATGGTGAAATTAAATACTACTGCATTTAGTAAACCTCTGCCGGAAGGTCGGTTTGCTTACTCGATGCCTAATTCTACACATAATACCTACATGGGAACGTCCCCTAAACACCACTACCCAACTGCTGCCGAAGTTTTTCGAGGTACTAACCTTGAACGCAGGCTTTCTGGTACATTAGGCAAGGGCACTGAGATGAAAAATCTTCGTAAATCACAACCTTCAACTCCAAACGGGGAACCTCAACACTTTAGTTTTAATCTTAACAAAGAGTTATCCACCGTTGGTGAAAATGAGGAGGAGACTGAAAATCAAAACTTGCTGGAAAGTGGCTCTCAGAAAGTAGAGATTCAATCTCGACGCCACACTGTTTCTGGACGTCGTCCTAATGATAGCGACGTGAAAAACCAAAGCAATGAATCTCAGGATATTGTTTATCAAAATAAATCACGTCCTATGTATCGTGATGATATATTCTTTACAGGATCTCTTAACCGAATTCCTCAATACCAATCTCAAACTTCTTTAGCCTATCACATGTCTGTAACACGTCTACCCACTAAAAAGGATATTCTCGAAAATCGCGAAAAAGGCTGTCGACTATGCCCAGAGGCGGTTCATCGAACTCTTTCGACAATGTTGGATACATCACTGCTTAAATCTCCATCATTCATGTTGTTGGCTTTTAGTGGATTTCTTACTATGATGGGATTTTTTGTGCCTTTCACTTTTTTAGTACGTCGCGCTGTCGAGTCTGGAATGTCTAAGGCTTCGGCACTGAATGTTGTATCTGGTATTGGACTTGTTAACACAATTGCTAGAGTTGTGTGTGGTATGATGAGTTCGCTTCCGAGTGTTAAGCCTTTATGGCTCAATAATATTGCCATTACCGCAGGAGGCATTGCAACTATTTTGAGTGGTGTTATAATTACAGAAGTTACACAGTGGAGTTTTGCTGTTCTCTTTGGAATCTGCATAGCTTGCTTTTCAGCCCTGCGTTCTCTCATTGCTGTCGAAATGATTGGTTTGGAGAAGTTGACTAATGCATTTGGACTTTTGATGCTATTTCAAGGTCTAGCCGCAGCGATTGGAACTCCTATAGCAGGTACTATGAATAATTGAGCCTTATTCGAGTCTTACACGGGTCGCCTGAAAATTGTTTACCCAAAACGGCAAAATCTAGTTTTATTTTTCAACATAGTCTCCTTTTAATAACATAAACGTTTCCCCATTACCCTTCATCATAGTTTTTGAGCCTTTTAAATAGTAGTTGGCATCTTGCTCCGAAAAATAGGGGTTTACTTAGTGTAAAATAATGATGCCTTTTTGGGATGGTCAATAACAATTCCGATGTCCGACGATATTTATATTATATTATATTTGCTTAAATAAATTGAGAAATGAACTTTACTTAATAATACAATTACTTAATCAAAAAGTAAAGTAGTATTAGACGCGTTTTTCGTTGAAAACTGCACCTCTTTTGATGTCAATACCACTTTTGATGTCAATCTGGGACCTTTTCCACTAGGTTTCCAATATTTTGCGATGATATGGATCTCCAGGTTGCTTGGAGAATCTCCTAAGAATCTTAAGTTTTTTTTTGATGTGGCACAATGTTTTCGAACCTGTCTATCCAGCTGATCTCAAAGTAGCTCTATGGGATTAAGGCTAAGTGACTGGGCAGGCTACTTCATATTTTTTAAAATTCCTTTTTATTTTTCTTGTTTCCAAAAGTTTCGGATCATTATCTTATCTCAAGATAAATCCAGGTCCCATTAATCAAAAGTCCAATAGTATAGTGTGTTCTTCTAAACTTCTTCTTATTCATAATTCCATCGATACGGATGATAACAAACGCCAGCGGCAGAGAATTATCCAGACCATTATAGAATGGGTTGTTGTATTGTTTTTATTCTTATCACTGATGCATGTATATACAAACTACAATAGTGTTTGTTTGATAGATATACTACGTCTATTACAATTTTACTATGTTAAGTGTTTTCAAATGGTTCTAAAAAATTGGGGGTGTGAAGCTCGGTCACTGTGAACTGTGTTCTTTGATGTTCGCAGTGATGTTGATGCAAAGTGAGGCGAGCAGGATCCGAGCGCCAAGACTGGAGCCGAGCAGCGCGCAGTCAAGCTTTTGGCATGCTTCTCCTGAACGGGAGAAGTCGATGCTGAGACAGAACATGGGCTTCGGCAGATGAGGAGAGGCCGCTTGGCGAGCGGTCTTTGGCCTAGCCGCTGCTTTTTTTTCTGCGTCGAAATTATTTTCATCTTCAAAGATCGATTCTTTTCCTGCGCAGCCTTTTTTTCATCATAGACGATCGTTATGGTACGAAAGCCGAAGTATTCTCATCTGCGATAGTTTTGTTGGAAGTTCGAAATTATTTTGAACGTGAGCGATATGTTTTATGTGTGTTATGTATTGCTTTTATAATTTAGTTGGTAAACAGAGCTTATAAAAGGAATACCACAAATAATAACACTTATTAA
Source organism: Myopa tessellatipennis (assembly GCA_943737955.2). Lineage (NCBI taxonomy): Eukaryota > Metazoa > Arthropoda > Insecta > Diptera > Conopidae > Myopa > Myopa tessellatipennis. Next base: position 18,454,402 of record OX031315.1, read on the forward strand.
TATAAAAGAAATGATGATAATCAGCCTTAACTGAAACTGATGTTACGTCGGGTTTTTAGAAAATGGCCCCTCCCGCCTAAACGGGGGAAATTGACCCTCCCCCCCTCCCATACGATTTTTTTCTTGTCTCGACCCAACCTACCCGTCCTAGCTTTTTGGCGTACCTTATGCGTTACACCCTGTATATTTATACCAGACACAATTAACAGCAATTAGTGGGACTGAAAGTATATATTACATATACATATACGAGTATATTGTAAATATTAAGTACTGTATGAAAACAAAATTAAAATTTAAATTGTAAATAATATATAAATTAAAATAAATTAATGCCTTGAACTTTTATTTCAGGTGCTCTGTATGATATGACAGGAAGCTATGATGTTTCCTTTTATTTTGCTGGCGGCTTAATTTTGCTTTCAGCTTTCTTATGCTACCCCCTTACTTGCGTAGCGAACTGGGAGAAGGCACGTCAAGAGAAAGCATAGGGGTTTAAGAGCTTGAAGCAACAAAAGACATTTCAATGGATAAGCGTTATGTTACATAACTGAAATAGACACACATATGTGAAGGTTAATTTATTTGCGATGATTAACATATTGTTTTACTTTTGAACCCATGTATATAGTTACCTTTTATTTTAAATACAATAGTTAGTAATTGAACCGAACATCAAGAAGAATATTTTTAACATAAATACATATATACACGAAGTAATGTAAAAAGGGATCAATAAATTTATAATAATAAATAAAAATCCTATTATTTTGATAAAATGTCTATTTTATAGTAATAAAGTATAAAGTATATAAAGTTTGAAAGTAAATACAAAATTCGAAAAAATTTCTGCTAATGTAATGTAATGTTAATACTATTAACTTGTAAATCTTAAAGCTATAAAGATATTTGCAATGTCTTTAATATAATAATTAAAGTTTCATTTTTATTGTTTTTGTTGATTTAATGCGTTCTTAGTCTTAATGCATTTGCAGTAACCTTAATGACTTGTTGAATTACCCAGAACAAAACAACGTCACTACAACTTATCTAAAAATACTTTGCTAATTGTACTGTATTTTATATATGTTTATACATATATTATAAAAAGAAATTTGTATTAACTTCACATTCGGATCCTTGTTGACTGTACAGGTAATACGCCTTGCAACAGTCGTTAGCTCTATGCAATGCTTGGTTGAAAAAATGTCTACAAGATAAAACAGAAGTAAATAATGTGAATATTGCTATTACAACACAATCTTGATCATATTAATTTCAGTTAATCGGAAAGTGTATATATTAACCCGGCTACGTTTAAAATAAAGACCTTTAAAAGGTATTCTTGGATCCATATTAAATTTATTAAATATTTAGCTATTAAATATTTGTGCTTTTTATTTGATATACCAGTACATTACGCTATTTTTTACATTTATTTATTATAATGTCTATATTTGGTAATACTAAATCACATTCTGTAATTAAATTATCTAATCTGAATTCATATTTGCAAATTTAATGCAAAGTTCGGCTCTGTGCTTCCTACAAATTAATTTTGAGCAGTTAGTGCAAGCCACATCACATTTGTTACATTTTTTAGTGCCTGTACAAAATATGCAACGCCCTCTTAAATTGTTTGAAGGCTGTGCAATATTCTCAGGGGTTTTTTGTCTTTTTCTAACGAACTGCACCTTGGTATTTGATTTTGTCAAATTTGACGCTAAACTATGCCCTAATTTTCTATCTATCTAGAAAATGTCCCCTAAACCCGTTGTTGTGCTCCTGATGAAATTTGGAATCAATTGCGCCATACCAATAACGTGCATAACGTTGACGGTTTAAATAATTAACACAAAATTACCGAATGAATCTATGATAATATGTGGCCTCACCGAAATTATTTGATGCTTGAATTCTAATTTGACAGTCCGAAATCCAAACCAAAAAGGCGCATCGCGAAACGTGCAATACGGTTTAAGAAGCCACACGAAAGACCGAAGGGTTCCCTCAGGCCAAAGAATTAAAGTTTTAATATGTGAAATGCGGTGCGTGTAATATAGGTGATATGGTGGTAGCAATACTGCTGAGGCATATCTGTGAGTCGTCATTTGCGACGACTGCCACTAATTAGACCATTTGAAGTCTAAAGTAAAAGAACACAAAAACCCACTATTACAATTACAACGAACACAATAATAACTAAACTAATAAAGCATTAACTAAAAAAAAACATAACACCAAGAAACAACCACAAAAAGAATTCAACAACATTAACATGCAGAGAATCAGGAAGAACTAAATCAAAGGACAGACAAATACAGTTTAAGCAAAACATTGAAGTCAAAACATGAAATTCAGAGTTATTTGTGATCATTAATATTAAATACTAAAATACCACACTGTAATATAGCAGAAAAAAAAGATAAGACCCTCTGTGTCAGATCATATGATCATAGAGTACTTCATTGATGGCAGACCCCTCGAGAGTGTCCCTAGGCGTAACACTAGGAATACCTCCTGGGAACATTATTCCAATCAATTTATTCAGAATTTTGTCTAAAAATCCCCCTTGAGGTTGAACATGATGTAGAAGAATTCAATAGGGCGATAATGAATGCGTTCCATTCATCTTGTGCTATTAAAACACATACCCAACGAATTAACGCATCGTGGTGAAATACTGAGCTGACCAGGCTGAGAACCGAAGTACGGAAACTTTTCAATCTGGCTAAACGAACCGGGGACTGGCACAGATACTACCACATGTTGACAAATTACAATAAAAGTATAAGGAAAGCAAAAAAAAGCTTTCCAAAATTTTGTGACGAGATTAGCTCCGCACCGGCGCGCCGCGGCGGCTGCTAGAATCCATAAGGTGATGGCCAAAGGTTGGGTGGAAACGGCGATGTCACTGAAACTGCCCGATGTATCATACACTACTAGTGAGGACCACAGGGCGAGGAATCTTCTGGAAACGCACTTTCCGTTGCTTTTGCTTTCCCACCTCAGCGAGAGGACAGAAAGAAGTAACAAGTAGAACTAAGAGGGAAGATTGGAGAACAGACTCTAATATATGCACGAGGAAACAGGTCGACTGGGCAGTATGTTCATTCGCCCCGTTTAAATCACCAGGGGTGGACGGTATAATTCCTCCTTTACTACAAGAAGGAAGGCAGGAATTAAAGTCATTGACAAGTTATGGAGAAAGTTATTGGCAACCACATCAGGGAAATCATCCTAAAAGAATTACAACTCCACCCAAGCCAGTATGCGTACAGAAAGGGAAGATCGACTGACTCCGCTCTGTACCAGCTGACGGGTAACATTCAGAAAACCCTGTCTGTGGAAAGAAACTGTGATCTGAGCATTCCTTGGCATTGTTGTATGTCGCGATCGCAATTTCCAGTTCCGGGAAATAAGAACTTTCAAGGCCAGTATTATTGTTTTTATAATACTACTCCGCGAGTGAGTCAAGGCCAAGTTCACATTAATGCAACCACAGCACTTTGCTTGGTAAGCCCGAAGCTTTATATGGTGTTTCCATAAAATGGTTTTTCCAGGAATTTGGAATAAACTGTTTTAAGCCCCAAAACCACTCGTAAACTGTTTTAACTCCCTTGAAATTGTTGTTGCGATTCCAGCGCTAAACCAAAATGTTTTTGGTTTTTAGCCTCAGTTTTTAGTTTGCAAGTCTGTTTCGAAGTTCGGAATTGCAGACACACTATCTTTCTCCTTTTCTAGTGCCAATAAGTTAGAAAGAGATAAAGAGAAAGTGCTACCGAACTATTCTGCCAAATGTCAAAACAAATGTAAGCGTTTTATGTCGAAAGTATGTAATATGTTTATTTAAATAAGTATAATATCTAATAAATCACAAAAATGTAACTATTTCAGATGCAGAAATCAACAGACAGAACTTTGTGGTCGATGGGGGCGGAATTAATGCTGCTGGACCTCTGGCAAGAAAACATTGACGGCCTGCGCGGACTCCGCAAAAATGTCCATATATATAGAGAGATGGCGGCGGATATGGTCCATTTCAACAATTTTGAATATTATTGTTATTTTATTTATTGTATTATAAATTAAAGCGATGCACAATTTTAAAAATAGCTGCGTAAATAAACAAACACAAAACAACAGCTGTTTATTTCTTCTTTTCGTTTTGACAGCCCAGACCGGATTATGTATGGAAACACTAGATCAGCTGATCGATTTTCGAACTCCTTAACCGGATTAAATATTTTTATGGAAACAGGCTATTAGTTTCATTTGTTTTAGTCAAGCTTTGGTTTAATGAACTTCGAAAGCTAAGGTAACAACCAGAACACTTCGCATAAAATGGATTGTGGAAGCTAGCTTTCAGTAGCAAGCTTCCAAACCATAAAATCGCTTGGTTTGAAAAACCGACGATCAGAACCCACACGCGCAAGAATTAAATTGGGAACGATTTTCTTCCGCGTGTTGATTCTGCGAATATTACAATTTTAATATTGCGAAATAATGGAAATTGCGAAACACGGCATACTGACCCACTTCAGTTCGGTCGACGTCTGTGTCGACCGAGCTAACGTGGAATCTAGAAAAGATTCCAACGAGAGTCTTGTGGAAATATCTCATCGAAGAAGTCGTTGATAGTCGCGTTAAAGTCGCGTAGTGCTAGTTTTAATAATAAGTGTAATAAACAATAAGTGTACATAATTAATAATAAGAAAAATTAATAAAAAAGTAGTGTTAAAGAAAATCTTAAGATAAGATAAAGTACAATATATTGAAACAAACATAATAACTAATTAATAAAGACGTAACAGATTCAAACTAAGTGCAGTTTAATTGAAGTCCAGTAGAGATAGTTGAAGACCACCCGTAAGGAGATACAACATATTGGCGCAGCCGGAATTTTCTAGCCGAGGATCGCTCGATAAGGAAAAAAGTAAGTAGAATGAGATATTTAAATAATCAATATCTGAATAGTTTAGGGAAGACAGGAAGTGAAACAATAATTTAGAAATAAAGTTGCCAGGAAATTTCAAAAAGTGAAATAATAATGTTAGGATTAAATTGAAATCGAAAGTATAAGAGTGATCAAATAAAATTAAAATACAACTTTAAATTACCTTGAATGTGTGTGAAAAATTTAAGTGGAAAGTATCTTTAGAATAAAATAAATTAGAACACGACATACATTTAAATGAAATTTCATAAAGAAGTATTATAGCATTTTAAAAAACAAAAAAAGAATAAATTGAAAAGGAAAAGTTATAAGTTATAAGCTAGTTAAAATTAAAAGTTAAGAGCAAGTGATCGTATATGCGAAAAACAAGTTTAAGTAAAAGAAAAAGTAAAATTGGCAAAAAAGTGAGTTCAGGAAAAATTAAAACAGTGAAAGTAAAAAATTGAAAAATAAAAGTAGAATCAAATAATAGGAAAAAGTGAAAAGGATAGTAATAGAATTAAAAGAATTTAATTCTATTATTATATCAAATATATTATTTTATATATATTCTATAAAACATAAAATAACTTTCAGGTCCCAAAATCATCGGTTACATCAAAAGGATGCTAGCTTAATCGCACGGCAAACTTATCTGTCCAATAGCGTTAGCTGGACAAAATCTTTGCTGAGGTCGACCCATTTCACTCGGGAAGTCATTCTTATATTTTTATAATTATAGGATAAAGTATTAGAGAAAATAGGATTTTTTTTATATATATATTTCGAATATAGTATATATATAATAGAGTGAGTGTGAAAATCAGAGTGACTTGATTAACTTAAATAAATTTTATTTAACGTGGTAAAGTTCGGATGATAAAAGCAAATTGTTAAAAACAGTTTTCGTTGTATCATTTTCGGGTATGTGTCTTAGACCTTTGTCTTCAAATTACACTGTTTAACATGTAATTTGATTTCAAAGTAGCACATTTTAAGTTGATTAATAAATAATTAATTTTATCAGTTTATTCGAGTTCAAGTCGCACATTTTTTTTTGTAACTAATACGTCATACGTTCGCAAACGTATGAGATTTCAAAAAAAAAAGGGGTAATAATCGGGATTACAATAAATTAAAACATTAGATAGAATTATTTTTTGGTTATTTTTAAAACAAAAACCAAAATTAACAGTTAAACATTTAAGGTAATTGCTGATAAAAACAATCAAAGATAGAAAGCACTTAACTGAGAAAGAACTCAAACGAGCTCACTAGGTTAATCGTCCGAATTCGAAATTGCAAACGTTGCATTTTCGTTGGCCGCTGAAAAATAGAGACAGGTCGTTCGTTCCATTCTGTGAGGTCTTAAATTACCTCAGCGAAGTCGCGAAAATTTTGACGCTTCGTCTCTGCTTGAAAGAAAGCAGAATAGCGCAGTCACGAAAATTTTGACGCTTTGGCTCTGCTTGAAACAAATCAGCAGCGGACGTCAGCGTACAGACTAATAAACAGATGTACAGCGAATGTTTACTGCACGCTCGATAAACGAAGCGAGCAAGAAAGCTAAGCCGTTTAAAGAAATTAAATCTTCATATGAAAATTTTAAATTATATAAAATAAAAATTTTTATAGAAATAAAATTTAAATAAATTTAAAATTTAAATTTAAATTTAATTATTTCTATAAAATTTTTTATAGAAATAAAATTTTAAATTGCAAACATTGGGAAAAATAAAACCCCATTAAACTATATGTCGTTCGTTTAATTAATGGCCGAGTCATTACAGGAGCAAGCTTACTTAGAACTAGATAGGACTCATAAAGAACTGAAACGCCAGTTGGGAGAGTTTATATCTAAATATTGGGCAATATTAAAAGGAACTGTAGGCAACGAAGAGAACTTAGAGTTGATAAAGTCTAGAGTAGGGGAGTTAGGAGACCTTACAAGTGTAGAAAGAGCAGACGCGATAGTAGAGGAATTGCTTATATTCCTAAACCAGATAATAGATAATAAGACAGAGGATTCAAAAGCATGGGAATCAGAATTTAACGCACTGAAAAATAGGTACGATAACTATTTAGTTGATAAAGTGTTTCAGGAAGATTTACTCAGGAAATTAGAGTGTGAGAACCTAAAATTAAGAGAACTATTAGAGAGGAAGGGCCTAACCGAAGAAACGTTGAATAGAACATTAGAACAGGGATTTACACAGAAATCAAGGGAAGACTGTAGTTCTTTAGAAGACGCAAATAGACGAATACAAGAGCTAAAAGAGCAGAATAGGCTTCTAAGTCAAGAAATGTCGCTAGATCACAATCAGTCACTTTTCCATAAGGAACCAGCTCAGTTCGCAGTTAGTCCGAGGGAGGGCAACGCAAGCTCATTACAACAAATTAAAACAACAAAAGAACAAACCAAAATGGGGATAGGAGAGATAGCAAAGATTACAAATAGGCTGGTACCTCTATTTTCTGGAACACATTCGCCAGACTTATGCGGCGAAGTTATTAAATTCATACACGGGTGCGAATTAGCCGCAAGAGATGTAGGTAAAGACAACATCCAGGACTACATAGACTGCATTAAGCAGAGATTACATGGGGATGCATATGATTTAGTGAGGTCACAACGCTTCAATAGCCTCGAGGAATTCTACCTCACGATAAAAAGAGCATATTTACCAACGGTATCCTTAGACTCAGTGATAATAGGTATCCAAAGTTGTAGCCAGCTACTTAACGAGGATATACGACAGTTTGCAAGACGCCTAACCACTCTACGAACACAGGCACAAGAGATAGTTCGAACGAAATATAATGGAAACGGAGATATGGCACTTTTGAGTATGGTGGAAGGAGCCGTAGAGAAATCCTTTAAAACAGGGTTAAAGAACGCCGCATTGAGAATTTATATGCTCAATGTTACGAGGAAAAGCATAGAACAAATGGTAGAACTAGCAATCGATGCACTCGAAAGCATACAAAACAGTAGCGTCCTCCACTCAGACCCCTTAAACATTAATATGAATTCACCACGCCTCGCCACCATGCAGTATACCCAACAAGAACAAATTCAACATGAAAGTCAGGGCAGAGCTTCAGGAGGAGAAATTGCCAGGCAACCATCTTTGATACAGAACACTACACAAGGAGCGGCGAATAGAATAATTTGCTCATTTTGTAACAAGCGAGGTCATACCAGGGACGATTGTTTGACTCGCAAGAACACGCCATATTGTCAGAAGTGTTTAAAATATGGGCACGAGACCAACTGGAGGTGTGACAACAAGGACAACAACAGAGTTAGGTCGAACAACAAAAATCAAAGGCCTACCAACCAAAGTATAGGAAATCAGCAATGGAACCGACCCCAACAGAGTTGGCAATCTAACCAAGTCCAGCAGAATTGGTCTCAAAACCAATTCCAGCAGAACGGGAACCAAAAACGGGCGATAAACCCCAACCCAACGACACCCAACGGATTACAGAGGAATCAGCAGAACAGGGCAAACCAAACGTTATGTCATTGGTGCAATAGACCAGGACATATGATAAAAAATTGCGAAGCAAAAAGAAATTGGGAAACGTTGCAAAGTAATCGTCCGGGAAACTATCAAGGGCCCAGAACAGGCCAATAATCTGGGAACCCAAAAATATTAGTAACTTAAGGCCAAATGAAGGAGTAGCAGTAATTCATACATCCGAACCGATTGTGGATACGTTACCAGCTTTAACAAACAAAGGGGTAACCGTAAGTCCTACATCGGAAGCGATTGTTGAAACGTTACCAACTTCAAGAGACTTCAAAATTAATATCAAGTTAAGAAAGACGGATAATAATAAAAACAACGTAACCGAGAGAAATCATACGCTGGGAGAAACAGTTGATTCAGAGATCCCAATTAAATTAGAGAAAAACCAAAATTTAAAAATACCGTGCTCAATGAATAAGTTAGCAAATAACAATAGAAATACAGAAACAGGAGTATCTAACGGCAATCAAACCCAGCTAAATGACGTGTTCATCGAATTACCTTGTGCAGAGGCTAATAATGGAAAACTCGTTTTACTGGTAGATACAGGAGCAGATACAAGCCTGATAAAGAGATGTGCGATAAAAGATAGCACAATAATAAACAAGTCAAATAGGAAAGATTTAAGCGGAGCATTTGGAGGTTGTGTGACCACAGAAGGATCAACTACTATAGGTCATAATGAGGTACAGTCCTTACGTTTAACGCTACACGTTGTGTCACTTAAACAAGGAGTACCGGCAGACGGCATATTAGGAAGAGATAACTTGTGGAACAACTCCATTATAAACACAATAGAAAAGATTTTAACACTCTTCAATGAAAGAAAAGAGATTATTTTGGAATTACCGATAAAAACTATCCAGCAGATAGAAGAGGAAAGCAAACAACACTACATACCAGTTGATGCAAGAACAATTACAATAGTACCATTAAAACTTCGTACAAAATTTAAGAATGTGGTAATTCATAAAGAAGAAATAGATCCAGGAATCTATATAGCGGACACATTAGTAAATGTGAAAAATAATACGGTTTATGCTCCGATATTAAACACGACAGAATATGATTACGAGATAAATAGCGAATTTGAACCAAAATTCACAAATTCCGACGAGTACACAATACAAAGTACTACGTCAATTAACGGTATAGGCAGAATAGATGCCAAAAGAAGAATAAATAAATTGCTCAATGAAATTGAGTTAGATAAAGATTTAAATATAGAGGAAAAGAATTCAATGGAGGAAATAGTAAAATCTTTTCATGACGTCTTCCTATTAGACGGAGACGAACTCTCGTTTACAAGCGTATTGAAACACGAAATTCCAACAGGCGCAGATCAACCGCCAATAAATAGAAAACAATATAGACTACCTCAAATACATAGGGAGGAAATCAATAAACAAGTGAATAAACTCCTAGATGACGGCATAATTACACATAGCACTTCACCATGGAACTCACCGTTACTTTTAGTGCCCAAGAAAAGTGGCAAGGACGGGGAGAAAAAATGGAGACTAGTGATAGATTACAGAAAACTGAATGAAGCCATGATTAAACAAGTTTTTCCCATTCCGCGTATTGACGAAATTTTAGAGCAATTAGGCCATAGCAGATATTTTACAACGCTAGATTTGGCAAGTGGATATCACCAAGTTTTAGTCGATGACAGGGACAAGGAAAAAACAGCGTTTAGTACGGGACTAGGGCACTTCGAATTCAATCGAATGCCATTTGGGCTAACAGGTGCCCCAGCAACATTTCAGAGGATAATGAATCAAATCCTAACAGGTCTACAAGGAATAGACTGTTTTGTTTATTTAGATGACATAGTTATCTACGGTAGGAATTTGAGGCAACATGAACAAAGGTTATGTTCAGTATTACAAAAATTACGTGAACATAATCTAAAACTTAATACAGGAAAATTCTTCTAAGAAGAGAAATCGTTTATTTAGGACATAAATGCACAGATCAGGGCGCACTCCCCGAACCCAGCAAAGTGGAATGCGTTAAGAGCATTCCGCCGCCTAAAAATATAAAGGAGGTGCAGGCATATTTAGGACTAGTAAACTATTATAGAAAATTCATTCCGGGTACAGCAAAGATAGCTCTTCCTATTAATAAACTACTAAGGAAAGACGCTAAGTTCAATTGGACGCAAGAATGCCAGACAGCGTTCGAAGCATTGAAGAAGGCAATAATAACACCATCGGTTTTGGCATATCCAGATTTCGAAAAAGAATTTATACTAACGACTGATGCAAGTAACGAAGCGTTAGGCGCAGTACTTTCTCAGGGTAAAATAGGCGGAGATAGGCCGATAGCCTTCGCTAGCAGAGCCTTGAATGACGCAGAAAAGCGTTACTCAACTATAGAAGAGGAGTTCTTAGCCATTGTCTGGGCAACAAAAAATTTTAGAGCGTATCTGTTAGGAAGACCATTCAAAATAGTGACAGACCATCAACCGTTAAAAGGAATAGCAAACATAAAGGACCAGACGTCAAGACTGGCAAGGTTTAGACACAAGTTGTCAGAATACAATTTCGAAATCTTATATAAGCCATTAAAGAAAAACTTAAATGCGGACGCGTTAAGCAGAATTCCACAAGAAGAACACAAAACAATAGCAGTCGTACAAACACGGTCAAAAGCAAAAACAGCTAACCAAGATCAAAATCAAGGAACAGCCGTCAAAATCGATAAAGATGATGAGGAACCGGGAAACGGAACAAATAACACAGCAGCATTGCTATCCGACCCGAAACAAATAGAAACAATAATCAAAGACTTTCACAATTCACCACTGGGAGGACATCAGGGTGCAGTGAAAACATATTTAAGAATACGGAAACAATTTAGATGGCCCGGAATGCAAAAGCAAGTAAAGGAATTCATAAAAAACTGTTCGAAATGCCAGGCTAACAAAAGCTCGAAATTAACAAAAATGCCCATGGTGCTAACAGATACACCAACGCGGCCTTTCGACAAAGTTTACATGGACATAGTCGGCATTCTACCAGAAACTGTGTCCGGAAATAAGTACATTCTGACTTTTCAGAATGATTTCTCGAAATTTATGGCATGTACAGCGATCACAGATGCGGAAGCAAGTACTGTCGCCAGGGCTTTTTATGCGGATTTTAATTACAGATAACGGAACTAATTTCATTTCGAAATTGTTCTCAGATACTTGTAAATTGTTAGGAATTAAGAAATTACATATAACACCATATCATCCGCAAGCTAATGGCTCTTTAGAGCGAAGCCACAGACCTTTAGCGGAATATTTGCGTAGTTTTGCTAAAGAAGACGGGTCGAATTGGGATCAATGGTTAACTGCAGCAATGCACGTTCACAACCACACACCCCACATTACGACCAAGCAAACTCCGTTTCGCACTTTATTCGGATTCGACATAGAAATGCCGACTAATTTAAAGAGAAAGTGTAGTCCGGTTTATAATGCGGAGGATCCAAATAAAGTATTAAAATTCCAAATACAGAGGGCTCACGAAATAGTGAGGAAGAATCAGGATTTAGCGAAACAGGTAGCTAAGATGCAGTATGATAGTAAAGTAAATTTAGTAGAATTTAAAATAGATAGCGTACTAATTAAAAATCAAACTAGGAAAAATAAGTTTTCTCCAATATGGATGAAATATGAAAGTTCAATTACGACAGTTTTAAAAATTAAGGGCAGAGAAAAATCATTCCACAATAACTTACTTAAGTTTTATAGTAGCAGTTAAATAGGAAAATAATATTAACTAGATAATTACATAGGAATCAGAACAACTTAAACTAAGAAAATAGGTTAATAGGTTAGGGAATTAAATTAAGTAGTCATAAATTAAAATTAAATTAATCACAATAGGCACCTTATTAGGATTAGGATAGAATAAATATATATAAAATAGGATTGATAAAATTTGGTATAGGATAGTAGGAAACTAACAGTCTTAGTTTTAATGTTCCTACTAATAATTCTAATTTAACTTCAGTCTTACATTTGAATAACGAATGAAATTCATCGAATTTCATAATGAAAAAATAAAAAGCAAGTCAAAACCACGTTTCGTTTCAAACCACGAAATATAAGATAATTTTACGTGAAATTAATATTAATAATATACGGTATATGAAAAGTAGCTGTTCCGTTAAATACACAGCCATAACTATTGCATTTGCCTTTATTTTAGAAATAAATGCACATGAAATCTATGCATAAAGACGTAGTTTATGCATAACAGAAATTTAAACAGCATATGTGCACCTCGATGCAGCCATAGAAAGAAAAGTTATATAAACCTAAGACCAAAAAAAAAAAAAAAAATGTATTGCCTTAATTCTTATAAAATATTCTTCTAAATTCTAAATATTCTTCTTAGTTATACAAAATAAAATTTTTACAAAATATAATATGTAGTTGATTAAGAATACATGTAAAATAATAATGAGTCGCGTTAATAACAAACCAAGAAAGAATTGAGCGATTAACGCAAGCACTGCAACAAAGCAGGTGCGGAAGTAGAGCAACTGAACACGAGCAGAATGCAGTGTCAGTTAAACAATTAATGAGAAAAAAAAACAAAAACAGTAAATCAAAATTGTAACACAAGACAAAAGAGAAAGAAAATAATAAAACACCAAAGGTGATTAACTTTAAAATAACCAAAATAAAAGGAAAAATAAAAGACACAACTAGTAAAACATTGTTATAAACATATACAATATTTACACATATATAAAAGTAATTTAAAAGGTAATTAAATTTTAATTTAGAACAAAATATTTACCAAATTACCAAAATAAGAAAATTGAAGAAAAAAAAATTTTTTTTTAAATAAAATTTTTAGAAAAATAGAAGAAGAAATGTACATAAAATCTTACATAAAACGTTACATATTACAATACTTGTAGGAATTTTGACGTTGGAAGTCAAACTTGATCTTGGATCTTATATATAATAGCATAAGAAATAATATTCAGCTCGAATATTCGAAAGAAATATTACATGAACTACAATTATTCAACTGATTACATAAATATTAGGAAGTGTGTAATGAAATTTTATATGGAATTAGGATAGAGATGAAATGTTTAAAATTGAATTCAAATAAACGCAATGGAAACAATTGCATAGAATAACTACACAATAATAATGTCAATTCCTAATCAAAAACCAAATTATACATACCATAAAAATATTGTAAGAACAAAAAATATAAAAATTCATAGTAATAACGTATATTAATAAGAACCCATCATGCAGAGAACACAACAGCCATCCCGATTTACACCCATCACAACAACAGAAGTGCAACCACACTACACAACAGTTACGAACATATACAACAGGCCGACGATTAGCACCCAACCAACTCGGAGGGGGAGGGGAACCGGATCAGCGTAGCGACCACAACCAAAGATGGAATTGTTGCGACAAACAAGCAATTCAATCCACAATTCAACTACAAAACACGAAGATACTTTCAAATAGGTCTAAAAGCAGCAGTTTGAACCTGAAAATTACCGAATGATAATGGCACCAGATACACAGTACCTTAAGGTCTCGTTGAGACCAGAAACACCGTAATAAGACACCTAGATGATAGAAAACTATCGGCAGCAGCTAGTTACAGCTCAGGGGGCCGCTCAACAGCGAAATTTAAGTCCTTCGAGGGGATCACATGCTGTCGCGTTACTGCATCATCGAGTAGCGGCGACGGTGATAAACCACCAAGTAGACGAACGTAAGCAGTTAAAATATATATATACTTTATACGATATAAGAAATGCGACGCCACCACAAGTGAAGCAGGGATACCAACGCTTGAGTACTTCACAAGCAGAAACTCAGGCGGTAACCGCATATTCAATCATCAACCTATAGGGTTGAACAACAACATGTGATGAACTCCAGTACAAATTGAATAGGGGATCAACAGCGGCCGTTCCGAACACAGCTACCACCACCCTACAATCACAGTTATATACAACAAATCAAGAAGAAGACATTAATACAGCGAGGTGTACATCAACGGCAACATCGAAAGCAACAGCAACGTGTACATCGGCTTCAAGGTGTACATCAACATCGTAATCATCATCAACAACAACATCAGCATCAACGTCAAGATCGACATCGACGACAACAACAACGTAATATTTCAGTATATACACTACATCTACTATATTGTACTGTCGCATATAAAAAAAACACCCAACACAAATTATTGTCATTACACTCGCACTAGATTAAGTACTACTAAGTAGTATTGAAAGGAAAAAACCATACTACACAGAAGCCCACCCACTATTTCAACAAACAATACATGTACAAGAAAAATTTAATATCGTTTTGTACGATACTAAATTTTTCTTCCCCCCAGGGTGGAGGGATGTTGTATGTCGCGATCGCAATTTCCAGTTCCGGGAAATAAGAACTTTCAAGGCCAGTATTATTGTTTTTATAATACTACTCCGCGAGTGAGTCAAGGCCAAGTTCACATTAATGCAACCACAGCACTTTGCTTGGTAAGCCCGAAGCTTTAGTTTCATTTGTTTTAGTCAAGCTTTGGTTTAAAGCTAAGGTAACAACCAGAACACTTCGCATAAAATGGATTGTGGAAGCTAGCTTTCAGTAGCAAGCTTCCAAACCATAAAATCGCTTGGTTTGAAAAACCAACGATCAGAACCCACACGCGCAAGAATTAAATTGGGAACGATTTTCTTCCGCGTGTTGATTCTGCGAATATTACAATTTTAATATTGCGAAATAATGGAAATTGCGAAACACGGCATACTGACCCGCTTCAGTTCGGTCGACGTCTGTGTCGACCGAGCTAACGTGGAATCTAGAAAAGATTCCAACGAGAGTCTTGTGGAAATATCTCAACGAAGAAGTCGTTGATAGTCGCGTTAAAGTCGCGTAGTGCTAGTTTTAATAATAAGTGTAATAAACAATAAGTGTACATAATTAATAATAAGAAAAATTAATAAAAAAGTAGTGTTAAAGAAAATCTTAAGATAAGATAAAGTACAATATATTGAAACAAACATAATAACTAATTAATAACAGATCCAAACTAAGTGCAGTTTAATTGAAGTCCAGGAGAGATAGTTGAAGACCACCCGAAATGAGATACAACAGCATTGAAGGGGCCTCTGACAACATATCCCAAGGTGCGGTGCCTGGAAAAAAGATGAATGGACGCAGTAATCTGCAGGTGGATTGGAGCAATCCTCCGTACAATGTCAGTTAAAACAAAGATGGGCGATTAGACTATTAGATTATTCACGATAAAGGGATATGCACAGGGAAGTGTTCTCTCACCGTTACTGTGGAGCCTTGTGGTGGACGAACTCCTCAGCACGCTTGCAAGCAACGGCATTGAGTGTATAGGGTATGCCGACGATATTGTAATAGTGGCCAGAGGAAAATTGGAGGAAACACTGTGCGACATAGTCCAGAATAGACTAGTGATCACGAAGGAATGGTGCAGCAACGTGGAACTAAACATATAACCATCGAAAACCCATTGTCTCCTTCACAAAAAAACGTAACATCTTAATATGCATGAAATCCGTCTTGACGGCGTAATCATTAACGTGAAATCAGAGGTCAAATTCCTAAGCCTAGTTCCAAATTCTAAATCACTCTGGAAAGCGCATGTTGAATCGATGATTAAGAAAGCTACGAAGTTTCACCTGCTAACGATTAGGAACTCACTAACTAAGCTACAGAGACTCGCATCACGTCTGTGCATCACGGGGGCTATGATAATGTGTCCAACAGTCTCTATGGAGGCATTACTAGACCGACCCCACTACACCTCGTAATAAGGCAGATAGCGGACATAAGTATACTGCGCTTTGCGAGGGAAAGAGTAGGTAGTAAAAATATAATTAATCATAAATCTGCTTAGCATATTACCTTGTCGCCTACCCGAGGGACGATATGAATAGACACTACAGCTTTAAGAAACTTTTTGAAGTAGTACTCAGAAATAAAAAGCTATGGAGCAAGGATTGCTTCAGGTACCACATAGGAGCGCACACTAAAAAAATGGCACTTGGCAGGAATTGCGGGACCCCGTACAATGCAATGGGTACCCATGGGGAACCGATGGTACCCACACTCAGCATCTTCCAGGCAGAGGTGCTCGCCATAAATATGTGTGCGAAACTGAACCTATTACGAAAAGTTAGGGGCCAGAGCATTGTCATAATGTCAGACAATCAAGCAGCTATTAAAGCACTAGCATCCTATGACATACTATCAAAACTATAGACGTCGTTTTCTGAAGTCATCTTTTAGAAGACGCCATATTCTAAAATTCGTGACTCGGCTTTATGTCGCGTTCACCAGAATTCGTATGTAAGTGCTGACGCCACCATTAGAAAGTTTGTGCACATGACGAAAAAGATGAAATTTATGATTTCAATTTTCATTTAGCCGGAAATTATATAAGTGGAAGAGTTATGCATTGAAGATTTGGTAAAGCCCACTGCGTCAAGCGAGATTACTTCCCAATCGACTCTAACTCCTACAAATAGGAGCGTTGTTGAAGAAGCTGAAAGTTTGTGCACGAAGAGGCACATGGAGGCGTTAGGATCCTTGGGAAATTCCCACCTACATATGTGGAGAGAATGAAATACTAAATAAATAAATATAGAAAATGAAGACAAAGTTTACTAATAGTTCAATAATAGTTTACTAATAGTTTTTATTCATTATTTTTAGTTACTGTTCTATGAATTACTCTGAAACTGGACCTGGAAAGGACCTCCTCTGACTACTCACCAACTCTATTTTCATTTACTAAGTAGTATTTCCTGAATTGACAAATTGAATTTCTTTCGGAAATTACACAGAGAACACGCATTATTAATTGCACTAGCGCTTGAGGCTTAAACATCAGACCGCGATCTTGGGAAAGACAATAAAAACCTTTTTGAGAACTCCATTTAAGCGTTCTATGCAATTCCTCGTCCTGCTGTGGCAATCATTATATGCCTGTTGGCTTGCATTTTCCACAGTTCGGTATGGAATCATAAGCCAGGGCAGTTGAGGTATTCTGAGTAGCCAATAAGGAAACCCCGGGTTGTGGAGTGCAAAATTGGTTGTGTAGCTTAGCTCTTACTTTGGTGCTCTCCCAGATGAACGTGCGAGAATTTTCAATTCATCGTCTTCGAAATAAAAACCTTTCCGATTAATGTAGGCGTACTCTACACTCACTGTCGGCTTTTTAATTTTAACCTGGGTGCAATCGATGACGCCAATTACAAAAGGGAAACCTTGAAAAATCTGCAAAGAAATGAATCAAATGTTTAAAGTTCCTTGTCGGATTCTAAATAACCTTCTCTGTACATTACGCCGACATTCAGGAGTTCTTGGAAAACATATATATTTGCACATCAAATGAGTTTATATTATGACTGTTATTTGGCGTACTATGCGGCTTATTACTGTCCTATACTCTACACCTAAAGGTTAAGGGTATATTCACTTTGTCACGAAATGTGTAACGGATAGAAATAGAGAAGATAGGTATAGAAAAGTATATAAAAATAAGTGGTTATACTACTACAATATTAAGTGGTTAAACAAATAGTGAAACAATTAAATGATTAATCAATCAATGAAACAATTGCAACAAAGACTCGAAGTATGAATATATATTCATACTCACGAGTCGATTTATGTCCGCACTTCTGTCTTTATGTCCGTCTACTGAAATCACGATCATAGGAGAACCGGTGAAGATATTATAATGAAACATATCGTAAGCAGAAATATTCTTTCTAATGGTGTGCAGGTTGGTATTGAAAATGGGCAAAATTCAAAATGGGTACAGAGTAGCATTATCCGTTAATATGCCAAATATGGGCGTGAACCGCTCACTTTTAGGTTACACAGGCAAAAGAGGGTCTTAAATGGTTATATTGTTAAATATATGTACATATAAACTTCCTGAATAAAACATTTCATAACAATTTATTTCCCAATAAAAGATTATAACAGCAAAACTGGGCGCGGCCCACTTTTACACTAGGGGTGGAAAGTAACCTCCTTGGGAATGAACAAATTTTTTTTAAAAAATGTTTTTTTATTTTATTCAATATAGTCCCCTTTTAGCTCGATACATTTATTCCACGATTTTCCAACTTCTTGATCCCGTCCGAAAAGTAATTTTCCGGAAGGTCTGGAAAATACTCCTCCGTGAGCTGAATTCTTTATTGATGGGCCATGTTTTGAGGTCTAGGAAGAGATAATAGTCCAAGGGAGCCAAATCGGGCGAACACGGTGGATGCGATAGCAATTGGAGCCGTAAGTCATTGATTTTTGCCGTGGTTGCGATACTCTTGTGCGCCGGCGCATTGTCTTGCAAAAACAAAATTTTTTTTCGCTTCATGTGAGGCCGTTTTGCAGCGATCTTTGTGGTATCTGCTAGCTCGCGCACCTTCACTTTCCGGTCAGCCAACCATTTCATGTATTTTTTTGACATTGTCCTCTGTAACCGCATCGGATGGACTGCCCCTGCGAATTTGATCGGTAGTGGAGTACAGAAACTCCACCACCACGAAACTCTCGAAACCAATATTTGACGGGGTAATCTGACGGAGCATTAGCCTTATAATATTTATCCAACCTTTCTTTTGTTTCCTTCGCCGTTTTGCCTCTCAAAAAATAATGTTTTATGAGAGAACGTAAATCACGATGCCAAACACGTCAACAACAACCGGCTTTCAAAACAAAATTAAATACAGTATCGCACTGAAATTTGGCATGACTGCCTAATATGAACGGACTTCAAGGCACCATAACCTTTTTTGTAGTAGCAGTGCATTCTGGCAGTCAAGGAGGTTACTTTTCACCTCACCTAGTACAGTATAGCTCATGAAAACAAATTTATTACCACGGAAATAAAGTTTAAATTTGAACACAATAATAAAACTACTAAGCTAGTTATTTTGTTTTGTAAACAGGTAACGACCATGTTTACTATGTATACAATGGCGTAGCTAGGAAATGAGCTCCAGAAACTAAAACATTGTATTTCTACTGAGAGACACCTCAGTTGGTGCCGTCCTAAATCATCATATTGAAGACGCTGCCTTTCTGTGGAATACGATATCGAGAAACAGGTCAATTTTAAGCGACATCTTTGTGTATGTGAACAGCGGCAAAATTTCCTAGCGTCAAAAAAGTTGGCATCATGTCCGCAATTTTTGGGTTTCTGCTATTGGTGTTTTTTCTTCACCAAACTTGTGTCTTTTTTTGGAATTGTGGTTTTCGTTTTACATATCAAAAACGTATGCTTTTTGTTTAAATTTTTTGTAAGAATCATTTATTATTCATTTTTTTCGACGAAGAGTAGGCAACACATTTTCGAAAAAAGAGCGGAAGCTCGACGCAGTGAGAAAATAGAATCGATCCGATCGAAGCGTCATGACTCCGAGCGTTAGAGAGCAAATTTCGCAGTAATTTGGTCGTTACAGCAGGAAATATTAATACTTACGAATTTTACACACTGGCAACCTGAAATAGAATTCCCTAGAATTGATTCCCAATTGAAGGGAGGATACTTAATTCTGATACTTAACTACTTTTATTGTTCCATCGAATAAGGCAAGCTGTCAAACACCAGTATAGGAAAAACATCCTGATAACATTCGGCTATCTGACGTGTAACGCACTTTTTACGCATTTTCCCTGTCAACAGTGACTTGTCTGGGCGACGCTCACATAAACCACGCGACTAAATTAATCACCCAATTTTAAAACATCACGACGGACGACTTGACTTGCTGAATAAAACTCTATTACTGTTGTCCTAAAAACTTACTTCTCCCGAAATTTTCATGAAATTCGGCATTTTCTCACCTTCGCATTTTTTCACAGCCCGTAAAAAATTAATTAATTTAATGAAAATGAATGATTAATGAAAAAATACATAATTTATTAATAAGTATCTACTATCCTATCCATATCTACTGCCCTTTATACCAGCCACAATTAACAACAAACTGGGACTGAAAGTATCTATTACATATATTGTAAATATTAAATATTCTACGAAAACAAAAATTAAATTGTAAATAAATTATATACATATAATACATAAATGTCTTCAACTTTTATTTCAGGAAGCTATGGTCATTAGTTTTAATTTGCTGGAGACTTAATTTTGCTTTCAGCTTTCTTATGTCACACCCTTACTTGCGTAGCGAACTGGGTGAAGGCACGTAAAAAAAGCATAGGGGTTTTAAGAGCTTGAAGCAACAAAACTTGTGTAGCTTGTATCTTGTGTAACTTGTAAATCTAGAATTTATGTTCTTACCATTAAGAACAACCCCTGGCTTAAAGGTATAAAATTATTTGCAATGTCTTTACAATAATAATGAAAGTTTCATTTTTATTACTTTTCTTGATTTAATGAATTAATGAACTCCTCTAGTTTTTCTTGAATGTGTCGAACTTTAACTGGAAAATAAAATAACAATGAATAATAGGCCTTTTAACGATTAAAAACATACTCAGTTCCTCAGCTAATATTACACGTTTTCCGATTAAGAGCTGTCCCTTCTTTTCCTCATCATCGCTAAGCTCATCCAATACTTCCTTTATTTCTTTATCAAGACGCCGTGCCTCACGATTAATGACTTGTTGTCTTAAGGCATTTGCCGTAACCTTAATAACTTGTTGAATTCGCCAAAACAAAACAACATCACTGCAACTTATCTAAAAATACTTTGCTAATTATACTGTATTTTATATATGTTATAATAAGAAATTTATATTAACTTCACATTCGGATCCTTGTTGACTATACAGGTAATACGCCTTCCGACAGTCGTTAGCTCTATGCAATGCTTGGTTGAGAAAATGTCTACAAGATGAAACAGAAGTAAATAATTTGAATATTTCCATTATAACACAATCTTGATCATATTAATGTATTCCAAGTTATTTCCCTTAATCGAAAAGTGGTTAGGCGATTGAACTGTTACCTATTCAAATGACCATATTTTTTTTGGGTGAAATTATTTTTTATTGATTCAAATTACAATTATTAATACAAATTCATTAACTTTAGCTCGATGTGGCCACCTTTTGCCTTGACCATGGCCTTCAAACGGTTAAACAATTAGTTGCATGCTGCACAAATATGATCTTGCGGTATTTTGGCCCGTTCCCGTACAATGGCTTTCTTCAGCGCATCCATCCTGACATAGTTTTTAATTCTCACCTTGCTCTCCAAAATGGCCCAGATAGAATAGTCCATCGGGTTTGCATCTGGCGAATTCGAAAACTATGGTTTTTTAACCATTCTTGGTTCACACAAACTTTATGAGACAGTGCCGAATCTTATTGGAATGTCCATGGTGTCCATAAGTCGCATTGACTTTGACACCAGGCTCGATGAAAACGATTGGACAGCGTCCATCGGCGGTCACAGCTGCCTATATCATTCTTTGATGTGGAAAATTACTTCGGAAAATTATAACGTTCGTGGCAAGCGTAACAACTCCTTTGCTCTTTCAAGTCTAACTTGTTTTGCTTTGGTGTAAGATCATGTGCCTTTTGGAACTTTAAGGCTTTACCTTGAGCTCATTTTGGAATATCCGTCGGATGCTTCGCTGGGATATTTTCAGTTCTTTGCCCTTTCGATTAACACTACGGCGTGGATTTCGTTCAAGTGTGATGCCTGAGCTCACGAACAATAGCTGCTTGTGATTTTCCTTTCAAATATAATGCAATCAGACTATAATAACTAGAATAACTTTTGTTCTATAAAACTTAGACGCAAATGCTTGTTATAGATTGTAAACAATAAAAACAGCTGTCATTGGTATGAATTTGACATATAATAGTTGGCAATATCGCGTTGCCAGGTATACCGGTGTGAAGTTGGTAACACTTCAATCGCCTAACCCTGTATATAAATGTATCATAAAGAAAGGAAATAACATGCCGTTTTTGACTATGTTATTTTGTTCTATTTCAAATTTTTCTCTGCTTTTACCCATTTATTTCACTTTTTTAAGCAGTAATATTCAATAACCTGAAGATCTGTGACAACACAAAAAATTGAGACTACAACATTAACCTTGAAATCACATATAACTCTTTAAACAACATCTCAAACATAAAACGCCTATATATTGAAGCATCTACCTATCATATAGCGTCTGGTGGCATCCTGGCTCTACTCGAAAAATGACGAAACACTGTATATAATAATGGAGTATATTTGATTTAAATAAATTCATTTTCAGACTATAAGAAAAGCAGTTGAATTATACTAAAAAACGCCACGAACTTTTTCCCAGACCCATTATTTACTTAAAAAATTTACTTATAGGGACTAATAGCCTGTTCGGAATGGCTTTTGCAGGTGATTTAGCTGATTTAATATTGCTCTAATGTATCATGTGTTCATCATAATTTATTTTGACAGTTGTGGTGTTTATGTAAAAATGGATTAAAAAAAAACCTTGAATATTATTATGCAAAGAAAGAGCTAATAGTCAGTAGTGGATAAATTTTCCATACCATTTCTTAAAAAAATTCACTCATTACCTGATTATTATATATTTTTTGTTAAAGAGAGATACAGTGTAGCAATATTTTTCCATTAACATTTGAGAAAAAGAGAAAGACCATCAGAAATAATTTTAAGAGCATTTAAATATCATATTAAGCTAAGAGCAAAAAGGCCCTATCTTAGCACTTAGCGCAGAAAATTATTCGAATAGAAGAATTTCTCAAAGAATTGGGTGTAACAAAAGTGCGGTGTGGCGTTTTTTAATAAACTTTCGACAAATCGGAAGTGTACAAAGGAAAACCGGAAATAGAAGACCAAAAGCCAGTATACAGCGAGCTGTGGAACGAATAAGATCGAGCTTTGGAACAAATGTTTATTAGCAATTGGTTCCAAACTGCCAGAAACCCGTTTTTATCAAGACTATAAAAAATAACGTTTAAAATGTACCAAAGAGCACTAAACATGAACAGAATGAAGAAGAAATTCAAACTCAATATGATTGGTCCTGATGGAAAGCTGATAGTTCGAAGAAGGGCAAAGGAACGATTCCAATGAGTGCATTCTTCGAACAGTCAAGTGTGTTTGAAGTTAGAAATTTTCAAATTTCGAAAACAAATTTTTTTCCTAGAAATCCAAAAATTGTATTACAGTTCTGAGCAGTACTTCAAGAGTTCTGAAGATTTAGTATAGCACCTCAGTATCTTACAGCCGATCTTAGTTTCATACAAAATTTCTTCTTGAAAAGAAATTCTTCATTGGTGTTCTGAATAGCACCCCCGAGTTCTGAAGATTTGGTCTAGACACTTCATGCTCTATATCCAGTATTTAAAAAGTTATGGCCGTTTCTTCAATTTGATTTTTGGAATTAATTTTTTCTCACTTATTTTGGTGGACCTATCCTTTAATTTATTTTGTATCTGAATATACCTATGGGAGATATCCAGATCTCTAAAAAAATTAACTTTTTAAAAAATGAGGTGCTAACTTCACACACACAACAGTCAGGCATTAATTGTATGTTATGATATGGGGATGCATAAGGTTTTATGCATAAAGAAAATTTTAGGATAACATCAATGTCCTGGTCAAGAAACATGTCCATGCCTCAATATCATCGAAAATTCATGGGGAATTATGTAACAAAAAATCCATGATATCTTCCCGAAATCTGTCCAAGAGTTGAAATTTGTTATAAGTAAAGTGTGGTATGATGAATGTGTGTGATGATAGAAGATTGGAAGCTGTGGAAGATTGGAATATTGGGGAAAAATAAAATAAAACAAAAAGAAAAAAGTACCAAATTTTGTTAGACATAAAATTAAAGGAACATAATGTTTCGTATCGATATATGAGATTATGTTACAAGTCTTTTAAAAGTGTACTCATTGTTTACATATTACCAAAATACAAATATTCTGAAAAGCATATATGTACTTTAAACATTACTAGAAACAGCGAAATAGCGGTCATCGTCACACGACGTCTTTTGCAACAGCAGAAACTGCAAATTCTTCTTTTCTTTTTTACGGTAACGTTTTCGCTGTTTTCGGACTTATTTGTGGATGCATTCGTAAGTACGCTTTCAATGTTTTGCTTCGCAGTGTTTGTCAAAGTTGGCACTGCTTAAGCCAGAGTTCCACAAGACCGCAATGGAGTTCCTTTAAAAAGGCTCCTCTGCTCGGTTGGTTTTTCTTTTTTAGCAAATACGTTATAAACGTAAATTATATAACTATTAATAAATGCCATATTTAACATCCCGTAGAAACACACATAGGCCATCGGTTGATTTTCGCGAGTATGTCATCACTGAGCACATTTAATCAAAGGTGTCGACACCTCATGTAGGGTGTCTTCATTTTCTCATTTAGTGCACCTCTTTCGTTACAAGAACACAATAAGTAAACCATTTTATTTGATTTCGGCTTATAAACGAGCAAAGTAAGTTCATCGTCATACCCAAACATTGAAGTTCCACATTTCTTCCTTTGATATTTCCATAGTCTTTCGGTATCTCCTTTTTGCTTTATCAACATCAGCATCATTTTCAACATCGTCATCATCAAACATTTTCAAAAATTGTTCGATCTTATTATTAAATAACACTTTGGAATAATTAATTTTGCAAAGTACAAGACCTGACTCGAAAAATCACAAGAAGTCCCATTAAAGACAACCTTCGCCACTTCGTCGAATATGGATTAACGTATTCTAACGCATTAATGAAGGCGTGGCAGGTATACAAAAGTATATATATTCTTGATCAGCGTCACCTCCTGAGTCGATTTAGCCCTGTCCGTCCGTCTGTCTATCTGTGGAAATCATGATTACAAGAGAACGAATAGAAATATTTTCATCAAACACGAATATTGTCTATCATTAGAAACTAATTGGTATTGAAAACGGGCAAAATCGGACTATTTCCACGCCTACTTTTTATAGTGAATATAAATTCATCCATGCTTATAGCTCAATTTCTGAGCTTGTAGAACAAATTTAAGGTTGAAATTTTGTTCACAAGTCCACTGTCTCTGACCAAAACAGACTACCAAAAGTGGGCATGATTCGCCCACTAATTAAATGAAACACGATTACAGGAGCACGAATACAGATATCTTACTCAAATTTGGCACGAATATTGTCTAGCAAATTTGCCACGAATAGTCTCTGTCATTACAGGCTATTTGAGATTGAAAAGGGAAAAATTAAAAAATTGGGACGCCTAATTTGTAAGTAAACGTGTGCAGGGTATATGAAACTCTTTCTGGTTCTATTTAATTTTGTACATACAGTTACTCACTAAATTGAGCGTACACCCTAGTTCAAATAGGAAAAAGGTGAATACTGACCGCATAAGGCA
Source organism: Myopa tessellatipennis (assembly GCA_943737955.2). NCBI lineage: Eukaryota > Metazoa > Arthropoda > Insecta > Diptera > Conopidae > Myopa > Myopa tessellatipennis. The sequence continues at coordinate 18,480,292 of OX031315.1, forward strand.
ATGGAAAAATTTTTTTAAAATTCATATTAACAGATAAGGGTCCTACTAAATAGTAACCAACATAAATTATTTTTTTTTACAAAGAACACCCCACAACAATTCAAAATGTGGAAACTACCGCTAAATTCAGGTCACAAAATTGAGCACACTTGGAAATTGCGATAAAAATTTGTACTTCTTTTAATCAATAAGGCGCTGAAAAACATTTTAAAGTTGTTTAAAGTTTAAAGTTGCTAATGTATGCACATTTTATAACTAATTTGGATAAACTCAGTATTTTATATTTTGTGTTGTGTTCGTAATGGCGCCTACAAGAAAACAAACAGCTCTTGAAATTAGAGAACTAGTAATAAAACTCTGTTGCCAAGGAAAATCGTATCGGCAAATTGGTGAAACCATTGTTAGATCTCATAGTACCGTCCAAAAAATCATTAATAAGTATCGGTATGAAGGAACAATACGAAATTCCGCAGAAAGAGGTCGAAAAAAATTGCTAACAGCAGTTGATGAGCGCAATATTGTTCGGAAACTGCAAATAAATCCCAAGATTAGCGTTCCTAAATTAATAATAGAAGTATCCAAAACCATAAATAAGTCTTTATCCACTGAAACAGTTCATCGTTTGCTTCGAAAAAACAATTTCGTATGGACATATCGCACGCAAGAAGCCATTCATATCTCCTGCAAACAAAAAGAAAAGATTGGAGTTTGCTAGAGTTCATGTTAACAAGCCTCTGAGCTTTTGGGAGAACGTAATGTTCACAGATGAGACTAAAATAAACCTCCGGGGCTCAGGTGGAAAGGAAATTGTTACGCGAAAACCGAATTCTCAGCTCCAAAACAAGAATTTAGTGGCCACTGTGAAACATGGCGGTGGCTTAGTAATGTTATGGTGTTCTATGGCAGCTAGCGGAGCCAATACGATGGAGTTCATCGACACAATCATGACCAAAGAAAGTTATTTGGACATTTTACGGCGTAATTTACGTCAAAGCGCCGAAAAACTCCAACTCCCGCCAGTGTATTGGTTCCAACAAGACAACGATCCCAAACACGGTCATAAAAGACGGTCTTAAAAAGGGAAATAAGAAAAATATGGGAAGAGATATCGCCACCTTTTACTCAAAAGTTGGTTGTTTCCAGGCCCCGGTGAATGCAAGCGGTAATAGACACAGGAGGTGATCCTACGGACTAGTAAAATTCGAAAATTTTTAGGATTAGAAACATTTTTCTTTAGCTTACTTTTAGTGTATGCTCAATTGTGTGACCTGAATTTCGCCTTAATTTTCTTATTTATAAATATGTTGTTGTGTTTTCTTTGTAAAAATAAATATTTATGGTGGATACTACATAGTAGAACCCCGATCTGTTAATAAGAATTTTTAAAAAAATTTTCCATTGACTTACGAGATCGCTAGGGTGTACGCTCAATTTTGTAACTGTATAATGAAAAATTACTAGTCTGGCTTTTTTTGGCAAGGGGTATAGATCAAGACGACGGTGAAAAAAAAGCGGAACATTTTATTAAACAGAATTTCAGTGCATATTACCAATCGCAGAAAATCCTTATTATTTGAAATCATGTTCTATGCGAATTTATCGCAAATCTAGGAGAGCTGGAGCCGTCTCCTCCCAATTGACTGAAATTGATTTAACAAACTAAAGCAGACAGAGAAACTAAGGAGTTGCTGAAGTGAAACGGACTGCTGAACTAAAAGACCGAGTGACCGATATGAAGGATACACGCAGTAGTTTTGTATATATACGTATCACGATTTTAGATTTCAACCACGTTAATCGCGACCACAGTTGTTTTTTTCACCATTCTGTTTTTCTTAGAATTCTGTATTTCTGGAAAAAACTGGAAAAAATCGGGGCTAATGGGCTAAAGTAGATTTGTTCTAAGTTTTGTTGACAATGCTGGCAAGATAATGCAAACGTGACATTGCCAACGAACTGTACTAGGATTTAGCAACAATGAAATTAGTTTCACAACCACATTTTTTCGACGAGTATAATCAGCATATGGGCGGTTGGGATTTACACAATAATATTTGTGGAATTATTATAATGGGATTGATAATGTAAAATAAGTGGTGGTGGCCACCATTTTTTTTCACAATCTCAACTCTGCGGTTGTGATGGGTGGCAATCGAGCTGTTTTGTAATAAAAAAAGTAATCAGTAAAACAGCCACCAAAACTTATTTTTCAAGAAGCCAGTTGCTATTGGCTCTTTGCTATAAGGAAAGACGTTCTCTTGTGATACCGCGGCTTAACACTCTAAAATATTTTCTCGCACGGAAAACTTCATCACTGCATTCACATAAGCATTGAAACCCAAATCTAATTAATGTACTACCTTCTATATACTGGAAACCAAGTTTGACGAATGTAATCTGTATCCACATCAACACCACCACGCTGCAGATTCTTTCTAACAGTCGTTAATTCATCATAAGTTAGAGTAGGTAAATGTTTCTATAAAAAAGAAAAATATATTTAATTTATACAGTAATAATATATGATCGAACTTACGTCGTCGCTATGTAGAATTTTATCGAGTTCAATTTTTACATTTCGTCGTTTTGTCTGATCTTCAGTTAAATATTTCCATCGTGTAATTCGTGTCATTTGCCCAGGGCCAAACATTTCTCTAAGTGTTTCTTCAGTATGTGCAAGTTTAGTTTTTACAGAACTTTCGAGGAACCGAACAGCCTGATCCCATTCAGCTTTGTCATGTACAAAACGATCTTCCAATGTATTAAGTTGTATAACACGTAGCATATCATTCGCTTTGTCCTCCCACGAATGGCGACGGATCGCTTCATCTACAACAGCGGATTTTAAATTGTCAAAAATGGGATCGTGGTCAGGAGACTTTTTAGCCTTCTCCATTAAATTAATAAATTCCGTTTGAAGTGCTTCCCATCCTATAAAATGAGTATTTTAAATATTTTATTTCAAAATATTGGTATGTTTTTTAATAAAAGAAGAATGGAAAATGATTTACAAATATCATCTTATTTACAAACATCAAAACATTTTCAAACTGAATTCGGATTCACTTGGATCCCTCGGGAGCACTGAAGAGGAAAGAATTGTTTTGTGATTGTTTGTTTTTTGAACTAATGAAACTGAAGAGGTTTCCTGTTTGTGATTATCGAAAAGAATGGCAATTCTTTTTATTTTAGAAGAATTTCAGCCTTATTTTGTCAAGTTATAAGGTTTTGTCATTCTTATTAATTTTACTATTATGAACTTTACAATTACTGATATAAGAAATTTTTATTGCCAAAGATTATTGACTCGATTTCACACAACACGGCAATTTTTCGGAACAGATTACGTTTATTTAGAGATTGTACGGCGACAATGACGTAAAGAGCATCTAAATGACAAAAGCTTTTTTACCGAATTAAAACTGTTTTAGAATTTTTAGATTTTTATCTCAGTTATGTACTTCATTTAAGGAAATCTGAAGATTTATTATTTCGATTTCGCAGTTATGTGTCAAAATCGTCTCTGTAGAAGTACCAGCACCAAATAAGACATCTTAACATAAAATTCTGAAGGATTATTTGTTAGTACCTGCTTCAACAGATTTAGCTGGGAGTGCTTGTTCAGCCCACTGCCGTAATTTAATGTCTATCATCGTATTGAATGAATCTAAAAAAAAGAACAAACATTTTATTCATAGTCCGCAAAAAGTTAACAACATAACTAATAATCTTAAATACATACAAATCATGTAGGTATGTATGTACATACATATGTGTATATTATTTGACGTATATGAATTTATGTTCTGCTAATATTGTTATATACATATATACTTATTATATACTTGATTTATTGTAAAACCCTAGACTTCGCTCTTTATGAATATCTGGAAAATAAAAAAGAAATTCAAATGTCTTCGAGTCGCTGGAAGAAAGACAGGAAATTCGTTTCTATTGAAATTGGTTTGATTTCAATATATTTAATATTAATGTACATACAGTATTGTGCATAACATAAGCAACATTTTCTGTGACAGTGAAAAAAGTTCCATAACATTATTAACGTATAAGTTATAACAAAGAAAATTACATTTATTTACTTCTTAATTTGTATTTATTATATATCCAAAAGAACAACAAATTTTCTCTCCAATAACGGTAAATATGAAAAGAAAACCAAAAATATCATGTGCAAAACCTAAGGAACTTTATCTAATATTTAGTATAATAACCATTATTTTTTATACAGCTAAACATATTCGAAGTGTTAACTCAATTAGATTTGTAATGCTGCTGTTTGGGATGTTTCCCCCTTCTTCCTTTACTGCAGTCACCAAATCCTTCTTAGTTTTTAGGCGCCTAGTACGTACGCAACGTTTTAGTATTGAAAATAGGTTTCCAATCGGATTTAGATCGGTTGACTGCACCGGCCAGTAAGCACCCTTACCGCTTTAGAATTACAGGAGTCCTTAACATAATTTGCGATATGTATTGGGTCGTTTTCGTGTTGAAATTGTCATTTCAGTGGCATCTCCTATTCGATATAACTGTGAAAATCGATCCACCACGCCTTCTATTCGACAGAAAGGAAAAATTCCATATACAGGAAAGCTTGCCCATATCATTGTTCTTCTTCGTCCATGTTTAACTTTCCGCTTACAGTATAGTGGATTCAATCGCTGATGGTTACATAATTTCAACAAAATTATTTTAATTTAATTTAATTTAATTAATTTAACTAATTTTTAAATTAAATTATTTTAATTTATTAATTAATAAATATTTAATTATTTAATAAAAGGCCAAATACACTAGCCTCCAAATTAACATTTTTTTTATGTAACGGGCTGTTTGACAGCATATTCTAAAGGATTTTGGTCCGCTGATTCCAAAAATGATAAAATATAAAAAAATGAAACGAGCCGTTTTCGAGATAATCGTTTTTGAAATTTTTGGCGACTTTACGTTAAGAGCTACCCAGCTGACATATATAACCGATTCGATCACAACTAAGATTAAATTATAGAGGAAGGATGCACGCATATTTTTTGCTAACATTACTTTGAAATCCGAAAAATAGTTTAAAACCTTTTGCTGAAATCGTAACTTCAAAAAACTGCTATATATGTATCCCGAAAAAACTGCTATATATCTATCCCGAAACTTTTTTACCCTTTTTTTATATCGATAGGTTGGACATTTGCGCGAATTTTAAGCCTAATATCACTTTTAAAGCGCTGAAACCATTCACGACACGTTCTTCCACTAATAGAGGCCTCACCATAAGTGTCTGCAATCACTCGATGTGCCTCAGCTGCAGATTTTTTTCAATTAAAATACATAGCACAAAACGTGGACATTGAAGATCCACATGTCTTCCTTTGATATTTCCATACTCTTTCGGTATCTCCATTTTGTTTGATCAACATCAGCATCATTTTCAACATCGTCATCATTAAACATTTTCAAAAATTGTTCGATCTTATTATTAAATAACACTTTGGAATAATTAATTTTGCAACGTACAAGACCTGACTAGAAAAATCACAAGAAGTCCCATTAAAGATAACCTTCGTCACTTCGTCGTATATGAATTATAAATTTACATATTTACAGTGAACGCAGCCTCAAAACAAATTTCTTATCTCGCGTTCAATGAACTGACTGACGTTATACAGAAGCACAGACTGGTGTAACATCAAACAAAAGAGAAATAAGCAAAATAAAACCATATACTCGTCGATTCGACGAAGGATGCGTGTCCAGGGTCAAAAAACAAAGAAACCCCCTCTCTTTTTATACTCACAAGTGCACTGTCTCTCACCAAAACAGACTACCAATGTCTCACCAAAACAGGGCGATTCACGCCCACTAATTTAGTAAAATTCGATTACAGGAGCACGAATAGAGATATCTTAATCAAATTTGGCAAGAATATTGTCTATCATTAGAAACTGATTGCTATTGTAAAATCAGACCATTGCCATGGCTACTTTTTATAGTGAATATAAATTCATCCATGCTTATAGCTCAATTTCAGAGCTTGTAGAGCGTAGAGCGAAGCAAGTCTTTTGTATCCACGGGAACAAAAAACTCAAACATACATATATCCACTTTCTTTTGGCCTGACCTAACCTTTGTCATTACAGCAAAGTAGCCTTGGAGTGGTACTCAAAGAATAATGTGATTTTGGTGCCTCGAGAGGCAAATCCACCAAATAGCAAAGAAAATAGCCAAGGATGCTAAAAATTTTTGGAGAAAGTGGTGTTCAGCAGCTCGAAAGGTATCGGATAATTCCATAAAATCCTTGATGGAAGGGGTGCCAGAAAAGTTAAAAAGATTTCTAAAATAAAAATAATAGAAACAGTGTAAATATACATCAAAAAGCTTAATAAAAACCGGTTAAAGAATAGTTTTCGTTTTTAAAATCGGACTACTAGTTCAGGAGATTTTTTAAATTTTGTGATGGACAATTTTTTCAAACGCAGTCCTTATTTTCATAAAATTTGGCTGATTAGATGCTGAGCTGAAAGCATCTGAGATTCAGTCTAATATTATAAATTAACTAATTTTTTTATCAAGAGTAATCGCTAATTTACTATTATAAGGTTTAAGAGAGCAGTACTTGCTTTCAGTCACTTGATGAATTAGCCTTTCGGGCTTAGCGGTATACACAATTCTACCATAAATAATTGTATCTACATTTAAACTGGAATAAATAATAATAATAAAGTTAAATTAGAGGAAATTCACTTAATAAAGAAATTTGAAGAAACTCTTTCAATAACAATAGGACGATTGATGAATAAATTAGTTTGATTTAAAATACCCCGAGTTCCATGAATTACATCAAATGCAGATACAAAAAATTCGAATTTGTGATTTTATAGGTAAATTATCTAATTATCTAACATTTAAAAAACGAAATCCATGTTGTTTTAATTCATTTGTACGAATTATATATGGGTCAAATTTTAATCCTAAAAAATCAGATAATAAATAAATTCAATATCATTAATGACCAATAGACTTTAAAGTAATAACAGGTACATTTACTTCATCTAACAAATATAAGATACGACGAGATGGAAAAGCAATAAACAATAAAAAAATAGCCGGTAAAATTGTTCAAATAGTTTCAACTATTTGACCATACAAAAGAAACCGATTAGTAAATCTAATCATTTTATTATTCCTATAATATAACATCCTATTACAGTAATTATTACTAAAATTATAAGAGTATGATCTTGAAAAAAGTTAACTGTTCAATTGATGAATTTAATTGAATTGAATATAATACTTTTCGTCTAGGAAGTAATCATTCTCAAATAATAAATAAAAAAAACAAAATTACTAATAATGAAAAAGAACCAGAAATTACATTTCATGAAGTATAACAATCTGGATAATACGAATATCGACGAGGCATTCCAGCTAACCCAAGAAAATGCTGGGGAAAAAAGTTAAATTTACACCAACAAATATAATAGAAAACTGTTTTTTAATAAAACTGGGTTTAAGGAATGGCCAGTAAAGAGGATATCAATGAACAAATCCTGCTATAATAGCAAAAACAGCTCCTATACATAATGAAAATGACGTACAATATAATAATTATAATGTAAAGGAATATTAACAGAAGAATTAGCTAAAACAACACAAGTTAAACCTCCCACAGTAAAAAGAAATACAAATCCCAAAGATCAAGGAATTACAGGAGAATAAGAAAGCTGAGATCCATGGAGAGTTGCTAATCATCTAAAAATTTTAATTCCAGTAGGAACAGCAATAATTATAGTAGCAGAAGTAAAATAAGCTCGGGTATCTACATCTATTCCAACTATAAATACATATATGAATGGCTCATACAATAAACCCTAATGAACCAATAGATAACAGCATAATTTATTGCTAATGATCCAAACGTTTCCTTCTTCCCAGATTCTTGACTAATAACATGAGAGATCATTCCAAACCCTGGAAGAATTAAAATATAAACTTCTGAATGAATAAACTTCACAACCTTCGATATCGATGGCAGGTCATTTTATAAGCGATGAGGCTGGCCGTCGTATGTAGTTTGCAATACACTTTATATTGTTTCGTTTTTAAATTCCTTACTGATCGTAATTCATACGTAAACCAAACTGGGCCAGGTTTTTCAGACCTTGTGATCAGCGGCACAGAGGATATGCATGCGTGTAACATGGCTTCGTTAAAGCTATTTAAAGCCGAATCCAAGCCGCTCGTAGAAGGAAAATCATTAAGCGATAGAACAGAAATCCAATCAATTGAGCGAATGGTATTCTTCAACTTGGGATAATTTGTTTTCATGAAGCAAAATTTTCGGATTCGAGGATTATCATTTGGCTCACAAGCACAAATTTCATGTGTCAATTTAATGCCTAACGTTGGATGGTGCATATCTTCAGGAAGAACTAAAGGAGACGATCTAGAAATCTCAAAAATATCATTATCATCAACAAATACAAGATCCAATAAGCGGTTGTTCGAGTTAGCAACATAATTCATTTGAGAAAGACCGTTAGATGATATGTTATTTAAGAAATTGCGTCCGTTGGAACCAGTTAGTGACGGAAAAAGAATGACGTTTTCAACGATGCAACGCTTCCAGTACACATTTGGTAGATTGATTTGATTGATTAGCTGTTTGATTTAATGTTTGAAATATCCGTTAAGTTAACATATAAGAAAGCTCATTGCTGTGCATAATAAATTAAATTAATGGTTTCACTAAAATGGACTATAACTCATGAACCAATACACATACAGAGACCGTTTATAAATAAAAACCTTCGTATTGACGTCACCTTTCATATGAACTTTGCAGAAACAAAATCGGTTCACGCATTACAGAGAACAATTTAAATGAAAAATATCTTTACATAAAATATTTTAAATTTTATAAAAAAAATTTCCAATTTAAATGTAAATGTAAATAAATTTACTTATAAAATAAATATCCAATTTAATACCACGTTTACACCGACGCTACATGGCTCATTACGCCCAAAAGCCAGAAATGAGAAGCCAAATGATCCCATTTCCCATACAAATTGGCAAATCACTCATTATCGAAATCATCTCATTTTGGCGAAATGAGATCCAAACGAGTTGTAAAATAATATTTCGAATCAGCCTGTCGTAGGGAACAATAAAATCCCAAAACAAAACAAGGGAAATGGAAGGGAAATAATGTCAATTAGCTGTCAAAAAACAATTGTTAAAAAAAGCAAGCAAACAAAAAACATAAATTTGGTCTGATCAATGTCAAACGAAATGCAAACAAGGCGGTATAAACACTTTTCAAATGAGTGATTACAAATGCGCATTTGGGGTCGGTGTAAACATAGCATAAATTAAAAATACATTTACGAGGGCGGTCCGAAAAGTACTTAGCCTCACCACCCGATCGCACGGTTACCACGATCGCAAGAGAAATTTACTACCGTGTAGTACATTGTTGTAGACAGCTACTGTCTAGCCGAATCGGACTGGTAGTTTTGTTTTGACCGCGTGTGGAAGCGAGTGTGTCCGCGTATTTTAGAAAAATGGAAAACGAGCATGATTTGATTCTTGTTTTCGAAGGAGAAGAGTCATCGTACAAAGCATTCAAGCGCTCATTGATTTCGCTGCCCGATTTCCCTTCCAAAAACAATAATCGAATCACCGACGTATATTGGTTTTTTCCATTTTTCTAAAATACGCGGACACACCCGCTAATATTAATATACAAAATATTTATATGTAAAATAATATTTCTATAAATATATTGGTTTATAAATTTATTAATAAATACATTTTTATATAAAAATAATAAAATATTATTCAATTTCTAAATATTTAAATGGAATTTATTTATTATTTATAAAATATAGAAGAATATATGAAAATCATTTAAACTTTTTATGAAAGATGAAATATATCTTATTATAAAGTACATATTTTAAAAATAAATATGAAAAATCATTTATTTCTTTCTATAAATCTTTACTTATTATTTTTCATTTAAATTTACAAAAAATTAAGTATTAGTTCATAAAATTCTAATGCCAAAGCTGTATCTCTGAATGAAGCTGATAAAACTCTTTTGAAAAAGTCCAGCAAGATAAACATCATCAGTGTCGATTTTGGTATGGAGCTAAGCATTGACCACAAAACTTTTTTAAACCATCTACACAAGGCTGGCTACCAAAATAAGCTCGATATATGGAGAATTAATATCTGCGATGCGTTGCTGAAACGCAATGAAATCGAGACTTTTTTGAAACGCGTCATAAACGGAGATGAGAAATGGGTCGCGTATGATAATCGGAAGCGTGGGCAAGGGCTGGAAAGCAGTTACAAACTTTCGTAACGCCAGGATTGACGTTGAAAAAGTTGATACTGTGTGTATGGTGTAACTGGTTGGGAATCGTCCACCATGAGCTACTTCCAGTTGGTCGAAAAATTGTTTCTCAACTCTATTGTGAACAACTAGAGAGATTAAGCCAAGCAATTGAAAGAAACAGGTCGGAATTGAATAATAGGAAAGGTGTTGTCTTCCACCATGACAATGCTCAACCACACTCCTCTTTGGGAAGTTTTGATGCATCCCCCATATAGACATATGTATATGGGGGACATATAGTCCAGACATAGCACCCTTAGACTACCACTTGTTCCGATCTCTGCAGAACTCTCTGAATGGATTTAAACTGCTTTCAAAAGAAGCCTGTGAAAATCACTTGATTCATTTTTTCAACCAGAAACCGCAGATGTTCTTCACCGATGCTTCATGACTGTACTCGAAAAATCGCGAAACATTGTATATAATAATGGAGTATATTTGACTTAAATAAATTCATTTTCAGACTATATGCCTCAAACCGGAAAGATGTATGTTTTGTAGTTTCCGAGAAATATGAAAATTACGAAGCATACTTTCCTTTCAAATACCAATTATTTGGCTACTTGTGTTTTATTACTGGTGCAAAAATATGAAAAAAAACTGCTCTGGGGAAGGAGTTTAGATTGTAATTCTCACTTTTCTCGGAAACTACAAAATATAGATCCTTCGGATTTCAAGCATTCTCTCTAGAATTGGTTAAAGAACTTTATAGTCGGAAAAATTTTTATACTTAATACCGTAATTTAAAAAAAAAATTCAGATGAAAAATTTTATTTCGGAATTTTTATTCCAAATTTTAACTTTGGCATTGATTTTCTCAAAAATGGTTTGACACAGGAACCTAATTTAAAAAGTATATTAAGAACCGGATATTTGGCTTTGAAAATCAGTTATCAGTTGAATCAAGTTATCTAGGTTTAACCATTTTTTTTAATATTATTTTTTTCGATGTTAAGTCGGATTTTTATAAAATGGCCCATCCCGCCTAAACGGGGGGAAATTGACCCCTCCCCCTCCAATACGATTTTTTCCTTGACTCGACCCATCCTACACGCCCTAGTCTTTTGAGCCCTCTTATGCGAAATACCCTGTATAAAGACGTAATATTTTAACTATAATCAGAGGAATATAATTGACAAATTTATCACTCCATTCCATTTTTCAATACTTTTGTGAGTATTAAGACAAACAACTCGGGTTAGGCTTTATCAAGTTTTCGTGAGAGCATGATGTTAAACGCTATAACATGTTATACTTCCTACTGTATAACATTACTTTACCCTTACTTAACATAAATTATCATTACTTTATTAGCATTATTCCTGTTATATTTTCCATACAAACTAATATTTATTATGACCTTTAAACGGTCATATCTAAATACAAGACGGGCAGCCACATTCATTCTAAATACAAATACATTCATTCTAAATACAAAAATAGCCACATTCATTTATAACGGTTCCACCTAACGGTAAAAAAATGGAAAAAATCCATTTGCACCTATGTAGAACAAATTTATATTGCAAATGTATGTATGTAGTTACATATGTTTAATTCAATTAATCAACACATAATATTATAATTATATACCACCACAGAATAAATAGTATACAGAAGTTGCATCTCATACAAAGCAAATTTTGTTCTAGGGTTCCAATATTGGCACCCTATTGAACAGAGAGTAATCGTGCAATCGTTTTTCTCTCGGCTATTCACATATACACGACAACACTCGTCGTTTTTTCACACCGACATTAGCGATCGTTCCTATAAAGAGCAGTCAGTCGACGTACAAACTTCAAGCAAGCAACATCGTACTTCGCTTTTTTATGTATGCACTGTGAAAAATATTTAATATGGAATGGGAGAATCACTTTTTGTTCTTTGAAAATAATTTAGGCGAAACACAATGTCTGATTTGTTGATCAATATTAACTACAATATCATTCCCATTAATGTTTATGGTTATTTTTCCTTTTTTTTATTGGTGCGCCGCCCGTGCTTCCATCTTCTCAGTGTACCTCAGAAAGAGATTTCTTTCGCAAAACAAGCTCTCTCGAAGCTTCACATGTTTTTTGATCTTCACCTCAGCTCTTCCGCCCGTAGGAAGTTGGAGTTAATAAAAAAGAAGTGCTTGGAATTTGAACCAGTACGAAAAGAATCATATGATTCTACTCATGGATGAAATGGCGATTAGAAGGGAATTGCGATACAATTCCAAACTAGATTTAGTGGATGGGTTTGAGAAAAATGCGGTTGAAGGGACAAACCAATCAATGTTTTCCAACTGGGCGCTTACATTTAATTATTTTGTTTCCAAAAATGGACTTTCTGCCAATATACTAAAAAAGATCATTTTACGAAATTTAACATTTTTGAACAGTTTTGGCATCATAGTTAAAGTTGTAACTTGTAACCAAATGTCCTCTAACAGGAATTGGGAGATACTTTCGAAATACCCTATTTTGTGTATTATGACAGTAAAATTTTCTTTCAAAATGAAATACCGCCGCTGTTGATTCAAAGTGCCGGCAATATTTAATTTTTCTCTAGTAATTTTTTACTAGAGCACTACAATTAACCAGTAACTCCTGTTAATACTGCACATAGCTATGCAATGTAAAATATAAAACTTTCAAGGGAAGAAAACCAAAATACAGAAATCAAAAGCTTGAAACAAAATTTTGTCAACACCACGTTAATTCACGATGCAGTCTAGCAAAACAGATGTACGCACACATAAACGTTTTATGCTTGCTCTCTCGTTGCTTCTCTTTGTTCACGTTTGCTCTCTCGTTATTTGATCTCCCCTCAATTGTTCCGACCGCACCATAAAGCGAAAAAGCATCAAAGGCCGAGATGCGACTTCTGTATACTATTTATTCTGTGATACCACTTTAGCAACAACTATGTTTAATAATAGCGGGTTATGAAGAACTATTTTCTATTTATAATATATACCATAGTTGCTTTTTAAATTAATAAAATATTACTTTGAGAACCTGACTGAGCCGCAGGAAGATAAATGTTTTCGAACACGTAATTTGATAATTTCTCCCATAGTTTGCCATTTAGAGCTTCTTCCCATTTTTTTGCACATATTTGAGACAGCGTTACAACTTCATCTAGAATTTCACCTTTAGCTTTATCAAATAATTCATCTCGACCTGATTCACGTAGCCTTTAAATGTAAAAATGTATTAAAATATCTAATTAATTAAGTCTATTAACCTGGGAAAGTTATTTTTCCATTCCGTTTCCAAATTAAATCTGGTAGCTTTAAACGCATCAGCTTGTTGTTCGATTGTTTCCCTCACCATTTTCCAGAATCGGTCGGATACGGCGAGACTAAGATTTCTACTGGTTACCTGGTGAGGCATTATAACTCCTCTGCGACTTAATAAATTAGAAGCAATAAATTTACAAAAATAATATTGTAGAGAAATAACCTGAAAAAATGATCTTCGACCTGGCCGTATCCTAAATACCCTACACCCTCATAAAACTTAATCCTGTTCAGGCGAGATTTAAAACACATGAGATGGTAGAGGTACACTTCTAATTTTTGCATACATTTACTTCTTCCTTACTTTACTCTTGCATACATTTACTTTTTGCACTACATGTGCCGAAGAGAAACTAATCGGTTTCACTTTTGGGTGTAGAGTATAAAAAAATATTATTTAAGAAATAAGCTTACTGAAACAACTTCGAGTTTTTAAAGAACTCCTCTTCATGCTGCCTAATAGCTTCAATACTATCATCTTTTCTTCCTCTGCCTGTAACAACAGCATAATAACCCAAAGCTTTCATTGGAAACAGTTTCCCAGAGAGAATTTTTCGAATCTAAAACATTTTGTTATGTTTTATTCAAAGATATTGTTCTGTTTGTTACTCACCCTATCTGGATCCGCCAGCTCTTCAGCTAAGTCCACTTTAGTTAGAACGAAAATTGTCCGTCTACCTAATGGGTCACACTGCATAACAAGATCGGTAACATTGCTACGCTCCGCGTCTACAGAACCATCCTGAATACATAGTATTATAGCATTAGGATTACTCATATAATGTTTAGTCATTTGCTGAATAGAATCCTTCGTATCTGCTGCCATATCAACAGTCATAGTCTAATTAATAAATTATTATTATTTTATAATATATTGAGTGAAAGCATTCAAGAAAGAAACTTTTATATTACTCCCACCGAAATAATACCAGGCAAATCCACTAACACCATCCGTTGTAGACCCGGCCCCTTTACGGTCATTGATATAACTTCAGTGCTAACAGTTTTGCCACCACGGACCGAAGCACGCATTTTAAATTCAATTTCTCTACGTAATTCTGCCAAATCAGATTCTTTGTTCAAATCATATTCGCGATCAGAATCACGAAATTGAGCTACGTGATAGGGACCTTCTGACAAAGTCACTTTAACTGGAGCTCGTGTCATCATTTCTCCACTTCCACGTGGAAAAATACGGGCTTTGGCTATTGATTCAAGTACAGAAGTTTTTCCACTACTCTGATCTCCAACTACTACCACTCGTGGTAAGTGATCGGCCGTAGAATAACTTGTATCATAACCAGAAAGCTCATCAAGGACTTCTGAATACATGTCTATGAGAGATTTTTTAATTCTTTTGCTAGTAGTCTTTTTATTGGCTTTCATAATTAAATATTGCTGTCGCAGCTCACGATTTTCTTTCTCCATTTTTTCAAGTTCTTTTTGGTATTTAATTTGAACATTCATGATTTCCGTTTGAAGCGCTTCCACCTGCGATTGAAGTGTTTCTGTACCATACAATTTTTTTTAAATGTAATCAATTATATATAATATAAGAATGGTTGTATACCATATTTCTTTCGGCTTTCGTCTGTAGAAATACCGAGTGCTGAAACTGATGTTTTGGATTTAATGTCTTCTTTCGCTGCAATATAAAGTGCGAAATAATAATGCAATTTTATTTATCTGCAATATAATATAAATTCGTAAAATATAGGTATAATATTTTCTCTCACTTTAAATTTTGTAATTTAAACAATAAGTACAGTTTAATAACAACGATGTTATTCAATAACGTACATTCAGTTATATTAGTTCCTTGAAAATCTGCAGCTTCTATGGCATCCTCCAGTCGGGTATCAAACCATATTTTCCACTCTGCTAATTTTTGGTCTCCGATCTGTTTTAGTTTCGGATCTAAATGCGAAAACAAACCCTTGTTTAAAGTTATTTTATTACACAATAAGTTTATGTTTATTATAAACGCTATAAAAGTTGTAGGTATACCCCTATAAGGTGAACAGTTATATTAAGTTTGCCCTTCCGAAAGTATATATTGGTAGATACATATAGTCTTGATCAAAATTACCTCCGGAATTGAAAATACCAATAGAGCTAAAACGAATGAATATCAAACTCGACACACGTATTATTTGTTACGTAGTGAAATTTGGCATTGCAAATGGGAAAAATCATTAGACAACAACGCCCACTTTTTTTACAAACAGCATAACACACTAACTCCGATGTTAAGCGATGATCGATGAACTACAAGTTCAATGTATTTATTGTTGTTTGAAAGTTTCCGAGAGTGGATTCGCCGTGATCGATCGTAATTACCGTGATCGAGGCTCGGAGGTTCGAATCTTTTTTCTATTATGATGGAATTTCTATTTGTACAGTGAAATTTAGATTCATATCAAGATTAATGTACATAACGCAATGCCTATTAAATGGACACGGGAAGTTACTGAAGACCTTATACAACATCCTGATTATCAAAATAGTCTCAAGAAAGGGCAGAATCTCAGCCACATATTGACTACAAGTCAAATACATGTGCCAGATGTAAAAATTAGTGACGTGAGGCTAAAAATGCATAGTTTGCGTGCACAATACAGGAAGGAAATCATAGCGTTGGAATCTTCAACGAGAAATGGTGCCGGTATTGACGATTTCAAACAGCCACCAGTTTTGACCAGTTGAATTTCTTACGCGCGATGGTAGACATTCGACCAAGCCGATTGAATGTTTTATTCCAGAAGAACAGCAGCAATTCGGTAAAGTACATTTATGCACTTGATTTCAGGGTTCGGAAATGCTCGCTCTTTTCCGCTCCAGCTCGCTCTTTCAAGCTCAAAATTTATTTTCAGGAGCGCGAGCGAGCAGGAGCGGCAAAAAAAAAATTTTCAGGGCTCCTGCTCTCTCCAAAGAGCATTTTTTTCAGGAGCGCGAGCGAGCAGGAGCGGCAAAAAAATGTTCAGGGCTCCTGCTCGCTCCAAAGAGCATTTATTTTCAGGAGCGCGAGCGAGCAGGAGCGGCAAAAAAAATTTTTCAGGGCTTCTGCTCGCTCCAAAGAGCATTTTTTTTCAGGAGCGCGAGCGAGCAGGAGCGGCAAAAAAAATTTTTCAGGGCTCCTGCTCGCTCCAAAGAGCATTTTTTTTCAGGAGCGCGAGCGAGCGAGCAGGAGCTGCAAAAAAAGGAGCGCTGAAGCTGAGCTGTTTCTGAGCTGATGGTAGGTAGCAAGTAAATAATTTGTTCAATATTTATAATTGAAACAAGTCAAAGACAATAAAAAAAAACTTTGTGAAATATGTATTTCTTTTTTTTTAACACTCTGAACATTTTTGGTAAGCTCTGGTGAAGAATTAGGTCCAAATTGCCAAATTTCAAAGAATCGCTAAAAAGAGGTAATGGTTTTATTGCTGTTTATTGTCTTCGTTTTTCATATGGACGAAGCTACCGTTTCCACGAATAGCCCGGTACTTAATAATACAATATATGTACATAAGTATATATGTATCTATACTTTACGAATATAACACATACTCTCACATACGCAAGGTACTTTTTATCAGCGAAGTGCCATTTACAATCTACAGGTCATCATGATTTTTTTACCTAACGCCTTGTTTTTCAAAAAACGCATCTAAAAAATGCAAATTTGAAACGCATGCACATGCCTGGAGAATTCCATCGCAGGCTGAAATTGTAAGTATTCATATATGAAATAACCCTTTGGCAAATTCTATGTAGATTACGGTATTCCTGCATTAGATGCTTCGATCAGAAAACAATGATGAATGAAATTAAGGCAATAAACAGCAATAAACCATTTTTAAGCGATTCTTTGAAATTTGGCAATTCGGAACTAATTCTCCACCAGAGCTTATCAAAAAATGTTCAGAGTGTTAAAAAATAAGAAATACATATTTCACAAAGTTTTTTTTATTGTCTTGACTTGTTTCAATTATAAATATTGAACAAATTATTTACTTGCTACCTACCATCAGCTAAGAAACAGCTCAGCTTCAGCGCTCCTTTTTTTGTAGCTCCTGCTCGCTCGCTCGCACTCCTGAAAAAAAATGCTCTTTGGAGCGAGCAGGAGCCCTGAAAAAATTTTTTTGCCGCTCCTGCTCGCTCGCGCTCCTGAAAAAAATGCTCTTTGGAGCGAGCAGGAGCCCTGAAAAATTTTTTTTGCCGCTCCTGCTCGCGAGTGCGAGCGAGCATTTCCGAACCCTGCTTGATTTCCTGATCAAAATATTTAAAAATTTCCTTTTGCAGAAATTAACGCAAACAACAAATGGTAATGCAGACAATGATGAAAGCAGATCGGTTTTGAATTCATCATTTGTAAGTATACATAGTATTAATGTTGAAATGAATTATAATACATTTTAGTAATAGTTTTTTATATATTTTATTCTATGAATTAGATTTACAACCATATTCGAAACATAACAATTTAGAAGTATTTTTGTTAATTGAGACTTATTCACAGAAACACTTCGTAAATGTTTTCCGTTCGTAGTTAATATTTGTAGAATCCAATGCTTCCCTTTCATAGTTAATATTTGTAAAATCCAATGCTTCTGTTTCATTAAATTTGAAAACGTGAAGACAATATGCCAAAAGTACTTTCAACCACTTGGTGCGCACTTTGTTGTGTGCGAATACGGTTTTACCAAGTGTTTGCTTAACGCGAATGCGCTATCAGTTGCGTCCAATACATTTATCGGGAGGGAAGTGTCTAGAACCATTGTCAATGACTTCTTGAAGCGATGAATGGTTTAAGACTCCTCCAACGTTCGTTCTGCCATTAGCTCCTTCATCGTATGTATTGCATGTAATACCGGTGACACACATGTGGTAAAGTTATTCTAATATTTGCAATGCCATATGTGTGTCACCGAAACTATGGTTTTATTGTAGTATACGTCTATAGCAATCTAATATTTAGCTGGTAAGAATACTATAAAACATTTGCTAGTAATATTGTTGGATTTTACTGAACCAGTCAAACGAGTTCTACTGTCACAGATTTGGGACCACTAAATTTGTACGGGATATAATCTTTTACTTACAAGTGACCAAAAGCGCCTGTTTTGTAGTCCTACTTAAAGCAAGACCTCGATATCTCTTGCCATCTTTACAAATCACATCAGCCACGTCGCTGTCAAAACACAAAATACTACAATGCTTTGCTATTTGATGTGTGTCACCTACATAGTATTTCAAATAAAGTTAAGATAATAACCCTATGGGAAAAACAACTAGTTCATAACTATTTACTAAGTAGTTGCTATGAAGTAATAATCCGCCTGGATTACTTTTGCATTGAAGAGTGTTTACTTTCATATGGTTTTGTCATTGCAGGTAGTCAGTTTACGCATTCTGCACTACATTTAGCATTCTGCAACCATTTAGAGTGACTCCATTTTGAATTACCACAACATCAGTTGGAGTCACTCTAATCCACACTACTTTGGAGACAGTTGGAATAACTCCAATGCGCACTACCTTTGAAGCACTTAGAGTGACTTCAATTCGCATAGCATTTGAAACACTAACAAAGTTTTTTAAACTTTCGATGACTAGGGCTCGGTTATGCAATGTTCGATATGGCACACAATATACAGTTATTACTTTTTTTTCTATACGAAAAAGTTTCTGGGTAGTCCCGTTGATTTTCACATATGTACGAGTACTTAAAAAATCCCCGTACAGGCTATAACCACTCTAATGTACATATATACGGGGTGTTTCGCATAAGAGGGCTCAAAAGACTAGGGCGTGTAGGATGGGTCGAGACAAGAAAAAAATCGTATGGGAGGGTGGGGGGGTCAATTTCCCCCCGTTTCGGCGGGAGGGTCCACTTTATAAAAATCCGACTTAACATCCGAAAAAATAATATTAAAAAATTATTATTCACCTATTCAAATGTTTCATATTTCAATTATCTGTAACGTAATCTACGATAGAAAGAACTATCAACTAAGAGGATTAAGAAAACATTTCTCGGGAAAACAAAACCTAACATAATTTTGTATTACAATATTTTAGTTATAATTTTACAATAGTTATCTAAATTGTTATCAAACAAATAGTTCAAAATAGTCAAATTACAAATAGTTATCTAAGTTTCTTGAATTGAATGATCGAATATTTTGTTTATTATTAGAAAGGAAAGGATTTGAATTTTCATTATATCCTAGGAGTTTCAGTAAGCGCAAACGTCAAGATTGTAACGCCGTAAAACTCTAAGGTAGATTAAAGTTACTTTTCTATTATATTTTTTGTTGATATTATTAGGTAAAGAACAAAGAAATTAAATTTTAACATGTAATATAGTATATACCAAACATGTACAGTACCGCTCATAAGTATTCGAACGACATTAAAATTCAAAATTTTTCGGAATCAGTAGAATTCATTGGAAATAAAATTCGATTTTATGATTTTATGACGTCTCTGTGGTTTTTTGGGAGAAACCTAATAACCCTAACCTTTTTTTTGTTGTGGCACAGGTGCATATACTCCGAATTCGTCTTTATGGAAAATTTCATCCACAATATTTTAATGACTCAATATTGGTGATATGCAAATGGCTTTTATGGTCTTGTTTTTTATCTGTTGGTTGTTGGGAACTAAATTTTATAGTTACCTGAATCCGTAACCCAATCCCTTTAAATACCAGAACTGAATTCTCTCGGACATTAATTGTAATTTGCATATCGTCCTGAAAAGTCAAAAAAGCAGCACAAGTATGCCAAAACGACAAGAATTATCAATTGAGACACGTTCTGCGGTTTGTACTCTCCGCGAAGAAGGATATTCCTACGAGCAGATTGCTCTCCGTGTAAAGATATCGAAGAGTTCTGCTTGGGCCATTCTTAAAAAAAAGGAAGAGATCGGCAGTGTTGCCAACAGAAATCGTCCCGGCAGAAAGAGAAATCATTGTGCAAATCATTTTTACAATATCTGGAAGGTAAGAATATCTTGGAACGCATAGTGTGACCACCACAATCACCGGATTTATTTCCCATCGAACTTTTGTGGGACGAGCTGGACAAAAAGGCTAAAGCTCTAAGTCCTACAATTAAGGAAGACCTCTGGAAGAATTATTTCAATCTAGGGGCGAGATCAGGCCTGACACTTTGGTAAAATTGGCGAGATTATGTAATGCAGTTATTAAGACGAAAGGCGGTTATATAGATGAAAATGTATAGTGATCACATTTTTTGTATTATTTGTTGTTATTGTTATTTTTTTAAATAAATATATCGCAAGGCACACAAGTGTGTGCCAAAACTCGATTAAATTGCTTTCCTTTTTTTTAAATCGGTCTAAATTGCACATATATGAATCGTTCGAATACTTATGAGCGGTACTGTATGTAGATATAATTTCCAAATGAAATAAGAATTATGTTACCCACGTATTTCAAATGTGAAGTTGTAATACCAAATAATTTCGAAATTTGTATTATAAACCGAAATTCTAAACTACCTAGGAGAAAACCAGAAAGAGTGTTAACTTCGGCCTGGCCGAAGTTCATATACCCTACACACGTTTACTTAAAAATTAGGCGTGGCAATGGTCTAATTTTTTTCCTTTTCCTTCTCAAATATCCTGTGATGACAGAGAATATTCGTGCCAAATTTGATAAAAATATCTCTATTCGTTCTCCTGTAATCGAGTTTTATTTAATTAGTGGGCGGATCACGCCCATTTTTGGTATTCTGTTTTGGTCAAAGACAGTTGATTTGATAATAAATAATAAATTGAGCTAATAAATTGAGCTACAAGCATGGATTAATTCATATTTACTATAAAAAGTAGGCGTGGCAATGGTCCGATTTTGCCCATTTTCAATACGAATGAGTTTCTGATGATAGACAACATTTGCGCTAAATTTGATAAAAATATCTCTATTCGTTCTTCTGTAATCGAGTTTTATTTAATTAGTGATCTTTATTTAATCTTTATTTAATTTTATTTAATTAATTAATTTTTGGTGATCTGTTTTGGTCAGAGACAGTGGACTTCTGGACAAAATTTTAACCACAAATTCATTCTACAAACTGAGAAATTAGGCTATAAGCATGGATTCATTTATATTTACTATAAAAAGTAGGCGTGGCAATGGTCCGGTTTTGCCCATTTTCAATACCGATGAGTTTCTAATGATAGACAATATTCGTGCTAAGTTTGATGAATATATCTCTAGTCGTTCTCTTGTAATCGTGATTTCCACAGACAGACAGACAGACAGACGGACGGACATTGCTCAGGAGGTCAAGCTGATCAAGAATATATATACTTTTCTATACCTGTCACGCCTCCTTTAATGCGTTACAAACGGAAGCAGTAAGTGAATATACCCTAATCACTTCGTGTGTAGGGTATAAAAAAACATATATGATAGAGTGATCTAAATAGTTTTGATCTGCTTCTAGGCTTCATGACGTGAATATAGTAAGGGATTTCCGAAAAATTGTATTTCTGGAGTCGGAAGTCAAGGACGGGTGGGCTAAAGCAGGGCATAACAAATAGCCTTGTAAATGCACCGGGAACCCCAATCAATTCATTTCTGCTTATTTATTTTGCCTCCTAATAGTAACCTTAGTTTAACCTTTTCTTTTCCTCGCACGTAAATTTTTTTTTTGTGTAAATGGAAGCTTGGTGGGCTAGCAAAAACTCACTCCTGTTGCCGACGATGTCTAGCCGATTGGCAGTACGTGCACCAGCTATGCTCCACCAAACTATCGACAAATCCCATCAGTCGAATTCAACCTAGTTTACATTTACCATTACAGTCTGGACTATATCGTGGATGCATCAAAATTTCCCAATTAAACTCTTGCACTTTTTGACGGGTCATCAAAGAAGTGTTCAGTCGAGCGTTTTCATGGTAGAAGACAACACCTTTCCTATTATTCTGTTCCGGCCGTTTTAGCGACCACATATCGCTTAAATAACACTACTCAAATTACAGGAGCTAGGCTTGGAAGCTCTGTCACCCACCGTATACATCAGACCTAGCACCAACGGACTAACACTTATTCCAGACATTGGACCAGTTCTTACAAGAAGCTGTGAAAGATGCCTTTTCGGATTCCACTACCTGTCGCCCCACAGATTTCTTCACTGCAGGCATAAAAAAGTTACCGTTAAAATGGCAAAACGCCATCGATAGTTTAGACGCATATTTTGATTAATCATATTGTTTCTTATTGAAGATCAAATAAACTAAACTTTCGTTGCAAAATCGGACATATCATACTTAATGACATAATATCAAAAAAACTCAACCGAATTGCAGTCAGAATTTAGCCAAGTTTCACTGACGGCAATGACATCATAAAATATAGCCGACGAGAAAAAGGAAAATTATGTTGATTTTGTGCGCATACCCCCACTGTTTAGATAACATAGAAACACTTCATCTCGGCAGTCTATTTTTACTGCGCTTTTTCCTTAGACAGAGCCTCTTTTGTTGAGTTTGTTTAGAGTCGGTATCACAAATTTTAAAACACTGCGAACGAGATTTTTTCTTCGTCATAGTCTGCGAGTGAAGACTGAATTAGTGACGAATTTTACCACGGTGGACTTTATAGTTATTAAATGCTTCACAGGCCGTCACGGACACTATCAAAAGATATACTGCGACAAACGATGAATTTCGTAGATGCCAGAAATCTGCTTCAAGGACTCCAAGACGCCGTACTAACATAGGTAGCCCAACAAAAGATAATGGGATATTGCAGCAAAAGAAACGTTAAATTTCTGTTTATCCCACCAGACTTCGGTAGGCTGTGGGACGCAACGGTAAAATCCGCAAAACAATTATTGCAGCACACTCGGCCTCCTTAACATATGAAGAAACGGAAACTGTCATCATCGAAGCAGAATGCCGTTTCAGAACTCCAATGTCATCAGACCCAAATGATTAGACGACTCAACCGAGTGGGCATCTACTAATCGGCGAAGCACTTGTGTCCGCAATTGACCCTCATTCCACTCCCAGCCTACCGTTGCAACCAGATGTAATCCGGTGACACAGAGAAAAGCATAATTCTGGAGAAGATAGAGATCAAGAATAAACCAACTTCCACACAGGTATCAATGGAAAAAGGAATGCCACAAAATAACACCGGGAACTTTGGTTGTTATTAAAATGGTCATTGGGACGTATTCCGATGGTCATTCACGTTAATGATGGCTTAGTAAGAGTCGCACATATGAGAACCGAAAAAAATATAAATAAAAATATACGCCCAACATATAATAAGGAAGCACTGCTACCAGTGGAGTCTGTATCCAGCGAATAACCAATTGTTCAAAATTAGTTTCCAATGATGACACAATAAACGCATAGAAGCCATACAACCTTAACCAAGGAACCAAAAGAGGGCGCATTACTCTAGGATCAACTATATCGAATATTTTTATGGTATTCCTGTTAATTTCCCCAGGCCAGAATAAAATAATACAAATAGAACCATTCAATAATAACCTCAGCATTTATATTGAAAATCTTGGTTCTGCGGGAATCTCCGTGGGCCACTGAAACCTAATTACTTTCTTCAAACTGCAACCATATTGGGAAGAATTCAAAACAATCACGCAATATGTTGCCTCATTGGAAGAAGTATGCAAGGCTATTCATGCAAAGAATGCATCCTATACTGGTGTAGTAATCCAAATAAAATATAAATAAATCAGTAAGATATTTATATTATACTGTATAAGTAGTGTGAAAGTGGGCGGACCGCGCCCAGTTTTGCTGTTATAATGTTTTATTGAAAAATAAATTGTTTGTTTAAGTTTATTCGAGTATTTTGTTGTCATAACTCAAAAACGAACACTGATATCACATTCTTAATAAAAAATAAACGTGGTCGATGACTGATTTTTCCATTTTCAATACCAACCTGCGCACTCTTACAAAGAATATTTATGCAAAATTTCATATCCGTCATGCCCGGATATTATCACCTACCCGGATATTACCCAAATCTCACCGGCCTGCGCCCTTGCACTTGCTGCGAAGGTAACTCCAATTTGTTTTGATCTTTTACACTAACAAATAAGGTTAGCAATAACACTAATCTATCTTTCTTTTATTCTGAACTACTAACAACGCTTCAGAACAGTATTTAACTTCCAAATCCATTTATAGAGTCCGTGTTTTATTGCCAAATTGAGTTTCAGTGAGGTTTCTCTCAATGCCACTGGTTCCCTCCTTTTTCATATTTGTTGTTTTGTATTGAAATGTATCAGAATTTGCTAGAAGGTAGGCAATACTATTTTCAGAAAATGAGCGCGTTGCTGCAACTCTCTCAAATTAGGCATTTGTCGACGAAGACGCGAGCTCGGTGAAGAGTTAGTTTCTTAGGACCATAAGACTCAATAGAAAATACATAGAATCGTCGGGCAGAGAGATTTATTTTTATTTTGCTTTAATCGTGGAACCTCTTTATTTAAATGTACATATTCTTAAATATATCTATGTAGTATTGTAGTGCTTTTCACAGGCTTCTTTTGAAAGCAGCTTAATTCCATTCAGAGAGTTCTACAGAGATGGGAACAAGTGGTAGGCTGAGGGTGCTATGTCTGGACTGTATGGTGGATGCATCAAAACTTGCTAATTAAGCTGTCGCAATTTTTGACGGGTCATCAAAGAAGAGGTTTGGTTGAGCATTGTCATGGTGGAAGACAACAACTTTCCTATTAGTCAATTCCGGCCGTCTTTTTTGAATTGCCTTCGTAATCTCTCTAGTTGTTCACAACAGAGTTCAGAATTAATTGTTCGACCAATTGGAAGTAGCTCATGATGGACAATTCCCTTCCAGTCCCACCATACACATCATCACCTTCTTCAGCGTCAATCCTGGCTTCGCGAACATTTGTGAACGCTCTCCAATCCTTGCCCGCGCTTCGGATTATCATACATGACCAATTTCTCATCACCGGTTATGACAAGTTTCAAAAAAGGCTCGATTCCATTAATTAATTCTATCTATTATTAATTCTGTCTATCATGTTTTTCTCGCTCAACTCATGAGGAACCGATATATCGACCTTCTTTTGATAGCCAGCCTTGTGTAGATGGTTTGAAACAGTTTTGTGGTCAATGCCTAGCTCCATATCACTATCGACACTGCTGATATGCTTTTCTTGCTGGACTTTTTCAGCTTTCAGTGATTGGACGAACAGAGCGTGACTCATCTTTCACATTAAAATTACCAGAACGAAAGCGATCGAACCATTTTCACATTTTTCAGCGGTTAGAAATATATGCAAATTAAATAATTGATTTGCAATAAATATAAAATAACAATAGTACATATACTTCTTGCCACTCATTTTAACCATCGATTTTAATTGTTAGGATATAGAACGCATTAAGCGACGACTCATACGGTTCAGTTCTAAGGCCGGTACTTGATACCGTTTTTAAAAAAAATTGTGACCAAAAATTTTTTTTCGGAATTTTTATTCCAAATTTGAACTTTGCCATAAATTTTCTCAAAAACTGTTTGATTTAGGAACTAGTGTTTTACCTTTAACATTTTTGATTTGAAAAACTTATTTACTTTATCAAACTCGAAATATTATACACTACCTCGGTTTTAATCAATCTCAATTTTCGAACCCACCAATGTTCTGGGTAATTATTGATGAAAAAAATAACTTTATACATTAGGTGTTTCTGGTTCTATTTTTAAAGTGAGAGAAAGTTACGTCCTGATTAGTCGTTCTTAGCACTTATAAGTTTCGAAAAACTTGATTGTCAACGGGTTGCAGGGGGTACCGGCACATCCAGTGTAGCCACTAGTTGACCTAATGTTCGAAATTGGGTATTTTTTTGGTTTTGTGGGATTTTACTTGATTAGATATAGATTGCAATTGCCTTCGATTTGCAATCAGCAGCAAAATTTTAGTATTTATATTTACATTATTTATATTATTATGGTATTTTGTTATAATAGAGATGATTTCGTATAAAATAATTATTTAAAGAATATTATATTAAAATCCAATTAAACTATAAATTCGGCAAGCAAAAACGACATCTTCGAAAATAGCGTCAAGTTCGATCTGGTCACGCGTTTTGGCTGTCACTTAGTTCGAAGTTAGCAAAATATCAAAATTGATTTGATATTCCCCTTGTAAGTAAGTACGACTATTTGGATACACACGTTTTCATAAGCCAGAAATGGATTTTGACAGCACGTCAAGTTCTTCGAAGTGCTTATAAGTACGACTAATCAGGCCTTTAGAAAAAACGATTGTACTTACCTATTTGAATGATATTACTAAAATTATCTCCCATTTGTGAAAGCTTTTTTGAAAACCGACTCCAATTTTCTCCTTGAGGTAGAGCTTCTTCTAACCATTTGAAATCAGGAAGGTTATTTTTCCACTCTTCATATTTCTGAAATAAAATGTTTTTGCAATTAAAATAATTTCATATAGTGGAATCCGAGTTATTATTATCCAAAAAACCCCTTTGGAGAGAATTGTTGCTTATAAGCAACAATTATGGTTTGTATTATAAAATGAGACATGAATAAATGTTCTAGTTATATTGGTTGTTGCGTTTTGTTGAGCTATTCAATTAAAATTTTTTTAAAATATGGTTGTGTGCCAATTGGTTACTTTTTCCTCGATATACAACATTTTTATATAAGGGTGTGTGCCAATTAGTTACTTTTTCCTCGATATAGAAAATTTTGACATAAGCAATTGAAATTTTGACGTAAGTGAGGTGAATTCAAACGTCAAAATTTTATGTAGCCCTGCGGGCTAGGTAAATTTTTGACAACCGTTGAATATTCTCTTCAACGTCGAGTATTTAAAAATTATTTAAAAATGGAAAAGAAAATTAGGAAAACTTATATTATTATTATTATAAGATGTTGTGCTTTTAATATAATAGCTAGTAACAAAGGAAAATACTTTTTTGATATTCTCTGCATACTTTTTTGTTTTATTTTGCAGACAATCTTGAAACTCAAAATTTTTTTTCTGTCAAAATTTCATCCATGAATTGGCACAGCAAATAGAACAAAATTTTACTCACCAGAGTAAATTTATTTCAAAATTACTTACCACTAGTAAAAAGTAACCAATTGACACACACACCCTATATAGATAAAACTATATGAGAAAACTATGGTTCTGAAACTAAAATTTACACTATGTCCACCTACGTTGGTTATTTTATTTATGAATTTATTTGGAGCCAAGGTGTTGACTTTAGTGCAGCGATGTCCAACCGCACACTATCACATTTTGAGTGTGTATTGAAAATTTTTTTCACTCATCACTGAGAAAAATATATGCATTGAAACAAAAACTTGAATTTTTTTGGATTTTTTTTTTCAACATATTTGGATTATTCCAGCACATTGTGACTGAAGCATACGATCAGAAATTAACTTTTAACTAGGCATTGTGCTTCATTAAAAGCATTACAAATACATAAAAAGTCGATTTGATCTTTTAAATCAATCATTTTATTTTTAATATTTATTATAATAATATATTAATAAAATGTAATACAATAATAATCTGTGATATAATGGAAAATTTGCATAAACTTTATGGCATAAAGACAAACAGCGATAATTTTTTGGGTGTAGCAAAATCAAAGAAGCGCAGCATACAGTCCGACCTCGTTGATGGCTTGAGAGCTACTGACGAGCGTTCGTCAAACGCTCTCAATGTATACATATTATGCGAGTAAAAATTGAGTAGCCGAATGGCTGCTCTTGGGCAACGCTGCTTTAGTGAGATAGAATTTGTTTAAATTCAAAGTTGCTTATAAACAACTTCGCTCCATGGTGGATATAAAAAATTTAAATATAAAACCGATTTCCAGGAAAGTTTCCCCTGTCAGATAGGTTTAACAGAGCAAGTGGGAACGCATGTGATAGAAAAGTTGATGGAAGGTGACCTAAGTCCAGATGGTGAGGATGACCAAAAAGGTGAAGATGGCAAAGATGTAAGTGATGGATTTTGCTATGAAAAGATCAAAAATTATGTGGAGGAAACACGAAATTTTGCCAGTCAATGTGATGTGGAAAAGAAATGTAGAAGATGATGATGAGTATCAAATAAAAACACCTATTGAATATTTTGAAACCTTTTCGGTTATGAGGGTTTTGATCTAATCGCATTCCAAAGCAATTTATGTATATGCAATGGAAAATATGGCTACTGAATTAAAGTGTGTGTCTATTATGCTGAAATACGTCGTTATGCTGGTGTTTTATTATTTATGGGTGTTATAAAAATACCGCAAATTAGAATGATATGGTCGAAAATTTCCTCCCATAATGAAAGTCACGCTTTATGTCATATTCATTGTGGGGTGTCACACTAAGCATATTGAGTTACACTAGGCATTCACCTATTACAATCTTTTTAATACAAAATCGACAGACTTCTCATTCACAGCGGCTCGGAGTTGCTCACTAGCTCAGAGCTCGGAGCCGGATCTGCTCACAGCGGAGTTGTTTGGAACAACCAAACGTTAATATAAATGACAATTGAAATATGACATCAATGACATGGAAATATAGCTCCTAAATATTTAAACTTCAATATGTAATAACTCGGAAATCAGACAAGAGCGCCAAACTATCGCTGTTGTTGGAGTTAGCATAGGAAACCAAAGCAACAACAAATTTCAGCAACTCGTATTTGTTTTTTCCAAAATTTGTTTACATTTAGTTCTACAGGCGATTGAAGTGTTACGATTGCTTGTTGTTGGTATTTTTACATGCTTTGCAGATTTTATCAGCTACATGTGGTATAATGGATCGGCAGTTTCCAGGAAAAAAGTCGAGAAACCAAGAAGGCTATCGCCTAGTGTAAAATTGATTGTGTTTTGCAAGTTGTCGAATTGTATGTGTCGAATTTGTATGTGTATAGTGTTGTGTATAGCTTTGCCGACACGCTTTTGCACTGAATTCTACCCGAAATCTTTGCGTTTCTTGAAATCTATATATAAAAATAAGTTGCAAGTTTTGTTAGTAATTGATGTTCTCTGGATTGATTGAACCGATTTCTGCAAAGTTCTAATGAAAGGTGACGTCAATACCAAGGTTTTTATGTATAAACGGTCTCTGTATGTGTATTGGTTCATGAGTTAGAGCCATTTTAGTGAAACCACTTTACTTTTTTTTGGCAGTAAAAAAAATGCCAAATAGTTACCAGTGTTTGATAAATCGAAAAAAACTTTAAAAAACAAAAGAAATTTAGAAAATTTTTTTAACTTCAGATTTGTGTTTTTCGACAACGGTTTACTATAGAATACTGAATTTCATCACAAAATAAAACAAAAAAAAAGTCCTGGTAAAAAACCGGTTAATAATTATATAATTATTATATATTATATAAATAAATAATAAATAATATTTAAATAAATAAAATTTCAATTAATTCATATTTAATTGGTGTAGCCACATTTTTTAATACAAAATGGTACTTACGTGCAGCAATTTGGGGCGTCAATCACGTAATGCTAGAAATGTCGCGGCATCTAGAGCATCTCAAAGTGACGAACAGCCTGCAAATAATACTTTGGCTGCTCGAAATGCTATGGCACGTGGTAGGGCTCTACGAAATCGAGTTCTACATCCGTATTTCCGACGTACTTTGGAGCGTGCTGCATTCAATTATGATGCAAACTTTGATTACGTTTCTCATGGCAAGGTTTCAATTGGACCAATGACTACTGTTTGTAGTCATTTCAAGGCATTTAAGTTTAAACACGAGGTATCTGGATTGTGTTGTTCAAACGGACAAGTTAAATTACAAGAATTGAATCTACCACCGGAGCCCTTGCATAATTTGATAATTGGTGGCACACTAATTTCATAGCATTTTCTGTCAAACATACAAGCGTATAACTCCGGATTTCAAATGACTTCATTCGGAGCGACAAATATTATTCGGGACAATTTTATGCCAACGTTCAAGGTATTTTTGTTTCTTTTTTTTTTGATGTTTATTTAGATGATCGTGAAACGTACTATTGTGAAAATTTCAATCTTCAATAGATTCAAGGCTAAGTTTACCATCGACTTGGTTCTTTGTTACCCTTTCCTGATCAAAGCTATCAATTTTTGCAAATATATTTTGTGGGTAACTCAAATGTGGAAACCGATCGTCGTTGTGATATTTCATCAAATTTGCGGAGGGATATTATCGAGCGTTCGTAGAATATGTTGCATGCTGAAAATGAATTAGTGCGACATTTTCAAACTGCTCTCGATCAAATGCCATCTGATGAATATGCAATTATGATTCGAGCATATATATATATGTATATATATTTACACCGAAAATGGAAAAACAACAAATGTTGTTTACCACAGAGCTAATTTAAATGAATTCGAATTGATTTCTTTATTTTCTTTTTTGCACTACGAAGTGTGCAGGGGATTTGCTAATTACTTATAAAAATACTTCAAATATTGTATACATGGCAACATTTCCTCTCTGCAATACAACGAAAGTCTGCAATACGAACGAAAAGCTAGTTTTGTTCGTTTCGTTTTCATTTGTGTTTTCGTTTTCAAACTATTTACATTATAAGCCTGTAAACGTAATAGTGTGATTGAGTTATATTTGAGTGGAAAATCACAAGCTATTATGGTATAAGTGGTAATCAAATGGCTAAAGAACTGAAAATATCCCAGCGAAGCATCCGACGCATATTCCAAAATGAGCTCAAGGTAAAACCTTACAAGTTCCAAAAGGCACATGATCTTACACCAAAGCAAAAAAAGTTAGACTTGAAAGAGCAAAGGAGTTGTAAGGCTTGCACGTACGAGCCGAATTTCTAAACATTGTGTTCTCTGATGAGAAAAATTTGCCTATTGAGCAGTTCATAAACTCTCACAATGATCATGTTTACTTAACTAAACGCACTTACGAAAATTTGAGCCTACAAACGGCAACCCGAAGTAATTTCCATCTCAAGTAATGAATGGGCAGCTGTGACCGCCGATGGACGCTGTCCAATCGTTTTCATCGAGCCTGGTGTCAAAGTCAATGCGACTTATTATCGGGAAAATGTTTTGGAAGCTGCTTTAAAACCGTGGGCACACAAAAATTTTGGTGGTACACGATGGACATTCCTACAAGACTCGGCACCGGCTCGTAAAGTTCGTGTGAACCAAGAATGGTTAAAAGCCCATGTTCCACACTTCATTTCGTCGACACAATGGCTTTCGAATTTACCAGATGCAAATCCGATGGACTATTCCATCTGGGGCATTTTGGAGAGCAAGATGAGGACTAAAAACTATGCCAGAATGAATGCGCTGAAGAAAGCCATTGTACGGGTCAATAGGCCAAAATACCGCAAGATCATATTCGTGCAGCATGTAACTCATTTTTTAACAGTCTGAATTCCATAGTCAATGCAAAAAGTGGCCACATCCAGCTTAAGTGAATGGATTCTAAAATTTTTATTATTTCCACACATTTTTGTAATGTCAATACAAGATAAATTCACCCATATTCATTAGGAGCACTGATTTTCAATATTTTAATAAGGTTGGCGAAACAACAACAGATTAACTAACATGTTATATATCGTTAAGAAGGGGACATTATGTGCTTTAAGCTTACTGATTTTAATTTATACTTTAATTATCATATAAGAAAGGAAAAATTGTGTTGTAATGCAACAACGACCTTTTGATGACTTTCAAGATGAAAGATTATGACTTCAATGATAGATCTTGGAAATACCTTTCAAACGGTATGCATTTTTCATCGGTACACCTTATAGTTAAGAAGATCTTTCAACGCCCATAAATCTTAAAGCGATGCCACGCCCCAAAAAATGTTGGAACAAATTGGGCCCCATACAAAATGCCCAAACGTATTGCTGTTGTTTTTTGGAACTGACCCCAACAACGACCTCAAAAAGGGGTGGTCACTTCCGCTTTCGATTTTATAGCCCTTTAAACTTTGAAATTTAACCTTCTATATCTCCTAAGCTACCCATTGGCCTAGATAACGTTAGAAAGGTATTAGAATCTTACTACATTTATGTTATATAAGATTTTAACAAAAACCTTATAGTTTTCGAGAAAAACGCAATTTAAGGTTTTTACTTTTTTAATTTACTTATGCTATGTTTACACCGACCTCAAATGCGCATACGTAATCACGCATTTGAAAAGTGTTTACACCGCCTTGTTCGCATTTGGTTTGACATTGATCAGACCAAATTTATGTTTTTTGTTTGCCTGCTTTTTTTTATAATTGTGTTTTGACAGCTGATTGACATTATTTCTCTTCCATTTCCACTGTTTTGTTTTGGGATTTTATTTATTCCCTACCACAGAGTGATTCAAAATATTATTTTGCTTCGCATTTCATTCGCATTTCTTTCTAATGCGATCAAATTTATTAAATTTGATTTGTCAAATCGTATGAAAATTTTTAAAATTTCGCTTCGCATTTGGGAAATAGAGCTCAAATGCGCATTTGGGGTCGGTGTAAACGTAGCATTACTTTTAAAATTTTTTTAATACTTTTTTTGCAATTCATTGATTTTTTCCTAGGCCAATCCGATAAGTGTAGGTTAGGAGATATAGGCGAATTGTTGTCAGCGCCAAAAACGACGACAGCAACAAAAACCAAATTGGTTAAGTTGACAAGCACCTTATCTGTTCCTAATTGTGTCTCAAACGTACCTTGCTAAGGGAAACACCGCCAGTAATTGCTCCTCCCAAGACGATGTATCGAATTTTAAGCGCATTTCGTACAATTCGGGCCACTAGCACGCCGTAACAACGTGAACCGGGATTCGTCCAATTATATGTGCAATTCCGCGGCAGTAATTTGTTTCGTAATTCTTTTGGATTCTGCCTCACTCCGTATAAAGTAGTAAAATTGCCGTATAAGGAATGATTTAACCAGATAATCTTGGAATGGTTTGTCGCAAACACTGCAGCGCTAGTCATCCAAGCAAGTATCAATATTTAGTTTTTTATTATACATTTTATTAAATAAATCCTTACTAATTAGAATGTCTAAAACGAACACGCCACATTTTAGGATTTTCTAAAGTATTTCAGCAAAGTAACACTGTCCCAAAATGAGGATGTGAAATAATTATATTCCCAAACTCTAAAGGCGAGACAGTATCACCGATCCAAGGAGTACCAACAAATTTAAATTATGTCAACAATAAGTACTTAGACCACTTGGTTTACACTCAAGTTGAATGTAATACTGATGCAGAAGTCACTTACTGCTGTACCTAAATAGTGCGTCGTGCGTTGCGTTTCTGACAAAATGAAATTGGAACACGCAGTCTTTTGGAAGTGGCTGAAATAAGAAACGCACTGACGGAGACCCCTTCGAATTTCCAATTTTGGCATGCGCTACGAAGTGAAGTTGGCGGCAGATGTCAAAAAAATGTTCATGTGCGTGTGAATGTGTAAAAACTTCTAGTCAGAACATATGCAGACGCAACGCTGTTATTTCGGTACAGCGCAACGTCGTTTCTAAGACGCAGTGATAAACGCAACGCAAGACGCACTTATTTAGGTACCACAGTTACGTTCTCAGCTTTCAGAGTTGAGTTCATCCAGTGAGGATGAAGATCTGCGAGGCAAAACAAATTAATTGCTGTCGGCGAGGATAAACTTCACTGCACAGTAACGCGGATATTACACTACAAACATTGTTTGCCCTCGATGAACTGTTTTGATATCTCGTAAAATTTTGATTGATAATGTGATTACACATAGAATAACGCATTCTTTACAAATATATTTGACATTTACGTTTCATACTGTTCGCATACTTCGCAGAAGTTAATAAAATTTACAACATTCCGCCAACAAAATCTGACCGTTGCCACGCCTAATTTTTATAGTGAATATAACTTTATCCTACACACGAAGATATGAGAGTATAACTCTGTGATTCCATTTGTAACACATTACAGTAGGCGTGACAGGTATAAAAAAGTATATATTGTATAATATAAGTACATATGTATGTATATATATGTACATATATCATCTTCACCTCCTGAGTCGATTTAACCCTGTCCGTTCGTCTGTTGAAATCACGATTACAGGAGAACGAATAGAGACATTTTCATCAAATTTGGCACTAATTTTCTCTATCATCAGAAACTCAATGGTACTGGAAGTGGGAAAAATTCGACCATTGTTACTACTTTTTATATTCAATATAAATTCAATATAAATATATCCATAATTTTAGCTCAATTTTTAAGCTTGTAGAGCGAATTTGAAGATGAAAATTTATTCACAAACCCGTGCCCAAATTCTTACCACGCCGTAACGTTGAACGGCTAATAGCCTGTTTCCATAAAAATATTTAATCCGGTTAAGGTGTTCCAAAATCGATCAGCTGATCTACTGTTTCCATACATAATCCGGTCCGGGCTGTCAAACCGAAAAGAAAAAATAAACAGCTGTTGTTTTGTATTTGTATGTTTACGCAGCTATTTTTAAAATTGTGCATCGCTTTAATTTATAATACAATGAATAAAATAACAATGTATATATATCGATAGAGAAGCGTGTTGCTATAGCACTCTATACTCTCGCCTCATCAGCGGAATATCGAACTACTGGAAGTACTTTCAGCGTAGCAAAATGCAGTTTGCAAAATTTTCCTGGATTTTGCAATAGAGTGGAAAGTACTTTTCCCACTTTACCTAAATAATTTGTCATTCACGTTTGGAATGATAATAATATGATCTATAATAAGAAAAAGCATGGTTTATTTTCATTATTGTTTTTAGTTTTGTGACTTGATGAAATCAGTAATGCAGGCAGACATATTTTTACAATCTGCCATCATTTGTGACATAATCTCGACCTTTTTCTCCTCTAACTCTAACAATCGCATGTCAATCTGTTATGCCGACCTCCTCCGGACCAACCATATACCCGTGTTGGGCCATATCCGCCGCCATCTCCCTATATATGTGGACATTTTTGCAGAGTCCACGCAGGCCGTCGATGTTTTCCTGGCAGAGGTCCAGCAACATATTTTCCGCCCGATTCGACCACAAAGTTCGCTTTGATGATTTCTGCATCTGAAATAGTTAAATTTTTGTCATTTATTAGATATTATACTTAAGTATATTAATATAAATAATATAATATATATCTATATATATAAAAATCTTGTGTCACTGTGTTAGTGTTCGAACTCCTCCCAAACGGCTCGGCCGATTTTTTGTTGCGTGGCGCTCTTCGGCTAAATGCCAATTACCTGGAAAGTAGAAGAATGTTATTAAATGTACGCCAACTTATTTACTCACCACCGGTGCGGTCACCAAAACGAAGCCTGAAATAAAATAACACCATATAATTTAATGTTGA
Source organism: Myopa tessellatipennis (assembly GCA_943737955.2). Classification (NCBI taxonomy): domain Eukaryota; kingdom Metazoa; phylum Arthropoda; class Insecta; order Diptera; family Conopidae; genus Myopa; species Myopa tessellatipennis. The sequence goes on from OX031315.1 coordinate 18,516,407, forward strand.
TATGCTATCTCACTGGCATCATGTCAAATTCCTGTATAGCACCACTGACAAGCGGCCATTGTCGAGGTTGCTCTCCCTCGTTATCGTACTCTCAGCTAGTACTAAAAATTTGTAAAGTAAGATAGCGGGGTATTCTCTCTCGGGGGGTTCTCTAGGGTATTGCCAGTTGAGAATTAAGAAAAGGGAAAAAAGAATAGACCCAGTATGAATGAAAGTTTAGTTTATCACTGAACTGCGGAAGAGGGAAGGGCAGATAGCGAAACAAAACTCGACGCGCTAAAGTTCATGAGCGCCGTATACCAGCTCCATTGATTCGGAATGAAAATTAAATGAAAATGGTAATAGCTCGAGCGATAAACGAAAATTCTAGAAAAAGATCATATGATAGAAAATAGGAAATGTAATAAATAGGAGAACGGGTTTTTTTTTTTATTTTCAAGGCAAACTGGTAGGAGGTCAGGAATTAGAAAAAGATAGGCAGAAAGCATACTTTAGGAAATTTCAAGGCCAATAGAGGAACGATGGAAAAGGGACCGAGGGTTAGAGAAAAGATTGCAAACGGCAAGTCAAGATTCGAAAAAAAAGTCGTTGAGGAGACTAGAGGCTACAAGAAAGATTAGAGGGCAGATTCCAGCAATTAAGTGGAAAAGTTCAAAAAATGAAGTGCAGTAACAAAAAGTTAGAGAATTTGAAATACAAATTGAAAAGCAAAGATCCGGTTGCTGGATTGGAGGATTGTCAGCGAGAATCACGTCCAGGCGCTCCGGAGATGTGGACAGAAGCCGCGGCTCAAGCCAGGAACACTTATTGCCAGATTTGGCGCTTCAGATAAGTGGAGAAACCGTTTCATATACATATGTGTATATATCTGAAAAGAAACTAAAATATTAAAAAAAGTATATAGAATTAATTGAATTGGAATTTTGTCATAAGAAAGAAAAGGTCAGAAAGAAAAGATATTAAATGAAATCAGTAGCCTTAATTCCTCAGTGCAATGGAGGTGCATAAAATTGGCAAAACTAAAACGCGCCCGTAGAAAAAACAAATAAAAATTTAAGCAGACAAAATTATTGTTAAAAAAAAAACGTAGTATCCAAATAATATGTTAGTTATGTTTATAAGTATTAGTGTATTTATGTATTAGTGTATTATTTCGTATTAAACCAGGGTTAGAGAACCGCGCATTTCCGTCCGGCAACACGAAAAGTAAGTGTCGGCGCCAAAAATTGGTTTGGTTCATTTTTGTCCGACGATAGGGTACGAGCCCACTTCGGGGAGCTCTCCTAAAGGTACGGTCAAACAGAACGCGTAAATAATCGCCGCCCCGCGGCGATTGCCGCGAAGGCAGTTGCATTACACAAGTTCTTATGGAGGTAGTCAAACAGAAACGCGCTACTCGGCGTAAAAACTGACGCGTAGTAGAGCGGCAAAAAAGATCGGAGTAGCGCGTTAGAAAATTTTGCAAAATCTTGTATAAGTATGTGTGTATTTTAGGAGTGTGAGTAGAAAAATGGTTAGAACTGCAATTCACTGCGTTGCCATCTGCTGTGTTATTCAGATCTATTTTTTTCGTGGTGCTGTTAAATTTTCTGTTTTTCGTGGTTTTGTTATTTCTTCATTTCTTTAAAAATGCTACACATGCTAATTGAATTGGTTAGAAAAAATCCATGCATATATAATACAATAGACCCGGACTATAAGAATAATTTCAAGAAAAATTAAATTTGGGAAAGAATTGCTGATGAGATGTTTTCCAGTGGTAAGTTTTATTATTATTTTATATATTACTTATATTATGTATACTTATATTAATGTAGTCATTTATTTATTTTTGATCCAGCTGATTCGGTTAAGGCTAAGTGGAAAAATTTACGAGATCGATACGTTCGCGCCAAAAAAAATTTAAAAGGCTCAACAGGGCAGGCAGCGAATAACTATATGAAGTGGAGTTGTTACCGTCAGTTGCAGTTTTTGGACTGTACGTTAGAGTTACGCGATACTGAAACGAACATATCGCATGAGGAGGAAACCACAGGCGATGTCTCCTTCGTAGAGTTCGAAGATGAAATGGTTCTCTCTTCGAAAATGGTTTCGCAAGGAGACATTCCTACAACTTCAGATGGCAATGGTACACAATCCTCAACAGCGTCTCAACCAAAACGAAAACGGAAAACACCACATGAAGAAGTTGATAGCGCCATTCGGCGCCATCCACAATTCGACGGGAGCGACTTAAACGTTTGTTAAAATTTTTTTTCCTTTTATCCCGGATAGCCGCTGGCCTTGGAAAAGGCCTCATAAGATAGGTTTTCAAAGCAAAACCTTCGTCACCGACAAAAACATGTGGAACAGGTTCTTGTGTTCCCGGCAGAGGCTTAGGTGGCAAAATACTACCCTGCTTAAGGTAGCGTTTGAAGAATTGAGAATTCTCCAGAATTGCGTTGTCGCCATGACGCCCGTAGCTGCCAATATCGACCATTGTGAATTTGTAGTACGGATCGACAATGGCCAATAAAACAATGGAAAAAAATTGCTTATAGCAATAAAAGCTCGATCCGCTGTTTGGTGGGGCCTTTATAGAGACATGTTTCCCGTCGATGGCTCCAACGCAGTTTGGAAAATTCCAAATTTCCCTGAACCCCTTCTCTGACTGCCTCCACACTTCGTTTGTTGGTGTCGGCATGTATGTTGCTTGCAAACCTTTCCAAAGCGCTTGGCACACTTCATATACGATAGAACCAACCGTAGAGCGCTCCATCCGATATGAAAATGCGATCGTTTGGAAAGAATCTCCTGTTGCTAAAAATCTATTTAAAAAAAAAGCAATAGTTTAAGATTTACTTCATCTGCTATTCTGTTCTTTACCTCAAACAAACTGCAAGCCTTTCTTTTGAGCTGATAGGTGATCGCCAATTGGTACACAGTTTCTCAATTTGTGGCTTCACCAGCTCATGAAGCTCTTCAAACTTGCATCGCGTCATTCGGAAATATGTCCAAAATTTTTCATCATTATTTTCTAAATCTCTGTATAGATGGTGCAACTCGCCGAACTGCTCCCGCGCTTCATTTATTTGGCTTACCCAGGGACGCCTTCGCTTAACTCTTCTCTTCGCAATTAGCAGCAACAGTAGTTCTTCATCGGAAGACATATTTGACACACTTATTTGAAGGTACACTTCAATTTATTTTTAATATAAAGACGAAAATTTTTGCAACACACTAATGTTTCGATGAAATATTTGTGTCTCACAACATATGGCCGTGCAAATATGAAATACTGCTTCCCTGAGAAATTTTTCATATCACACAACCAAATTCCCCAGAGAAAGTGACAAATCCCATGCAATAAATTCAATTACTATCAATATGGCATTCTACTATTCACAGACACGAACAGCTGATTTGTGTAAATGAAAGTAGTGCCGCGTTCTGTTTGACTGCCTCCGCGTATAATCTACGCGTGGCGGCGATTATTTACGCGTTCTGTTTGACCGTACCTTAAGTAGGAAGAAATCTTTGAGGGAAATTGTTTTCGGCTTTCGGGGTAACTGCAAACTGGCAGAATCACTGGCAGGGTCCCGATTTCCTGGTACGGAAAATAAGAAATCGCGCAAAGCTAAAAAAGGCAAACAAAAGCAAAATTATTAAGACCATCTAAAATCTGTTTTCGAATACATGCGTACCTAAGTTTGTATCAAACTGTAGCGTTAATTTAATTTAATTTTAAGAATGAAATGTTTCAATTTGAATTAAAAACCTGTATAAAATGATGCAGTGAGTTTTAAATATAGCAGGGGGGAAACTATCGGGGTGCATTGGAAGGAGGCATGGTAAGATGACTAACTCCGTCACCGGAGTTTATTGTTATGCCTTGGTCATGCGCCGGCTGGGTTGAGAACCGCCCTGATGCTCGAGCTAGCTGGTAGCGAAGACACCAGACGCGACGAGACCAGGAAACATAACATTTTATGAAATTTCTTTATGTATATTTGGTAGATATGAGAATAATCGTAAAGTATATTTCAGCCTCCTACCCCACCTCCCACTTTTTTAAACCCGATTTTAATATTTTTGTATGAACAGTATCCAAATCGTTCGTATTTCAAAAAGTGAAAGTGGGCATGGGAGGAAGTGGGAGAAGTAGGTGTAACATATGTGGGCGTTATAAAACGGACAGACAGCCAGACATACATACATGCATAGCTCGGCGTATTGACTGTTGTGAGTGTGGTGCGTGCCTGTCTGCCTTGAGAGACCTTGATATATAAATCAGAAATAATTTACAAGACTTCGTGGCTTCGTTGTTCATAGCACCAATCAGAAATAATTTATAAGGCAGAACATCATTTGCCGGGTCAGCTTGTAAATAATATTATTTATATAAACATATTACTTACGACATAAAACGGTTACATTTGTTACGTAACCTCTTCTTCGACCTGTCCGGATGTGATGCACCGCAGCTAGCTCAAGTTTTGGTCTATACGTTTCGTGTTGTGCGCGTGGTTCTCAGCCCTTCGCATCCGGCCGTGGGAAGTAACAATAAAAAAAATCATTTGTGTGCTAAAAGATGAGAATCTAAACTACCTAAAACAAAAAAAAAAAGAAACACACGTATTCAACCCACACTCGTGGTGAACATCCCCTCACCATCCCTCTCGTCGCACCCGCGTCGTCATTCCACCGTCAGAAAAATAACTCAATGCATGTTATAATTCATCTTATTTATGATTTAATATTGATACATTATTTAGCTTTTTGGCGTACATATACTTAAAACAATACTTCACTTAAAACAAAACATAATACATAATTTAAAAAGAATAATTAAAACACAATATTATTTCCAACCTTCCAGAAATTAAATTTTTTTTTCTTCTATTTACATTAATGCACATCAATTCGCATAACTCAACCACAAACGGTAATCTACTACCAGTCGTTGTTCCTAGCGCCTAATTGGACTCATCACTATTTTCTTATTTCTTTAGTACATTGTGAGTGCACTCGTCGACCCATCTTCCCAACTAAGATTCGTACCCCCGCTAACCTTTGCACATCTTCCACAGCCAAACTCGAACCTGCTCGATTCGAACTCCGCCACTTTTCTCACCACGCGAAAATTGCTAGATATTCGTATCTGGCAAAGTCGAGTTAAACCAACGTTGGTGGCAGAAGTGAAACGCTTAGGTTAATTGTTCTGACAGATCATTTTTTTAAAATTTGTTTTATTTTACATTTAGGCACCCGCAACAAATTTGTTTTGACATTTGGCAGAATAGTTTGGTTGCACTTTCTCTTTATCTCTTTCTAACTTATTGGCACTAGAAAAGGAGGAAGATAGGTTGTCTGTAATTCCGAAATTCGAAACAGAGCTGGAAACTAAAAACTCAGTCAAAAAACCGAAAGCATTTGAGTTTAGCGCTGGAATCGCAACAACAATTTCAACGGAGTTAAAACAGTTTACGAGTGGTTTTGGGGCTTAAAACAGTTAAGACAATTACCGGCGGTGTTACCAGGTTTACGTGCGTGTCTCCGCGAAAGTGAGTGAACAGCAGCATCTCGTTGCCCCCAGCTCCTCTCCGCTGTTGATGTCGGCGTCATCTCCCATGACTCAGACTAATCTCTCGGGTCACAACATCAGCTTGCCACCGTGTGACACTGATGTATTCAAGGGTGACTACGAATCATGGCCGACATTTCGCGATATGTTTTCCGCGCTCTATATCCGGAACAATCGACTATCTCCTGTCGAAAAGCTGTTTCACCTCAACCAAAAGACCCAAGGTGAAGCAAAGGAGATAGTCCAAAAGTCCCCCCTTATAGATAGCGGATTCGAACAAGCATGGATGAATCTTACCGATCGGTTCGAGAATAAACGTATACTTGTTAACGTTCAACTCCGAACGTTATTCTCCCTTACCCCAAACCATAAAGAGTCTGGAGCTGCGATAAAACGCCTCCAACGAGAGATCACCAACTGCCTCTCGGCTCTAACGTTGTACGATGTCGACGTGGGCAGCTGGGACGCAGTTGTTGTGCTCTACTCGCCTCCCCGAAACCACTCTCTCTCTATGGGAACAATCCCTTACCCATAAACGCGAAATCCCAAGATGGTGTGAAATGGACGCGTTCCTAACTTCACATTTCCAAACGCTGGAAACCGTGGACGCTATTCGGAAGTCGGTTCAACCTCCTCAGAAAGGGTCGAATTCCCCCACGCGCCAGTCCTCAGTTCCGAAACCTGTGAATACGTTCCAGATTACTATGGTTCCGACCAGCTGCAAAGTATGCACTGAACGGCAACACCCGCTTCGCCAATGCCCACGTTTTCTGGCTATGCATGTAGACTCAAGTTGGGCGACAGTTCAACGGATCCAATTCTGTACGAACTGTTTGGCACACTCACATCAAGTGAAAAATTGTAAAAGTGTGTTCACATGTAGGTCGTGCAATCAACGACATCATACACTATTACATCGCGAGTTGGCTTCGGCCCCCCAATCGAACTCTCGTTCGAACTCTACCCATACAACCTCGCGCCCTAACTCCCCATCTCATCGCGGTCTAAGTGCTGATCAGCAAAGTTTGCCGTCGAACCCCCCTTCGCACTCTCGAGCGAACCCCTCTACCCCTACTATACAGTCCACTGAAGCCCCCTCAACCTCAAATGTGCTTACTTGCTTCACCTCCCGAAGCAAGCAAGTTCTACTCGCTACCGCAATGGTTCACATCTGTCATCGTAACGAATCCTACCTCGCTCGTGCTCTCATCGACCCTGGCTCAGAAGCCACCTTTCTGTCAGAGCGCGTACAAAAACGCTTGCGACTTCCGATGACTACGGTTCAAGCTCAAGTCGCCAGCGTTAATGAAACCGTTACAGCCGTGATGAACAAACTTTGTAAAGTTAGCATCGGCTCCCCCCGATCGGCCGGACTGTGCATTGAAGCCACGGCTCTTGTGCTTCAAAAACTATCCGGCAACCTACCGGTCTGCTCCCTTGACCGGACACTGTTCGATCCTCTTCCCAACCTACCACTAGCTGATGATCGCTTCTACCAAAGCGATCAGATAGATGTCTTGATTGGAGCGGACATCTACCCCCATATCTTGCTGGACGGTATCCGACGGAATATCGTGGGCTCTCTCATCGCCCAGGAGACCGTATTCGGATGGATCATCACCGGCCCACTTTCTCAGGCCCCCCGGCTCCAAACACTAACACCCAATTGTCGTTTTTCAATGAGGTTTCTCCTGATCATCAGCCTGCACGTCTCTGGGACTTGAAAGAAGTTCCCCACCAACGTCTTGGCACTCCAGCCATGAACCTCCATCAAGAGGACGCTCAGCTGGATGCGATCCCATCCACCAGCCAGAATCCTCCACGACGTATTTCCCCAAGGCGTCAAATCGAGGCACCAGGCCGTGTGCGACCCGGGTGGAAATCTTTCCCTGCGGCGGAATGCGTCCCCTCTTACCAACGCCCCACCACGAACACCATTGGAAAGCAGCGAGCCACACGACAGATCCGTCGCGGAGAAGTCTCTCCGATCGTTCCAACGCCGGTGGATGCAAAGACGTGCCACTACTGCGCCGGCCGCCACCCCCTACGCCGCTGCGCAACCTTCTTGGAGCAATCTCCCCCTCACGCCGTGCGACCGTGCTACGGTTGCAATTCTGCACCAACTGTCTGGCATTTTCGCACCGCACGGAGCAATGCACCAGCTTGATGCGATGCCAAAAGTGTCAGAAGCACCATCACACCTTGCTGCACCTCACTGAGCAGCAACCCCACCAAGGACCACAAGTCTCGCCGTTTAACCCCAACACCACCGTGGTGATTGCGAGCGACGCACCCTCTTGTCACCCCGCTCTCCTCTGAACAAAGTTGCAGTACTGCAAAGCGGGCGGTATGTTTACGCCAAACACTCATTCTGACTCGACTGCATACCCCAGCGCTAGTCTTTCGCCCTCCCAGAGAAAGCAGCGCCATCTACTCCCCTGTAGATGCAAATGCATTGCACGTCGGTCAGCGCAGCCAACCTTCCGGACTGCGACCTGTCAACTCTTGACAGGTCAATGAGTTTTTCCTGACTTCCGCCCCCAACTTAACCTTTACTTAACTCTAAGTACAAGTACGATCGCGACGTGTTTTTTGACGACGAGTTTTTTTCCACTGTGCAACCTCGACGCGAGTGCACAATCACCCCATCACAACCAACATCACCACGATCTCCATCACCACGATCCCCATCACCACTATTATCACCATCATCACCACAAACATCACCACCACGATCATCATCAAAAAAAATTTGAGCTTGATTGGACAATTTTTAGCCGTGCCCCCGCCAACATTGAAATGTTTTTCCCCGGTTTTTCTTGAAATGTATCTGGCAGCCCTGTTGGTAAGTACTTATTGAAATGTGTGTGTGTGCGTTTGGCAAATGTGACACACACTCTCTCTTTTTTTGTGGCGGCCCAGTACTGTGTTGTTGTTGTGTACGTCTGACGAAAATTCGCATAAATAAATCATTTTGTATTGCAACTTTCACACGTGGAGATCGACGAATTTAGTGAAATCGTGAAGTTCAAACAAAAAAATTTAAAAGAATATTGTCCAAAAGATTACCTTTAAAAAATTGAACAAATAAATTTTAAAATTAAAAATCCAAAGCGATGACAACCAAAAGATTTCGATCGGATGATGATATTATGTTAATTGGCGTAATTGACCACCAAATTACTGGAGCTAAATTACCAGGAAGAAAACAAGTGCTACAAGTTTTATTTTATAATTTAAGAATAGTTGGTTTAAATTTAAGAGAAAGTTCTAAATTAGTTGTTGCTGAGGTTAGTACGTTTTGGCAAAAAGCACGAATTCCAACACACCATGAAAAACACTGCATTGAGAAGCTGGAAAAATTATACAACGAGTGGAGAGATATTACAAAGCATCATGGTCGAAAAACAGAATGTCAAAACAGGAAAGAAACTGAATTTCAAGATAAATTACATGATTTATTCGATATCGCACACGCAAACGCGATAGAATTAATTAAAATACAAGAAGACAAAGAGTTCTTAAAAAAGCAACGAGAAAAAGGAAGACCAGGTTGTATGCTAGGAACGGATAGAATTGTCATGCAGAAAGAAAAGCGAAAGGCAGTCCAGAAAGAACAAGAAAACCAGCGTCGAATAAAAGAAGATGAACGAAAAGAGTTATATGAACAACATACTCAAAGAGGTATACAATTAAGAATTATATCTTTTAAGCAAATCAGAATTATTGTTGTAAAACAGGTGTGATTGACATTGACGACGAAAACGATATTGAAGTTGTAGCATCAACATCAGCAGGAAATGCATATCCAGGTATATCAGGTATATCCAGAGGTAAAACAAATTTGTTTACACCAAGACTGCTTTCAACTTTGGATAAGTGGAAAATCACTGATGGTGCTGCACTTCATATCCTAAGTGCAACTGCTGACGCGTTGGGCTATGATATCGAAGATCTTATACTAAATCGTTCATCAATTCGTCGAATGCGTCAGAAACATCGTGCAACAACAGCACAAAACATTGCAGCAAACTTTGATGTAAGTACTGTAATGTGTTTGTGTTTTTCCCTATGCTTCTTTTTTTATGTTTTGAGTATAAATTAAGAAACTTGAGTTTTTTTTTCCAGATTCCACGTAGTTTTGTTTTGCATTGGGATGGTACAATGTTACCAGAAATTAGTGGCAGGGAAAAAGTTGATCGCTTGCCAATCATAGTCTCATCTCAAGGTATCGATAAACTACTTGGCATTCCAAAGTTAAAATCTTCGAGTGGAAAAGAAATATCAGATGCCGTGTTTAATTCAATAAAAGAATATGAAATGCTTGATCGAGTTGAAATTATCTGCTTCGACACAACTGCTCATAATACAGGAGCACAAAACGGTGCTGCTGCTCTGCTTGAAGGAAAACTAGGTCGCGATTTATTATATTTTCCCTGCAGACACCATATTTACGAGTTGTTGATCCGTAAAGTGTTTCAAATTAGAGTGGCTACTACAGCCGGTCCAGAAGTGCTAATTTTTAATCGCTTTAGCAAATACTGGAATAATATTGACAAATTAAATTATAAGAGTTGTTTAGAAGATGAACACATTATTACAGTATTGACAGCTGAAGAACGTGGAACAATTTTAAATTACTGCCTAGATAACTTAAAACAAGCTCATAGCAGACGCGACTACAAAGAATTATTACAATTAGTTGTCAGTTTTCTTGGTGGTACGGTGCCGAATTTTAACACCTTTCGTATACCTGTGCAACTTCTCATGCTCGATGGATGTCAAAATCTATTTATGCACTTAAAATGTATTTGTTTCGTAATGAATTCAATATGACCAAACAAGAGCTAAACGGTATACGTAGTGTCTGTCTGTTTATAGTTCGTATTTATGTAAAAGCCTGGTTTGGATGCACTAAAGCAATTGAAGCACCAAATCAAGACCTAAATTTAATTAAAAATATTATAGCTTATCCTGAAAGGGATATAGCTCTTGCTTTGCTACAAAAAATAAGCAATCATTTGTGGTATTTGTCGGAAGAAGCAGTCGGTCTTTCATTCTTCGATCCTAATGTAAGTGTTGCAATTAAAAAAAAAATGGTTCAGGCAATTAATGTTAAAGCAAATACAGAAAAATGCAAGCGAATAATAACTAATCCAACAAATATCGACACATTTGCGCAAAAAGATTTAAGCGATTTTGTAAATTCCAATACACACGCGTTCTTTGATCGCTTAGAAATTTCAAAAGAATTTTTGCAAGTCGATCCGTCGGATTGGAATGAAAGATTTGACTACGCTCAGGGATCACAAATTTGTAAAAACTTATCTGTAGTAAATGATGCAGCTGAAAGAGGCGCCAAATTCATTACAGATTATAATAATAAATTAACCCACAATGAAGAGGAGAAACAATTCCTTTTTCAAGTGGTTAAAGAATATAACATGAATTATCCCACTTTTAAAAAGACTTCACTATTAAATTAAAATAATATTAATGTTACTATGAGTATGTAATTAATAAAAATATTTCAGTTTATTCTTACTTTTCAAATAAATGCAAATAAAATAAAAAAATATATTTTTTTTTGCCTTATTTCTCATAATAAAAACAAAAAGGTGCTTGGGGCACGGCTAAAAATTATCCAATCGTTGTCAAATTTTTTTTTATGCTTTGTGAGACTAAAACGAATATTTTTAGCGCTTGCCGTAACATATATTCGAGAAAATAAATTTGTCCATATAAATAAGGACCGGTCTAATATATATGAATATATGTATATATGTACATGTATATATATATATAAACATTAATGAAACATTAATTAATATGTATTTTAAATTCATTTTCAATAAATCATCAAAGAAAACAATAGCCGCGTTTTATTCACAAGCTATCGGGTGCAGCGCAAATTGAGCGTGAAAAAAACGATCGGGAACAAGTATCGGGCACAATTTGTTTTTCTTTCAACAACGTTTTTCTTTCTGCAATTTTTCTGGTTTTCTACAATAGTTATTTCAGTATTTAAAATGGATACGGATGCTATCCAAGTAATGGAAATGTTGCTCAGTTCATCTTCCGATTCCTTAACAGAAAGTTCATCTTTTTCCTCATCGAATGAAAAAAGGAAAATGGATGCGGTAAAGTATGAAGCATGTGTCTCGTTTCTTTGCGTCACATCAATCGTCATTTTTCGGGTGAATTCAAAATAAAAGAACGCAGGGAGAGAGACCTACCTCGATGGCGGCTTGACAGCTGGCGATGAGATTTCGTCAAACGCTCTCAATATATACAACATATCTTTTTCACACATGGCTGCATGGGAAATTTCGAGGAAAATTTTGAACGCTATTGGAGTCTTTTTCGAGTTGTTCCCCATAGCTACACTTGCTTTTTATCGAGGACAAATCGCAGTTGTTGTTTTGTGTATAAACAAGCTAAAAAATAATTATTAGAACATGATTATGAATTGTTATTAGAACATGTTCTGTATAATCTGTATAAAAACTTCAGGATTTCAACAGTTTTTGTATTTACCGGTGTAAAGTTAGCATACTTTTTCTCAGAATACTGCGAATTCCACGAATTTTGCGTTTTTGCTGTCACTTGGTTCGAACTTAGCAAAATATCAAAAACGATTTGATATTCCCCTTTAAGTAAGTACGACTGATCGGATACACATGTTTCCATAAGCTAGAAGTGGATTTTGACAGCACGTTAGAGATGAGCGATATTTCTGTACCGGTGACTTTGTCACCGTGATTTAAAAGTTACTAATCACTGGAGTGATCGAATATTTTTTGTCCAGTGACAGTGACAGCCTTCGTTCCACGATATTTATTTATATATTCGCTCCTTTCAGTGGTTTGTTCCCGTGCCGTGAATTCGGAACAAATGCAGATCAGCTGCCAAGCTCAGATTTTTTTATCTTTTTTTTTACCGTTATTTGAGACCGTTGTAACCGGAAGTGGCCATGTTTTTTCGGGGGCTGATCAGCCATCTTGGATATATGACCGTTTGAAGGTCAAATAAATGGTACTAATAAAAGGCACTTATTTCATAAACTAAGTTAGCTAACGGAACAAACGAAGTACTGTTGGAAAGGTATTTTTAATACCTTTCATTTATGTAATACATATTTTTATCCACAACATGGCTGTGAAGGAGTTATATTGATTTTTAGAAAAATGTGACAAGTTGACCTTGAAACAACAATTTTTTTCTTCCAAACGGACACATTAAGGCATAAAATAAATTACAGTTATGGAAAGCTTGTTCTTCTACCTTTAAAATGGTATATAATATGTTATACTTACTATTGAATTACATTACTTTAGCTTTACCTTTCAAAATTTCAATTACAATTCTGCCTGTCCCGCTCTAATGGAAAACGTTTGAAATTAAAAAATTTTGATAAAAAATCGCGTGAAATTTTTTTGTTAAGTTAGAGCGCCGCAGGCAAAAAATTTTTATGAAAAATCGCGCGATTTTTCATAAAAATTTTTTAATTTCAAATGTTTTTCTGAGTTTGCACTTGTTTGTTTAGAGAAAAGTAAAGCTAAAGTAATGTAATTCAATAGTAAGTATAACATATTATATACCATTTTAAAAGTAAAAGAACAAGCTTTCCATAACTGTAATTTGTTTTACACCTTAATGTGTCCGTTTGGAAGAAATAAATTGTTGTTTCAAGGTCAACTTGTCACAATTTTCTAAAAATCAATTCACAGCCATGTTATGGACAAAAATGTGTATTACATAAATGAAAGGTATTAAAAATACCTTTCCAACAGTACTTCGTTTGTTCCGTTAGCTTACTTAGTTTATGAAATAAGTGCCTTTTATTAGTACCATTTATTTGACCTTCAAACGGTCATAAATCCAAGATGGCTGACCAGCCCCCGATAAAAAGCAGCCACTTCCGTTCCTGATGGCCCTATCTAACGGTAAAAAAAAGATGAACAAAATCTGAGCTTGGCAGCTATTCTGCATTTATGCCTAATAAATATGTAAATAAATAAAAAATACAGGATAGTATTTACCAGAACTACCAGAAAGCACATTGTTATATTTCTCGTGGTTAGTGGCAGTGCATTATATGTATGTATTATGTATGGTATTAAATTTTTTAATTTCAAATGTTTTTCTGAGTTTGCACTTGTTTGTTTAGAGAAAAGTAAAGCTAAAGTAATGTAATTCAATAGTAAGTATAACATATTATATACCATTTTAAAAGTAAAAGAACAAGCTTTCCATAACTGTAATTTGTTTTACACCTTAATGTGTCCGTTTGGAAGAAATAAATTGTTGTTTCAAGGTCAACTTGTCACAATTTTCTAAAAATCAATTCACAACCATGTTATGGACAAAAATGTGTATTACATAAATGAAAGGTATAAAAATACCTTTCCAACAGTACTTCGTTTGTTCCGTTAGCTTACTTAGTTTATGAAATAAGTGCCTTTTATTAGTACCATTTTTTTGACCTTCAAACGGTCATAAATCCAAGATGGCTGACCAGCCCCCGATAAAAAGCAGCCACTTCCGTTCCTGATGGCCCTATCTAACGGTAAAAAAAAGATGAACAAAATCTGAGCTTGGCAGCTATTCTGCATTTATGCCTAATAAATATGTAAATAAATAAAAAATACAGGATAGTATTTACCAGAACTACCAGAAAGCACATTGTTATATTTCTCGTGGTTAGTGGCAGTGCATTATATGTATGGTATTAGAAAAACCTTGTAATAAAATACATACGTTTATAAATTATATTATCAAGTTTATAATATTATTTTTAAACAATTACACAAACACGGTTTTTATGAAAATGTTGCTTTATTTTATATTAAATTCTAATCTAATTTTTTCGATATTTAAACATGTTAAAACTTCTGATATCGCTTACTTTTACCAAAGTCACGGTGACTTAAAGTCACTGGTTAAAATAACGGTGACAGAAATGTCACAGTCACTGCTATCACCGTTCCTAAAAAATCACTGGAATGTTCATCTCTACAGCACGTCAAGTTCTTTGAAGTGCTTATAAGTACGACTAATCAGGCTTTAAGGCTGCTCGCACACTGCATGCGTTTTTCGTTCGCACCCATTTGAATGGGATCGTTCGCATGAATTCTGACGAAGTTTTTTTCCTTTTTGTTCAATTAATTATGCAGGTGATGAAATTCACCAAAATTACTTCTTTTCGCGAAAACCTCACGAACCCAAATCTTCCTTTTGAAAAATTTTCCTTTTAGATAAGAATTTTCTAATAAAAAAAAGTCATCAACCGTGTCCATTATGTTATGGACACATATGGAGCATATGTTGTTTTTGCCTTATTCCAAGAGGCCGGTGACTAAGACGACAATCGTCTCTGACGAGTCACGACGACGTAACAAACCTATTCCAAGAGTCACGGAACTCGTCTCATCTTGCTCTTACGTCGCAGTCGTCGGACTATACGTTTATTTTACAGCCATTGTTATTTGCCAAAAAGGTTTGCGCACAGGATACAAATTTTAGTGATGGTAGACGAAAATATTATAATTGTGGTTAATTTCCATTAATGAAAACCTTATAAATTTGTGTTTTTTGGCAACAAACGTTGCCAAAATATAGAATAAACTTAGCAAATTATATGTAGATTGATATACATATGTGCTATTGTATATTATTTCGTTTAAATTGTAGCAAAAAATTGTTTTCCTCTTTTTGGTAGTTTGCAACAATGAAGCAAATGATAAACAAAGACAGTTTCAATTCCACGCGGAGAATTGAGCAATCTTAAAATGCTTTTATAAGTGCTTTTAAACAAACACTTACATAAAACATAAAACAACACACTGCATTTTTATTTTATGCGTCGAGTTGTGCCCGAAAATATGGACTCTGTCGATTAAGTTTTGGATGTGGAAATTGATGTGAATTTTTTTTCCTTTTCTAGAATCATTATTAAAATCATCAATTTCATATACAGTGTTCCACTAATCTCTTCGTACAGCACTTGGTCAAAACTTTATTAATAAAAAAAAGGTAATGTGTAGCAAGAATTTAAAAAAAAATTTAATACAGCTTTGTTTATTAAGCCATTTACGTCAATTTAACAAAAAAGTAAACCAATTTCATCAATTAATCCAAAAGTTATTAACTAAAATCGCAACAAAGTCAAAGTACATCCCGGTATTGTGATCTTGCTGAAAATAATATCTCTGAAATACGCCCAATTTTTCGGCACTTGGCTTCAAATTTCTCTTCAATATATCGATGTATGCACGGTGGTCCATAACTTTCTCAAGTTATGAGGAAGTTAAGTCCAAGTTACCAACACCACTAGCACTGTGGAACACTGCACCACTAGCACTGCACTTAGTGGAACACTGTATGTAGCTACATATATGTAACTAAGAAAAATTATATAAAGCATAAATACGAGTTCTAGCTTTATATTGTGCATTAAATTAATTTATGTTTTGTATGAGACGACAACTAAAAAGCACTCGTCTTTTAAGACGATAATCGTCTCTAAATCGTCTCTTGGAATACATCAAGACGTCGTTGACGATTTGGAGACGATTTTAAGACGACCGTGACTCTTGGAATAAGGCCCAGAGTGTGCGGACTCTTTCGGACGAATCGTTTTCGTCAGAATTCGTGCGAACGAAAAACGCATGCAGTGTGCGAGCAGGCTAAGACTGCGTGATCGAATTTCATTTTGACAGCAACGCAACGCACGACGCCGTGATTTAGGTACAGGGTTAGACACCGAAACTGAAGCAAAACGAAGTTCCAAAAAGCAAAATTTCAATCAAAAACCATAAAATGTAAAATGGAAAAGAAATCTGCAGCCGGATTCTAAGATTCTCCTAGCTAAAGCTAAAACTCCATCGCTAAAATGTTAAAAATAAACTGACCGAAAAGTTTTAGCGACGTCGCTAAAATGCGATTCTGAGTCTTGCGTATCGTAGCTAAAAATGTTGTTTCTTCTACTCGCCACCATTGCGCTATTTTAGCCATTTGAAGTGTCAAATTTTTGGGTATAAATTACAAATGAAATTTAAAATTTTTGTTGTTTGAAATTTGCACTTCAATAATAAATTCGCGAACAAGATGTATGCTGCTATTTAATTCAGATATTTATATTAATAATCTGCGAAAAAGAAGAGATTTACGGAGTTCCACGGACATATTTGATATGTCGAACAACAGCTTCATCGAAATTTTCAGATTTCTAAAAGATGTTTGTCTGCAAATGATTGAGGAGTTTACTCCATTAATGGAAATAGGTAAAATTAGCACTAGGCTTCCACCTAAACTTCGATTTTTGGTCGCTTTAAGATTCTTGGCACAAGGTAAGAACTAATTCCTGAAAATAATAATTATCTAAATATCTTCAATTCTTCATTAGGCAGTTATCAGCGTTCGATTGGGCATGACTTTCTGCTTAATGTCTCCCAAAGCTATGTCAGTCGATGCGTTAGGGTGGTCCATAACTTTCTCAAGTTATGAGGAAGTTAAGTCCAAGTTACCAACACCACTAGCACTGTGGAACACTGCACCACTAGCACTGCACTTAGTGGAACACTGTATGTAGCTACATATATGTAACTAAGAAAAATTATATAAAGCATAAATACGAGTTCTAGCTTTATATTGTGCATTAAATTAATTTATGTTTTGTATGAGACGACAACTAAAAAGCACTCGTCTTTTAAGACGATAATCGTCTCTAAATCGTCTCTTGGAATACATCAAGACGTCGTTGACGATTTAGAGACGATTTTAAGACGACCGTGACTCTTGGAATAAGGCCCAGAGTGTGCGGACTCTTTCGGACGAATCGTTTTCGTCAGAATTCGTGCGAACGAAAAACGCATGCAGTGTGCGAGCAGGCTAAGACTGCGTGGTCGAATTTCATTTTGACAGCAACGCAACGCACGACGCCGTGATTTAGGTACAGGGTTAGACACCGAAACTGAAGCAAAACGAAGTTCCAAAAAGCAAAATTTCAATCAAAAACCATAAAATGTAAAATGGAAAAGAAATCTGCAGCCGGATTCTAAGATTCTCCTAGCTAAAGCTAAAACTCCATCGCTAAAATGTTAAAAATAAACTGACCGAAAAGTTTTAGCGACGTCGCTAAAATGCGATTCTGAGTCTTGCGTATCGTAGCTAAAAATGTTGTTTCTTCTACTCGCCACCATTGCGCTATTTTAGCCATTTGAAGTGTCAAATTTTTGGGTATAAATTACAAATGAAATTTAAAATTTTTGTTGTTTGAAATTTGCACTTCAATAATAAATTCGCGAACAAGATGTATGCTGCTATTTAATTCAGATATTTATATTAATAATCTGCGAAAAAGAAGAGATTTACGGAGTTCCACGGACATATTTGATATGTCGAACAACAGCTTCATCGAAATTTTCAGATTTCTAAAAGATGTTTGTCTGCAAATGATTGAGGAGTTTACTCCATTAATGGAAATAGGTAAAATTAGCACTAGGCTTCCACCTAAACTTCGATTTTTGGTCGCTTTAAGATTCTTGGCACAAGGTAAGAACTAATTCCTGAAAATAATAATTATCTAAATATCTTCAATTCTTCATTAGGCAGTTATCAGCGTTCGATTGGGCATGACTTTCTGCTTAATGTCTCCCAAAGCTGTGTCAGTCGATGCGTTAGGGAAGTCGTCAACATTTTTGATCGGCACTTACTAACCAAATAAAACAGTGTAAGTGAATAGCATACATGCATTATAAATATATTTATTTAAATGACAGTGTATTTGCTTTATTTTTTAGATTTTTTGAAAAGTTCGGATTCCCAAGGGTGATAGGGGCAATCGACGGTTCGCATATTAAAATCAAACGTCCCTTTCGTGGAATGGAACACATATGTATATGTATGTAGAAAAGGGGGACATTCCATCAATCTGCAAATAGTTAGTTAAAAAATGTTGCCAATAAAAGTAATTTATGATTCACGTTAGGTGTGCGACAACAAACTGCGAATTTTGGACTGCAACGCGCGTTTTGGTGGGACTGCACATGATGCATCCGTGGAGTTTCCGTTTGGATCGAGCGCTCTAAAGATGTTATTGGAAAATATGTATTCTAATGGAGAGCGAAATTTTTGGCTATTAGGTAACAGGTATTTTATATCCTCATTTCCTTTATTTAAATGTCAATTTATTTGTAGGAGACAGTGGATACCCGCACACGCCATTCTTAATGACCCCCATTTTAAGCCAAACAACAGAAGCGGAGGATAATTATAATCGCGCTCATAAGAAAGCCAGAAACTGTGTTGAGCGATGTTTTGGTGTTTTAAAATCAAGATTTGGATGTCTCTCAGCGGAAAGGATTTTAATGTACGACCCTATAACTGCAGGCAAAATCATTAATGCATGTGTTATATTGCACAATATATTGATTTTGAACCAAGTGCCATATGATGACCAAATTTTAATTGAATTCAGATAATCGAGATGACAGCAACTACAATGATAGTGATGGAAACAATGCCATTCCGCAAGGAATTTTAGCTAGGCGAAAGATTGTAAATGATTATTTTCAATAATTTCATTCGTAAATGTACTTAAAATCGAATAAAAAGATTCGAGATTTCTGTTTATTAGTTTATATATATTTAAATTCAGTTCTTTCAAAAGCCTGTTGTTTTTTCGTAGTTCCCTTAATTTTTTATTTCTGTATTCTGTTTCCATTGCCATTTTCTTCTCTTCCAGTTTAAGAAATCGAAAATTAATATCGAATCGCTTCGATTTTTTACGTGGAGTATATATTTATATTCGCTTGCATTGTTAGTGTAAAATAAAAGAAACAAAGTCGATCTGAATGAAAGCATTGCTCAAATCGAGCAATGATCACAGCCTGCCAAAATAAAATCTCAGAGCATTAGCATCGACGAAATTCATGTCAGAAGCCAACGAAGCCATACGAAGTTAGAAAAACACGACTGGGAGCCAGCGCTCAGAAAATTTTACGAACCACTTTTTTGGCGATTTGAGCTATCTATCTGTTATGTCTGGGAAGAAAATAAAATTTCCCCTTCGCAGCTAGTCTGGTCGCTAGACGTCGTTATAATTCTAATATCATAGCAAGAGTTTGTCTTCTTCTTTTCTTTTTTTTTTTACTTAGGGCAATTGATATTTGGGCACCATAATTTAGGGCACCACCAACATTTGTTTGACATCGATGAACCATTTATGCGCTCTCGCAATGTATGTCGCGCTGAAATTTCCACGTATGTAGGCTTGCTGACACATCGTGTGTCGGTTTTCAAAAAAATTTTGATTCTCTGGGTACATGTCATCTAAAATGTGGTGTGCGAACCACAAAAAAAATGCAAAAAAAATCATTCCGCTCTAATCGTGAAGGAATGCATTTCGACGAAAGAATGAATAGTGAAAAAAATTTTAGTGCGAGCTTGATCGATTTTTTAAAGAATGAACCCTCACAGTGGCAGGTGAAAAGTGAGATTTATAAAAACAAAGTTTGCTTTTATTTTCTTTTACCCTTTTTTTAAAACAAATATATGCAACTAGCATGGAAATCACATCATCCACTTTTTTCTTTGGCATATTCACTCACTATTGGCGACAAAATGTAAAATAAACCGTGCACTGCCCGGAAATGAGCGGGCTACATGTACGTCGTCTGGGGGCCACTCAATGGGCGAAAGTATATTTGTTCTAAATTAAGCAACGATGAAAAATGTGTATGCATAAAAATCTATTTTTAGTCATATTCTTTAATTTCTTTATTCTATTGTGAGAATTGCATAGGAGGTTGGTTTCCTGTAAATTAAATAATTTTAAATAAATGGCTTTTATATTTATATATATCTAATATACATCTTATATAAAGAGAAATAAATTTAACTTACTAAAATGCCGGTAAAATCCGGGTGCAGAATATGTGAGGTTCTTACTTCATATACGTGTTCTAATTGCAATCAAGCTTACTATTGCACTATTAAGCATCAAAAACAAGACTGGAAGTCACATAAAACCAATTGTTATCCTTTTAAAGTAATTTAAAGTTTGTGCGATGAGGTAAAAACTATTTAATGACGGCTTTGTTTTTGAAAATATTTAAGATTGAAGAAAATGTGGACCTTGGTCGATTTTTATTAACAACTAGAAATATCAAACCATTTGAAATAATTTTAAAAGAAGCTCCAATAATTCGAGGACCTTCTCAAATAACTGGAGCTGTTTGTTTGGGATGCTTAAATGGAATATCACCGAATGATTACATCAACTGCCAACAATGTGGCTGGCCACTTTGCGGAACTGGTTGCAGCGCAAGTTATGAGCATAAAAATGAGTGCGAACTAACTGCTAAAAGAGGGATTAAGGTTTGTGTTAAAAGTGCAAAAATCGACTTCGTCTATAAGATAACTACATACATATAACAAACATTATATATCTAATAGTACATCTTTTATTTTCCGAATAAAATAAGTACACTATATGAGATTATTTTTTCCCTTTCCGATTTTCCTTATCGCAATTTGTCCAAAAATAGCATTATTGACATTTCCATTGAAAAGTCCACCGTAACCTTTTTTTTGTCACCTTCGGTGCAAAAAAGCATAAATTCTTATCATAACTTCTGCGTCATTAGGTGCAATTGATTTAAAATTTAATTTGAAAGCAAGCAAATTTTAATTAAAAGCAAGCAAAAATATTTTCCAATGACAAAATTATAAAAACAAAGTAACATTATTTCAGATCATATTAACGCCCTTATAAACGATAAACGCTTTTTCAGTTTAACACAGTTTTGTTTTGTGCTTTTCGTAATTTTTCGTTGGTTTGACAGTGGGAGGCTAACAGTTTGTTGTTAGTATTTTCACATGCTTTGCATCTTTTGTTACGTGACGGGGTATAATGGATGACGAATTTCCAGAGAAAAAATTGTTCAAACAGACGCAAGCAAAGAGGCTAGCGTCAAATTATGCGTTATAATTTGTATTTTGCCTACCAAAAGGTTTCGGAAATTATTTCTTTAAACAAATAAAGAACAAGCAGAATAAGCGAAAAAACATCTGAATTTATCTGTGTTTTTCTTTATATTGAAGATGTGTCACGTTCCCATATTTAGTAAATGTAAGGCAGAGTAAAAACTTTTGTTTTCAATTTACTAAGGTAATTCATTCTTCTAAATTTTAATAGGTTTGATTACCTTTTTTCAGTAATTGAAATTTGAGTAATTGTAACTTCATTCTTTTTTTAGAGCAAATGCAGTGCAACTCATTCTATTTTCTGATTTATGATATTTATTTATTTAGAGTCTGATTTATGACATTATTTTAATGACTTTTTTAAAGATTGTTTATATTACCATGGTTTAAACGTCAAATAATTGATAATAATTAAAATTAGATATCTAAGCCAGATATAAACTTATATGTTATATGATATGCTATAAATTTATGGTATATACTTTTTTGCCAAAACTTAACTTTGCTGAAGGAAGTTTTTCGACTTTGCACAAATAAGAAAACGTAGAAACGAAAAGCAACGATTTCTGAATGTATTTCCACAGGTTTTGAAGACTTTGTTACATATTTGTGAATTATGAATAGTAGAATACGTACCAAATACAAATCGAAAAAAAGAAGAAAGCATCACTGTCAATTCTAAATGAGAATTCGTCAAATGTAATTGAGAAAAGAACAATTGAAATTGAGATTTCTCTAATTGTAATTTGAAAAAGAACAGTTTAGAGAAAGAACAATTGAAACATATTTTCTAATTGGAATTGAGAAAAGCAAAATTGAAATTTAGAAAAGAACATAGCAAATTGAGAAAAGAACAAATGAAATTAAGAAAAGAACAAATCGAATTAACAAAAGAACAAATAAAAGCAAAACGGCAAAACAAAAAAAGGAATTTTTAATTTTTTTTCTATGTATATTGTTGATAGAAACAAATTGTTGATAAGTTTTTCTTTATAACCAGATGTTGTAAATCTTCAATATTAGCGCAGTTTGCATCTACTCGTATGTACAGTTGTCACACAATTTATTCGTACACCCTGCATTGCATACAAAATATGCAGTTTTTTACTTTAAGTATTTGCAATTAGTCCATTATTTCTCTTGGATCAATGTAAGAATGTTGTTTTCTTTATGATATGCCACAAAAAACAACCGTTATATCTGCGCACACAGAATAGTTCCATGAAAAACAAACAGAGATAGTAAAATATTGCAAAAAAATTATTCATACACTCTCTTCTTATGATCCTGTTGCTGCAAATATAACGGTAATCGACATCTGAGTTTTGACTAATTTTGTTGAAAAAGAAGTATCAACAAAACCAGTATTGGTTATTCTAAGCATTTTCTGTCGATTGGCAGCAAATCACCAACAAGCCGGAAGGCCAAAAATATTAACTCCGCGTGAGGAGCTTCCGTTGTGCAAAAACAAATATCTTTTGACTCTCTTGGAATTTTTTATTCCGGTTTTTTTTATTGGATTCTTCTAATCTTAATCTTTAATGTGAGACTAAAATCATAAAAATCGATTGCTGAAAACCAGAGATATGAGAGTTTCAATCAGGGTACCTATTAAAATTTTCTTAAAAGCCTAAAAAAGAGATTATAAAAATAATACGGTTATTTTTATTTAATGATTAAAGACTTTTTATTATCAATAACGAACATACTAATAAAATAGATTAATAAAAATAAGGTAATAAATAAGGAACTAATGCAAATTAAACAATTTTTTCAAAACATTCATTGATAGAATTCCGCTCATCTAGTAGTAAATTTTGTGCATCACTGTCTAACTCGATTGAGCTAGATTTCCATTTTTGACGGATATTTGAAATATATGGATCCGATGTGCACAGCAAAACTGCAAGCAGATCCTCATTGGTACAATATCTTGAAATTTTCCTTGTGTTGTGTTCACGAAAGAATCTGTAATCCTTGTTTCTTTTTTCTTGTGCTTCTTCAGACAGATCACCAAGTGGAAGTAGACTATTTTCAATTATTTGCTCGCCATGATAAAGAATTTTATGAATTGTTGATGGCATATTCCTCCAGGGATATTTTTCGTTGTAAATTTCTGCGGTTTTCTTTGCATATTCACCAAATTTTTTGGCATCAATCATCCTGCTGCATGCTATAACTTCTATTATAATTTTGAATCGCTTAATTAATTCAACGTCCACTCCTGTAATGAAAGCTGCCGTTTCAGGATCTGAGAAAAATCTTCTAGCGGTGTTTCCATCATTCGTATTTCCCTCTCCTTGTTTTGGCTGGTCAATTATTAGCCCTATTTCACGATATTGTTCCTGTATTTGGCTTTTTTTCAGCTTCCGTTTCTCCATATTCACTGCATTTTGTCTAACCGTTCCTGTTGCTCCGAATTCTAAATCATAGCCCAATTTGAGTATATGTTCCATGAAACGAATTCTAGTGTGAAGAGGCGAAAATCCGAATTCGTATGCCTCTTCAGAATTTTCCTAAATTTTCCATTTTACAGGTAAAATATATTAGGACAGGTACATTTACAGTACATATGTAATAAGAGCTAATTACCTGATAATTAGAAAAACTTAATTAGTGCAAATATACATATAATTTGAAAGAAAAGTATAACACTAACAAAAAAAAAATAACGGAAAACATGTTAAAAACGTTTGCAGTGTGTGACTTTGACTCATATAATGGGGTCTAGCGCCCGGTGGGGCAAACCGATGCAAAAAAAATTGGTATGGGCTTTTAGAGGAAACTTTCAGCTTTACAATGGTGTAAAATTTGTTTTGGAGCACTTTGGAGCGCAAAAGTCCTGCTCCAAAATACGACGAAATTTAACCAAAATTGGAGCATTTCTGGAATTCTTGTTACGTAATAACTATACCACAGTTTTACTCAATTGTAACAACATTTGACAATGAATATATCCAAGAATTTAATAAAAAAAACCGGAACTTAATATCTGAAATATTGACAGAGATATGGATATCTAAATCTGTGAAAAGTTGAAAAAATGTATTTATTTTAGTTGAAAATAAAAAGTGCTGTTTTTTATTGCATAGTTACTAATGAAATAATCAAGATAAAGCTGTAATTTTTTGGCTCCCTAGGTTCTCAGGTTTCTACTTTCATATGACCTAACCCATTTTGAAATCGGTGACATTGAAAAAAGTGACTTTTGGCCGCTAAGTTGAAAAACCGGCCACTGTGCGCCGTAAGCCATACACATCTAATATTAACAAAAAGAAGAGATTAGAATTTGCCAAATTCTACGTAAAGGAGTCAGATTCTTTTTGGGAGAATGTCATCTTCATGATGAATCAAAATTCAATGTTTTCGGACCAGACGGACCTCCAAAAGTTTGGCGCAAAGTAAATACAGAGCTGAGGGTGTACGAATAAATTGTGTGACCACTGTATATACCACAAGACTATGGAAACTCCTCTTATTTCGTGAGAGAGCTCAAAACAATTTTCACATACAGTGTATGTGCATTTTATGGTGAAATTGTCGACTTGTTACAAGCTAAAACGGGCTATCACAAAGCATGATATCTGAAAAGGTAAACCGTTTTGCTTTGTTACCACACCGCCACAAAATGATAGGTTGAATTAGTGGCAGGGATACCAATGACAAATTTATTACTCATTATTTTTTTGATTTTTAAGTAAACATTACTAGAAAAACTACTTTGCATTTATGAGTTCTCGGAGTTTTGACGATTTCTAAGGGCCATATTACATTGCAAACAGTTGTTCGATCAAACAGTCCAATGAAATGAACTATTTTACTCTCCCGTCAAATCTGTTTGCTTGCTATTTCACATTGCAAACACAAACAGTCAAAAACTTTCCGTAGTACATATACATAATTAGAGTTGCTTTGTGCAATTATTTTCACGCAGTCCTCCTTTTTCCGGTATAAGTGCAACTTTTTCATTCCAAAACATGTATACTTTTTTATTACACCACACAACAACTCTGTTCTGTTTGTAGTTTGCATGCATCGCCTGCAAACAGCGTATTTGCTGTGCCAACCGTTTTCATTCTCTCACGGATGAACTGAGAGTTGACAGCTTTATACAGAAAACAAAAACAATGTGACTGTTTGATCGAACAACTGTTTGCAATTTAATATGGGCCTAAGCTGTTTGGAAATATTAAAAAGTAATGTAAACTTAGTTGTTTTTGTAATTTTTCATTTCTCTAAACAGCTGACTAAATTTGTGAAATGAGCAATTTTTATGAATTTTAACTTCGTTTTACTTGCAAAATATTCAATATTATGCAACTATATGACTTAAAAAAGGTTTCATGTTCATTTCGTTGGTTTTAAAACGTTGCACGATATGCGTGGGGGCGATTACCCATTGTAAGAGTGTGAGCCGGGTACTTCCATTATATCGAGGTGTTGTTGGAGGTAAACTTTATTGTCCTTTTCCTTTGAAATTAAAGACATCGCTAGAAAAATATTTAAAAAACACAGTGACCAGGATAGAGTTCGGATTGTGGAAACCGCCAACCGAGATGGAGATTGGAAAGCTTATGAGGTCGAGCCCAATTAATGCGGACTGGTGAACACCACCTAATGAGCAGATGGGTTCGTCGCGACGCGAATTTACGGTGGTTGACTGGTGGTCGCCGGAACAACATTTTATTTGTTCTCTCTGTTGGTGGACTTTGAGGAAGTCAGTCGAACTACTCATAATTACGACAAACATTAGCGAATTTTTTTTCCTAACATAGTGCTTTTCAAAAAAATTGTGGCCGAACTATGAATAACACAAAGGAGGCGTGCAAAATCACCAAGCAATCTTCTTCATTTATCGATTTCATGAAAATACGTGGACGGTGAGAAAATTATTTGATACTTGAATTCTAAGTTCGACCGAAATCCGAACAAGAAAGGTGCATCGCAAAATACGAAATACCAATGGGTTCCCTGAGACCAAAGAATTGAAGTTTTAATAAGGGAACGACGGTGTGTGTAATACAGGTGATATTGGCATAGCACGGTGGAGACATATCTGCGAGTCGTCATTTGCGACGGCTGCTACTAATTAGACCATTATAAGTCTAAAGTAAAAGAACACACAAACCTACTACTTCCACGGGACCCGGGAGCGGAGTGAACGGTGACGTCGGGACAGGACACAAAACGTGGTCTAGTGGGGGTGAAGAATAGTGTGGTGTGCTCCTCTACACCAGAGACTGCGGTGAGTGCTGTGGCAGCGATCCCACCGCGCAGCAGTGGTCGGCGTAGATGAGCAACATGGTGGTGTGGATAATTGCATACCGTTTCTACGTGGAAGCGCAGCTGGTGGCGACAAGCGAGCCTCGAGCTCATTCCACGTCGGCTATGGTGAGCGAAGTGGTCGTTGAAGCTGATGAGAAAGCTGCGTGGGCTGGAAGCCCTTAACTGACGCCAATGACTTCTTGGTGAGAATGTGCAGCTGGGAGCTGCGTGAGGTCCAGGTCGCGCAGCATCGGCGATAGAGAGCGTCGTGAATAGAAAGTCGTGCCTTGACAGTGCGACAGGTGTGGCGAATATTAGCGATGAACGCAGTTTCCGACTATTCAGCCGGGAGCGTTGTGGCATAGGCGGTAATGCTTTCTTTGATGGTAGCTCCCCTGACACGTTGAATTTTCCACGCTTATCTTCTTGGTGTTCCTGGAGGA
The DNA here is from genome assembly GCA_943737955.2 of Myopa tessellatipennis. Taxonomy (NCBI): domain Eukaryota; kingdom Metazoa; phylum Arthropoda; class Insecta; order Diptera; family Conopidae; genus Myopa; species Myopa tessellatipennis. The sequence continues at coordinate 18,543,668 of OX031315.1, forward strand.
TTAACGGTAGTTGTGGCGCTATACGCTGAGGTGGCGAATTCGTTTGGATGACGGCTGGCAGTACCAGCATCTGACCCAAACGGAAACATGCGTACTCTGGAAGAGTGACCCTCATAATTGTTTTGAAGAGAAAGAAAATATGGTTCGACACAAACTCGTTAAGGATACTAGTTTGGTGGCAGGGCGTGTAGCACGACTTTTTTCTGTGACTATGTAGTGTCTCTGTGCATCATTTCTACAAAATTTTCTTCACGTACCTTTTCGGAGGGGGATAGCAAGCAAGTTTTGAGAAGTTCCTCCTCCTCGCAAAAATAGTCGAATTGTTGTTCGATAGTGACTTTGTTAAAGAAGGCTACTTTTTGATAGGGGCTATCGGAAGTTAGCATTGGAAGTGGTCCGCTGATGATCCACCCAAACACAGTTTGTTGGGCTATTATCGAACCCAGAATGCCACGATAGTTACCGTCAAGCAGGATTGGACGATGCAGCTCCAATGAGGACATCAATCTGCTGACTCTTGGCGATATACACGTCATCGAGCTCGATGTTTCTGGGGAGGCTGCAGAGCAGCCCACTATCTAATGAATGAGCAGGTAACTTTCCCGTTACTTGAGACAGTACTAGAGCTGTTACCTGAATTTAGAAGTTCGAATCGCGAGGTGGTTTAAGAAAAAAGTCACATGACTTTGCAACTTTCGGAGAGACCGTTTCGTTGAGGCCGCTAATAATTTCGCTTACAGGCTGCATTAGTAGTTTTAACACATGTTGAATGCGCTCAGAGGTGAACGAGACCTCTGATTCTGGATCGATCAGTGCACGAGCGGTATAGAAAGTACCGTCGCGACATATGGTTACCATAGCGGTACCCAACAATACCTGTTTTGTCGCGGCAACCTGGCATACCGGATGAGTTTCCGACTGATTGAGCTGAGAGGACTGTATATTTAATTGTTGATTTTGTTGAGCTGATGTTGAAGACCTCGGAGAGGGATCAACTAATGCGATCCTTGGAGAGGATTCAGATATTTATGACCTCGGAAACGTTAAACGCAAAAAGTGCACACAACAAAAGCCTTTATTTTTGTTCTTCGTTTTTCACTGTATCGAAACATCATGAAAAAAACACAAAACACGTGGCTATGCAAAGTAGTTGGAGCACACAAGCACAGTTTTTTCTCTCTATCGAAGGTGCGCTACACAGAGCGAGAGGATCATAACCATAAACCCACGTTTGCTTGCTTATAGCGTGGCTGCGCAAAATAGTTGTAGCACACAAGCAAAGTTTTTATAATCACTATGGCTAAAAAGCGCGGCACCAAGAGCGAAAAAACACAGATTGCAGAGCGCACTAATGATTTCTATGTGAGCTAAGGTTATGGAGATCCAGGTGTTGGATTTTTTTTAATAAAAAACACTTATAGTTAATTTGCTGGAGCGCTATCTGGATAGTATTGTACCAATGCTTTCCTGGGAAAGGTAGTGTAGTTAAATTAAAGGCAGGGCTTTAATATTTTGTTTAAGTGTTGTTCATTGTGTGTTTCTTTTAAAATATACACTTTTACATGTTCTTTACGAACGTGGGCTAACTGGGTCATTTTTATTTTCGGATTTTTTCCTTTCTCTAATCGAAAATATAAAAAAAAAACAAAAAATGTTCTTCTTTTTCCAACGTTTCGTAGGTTTTTCTCCCACGTCGTTAGGGATTTTCCTTTATTGAGCTGTCTTTCTTACATTAGTAAGAAATTGTAACTTTAAATAAAAAACTAGACGGTAATTTTGGTGTTGTCACTATAGAGTTCCTATCGCGATTGTGTAGATATTGCTGATGTTGTCTATGTCCTCTTTATTGTTCATCGTTCTTCTCTGTTTTTGTTGTGTTCGCAATCTTTCCAATGTATACTGGGTGTTTTGTCTATTTTCGTTGTCTAATCTTTTGATGTTTTCTAAATCTGCTATATGGTTATGTTCTTTTAAATGTTTGCTCAATGCTGTGGTTTGTTTTTTATTCATAATGTCTCGTCCGTGTTCTGCCATTCTATTCTTGACGGTACGTTTCGTTGTCCCTATATATACCTTTTCGCAGCTTTCTTTATCGTTCCCTTTGCATTTGATTTCGTATACCACATTGTTTTTATTTTCTATCGGTACTTTGTTTGTATGCAAAAGTTATTTTGTCGTTATTAAAAATTTTTTTGATTTTACTTTTCTCTGTCGTGTGTGGTATGTATGATACCTTAAAATATTTTTTGTTTGTATCGTTTTCTTGTTTATTTTGTTGGGTTTCGTTGTTGTTTTTTCTCCTACGTAGTTTTGCTATGTTGGTTTTTAGTATAATATATTATTAATAAGATATTTTGGATAGTTGTTAGCTTGTAGAACAAGAAACTAATTAGTAGAAAAACACAGTGGTCACAGCAAAAATCAATATACACTTTTTCGTTTGTTAATATTGTATATGTTGTTCTGCTGCAGCTGTGACGTCCTTCCTCCTTGCTGGTTGTTGTCGTAAGAGATCGAAAGAATTGTCGGTGGTTCGCTCGTTCAGGACTCGACCCCGTGGGGAATAGCTCGCAGTCGAGCGTTCAGGTCGCCTCTCCTGCTAGGTGTCAGTGCTGTGAGCGAGCGCTGACATGTAAAGGAGTGGCACCTGAAGCGTTTGGCGTAAACAGTATTAACGAAACCGCTAACCGATTTGAGTAGAGGATTATTGTAATAGTAGTAAAGATTGCAACTATTCAACTGAAACACATTTATGGAAACATACTTTATACTTTGAGACATATACTAATCTTACTTGGATTAAAAGCATGAACACCTGATTTTCTTTAGATATACCACAAATGTATTATTTCTTTTCATAAATATATTAAACTAATCGAACTACTAAGGTCAACATTAAGGAGTTTACTATACCCCATCCTATGTATCAATGCATTACGACATTGCGATGTCTTCTCTTAAAAAATGATGATGCAAATAAATGGAACAACTTCGCCTCTCTCGAATCATTAAATGATATTCGTCGAGGATCTGTACAATGGAGGGCCGATTTGGAAAGTATTGGAAAATTTATTCCAAAGTAACAGAAATATCTATTATTTCACAAATAAATAAAGACATTTTTCAGATTCTTTAATACAAAAGAATTCACCGAAGATGAAGTTATGGAAGCAGTTGGAATTTTGCAAATTAACGGGCACGAGGTTCCATCAACTGATCCCCCACATGTAGCTGTTTTCCACTATGCTTCATTTCTTGAGCACTCTTGTACACCCAATCTTGCGAAAAGTTTTAGTGCAGATGGTCATATAATGCTCTGGGCTCCTAAGGCTATAAAAAAAAATTCTCATATAAGCATTTGTTATTGTGATGCTCTATGGGGAACTGCTGATCGACAAAACCATTTGATGCAAACAAAGCTATTTAGGTGCTTCTGCTTAAGATGTCTGGATGTTACCGAGTATGACACAAATTACAGTGCTTTAAAATGTAAAGAAGAGAACTGTGTGGGGTCGGTGATGCCAATTAATCCTAATGAATGGCATGGGAAATGGAGGTGAGAATTCCAAAATATAACTAACTATAAATTTGATATCCGAAAAATATTTTAAATCATTTAAGGTGCAAAATTTGCAATACAGATGTCGGAAAATTATACATCAGAAATTGTTTGGAAAAATCGGGTAGAGATTTACATGCAATGGTTACAACAGTGGACAACTGCTTTAAGTATTTAAAAATGCTAATTTCAACATGCTAATTTGAAAATTTACCTATATAATTACTTTTAAAATCTTGGAGTTTAGATTTCAATGGTAGTTAAATTTGTCTTAACAGATAAAAACAAAAGATGCGTAAATTAAAAAGTAACATATTTTGATTTATTGGTTTCAACTTACATTAATTTGTTTCTATGAAGAAACATAAAATGAAAATCTGGTATTTATTACCGATTTGATGGCACACAACATACAACAACTTCATATTTCAATGCATGAGAAAACAGTCGATATTCATATCGGACACGAAAGGGAAACATCAAAACAATGCACCAAAAATATCTGAAATCCTTTAAGTTTTTGCTAACATTAATTCCGCATTTGCTCGTGCTTATTCTTATACTAATTTAACAACTACATAATTAGATCTAATAATGCAGAGGACAATATAAGTATTAAACAAGTAAGAGTGTTAATTTCGGGCTGACCGGAGCTCATATGCCTTACATTCCGGTGATTGATAGATTAATAGTTGAACTAAGTGGACGGCCTATATTCTTTGCAAATTTGCTTTGATATCCGATAAATCCGGCAATAGAACATAATTTTTGAACTGGAATGAATAATAGCTAAGAAATCAACGTCTCTAATCAGATGCTTTAATTTTTACTTAGAAAGTATTAGGCGTGACAGTGATCCGATCTTCATCATTTTCGATATCTAAGAGTCCTACATGAGGGAGAATATTCGGTGAGACGGTGGACTCAGGAATAAAATTTCACTTGAGTGAATTTGAAGCTACACAAAAAAGAAAAAAACGAATTAGTTCGCTTTATTTAACGCAAACGTCAAAGTATGTTTGAGAAATTGGCTTCATAAACCAAAGCAGAAACTGAATTGATTTCATTAATTTCTAAAAGTTAAAAATTAAGAAACTAAAGTTAAAAGTTAGTTAAAATAAGTTATTATCAAGATCAGAATGACACAACAACTGAATTCAAGTTATAATAGAGTGCACTATATGTTATGTTATATAGAGTGCGTATTGCATTTTAAGTTTGGGAATTTTCTTTTTGCGGGATATTTAAAATTTCTGTGGATAGATCAAACATGGTAACCTTTTTCTAGTCTTGTTTACTATTGTTATATTTCCGTTCAGCGATCAAGTATGCGTATATTACACTACGAATATTGTTCGGCAAAACTGTAAAATTGTTATTGCTTCCTGTACAAAGTTGTTAACTTTACGCTCTCAACTTTCAGAGAGGATGATTTTCTGCGAAGCAAAACGAAGTGATTGTTGTCGACGTTTTTTTCCATATTGGTTTTTATACCTTACACCTTTAGGTTAAGAGTACATTCACTTTGTCACGAAATGTGTAATGCATAGAAGTAGTGAAGATAGATATAGAAAAGTATATACATATATTCTAGCTCAGCGTCTCCACTTGAGTCGACTTAGCCATGGGCAAAATGGGCATGGGTAAAATGGGCAAAATCGATCAACCACCACGCCTATTTTTTATTAGAAATGTGATATCAGCGTTTGTTTTTGAGTTATGACAACAAAAATTCATTCCTGGTTATCAGTTAATATGACAAATATGTGCGTGATCCGCCCACTTTTAGGTTACACATGCCAAAGAGGGTTTTAAATGGTTATATTGTTAAATATTTTTTTTTTTTTTCATTTCATTTATTATAAAAATACAAATTGCCCACCATTTTAAGATGAAATCTTATAAAATAATGGCAGCCTTAAAACAGAAAAAACATGGAAAAATTACTGAACTTAAAAAATATTATCTAAAACTAATTAATTACATTAAATACTTAATTTACTAATGACACATTAATGAAGATGGAGTTCGAGGAGAAAAGAGAATAGAGAAATAGACAGCGAGAATAGATGGGGTAAAGATAGAAAAAGAAAGAATTAGATTTAGTGAAGAAAAGTGGAAAGCTTCAACTTAAATTTTCCCTTGTTGACAGTACCTCTAATATTCGTGGGGAGTGAGTTCCATAGCCTGACTGCGGCCACAAAAAACTGCCTTCCAGACGCAAGGTTAGTAAACCTTGGCATTATCAAGGTTAGTGACCTCTGAGAGCGCGAAAAGATGAGCTCATCGTACAAGTATTCCGGCTGCCTTGAATGAATTATCATGTGAAGAAATATCATCGCCCTTAACTTTAACAAATTAGCAGGCGTGCAATTAAAGATGGAAAATGACAACCTAGAAATAGGTTCTCCTAGTTTGACATTCCAAATAAATCGCGCAATATTATTAAAGACTACTTTGAATTTGTTAAGGGTGGCAGAGTCAAGATCATGAAAAATTTCACATCCATACGTTAAAATAGGAAAAAGCAGAGCTTTAGATAGCAAAAGCTTCGTTGGTGTTGGTAGATAGTGCTTAGTTTGCATTAGAAGCCGTAACCCGCCATAAACTTTACCTATGTTAGCATTTACATGGCTAGACCATGAAAGCGTCCCATTGAAAACCACCCCTAGGTTCTTTGCTGACATTACATATTCAATTTCTTCGCTCCCAATACATACTTTAGGCAGAGTATGCAACACTACGCTCTTTTTGTATATCGCTAATACCTTTGATTTAGAAGAATTTAGGGTTAAACCATTGCGATATGCCCACGCACCTACAGCAGCGAGATCACGGTTGAGTAAATGAATTGAGCTTCCAATTTCATTAATAGGGCAACTAAAGATTAGCTGAGCATCATCAGCATACAAATGTAGAAAACTACTCTTAACCACTTGAACAAGGTCATTTACATATAGCAAAAAAAGAAGTGGGCCCATAATTGAACCTTGGGGAACGCCTGAAAGAACTGGCAGAAAGGAGGACATTTTACCATTAGCAACAACACTTTGCTGCCTGTCCGATAAGTAAGATTGGATTAATGTGCTGGATTGAGTCGAAAATTTAAAATCAGTTATAAGTTTGTGGTTTAGAATGATGTGATTGACACTATCAAATGCCTTCGAAAAATCTAACAGCGTCAAAAGGGATATATATGATTTGTCCATAGCTTTACGTAATTTTTCTATAACAGCTGTCAGGGCTGTAATACAACTTCTTTTGGATCTGAAACCAGATTGACAGTTAACTAACAAATTATTGCTATAAGTGTATTCGAGGATCTGCTTACTGACTAACCTTTCAAAAACTTTAGAAAGATAAGGTAATATTGAAATAGGGCGAAGGTCATGGGTGTTATTACCTTTCGGAATAGGAATAACTTTCGAATATTTCCACGTCATAGGATAATCCGAAGTCGTTATGATGGAGTTGAAAATATATTTAAAATATTTTATAGTAAAAGGCTATATATACACATCCTAAATAGAACTTTACATAAGAACTTGTTTTCCAATAAAACACCATAACAGCAAAACTGGGTGCGGTCCGCCCATTTTTACACTACTTATACAATATAGCTCATGAAAACAAATTTATTACTACGGAAATAAAGTTTATATTTGAACACAATAATAAAACTACTAAGCTAGTTATTTTGTTTTGAAAACAGGTAACGACCACGCCTACTATTTATACAGTGCGGTAGCTAGGACTCATGGAGCCCGGGACGGATAATAAACTTGCAGCCCCGAAATCCCTTGAATTCAATAAGTCAACACTGTATTTCCAACACTGCCTCGAAATTGCTCGGCCCTGGGCGGACCACTACCCTCTAGCTACGCCACTGTATTTACACCCGTCTGTGATTAGCACCCTTATCATGTAATTTTTTGGGTTGCGTTTATTTCGCGTTTTGTTTTATGCTTTTCGTATTTTTCGAAGAATTGAGAGAGAAAAATCTGTAAATCTCGCAATCGAAATGCGAAACCAAACGCAAACACAATATTGTTGGTAATTTACATGCTTTGCAGACCTCAATACGTATTTGTGGCATGACTTATTTATTTATTTATTTAAAAAAAAAAAGGCAGCTAACATGATTTTATAGCTGATAATGGCGAATTAAGACTAGGTAAAATAAGAATTAACAGAAAGCATTAGCTACTAGTTACAAAATTGTTGCATTAGATAACATGCATATTTTTTAATATATTAAGACATATTTTTAAGATGATTTAAAATTTTACTTTTTGCCGTATGTATAGAGTCACATAAGTTTATGACATCATAAACATCATTGTAATCCGAGCAGGCTTTCCGAAGGGGTTCGTGTTGCAAATAATTAGTTTTGCAAAAGTTCAGGAAAAGGGGATCATAGTGTCTTCTGAAGAGGCGAGGGATATTAATGTAGATCTTGCTCAATAAATACGGGCAATCGATGAAACCGTATAAGAGCTTCAAAATAAAAGTAGAGTTCAACATTTTCCTCCGATCCTCTAACGAAGGAAGGTCAATCAATTTAAGTCGCGATCTATAAGATGGCATATTTTGAGGCTCCCAATGGAAACTTCGTAGGCAAAAAAGGAGAAATTGCTTTTGCACTGACTCAATATCAGCAATGTGGCAAGAATAACTAGGGCTCCAGACTTGAGAACCATATTCCAAGATAGGCCGCACTAAAGAGATGAAGAGCAGTTTCGTAATATATGGGTCCTTAAATTCCTTTGACCATCGTTTGATGAAGCCTAAGGTTGAGTATGCTTTTGACCTTATACGGTCCACATGATCAGTAAAGCGTGGATGAACTATTTCGTGGAAATCGTGCCTATCGAACTAATCTACCTCGTTTCTGAACAGTGGCTCATACTTTTTTTTTATACATGGCGCTACCTCATCCAAAAGATCCAGAATAACTTATTTTTTCATGCGTAGTTCGTCATAAACCTGTTCATTATATAAAATAAAATTAAATGCACATACATAAGTAATAAATAAGATTAGAACTTACTGAAGCTCCGGCATATGTAAAAGATCCGAATTGTCCCACTATCCCCGTATTTTGTTACACGCTATGACGCTGCGCTAGTAATAGCACTAGAAAGTAGGGCACACGAAAATAAAGACAATATTAACTATGTAAATATAGTGTACGAATTATAAGATTTACTTTTGTTGTACAAGTTGTTGCCATACATTAATTATAGCACTAATTCAATACGCTACCTAAGAAATATTTGTAAAAATGCTAAAAACCTTCTTCATAAACCTTCATATAACTCTTTAATCTCTGCACACAGGGGAAGCCTGTAAGACTACGTAAAGTTTGTTTATGTTTTGTGTTTCTCCTCAAAACTCGAACGCAGTCTACTCGAAAAAGTACCATTTGGAACGCACTGCGTTTAAGTTTGCATTTAAAAATACATGATGAGGCTGTAACGAATTTAACGTAAATTTAAGAACTGTGATATTTCATTTACGCGCTATTATATTTAAGCATTATAAGATGCTTCTAAATGTTTATAAGGGTATTTATAAAACATCAATGTCCCGGTCTATGGAAAAACCTTGGATTTCTACCAATAATAAGTATATTCCATTTCAACCCGAAATATTTAAAAACAACTTTCAAGAGAAAGCTCCACAAAAGTCGGTCGTAGGGGTTAAAGGAATACCATTTATATGAATACCTTTATTATGTTCTGGGGTGATTTGTGTATGTTTTTCGATGAAATTAAAATATAATTTGAAATCAAAAATTTAATTTATCCAAACCAAAAATTTAATTTAATTTAACCTAAAAAATGTCGTTATTTTTAGGTATATAAACCACTACACGAACATACTTTCAAGAAATCACTTTTATATCACCGAAGTTAAAATTAAACTTGTACAAGAAATTGGTAAAGATCCCAAGGAGTTAATGGTCGTCCCAGATGAGGAACTAAATATTAAGATCGAATATGGCGGAGAATTAATCGACTTATTAGAAACTCTGGCACCATGTAATGGAAGAATTGTTGTATGTATTGTATAATTACACCTTTTTTCTTTTTCAGGTGAGACTAGAATCTTAGGTATTCTTTGTTTTGAGTTACATTCAGCATATGCTCAATATACACGCCAGATGTCCTTAAAAGGTAGTTTATCACGGCAAAACGTACTGGAGGAGTCATTAAAATATGTCGAAAAATCTATAAATTTCCTTCAACATGAGGCAGAAATTTATGCAGAAGGTCTTATTTTAAAACAAGCTAAAATTAACAGAGATATATTAAAGAGTATACTAAAAATGTAATATGATAAAATAAGTTAATTGGGGGGAATGATGTTATAAATAAATATACAATTCATAATTTATGGTATACGTCTAAAGATATTAGAGAAAATGGAAATATATAAACGGAAAACATTTGACGCGGGAATAATAAACGGACAAACAAATGACGTTATATTCGAAGCCCTAAAACTCTACGGAAAGAAAAAAAAAATACCTCAATAATTAGAAATGGAACAACACAGGAGCAATCCACAAAAACATGATTAAAATCAATATTTTTTACATTTAATGAAGATCGACGAGTGCCAAGGGTTTAATTAATTGTATAAAAAAATCACAGATAAGAGTAAACAATCACTGCAAGTTTGAAGTGTTACTTTAAGTAAATTGTAAGTCTTCTGTTTAAAGATAGTTAGGAATTTACTGATCTATTATAAAGTTTCTAGTCACCCGTATCATCAAGAATATAAAAAAACTTGTGTAAATCACATATTAAATTCACACAATAATGCCTTGAACACATAGAAAATCACACGACAAATTTTAAGGTACGAACTGTCAGAAATCTTCTGCCGCAGCTTGTCAAAGTCAATGTAGACACAAAAATAAGAAGAACAAGAGCGACGACTGCGAATAAATCGCATCCAGATCGATCGTAGATGCGATTTATTCGCAGTCGCAAGCAGAGGCAGCCACGTAATTTTATTTTTTTCTCGTTTCTCAAAAGAGGCCGTGTAATTTTGACAGTTTGCACCGTAAAATTCGTCGTGCGATTTTCTATGTGTTCAAGGCATAATATTAAGTAAATTTTGTGATTCCTACATAAACTAGCTCGAGGATCTTACTGCTTGATATTTTTAGAATATTATTCAACTGCTCTAACGGAGCATAACAGACAATTCAACATTCTTTTGGCTGACAATAACGTTATATAGAAACTGATTAATTTTCAAATGTTCGTAGATGAGATAAAACCAATTCTGATGTAGTATTAAAGTATTATGTATTAAAGTAGCTGCCTGCAACCGCATTTTTGGGATTGAGCGATATCTCGTTGATGCACAATTATGCTGTAAACACATAGAATGTAGCTCAGCGACATTTGACATTTGAGTTAATATTTTGAGGCAAAATCCTACTGTGTGAATTTTTATATGTTAATTGTATTAAATTAAGCTTTATATATCTATTAGTTTTTATTTTCAGAATGGATTTTGCGGATTTCATTTTGTAAAAATTAAACTAGCTGTTCTCTGCGGCATCTCAGCAGCGCAGATTTTTGACAAGATGCAGCTACTATTGTCGCTGAGCTACATTCTATCTGTTTACAGCATTAGTCTTTCCCATTACGAAAGAAACTTTGACTTCTCCGTTGAGCATCATCCGCCAATATGCTACCGCTTCCGCTTGCATCTGCAAAGCTGTGGAGTTCTATGTCTGGTTTCTTGAAGGCTGGACTATAGCAACGTGGAATCTTTCAGCTTGTGGCAACTCTTCAGCCACAGTTTCCATTTCTTATATAAATTGGTAGAGGGTCGTCCCATGTGATGCCTGCTGCTTAATGTACTCCTTGAACTTAAATATAAAGTCGAACATATCGTCTTCTGTCAACCAGTGTAGCAATAACTCCTTCTAAATTGTAAAGTAAAGCAAAAACTCCTCCAACTGGAACGTTTGAAACATAATCACCCGCCATCATTTCGGCGACATCATATAACATTTCTCACATAACATTGTGCGTGGTCCTTCTTGTCAAAGGATTTACGACAGAACATTTGGCGCAAATATAGAAATCATACAAAAGTTGGCCATATAGTCAATTGGGAACTCATGTTCCTGAAAAACCTCAGATAATCAAACTAAAGATTACCATGGCGTAAGGCCGCTAATTAAATTTAAAATTTACATTTGTGCTATTCCAGCACAAAGCCCGTGCCAACGAAATAGTATCTCATCCTCGCGTCAATCGCCAGATGACAACGCCAAAAACAGCTCAGGCCGATAGCAGAAAGAAGGAAGAAACTGATTCCAGCGATAGTGTGAATTTTAAATTTATCTTTCGGGAGTTGTACTACTACAAATTGAACAGTTAAGATTACCCATAGCAATTGGTCAAATCTTGATTTAACGTTACACATGATGTCACTGCAACAAGGTTTGCCAGGCGTTGGGATAATTGGCAGGAATAACTTATGGAATAAGTCAATATTCAATAAAGAAACAGTTAACAATATTTAACAAAAAGGGGCACGAATAGTAGAGTTACCATTCATAAATATGGAGCATAAAATGCAACATGCGATACTTAGCGTAGTAAAAGCTAGGTCGACATGTGTAGTACAAATGATATTAAAAACAAAACTTCAAGCAAAGACAATAAAATACAAAGATGTCTTACTCCTATACAAAACAACCGAGCAGCTAAAATTCAATTGGGATTTTCGGAAAATCCCATCTGAAGCTTTGGGAGAGTAAAATTAACATATTGTGAGAGCGAGAGATCAGGTTGTGAGAGCGAAAGATCAGGTTGTGAGAGTAAGAGCTGCAACTTGCAAGAAACTGAGCACAAAAGAGAGCGCGTTTGTTACAAATGAGTGTGAAGAATCAATGCCGTTGGCATCAGAATGTAGAACATCTTATTTTAATTATAACAACAAAGGGTGGTGGCATAACAACTTTTAGAGGCCCTATATCAGTAGAAACAAACAATAAAAAAATCAAATCTTCATATATTAAATAACATTTATTCATGATTCAGTATTTGAAGTTTTGATTTTTTTGATTGTTTGTTTTTAAAATATGACCAAGAACGATGCTTACGGTGTAATATGGTTATCAAACGATCTAAAACACTAAATCTGTGAGAATAACATTCATTATTTTCCTCAAACCGATGCGCATTTGGACTTTGGTATACATTGTTGTATAATATATTATTAATTAATTATTATTAATTACAAATACCGATTATAATATAAATAATAAATTGCCAAATTATCCAAATAAAAAACCAAAATCAGTATCAAAAATAGTAGCCAAAGTCAAAATCAATCAAGTCACAAAAAGAAGCTAAAACATCAGTAAAAATAAAAACACAAAAAATCTTGTTTCTGGTTCGGTAAAGAACACTGTTGTCGTCATTCATATACTTGTTGTTGTCAGGCGAGCGGTATTCTTGCACATTCGTACAAACTCTAAAAATTTATTTTACAAAAACAAACATTCGCTTCTTTCCCGCACCGCTTGTGTTCATTGTGTTTTGAGCGCGAATTATATATTTATGTACCCATGCAAAAGGCGAGAGAGAATGTGCGTCGCATCTCAACAAAATTGAAAGCTCTTTCTCAAAAGCACAAAAGCTATCAGATCAGAACAAAATTTGTTTGATATTTTTCAACGTACCGAGTGAGACATCTTTGTATTATATTGTCTTTGCTTCAAGTAATGATAGTCCGCAAAACTCAGATCTCTACAGTAGTATACCTAGGAAAAACATTAGTAAATCTAAAAGATAACAAGGTCAATGTACGAATCCTAAATGTTAAGGAGGAAGATTTCATTCTCAGTGTCAACTTCGTACCGAGATTTAGTGATTGTCGACTAGTTACTGACTACAAAAAATGAAATGAGGCCACTATTAAACAGGTGTTTCCCATTCCTAGAATAGACGAAATATTGGATCAATTAAGAAGTAGTAGGTATTTCATGATATTGGACCTGACTAGTGGTTACAATCAAGTTCTGATGGGTGAGAGTGACAAAGAAAAGACAGCCTTTAGCTCAGCATTAGGACATTTGGAATTGAACAGTATCAATTCGGTTTAACACACGGAGTATGCCTTTCGGTTTAATCAGCAACATTTCAACGTATTATGAACCATAGAGAACTACGGGGTATAGATTGTTTTGTTCATCTGGACGATATAGTGGTGTATGGAAGGAATCTGGAACAACTTAGAAATCGAGGTCTTCGTTTCGTTTCGAGGTCTTAAGAGAAAACAATTGAAAGTAAAACGTTAATAAATGCCATTTTTTAAGAAGAGAGGTAGTTTACTTAGGGTACAAATATTCAGAACGCAGAGCCCTTCCTGATCTTACCAAAGTAGAGTGCATTAAAAACATTCCAACTCCTAAAACTAAGAAGGGGGGTGCAAGCATTTTAAGGTATAGTAATTTATTACGGCAATATTAGAGAAAATGGCAAACATAGTCACATACGGCAATATTATTGGAAGATTCCAAAGAAAAAGAACCATAATAAACGCCTCTCATGATACACCCATAGGAGGTCATCAAGGAGCCGTAAAAACATACTTAAAAATTCGAAACTGAAGCTGATGGCCTGGAATGCAAAGACAAGTGAAGGAATCCGGAAAAAATTTGAATTGAGTGTTTTTGAAAATGAAATCTCAGCAAGGTTTTTAATTGTCAACCGACCATTTTTGAGCACCATATCTTTGATTTTATTGACATTTTTTTCATTGATTGATGTTGATGGATCTGGGGAACGCTCTATGTCTTCAACGCTTTCTCTACCTTCTTCGAATTGTTTATACCACTTGTAAACATTCCTTTCAGACAAAACCTGATCGCCGAAGGTCTTCTGCAACATTTTGCAAGCAAAATTTAATGCAACTTATTTGTTCAATAAAATCACACATTATAAAAATCGAAAAATTCACTTATATGTAGTTACTCAGAAAACACAAGGACAGTGCTGCCAACCTAAAAACAAAAAGATTCGCACCCGCGCAATCAATTGAATCGTTGCACCTGCGCAATTTAAATTCAAAATTGGCTTCACTTTTTGAACAGACCTCGTAGTCGGCATTTTGACAGAGACGATCTCAAGCAATAAGTACATTCTTACATTCCAGGGCGACTTTTCGAAATAAATGGCCTGCGTAGCCATACGAGTTGCAGAAGAATTTTTCGAAGAAATCCTAACTCGTTTCAGTATTCCAACGGTGTTGATTACCGACAACGCCACATCTTTTATTTCTAAATTATTCTCCGATGTTTGTAAAGACCGCATTAAACAACGAGATCCACAGGTTATTCATTCATTATGAACATCATTACTCATTTTGAATTAATAGTTATTAATATGTTGTTACAGGAGCCGAAACAAGAAAATGAGCTCGATGCATTTTTATGAGTATCATATGATGATTTGACAGGACAACGTCATAATGCGATATCGTGAGCTGTGCCAACAATTCATGGTCGATATGTACGTGAAGGCAGAGAGCGAACGACTGCGATTGCTACGATACAATCAACAGAAGCTGCGTGCAGAAGGCAAATATGATGCATGGTCCATGTGGTGATCTGAATCGTTTATCACCTTGCATGGCAAATGGAAAAATGTATAAAGCGTTTTCCCAAAGATTTCACCAACGATACGATCACAAATGCTGACGGATATCCAATATATCGTCGAAGAAATACTGATAATGGCGGACTATCATTTACGCTAAAAATCAACAACGCAGCCATTGACAATCGTTGGGTGGTACGCGTATTTTCACCAACGAGACAGCAATTGAGCGTGCCACAAATCCACCAAAACCTACTCACCGAATTTAATCGGAAAGATAGTATTGCAGAATTAAAGGCAGGGCGTTAATATTTTGATTATGGGCCCTCCTAATCGGCAAGGTGTCAGCGGTGTGAGCGATGGCTGACATGCAAAGGTCTGGAGCGGCAACTGAAGCGAGTGGCGTAAACATTCTGCTCGTCTTT
Organism: Myopa tessellatipennis; assembly: GCA_943737955.2. NCBI lineage: Eukaryota > Metazoa > Arthropoda > Insecta > Diptera > Conopidae > Myopa > Myopa tessellatipennis. The sequence goes on from OX031315.1 coordinate 18,559,291, forward strand.
CAGGACTGCAAAACTTAATCCACGGAACCCGGGAGCGAAGCTAACGAGGACGTCGGGGCACGGCACAAAACGTGGTTGTCTAGTGGCGCTGGAGGATAGTGTGGTGTGGAGAATGCTGTGGCAGCGATCCCAGCGTGCCAAACAATTGCAGCAGAATGCCGGTGTAGGTGACCAACGTAGTCGTGTGGTTAAAACCGTCGCGTGATGTTGGATGGACGATGGTCAACGACTTTGAGCTGCTGTGGGCGAAGACAAGCATCGAGTCGAGGTTATTTGTACTAGAGTTTCTCGTGGAAAGCTCGAAAAAAAAGAAAGAAATAATTTACTAAAACTATGTAATGGTAATTAAGTTAAAAATAGACTAATCCATAAGTCAGGTATTCTTAAGTTTATAATAAGATATGATAGGATGTATAAATAATACCTAAATCTTTGCATAAAATGTTTAAACTTTATTAGCTTAAAATTTATTATAGAGTATCATGAGAAAATGTAACTTCTTACCTTATCAAAGGAGCAGCATTGATCCTACTTCAATGATTGCCCTTCAAAATTATGGAGATAATGTATTCTCATTGTACGATAAGAAAAATATTATATACATATGTACATACACTCGTATATTTAATATTTACAAACACACAAAAAATTTATATACAGTGCGCTCGGGAAAACGTCAACTAATTAAAACCGCGGGTGTTAACGTTTAACAAATTGTTGACGTTTATAAATGTAGAAACTTTTAATAAAAAACATATTTATAGTGTGCTTTAAAACGTTTTTATTGACTATAAACTAAAACGAAACATAAACAAATACAAAAAAGGAACAAAAAAGGTTTTCAGCCCAAGTAAAACTAAAGGAACACATTTTAAAAGAGATCACATTTCACATACATACATACTTATGCATGTAAAAAATCTGTTATTTTTTCCTTTTCAATACTTGGAGGAGAGCTTTCTCTCGTAAACGTCTTAATACATTTAGGTCATTTTGCTCAACATTCTCGCATTGAGCCCAATCCAAAGCCCGGTTAAATATTTCGACAGCTTCGTTTGGTCTTATTGTCTGTACACTTGTACTCGTATCTAAATCATCATCGGTCATCATCATCGGTCACTTCTAACTCCTTATTTTCACACGAATTAGAAACATTATCCAGTAGAACATGTTCATTCCACTTTTGAATGGATGGTACTGTATAGTCAACCTTAAAAAAAAGTATAAAGTTACTGGTCGTGTCGTTAAAATAATTTTAAAAAGCGACAAACCTGAGGATTTATTTCATAAAGCAGATCAACTACGAGCTCCATTTGTTGTTGCAGTTCCGAGTTTATTTTTTCCTTCAATATGCTTAACGGAATATCTTCCTCCGGATCTGTCTCGTTTTCCGTGAAACGCAAAACTGTTTGCCAGCATTTTGCCAATGTATCTTTGCTAACTTTATTCCATGCGGCTTCCAAAAGCATAACACAACCCCTTAATGTAACAGCTTTCATCGAATCTACTAGATCTGATTTTTTTGCTCCTATCATGGCTAGAAGACTGTTTCTATAATACGGCTTCGTTATTTTAATTGCGTTTTGATCAATTGGTTGGATAAGTAGGGTTACATTCGAAGGAAAAAACATTGCAATTATGTTTCCATCTTCTGTTTTAAGCTCTAATTCACTTGGATGAGACGGAGCATTGTCTATCAGAAGGAGCGCTTTAACTGGCAAGTTTTTTTTTAAAAGAAAATCTGTTAATCTGGATTTGTGAAACCAATCGCAGAAAATAGCTGATGTCATCCATGAGGACTTGGAACTCTTGTACTCAGTTGGGCAGTTAAAATTTTTGAAAACGCGTGAATTTTTTGCCTTTCCAATCACCAACAATTTAAGCGTACGATTTCCGGAAGCATTAGCACAACATAAAAAAGTAACGCGTTGTTTTTCTGTCTTTACGCCTGGAGCAGTCCTTTCGGCACTTGATACGTAAGACTTTTCTGGCAAAATTTTCTAGAATAAGCCAGATTCATCAGCATCGTACAATTGATCATGGCATATACCCATTTCTTCAATTTTTTGTTCTAGTTTGATTTTAAATGGTTCGACAAGCAAAGGCTGCGAAGATAGCTTTTCTCCAGTTTTTTTAAGCAGGCGAACTCCAAATCTTTTTTTAAAACCATCCATCACTTGCGTTAAAAGAACATTCCTTTTCTTTTACTTTTAGATGAATCTCTTTAGCCTTTTGTTTGAGCGCTAATGCATTAACCGGATAATTCCTTTCTCTCTGCTTAACAAACCATTGATACAGGCGCTTTTCCATTTTCGGCAACTCTGATGCTCTTAATGTCTTTCTTTTTCCCGGACCGGAAAGTGTGTTATTAACACAGTCCACAATTTTATTTTTTTTCATTTTTATCTTGCTAATTGATGATTTTGAGATACCTTTTCTAATAAATCCAAAATATTTGCTTTTTCTTGTAATTTAAGCACTTTCGGTTGTTTTGATCACATTTTGGTAATGTGATACTTACGAGAGATGCAATTTTTTTTCTATTCTACGTACTTATAAGGGGAATACCCAAATTTTGGAACTAATTTCATAAAATAAGTTTATCCGAACATTTCTCATTCCATAATTCTTTCTTTATTTAACATTATCGCAATAAATAAAGGCTTTTTCACGAAGGATCATTAGATAAATGATTTATGATATAAATATATTATATAATATTCCTTTCGTATTACTCTGCTCGAAAAACGGAACAGAGTACTTTACCGTTGTAGAATCACTCCAATTGTTGTTGTAGTTTCTTATGCTGATTACAACAACAATTCTTGTTACTATATTTCCTAAACTGTGACAGATATTCGAATAGGATTAGTACCGTTAAAGTGGTTATTTATGTAAAATAAAATTTTGTTGAAAAACCATTACTTTTGTAAAACAACGGCTTTTTATAATTTTAGTACGTTTTTCCCTATTTAGTAATTTTTTCCTAAGAAAAATGTGTAATTCCCCATATAATGTTCTTAATTTTGAAGAAAGTAGAGTCTATTAGCTTCCTAAGCGTATTTGTTCATCAGGTTTCATCATTGTTCAAAATTAAGGACTAAGGAAAAAAATAAATAAGGGCTAAGAAAAAATTAATAAATAGAAAAAAGTACTAAAAGTATATAAACTCATTTTGAACATAATCTGAAATTGATCTAACGAACTGAAACAAACAAACTAACAAGCTGCTGAACTAACACGGACTATGAATTGCTGAACTAAAAGAATGAAAGACCCACTGAACTAGAAGATCGACTGAATTGAAAGATCGAGTGAACTAAAGACCGAGTGGACTAAAACAACTATGAACTGTGAACTAGATCTCATAGTTCACGCAGGTGATTAGTTCAATTGAACTAGTCGTTCACGAACTACTCAACTATATTGAATACCCAACTCTATTGAATTGAGGAAAACAATTTTGACATACCAGCGCAAACACGTAGACCGCAGTTCTCGGGACGAAATCATTGTGTGTTATCGCATACACATTTAAGAAGCGTGCTGGTAGGAAGCGCAACAGCAATTGCGTTGAGTTGCATTGGTATGGAATAAGGCTGTTAAGCAATCGACGTACCAAGCCTTCCACTGGATAATGTACGCGAATGCCTTATCAATTCTAGTTTTTTAGCTATTAGTTTTTATTTTTATTTCTCATTAATTTCTTTCAGAACATTTGTTCAGAGAAATTTCTTAAATTCACATTACTCTAAATAGCAATCCATTATTATTTATATACATCAATCAGTACATCAATGTCACTATCCTTTTTATAATAAAATAACTTCTAATTTAATAATAATTGTTAACATACATATGTCAATGTTTAAAAACACTAAGCTAGAGCATGTAGTTACTAACCAATACAGATTAATTCCCAAACAAATCATCTGTATTATTATCTGTAGCAATCATCTATAAAATTAGTAAGTAGCGGTAAAGTTTGCACAGTTATTTAATTTTTCGTTGGATGTGCGAATCTTAATTTTTGTCCTTTTTCTTATGCTCATCAGTTGTTTGTTCAGAACTGGTTCCATCTGAAGACTGCTCCCTCTCAGCTGACATCTGAAAATTATTAATTCAATTAGTTTTATATTTAATTTAATTATTATTATTAGTTTTAATACTTAAAATTCGAAAATATTGAGGCCGAGGTATGTATGTTAAAGACTAATTTATGGAAGTTGATTTGACTAGTCAATTATCTTTTAATTTTTTAACTAATTAAGAGCTACACAAACTTAAGAATTTAATAATTTATTTGTAGCTTAAAATTCGTTTATTACTTAGACCAAAAAGAAAAATGTGAAGTGGTTACTGATCGAAGTATGATTATGTTAAAAATAATGATCTTAACACCTTTTTATACGCCATTTCAAAGAGCTTTAACGACGACTGCTGCAATTGGTTTGTTGCCTTTCTGATTTCTTCTGGTTCAATAGTATCCTTATTAGCCAACAGTGTTCTAAGATCTGTAATTTCTTTCCTCAATTTTTCGCACTGAAATTCAATTTTGTTAAACAATTTTTTATTATAAGAGTATTCATTCATATATTCATATACGTAAACCAACCTCTTCTGCGGGTAACTGATTTTTAAACTCTTCAATTTTTGTCTCGGTGTCGTGTACAATACTTTCTCCCTGATTAACCAATTCTATTATTTCTCTCTTCTTTTTATCAGTTGCGGCATATTCTTCAGCTTTCTTTATCATGTTTTCAATTTCGTCTTTACTCAAACCACCACTAGATTGAATAACGATTTGCTGCTCCTTACCCGTGCCCTTGTCTTTAGCAGATACATGTACAATACCGTTTGCATCGATGTCAAATACCACTTCGATTTGGGGGACACCACGTGGAGCTGGAGGAATACCCACTAAAGTAAAGGAACCTAACATTTTGTTATCGGAAGCCATTTCTCGCTCTCCTTGATGTACTTTTATTTCCACTTGAGTTTGACCATCAGCGGCTGTTGAGAACACTTGTGACTTTTTAGTGGGAATAGTTGTGTTCCTTGAAATCAAACGAGTGAACACCCCACCCAGAGTCTCAATACCAAGAGAGAGAGGTGTAACATCCAAGAGTAATACATCCGTCACATCTCCTGCTAAGACACCACCTTGAACAGCAGCACCAACAGCCACTGCTTCATCTGGATTAACTGATCGAGAAGGTTGACGACCAAAAAGCTCTTGAACCGTGGACTGAACCTTAGGCATCCGAGTCATACCTCCTACTAAAAGAACCTCACCAATTTCTGACTTTGAAACTTCAGCATCACTAAGAGCTTTCTGACAGGGCTGAATTGTTCGTTTAATAAGATCTCCAACCAATGTTTCTAATTTAGAGCGTGTCATTTTCAAGTTCATATGTTGAGGCCCGGAAGCATCCATAGTAAGATATGGTAAGTTTATATCAGTTTGTTGAGAGGATGAAAGCTCACATTTTGCCTTTTCAGCAGCTTCCTTTAAACGTTGCATTGCCATCGGATCTTTAGTTATATCAATTCCAGTGTCCCTCTTGAATTCAGTTACTAAGAAATTTACAATGGCATTGTCGAAGTCTTCACCACCTAGAAGAGTATCGCCATTTGTAGACTTAACTTCAAAAACACCCTTTTGTATTTCTAAAATTGAAATATCAAAGGTTCCCCCGCCTAAATCGTAAACTGCAATGCTAAAACAAAAACATATCAATTTTGGAATTTGTAAAGTAGAACATGTATATACATTTTATCTTCCGTTTTATCCATACCATAGGCTAAGGCTGCCGCAGTTGGCTCATTTATAACTCGCAAAACATTCATGCCAGCAATTTGCCCGGCGTCCTTAGTAGCCTGTCTCTGCGAATCGTTGAAATATGCTGGAACAGTGATCACGGCGTTTTTTACTGGAGTATTTAGATATGCTTCAGCAGTTTCTTTCATTTTCATTAAAATAAATGCCCCAATTTGAGAGGGTGAATACACTTTGCCGTCTGTAGATGAAACCCACGCATCGCCATTTGATGCTTTCACTACTTTGTAAGAAAGATTTTTCAAATCTTTCTTAATTTCTGGATCATCAAAGCGACGACCTATCAATCTTTTGGTCGCATAAAATGTATTCGCAGAGTTTGTCACAGACTGGCGCTTTGCAGGCATACCAACCAAACGTTCACCATCCTTTGTGAACGCAACGTGGGAAGGAGTAGTGCGAGCACCTTCCGCATTTTCAATTACCTTGGCTTGTTTACCTTCCATGACAGCAACACAAGAATTGGTTGTGCCTAGATCAATTCCGATAACAGCACCTTTGACCTCGCCAGATCTAAAATATATTCCAAAAGGGTGAAGAAAAAAGTCCATCAAAACTGGACTCACAGGATGGCTTACTGTAAGGCCAGCAGAGGGAGCCACATGAACTAAAGTTTTTGTTTTTCATCTTTAAATCGGAAACTTCACAATAAAACAAAAATTTTCAAACAAATTAATGTAGACTCATTTTATAGTGTTTTTAAAATCAACCTTTTCAGTGGCCCACTCTTTATAAAATAAAAAACCGTCACTGAAGACTTTAAGTTTTGAGGCACCGAATACAAATTTGCTATGTTGATTTTATCTTTGCAAACCTTTGAGCTTGAATTAAAACTACTTTTATTAAATTTAATCATAGAGATTATAATAGATGGAGTTCGTACGCTATTAATATTATTTTCGACACTTATTTGACGAATTTTTAAAAATAGTGTATATTAAAAAAAATGTAGTTTATTGAATTCAACTAGATTCTTTTTTGTCAACGCTGTCAGGCTATTGAACTCTTTATCCAATAAGATAACGTGGATCGCAAATTGTTCCAGAAGTTGATAGAAAAGAAGGTTGCGCCACGCGCAGGACCGTTACGTTTTTGCGTTTGACAGCAACGTCAAATGACGTCATACGTTTTACTTTCAATCAGATGTTCGATTATTAAAAATTTGGTCAGAGTTTTGCCAGCGAAACAAAGAATTCAAAACTAAACATACAGGCATCTGTATGGATAATTTTAATGTAAATTGCTAGGAAAACGAGTTGCGAATAAATATGGGTAAGTAAATTTAATTCATATAACGTGTACAAAATCGGGTTATGCTACACGTAAAAGACTGAAGCTTGGGAGTATTTCAACAATAATCTCACAAAAAGTGACATGAGGACAACAGGAATCTTACGCAGAGGACGAACTAGGAAAATGCAATTGTTGACTTCGGCATTATTGACGAACAACAAAAAAATGTTGGGACTGAGTTAAGAGAGCCGTTTCAAAATGTACCACTTGAAGCGAATTTACATTTACAATCATTTTAAAAAAACATGTTAGTATATTTAATTCTAAAATTTATACATTAGCTTATATACGTATATATTTTTATATAAAATAGTGAACTCCTAAGCAAGGAGAATAAGGTACTACGAAGTGTACTGAGAATTGTTTTAAAAGAAGTTCGTAAATTGAAGGACACGTCTGTTCATGCTAAGACAAAACTTGAATACGATTTCAAAATAATGGAAGAGCGCTTTTGCAAAATTGCATATGCTAAGAACAAGCTAAAAACCATATTCATGGAAGGTCAAGTAATCAAGATGCAGACTGATGTACAGCAACTAAAATGATCGGGTCTCCACTTCCAGGCATACGAACGCTACTGGAACGCTAATGACTGCAATACAGAAATTTGCTGAACTTCATAAAATATTCAATGAAGTAAACGGAGATGACCTCCTCACAAATAATAATTTTATAAACGTTCACATTGAAAGAGCACAACATGTAGAAATAAAATTAAATAGCGAAATAGCAGAAAATATATTAAAAACAAAACGAAAATATAATAAAACAGCCACTTACTAATATTTCACAATTTTTTGATTTTTACAATATTACTTATTTTATGTGACTAATATATAACTTTCCGGCTTTAGGTTTTGTCGGTTAATTATACATTTTACTTAGAAAGAAATTAATCAATGATTGAAATTTTACCATAAATCTATAATACGATTTATCCATTCTATATTCTCGATTTTTCTCCAAAACTATAGTATTTTTAATAAAATATTGTTTTACATAATTGAAAGTTCTTTTAAACGATACTTTTAAATGATGAAAGAAATGAAACATCTTTTAAACAACTTTCCTTCATACCATTCTTTTTTGTTTACTGGCGCAACCTTCTTGATTCCCAACAACAACAATGGGCTCAAAAAACTGTTCTCGTCTTGACAGTCGTTCATCCAGATCGTCATCGTATGAAGACGAGCTTCAACATAATGAAACTCAAAAAGAAAATTGCTCCCTCGTATTCTTTTTTGTGCAACACAAGAATAAAAAAGGTCGAACTTAGTAGTACGACCCAAGCAATCGAAACAAAAACTTGCTCTGCGTGCGAACTCTATCTTATACAATCTCTACAATTTAATTTTTACTTTACTGTTCGTCAGTCAATTTCATTGTCAAATTCATTATGAAGATACATTGTCGTTTCAGAAGATGCCCTCGGGTGTGGATTTCGAAGACAATAAAGAAATTACAAATTCACCAAATATGAAAATTTAGTCGACCATCACCCTTGACTGTTTGGATATTAAGCTGTTTAGATTGATGTAACTTACTTGTGACGAGCTTGGGCCATGGGTCCATTACGGATACGGGGTGAATACTAAAATAGAAGGAAAAACCAATAGATAAGTAGGCTAATATTGTTTATCAGTTGGTTTAACTTTTTTTTTTATTTAATAATAAAATAGTGATTTTTCTTGAGCTGAGGTTATTGAGGTAATCTCGATTACTTAGAAAGCTTAAATCCAATTTCAGATCCAAGTAGTCATAACTTAGCTCTTAATTAAAATTAATTTAATTAAATCACAAAAAAATTAAATAAAATAGTGATTTTTTTTTGATGGACGGTTTTTTCGTGTACTAAGTCTGGGGTTTATATATGTATATGACTTCCTGGAATCGCCAATCGTGGTGTTGTTTCTGTTGTCGTTGCCGCTTGTGATGGATACCCCAACAACACAAACATCTTGTTAAAAAAATCGCGCGATTTTCCATAACCTTTATAAAAAATAAATTAATAAAAAAAATTGTACTCTTTTAATAGTAAGATAAGTGTATAGGTTAATAACACCTTTTACTTAGTAAAATATTAATACATGAAAAAAAAATGATAAAAAAAATCTAAAATTTCAATTTTCTGGAAAAGTTATTGCTTTTCGTTAACATATTGCCGCATATAAATGAAAGATATTTTAAATACCTTTTCAACCATGCCCACAATATGTAGGTAACTCTCTTAGTTTCGGAGATATAGGTGCGAAATTTCCCAACTTTAAAGGACTATAACTCCGAAAGCAGACGAGAGCGGGCATGATGTTGTCGTTAGTCTCCGTGGAAAATAACAACAAAATCGGAGCTGCGTCAGCATCCTCATTCTATGCCATAAGTCCGAAAGTTTCCAACTTTAACGGTTTCCAAAACCAGTATATATATAGAACCGGATATCTTCTAAGGATAAGGAGATATAGGGGGGGGGGGGGATAAGGGCTATAACTCATGAAACACGGGGCTCCGGGGTAAGTTCTTGTTGTTGTTGGGCGGACCCCAATTTATGCCCCTATTTATATCAAAAATTTTTGTGGCCAAAACTAACAATATTAGTTAGGTCGACAAGCGCCGATTTAAGCCATAAGTCTACATCCGATCCGACATTTTAGAATTCATTTCTATGTAAAAAAGGAAAGTTCCCAGAAAAAATAATAATAGTGCACCAACAGTTATAGATTTTAGCAAACGGTATTATGTAAAACAAGAATTACCCACGAGGTGGGAAAACACGTACACTCTCGAATATTCCAGAAGCTGTCCACCTTCCGACCTTCAGGTCTACACAATGCTGAACGAACCGTCCAGTTAAGAATCTTGGAGCAGTTAACATTTTTTTTATCAATTTCCCGAAAGCTACTAGAAATGTGATATCAAAAAACCTGCGACTACGTTTTAACTTGTACGAGAATATAAAATTGCACGTTTTTCCAAAATTAAGTTTTCTTCAGAGATGCCAATTTTTTTAAATTTACTGTGCTGCAGCGATAGAAAGAGTACAATTCATTAATAGTATCAAAGGTACGGCCCAATTTATAATGAAGAGATTTTAACGGGAAACAGCACGTTATCAATTATACGGAACACATATACCGTCAAAAACTCGCTCTAATTTTGTACTTGTAACTTTAGATCAAATCGCGGCTTAAATAGGGATCCGTCCGGGCATAAATGCAGAATAGCTGCCAAGCTCAGATTTTGTTCATCTTTTTTTTACCGTTAGATAGGGCCATCAGGAACGGAAGTGGCTGGTTTTTATCGGGGGCTGGTCAGCCATCTTGGATTTATGACCGTTTGAAGGTCAAATAAATGGTACTAATAAAAGGCACTTATTTCATAAACTAAGTAAGCTAACGGAACAAACGAAGTACTGTTGGAAAGGTATTTTTAATACCTTTCATTTATGTAATACACATTTTTATCCATAACATGGCTGTGAAGGAGTTATATTGATTTTTAGAAAAATGTGACAAGTTGACCTTGAAACAACAATTTTTTTCTTCCAAACGAACACATTAAGGTATAAAAGAAATTACAGTTATGGAAAGTTTGTTCTTCTACCTTTAAAATGGTATTCAATATGTTATACTTACTATTGTATTACATTACTTTAGCTTTACCTTTCAGAATTTCAATTACAATTCTGCCTGCGCCGGTCTAATGGAATACCATTTTAAAGGTAGAAGAACAAACTTTCCATAACTGTAATTTCTTTTATACCTTAATGTGTTCGTTTGGAAGAAAAAAATTGTTGTTTCAAGGTCAACTTGTCACATTTTTCTAAAAATCAATATAACTCCTTCACAGCCATGTTATGGATAAAAATGTGTATTACATAAATGAAAGGTATTAAAAATACCTTTCCAACAGTACTTCGTTTGTTCCGTTAGCTTACTTAGTTTATGAAATAAGTGCCTTTTATTAGTACCATTTATTTGACCTTCAAACGGTCATAAATCCAAGATGGCTGACCAGCCCCCGAAAAAACATGGCCACTTCCGGTTATAACGGTCTCATATAACGGTAAAAAAAAAAAATCTGAGCTTGGCAGCTGATCTGCATTTGTTCCTCCGTCCGGAAACTCCAATCTTATTGTGGTTGCTGTTGTTGCATGTGGAGAAGTCCCCAAAAATAACAACAACATACGCGGAGACCCCAGGTTCCAAAGATATAGCCCTTTGAAATTTGAATATATATGCCCTGTATCTCCTTAACCGTAGAAGATATACGTATGGCACATATACAATTTTTGACAACAATTTTAGATATCCTTATTATTTATTAATTCTACTTCTAAAAAATTCTAAAAAATTAATTAATGCAAAAAAAGTACTCAAAATATTAATATCGGGTTTCCTCTAAAAATATGCATTTTTCGGTAAAATCATACTTAAGGTAAATGAAAGGTATATAAATTATCTTTCTAAGGGTATATATACCAACTGGTAAAGGAGATATAGGCCAAAAAATTTCAAAGGGCTATAACCCGGGAACCATGGGTCGCCGGGAATATGGCAAGATTCAACAACAAGAGCAACAACCTCAATATTGGAGCTACCGGGATGATCCTTATCTGCTCCCAAATCGCGGACCCGACGGTATCTCCAAATTGATATTGTTGTTTTAGTGTTTAAAGGTGATTACAACAACTGCAAAATTCGCTCACTTGAACTTTAAAATTTGGAGGATATACAATTAGAAGGACAAATAAAATGTATGTAATGCAAATTTTTATCGATAACCTTTTAGTTTTCGAGAAAAACGCAATTTCAAATTTTCATTCGTTTTTTTTCAATTTAATAATTTTTGTCTAAGTACAGAAATTTTGGGAAAGTAAGTCCTTAGAGATTTTACGTTTTTTCATCATAATCGGTACAGGATTTTAGAAGAAAAACATCTTTGAAATGTAAGTACTTTCAATATTTTTGAAATATTTTATATTTATTGCTTCCAATGTAGGAAGCAATAAATTTCAATTTTTTTTAGGTGAAATTACTGCCGCAATCGAGTTTTCATGAAAATGTTTGGCTTGAGGGTACCGTTGCGGATTGTGTTCAATATTGTTGTTATTTTTGGCGCTGGTTACAACAAAATAAAGTGTAACGAAGGAATTTTGTGGAAAATTCCTCTATACATATGTACATGCATGCAACGTATACCAAGAGATTAAACAAGCTAGAATAAAACACATGAGAGTAACCAAGCACGAGAGGAGACACATATGAGAGTAAACAAAAGAGAGTAAAACACATGGGCAGCGATCGACGAAGAGATGCTCACGCACACGAGGAAACGGGACGGCGGTTATGAGCAGCATAAAACCGAGGTTAGCTGCCGAAGCAGAATCGAAGCCACAGCCACTTGGTGATAGACTACAGAACGAATTGGGCGTGCGAGCTCTACAGGTAACAACAGCGGAGTAGACAAGAAACAAACAGAAGACATTAGTGAGTACAAATATTTTGTTATTTGAAAATCAGTGCCAAGCGTATTAACGCCGCGAGTTTAATATATATTGTCGACTATCCTGACATTGCGTGGTTATACCAGGGTGTCAGATATAGTAGTCGGTGCGTGGTTATCCCAGGCCGCTTGACCATATATATTCGTCAATTAGTAATACAGGATATCGGGCAATCGGTGACAAGCATATTAGCGCCGCAAGTTTAATATATATTGTCGACTGTACTGACATTGCGTGGTTATCCCAGGGTGTCAGATATAGTAGTCGGTGCGTGGTTATCCCAGGCCGCTCGACCATATATATTCGTCGATTAGCAGTACAGGATATCGGGCAATCGGTGACAAGCATATTAACGCCACGAGTTTAATATATATTGTCGACTATACTGACATCGCGTGGTTATCCCAGGGTGTCAGGTATATATATATATATATTCGTTGATTAATAATACAGGAAATCGGACGAGGTAGAGCTTGACAGGACGACATCGGTAACACTAAGGTTACATACCGACGAGACTACCGCACAAACTCAGCCACCAAGGCAACAGCGCGGCGCGTCTCCGGACGTTTTCCCCACCAGCTCTAGAGGTTTCCAGAATATATCCAGCGTAGACTGACTCTTCGGTGCATCGTATCATAGAATCTCACAGCATATTAATCATAATTAGTGTAACGTATTTGAATTGAAAAAATAAAGTTGTATTGTTCGAAAAATCCCAGAATCTATACATTTCTGTGGCGGACCGTCGACTAGCCGGCGAGCTAACCCGCGTACAAATTCGGAGAACCGGGTAACTTCGTTACAGTGGCGCCCGAGCAGGGAACCTTCTAAATACAACTACGTTCGTACCTAAGATACTTGGATTTACACAGGCAAGCAAGATGGTAAGACTGTCATGGATATACACGTTACGCAAGGATGCATTGTTAGCATACATGAAGGAATTTGGTTTAGCCCTGGAAGGAAATGTAGAGGAACTCCGAAAGCGGTTTGCGGACTTCGTATCTGCACAAGAGTTAACCCCTAGTATACAGACACGTCTCAGTAATTTGGAGGAATTACACCGGCCAGGAAATGGGAAAGCTCCAACGGCACAGGATGAAGCAACGACGTCAACCGCAGCCGCGCAGTTGAAATTGGCTGGACAACAAGGTATGTCACATCAGGTTAGCCCACCACACGCACGTTATTTCTACTGCCAGCCGACACACAGTTCCACGGGAAATTACATGGCCACGCTCGACCGAATAAAAAAGTAGGGTGTAAGCTACGACGGTGTTCAAGACCCACTGATATTCGTGGAGCGAATAGAGGAATTAGCTGAGGTGTACAACGTGGATGTGAACTGCCTCCCCAAAGCAATGCCTGAGATGTTTCGGACAGTGGCAATAATAAAAGATGGACAACATGGGCCGCATTCAAACGGGACTTTCTACAGTTCTTCCTGCCGCCCCGCTTCTTCGAGCGACTGGACGACGATTTACGACAGCGGCAACAAGTACCACGAGAGACTTTTAGGAACTATGTAGTGGCATTACAAAGCCAAATGCACCACTCAGGCTTGACCGAGAACGAGCGTCTCGAGTGCATTTACCACAACAGCAATCCTGAGCTACTTTGCCGGCGATTGGGAGAACTTGAAGGCAGACACCAACACCAACTCGACAAGCACGCGCGGCGGATCATAATCGTTCGAAGGGGAATAACCGAATCGAGGAATGTCATCGCCAAATAGTCGACGTGGAGAGTACTCACGTAGGAAACCCAGGCACAGCATGTAGAAGATGCGGACAACAGGGCCACTTCGCATGCGACTGCCAGGTAGAACAACTTATTTTCTGTTGGCAGTGTGGCCGCAAGGGCAGGAGAACCAAAGAGTGTTCAGGAAACGGACCAAGCCAACAACCGAATCGAGGGGAGTCGAAACGAGAAGGCCCTAACCAGCCTCGATAACCAGCAGAAGGCTTCGAACAGATGAGCAGCGCGTCGTGGCTGCAGTAACGATTAGTGGCAAACGCATTGAGGCCACCTTGGACACAAGAGCTACTAGGAGCTTCATAAGTAGACAGACGGTCCAGGAGTTGTGTGAGGTGCAGAAGTTGGAAAAGATCGAGACATTCAGACAATTACGGAGCGCCTCACGACAATAGTGCAGCTGGGAGGCAAGAGCTGTAAAATCACGCTTCTGATTTTACCGGAGGTCGTGGACGAGCTGATCCTAGGACTTTTTAGCTCATATGGGAACAACTATCCAGTGGGGTGATTTCTCCACAGAAATCACTGAGTATCAAGAGTCCCCGTATGAAAGAGGAAGTCAACGAGCAAGAACAGACTGACGCACTTTCTCGTCAGCCACTAGAAGAAGTCCACGCCAGAGCCAAAGCAAGTCCTAAAAGTTCGTGGTGGAAAAAAAAGGTTTGCAGAAGTACAAGGAAAACCTCAAGAATATCCTAACTACCGGATCGAGAACGAGAAATTATACAGGCAGACTCCTAGAGCATTCGACAATGAAGAGCCGCGGCCGCTACTGCGAACGAAACAAACGGAATGAAAACAAACGACAGTAAAGCCTTTGGTTTCTCAGTTAGACGTGTGAGCGAGTGCAATGCTGATATCGCGACAGCTCCCTCACACCACATGCGTTTTACGCACATAGATTATGTAGGTTTTTGTTGCTTTCCTTAAGAATATGTTTCCTACCTTCGCGTAGCCCTGGCCTAAAAGCTCATGTCTTGATTTTTATAAATGAAACCAAATAACACTTTTTGGTTTGTCTGCTGCTGTGTTTTGCTTTGAATGCATGCATGCCTTGGGATGATTCAAAGCGAACGCGATTTACGAGTCGATTGTAGCGCTCCTATGCACAATTCATATACGGAAGCAGAAAATATTATCAGCATATCCGACACGAAGAATCTGTATTTTGTTCAACTACATTTCTTTAGGGAGTGCTCGCATATGCAGAGTTCGATGTGCGAATTGCGCGAAGCCAACTGAATTTTTCGGAAAATAACTGTTCTTTCTTTATGTTTAATATATGTATTCCTTATTAGTTTAGAATAGGAAGAAGGGATTTAGGAACAATTTTGCAATATTTGTTAGATAGTGATTGTGTATAGAAGTGATTTTGAGAATAGAAGAAATTTTATTAAAATAATTAAGAATGGTTTTCAAGTGTATTGTTCGAGCTTGTGATGGTCCATCATCAGCTGATAATCACTTTTATAGATTTCCCACTGATGGTGTTTTATTAAGAATGTGGTATTCAAATTTAAAAATTAGTCCTGTTAAACTGACTTCAATGACCAGAATATGCAGTCGGCATTTTGATCCTTCATGTCGCTGAATCAAACGTCTCCTAGGGGGAGCAATCCCCACAGTTGATCTAGGTATGTTTACTGGTTTGCTACCTTGCTATAGTTTTTCAGCTATTGCAAATTTAGGTCATGACGATGAAGACATTTTCCTGCCAGTTGTATGCTCCAATGAGAGTAAACGGAAATGCTGTATGGTTGGATGCAGAAGTGATTCTGAATTTGGCTCTTTGTATTCATTTCCCAAGTCGAAGGAAATTCGGATGGCATGGCTTGAAGTGTGTGGTTTGCACGACCACCTTTCAAAACAACTCTTCATATGCGGTAACCACTTTGATGACCCTTTCATAGGAAGAAAGAAACTGGAAAAAGGAGCTTTTCCTAAATTAAATCTCAGTCAAAATATCGAAGATATTGACAATGTTGAGGAGGTAAGTCCTATAGAAAACGCATGTGAGAGATGTCACTCGTTTTGTAAAGAGGCAGGTTTCTATAGAAGAAAACTGCGAGAAGCTGAGGCAGATTATTTAAAAGAGTATTCTTTGTTAAAAAAACAAATCGAAAATCTTAAAAACGAGATCATCGAATTAAACAAAAACGGAAATATATTAAGTGGTGATAATCAGCAGGCACCTATAAGTACAGCTAAAGACTTCGCTGAAATGATTATAAGTGGAAAAACATACCGCAAATACTCCGACCACCAGAGAAATTTATTTCAAATAATAAATTTTCAATCTAGTCGGGCATATAATTTCCTTCGAAGCGAACTAAATTTCAACATGCCAAGTCAAGCCTCGCTTTGGAGATGGCGCCCTGTTAAAATCTTGCTCCCAGGATGTCACGACGCTGTGTCGAATAATTTTATGAAAATAGTTGACACAATGAGCAAAAAATCAAAAAATTGCATTCTCCTAATGGACGAAATCATTCTACGCAAGGAATTAGAATACAATTCGTAGACAGACCAGGTGGACGGATTTGTTGACTTCGGCGATGGAGAGCGGCAAAAGATATTGGCTACGAAGCTGCTGGTGTTTATGGTAAAAGGTGTTTACGAAAACTATAAATTCGTACACAGTTTTTACTGCACTGTAGGTGGTATAAAAAGTAAGTCATTTCATTTGTTTGCTTGTGGGCTCTTTGGATGATGCTTTTGACTTTCGATAATTTGACTTTCGATAATTTTGACTTTCGGCGAGGATTTAAGGACAACACTACTCTCAGTGATGATATCAGTGCTGCATTCGGGTTTTAATTTGCGAGCCATCATAGCAGATCAAGGATCACCAAATATGGCATGCTTCAGAAAATTGACGAGTAATTTTAGCAAACGCCATTTCCTTTTTCTGGGTAGAAAAATTTTAGTGTTGTTTGATTACTGCCATATTTTCAAGAATATTCGCAATACTTTACTGAGTGCAGATATTGAGACCGAACTGGGAACTGCTAGTTGGAAAGAAGTGAGAGATGCTTATAACTTGGACAAAAACAACAAAATTAGACTTATGCCTAAATTGACGGACAAACATTTAGATCCTAAACTTTTCGACAAAATGCGTGTAGCAACAGCTGTGCAAATCTTAAGCAAGTCAGTAGCATCTGGCATGCAGCAGCGCGGCGCGTCTCCGGACGTTTTTCCCACCAGATCTAGAGGTTTCCAGAATATATCCAGCGTAGACTGACTCTTCGGTGCATCGTATCATAGAATCTCACAGCATATTAATCATAATTAGTGTAAAGTATTTGAATTGAAGAAATAAAGTTGTATTGTTAGAAAAATCCCAGAATCTATAAATTTCTGTGGCGGACCGTGGACTAGCCGGCGAGCTAACCCGCGTACAAATCCGGAGAACCGGGTAACTTCGTTACAAAAGCACCTTGAAATTTGAAATTTCAGAGCTTTTATCCTATTAACTATAAAAGATGTTCCGATGATATTGGAATCATTATATAGGCTTTATAAATAGCTTTCATTCCTTTCTTAAAATTACTTACTTAAAATTAAATTACCTTACTTATAAATTTGGGCAGCAACCTGTCTTGGAAAAGAAAAGCAGTGGAGAGAACGAAGAAGGGACTGAACGCCTCCTATGCCGACAAAAAGCCAATCGGAGTGAGATGAAGCCTAAAAATGTACATCGTCCATTGAATGTATACGGAGCGGTAAAAAGCACACCGTAAGCACGTTTGGAACTCCTGCTACATCTTCTGCGAAACTAATCCCCAGAAGAGAGAGGAACGGGAGCTGATTTTACTCTAATACACTACACGTACAGAGATCATACGAGTGTAGCGTGTTTGACCGATTTCTAACCAGGTAAAACAAATACAAACCCTGATGGCGAACGTAACCCATTACTTCAACATCCATGGAAGATTTCGCGCTCAATTCAGATCATTACCAGTATTTCAATTTATATGGTTCGTATGGTGAGTGCGCTCTCACTATACATTTGTGGATTTATGTATATGTATTTATGTATTTAAGCGTATATTTGCATAGAAATTACTGTTCTCCCTCACAGAACAGAATTTTATAAGCACCCGTCCATGACGACCCGACACTGTAAACATGTGTTTATTATGAGTAAAAAATTCTGATTTTTTTGAAGCGACCATAACAGAATTACACGTCTATTAGTATTCAAAGATTATTAATATAAGATTTTCTGTTATTAATTTTAATAAAAAAACATTGTTCATGGACCATTGAAAATACTGAATCTGTTAAACAGCGAAAGTTAAAAATAAATACTTTCGCATTGAAATATATGTACATATAAAGGGTGCTATTTTTGGGATTTTTTATTCATGATTGCAATTTGAAAAAGTATACTTTTCGTTTTCATTGGGAAGAGGTATTGTAATTTTTAATTTTCTCAGAAACTCCGTATAATCATTTACGAAACAGAACAAAAATCATTTTGTACTGTATACAAAAACAAAACAATGGCGACAAAAAACAAAAGCGAAGTTATTAAGCAAATGAGAGAAAGAATCTGAACTCGAAGCATAACAACTTACTGTCCCACACACACGTATAAAAGCACTTCTAACATTAAGACTTCTCTCTTCCTCATTTTTTCTCTTCGACTTTTTGGTTGCCTCTTGTGTATGCTTCCCAAACTAGCCAAACCGACTGATTTTAGGGCAACACTCTTCCTTTCCATTTGTGCGTTGATGGAGTCAGTTTTCCCGTATCCCCACTCAAAGTAAGGGTTTTGCAATGTAATAAATGCTGGAGATACAACCACTCAGCAAGAGTATGCACTAAACAGCACCGAACTTGTCCTTCCTGCGGTAAATGTCACGCAGAAGAAATTTGCTCTGCTCCTGTCACGAGCATGAACTGCGGAGTTGGGCATGTCGGCCCCTTCCTCCTTGTGTCCTATATTTAAAAAAACTTAAAAATATAGCTTATAAAAAAAATAAGGCTTCATTCATTCACTTCCGACGCACCCCGACGCACTTAGACCGCTAGGGTCCATTGTGATGTCATATGGATCTGAATTTAGCTCAGCCAATCTGAGTTATTTATATAGCGACTCAGAACCCTATCTTGAGGGGTACCATCTCGCAGAGATTATCATAGAAATAGACTCCCATATGGGTTTGTCTTCTTTGGGCCAGAGTTGGACAGCTGCCCAAGAGATGCGTTACCGTCCCTTCCTCCTCCTCATCCCTGCAGTTCTATTATGATATTATGGTTTGCTTACAGGTAGCAAATGGCATACCTATACATGAGTTATCTGGGTTGATAACTAGTTCAGTTTCCTGGCGAGCTAATTCATCCGCTCGGCAGTTTCCTGGAATGTTACTGCGTCCTGGAATCCAGCACAGTTTCATAGAAAACTGCTCTACCATCTCATTTAGCGATTGGTTGCAGCTTTTTACCACCATAGAAGTGGTAAAAATTGCATACACGGTTTTATCACTGCCTGGCTGTCTGTACAAATACAGATATCCCTATTGTATGTCTAATTGTCCTTCAGGCAGAACAGTACTTACGGCTTTCCAGCACTTTCGCTTAAAAGACGCTGCATTAGTCCGGTAAACTAAAATTTTCTTCTATCCGAAGAAGTTCACAGAAAACCCCCCCCCACCTCCCAACCATACATTTTCAAGCCGTCGGTATACCAATGAATACCCTCGCTGCCTGGCAGTGTCCCACTCCCCTCTGGCTGGTATTTCCGACCCACATTTTTTCGATGGAAGAAGGGTTGGGATGGTCCTTTTCGAAAGAGGATAGTAAACCTTCCATTATGCTCTGGTGTCCAACCTTTCTGTTGGTCCATTTCTTTATGGCATTTAGCCTCACCGCCGTACATCCAGCCATTCGCCTTCCCATGATGTCTATTGGGGGAAGATGCCATAATACTTCCATAGCCGCGGTCGGCGTTGACTCCGATACACAAACATGCCGACCTTTGGACTTTGTCCAGCAGCTTGCAGTTTGTTGCCTTCTTGAGCGCTAGCCACCAGATGGCATACAGCAGTATGGGCCTGACTACGGTCACGTATAACCAGTGCGTTTTGTTGAATTGACGCTGCATTTGTTTCCAATGGCCTTTCTACAAGTGTAAATAGCCACTATGGCCTTGTTAACGTTCTCAGTTATAATTGTTTTCCAGCTAAGTTTCCTATCTAGGATCAGACCGAGGAATTGTCTTGCAAGTTGAGCCTAACACCACCCATCCTTGGAGGCCCGATTTGAGGGATCTAATGCTTCCGTATGAAGACGACAAGCTCCGTCTGGAGATACCAGGCGTTCTTCGACATTTAGGGATCTGAAGGCACCTAGAATTGCGTTTACCTTGATATTGAAGGCACCTTTAATGTTCACAAGTTCCCTTAATGTTCACGGGGGAAAATTCCTTCGAGACTAGAAATTTTTCGATACCACCCACAAGGGAGTGGGTGGGTGGGAGAACTCTACAGATCTCCCTTTAAGATACCGAGCCGAGGTATGTTCATTAGGTATTTTCCTCCTATGTGCAGTTCAAGAATCCTCTCCAAACCTTCAGCCAAAGGGATGATAATGTGATAGGTCTGGTCCTGGAGATTTGAAGCTGCTTATAGCCCAGGCTACTGTGCTATATGTTATCAGATATTCCAGGTCCCGTAGGGAAGAGCAGGGAATATGGTAATCCAAACCACTGGTATGACTATTTCCTGGAAAGCGTGTGTCCTCCAGAACCGATTCTACCAGCTAGAGATTCCGTTCTTGACCTTAATGCTAGCTAATGCTATCTGGGCTGGAGGATAGAATCCTTCTCAGTCTACACGCTTCCGAGGTACTCATGATGCTCTCACAAAAGATTTTCCATGAGTTTCTCTTTGCCGCACATAGTTCCTTCTTATAACCGCTTAAGGCTGTCTTCTATTCGTTCCATAGATGGGAGTCCTCTTTTGAGGACTTGGCCTTATTAAATAAACACCTGCATATCTTTCGCATCTCCATAAGGTTAGAATTCCACCAAAGTGGCTTCCAGGTTTTTACCGTAGGATTCCTAAGAGGGCATGCAACTATTTAAAAAGTCCTATTAGGGCTATAAAGCCCTATTTAGAGCATTTGAGAAGTGATATCCCTATTCCTTATTACTAGTGATAAAGGTTGGTTCCCTACCCCTATTACATATGTATGAATAGATTCTCGCCAAGTATAAAATCAAAAAGCGGCTCACCTCTTATGTTGGTGTCCGACCTGCCCCAGATGGTATGGTGGGTATTAACATCACATGCGATCATCGGTTCCCCCTTGAAGCGTTGTGCCGCCGCTACCAGACTTCTGGTAATGACTGATGCCATGTAGATGGAGGCCAACCAGTAAACGTCGTCTCCAACCTCCACCTCTACGATAGTGATGTTGTCTTCACTGAAATGATTGAGAAGAAAACCATTATGTTTATTCTTCAACAGAATACAGGATCTGGGCCTACCTTCACCCATGTAGCATGATGTATATCCGGAGTTCCAATCAACGTTTGGTCTGAACCTTACTAATGTTGACACGCCTACTCGGTACGCACCTTCATGTGACCCAAGTTTACTTCATCTGTCTTGTTTCTGAACTTTCACTACTTTTAAAAATAGAAATAAACGTTGCCTTTATTTCATACCATGATCTAGTTTTTTGTAGCTTCAATTTCAATCTATGTAAAAATGAAATTGCTAGCTTTAGTTATCATGATTTCAGTTCAATTAATTATGTTGCGTGACTTAGCTGCTGTATCTTGGAATGGTATCTGGCGTTGTGTATCGGTTGATGATAAACTTCGTATACTTAGGGCGTACCTTAACACAGCTTTTCTTAAGCATGTCCCGCTGCCTACGGTGAGGTCATTGAAAATACGTTCTACATGGGTCATTAACCGTTTTTTGTAGCTTCAATTTCAATCTATGTAAAAATGAAATTGCTAGCTTTAGTTATCATGATTTCAGTTCAATTAATTATGTTGCGTGACTTAGCTGCTGTATCTTAGAATGGTATCTGGCGTTGTGTATCGGTTGATGATAAACTTCGTATACTTAGGGCGTACCTTAACACAGCTTTTCTTAAGCATGTCCCGCTGCCTACGGTGAGGTCATTGAAAATACGTTCTACATGGGTCATTAACCGTGCCTTGTCTGCCATAAAGATGAGGAACAAACTCCATTCTAAATGGAAAAACTCTAGATCAACTATTATCTGGGATCAGTATAGAATTCCGCGTAATAGAGCCACAATGTTATTAAAAAACGCTAAGAGGCAGTATTAATCCCGATTTGGCAGCTAAGCAGTAGTGGAAGAATTTGAACAAGTTAAGGGTTTTCGAAGGATTTTTTTTGAAGAAGTTAAGAAGGCTAAGGATTTTTCGAAGGATGAAGGGAAGATTGAATGCCACATTTATCCGGATAAACTGATTCCTGCGTTTGTGACTAATGGTCTTTATAGCCATTCCAGTGATTTGACTGGCGTTAAGTTACCTTTATTCCTCCTTCTCTTTTCCTTCCTTCGTGTTTACCTCTGTTAACGAGGCCGAGGTGGGCAGCATCTTGTCTAAGTTGGGTTCTAGCCAAATAATAAAAACAAAGCCAAATAATAAATAGAAGCTTGTAGAATTAAGTTGCGTTTTCTCCTCCGCAGCTGTACCACAAACTTTATGTCTTGGGATGGCGTTATGAGTCAACTCCGTTTGCACAAAGTTAGGGAAACACTGCGGATGAGCAACCGCAAGTTAAAGATATTTGTTCTATTAAAGTGTTCGTACAGTTCAATTTCATAAGCTGTATTTATTTCGTAGAAATTGCTAACGTGATGCGTTGGAAGTGCGGATGTAGGAGCCAACTCCAGCTGCATCCAGAAAAGAGCATACTAGCAAAACTAGAATACCGACTTGGTACATGACCAATTCCAGATGTGCTAGAATGACAAAGTCTTCATAACAAGGGCAGTTGAACAAATGCGACCAGCGAATTATAAATAATCAGTGGCTTGGGCTGGCAATAGCTGTGTCCAATGCACTGAAAAGGAGAAAATAGTTAAGAAGTTTTTTTGTTTGTAATCTATTAGATTCTGGTGAATATTTAATGGTGAGACTGAAGCATGAATGAGTGGAGTTGACTTAAGAGTCAGAATGAAGATTGATCGTACACAAGCATGTTTAACCTCCTTCCCTATCTAGAGGTTCATAAGATACTTATACCCAGTTTCGATTCATTTAGAGGCAAAGGAAAAATTTTTTTCATATTGTAGACTATTTATTCATAGATCATACCGTAGAGAGATCGTATATCAGTTCTAATCATAAATCTGTTATTCATAATATACACCTACCAATTTTTTTGAAATTCTAAAAGTTCTCGTATACTAAATACTTTTAATGCTTGCTAATAAGTATTAGTGTAATTTTGTCGCCTTGTACATTAAAAGTTTTGATGATGGTCGCGCTACGGCCAAATGTAATAAATATGTATTCCCATTGAATCGCGGGAAGAAATGTTGCGGTAATACATCGTGTATTGATTTGAACAGAACTCATGATAGCGATAGTTTAGGCATCGAACTGTGTTGTAATCCGGAATAGGGAAATGT
Organism: Myopa tessellatipennis; assembly: GCA_943737955.2. Taxonomy (NCBI): domain Eukaryota; kingdom Metazoa; phylum Arthropoda; class Insecta; order Diptera; family Conopidae; genus Myopa; species Myopa tessellatipennis. Next base: position 18,583,317 of record OX031315.1, read on the forward strand.
CTAGAGCAGGTCAGTTGCGCGAAAACCTGAAAAAAAGAGATCAACACTTTGAATTAAACAAATCTTCGCCTCAGGTTAAAGAGGTTAGATTTAATACACCTTTACAATATTTAAACAGGAATAATGGAAATATGGCAAAAGCGGAAACTAGTAGATTTCGCAATCTTTCCTTTACCAACTTATCGGAAACTATTATTAAGGCACCGATAACTAAGTCGTCACAAGAAGAAGCAGCAATGTTTTTAGATGCCAGGGATCAGTCTATGAGTAAAACGCAGGCAGCTGAACCAAAGCGAACTAGAGACGACCGCGTAGGCTGGAGCATAGATCAGGGTTAGAGACCGGAGGGTGCGTGCCAACAAATTTCGCAGAAAATGAGTATTTTAGGAACTCCGATATAGAGTAAATGAGGCATGTCAATCTACAAGACCAGAGGGTCGAGCAGTTATTAAATGATGATTGCGCCTCGATGAAAAATACCATGGAAGCATCGATTAGGGCACAAATTCAAACTGGCCTGAAAGTAGGAATGGAAGATATCATGACCAAACTTGAAAGTTTGTTACGCTTACCAAAAGGAAGCGAGAATCAGCATACGATGTATACACAACAGATACGGTGAATACCAACGCAACAATAACTTGAAAAAGAAATGTTATAGAACACGCACTGAATTAGTAAAACAAGATAATGGTTCGCTGAAAAAAAACAGAACGTCAAGAATCATTGCACCAAAAGCAAGACGTGCGTCGGTCACAAATTCCGAATCAGAAAAATGATAACTTACCTCACTGAAGGTTCGCATAAAAGTGAAGATGCTCAAGATTTCGGAATTCGTGCTTACCTCCGGCGAGAGTGTTCGGAAGGACAGAGAGCTAGCTACACATAATATTTTATACATAAACAAATGGCTTTGTCTAAACGCACACCTCAGATAGATGTCGCTGTGTGCATTGCTTCACCAAAAGATGTCACTAACAACTAATCGTATTTAATTGTATGTAATTTATAGATAACAACCTAAATAACAGTCACATGCTGATCTATATTTGATTCGACTGTGGCACTAGAAGAAACAAAATAATATATTAAGAAACTATATTTCATGTGCTTAATGTCTTTAAAAGCATACCTTGTTTGAAGCAGCGTGTGAGGCAAATATCTACATCACCGATAGGGACAGGGAACGCTACAACTATCTTTCCCAATTAAACACTGAATTCTAAATCGCATATTCTTCATATCCTCCGCTTCTTGTCGAGAAGTCGTGCCTGGGGATCTACCTTAAGTATGAAGGAAACAAGTATTCAGTTTTTAATCCAGATGTTTGCATTACTTTGTGTTGAGGCTACAGCAATAATTTTTTAAATTATCTGCCGTAGTTTTACCATTAATTGTTTCTCCTGGCATGGCTTCATAATCTTGAGTATGAACTCATCGTAAAATGAGTTAACTTATTTATGTTCTTATTAAAATTACACTCAGTCTTACCATACCTTAGGTTCGTGCATTAGAGGCCTCAAATACTTTTCATTCCAGATATCTTCTGTTGGTTTAATCAGCTTAATTAGGCTTATTTAATCAGTTCACTTATGTATATAGTAAACAATAATTTCTATTATAAATGAAACCGTGGTGAAACATGAAACAGCTGATTTCTTCACCATGCTGTATGACAGGAAACAAGAACAATATGGTAGCTAGCACGTATAGTGTACATGAATTCAACAAATCAAAGAAATAGACGTCAAACCGATTTTTGCAGCGGCGAATTCTATAGTGTCCTATCTCTTAATATCTCATATAAACACATCGAACAACGTCAGCGTCATAACTTCCTAGGGTCAAAAAAGTGGCCCAAAATGAATACGCTCGTCAAAATTTGTTTACATTATGTCCGACGTTTCTGCTATTCGTGTTTTTTCTTCAGCAAAATTATTGTGTCTTTTTGTTCGGAATTGGGATTTTCGTGTGCTTTTTTGTTTCTGCTTTTTGTTTACATTTTTTGAAGAATTTAGCACCACTTCATTATTTTCGAAGTACAGTAAGACCGCGCTTAAGGCGAGGGATACGTTCCATCAAAGTAGAGCGTAATGCGAAACAGCGTTAAACGAGGCTATCTTAACATGTAAATAGTACATGATAGAAAATTGGTTAGGTACTAAATTTAATAATTATGTTTTTTTTAATATAAATAAAACCAAACATTTATTTCTTACAAAAATAAAAACAATATAAAAGAATATACTTATAAAAACAAATAAAATTCTAAGCCAGTCAGATCATCGCTAAACCGAAACAGCGCTAAACGAAACGGGGTCTTACTGTTTCGGAAATGTTATGTACATATTTCGAATCCTAGCGCTGCGCAGAGTTTCGGCGAATCCTCGGGTTGAAATAAAAGAACGCTAAACCGAAACAGTGCTAAACGAAACAGCGTTAAGCTTTAACCACAACCAAGGCGGCCAGCTATAAGACCCGAACTTACGCCTTTTCCGATTTAGCAATCAATCAATTCGAATCGGAATGCGGAACAAGGGTAATAAAATGGAAATAAGTTTTTTAAAATATTTCATTTCAAATATTACATTTGTTCATTTCCTGTGAATGTCCGACATTAGTACGTACCAGGCACGTGCCTTCGACAGTTTCACTTTTAATGGATTGGATGAAATCTCCAAATGCCATCCCAAGCAATTACTCAAATTTCTTAATCTAACGGATTAAATTAAGTCTCCATTTCGAGCATATTAATGTTTTCCCTTTTTCAAGTCACAAGAAAGGTGGATCAAACGGAGGCTTCATAGCCTTAATTGTGACCCCATACTGAGCTTACGTGGGGTGCCACATGTTACCGAGCTACCCTTCCATTACGTTATATTAAAAAATTGTTATAAGGCTACTTTAGTTAACTTAAGAAGCAAACTAATTGTCAATAAGTAAACTAGTGTTGAATGTTCAAGGAAATTTTTTATTAGTATACTATAAGAGTAGTATAATATGTCTATATTCTATTCCAACTAAATGGAAAAATATTTTTATTCTAATTTTCAATCAAACATTTTTAACATAGTTACTTAGGATCTTGTTGGTGACGGCAATGTTATTGGATCTGTATCATTGAAAATAGCAGTACACGATCGCTTTTTAAAACTATATTGAATTTGTAGAACTTTAACTTCTCCAACACATGGGTCATAAAATCCAGGTAGTTCACTCTGTAAATAAGTTGATTTAAATAATTGTACATATTACAAATAATTATAACCTTAGATCCCGAATATACTATTAATTGGCTGTCTTTTACAATACATTGCAGAGGAACAGTTACATCAATTAAACTGTCGCTACCTCCTTGAAGTGATCCATACACTGCATTTAGGATAATCAGACCATCGCTACTAGTTTCCACCGCAACAATACGTTCATATGTGTGCTGCATTAATTCAACAGCAGCTCGTGCCTCTTTCTTCTTTACAGCTATTTGATGTTCTTTGTTTCTTTTCGATTTTAGTATTTCAGTATTTTTTCGTTCTTCATTGATAGGATCAATTATAGATTTTTTTAAGATGAACCAGGCACATACCGGAGTTATAGAAGCATAAAAAATTGCTGCTGGCACGATTTCTTCGCTCAAGTGAATTGGGAACACATAGGACTGATTGGACCGAATAAATCTGTATTATGTATATAAATAATATTTCTAAAATGAAACATATTTAAAGGCTGCTCTTATCTTACTTAAGTTTAACAATAACTCCTGTAGGAATTCCCAACGAAACAGAAGCATACACAGAACTATATTTTGATACCTTTTTTTCCGCACCGTATTCAGCCAGAAACCCAAACGTACCAATTCTGTAAACATGTTGTTAATGTCAGAGATGTATAAACACTTAATTTAGAGTTTCTAGTAAATAAGATAAGAAGAAAAAATAGAGTGTAAAGTTGAAAACGGTAGACATTTATATTTACATATGTACTTTAAACAATCTTAATATTTTTGAGATTACTTTGTTGGACTTTTCTATTTTAATCTGACCAAATCGTGTTTCAATTCTTTATTAATTGAATTAATTCTTCTTAATTGTGGATTAAGTTATCAGGTTTTAGCAAATTCAATATTACACATATTATATATAGACTTACTTAGCTGCCAGCTTTAGCTTAAGTTCATACTCAATCATTTTGCGAGTATAGGCTATGTTGAAATAAATATGCGGACTACCGATAACAATCGACGAACTCCAGGAATACGTTTCAGAATTGCTGTCTACTTGTGTAGTCAATGAGGACTGAGAACTTGCATTCAGCGTCAAAGATCCGACGGTATGTTTATTTAACTGAACAGCTAGAGTTGACACAAACGCCGGTATTACTCCATTTTCCCGAAAATTTAGCGAAGACCCTCCATTAAGGGACAAAGTTGAAGATAAGGTTCGACCCCCTAGAATACATTTCATAATAGAGGCATTCATTATGTTTTATATAAGGAATATTTTATATAGTATAATCTTTCCATTTATGTCGTGTTCGTTCTATTATCTCTTTTAACAATTTTAATTGTTATTCTAAAAGCACGGACCAAATTAAATTAAACTAATTAATTGTACTTCCTACTAGATTATATCTAATATATATCAGAAATACTAACATTACCGTAATGGAGTACCCAAGATATAAAAACCCATAAACAAAGAACCGCTGAATTCAACCTACCTAGATGGTACTTATTATACGGATAGCGGAACCGCGGAAAACTCGATTAGCAGCAGTCAATAAAACCAAAAATTAGTTGAACCCATCTACCTGGAGACAAACACCTAACAACCGCTCGCTACCTGACGAATACATGCCCGAAAAACTAATTACTGCCACAGGGACCACAAAATCTTAATAAATAAGAATTATCAAGAAAATCCACATACAAAACAAAATAGACAAAACGAAAAGTGTCTGAAGATCGCACAAAGCCGAAACCGGTTTGTCTCCAAACCAAACCACATTTGCTTCATATTTCAAACCACAAATGCTTCATATTTCACCGCATCCATCCCAACACACATTCAAAACGTTATACCAAAGACAATATAATACAAAGATGTCTCACTCCATACAAAACAACCGAGCAGCTAAAATTCAATTGGGATTTTCGGAAAATCCCATCTGAAGCTTTGGGAGAGTAAAATGAACATATTGTGAGAGCGAGAGATCAAGTTGTGAGAGTAATAGATCAAGTTGTGAGAGTAAGAGCTGCAACTTGCAAGAAAGTGAGCACAAAAGAGAGCGCGTTTGCTACAAATGAGTGTAAAGAATCAAAGCAGTTGCCATCAGAATGTAGAACATCTTATTTTAATTATAACAACAAAGCATAGGGTGGTAGCATAACCAACTTTTAGAGGCCCTATATCAGTAGAAACAACAATAAAAAATGAAATCTTCAAATATTAAATGACATTTATTTATGATTCAGTATTTGAAGTTTGGATTTTTTGGATCGTTTGTTTTTAAATTATGACCAAGAACAATGCTTACGGTGTAATATGGTTATCAAACGATCTAAAACACTAAATCTGTGAGAATAACATTCATTATTTTCCTCAAACCGATGCGCATTGGACTTTTTTTTGTACAATGTATACATTGTTGTATAATAATTATTGTTGTATATTATTATTAATTACAAATTACCGATTATAATATAAATAATAAATAAATTGCCAAATTATCCAAATAAAAAACCAAAATCACTATTAAAATAGTAGCCAAAGTCAAAATCAATCAAGTCACAAAAAGGAGCTAAAACATCAGTAAAAATAAAAACACAAAAAATCTCGTTTCTGGTTCGGTGAAGAACGCTGTTGTTGTCATTCATATACTTGTTGATGTCGAGCGAGCGGTATTCTTGCACATTCGTACAAACTCTAAAAATTTATTTTACAAAAACAAACATTCGCTTCTCTCTCGCATCGTTTGTGTACACTGTGTTTTGAGCGCGAATTATATTTTTATGTACCCATGCAAAAGGCGAGAGAGAATGTGCGTCGCATCTCAACAAAATTGAAAGCTCTTTCTCAAAAGCACAAAAGCTATCAGATAAGCACAAAATTTTTTTGAAATTTTTCAACGTACTGAGTTTTTATTATTATTTAATTTTTATTATTATTTATTATCTTTGTATTATATTGTCTTTGGTTATACTATGCTTTTGATTTATTTAAGCACTGGATTTAAGCAGTGTAGATAAATAAATATATATTTTATAAATAAATAAATATATTTTGTGCGTTGAGCTGTGCGTGAAAATATGGATTCTGTAGTTAAAAATTTGGTTGTGGAGATTTCGTATATTTTGTTTTCTTTTCTAGAATTGTTATTAAAATCGTGAATTTCAAATAACTAAAAAATGTACAGAAAGCATAAATACGAAGTCCAGCTTTTGTTTCAACATTCGCATTTTCTCGTGATTACACATATCTGGAAAAAAGAAAATCGGGGATAATGGACTAAAGTACCTACGCACATTATACATAATGTATGTATATGTTTGTTTAACTTGTTAACTTGTGAAATGATGTATTGTGGAACGATTTTTCGTCATCCCGAGTCAAGTTTGATTTGGAGAGAAGATTTACATTACTTTTAAATAATTTCAAAACACTAAGAAATCGTCAAAACCGCGACAACTCTTAAATGGAAGTAGTTTTTCTAGTAACTATAAAAACTACCTACTAACTCCCCCCATCATGTTGCGACGTTAATAAATCGAAACGGTTCTCCTTTTCAGTTGCTTTGTAATAGCCGGTTTTAGCTTGTAACAAGAAACAATTTCACTATAAAATCCACATACACTAACCGTGAACACGCGGACGGACATTTTTTTGAGCTCGCTCACGAAATGAGAGGAGCTTCCAGTCTTGTAGTCGTTGCTGGAAAGCTACTGACGAGATTTTGTCAAACACCCTCAATATATCAATATCAATATCAATATTATTTCACTAAAAAATTGAGTGCCCAAATGGCTGCTCTTGGACACCACTGATTTAAAGCAGTGCTGCCAAGCACCATCATCGAGAGAGGTTTATCTCGTTGCGTTCTTTTATTTTGACTACACCCAAAAAATAATCGATTGATATGATGCAAACAACAGAGACCAATGCTTCGTATTTCACTGCATCCATTTGCCTCAGTGCTGAGAGAAAATATGCCCAACACACACTCAAAATTTAATAGTGTGCGTTTGGACATCACTGATTTAAAGGCACTTGTAAAAGCATTTCGAGACGTTTCACTTCTCCACGTGGAATTAAAAATGTCTTTGGTGTTGGCGACACGAGTTTGCTTTTGTCGTTCCGTTGCACTCAGTTTGATGGAGAGAAAGATGCTGAAAAAGGGAAAAGTCTATACAGTCTTCATGGTTGAAAATGGATTTATTAAGTTTGCTGTTTGATTTAAGTTTGAGATGTGATGTTTTTTGGACAGAAATCATTTGATTGATTGTTGTTGCCAATAATGACGTTTTTCCATGACTGCATTGTTTTTCTCCTCTACCATTTTTGTTTCGGTTTGATGCCTTGTTTTCTCGAATTTTTGACTACAGGAAGTTTATAGTTGTTTAGTAGCCATCGTTGAACTGTTGTAGAGTTGTATACTGTTTGTGGATTTTACTGGTAAGTCGGCAAATTGTGTATGGTAGTCTATAGCTGCGTTCCAGCTCTTCCGATCTCAATCAGATTGAAAATTTTTACATACAAAACAACAACAAAAATTTGAATCCGACCAGTAACTTGCAAGAATCCCATATATATAATTATAAAGATAATAAGCATGCTACTAAAATAAAAATAGAAATCTACATGTCCAAAAACTCGTCGAAAATTTAATTCTATTTTCAGCACACACCAAACGAAATGTTTTGTTTAGTTAAATCAAAAACATTTTGACTTATCCGGTGTTTTTAGCCTATGCGAATGGCTTTTTAGCAGGGGTTGAAACTTTTAAAACTTTTATCAAAAAGCTTTTTAAAAATAAGTCTCAAAATAACTTTTATCAAAGACTTTTAAAAATAAAAGTCACAAAATAACTTTTATCACAGACTTTTATTTTTAAAAGTCTTTGATAATAGTCTTTTCAAGACTTTTCTTTTTAAAAGTCTTCCATAGAAGTTATTTTGAGATTTTTTTTTTATAGTCTTTGATAAAAGTTATTTTGAAAATTTTATTTTTAAAAAGCATTTGATGAATTTTTCGTCTGACTTTTTTGAAATAAAAATCTTTTATAAAAGTCTTTCGAAGAAAAACTGCACTGTGGCGAAGTTTGGAGAATTTATTTGCCGGGTCTGCTAGTATATATACACTCAATTCTGTTTTTACACGGTCGTGTTTTACGAGATTTTGATATAACACGGTTTGAAAATAAACAAATTTAAAATTTTTTTTTAATTTTTCACAACCTAAAGAAATTAGCTCGAGGTATTTCTAGCGATATATGTATTTATTAATTTTTCTCCAAACTTTGCCACAGTGCATTTTTTCTTCAAAAGACTTCTATAAAAGGCTTTTATTTCAAAAAAGTCTGACGAAAAAGTCATCAAAAGACTTTTTTCAATGACTTTCAAAAATAATGGTCTCAAAATAACTGTTACTTTTATAATAAAAGTTAACTTTTACTTTTTTTTGCTCAAGGTCAGGCATTTCAGGCTCTGCTTTTTAGTCAAAATTTTTTTTAAGTGTAGGCTTTTTCTCTCGCCTTTCATAATTGACTTGGAGAAGAGTAAGTTCCTTTGCAACTTGTGCATTTGATTTTTTCAAAGTTGCTTGCGGTTTTTGGTACCATCGATGTGGATTAGGGTAAGCGTATTGACAAATTGACAACAAATTGTGAGGGTTACCGTAGTCCTCCAGCCACTAAAATTTTTCTTTTTTGCTGTCAACTTTTGGTACGCAATTATTTAATTAAAAGGGAACCTGTGCGACCTACATGGTGTTGCAACAAACTGAATTTGAAAACTACAAATTAAAAGTTAATTTGTTGGACAGAATGATTATGTACCTTTAACACCAATTATAGGCCCATTACCGGCACCATAATCCAACTCCAACCATCCCTTGTTTATCAAACGCCGTCCATATATCATAAATGCTCCCCCGCCGTTGCCGTTTGATGAATATAAGTTACCGTTCATTGTAATTGTATCCCTTAGAGTTATTGGTGTATCAATAGATTGTGAGATACTCATTGACGACACTTCAATTTTTGGAAATCTGAAAATAATGGCAAAGTTTCTTTTGCGACACTATTCTATTCTTATTTTTTCTACTCAGCATCATCGTAAGGTGAAAATATCTCTGTGGCATTTATGCTGATGGTTATGTTTCCTCGGGGATTTGTGCGCTGTTGTAGCTTACGTTCCTCTTCCTGGCGTGCCAAGTTTTCATATTCTTCACGAATCTCTGCTGGAGTCTTCGTCCTGTGTACAATTTCCCACCCATTGGTTTTCAAACCGTTAACTCCCACGGAGTCATAAATTGCACGTTTGTGTGGATCTGAGAGAACCTCATAAGCTTGTTTGGTACGATTAAATAACACCTCAGCCTTCTGCTTTTTGTCAGAGTCTAAGTGCTTGTCTGGGTGGTAGACCCTACTAAGCTTTCGATAAGACGCACTGATCTGATCATGAGATGCCTGCAAAATTTTAAGACATAAAATTAGTATCATTGACACATGTAGTGATACACATCAAAGAATAGACCAGCATACATCTTTCGGAACATTTAAAAATGTGTAATAGTTTTCTTCAAGATTATTGTCATTATCAAGGTCGTTCGACATTTTTTATTTTGTAAACCGAATACATAAATGTTTTTTCACAATATGCAAAATTTAGAATTTAGTAACTAATAAGACTTGAAAATAACCTCAACTTCAACGAGAGATAATAGCCGCGTTCAGCGCACAAATAGCATAATATTTTCCGCTCGGAAAAATGACGACTGCTCATAGTAAAATGTAAACAATTGGCTGCTCCATCCAGTGAATGCAGGCAATCGGATACGTTCAGTGACAGCAAAACAACTGGGCACTCCCAGAGGGCCTTTCTGAAGGTGGAAACACAATACCTTTTAGTTTTCAGTGTGATGTCTTAAAGACGTCACTAATAGACCGAACAAAAACCGAATATCATCAAACTATAAAAGTGGTATGAAGAAAACTTGAAACAGGTTCCATGTTATCCGCACGCTCCGATTTTCTTGTTGTTTTTTTTTTAGTTTAATGCGATAACTCTAACGACAATAGCAGTTCTTGTCGTTTTCCCTTGTATGAAATTCTTTATCTATCTAGTAGAGTTGAGTATTTCGCCAAGGAACTAGACCAATTGAACTTCACTTGCGTGAACCATGGGATATAGTTCACAGCTCATAGTTGTTTTAGTTCACTTGGTCTTTTAGTTCAGTCGGTCTTCTAGTTCAGGAGGTCTTTTGAGTTGTTGTTTTCCTTTGGAACCTCAACAACAGCTGGTGGAGCTCTCATTTGGTTTCCAAGTTATGGCCCATTGCACTTTCAAAATTGCAGACCTGATGAGCATTTTCAAGGACACCAATTACATAAAACAAGAGAACAACGTTTTTTAAACTGAAATGTGCCCTTCTGACGGACAAAAATCGCGGTATTTGCATAAAATACTATTTTTTTAAACTTTTTTTACTGTAAATACTATTTTGAACGTATGTCATTTTATGCGATTTTCAAAAAGAGATTTCTCTTCAACTCCTACACCGATGCTGATGAAATAAATTTCTAAAAAAAAAAACTAAGCATCCGTACTTTCTTGGGATAATTATATCTATTAATTATGCATTTTACTTGGAAAAGAATTAATTAATTTGAAAAAAGTACTACTAACTTAAAATTGATTTTTTCTAGAAAACCTTTAGAGCTCCGATAAAATGTTATATAACATAAATTTCGAATATCTTTATTAAGGTATTCCACCAACAGGATGAGTACTAAAGTGTACGAGACCTAGCTTCGAAACTGCAGTGGCTATAACTAGGAAACCAGACGAGAGCAGAAAAACTGATGTTAATGGACTCTCCGAGCAAAACAATAGCAACAAAAAATCCTTCTATTTTGTTCTTGTTGTTTTGGTCGTTTATTCGAAACCCGATTTTTTAAAAAGACGCATTTCTGGATTAGGTTCAAGAATTTTTGAAATTTATGGTAGCGATTTTATATGATGTGTAGAAAAATGAAAAATATAACTAACTATAATATAAAAAAAATTTATAAATATAGCAGTTTAAATTTAAAAATTGAAATTCAATTCAAAATGAAAAATTGCAACACACGGATGCAAGAGCGCAGTTAAGAACGGTATCAAATTTAGCTACTGCCCGAGGCCAGCTCAGCACCTCGCTACAGAAACAAAATGAGAAGCTGAGACTTACCAAAACAAATTCCAAAAAAATCATACATCAAAATGCCGATCTACATTTCCTGAAGGAATGTCCGACAGATCCGCTTCTGCTTCTAAGCCCATCCAACCGTGTTAACGGTAGATTAATCTTGAAACGGCTTGTAACCCTATATGATAACGGAGCCGGAGAGACGGGCCGCGCTGTCCCGACGACGCTCACTTATTAATGCTCACTTAATATTTTTTTTAATGCCACTTCTTCATTCTAAAGCGTTGTTTTAAGTGTAAATAAGCAGTTACAAATATGTGTCGTTACGCAATAAAGTATATTGTATCGTTATGGAAATGGCTAATGTTTAAATACATATTTCATACCATGTTTACACTGATCCCAAATGCGCATTTGTAATCGCGCATTTGAATACCGTTTACACTGCATTTTATCGCATTTGGTTTCAAATTCGAATATTCAAATTCAAAATAATATTGTATTCATTGAAATAATTTAGCAATTTTTTGATCCCTGGTGACAGGCTCATTTCAAAAACAATTTTTCAATTATCGCATCATCGCGGAGTGAAGCAATCTTTTATATAATATTATTAATATTATTTAAGATTTAGGTCTCAAACACAACACAGCTTCAGCTTTTTCGACGGCTTTTTTTAAGTCGGAACAAAATACAAAGCTTCAGGTTCAGGCATCAACAGCTGTTATTGTTTGTTACGTTTACAAAAAAAAAATAAATTAAAAATTTTATGCACAGAAAAATAAAAATTTCTTAAACTGATTGATATATGACAAACTACTTATAATTGGCGCTATTATGCGGCTTGTTTTAATTGAAAATGCATTCATGTCCACGAATTTCTTTTATTAATTTTTTCTCAAAGCTCATTATTTTGCATGGTAAAATAATAATAAAAATGTTTGAAGTAAAAAAATTTTATTGCTGTCATAATCATATGGTTTTCATTGGAATTTTTGGAATGACACATATTTTTTCACTGAATGAAACAAACTTTTGAGGGGAAATTTTTAAAGCCATACGAAAATCTATTTTTAGTCTACCTCAGGCTTTTCTGTTGTTCCCATAAGTCTTTGCTTGGGTTCGTTTTCGAAGCTGAAGCTGCGTTGTGTTTTATACATTAAGCGTTGAACACAATCGGAGCAACAGGATCCAGCAACATTTCCAGGCAACAAGAAATTCCATGGCGTTAATTATAATGGCTGGGCAACTGTTGCTCAGCAACAAAAATTTCATATGTCAAATTCTTAATGGTGGGTGTAACACTAGGCCACTTTAGGCCGCCTTAGAAAACCTTCAACTGTTTTTTTACATTTTCGCCAGCATCCTTTTTTAGAGGACCGCATATTTCATATTTCAGAAATAAATTGCTTGTAATAACAATAATAAAAATTGCGTTATATATTAACATAAATAATTTGGCGTTAAGATGCCTAGTGTGACACCCCCACAATGCAAATTGTCAAATTTCGCATGACAGACTGTAAACAAACACACCGAAGAAGAACAAGAAAGATTTTGTTGCTGTCAAAATTAGAAATTAGCCCGGAGACAAGATACAAAATGGAATGCAAACCAGAGCAACAAACTGGGAAGCAAACTTTTTTCTCCATCTCCATAAGAGCCATGTAAATTTGACAGCTAATAATGTATCTTGTATCCTGTTGCTCCGATTGTGTTCAATGCTTTACTCTCATATCTATTTATTATAATAATTAATCGTTTACTAAGAGGCGTATGTTTCTTGTTTGTTTAAATTCAAAATGAGTTGGTTGCTATTGTTGCATGAAATTGTTTGGTGATTGAGTTTATGAAATGTTTCCACATCTATTTTCTTTTTGTTGATATATAATAAAATATAATAAAATATTATATTGTTTGGCTTTATTTATAACTATATATGTATAGCAGCGCTCTCCACTGACTAATTTTTACAACTTTCGATAGTGAAAACAGCATACAAATCGGTGAAGCAGTTTCTGAGTTTAGCCATGACAAACAAACATATCTTGATATATCATTATATAAAGGGTCAGCCATCTAACGTTTTTTTTCAACTAGTGCTTATTTCGTGAATGGTAAAACTTAGCTCATGTCGTATTTGACAGATAATTAGTTTTATCCTTCTGCTGAACGAATATGGTTGTGTATACGCTTGAACAACGCTGGGAAATATTGCGACATTACTTTTAAAATCATGGTAATGTTGCAGAATGTGTGCGAAAATTGCGTACGGATTTTGGAAGAAGAGAAGCACCGTCAGCACCGTAGCTCAGAAGCACGTAAACAAGCAAAATTGTCGCATTTGGGGCACAGAAAACCCGCACGCATACATTGAAAAGCTGGTGCACCCAAAACCAGTCACTGTTTGGTGCGGATTTTGGTCTAGAGGCATAATTGAGCCATTTTTCTTCAAAAATGAGCAAGTGGCCGTTACAGTCAATTGCGATCGTTATCGGGCAATGTTGAACACATTTTTGTTCACAAAAATTGAAGAGGAGGATATTGGCAACATTTGGTTACAACAGGACGGCGCTACGTGCCACGCAGCCGAAGCTCGATGTTTTGCGCCCTGTTTTTGAAGATCGCATTATCAGCCGCAGAGCTGATGTTGTTTGGCCACCTCGGAGCTGCGATTTGACACCTTTGGACTATTATTTGTGGGGTGCCGTCAAAGATAAGTGTTACGCCGACAAGCCAGAGACAATTGACGCTTTAAAGGACAATATTCGTGAAGCCATTGGTGAAATACAGCTGCACACAATAGATAATGTGCTTAAAAATTGGAGCGATCGTGTAGGCTACTGCATGGCCAGCCAAGGCAGCCATTTGAATGAAATTATTTTCCATTATTAACCGGAAGGATTGTACTTTCAAATAAAAAAAGACATTTGAGAAAATATTGAGTAGTTTTTTTTATAGCATTTTCAAAAAAAAAAGTTATTTGGCGGACCCTGTAGACGGACATATCATTATATAGACTATGTTTTTCTCGAAAAGGTAATGTGGGTGAATTAAAGACATATTTTGTTTAAGTATTGTTAAGAAGTAGTTATTGAATAGTCATTGTTTTTCCATTTGGAGCATAAACAAAAATATTATCAGGATTACCCACACGTCAACACCCAACACACATAGGTATATGTACATATGTAGCTGTCCATTCGAAAAGCAAGGTTCGTCTAATTGTAATTTCCCAACTTTTAATGTTTGACCTTGTGAGTTTTTAATAGTCATCGAAAAGCTCAAACGTTAAGCCTCTTAAATTGAGAGGGCGTATCTGGAGGAATTATTATTAGGTATTCTTGGAATAAAAATATTTTCACCTTTGCCACTTTCGGAGAGAATGGTTGCTTCAATTACGTGAGGCATGAGATTTTCAACAACCAACATTGTTTCGTTGCACAAAACTGGGGGTGTCCAACTTCCTTAGCAAAGGAATATATTATACACCGTACAAGATTCGGCTTCTCCTTGCCAAGGTGCATTTGATCCCGTCGCTGTTGTATGGGTGTGAATTATTTGCGAACTGTGATTCATTATGTAAGTATTGTGAGATACATCTTTGGGTTGAAACGGACAGACAGTGCATCTACGCAAAGCAAAATCGTATATGTGTGTCTCTTTCAATGACTTGCTTGCGTACCGCGTTTTAATCTTTCTTCATAAGTTGCTTAAGTCTGGTGTGCCGTCATACTTCTGCCGAAGGTTAACTTTTACCCAGTCTAACCGAAATTTTAATATTGTACCATTTCGGTATGCCTGTTTGGCTTCGGAGCGTCAATTTTTTATTTATTCTGTTCGGCTTTGGAACACCCTGCCTATTCATCTACAAAAGGTTACCAGCGCGCCGCAGTTCAGGAGGCTCGTTTTGCAGTACTTTTCTTCTACTCCTGCACATTCTCACATATAGTTCTTTTCTATTCTTTCCTTCTCTTCCATGATTCTTACAACTGTTCTTCCTGACTTCCTTTATTTTTTTTTTTGTTTACTACCTTACTTTCCTCACTTTTAGCTTAGTATAATATTATGAATGATTAATCTGAATTTAAGCTAATTAATTTAATTTCATTGCATTAATAATGTTCTCGAAATCATGTAACTGTACTGTATAAGACTTCAAAGTCTTAGAGTATAATGAATTGGTAATAAATAAATACAAATACAAATACAAATACAAGGTGTCACAACCTTTAGAGAGAGGCCATGTGCCGCAGTACTTGGAGCCTGAAGAGAATTTAGAAACTCTGTAGGATAGTTGACAACTTCCTTTTTATCTGAAACTGATCTGATCGAAAATACATTCATGACCACAAATTCTATTATTAATTTTTCTTGAAAACTCATTATTTTGCCTGTGCCAAATGTCAAATATTTGACAATAGATACATTCTAACCAAAATTCTCGAAGTTTATTCGAAGTTTTTTTATTTTTATGTATATTAAAATACATTTAAATAATATATTATACAGAATAATAATAAAAAAAGTAACAGAAAAACACTCAGATAATTTTACAGCAACTGAAATAGAAAAAAGAATGAAATGTAAACAAACACAAACAAATAAGAAGAACAAGAACGCTTTTGCATCCGTCAAAATTAGAATTAACGCGAATGCGAGATGCGTAATTTCGCAGCAAAATAGGGAAGCAAAATGGAAAGCAAACTTTTTTCTCGATCTCCATAAGAGCCCGTGTAATTTTGACAGTTAAAAACTGAATCTGCACCTTGCGTCCCTGATTGTGTTTAAGGCATTATGTAAGTGACTGAAATAAACGACGCACTGACAGACACCATTTCGAATTTCCAATTTTGGTATGCGCTACGAAGTGAAGTTGGCGGCAGATATCAAAAAAATTTTCATGTGCGTGTGTATGTTTGAAAACTTTTTGTCAGAACATATGTTGTCGCAACGCTGTTATTTCGGTTTACCACACCATCGTTTTTAAGGCGCTGTGATAAACGCAACGCACAACGCACTTACTTAGGTAACACAGGAACGTAAACGTTGTAGTCGACGTATTCAAGTCTTCTATGGGCCCTAGCCTTTAGTGAGTAATATACAAGGTTTATAGAAAGAAGGTTGCGCCACGCGCAGGTCCGTTATGTTTTTTCGTTTGACAGATGACGTCAATAAGTATTTGTATTGAAATTTTGTTTCGAGGCGTCTGCACACTGGTTATAGCAATAATTTTTAATGTGAATGTTTGAAGTGAATTATTGTGTGAATTATTATTCCAATAATGAATAATGAAGTGAAGTACCGTATAAGACTACAACAACAAAAAAGTAACACAAAATCGGAGCGTTCGAGTATCATTTAACATGTTCTAACTCTTCTTCATGCCACTTTTCAAGTTTGGCATTTGTACCGTGTGTTGTGACCCTAGTGATTTTAGAAATACTTATTGACGTAGATGCGCAGAACGAGACCACTTTTTTTTGTTTACTGGCGCAACCTTTTATTCTATAAACCTTGAGTAATATATATATGCTATTTTGTAATTATGTTTATGGCAATGTGGTTGTAAGAATCTAACTTTTCTCATGGGAATGTTCACAACATCAATGGGACTGAAAATCTTTGTTAGCAGCGTTTTAATGCTTATCTTCTTAAATGTACTTTTTAATTATTTAAAAAATATAGAAAATGTATTAAGGTAATCGAATGTGAGAACTGAAAAGTTTGGACTCTAATAATTTTAAATAAATCATTTCAGTGTAAGGAACGTAACTGAATATACCAAGTCAAATAATTTGAAGGACGAATCAAGAAATGATTTCAACAGTTTTATAATATCGGAGGCTTCCACATCTAACCTCAGTGAAAATTTATATATTAATGTTTTGAATGGCAAACTAAATTCGATAATTAATGTTGATTCGATTCGGCAGGATACGCGATTGGAATGCATGGATCCACTACCTGGTCAAGGTATATACGCGTATATACTTACAAACATTTCTTTAATCTTGTGTTTTTGTTGTAATTCGTTTTGGGGCTAAATGCTGTAATCACATAGAAAGTTCTTCGAGGACTTTAATAGTTGCGACTTGTCAGAAATCTGCTGTTACCGAAACACCGCAGAGAACAGCTTATTTGGTTTACCCAAATTTTGTCTTTGTACAGGACGTTCTTGTAATTAATGCCCTGTAAATCATACAGGCAGTTATTATAGGGACCAGTATTATCCCTATTACTAGCCCGATATTTTCCATTTTCAATGCCAATGACTTTCTGATATTTGTATTGAGACGGGACTCAATAAAATTAAAGGCTTAAATAAGGTGCTTGGCGACCTATTTAATTTGGTTGTAGTTGCTGTTGTTTTACGTGCTGACTCCAACAACTACAATTTGTATTGCTCATCTAGCTCCGGAGTTACAAGAAATTTGAACACTTTAAATCTATATCTCCTAAACTTTAGAGGATACCTCTATGTTATTTGTATTGCTGGAAAGGTAATCAAATTATCTTTCATTTATGTAACTAATATGTCAATATGTCGAAGATTTTTAGTACTATTTTTTCCATTCATTAATTTTTTTCTACGTATAATCAGTGACGGATTTCTAAATAGGCTAGCTAGGCTATAGCCTACGGCGGCAAATTTCGAAGGCGGCATTTCATATACATACATAATTTTATTATCTATTTTTAGTTTTTTAAGAAATATGGGTGGCGGCGATTTGACTTAGCCTATAGGAGGTGCATTTGTAAACCCGCCTCTGAGTATATTGTATAATTAACCCACATAATTATACCATTAAATTACCAATAACCAATCATACCAACCACCCACATAATTATACCTAAGAAAGTAGAGTCCCTTCAGTGGACATCAGACAGAACGCGTATTTACGCTACGCCGGGGTTTTGGTTTTTCAGCGTTGTGTTACAAAGGTTCTTATGGAGCACGTCAAACAGAAAGATTGCTTTGTTTACATACGCGGCGTTGGTATTTAACTCCGCGTAGAGCGTTGAAAAATGTTACAGATTTTGTACTAGTATTTGCGTATTATGAGTGTGTGAGTATGAAAATGCTCAGCAGTACCACTAACCAAATAATATATAGGCCGCTAAAAGTCCATTTTAGCGGTTAACTAACTAACGCTAACTGCGTCAGCGTTAATTACAAAACTATGTTTTGTAATTAAAAAAAACCATAGTTGGGAATTTTAAACTAATAACAAAACAATTAATTTCTAAGTTTTCGAGTTTTTAATTACTTAAACAATTTATGTGTATAGAGAAATATACCATATGTACATATATTCGTATTTTAAATTAAAAATGAAATTAAATTAAATAAATAATTTAGATATAAAAACGGAGTCAGCATTTATGGGTTTTAAAAGTAGTTCGGCTTCTTTACTCAAAGGTGTAGATGTCTTAGTATATTTTTCCCTCAAAGATTAAATGTAGGGATCTGATAAAATCATTTTGTCGGAGCAATTTGTTTCCGCTGTCTTGTCCAGAAATCTTGTTGATATTAACAGGATTTGCGCTTAGTGTTTTCCTCATAGCTCCGCAAACTGTGAATGATGATGAAGATATTGTACCCGTCAATACTTGAACAACTTCTCCATCGACCATTGTCATAAATAGTCTGTGTTGAATTATTAATTCCTTACCAAAGTATTCAAAAGAAACGTCTAGGCTATTTGTGTATTTATCAATGCGAATTCATCTTGTATGAGCTGCATGGTTTCTTTTTTATACACACACATTTAATAGGACGGCACTACTTTGTAGTCGATGGTGAAGCATTTTTCCGTAAGTTGTGGGATATTTGCAGGTTCCTCGCCGATGATGGTTTTTCAGGATCTACCACTGCAGAACATGTATCGTACAATCTAAAAGCGATAAGTGATATCATGACCATATGTGCTTCAATTACTTCTTCGTCAATGAATTGCTTGTACTCACTTTGACCTGATGAGCCATCACAGCCCCATTAGCCCCATTTAGACAGCATCACTAACTTGCCGCTGCTGCGCTTTTAATTTATTCTTATGAAGAATACATGTTGACATCAATTTCCAACGCAGAAGTTCTTAAAGCTCGTATTGGTGCCTTGTCATCTGCGAATCAATGTAAAGGGCCAGTGCAAATAACTCTGGCAACACTGAATCCTTATTGGAAAGGTGAGACTTAGATCGTAACTGTCAATGCGTAAACAACGAAAATTGGTGCAGTTTTTGGAAAGTGGTTTTTGTTTGAAAATGGAGAAAAATAATGAAAAATTCCGCTATATTTTCCAGTATTATTACGACAAAGGGAAAAACGCTGCGTAGGCTTGTGAAAAAATTGTGCTGTCTACGGTGAAGGTGCTTTATCAAAATCTACTGCGCTGAAATGGTTAGCTCGGTTTTGTTCTGGTAATTTTAATGAAAGATGAGTCACGCTTTGGTCGTCCAATCACTGGAAAATCTAATGAAATTCTTGAAAAGGTCCAGCAAGATAAGCATATCAGCAGTGTCGATATTGGTATGGAGCTAGGCATTGACTACAAAACTGTTTTAAACCATCTACACAAGGCTGGCTACCAAAAGAAGTTCGATATATTCCTCATGAGTTGAGCGAGAAAAACATGATAGACAGAATTAATATCTGCGATGCGCTGCGGAAACGCAATGAAATCGAACCTTTTTTGAAATGTGTCATAACCGGTGGTGAGAAATAGGTATGATAATCGGAAGCATTAAAACTCGTGGGCAAGGAATGGAAAGCGGTCACAAACGTTCGGAAAGCCAGAATTGACGCTGAAAAAGGTGATGGTGGGACTGGAAGGGAATCGTCCATCATGAGCTACTTCCAGTTGGTCGAACAGTTGATTCTCAACTCTAATGTGAACAACTAGAGAGATTACGCCAGGCAATTGAAAAAAACGGCCGGAATTGACTAATAGGAAGGGTGTTGTCTTCCACCATGACAACGCTCGACCCCACTCTTTGATGACCCGTCAAAAATTGCGAGAGTTTAATTGGGAGGTTTTGATGCATTCACCATATAGTCCAGACATAGCACCCTCAGACGACCACTTGTTCCGATCTCTGCACAACTCTCTCAGTGGAATTAAGCTACATCAAAAGAAGCCTGTGACTTGTGAAGTGTGAAAACCACTTAATTCAGTTTTTCAATCAGAAACCACCGCAGTCTTCACCGATGGCATCATGGCAACATTGTAGATAATAATGGAGCATTTTAAAATAAATTAATTTTCGGACTATAAGAAAACCTGTTGAATTTCACTAGAAACAGTTTGAATTCGACAGTTTCCTCTTCATGTTGAATGTCGATTTTTTTCCTTATACTTGCTTTGAAAAATTGATCTTGAATAGCATGAACTCTTGTAGTTTAAAATGCTTTACCCTATAATATCTGCAATGATGTTTTCAAACTGCATTTTTTTAAGAGTATCCAAATACTATGACTATATAAGTCACAGTTTTGCATTCCATTATTATACCCTATACCTTAGGGTTAAGGGTATATTCACTTTGTCATAGATATAGAAAAGTATATATATACAATTATACTAAATACAATAATAAAACTACTAAGCTAGTTATTTTGTTTTGAAAGCAGGTAACGACCACGCCTACTATTTATACACTCTCGCATCCCCAAAAACTCCTAGAATTCAATAAGTCAATATTGATTTCCAAAACTGCAAAATTTGTATTTCACTCTCTAATGTTATTGTTCTGCAATGAATAATCTAAATAAATTAAAAATTTAAATAAATGAAACTATTTCGTTCAATTAAAATTTTTTCAAAACTTTTAGGCGTAGGGTATCTAAAATTCAGCCAGGCCGAATATATCACTTACTGGTTTTTTATTTTTTTAGCTTTTAGCTTCTGCTTGGTTAAAAATATTTGATATAAATGATTTTTATAATTTAAAAGAGATCGCCTTTACCAGAAAGTTCATATCATGTCAGCCAAATGCAGATTTTCGGTAAGAGTTACCCGAGCTACCTGTTGCTGAATGCTAATGATGTTTTAAAGAAACTATTTAACCACCCTTAATAATATTTTACTTTTTATTGGTTCTTTAAATTAACTTAACCCTTATTATCCTACTGGTACCGTCAGGAACCAACCGACTAAAATCAAAACTTCGTTAAGCAAATTTCTTTCAAACTTCCCGCTTCAAATTTGTAACGAATTGTTGGTTCAAGCGACATAGTTTGCGTGGGTCGCTGGTTGAAACCAACTTCATTTAAAAACTGTTTGGTTAATAGAGCGACTCAACCTCGAGAAAAGTAATTTTTGCGTTTTGCGTTAATTTCAAACAATAATTACTGTGGTAAATTCGCATAAATTGAAGTTTAAAAAAATTTTTCTGTCATCGTTATAGTGTCTAGAAGTTATCGTGAGTATTTAAAAAAAATATGTGTTTTTACTTTGGTGGATTTTATCGAATGTTCGGCTAGTCCTTTGCGGAACCGTGGGCACCCGGAGTACGAAACGAAAATATTGAACAAATGCAAATTTCTATAGAAATAATTTTGGTATGGTTTTTTCAGTTTGTTATTTTGAAATGGCGCGTAGAATTCGTGATTTTCGAACAGAAGAGGAGCTTGCCGAATTTTCCAATTCGTTTGCGTTGTCGGAAAGTGAAGATGATGGCCATTTTTCTGCTGACGACAGTGATAATGATTTAGATTTCGACTATGATGGTACTTTGCATACTAAAAACTTACAAAATGACGAAGAAATAGGCGGTTTACATGATGACTGTGAAAGGATTGAAATAGAAGATATTCAGAATTTTGCAGAAGATCCAATTATTGTTGGTGATCGTTCCCGATGGCGAGAATATGCGACGATGTTTGAAGATGTATCAATTGATAAGGAGTCCAATGCTTTCAAAAAACCACTGTGGCGAAGAAGTTTTTGAGAAAATTAATGCCAAATATAAAATTTGGAATAAAAATTCCGAAAAAGTAAAAATTACGAATTAAACTCCTTCCGCAGAGCAATTTCCTTCCATATTTTTGCACCAGTAATAAAACACAAGTATCCAAAAATTGGTATTTGAAAGGAAAGTATACTTCGTAATTTTCACTTTTCTCGGAAACTACAAAACATAGATCCTTCGGTTTTCAAGCATTCTATCTAGAATTTATTAGAGAATTTTATGGTCGTAAAAAAATTTATACTTAATACAGTTATTTAAAAAAAATTACAAACAAAAATTTTTGTTCGGAATTTTTATTCCAAATTTTAACTTTGGCATTAATTTTCTCAAAAACTGTTTGACGTAGGAACCTAATTTAATCGGATATGAAGAAGCGGATATTTGGCTTTGAAAATCAGCGAGCAAATGTTATCTAGATCTAACCATTATTTTTTAATATTTTTTTTTCCGATGTTAAGTCGGCTTTTTAGAAAATGGCCCCTCCCGCCTAAACGGGGGTAAATGCACCCCGCTCCCATACGATTTTTTTCTTGTCCAAACTACCCGTCCTAGCTTTTTGGCGTACCTTATGCGTTACACCCTGTATATAGTGTTGTAATACATCATTATATTGCTGTTTGAAGTCTTTATTGCTCTTTAATAGTGCTAATTGTATGAGGGCCATTTGCCGTTGCCGGTTCGAGACGATACGCGTCTGAAAATCTACTTTTGAATGGCAATGTGACGATGTAAGGCCCTTTGTCGTCTCTGTGTATAATTTTTAAGTAATTCTCTTCGCAAAACTCTTCTGAGGGGGATAGCAACCGATTTTTTAGAAGTTCCGCCCCTCCCAAAAACGGTCAAACTGTTGTTCGATAGCAACTTTACTAAAGAATGCTACTTTTTGATAGCATGCGAACTGATCCGCTGATGATCCACCCACACACAGTTTGTTGGGCTATTAGCGAGCCTAGAATGCCCCGTTGGATACCGTTAGTGTAGAAGCTCATCAAGCGTCGAACAAGTTGTCCCAAAATGAATACGCAAGACGCTGGTCAAAATTTCTTTACCATTTCTGCCATTTCTGCGTTTTTGCTCTGCGTGTTTTTTCTTCACAAAAATTTTTTTCTTTTTAAAATTGTAACTACTCGGGCAAAATATTATGAAAATTAAAATATTGTAATTCAATTAATTAGTTAAAAATAAAGATCAACCCCTGAAGAAGTGGAAAATAAGTCCGCGAAACGTTGGGTTATTAAACTTAAAATCGTTGTTTTACTGGTTTTCTTACATTTTTAACAACGTAAACTGACCTAATCAGCCCGAGTAGTTACAATTTTTTTCTTTTTGTTCAGAATTGTGGTTTTCGGTCATTTGCATATCAAAAACATATGCTTTTTGTGTACATTTTTTGTAAGAATTTGGCACCACTTCATTATTTTCGAAGTATTTTCGACGAAGAGTAGGCAACACATTTCCGAAAAAAAGCATAAGCTCAACGTCAGTGAGAAAATAGAATCGATCCGATCGAAGCGTCATGACTCCGAGCGTCAGATATCAGGTTCTTCCATAAGGTTTGTACAGTAAATTATTTTGTTACTCTGACGCTGTTCGATCTGCTTCTACACTTAACCAGGATTGTAGGATAGAGGTAAGATCCAATGGGGACATCAATCTGCTTACTCTAGGCCATATTAACGTCTGCCGGAGACGCTCACTATCTAACGAATGAGCACGTAACTTAACTAAATAAATAAATAACTAACCGTTATTTGAGACAGCACTAGAGCTATTACGTGAATTTGAAAGTATGGGTCGCGAGGCGATTTGAGAATAAAGTACCCTTAATAAACTCTGACCCTTTCGCAGAGCGCGTTTCATTGAGTCCGGAAATCATCGCGCTTACAGACTGCACTGGTAGTTTTAACACCTGTTGAATGCGTTCAGAGATGAATGAGATCTCGGATCCTGGATCGATCAGAGCACGATCGGTGTAGAAAGTACCGTCGTGACATATGGTGACCATAGCGGTACCCAACAATACCATTTTTTGCGCGGCAGCGAAGCAAACATGGTGGGTTTCCGGCTGATTTTGCTGAATGGACTGTATATTTATCTGTTGGTTTCGTTGAGCTGATGTTGAAGGCCTCTGAGAGGAATCGAATGTTGCGGCACTGGGAGGAGATTTAAATGTATCATAGTTCGCGGGTTCAGCGCCAATTCTTTTTAGATTCTGTATCACGTTCGCCACTTACATACACCAGTCAAGAGTGGAGGCACGAAAATACACTTGACACAAGTTTCTGCCCCAACTAGCTGACCAACGGATAGCCGGTGCGATTTCGTCGCCAAAGCACCACCCTGCTAACAAGTGATATTATAACAAGTGAATAGGCTCCAAATTTTGCATAAAATTTGGATAAAAATTCCAACTTAAACCCGAGAAAGTTTTTCCTATTTCTTTTCGAAATTCCTATAGCTTCGGAATCTTTTCTATATTCCATCCAACTGTTATATATCGCTAGATCTAGATAATGAAAGAAAACCTTTACAGGCCACTTACGAGTTTTCATTTTGATTCGATAGTATTAGTATAGTATACGGACTGGCTGCAGCGTAATGTTTTATAAACTGACATATCTGTCCACGCTGTATATTCTTGTCCGGAGGAAAATTTATTCTTTTTCCAAGCCGATTCACCATTATAGTGCCCAATGCCTTAAATCCCAATTCATTCAATTTCACTACTAGTGAGATTGTCGTAAAAGATCGGTCGAAATATTAGTATCAACAAAATGGATAGTATTTCTCAATTTAATTTGTTTGTTTGTTTCTTTCTGGACATTTGTTTCTGGACATGGACCTTGATATTATTTAATTTCGGATGTTTCCTGCCCAGTACATTCTAATTTGTGGATAACCAATACAACTCATTAGTATTGCAATCCCATATAAATTTTTTATATCTGCTTCAGTCAAATTAATCATATCCCCTGTTGTTTTATGGACATATATTTTTGTCCAGTGAACATCAGTATAATGGTGGTTAGGAAAGTTGTAAAATAACGATTCCCCCCTAGTCGCGACAACTGTTCTTCCACTATCGGCATTGGAAACTGCTTCTTAATCGTAACGCTGTTTAACACCCTATAGTCCACACACAAACGGCTTTCTTCCTTAGCGGTCTTCACTAAAACCACCGATGAGGCGTGCGGTGAGGTACTTGAACGGATAATGTCGTTTTTAGAGGTGAGCGATTCCGGGATTTTCAAAATAATGAAAGCAAAATCGTATTGAATGTGTAACATGTTATTAAGTTCATTCCGTATTTTACAATACGCATTTTTAAAATTTGTATTTGAGCTGCATGATCATAGTCTAAGGTTGAAAAAACAGCTGCTACCTAGATATTTACAATGGAAACTTTCCTTAATGTCTTCAGTAGTATTCAAAATATCGTACAAATATCGCAAAATATGAAGTAGAACAGGTAATCCCACAAAATCCAAACAGAAAATCCCTGATTGCGATAAATTGCACAAAAACGGCATCACTGCTTCTAGTTGGGACAATAACTCGTTGTAAAATAACGAAACTGTGACTCGTGATTTCATTTCAACGAATTCGCAGGCCGTGAAATACTTGTGACGGCCTGTCACAGGTTCGGAGCGTTTCAATACCAACTGTGACTCGTGGTTGCGCTTCAAGCAAATCACAGTTTGTTAAATATCGTTCCGCTGAAGCAAAATCACAGGTCGTGAAATATCGCTCAGTCAATTTGTTATTAAACAAATTCTGTATAACCATTGACAAAGTACTCCGTTGAGCGAATGGGACCTGATATGGCTTTAACTTCAATTGCCATTATCTTCGTTTTACAACGTCCAATATGTGACATCTTCGGCGAAACAATCATGGAAATCCTTTATGAGTGCCAACACTTGCTGGTTCTGTGCCGAAATCAGCTGGACACCAATGCGGATGTGATCTTCATTTCGTGTTTGCAGCTGTAAAGCTCCTGATTCGATAATTATTTTTTTCTTTTTGTGACATAATATATCTCGCCCTAGGAGGATGCAAAACAGCCACTATGTGGAACGTTGCCGTTATCATTTGCTCATCGAACTGTATGGTTAGCTCATCCTGCTCCGCAGATGCGACAATCGCTCCGCCGAATCCTTTCATGACGTGGCAGGTTGGCTTCCGCACTGCTGTTGATGGAAATAGTTGCTACCCGTATCGACAAACGCTTTTAACTATTGCTCTTTTAGCATGACATCTTTTAGAATTGCCACTGCATATCTTTGCCACTGTGCCTTGCGTTGCACCGCGACACATCTACGCCTCATGACCAGCCTGTTTGCATCGTTCACATCGTCCCTTACCCTGGGGTAGAGGGCATTTTGCTCACACATGTCCAATTTCGTTGCAGTTAAAGCATTTTATGGACCGTTTGATTGCTGGTTGTTCTTTGTTCCCTGTGTCGCCTGACGCACCCGTATGTAGCGTTGGTGCACTTGGTTGCTTCGTTGCCATCGCTCTGAGTATGCTCTACGATTTGAGAAGTTCGTTGCACGTTTTATGTCTCAATGCCATCAATGTACGGTTGACGTTAAGATCATTGAGACTGTTCATGATGTAGAAATTGATAGAGAAATCGTCTAGTGAGCCTCGCCCTCCAATTGCCAATATCGTATAATAATACTCGATGTACGTTTCCTGAGGCTTCCGTTGTCTGTTCAGTAACTCCCTATGTATTTCAGCAGGATTAACTGAACTTGGGAAATCATGAATGAACATATTCACGAACGTGGTCCATGAATGGAAAACCTCTTGCGCATCTAGCCAATCTTTGGAGAATCCTTTGTTTCAGCTTGTGCTGCACAGCGAACAGCAGTGTTTCGTCACTTATTTTGTACACCCGTTGAACCTGTTCTGCTTTCGAAATGTGCTGCGCCATAACTGTTCTCTTCAGCGGATCGAACTCTGGAAGGAACCGATGATTTCTTGAATACCACCACCATGAAGCCTCGTTGGATTTGGATGAGTCACGTTCGTGTCCGGCGGCTGCGTTGGCTGGCTATCGTTGCTTTCGTTTCCTGGCTTCTGTGTCGAGAATACCTTAACTGGTGGCGTTGTTGAGCGTCTTGCGTTGACGCTAAGATCCAGTTGTTCCACGCTTCGTGCCAAACTAGTCACCATGTCTCTTAAGTCGTTCAGTTGGCTTTTCCAAGAATCTTCCGACTCCAGTTCCATAAAGCAGCAATTTTATGTGCTTTGTTGCCAGTGACAGGCAAGCCCTGATTGTTTAGCAGCCGATTCAATTGGGGCAGCTTCAGGGTTTCTAGCTTCACCGACATGTCGCCTAGTGTGCCTAGTTCAGCGTTGTCAATTGCCGACCACGTGGCAACCGTTAACGTATTCACGTGTATGCTTCCAAACTGATGTTGGCGTATTAGATAGTTTTATATTTCCCGGATGTATCCCACTTCTGAAGTTGTAAACTGCCGATTTTATTATTCTTTGATGGAAAGATATTACATGTGTATATTGAAAGATAACATAAAGTATTTGAACCTAATTTGCAACCAGCACGCTTCTCCCACAACTCGCCACCCCAACTGTCAAATCCTTTACGCTTGCCAACCCATCGCATAATATTTATAACGTGGCTTGCCAACCGTCGTTGACACGTTTTTTTAATTTTTGTATTAATGTAATATTGAAAGATATTCATCATTCGCATCAGCAAATCATATGTTTTGCTTGATATCACCGCTTCTCAAACGCATGTAATTTAGAGTGCCTTTTAAATACTTTAGCACTGTTTTTAATTCTTTCCAGTCTTCGTTGAGTTTTTCCTAAATTAATATCATCTGTAGCTGTTTTTCGACCACAATAATACTATCTACCTTTTCGCTAGCTACTACTCTAAATCCCTTTTCTCAAATCTAGATGGCTGTTTCATATACATATGTATATACTATCGTCTAAATCACCATTGAGGAAGGCAGATTTTGCGTCCATATGTACTACTGACACACGCTTTTCTCCGGCTACCAACAGTAAAGTGTTCTAAGTGTTGTTTAACGAACAACGGGAGCAAATAATTCATAAAAATCATATCCGTACTTTTGACAGAACCCTCTGCTGCCCAATGAGTCTTGTATCTCTAAAATCAACCATTTGCATCTTTTTCAATACATATGAGTACTTACAACCGACAATATTGACACTTTCGGGGGCTTAACTATATCCCAAGTCTTGTTTGATTTTAGTGCGAAAATTTCATCTTGCATGGCCCTAACCCACATATCACTATTGCTCTGAACTAACAGCTTCGCTATATGACTTCGGTTCTGCAACATCGGTTTTACTGACGTTGTACATATAATAAACGGTTTGGAGGTTTCCTCGTACGTGTAGATTTTCGTTGCACTGCTTCGTTTCCATTTTCGTATTATCAGTTATAGTCTGTGTTGGCGATATATTTAATTCATATGAATTACATGCAAGTTCAGTGCAATCATCCCAGCTTTGAAATTAAATATCGTCTTCACGTTCTAAACTTGATTTTCGCTATCATGGAATACCTTTTTATGCGGAAAAATTTCTACCGGTATTTCTGCACTTGAATGTGTATAACCCAAGGCCATATTATTATTTCAATAATAATACTCACTGAGTGAGTCAAGGCCAAGTTCATACCATTAATGCAACCACAGCATTTTGCTTCGTTAGCTAGAAGCTTCGTTCAAAAGCTAACATTAAAGTCAAGCTAGCAAAATTAGGCTTCGCTCGAAAATATAAAAAGTAAAGCAAGAAAGTTAATGCGGAAGAATTAAATTGGAACGATTTAATTTTGTCGATACTAAACCTGTTAATGTCGCAAATAGAAATATTGCGAGATATAAATATTGCGCAATAATATAAATTGCGAAATACGGCGTACTGACCCACTTTGGTTCAGTCGACGGGAACGTCAACCGAGCTAAAGTGGAAGCAAGAAAAGATCCCAAGCAGGAGTCTAGATTGGTACACAGTAGAGAGCTGCACAAGATGTCTTGAATTGCTAAAGGCAACATGCCACAGTATTGCCTTGCAGTGCACTGTCGTGCACAAATGAACGATTTGACACGAGCACTTCAAGGCAACTACCCGAACAAGCCGTGACTGCCTTGCCGTCTACCTGCTTCGAACAAAACATTGCCTTGCTTTGCTTTTCTGTGAAGGCAATATAGCTTGAAATGTAAGCAGAAAAGGCAATAGTGCCTTGAGGAAGGCAACAAGGCATTGAAAATAGCAATACTGCTATGATGTCGGCAATGATGCGCAATGATATGAACCTATCTCATTCTTTTGCATGAGTCTTCGTTTGAGTTTAACGCGATTCGTTGCCTTACATTGCCATGCGTTATCTATTGTCATAGCAATTGTCATGCATTGCCTTGCTTTGCCTTTTCGTTCAAAAAAGCAACGAATGGCAATGAATACTATTGCCTTGTTGTGTTTTGTTATCAGCACGCTTTCGGCAGGCAATGTCTTGATTCGAAAGCAAAATAAGCAAGCAGTGCAAGGCTTGAAATTTTTGTTGTGGCTTGATGTGCGTTTCAAGACATCTTGTGCAGGTCTCTAGTACACAGATTGACGAAGCGCTAGCGCTACTCGACTTGTAGTACAATCGACAAGCTAAAGTAAGCAAACAATAGCGTCGTTGCTGTAAACGATATAGCAATGATGAGCTAGCACTTTGCTATCGCCAACATTTACCTTCCGCTGGTGTTTCTTTTGTCGCTGCTCTCCTTTGCCAGTTTTGCATAGTAGCAATTGAAATTGGCAAACACTCTTAACAGCATTTCTTCGTAAATGTACAATATGTTAGACATAGTACGGGACACATTCCTAACTACCAATAGTAGTTGATTGTTTTCAGGAAGAAAAAATGTTCAGCAACCATTTTAGCTAATTTGCCTTAACCTTCACATTGACAGTATACACCTGGGTACAGATCATGAATTTCATTGTTAAATATATCCACGATTTTTCAGTGGAATTTAAAACCGATTTAAGTCATTAGCTAAACTTTTGAATTTGTTATAAAAACGAAATATATATGTATGTACCTGAAAGAAAAACTACATAAAAAAAATATATAAATGAAAAAAATGTCCAGTATCTATACCTGAATGTATATTGTGAAAATTATGATATTTTTTTGCCGTCAATGTGAAGGTTAAGGAGAGGTGGAATAGACGATCATGCTTCATTCTTCATTCTCACCACAAAAGCCCAGAAATTCTTACTTTTATGGTATTTATAGTATTATGTATCTATTGCTATTGCCTTTCTTTGGTTTGTTGCATTTTTGTTTAATTCTTACCTTTATGGTTTTGTACTGCGATTGCTTTCATTTGGTTTTTTTGTGTTTTTGTTTAATATTTGACGTTTGGAAATTTTGACAAGATTTTTACTATTAACTACCTTTATGTGTTTGACTTTATGTAGGCGGTCCAATAACTCCGAATGCAACATTAGAGCCACTTGATGTTGTTGAAGAAAAACTTGAACCGCTGTTGAAAGCGGGTGGCTGGTTTGAACCAATTAAGTGTATAGCTAAGCATCATGTTGCCATTATTGTTCCCTTTCGAGATCGCTATGCACATTTATCTATATTTCTAAGGAATATTCATCTCTTCCTAATGAAACAAAATATTGAGTATAGAATTTTTATTGTTGAGCAAACTAATGGAATGCCTTTTAATCGCGCTGCTCTTATGAATATTGGATATCTGGAGGCGTTAAAATATTTTTTGTGGGACTGTTTTATATTTCATGATGTTGATTTGCTGCCTTTAGATGAACGCAATCTTTACACATGTCCACGTCAACCTCGACACATGTCAGTTGCAATCGATACCTTCGGATTCAGGTATGTGATCTTCGCTATCTGACATGATTTAAATAAACAATAATTTTATTTGAAGGTTACCTTATAAAAGCATATTTGGCGGTGTTTCTGCAATGACACGGGAACATTTTGCGGCCGTAAATGGATTTTCTAATTCATTTTTCGGTTGGGGAGGTGAAGACGACGATATGTCTAATAGGTACGCTGTTTTATATACATACATATATATATATAAAAATGTAAATAAACAGCCTCATTCTGAAATTGACGCATTCGTTTTCAAGCCACACGTCTGCCTAGTCATATTTATCAAAACATACAAATTTTATATTTCTCACAGAGAGACTCGTTTGAGTACGTAAGCTTTTCCCTCCATTTTTGTGCAACTGTCATTCGTTCTCCTCTGTCTACTAACTCAGCTCACAAATCATTGCCAGATTGGAAGTATTTAATAGATTATTTTAAAGAATTTTCAACTGTGTTATTTTCTGCAGTGCAAGTTTCTTGTGTCGGGATCTGGCAATACTGACTGATTATTTATGATTAACTGATTGATTAAAATAACATTTTTTTAGACCTAACAGTACTTAAAATATTTTTGACCCTGATAGTTGGCTGGCCTCTTATCTCCTGCGTTCCTTCTATCACGATAAATATGAAAAAAGATATTTATCAATGAGGATGGAAATATTATCTTCAGTGAGGGAAATGAGCGATATAAAAACGAAACGTTTTCCGAACCTTGCCTATAACTCATTGCACACTGTATTCATGCAGGCGTCTGGTATTGCGATGTGTGTTGTTTGAAACATGATTTGGGTTGAAAACGAGTCAGAAATGCATACAGAATTTGTATGTTTTGGCGTAGTGCCAATAATGCATGTGAAAAAACGAACAACATACGTCGAGTTCGACTCTACTTCGTTAGCAAAATATTATGTTGACGAAAATGGCAAAGCAAGAAGGAGGAGAAGCATGGGTGTTTATCCAATAAGGAATGAGGCTGGAAAGAAATAGTTGCGTTTCTTTTACTTCGGATTAGACCATTTTACATACATATATACACACTGACTACATCGTTGTCAAGGAGCATAAATGTATTCGTAAAGAGATTTCCATGAAACATTTGTTGCCGGCAACAATTGTGATTTCATGTGCGAAGATTAGGGCAGCTGCTGAGTAGCAGGCCT
Organism: Myopa tessellatipennis; assembly: GCA_943737955.2. Lineage (NCBI taxonomy): Eukaryota > Metazoa > Arthropoda > Insecta > Diptera > Conopidae > Myopa > Myopa tessellatipennis. The sequence continues at coordinate 18,615,772 of OX031315.1, forward strand.
TAGCGCTGTAAAGCAGAAAACTGGAGATAAAAATTTTATGTTGATTCGATCAACGTTTTGTGAATCCCAACATTCTCTTAACCCTGTCACGATATTGTTAAAATGGATATGGAACCGGAGTTTTCGATCCATAGTTACAACGAAGTCATCACTGTATTAAATTTTTCCCAAATGGTGATAGTAAAAGTCATACAAAACCTCAATCAGTCAGCATGGATGCCGACCCACTACAGCAGGTACAGGCATCAAATTAAGAGTTTCTCACACGAATTATGAACGATAATCAGAGGTTGTATGGGAAGTAGATGGCAAACAAAAAGCAGATAACAGCGGTACCAAATTTTGCTTCAATAAGGTGAGTGACAAGTGGAGCACATTCCTACTGCAAATGAATCAACATATTGCAGCAATTGGAGTAACTGGTGAACTAACGAAACGTGCGTACTAATTTGGATAGGTGCAGATATTTTAGAACTAATATATTACAAAAATTATTTGATGAAAAAGTTAATGAAAAAACATTTCAAGGAGATCATATCTGGCTTAAACGATCATTCATTAATAATCAGCATGTCTTTGTAGCGCGTTTTAGTTTTAACCGCACTACAATGAAGTTAGATCAAGCCTATGTAGACCTACTGGCTGGTTGAATTGCGCGGCGCCGCTAACGGATGCTTGTGCAAGTATTCCAAACAATACTGTGATGAATCGTATGTAGACAGCAAAATTCGAGACATGATTGTGACTCATACACCTTATCAGAAACTTCGCGCAGCTGCGCTATAGAAGACGAAACTCTCGTTAGACGAGGTACTACAATTTGCTAAGATTTACGAAAGTGCCAAAAAACCTTGTTCGGTTATGAAAGAACGGATTCTTTGCAGAAGTACACGCAGTCAAAAGATAACAAATCTTGATCACAGATCAAAAGATCAAAGAATCAAGATCACGAGAAGCAGATCAGGCAATCGGGGTCAATTCAGAGGAAGATAAGCTAGCAAAAGTCGAGATTCTGCGGCAACTACCCCGTAGGATACGTTCCATCAAAGTAGAGCGTAATGCGAAACAGCGCTAAACGAGGCTATCATAACATGTAACTACATAATGGGGTTAGGGGAAGATGGATTAAAAATTGGTTAGGTATTAAATTTAATAGTTATGTTTTTTTAATAAAAATAAAACCAAACATTTATTTCTTACAAAAGTAAAAACAATATAAACGAATATACTTATAAAAATAAATAAAATTCGAAGTCAGTCAGATTAGCGCTAAACTTCTCTTTTTTTTTTAAGTAAAATATCCATATAAATTTACTATAAAATTTACTTGAAAACCGCAAGATTTTAAGTAATACGGTTTTCTAGAAAATATAAGCTAACAACCACAGAACAAACAACAAAGTAAACATATTTATCACTTTGGCATGAACACTCGCAAATGTGAAATACTCGTTAACGTGAACAGTTAAATTTTTGTATTGACGACTCTGTAGTGTGAACAATGTACACTTTCAATAGTGTGAACAGATATGTACGAGTAGTACGTAAATATAATCACTCAGATCGCCGTAAAGACGCTCACAAACAGAGTCTGTTTTTCGTTGTTGGGTACGAATGGTTACATGTGTTCGCGGAATTCAAATTTTCCGTTGTGGAATGTAAACACGTTTTTCTTTGTATGATGTGTTTTGATAAGCAAAAACGGAGTAAACAATGAAAAAGGGAATCTGTTTGTATGGGCTTTTATCACTATATGCAGACCATTGGAGGACCGTTATTTGACCCGTTATCTCTCGCAAGAGGGTGAAGCAGATGTATGCGGAAGCGGCAGAAGACGAGAAGAGCATAGGAGAGATTCATAGCTAAGCTGACTTCACGGCTTAGCGAGCTCTCCTCGTGCGGGGCTAGTCTAGAAGAAGGCTGGCCGGGCAAGAGGTTCAGAGGTGATACCTCAGTGATCACGGTGTCGGGGAAGCTGGAAGCCGGACGTCAGCTGATTGTTGCAGGTGGGGTGAAAGCTACTGCATCAGTGCTGCAGGGTGGAAGTGCTTCAATCAACAATAAAGGGCTACGGTTGCTCGGAAGTGACCCGCCCCAGCTGGTCAAGGCCCGTCAACACCGAGCAACGAGCCCGGAGCCAAACACTGGTCTTTCGCGGGGGTTGCGGGAGGTGATCTCCTTGTCGGCATAGTGGACCTCTTCGGCGGGAGGCCATTGGAGGAAATCCATCTGGCACCCCTCAAGGCCTCCTTGCTGAAGGCGCTGGACTCTCTGGATGGTGGAGGGGACATCGGGTTCGTTGGGAACGCCTTTCTGGACAGCGGATTCATTGCCATTAGGTGCAAGAATCAGCAGTCAAGGGAATGGCTATTTAAGGCTTCTGCGAAGCTGGGGGGTCTCTGACAGCGGGCCAAACTGCGTCCGGACAGGCTTTATGCTTTGAAGGATAAAAGTGCATGGTGTTGGTGGTCCACGGTGCTATCGAGACCAAAGAGACCATCCTTAAGAGGCTTTAACGGCAGAACGGCTGCGTAAGGGATGCCTCCAAATGGAGTGTTACCTTCGCCGAAAAGTTCGGCGAAGGAGCGAAAGTCGGTGTTAGGTTGACGGTCTGGTGCCCAAAGCAAGAGGTAGAGGCCATCAAGACCGTAGGGGGGAAACTCAACTGCGGTCTTGACCAAGCTGTGGTCATATTTCAGAGGGATCCAGCCTGAAGCGAATACCGAGTCCGCGGAGACGGTGACTCCTTCGGGAATGTAACACCGGGGCGGGAGGTGGGCCTGCGCGAACAAAGTTTGCGGGTGTGTCAGCTGAACATTCACCATAGTAGAACAGCGTAGAACAAAGCTGTACAGAAGACAAGCTGCCCTGGATACTCCATGGTATTATTAAGGGCCTATCTTTTAAAGGGACTAGCCCCTTTTTGCCGCTAGGTGATGGCAGGAAGCGGACCTGTGTATTGGTGAGACGGGGTTTCCAAGCGATACTCATGTCTCATCTATGTTCTCAGGACCTAACGGTCGTGAGGATTGGAAGCGGGAATGGCTCGTTTCTGATCGCATCTGCCTACCTAACATATGACTCAACACAGCCACAGTTGTGATAGGGTGTGGATAGGGGGGTGAATGTGATTATAGGTTGCGATGCTAATGCTCACAGTACAGTGTGGGCCCAGGGTGGAACCTTCAACATTGGTTAACTTAATAAACGCCTTAACATGTGAAACCGCTAATAGGTGTGGACGGTTATAGCGTTTTTCGAGCTTGTCCCAAAATTCAATATAATGATCGTCCGAAATTCGAATATCCTTGATAAGATTTGCAGCTCACCTCGTAAAAACTATACCAAATAATAAAACTTTTATGTTCGTGACAGATTAAGCTTACGATAAACGGAATCTTAAAAAGAAGACGAAAGGTACTGTACTTCTCATCTCCCACTGTACACCACAAATTGATTGATTCTTTCTTTCACACTTTACTTGACATACGAGTGCTGGATCGATTATCTCTTCTTACGCATATTCGCTAGCATTGTTAGTGCAAAATAAAAGAAACAAAGTCGATCTTCCGATCCCTTCATACTTATTAGAAAAGATCTTCGAACCCCTCACTCATTAGTAGATCATTCGATTCTGCTTTGCTACGAGCGCAGGAGTCTTGAATCATTAATGAAAGCCTGCATACATACACACCGCTCAAATCGAGCAATGAACACAGGCTGCGAAAATAAAATCTGAGAGCGTAAGCAACGACGAAGTTCATGTCTTGAGCCAACGAAGCCGTACGAAGTTAGAAAAATACGACTGGGAGCCAGCGTTCAGAAAATTTGACGAACCACTTTTTTGTGGATTTGAGCTATCTATATGTTATGTGGTTAGTGCTTATACTCTAGTTCATAAGGCACAACACATTTATGATTTAAAAATTTGTTGATTAGATTTTATTAAAATTATTATTATTAACTCAAAATTTTGATGGACAAATCTTCTTATCGGATGTACACTACCGACCATAAGTATTTGGACAAACCATTTTTCCACAAAAACAGATGAAAAGCTTCACTTCTTTTCATTTTAAAAATTAAAATAACATTTATTTTGTTTCGTTAACAATATATTTACTTAAATACTTAATCATATTAACTTAACTTAACAATAAATAGTAAAAACTAATACATTTCTTTTCAAATATGATTTCCGTCAAAAAATGCACTTTCACTTTTACTACTTTTGACGATATTTTTGGCATCCTGTCGATTAGTTTCTGTATTGTTTGAAGTGGTATGGATCTCCAGGCCTCTTGCAGAAAATTCCAAAGATTTTCTTTGAATATGGGACATGTTTTTCGGACCTCCCTGTCCAGGTGATCCCCAAGATGCTCTATGGGGTTAAGGTCAGGTTACTGGGCAGTCCATTTCATATTCCTCAAGGTTCCTTCTTCTTCCAGATATCCTCGACAGAGCTTAGAAGAAAGTTTGGGATCATTATCTTGCATCGAGATGACTCCAGGTCCAATTAACCGCACGCCTGATGGGATGGTGTGCTCTTCTAAAATTTATTTGTAGGTCTCCTTATTTATGGTTCCATCAATACGGATGAGGTCTCCAACTCCGGCGGAGCAGAAACATCCCCAGACCATTACAGAACCACCGCCATGCTTCACTGTTGCAACCACACAGCTAGGATTCAAGTTTTCTGCAGCTGACCTTCAACTTAGCGGCCAAAAGTCATTTTTTTCAATGTCACCGATTTCAAAATGGGTTAGGTCATATGGAAGTAGAAACCTGAGAACCTACGGAGCCAAAAAATTTTATCTTTTTTTATTTTTTTTTATTTTTTTTATTTATTTATTTCTTTTTTTATTTATTTTTTATTTTTATTTATTTAGCTTTATCTTGATTATTTCATTAGTAACTATGCAATAAAAGGCAGCACTTTTTATTTTCAACTAAAATAAACACATTTTTTGAACTTTTTACAGATTTAGATATCCATATCTCTGTCAATATTTCAGATATTAAGTTCTGGTTTTTTTTATTAAATTCTTGGATATATTCATTGTCAAATGTTGTTAGAATTGAGTAAAACTGTGGTATAGTTATTAAGTAACAGGAATTCCAGAAATGCTCCAAATTTGGTTAAATTTCGTCGTATTTTGGAGCAGGACTTTTGCGCTCCAAAATGCTCCAAAACAAATTTTACACCATTGTAAAGCTGAAAGTTTCCTCTAAAAGCCCACACCAATTTTTTTTGCATCGGTTTGCCCCACCGGGCGCTAGAGCCCGTTATATGAGTCAAAGTCACACACTGCAAACGTTTTTAACATGTTTTCCGTTATTTTTTTTTTTGTTAGTGTTATACTTTTCTTTCAAATTATATGTATATTTCAAAGTATGGAAAGGTACTGGGATAGTTTGCAGTAATTAGGTTTTTTTTAATTATCAGGTAATTAGCTCTTACTGCATATGTAGTGTAAATTTGAACAGATTATTGCTTTCATTGGAAGAGAAATATGTGAAAAGTCTTGGCCTTTGTAAGTGATGTGATAAAAGATGTGATAACCGATGAAGTTAATAAAATTAGGAGGCAAATTGATGAACTTCATCCGCGGCTATTTGAGTGTCATGGCCATATTATTCAAATAGATTTCAAAGTTCTGCTCACCATGATTGATGGAAAAGTCGGACAAGTACCTTAACTGATACTAAGGCATCCTCTAGCTGTATTATATGCCATTAAACCGCAAGTACACTAAGCCAAGCACCAGCAGATGCCAATTATTCTGGGGAGGCATACGAATTCGGATTGTCGCCTCTTCACACTAGAATTCGTTTCATGGAACATATACTCAAATTGGGCTATGATTTAGAATTCGGAGCAACAGGAACGGTTAGACAAAATGCAGTGAATATGGAGAAACGGAAGCTGAAAAAAAGTCAAATACAGGAACAATATCGTGAAATAGGGCTAATAATTGACCAGCCAAAACAAGGAGAGGGAAATACGAATGATGGAAACACCGCTAGAAGATTTTTCTCAGAGCCTGAGACGGCAGCTTTCATTACAGGAGTGGACGTTGAATTAATTAAGCGATTCAAAATTATAATAGAAGTTATAGCATGCAGCAGGATGATTGATGCCAAAAAATTTGGTGAATATGTAAAGAAAACCGCCGAAATTTACAACGAAAACTATCCCTGGAGGAATATGCCATCAACAATTCATAAAATTCTTTATCATGGCGAGCAAATTATTGAAAATAGTCTAATTCCACTTGGTGATCTTTCTGAAGAAGCACAAGAAAAAAGAAACAAGGATTACAGATTCTTTTGTGAACACAACACAAGGAAAATTTCAAGATATTGTACCAATGAGGATCTGCTTGCAGTTTTGCTGTGCACATCGGATCCATATACATATTTCACATATCCGCCAAAAATGGAAATCTAGCTCAATCGAGTTAGATAGTGATGCACAAAATTTACTACTAGATGAGCGGAATTCTATCAATGAATGTTTTGAAAAAATTATTTAATTTGCATTAGTTCCTTAATTATTACCTTATTTTTATTAATCTATTTTATTAGTATGTTCGTTATTGTTAATAAAAAGTCTTTAATCATTAAATAAAAATAAACGTATTATTTTTATAATCTCTTTTCTAGGCTTTTAAGAAAATTTTAATAGGTACCCTGATTGAAACTCTCATATCTCTGGTTTTCAACAATCGATTTTTATGATTTTAGTCTCACATTAAAGCTTAAGATTAGAAGAATCCAACGAAAAAAATCGGAATAAAAAATTCCAAGAGAGTCAAAAGATATGGATTTTTGACCGCTAAGTTGAAAAACCGGCCACTGTGCGTCGAACGAAAATTCTTCTCTTTTGTCCAATACTTTCAAATTTGAATTCATCTGTCCATAAGACTTTCGACCACTGATTTTTTGTGCATTCTTGGTGCTCCTGTCCCCAATCTAGCCGTTTGATTTTATTTTGTGGTCGTAGCAACGGTTTTCGCACCGCTATTCTACCGTGAAGGCCTGGGGCAGCTAGTCGTCTTTTCGTCATTGTAACTGATATCTGGGTTGAATGCGATCTGTTGAACTCTGCCCAAATTTCTGGAGCTGTAAACCGTCGATCCCTTTTACTTATTATTTTGATTGTATGATCCATCTGTATTGAAGTTAATTTGGGCCTCCCGCTTCTTGACCGAGTGGTAACACTGGAGGACTCTCTGAAGCGTTTAATGGTGTTATGTACTGTGGACTTCGGTATTTTCATCTTGTCTGCAGTGCCACGCCCTGTATATCCATCCTTGTGTAAAGTTATTATTCCAAAGCGTTTTGGCTTACAATTTTCCTTATTTCTGCCCATTTTTTTAGCTTTTTCACCTCAACTTCACGATTGTAGACGTTAGGAACAATTGACCCAAAAATTATATGACCAATGCTTTTATAGTGCCATTTTTTTGCAAAATATAAATGCATTAGACTTTACTAATTACACTAGCCTACAAATTAACATTTTTTTTTATAAGGGGCTGTTTGACCACATATTCTAAAGGATTTTGGTCCGCTGATTCCAAAAATGATAAAATAAAAAAAATGAAACGAGCCGTTTTCGAGATAATCGTTTTTGAAATTTTTGGCGACTTTATGTTAAGGCCCATCCACTTGAAGAGCTACTACAGCTGACATATGGAACCGATTCGATTACAACTAAGATTAAATTAAAGAGGATGGATGCATGCATATTTTTTGCTAACATTACTTTAAAATCCGAAAAAACGTTTAAAAGCTTTTGCTGAAATCGTAACTTCAACAGAGGAATTTTTTAAGAAAAAAGACAACAAACTGCTAGATATCTGTATGTAAAAATATGTTCCCGAAACTTTTTTACCCTTTTTATTTTTTATATCGATAGGTTGGACATTTGCGCGAATTTTAAGCCTAATATCAAACACAACACGACTTCAATGTAAAGCTACGGCTGATGCAAAAAAAAAAAAACAGCGAAAAAGTAAAAAAAAGTACGGTGGAAGTACCTGCATCTGAACTAATAGCGGTAAAAGGATGAAGTACATGCATCGGGAATAGGATCCAAGTAAAGCCGATTTTAATGGGTTTCTAGGAAATGACAATCGCGGAAAGTCCAAAAACATTGTTCACAAACAAACGCATACCGTATTAAGTACAAACTCACACTGTATCGTGAATAACGATCAATTGCCAAGATTTTTGTGAAAAGCACTAAACTCACTTTAACGCGCACCAAGAAACCATTTCTGTGCACATTCTTTTTGTTATTAGGCTTAAAATTCGCGCAAATGTCCAACCTATCGATATAAAAAATAAAAAGGGTAAAAAAGTTTCTGGAACATATTTTTACATACAATATCTAGCAGTTTTTTGTCTTTTTTCTTAAAAAATTCCTCTTTTGAAGTTACGATTTCAGCATAAGCTTTTAAACTATTTTTCGGATTTCAAAGTAATGTTAGCAAAACATATGCTTGCATCCTTCCCTTTTAATTTAATCTTAGTTGTAATCGAATTGGTTACATATGTCAGCTGTAGTAGCTTTTCAAGTGGATGGACCTTAACGTAAAGTGGCCAAAAATTTCAAAAACGATTATCTCGAAAACGGTTCGTTTCATTTTTTTTGATTTTATTATTTTTAGAATCAGCGGACCAAAATCCTTTAGAATATGTCGTCAAACAGCCCGTTACAAAATGGCTGTCGGCCAGTGTTATTTAACTGGAATTTGTAAACATTTTCCGCCTAAAAAACCGAAGCATTCTTCTTTTTTTATGAGTTTTATGATAGGTCAACCAAATTAGACCCATTATCGTTATTACTACATGCTCCGACGAACAGGTAAATTTCTTATACCTGTGTTGTGTTAAAAGAAGGGGTAATATTTTACTAATATATTCTAAAAGGATTGTGTCAATCTGAGTCCTCTACAGGCAGGAAATTTCACAATTGTGGAATTAAATTGTTTGTCCGAATACTTATGGACGGTAGTGTATATATGTATATATACACATCGGCTGTATATATATATAGCATATTTTTATATCATCTCAGTAAACGAAAATCCGTTAATCAAAAAACGAAAATGAATCTATCATAGAAAAAGTCGAGGCGAGAAACAACCTAGCGAAGTTATTGTGAATAAGCACCGGCGTAAGCCGGTGGCTACCTGTATTAGCCTTTATTCTCTTAAATTAGGTTAATTAATTCTAATCAGGCTATCTTTTTACATTTATAATTTCAGACTTACACATGCAAATTTGTACATTGCAAGGTATCCTATAAATATAGCTCGGTATATGATGTTGAGTCATCAAAAGGAGCGTGCGAACCCAAGAAGGTTATTTAGTTAAAATTATTAATTATTAAAACATATCTTATTTTTTAATTTACAGATTTGAGAATTTAGTTAATGGTGCTCAAAAATTTGAAAAGGACGGAATTAACTCAATTCAATATGAAATTTACAGCAAGAAAGAATTCCCTTTATTTACATGGTTTTTAGCAGAACTGAAATTGTCGTACCAGAAATGCCAGACGTAATCATTGTGAACATTTATTAGTTTTTTTATTAAGTAATAACATTATTAACATAATAGTAATAAGAATAATATCAGTTAAAAAATACGTAATACAAGGGATGAATTGAATTTATATTAACTCCACAACCGTGAGGCCGTCAAGCATCAGCATCCAAATATTACTTATAAGAAGCCCATTTGTCAAATACCTTCGGCATTTGGTCGTGAATACCGATTTATCTTTTCCGATAAAAAATGCTCACCGATGAACCCTGGATGTAAAATAATCGTTATTTTTAATTAGACCAAAACTGTTGGGTTTGTGTGTGTTGTTTGCGCTATGGTTGTTTTTTAAATTGTTTTTGCCGGCCCATTGAAAAAAACAACCCCAGACAACACATACATCCCAAAATTAATAGCTAAATAAATTAAAACGGCAGTTTTTTGTTCACTGAGTTTGTTACTGCTGCTCAAAAAACTTTTATTTCTGATCTCAAACTATCGAGCAGAAAATATCAGTAATTTCTGATGAAAAAAATTGCGATCAGAAAAAAAATAACAATTATTTTTTATCAAAACGATTGGTTCCTGTCTAAAAGGTTAAAGACGGCTTTCACATAGGTAGATAGCTAACCGTTTGATAAGAACTTACGATTTCACCAGCGTCGGATTAATTAATTTCTGGTTACGTAAAATAATAAGAGATATGACATCGGAAACTACAAAACATAGATCCTTCCGGTTTGAAGCATTCTCTCTAGAATTGATTAGAGAATTTTATGGTCGGAAAAAAATTTATACTTAATACCGTACTTTAAAAAAAAAATTGCGACCAAAAATTTTTTTCCGAATTTTTTTTCCCAATTTTAACTTTGACATTAATTTTCTCAAAAACTGTTTGACATAGGAACCTAATTTAAAAAGGCTATTAAGAAGCGGATATTTGGCTTTGAAAATCAGCAAGCAAAAGTTATCTAGGTCAAACCATTATTTTTTATAATTTTTTTTTCGATGTTAAGTCGAATTTTGATATAATGGCCCCTCCCGTCTAAACGGGGGGAAATTGACCCCCCTCCCATGCGATTTTTTTCTTGTCTCGACCCAACCTACACGGCCCAGTTTTTTGCGAAACACCCTGTATATATACATATGTATATGTACATGCATGAATAGAAAAGTATATACATATGTATATTCTTGATCAGCGTCACCTCCTTTGTCGATTTAGCCGTGTCCGTCTGTCTGTCTGTCTGTTGAAATCACGATCACAGGAGAACCGGTGAAGATATCATAATGAAATTTGAAAAATGAAACGTGAAAAATTTGAATTTATTCTTTTTTATGGTGTGCAGGCTGTTATTGAAAATGGGTAAAATCGGTCAACGACCACGCCTATTTTTTATTACAAATGTGATATCAGCGTTCATCATTCCTGGGTATAGAGTAGCATTATCCGTTAATATGCCAAATGCGGGCGTGATCCGCCCACTTTTAGGTTACACAGGCAATGGTCTTAAATGGTTATAACTTATAAATCTCTCTTAAATTAAAATATAATGCTCTTAAATATATAAACTTCCTGAATAAAACTTTACATAACAACATATTTTCCAATAAAACATTATAACACCGAAACTGGGCGCGGTCTGCCCACTTTTGCACTACTTATACAGTATAGCTCATGAAAACAAATTTATTACTACGGAAATAATGTTTAAATTTGAACACAATAATAAAACTACTAAGCTAGTTATTTTGTTTTGAAAACTGGTATCGACCACGCCTACTATTTATACAGTGGTGTAGCCTGGACTCATGGAGTCCGGGACGGTTAATCAACTTGCACTTCCAAAAATTCCTAGAATTCAATAAGTCAACACTGGATTTCCAAACTGCCGCTACTGCTGCAGTTGCTACGCCACTGTATTTATACCCGTCTGTGATTAAATGTGATTGTAAGGTAGCTTTCCTTATAACCACATATTTCCTATAGTTTCAGTTTGTATTTCATTCTATAATGTTCTGCAATGAAAAATCTAAATAAATTAAAAATTTAAATAAATAAAACTAAGTCGTTTAATTAAATTTTTTCAAAACTTTTAAGGTGTAGAGCATCTAAGATTCGGCCGAATATTGCATTCTTACTGGTTTTCTATTATATTGGCTTATGTTTTAAAAATTCCTTATATACGTTTTTTGTTTTGTACTAAAGTGTTGCTAATATTGGAAGAGTTTGTGGCTTTTTCCGATAGATGGGGTCAATTGCAAATAACTGACTACACTGGTCGTAGCGGTACCAGTGAACCCGGCATTGGAAAGGTGATACCTCGAGCTTAACTGTCAGTGTGAAAACAACGAAATTGGTGCAGTGGCTGGAAAGTTGTTTACGTGAAAATGGAGAAAAATAATGAAAAATTGCTCTATATTTTGCAATATTATTACAACAAAAGGAAAAGCGGTGCCCAGGGTTTTGAAAGAATTTGTGATGTCTACGTTGAAAGTGATTTATCGAAATCGGCTGCGCGAAAATGGTTAGCTCGCTTTCGTTCTGGTAATTTTAATGTGAAAGATGATTTACGCTCTGATCATCCAATTAGTGGAAAAGCTGATGAAATTCTTGAAAAAGTCCAGCAGTGCCGAATATACCAAATATATTAATTAAATATATTAATTTTCAGACTATAAGAAAAACCGTTGAATTTTACTAAAAAAACGCCAATATTTATGAAGTACAAATTACTTGTGGAGAATCTTATCACGTTTTCATTGCTTTGGAGGGAATCATATTCACCTTCCTCCTTTCACCTTCAACACAGCTTTCACTCCTCTAGGATTTTCTTGAAATTTTGGATTTCAGTTGTAGTTTCTTCAAGTTATCACACTTCATTTATAATAATTTTCAACTTCTGAACACATTTATCGAATTTTTCGTACAGCTTGTCATAAAAGTCTCCCCTGAAATCCCTGGCAGTCTTGGACCGACTGCAAATGCACATTCGTTCCAAAGCTCGACCTTCCCACTATGTAGTAGCTTTTGGTCTTCTAATTTCGGGTTTGTTAGCATTTTTTTAAAAATTTACGGTGCGAATCTTGGATTAATACTGAATTCCAGTAATCTTAAAAATTACTTCCTTCTCTGTTCTCTCAAGTGTTAAATACTAAATTTTGAAATATTGTGTATTTTTATAACGAAAAAAATGTATAATCAGCTAAATGAATTTCATAAGGTGAATTTTTTTATGACTTCATTAATATTTTTTACCTGAAAGTCAGAAAATTTTGCAAAATTTCGAAGTGCGACTTCTTTTGGCATGATTGTTTAATTGTGGATTTGTCGGAGAGCCAATATAGTAGGAAAGAAATAAACCGATGTCGTGTTTCGAAGTGCGACTGCTTTTGGCATGATTATTTAATTGTGGATTTGTCGGAAAGCCAATATAGTAGGAAAGAAATAAACCGATGTCGTGTTTCGAAGTGCGACTGCTTTTGCCATGATTGTTTAATTGTGTATTTGTCGGAAAGCCAATATAGTAGGAAAGAAATAAACCGATGTCGTGTTTCGAAGTGCAACTTCTTCTGGCATGATTGTTTAATTGTGGATTTGTCGGAAAGCCAATATAGTAGGAAAGGAAATAAACCGATGTCGAGTTTACTTATAACACTTCTTCACGCTGAGCATGAACTGAACTCTCCATATACATTCATCGTGAACCGAACTCTCCACATGGTCTATCATTTTAGGGGCAGAGCGACCACAGTGTGCACATATTCAAAAATTTGCCACAGCCATCTTATTTTTGCACAATTATTCAAATTCTGAATAAATCCATATTCATTAGCCGTGTTTCTTGACACACCTATATGGAGAAAGCTATCGTCTACGATTCATATCCAAACTCAGTCATATCCAAATAAACACGGGCGCCCAGGAATGTTTTAAACTATTGCTAGACTTCTGTGTATGTCCCGATAACGAGTTTCGTAGTTTCTCCATTACCCGCAGGAGACGCGAGAACACAAGGCCAACAGTTCCTTCTCTAACAATAACTCACACTGTCCAGTGCCTAAATTCTACAAAACCAAATAAATTATATCGTCTAGGCTGTGTTGGCATAACTGGGAAATGAGAACATACTCTAATACTGACTTAAGAATACTTCTGCATATAAACATAAACAGGGAACCTTGCTTAGCTGTGCTAAAACTCAAACGAACTTCCAGACTCAGAACTGGAAATCTCTGAAGTTTACCGAAATCTTCATAAATGTCCCTTGATGAAAAATGACAGGGGGCGTTCGTCATCATATCAAATTCCGAAGAAGTGCGATGCCAACTTCTATGGAGGAATAAAATGCCAACTTACTCCACCATTTCAAGAGATATGGCGTTTTCTTTTGTAAGCTGGGATACAGCTATTGCAGACAACTAAGACACTCTAAGAAAAAGAGAATAAGAAGGACAATACAGGGCCCAAAATAGACTATAGGAAGTTTTTTTTTTAATAAAAAAACGTACTGTTTTTAATTTTACTAGTTTACTTATGAAACTTAGTGTGTGAAAAACGATATGTGCCAAATAACCACCACGACCCGACATCAATTCAAAAACACATCACCCAACATTTTCATTGACATTTTGTATTAGCGGAATTTTAGCATGAATCTTTATGCAAACTTCATCACAAACTGCCATAAGAAATCATAAATTCTTGAGAACACGCAATGGAAGTTGAGGGATCATTAGCAACACTTTAATGAAAACCATTAATGTTTTTTTAGTCGTATTGAAATAAATATAAAGAAGGGACTATCTCCGCTTCAAACAGTTATTATTACAAATGTTATCCCTTTTTTTAACCGATTTTATTCAGTAATAATTTTAATAATAATGAAATAATGAATTTTAATAATGTGATTTTTTGGGAATGCTTAATTGCTTTGATATTTTTTGATTCAAAAATATTTTTGGCAACACTACTAATTAATTAAATAAGCTGTACATTTAAAGCTCTGTTACCATTCTATTGTAATTTGACATATTGGACCCTGATTAGATGTAAGCATAGCATTGTATCAAATTTATTTGGTTGCGTTAAAAGATAAAGTGCTTTGTATCAGTACTACAATGTCTGTTACGATTGTAGTAAATTTGGTATAACTTGTAAGTATCTAAACAAACGTCAACTGTTGTGTTGTATCACAACGTCCTTCTCGTAAGTGAAAAATGCCTTCTTGTTTCTAGCTTACTCGCGGAGAGTTCTTTATTGTTCCACGTATTGTTCTCTAGTCTACGTACAATACTCGACTCTGGTTAGAATCTTTTCTTGTTTCCACTTTGGCTCGTTTGACGCAACCGTTGACTGCACCAGAGTGGGTCAGTATTTTGAGTTTCGCAATTTCCATTATTTCGCAATACTTAAATTGTGATATTAGCAATATCAATATCAGCAGAATTAAATCGTTCCCAATTTAATTCTCCCGCGTTTGGTTTCTTATTTTTGAGATTTGCAGCCCAACGTTTTTTATGGTTTGGGAGCTTGCTTCTGGAACTTAGCTTCCACATTCATTTCCATGCAAAGTGCTATGGTTGGTAGCTTCGCTTCTGCTGTGGTTGCATTAATAATATGAACTTGGCCTTGACTCACCTACGGAGTATTATTATAAAAATAATAATAATACTGGCCTTGAAGGTTCATGTTACACGGAACTGGAAATTGCGATTACGACATACAACATCCCTCCACCCTAAGGTTAAGAAAAATTTAGTATTGTACAAAACGATATTCAAATTTTCTTGTGCATTTATGTGTTTTGTTTATCAACAAATATGTTGGTGTTGACGTCGATGTTGATGTACACCCCGTTGTCTTGCTCTCGATTTGTTGCATAGAAATGCTGTGGCCGGGTAGCTGACTTTGTTGTAGTTGTATTGGTTGTGTTGGGGATGAAACGGCTACTGGTAACTTTCGCTTTCATTTCCATTGGTGCCCATTGTATTGATCAGATGTGTTTGTTCGTTATGTTGTTGTACCGCGGTTGTCCCACAATTCGGATCATCATTTGTACAGTTATGTGAGCGCTGGTATTCTTGCTTCACTTGCAGTAGCGTTGCATTTTTACATCGCCACCACTTTAGTACTTACATATGTACATATGTTCTGTACTTTCGTCTTGAATAACAATGATGTTTACTTTTGTAACTGTTGTTATAATATAATGTGCTCTGCATCACAGATGAATAGGTCGCAGTAGATTGTGCAGCCGAACATTTGAATTCATTAATGGTACCTTTAATCCGTGCTAGTTCATTCATCACCGTCACTGTAAATTGATTATTTATTTAAACATTAAATACAAGCTTAAATAAATACCCAAGTAAATACATATCTATTGATTTTTTAGAAATTGAAAAATATTGATTCTAGTTAAGCTAATTGAATCCGGAAAGGTATATGATACTATTAACATAGTTGAAGTCGGCACAAGTTCGGTTCCTGATTGGTTCGTGCTGGAGATAATTTGATCTACAGAAACTCAGTTGTAGAAACTGAGGTCTTCTGGCTACTCGGCGTGCTACGTTAACATTGATATTAGACAGAAGATAAGGGTTATCAATATGACCATAAAATAGTTTAAGAACAAAAATTGTATTCAGCATAATTCTCTGATGAGCAAAAGACGGAAGATTAATAAGTTAAAATTGGTAAAGATGGTGAGTTGTGCAAATTGTTCCGGTAGATATTGCGTAAGCAAAAGAGTAGAAATTGCTTTTGGATTGACTCGATTTGAGATATATAACAGTGGTAGTTAGGACACCACACAGGCGAGGCGTATTCCAATATAGGGCTGACCAAAAAGGTATATACAATCCGAGTTACATGCGTCTTCATAAATTCTTTAGCCCACCGTTTTATAAATCCCAATATGCTATAAGCATTGTTAGTTATACGGTTTATGTGTATATGAAATCTGAGTTTTTGGTCCATAGTAATACCAAGATCGTCCATATGCTCAAGAGAAATCAAATAGTGGCTTCCAATAGAATAGTTGGCATTAATGTGGGCCGCATGCCATATTGGAAGTTATTAGTTGTACGGAAGACGAAGCGCAATAGATTTGTAGTAGTTGACACACCCTGGCGAAAACCATGTAGAACGGGAGATAAAGCTGCATTCATTTGACACTCGATTTGGTGAGTTATTTTTTTTTCTAATAGTTTGGACAGAGCACTTAACTTGGCAATACCTCGATAATTGGTTATATTTGATCTATTGCCAGATTTATGTAAAGGAATGATGTATGAGGTCTTCCATGTAGCTGGGAAGTAACCGGAGCGTATAGACTGATCAAATAGAGCTATAATTGGGATTACCAGTTCAGAATCAAACTCCATTTGAGAATAAGTTGAGTTAAAGAATTTCGCAAACAATTCGGGAATTGAATCTGCATTCTCAGTTTGGTTATCATCAAATTTCATCACGGATGGAAGAATATCACCACTTTTCGGCTTAGAATTTATAAAGCTCCAAAAGTACTTAGGATCAGATTTTAGTTTATGTCTCATCCTTAATAAATAATTATTATTATTATTATTAAACAATAATTATTAATATTAATAAATAATTATTATAAGACTTTTTACAAGCTCCCTGATATCCATTTTGTATTGACGCATATTTAACAAAGCTTTCCGTTGTATGAAGATTGCAATGAGTTTTATAGAATTTTCTTTTTAGATTCCTTGGGGTGCGAATGTTTCGTTCCGCAACCGATAATTTAAAGCCGCCATGAAGAGTTTGGCTGAATTCAGCTACAGCATAATCCAAACACGATAAATATTATTTACCTGATACAAACCAACAGAGGATAAGTTGTACAAGGAACCAATATTGACGAAACCATATGTTGAAGGTAATAAGACGGCCGGATCATGAGTACTTTCCCAAAAGACACGAGGTATATGAAATTCTCCCAGTACAAGTATAGGATCATCAGGTAACATTCTGTTTACCAATGAAGATACGATTTTACAATACGAGTGCAAGTTGTAAGTCGCTTCACTTGAATTCGGGGGAATATAAGAGCAGGTGATGTAGAAGGATAATAGCTCAAATTTAACATACACACAACAGAATTCGATCTCCGAGTCTATATCAAAATGCACTTCCTGTGATAATTTGATAATTGATAATTTGTTTGAACAAGAATTTCTGCACCTACGGAATACAACAAATTGGTCGAAGAATATTTCTGGATGTTGTACATCAGATTTAAGCCAGGTTTCAGAAAATGCAATAATTTTATAATCCAAACCAAAACTCATCGTATGAATATCTTTTAATTTAGTATTGATGCCACGTACGTTTTGAAAAAAAATATTCAAATTATCAGTTAAAGACGAGACGATCATCAGCGAAAGACGAATTGCTTAGTTTTTTGATGAAGTGTTTTTTAATAGGTTACCATTATATCTAGGCAATGACGTATTCCTTCTAGATTTGAATAAATGAACAACGGCATTATCTGGCCAGAAATTAGATGTATATACTTGTTAAGTGATCTGGTAAATAAATTCTGAGTGAAGATATATAATAATTCTCGGATGAATTAATTTGTATTTAACAATAGATATACTCGTATTATTGAAGCCTAGGTTCGAAGTGATGTGGTTACGAATATCTTCAATTATATTAGCAGCAAATAGGGAAGCAAAGATAGACTGCATCACCACTAGCTTCGTAACTCGTCTGCAAGTTTAATAAGCCAGTATCTATCTAATAGCCAGTTTTTTAAAAATGAATAAAATGAGCACACGGTTGAAATATGGTGTTAAAGCTGGACTCACTACGCCAAAGCACTCAGTTTCGCCTAACAGTTGTGGCCTGAGCATTCTTTCTGTTCAAGCTATTGAAGAACGTCTCACGAAACATTGCTCTCCTTTAATGGGCAACATAAGAAGTGAGTTGTCAGCTCTTAGAGGTGAATTACAAGCACAAATGCATGCCGTTACTAAAGAGTGGGGAGAAAAACTGGGTAGTTTAAGTAGTATGCTCCTAAATACAATTGAGAACTACCGCTCAGTGGAGAAAGAAACCGCCGAGTGTAAATCAAGACTGGATTTAGTGGAATGCGAGCACGAGGAACTTGGAGAGTATTTCTTTAAATAATGCTGTAAATAATAGGACTAATGCTCTTTCTCTCAATTCTGAGGCAAAGGCATTTAGTCGGAAGCCTACTACCGCAATTTCTGCAAATTTATTTTGTTGGGGAGGATGGAAGAGAAGCAAACTTAAGGTGTGTCAAAATTCCTGATGTGAAGCCGTGGTTGGTAAAACAATAATAAAAATACAATAAATAAATGCATGCTAATAATAGCTATATTGGAGATTTAAAACCACCCTAGAAGAGGTATCATAAATTTGTAGGAAATTCGACGTGGTCATTCACGCTAACAGGAAACAGGAAATATTTTACCGTGGCGAAGATGGCTATTCTATACACATCCTTCAACGTAAACCTAGAAGCAGTTTGCAACTTAAGAAGACAGTTTCCTCAGCTTGCTTCAACTCATATCGAACTATGATCAGAAGATAAGCACCTGCTTTTTAGTTTGATATGTATGCAAAACTAGAAACTGAGAGACAAAACTTTATAAGAAGCAGGCAAGCAGTTAAGGGCAGATAATTGCATTCATCTCAGAGATACTGCAGGTATACAAGATGCTGATGAAGCGCCAATTTTTTCCATCAACTTTCACTAATGGATACCGTTATATGCACGCACGAAAATCTTTTGATCGCCACGATATTATAGGAAGGATGTTTCGTCTAAAAGTTAAAAAAATGATAGCTCTATTAGCATAAGAAAACCTTTTTGGTCGGGTTCACGTAGGTAGGTAGGTAGGAGGTTGCGCCCACAACGAACTTGATGTCGGGCAACAAGTAAGGCTGAGGAGCCTCGTTTTGAAACCACCTAGAAAACGGTAGACCTGAAAGGGAAAAGGGGGAGGAGATGTCCGTTTAGTGGAAGTGGTGTTAGTTTTATACCCAGCCCGTCAGGTTGAGGAACCTGAGCAGTTGCCTGGAAGGGAATTTGGCGACTTCCTCCAATCCATTGAAGGTGATCTTGCCTCAAGTCGTAAGTCTGGCCCGCATGAGTGCCGGGCATTCATATAGCAGGGGGGAAACCGTCTCTTTCTGGGAAGTGTCTCCACAGCTGCGGCAGGAAGCGTTGTCGGGCAGGCCCAGACGTTCTGCGTACTCGCCAATCGGCCAGTGTCCAGTGATCACCTCGACGAGCCTGGCTGTCTGCTCGGCTCCTGTTTATTAGCCATTTCGTCTTGGCCTTGTCATATGTAGGCCAGGACGTCCTGGAAGTGCGGCATGATGGAAGGTCTCTCCATCTGACGTTGGCTTTATTGCATAAAACGCGTTATAATTCTCCTTTTCGAGTGTTGAGTGGTTTGTTGATGGGGATTGTGTTGTCCGGCAACATGGCAGCTCCTCGCCTGGCGAGCTCATCCACTCTTTCGTTACCGTGGATGCCTCTGTTTCCTGGGACCCAGAGTAGCTTCACCTCCGCTTGATGGCAGAGGTTGTTGAGGTCCATGTTCGCACTTCTGCTAGTTTCTTACAGGTCTCCCTTATGCCTGATATTTCTGCTTGGAATACACTTGCATAG
Source organism: Myopa tessellatipennis (assembly GCA_943737955.2). Classification (NCBI taxonomy): domain Eukaryota; kingdom Metazoa; phylum Arthropoda; class Insecta; order Diptera; family Conopidae; genus Myopa; species Myopa tessellatipennis. Next base: position 18,636,006 of record OX031315.1, read on the forward strand.
TTCGGAAGTTTCAGGGATATCTCTATAGGTGGTCTTTGCGAGTAGACGAAAACACTGGACTGGTCGGGTCCAGTGTTTCATGTATTCTGTTGATTGGAAGAAACGTAGTTTACCACATATTCCCATTCTTTTCTGGCTCGAGCCTCACATGTCTACCAGCATGGTCGATAGTATTATTTCTGCAGTATTTCCTAATCCAAAAGAAGACTCCTTACTTTGTGATATAGTAAAAACCAACATGATTCACGGATCATATGGTAGCTTTAACACTAGAACTAGACCAAGACCTTTTTAGAACCTTTGACGGTTTTCAAATTTCATGCTTAATAATTTGATATAATATATGTAATTGTTCTAGAATTTTATTACGACTTTTAATAAAATATAGGAACAGTTAATTATTACTATTCAATTTCCCCTCACCGACTTTAATTTCCATAATCAGTATGACCTATACCTATTTATACCAAGATCTGTCAAAATGACGGCTTTAGCAGTTTCAAAGTTTATAATAATTTATGCATCATCTATGCAATTATGGACATCAATACATATTTACATTCATTGTATCGCTTCCATACATTTGTATTGAATGATCCAAAGTGTTCGGAAGCCGTTATAATGCCCTTAATTTAGAACTGAACGCTCTAACTGGTAAATGTATTCAAATTCAAATAAATGTAACAAATTCCTGAAACTGTATCTTTTTACAATAAAACTAAGTTTGTAATAGATGTAGTTGACCAAATGGCCGCAAATATAGCGTAAAAGCAGGCTCACGTACATGGCCTTTGCAGGTATTTTATAATATTTTGGACTTGGCAGCAATCAATGCGTAGATTTTATATAAAGAGACTTGTGGTTAAAATATAACTAGAAAACAATTTTTGTTTCAATTATCTGAAGATCTCTCCAGTGAATATAGTCGTTGCAGAAAAGAAGCCTCCTCCCAAAAACAAAAACAGGCAATGGATTATACTCCAGAAAACTCAAAAAAAATTCCCTATGAACGCAAATCTTGCTAAATTCGATTGTGCAACAAAAGCAGAGCGATTTATACTTGCAATGCATGCAACAATTTAGTTTTGTGGCAAGTGTTCATCTAAGATAGCATGTACATATGTATGTACATACATGTAAAATATGTGCCTCATAGTTATTTCATACAAATTTGCTATAATATAAATTCAAATAGAAACTGTTTTTGTTTGTTTGTTTTTTATTAATAATTAATGAATTATTATATTAAATGTTGTTATTACTAAATTGTATTCTTTTATTTACTTAAACTAAGTAAAAAGTTGCAATGAAAGCCATAATCAAAAATCCGTCAAATACCGGTAAAACTAGGTATATATTTAACATCGGTAGTTCTAGTGTTAATTACAATTCAATCAGTATGCAGAGTGGCAGTCAATAAAGTACGTTTGTGAACAGCAAGTATGTGAACAAAGGTACTGATCAAGCAACATTTTACCTTGAAAATGAGAAACACGAGGTAAGGGTATGCGGGGGAATATAAGTGGGGGTAGGGGGGGTATAAGGGCAATGCGGTCGGTGTATCAGGAGTTCTGAAGTGATATGGAGAATTTCGTGTTTTATCCGACGATTCAGCATCTAGCTGTTCACTTGGATAATTGGTCAGCGCGTTTACTTTAACGTCCATAACTTATCTGAAAGAGTTACGAGTCTTCTACGAACAAAACTTATGGCCTTCTTTGAAACATGTAAGCACGATGAATTTGCAAAAACCCTTCTATACTCTAAAGTTCCAAGTTACTCTTTGTGGAAAGGTAATAAAATTGCTTTGTGAAAGGTTTACAGTACCCACCCATACAATACAGAATGTTATTATCTTTGTGTACTCCTTCATGAGATTAGAGGACCTGAATCAATTTCTGTCTCAAAAACTGCGATCCGATCAAATATTTTTCTTGGATGCTCCTGCAGGAATGGGAAAACTCTTCTTCTTAAGTTGCTTCTACCAAAAGTAAGAAGTAACGGTGTGATAGCTTTGACTGTAGCATCGTCTGGCATTGCTGCTACTCTTCTGGATGGAGCCAAGGCCATTTAAACTTAACATTCAACTTAACATGTTGAGACACGCCGATGTGCAATATCGCAAAACAGAGCAATATGGCTAAAGTAATGCGTAATTGTAAGCTCATTGTCTGGAACGAGAATACAATGGCGTATAGGCAAGCTTTTGAAGTCCTCAACATGACTTTCAAAGATATTAGGGGCAACACTATTGCAATGGGTGGAGTTAGTATAATACTACATAGCTGGAGATATGGCCACCCATTAAAAAGGCTTTCTCTCAAAAAAATTTGAGGGTTTATTTGAGAGGTGGCGAATCGGCTGGTCAGTCAATTTTGCGAATAGGTGACGACTTTTACAAATAAATACATACCGCGATTAAGTTAAAGATATTGTGATGTTTCACATACATACAAGCTGCTGAAAACCAATTTCTTTTAAAATTCCATAAAGTTTCAACTTCCTTCCCGACTGTTTTAATCCATATATGGCTTTCTTCAATTTTATAACGTGATTAGGATATTCTTCAAGAACAAGTTCCTCTGGCTGTTTCATACAAATTTCTTCAGTTAATTCACTATTAAGATAGGTACTGGAAACAACCATTCGATGCAGATATAAGCGGAGTTTATAAAAAAAAAGTTTCGTCATAGTTCACATCATAAATTTGTGAACATCCTTTAGCCACCAATCTGGCTTTGAAACATTCCACATTTCCTTCGCTGTTTTGCTTAAGTGCAAATACCCATCTGTTTTTAATTGGTTTCTGACCTTGAGGAAGTTATATTAACTGCCACGTATCGTTATCTAAGAGTGCTTTATATTCGACCAAAATGGCCTCCACCATTCGTTTCCATATTCACTTGATAGCGCCATTTTAACACTATCACGTATTTCAATATTATTAGCACAGGCTAAACTCAAAACGTTATATTGTTTTTTGGGTCAGCCTCGCTTACTTGTATAGATCATTCCTGGCCTACCTCGACTGATTTGAACTAGTGATGTAGCTGTTGGTGACCCTTCATCCACAGATTCAACTTCGCCATCACTCTGTTTTTTCCTGTTCATTTTCTAAACTTGATTGTGGTTTGGCTTCAACAAACGATTTTTCATTCGCTGATTCGAATTCGCCATCACTCTCTGCTTATCTCTGGGCATTTTCTGAACTTGATTGTGATTTAGCTTCAACTTACGATTTAGTTTCCTTTTCTAAAACCACAAAAACTGACACGGCTGACACAGAATGTGTCTTCATTTCTTCACGAAAGTATAAAATCCTACTTACTATCAGCCGCTTAGTTTCTTTATCGAAGAGGCGGTAAGCTTTCCATGTATCAGAATAACCAATCATGGTGTACTCCTTCCCTCTTGGTTTAAACTTGGTTCGCATGGTGTCGCATTATTGAGAGCTTAGTTGAATCTCCATTCCTCAAATTCGCTGCGTTGTTAATGGCTTCTGCCCATTGGAACTCGTTCGCGCCGGAGTCAAGCATCATGCTCCTTGCCATGTCGCACAAAGTGCTACACCATTTTATTTTTATTATTTTATTCTCTGCTACACCATTTTATTGAGACGTATATGGCACGGTAAGTTGTCACACTATTCCACATTCCTTAAAATGGTTGTCAAAACCTTGGTTGATGAACTCTCTGCCATTATCGCTTCGTGCCTTCTTCTGTTCCTAAAGACACTCTTCCTATCCCTCTTGTTCTACTTGTTTTGTCACCGGCTAGTATTATAGTTCAAGGTTGCAACAGAGGTGGGAAGTTGCTCCGCTATCAATACACCATCCATCTCTGCTCAACATGTTGCAATTGACTGCAGCAAACAAGCCATTTCTGCTGTTGGTATTATTCGAACTTTATTTATCTTCTCTTTTCTTCTCCTTGCATTGAGAAGCGAAGTGACCACGTTTACCACATGCATAACACTTTAGATTCAACCGGTTACCTTTTTTCATTGCCGTTATTAGGTAAATTTAAGTATTCATTGTGTTTGTAATTTGACGCACATTTTTTCCTTTCATGCTTAAATGCTTGCACGCTACATTCAGCAGTAAACGACTAAGCATTACATGTTTTTTGTCGTTCACTTTCTTCTACCAGTTTTATTTTTATGGAATTTAAAAAAGGAAATCTTCTTAGAATTCTTAGAAGATCTTAGAAATCCCTTGATTCTAAGGCTACTACAAAATTTTAAAATGACTTCGGGGCGCTAGCAAGAAGCATTTTAACTAGTAGCTCCTCCTGGAGACTTACTCCAATTTCCGCAAGGTTTACAGCAACCGAATTAAAGTTGCAAACGTACTGCTGGGCACACTCTCCTTCGTTCATTCGCAGACCTAAAAGCTGCTTGATTAATGTTACTTTTCTAACTGGACCTCTTGGTCTGTGGATCTCGCATAATCCAGGTCTCAGTAGCTGTTGTGCAGTTCGTGACATGCCCAATCTCCGTAAGAGATTGATTCATTAAATTTTTCAACATTAAATAAGGAGTTAATTTTTTTTCTTCGTCGTGATCTTTATTTAATTCTGTATGCTGTAATGCTGTATTTGATATTAATTCAATAAATTAAGCAAAGTAAAAATAAAATTGACGCGTTCACATTATTTCAGGTGGAAAAATAAAAAATAAGTGTGTTTCACATAGTTAACGAAACAAGAGAAAGAAATAAGGTCTTGCCAATTCACCAGAACATGGAAGTCGTATTTGATGATTTTAATACATACTACCTTTTCAACACCTCTTATTTGAGTAGCGTTGTTCGAGCGACATGTGGTCGCACATTGTCTTGTAAGAGGATTGAGGGGTCTCTATTGGCCAATCTGGGCTGTTTAATGGAAAGTCAGTAGACTTTTGGCAGTAGACTTTTGCTGTTATGGATTGAGCAGGTCTCATAAAGCTGTAATGGATAATTCCGGCGCTGGACCACCAAACAGACACCATAAGTTTTTTCTGATGAATGTTTGGTTTAGGGCTCTGTTTCGGAACATCCTTTTATCCAACCAATGTGCCGAACGTTTGCGATTGTCGAATAAGATCCATTTTTCATCAACCGTTACAATGCGGTGTAGAAAAGGTTCGATTTTATACTGTGACAGTAAAAAAAGGCAAGCTTCAAAACGATTTCTTTTTTGATGCTCTTTTAACTTATACGGAACCAATCGATCCAGCTTTTTGACTACCAATTTGTTTTAAGTGATAATATTCTTGGAATAGAAACGTTAAACGTGCATTCACGCGTAGTTTGAGACACATATCTGCTTGCACTACAACTTTCAGGTTATCATTATCCAACTACTCGTCGGTTTTCCACGTGGTTCATTTGCAAGGCTAAAATCGAAGTTTAAGAGCGAACCATCCATTGGACCAAAATATTTTAATTATGTTTTTCGAAAGCACAGCAAACTGAAGTCATATGTAAACCGAAAGAAAGTACAAGCGTTTTTATTTGAAATTCTTTTTCATGTTATTATTAAAGATTTTAACAATGTTAGGAAATACATACAAAGTATAATATTAGATTAATGCAAAATTAAATTGTAATGAAAAGTATATAGTTTGAGAAGGTTTCGGTCTCATAAAAAGGTTTTCTAAAAAATTCATTAATGTAGGTTCACTTTTCGTTCTTTTAAAATCATTAAAACTAAACCATCCGAATTTCATACCACATTACATGTGACCACATATGTATATATTTATAAAATACAATTAGGTATGCAAATATTTAAAGAGTTCTCGGTCACTTGTAATTGACTAATTGAACTATTTCTAAATCATAAAGGGATAGAAGTTATTCAGAATAAAAGCGTTAAATTTGTTAACTAAATATTTACATTATTAATAGATATAAGTCCCATTGAGAGACTTGTTCGTGAATTGGTAATGAATTTTCGTTATGTACCAAGTTAATGTTACACTTCACCATCTACTGCAATCGATCCGCCCCTTAAATTTATTGAAAAAATATTTCTATAAACAAACAAATGTTTGTATAAAATTGTAAGTTACATTTTAACAACCTAATTGTTTCCACCGTTTAAGTGGTACAATTAGTCAATCGAAACTCACAACAGTGTTTTTAATTATTAGCTGCTTCTACATAATTGAACACGGCATTGCGCAACAGAGTGGTAAACATACTGGTACTACAGCACCTCCTGATTTCGTTTTTGATTTCGATTTGTATCCGGACTCATATTCGTACATTCCCGATCCTTTAGCCCACCGTCCCTGTTTAAATTGAAATTATGTTTGAAAAAGCTTAACTGTGTAAATAGTGTGGAATTACTCCAGCTGCGGATCCAGCTGCCATCTCTTCATGTTTGACAAGCTTTACGTCGTGGCCTGGTGGATAATAAACATCTTTTCCGGCTTTGTTGATGGTGGATATTTTCGGTTTACTTGGCGTGGCAACTGCGGTCTCTATTTCCCTTTTGCGAAGATTCGTTTCAATTTCATATTTATCTATGTTGCTCTAAAAGAAAAATGCGAATTGTTTTAATAAATTTGTATGTAATAACTTAATACCGTAAATATGAAATAAAAATAAACAAGAATTGCATAACAAACATAGCCTTCGGCAAAATGTATTAAGCGAATCTATACTGACTGAATCTTTTCTTAAACCAGTTCCAGTTTTTTCTTCTTTCTGTGTTTTGCAATTACCAAAAAAGTCAAACGAAAGAATTCGTAACAGTGAAGATCAGCAGTCGATCGCGTATCAGATCTCTTAAAAATTAAACTTTTCTAAGAGAAGGGCAAAATAAATTTAAATAGAAATTATCCCTATCGTAACACACTATCGGCGGACCTGGTTCGAGCAGGGACACTGATGTGCGTAAAAAAATGTCCTACCTCATTAAAAAAAAAAAAAAAACCCCTATCGTAAAGCGAATCTAAAAAACCTTTTTTATAGAAGAATAAGAGAAATATTTCATTAAGAACTATTAGAAGAGATTCAAAGCTAAAGCTAGAAATAAATTATGTGGAGATGCTAATGGGTCACATTAAGCTTCGAGGGCACCTGATGAAATTTTGTAGTGTACTTTTGATACCTGCAGATTTATAAACATTGCTCACTACTAAATGTTGGTTCGCTAAGTTCAGTCAATTGTAATATATATTATATACGTGATTCTCTAGTTGTACTTGGAGTTCCTACAAAACTTACTGGTTTGGTACTTACATTACTAAAGGATTGCATCAAATCATCCACTCTTTGTGGAGGATTTTCGTTAGAAGATGGGAAATTCCTATCACCTAATGGAAAAGGAGCTGGTTGTGTTTGGTGTAAAGGCATTTTATAATCGGGCAACACGCTGGAGTTGGTTATTTTTGATGAATATTGCAAGACGGATGATGATTTATTCGGTTGCAATTCGGATTCATTTGAAATGGGATAATCAATCGGGGAAATTTGTTGCCTAGAGTGTACGATTTCCTTCAGTTGGTCGGAACTTCCGTGTCCATCAGGCAAGTTAACAATTTTTGAAACTTCTTGATAATCAAACCTACGTGAGATTGATTCTTGTTGGTAATTCAGATCTTGATTTGACACAGAGCGAGTATTTTCAGAAGTATTTAATTTATATGTATTCGTTTTATTTCCAGCACTTGAGTATCCTTCTTGCTGATAATGTAGTGGAGAATACTCGTTATGGTGCTTTATACCAGCTTCATTTGCTATTTTAGTTAGGTCTGTAATAACTGGAAGCTCTTTCATTGTCGAATAATTTTCAACATTATAAGGACTGGGTGACGGTGGTGAGCGCATTACACAATTTGCATCATCAGATTGAATAGTGTTGTAATTATTCTTTTTGTAAAGAAGTGTGCGGTTGCCAGATCCATTGGCAGGCAAATCAGCCGGAATTTCATATGTGTAGGTACGTACAGTTGTTGTCACTTTAACACCCGGCGAAGGTAAAATTGCATCCGAAAGTGGAATATTTTGCAAATCTTCACCGAAAGAAGTGGAGCTTAAAGTGTTAGATGTTTTTGGATCAATATTATAGATTTTGTGTTTATTGTCAACATTTTGTGTGCCTATTAAAATTATATGAATTAAATAAAATATAATTACTGTTTTTTAATTTAACTTACTGGATCGACATCCAAAATCTGTAATTTCAAAATTGCCTCTCTTTAACGTTTCTACCGGATGACTGGAATATTCACTTGATTTCATTGCGTGGGAGTTGGTGATCGTATTGTCGTTTTTTATTAGAAATTGATTTGAACATACTTCGGAAGGGTAATTAACAAACTTCGTTTTATTAACTGAATCGGTCAGATCAGCTCTCTCTCGCTCACTGAATTGTGTAACAACTTTTAGTACCAAAATTAATTATTAAAGCATTACTACGTACTTTGTTTTATACATCATAGAAGATGACACACGATCTGAAAATGAAAGCAAAGTTAAATTCTTTTCATGATTAAATGCTGATTAACACGTTCCCGCCGGCGGCCGAATTTGTAGTTCTCATCTCTTCCACGGCTTCTGACAGCTCTGTAACTCTTGGTTTTTTTCATCGGGCGGCTCTGTTGTGATCGCAATCGCATATCACTCATTGATTTAATTCGAATTACACACATTAAATTGATTTCTTTTTTTGTACCGCTAATGGTGCATGCCGCCCAATGGGACAATTGTGTATGTACCGCCAATGGTACAAGCCGTCCAATGGACGTCCTCAATGTACAACTAGTGGTACATGCCGGCGAGAACGTGCTTCTTACGTTAACGTTATTCTTTGGTTTTATATAACCTGTTATAACTTATACTTTTATACATTTTAAATTAGGCGTAAATCGCAGGGAAAAATAGAAAAAAGTATACCAGGATCTCAAAATCAACTGGATTCACTTGTTGATTATTATTATACTATTATATTAATAATATCATATTATTTTTCATAACATTCATGGTAATTAACCTTAAATTAATTATATGACAAAAGTTGCATTATTGTTATTTTCTAACTGGTTAATATCAGAGGTTGACAGTTTTATCAAAAAGTCTTTTGAATAACTGTTATCAATGACATTTATTTTTTATATTTAAAGTCTTTTGATGACTTTTTCCTCTGACTTTTGAAATACAAGTTTTTTGAAAAAAAATGCACTGGCAAACTGTAGAGGTACATATTTACATACATACATATGTATATTGCTAGAAATGCCTCAAGCTGATTTTTTTAGGTTGTGAAAAATTCAAAATGTTCCCAATGTACATACAAATTATGCCGACGCAATTTCTTGTTGTTTTCCAACCAAATGGCAATCTTGATAAATTAATAAATAAATTGTTGTTTATCTTGATAAACTGTGAACCATAAACCTATGGTAGATAAGAAAGTCTATCTATGTATGATAAGAAAATAGTATTGGCCAATCGTCGAATCACCGTCAGAAATGTTGCTGAGGACATAAACATATCGATTGTCTCGTTATCTCATGTCGCATTATCATGTCCGCATCAATCATCCCAATGGAAGCTGAAGATCCCTGAAGATCTATGATTGAGGAGATAAAGACGGCATCGAAGGAGGAGCTGAACAAGATCACTAAAAATGATTTCGAGGATTGGAAAAAACGTTGGCACAAGTGTATAATATCTGATGGGGATTACTTTGGGGGGAAATAGATATTCATAAATAAATAAATAATTTTTGATACAACACAAAATTCGCGATACTTTTACAAACCTCGTATGTTCGTAACAGTCCGAATTAGGTGCGTACGAAAACCTGAACAAAATTAAAAAGGGCTTGGCAATGCCTTAAATGGCCATAATTTGGAAACTATGAGGACCAGGAGTACAGTGTACAAACTACAGAGGTGCACTAGGAACGAATTCTGGAAAAATCCGCCCTAAGTGTCCGAAATGAGCATGGCAAGATTTAAAATGTCCATAATGTGAAAACTACAAGGCTTAGGACGTTGAAATTTTGCTGATTGGTTTTACACTGTAAAGGTGCACTAGGAACGGATTTTAAATCATTCCCCTCTAACTAGTAGAAATGGACTTGGTATGATTTAAAATGGAATTTAGAAACTATGAGAACTAAGAAGTTGAAATTACATGGTTATTAGTCATGCAGAGATGCACTAGAATCAGATTTTTCAAAACTAATCCCATGCTTCAAGAAGGCGTTGCAAAAATTAAAATAATTTTAAAACTGCATGGGCTAGGGAGTGTAATTTTTTACGGCATAATTTTATAATTTTTTTCTCTTCTGTGTTAGTTTAACTATTTAAATTTAATGGGCTTACCACATAGTTCATGATTTAGCCTACATGATAAATAGTCATGATTGATTGCTGAGTGTTTGATTGCATAAGCCGGAATCTTCTAATAAAACTTAATTATAATATAATTAATATTATTAAAACTTTGTAAAAACAGCCAATTTTGTATTACATTGGTTGAATCTGGCGATGGATAACGGGACTACTGCTGCCGGTGCGCGAGGTAGAGCGAGATGGCGGCAGTATGTACAGCGACTCTGCTTTTGAAGTTAGTGCTGGACTGACACCTGCTCATATGAGTAATCAAAACATTCCGCTTATTGTCTCATTATTCGCGGAGCAATTGAATATATAGGCAGATTATTTAAGATGATTATTTCAATTAGAGGAGGTTTAGCAGAATTTTTCTTTCGTTTTTAGTTTTGTTTTGTCTGAGGAACTACCGATTTGGTTGATAGTGCATCGTCGGTAACATTTAAAAACTTTATATATATTTAAATTTTACACTTTATATATAACACTTTTTATATTTTAGACATTTTTATATATTTCTATATTTGTTTGATACTCTTGTTAGGAGTAATTAAATCGCAGTGAAACTCAAGCATTGACTTCAATGCTTGAAAGAAAGAGAATGTTATGCGGTGTTGCGATTCCAGCATTATCGAGAAGGATGAGGCATTGAATGACATTGTGGCAAAACCTGCGAAACTGGTGCCTCAGTCAAAACTAAAATCCACAAAAGATGTACGGTGCAAAATACAGTGTTTTTAGACGCAACATAGCGAAGAGGTGCGGCCCATGGACAAAAGCAAAACAACCGGCTCCGGACAACAATAACACACCAAGTTAGTGGTACTTTGTAATTGGGAAAACGAGTCTTGTTGGAATCCAAACCACCACTTTCAATCCAAACTAATCGGAAAAAGTTTATACAAATGGTAAATTGTTGTAGTATTTTGCGATGTAATCTTCTCATTAGAACTATGTTTCGTTTTTTGCGACACTTATTAAATTTAAGCATATTATAACTAATCCTTTTCTTGTGCACATTTAGTCCACAAGAATTTACAACCATTGGAAAGACACCAAGAATACAAATTTCAAGCGTGGAATTCATGAAATGGGTAGAGTGCTTCCTAGCTCAACCCAATTTAAAAAATCCTATGCCCTAACTAAGGTAGATATAATGAAAATCAAAGTAGCAAATTTATAAATCAACTAATGAGATTTCTATTTGTATATCTATTAGAATAACTACTATATTGTAATAAAAACAATAATAACACAAATTATATAATAAACAAATAGAAACCTAAATAATAGAGACTTAAATAAAACTTAATAGTAGAGAAATATAGAGAAATAGAGAAATAATAGAGAAATATTAAAATAAATAGGGAATACTAAAAGAAAAGAAAAATTGTTATAATTTTGACCCTGGACAGTCGAGAGTAGATTCTGGCAGAAACTTCCTTACAATTGACATATTTTTTACTATAGTATAGTAAGACCCCGCTTAACGCTGTTTCGGTTTAGCGCCGATCTGACTGACTTGGAATTTTATTGGATTTTTATAAGTAAGTATATTCGGTTATATTGTTTTTATTTTTGTAAGAAATAAATGTTTGGTTTTATTTTTATTAAAAAGCAAAATTATTAAATTTAATACCAAATCAAATTTCTATCTATCTTCCCCTAACCCAGCTGTCGGGGAACCGGGTTAAATTACCCCAAATGGGGTAAAATTAAATTTTTGGGGGTAAAAATAAAACTTTTGTGAGTAAAAAGCTCTTCGCCATGGGGTAATATCAACTTACACAAAAATATTTTGGGGTAATAATTAAAAAAGTTCCCCGACCCCATTATTTATTTACATATTAAGATAGCCTCGTTTAGCGCTGTTTCGCATTACGCTCTACTTTGATGGAACGTATTTCCCCCGTTAATCGGGGTCTTCCTGTACTATATATTATTTTATATTTTGATTAATATATGTATGTACAATGTATATTGTACATATATGTATTTTTTAATGTATGTATGTATTCTTAATTTACCGATATCTTTAGTATGCTGACGTTCATTCTTTAGATCCAGTAAAAGTTCATCCAGCTGATCCAAATTTCTATCAGATGAGTTGAACGATTCATTGTTGTTTTCACAACTTTTGTATTGATGAGTTGCTTTGTACATGTAGCCTTTAGCATTCTAAAATATATGATATTTAACATACTTAATATCTAATAATAAATAATTTATATATTACAACTCGTCCATGAATTTTTGAAGGTGTAATCCCCGAAACTGCGTATTGTAAATCCATCTCCGGTTTGTCTAAAAATAATTTATAAATTCATATAATAGATGTTATACTTAGATATTTCCTGCTTACATTTCACCCTATCTATCTACTATCCCCTCCTTAACCTTTCTTCTTACTATTTTTGAAAGCCTACTTTTTAAATTATGTTTCTATGTCATGAAGGTTTCTATATTTTTTGTCTTTCCGTCATGTCCCTGAGCAGAGAACTGCATGAGTGCCCATATTTAAGCTTTTGAGCCACTCTCGCATTTATAAGTGTAAGTGCTACTTATGCTGTACTTAAGAAATTGAAATCGAAATCTCATGAAATTTTGAATGAGAGAAAGGCTTGCAGAAATGAATGCAAGTTCTACATGATTCACACTTACACACTATGAATATCTGCATGATTCACACTCACAAACTTCAAGTGGTAGAGCCAATTGCGCATGAAATGAGAAAAAATTAAAGAAGTCCACTGAAGTAGGCAGGTAGAGTTAACAGATATTTCGTCTTATTTTTGAAAAGATCGGATGTTCGCTTATTTTTTCTTGTTTTTTTATTATCTTTTTTGCACAAGGAGTTAACTTGTCTCCGTAAAAAACGTCTATATATTCTACGCCTATGAATTCAGCTACCTTAAGCAGTAAGGCCTCGTGCAGACAGAAAGCGGAGCTGAGCTGAGCTGATCAAACAAACTATGGCACGTAATAGATATGCGCACACTGACAAGCGGAGCGGAGCTTATCAGCGCTTAGCTGAGCTGAGCTGATTTGTTCGTTCACTTTTGTTTGTTTCGATCAGCGCTGATAAGCTGCTGAAAATGAAAGCAATATTCGATTTTCGTATTCTTGGGTGCGTGGTGCCAACGAGTTGATGCAATGGGTTGCGAAATTTTAATAAGTAAAATTGTTTTGCATTCTGCACTATGGAATAGTGAAATAAATATTATTCTAATAGGATAATAACGGAAATAAGCTCATCTCAGCTACGCTTTCTGTCTGCGTACTGCTAAAAATGTCAAGTAGCTGATGGCCGCCTATAACCTCAACTCAGTTCAGCTCAGCTCAGCTCCACTTTCTGTCTACACGAGGCCAAAGACGCTTCAAAGTCCCAGTTTTTAAAGTGCACTTAAAAACTGATTGTATATGAAAGCATTTTTTGAGATTTTTGTCACATATGCTTTAAAATCTAGATATATGTATTCAAAATGCTTTAATTTTGCACTCCTTTTACTATTATACGTTTTAATAATAAATGTTTTGAAGAAAAACAGTTTTGATGTTTTCTGAGCGAATTTTTATTGAAGACAGAGAAAAATAATTTCATATACAATATTCAATGATACAATAAATCTAGGGCAACTACATTTATTATGAACAAGTAACTACAAGTAAATTGTAGTGAGAGTTGTAGATTGAGATATTTCCAACACTTCCCCTCAAGCTAAAACTCACACTACTGGATATTTATGTTATGTGTAATGAAAAATAAATTATATCTGAATTAAACCAATATTATTTAAACAATTATTAATTTTAATTGCTGGTACACCTTTCGTTAAAAAATCAGCAGGCATTTCTTTCGTTGATAAATACATAATTTCAATATCGCCTCTCTCTATGGATTCTCTTACGAAATGGTGCTGGATGTCAGTATGCTTTGTTCTGCTATGGAATACAGGATTCTTACTGAGAAGTCCTGCACCTTGATTATCATTAAAAATTTTTGTTTTCCGTTGTGGACCCAAAATTTCTGCTACGAAACGTCTCAAGTGAATAGCTTCCTTTGTTGACTCGGAAATTGACATATATTCAGCTTCAGTACTGGACATGGCGACTTTTGCGATTCCCAACAAATGGCTGCATTTGCAAAACTAAATATATATCCTGTGTACGATCTTCTGTCATCTAAATTTGAACCCCAATCAGCATCCACGTAACCTGTTAGCTACTTTCTTGTCTTTCTATATACTAAACCAAAATCTTGTGTACCTTTTAAATATCTTAACACTCTTTTAGCGGCAATCTAATGCTGTTTTCCGTAATTTGTGTTAAATTGGCTTAGAACACTAACAGCATGTGCAATATCAGGTCTCGTCGAAACAGCTAAGTACATCAGAGAACCAATGAAATTTTGGTATGGCAGTTTTTCAATTCTTCTTTTCGTTCTTCCTCGGTTGCTGGACACATTTCTTTCGACAATTTTATACTGCAATCCATTGGTGTAGAAACTGTTTTGCATGATTCCATATTAAAACGATTCAGAATTTGCTGAGTGTACTTTCTTTGAGACATGGCGATTTCATTGTTTTTCATATTTTGCTTGAACTGGATTCCAAGACAAAAATTTAGAAGTCCAAGATCCTTCATCTCGAAAGACTTTGCCAAATCTTTCTTGACTGCTTGTAACCACTTTCGCTCATTTGATGCCACAATAATATCGTCGACGTAAATTATAAGAATCCTTTTTCCCAAGTATTTTATTAAATTCACTTGGAATTCGCATAAGAATTTCTTCCTCAATATGACCATTCAAATAAGCACTTACGAAATCCAGTTGATGTATTTCGAGGCCCATTTCCACCGCCAGTGCCATTACAAGACGGATTGAACCTATTCTCGCTACAGGAGCAAAAGTTTCATTGAAATCTACGCCAGGAATTTGCGTGAAACCTTTTGCTACTAGCCGCGCTTTTCGTTTTTCGATTGATCCATCTGCTTTGTATTTAGTTCTTAGCACCCATTTTGATTCGATTAATTTTTGACCAATTTGACGATCAATGACTTCCCAGGTATTATTATGGATTAAAGCATCATACTCGGTTCGCATTGCTATCTTCCATTCGCCAGCTTCGGGTGTTTGAAATGCTTCTGATGGTGTTTGAGGATCATCTTCTTGTGATAAACCAGCAAAATTGTTGCTACCATCCCTTCTGCTTTCAGCTTTTTCTTGTTGCTTTTTCTTTTCTTTGGCCGTCCTACTTTTCCAGTTAGGAGTCGTTTAGGTCTTCCCCGGCCCCTCTTCCAAATGGTTGGTGTAGAAAATACTTCAGCTTCTTCGCTTTCAGATTCTACATGTTCGATTGCTGGTTCTTCGTATTCATCGCTTTCAGATTCTACATGTTCGATTGCTGGTTCTTCGTGAATTTCGATGTTTGACAATTCGTTTGATGATTTGATTTCAATATGGCTTTCGATATATCCTTCCTGTCATTTCCGGTACTCGTCAGCAATAAATTCGGTAAAGTTTTCTTCATATGCATATGCATTTGTAAAAACTACATCTCTGCTTCGCAGTATCCAGCGCCCGACAGGATCCCAAAGTCGATATGCCTTTGACTGGATTGAATATCCGATGAAAGTGCACTTGGTCGACTTCGATTCGAACTTTCCTTTTCCTTTCTTCTTGTTTAGCATATAAGCTATTGTACCAAACTTTCGGAAATAGCTTACAACTGGGGTCCTTTGCACCCATATCTTAAATGGGGTTTCGCCATTTAAGCTACGCGATGGGCATCTATTTCGTATATGATTCGCCGTTAGTACTGCTTCAGCCCAAAACTTTGCAGATAGGCCAGATTGAATCATCATACATCGAGCCATTTCAACAAGTGTTCGATTTTTTCTTTCAGCTGTTCCGTTCTTTTGTGGTTTATATTCTACCGTAAGTTCATGTCGAATACCTTCTTCTTTGAGGAACTTTTCGAAATTTCTGTTAGTGTATTCCGTTCCATTGTCTGATCTCAAATTTTGGATTTTCCGACCAGTCTTCTTTTCCACAAAATTCTTATATTCCATGAACTTCTCTAGAACTTCGCTTTTATTTTTGATAAAATGCACTTCACACCACCTTGATTTGTCATCAATAAACGTCAGGAAGTAGCGCGATCCACCTATGGAGTTGACCCGCATTGGGCCACATACATCCGTATGGACTAACTCTAGAAGGTGAGTGGATTTCGTAGATGAATTGGGGAAAGGCTTTTGAGCTTGCTTTCCCTTGACGCATACTTCGCATACAGGTAAGTTTTCGTATTTAGTCACTTTTACACCATGTACTTTTCCATTTTTGACGATGTCCTTCAGGTCCCTTTCGTTTAAGTGTCCAAATCGTTCGTGCCACTCCTTTAATGTAGATACTTGGGCACTTTTACACTCTTCAGAGGATTCTTCTACATGGTATAGGTCTTTACTTCGATGGGCAGTTAGTAATTTTTCTCCCGATTTTGGATTTATTACTACAGCTTTTTCATTTGTGAAAATTACTTTAAAACCGGCCTGAGTCATTTTTGCTACTGACAGTAGATTTGATCGAAGATCTGGAACATACAGTGTGTTTTCCAATCTTATGGTATAGCCGTCCTTTGTGTTGATTTTGACGACGCCGCTTCCCTCGATCTTCGTGCTTTCATTGTTGACTAAATTTAGGACGGTTGCCTTCGCAGGTTCCAGATCCTCAAATTTAGTATACCTTGCGCACATATGTGATGAGGCTCCTGAGTCCAAGCACCATACTTCGGACTTCATTGTAGTTTGCATTGCAATTTCAGCTTTTCGAGATGATTCGTGGCATTTCGAGTTGTGTTTCTTCGGTTTGTTGCTTGAAAAATGCTTAGATTTGCACTCTTTAGCTTTATGTCCTATTTTTCCGCATGCATGGCACGTAAATTTGAAGCGTAATTCTCTTTCGTTGTCGCTCTTAAACTTGCTTTGAATGGTATTTCCTTTAACAAACATTGCTTCGGTTGTAGTATCGGCTTGATACCGCTTTCGGGATTCAAATTCAAAATTCTTCTAGCAGCTTTATTTTAAGGGCTTTAGGAGAGAGCAATTTTTCCTGAGATTCAATTGCGATACGAAAAGATTCGTATTCATCGGGAATACTATATAGGAGCAGGATTGTAAGTAAATCATCCATTACTTTCATATCCATTTCGTTTATCTTGTCCACTATATTGAAAAAGTTCTGTATGTGGTTTCGCATGTCGTCTCCGTTTTTCATTTTTAGCAAAATAAGCAATTTTAGGATACTTGCTTTTCGTGCTGGACCTGTAGACTGATATATATCATGCAGCTTCTTCCAGATGTCCTTGGATGTCTCGCAGTTCTTGATTTGTCTCAATTCGGCTGGAGAAATGGACAGGATTAAATCCGATTTAGCTTGTGCGTCCTCAGATTCCCATTTTTCGATTGCATCTGCGGACGTTGTAGGTTTGGGCAATGCTCCGCAGACATATTTCCAAGTGTTGGTCTTCACAAGCAGCGCCTGGACTTGTATCTTCCATGTGTCAAAATTGTCCTTTCCTAGTGGATCAATTCGAACACTGTTGAAACTCATTTTTATGCGCAAAATATTCCGCCGTTTATATTCGTGTTCAAATTCGCGTGTTTCTCCTTTTTTCTATTGGCGCAGTGGAAGCGTGCTGGGCCCATAACCTTTTGAAGAAAAACAGTTTCGATGTTTTCTGAACGAATTTTTATTGAAGACAGAGAAAAATAATTTCATATACAATATTCAATGATACAATAAATCTAGGGCAACTACATTTATTATGAACAAGTAACTACAAGTAAATTGTAGTGAGAGTTGTAGATTGAGATATTTCCAACAAAATTAAATAAAGTTATAGTTTTCTTTGTATTTTCTTAAAAAATGTAATATTGAATAACAAAAAACATTTGTTATTTCCTGAAAAAAAATTTTATATTAATTTTAGTATCTTGCTTCAAAACATGTTTTAATATTATAAAGGAATCCTCATTTCCTTATTAAAGGCAAATGCTAAAAGCTATATTTAATTTTACTTAGTTTTACCAGTGTAAGATGCCATTGGCGAATGCTTGTCTATGTAGAAGAAACACTAGTAACACTTGAAAAATATCCCTAAAGACTTGAAAGACATTTGATAAGTATACTATAGGCTTGCAAGCCTCTTCGGAATTTTAATCAATGTTACAAGTTTCTGGTGGGATATTTCTGAATGTCGTAAGTGCTTGCTCATTTCAAGCGCAATTGGCTCTACCATTTAAAGTTTGTGAGTGTGAATCATGCAGACATTCATAGTCTCTAAGCGTAAATCCTGCAGACATTCATAGTCTGTATGTGTGATTGCTGCAGACACTTACATATCGAATGGGATTTGGAATTGTAAAATTCTAAAGTAAAGTAAATGTAAGGAGCTTGCATCGCCTGTACCACTAAGGATTGTTAATTGGGCCAAGGTATTCTAAAGGCCACTTATCAATCCTCAAAACTCTGGAGCAGACTGAAGAGTTTGGAATGCCCTTAGACGAAAAATGTAAAAGCTGTAATCCCAGCCAGATCAACCTGGGAAACAGATAGTCATCAGGCATCATCGTACGACAATGTATGGTACACAGATGGCTCAAAGACAGACGAGGGCACAGGATCCGGTGACTTTGACGCCTCGAGTAAGACGGGCCACACTGTGAGTCTGTTCAAGTTAACGTCTGTCTTTCAAGCCGAAATCCTGGCTATTAACGAGTATGTTCGGCTTATGACCCACAAACACACACGAAAGAAAAATATAGTAATTTACACAGATAGCCAGGCTGCACTAAGAGCTCTGGATTCCTATGTGATAACATCAAAGCTAGTACTGGAAACGGCGACTATCCTTTCCGAACTAGCTAAGAGGAACCGGGTAACCTTACGTTGGATACCGGCGCACAGGGGTTTTGACGGGAATGAAGAGACTGACAGACTGGCCAAGTCTGGGTCGGCTGAGGACTTTGTTGGAACAGAGCCTTCATTCCGAATAAGCAAATCCCTATTTAAACAAGTAATGCAAAAATGGGCACTAGCGGAAGCAAACAAATACTGGGCCCAACCCATAGGACAGAAATGCACAAAACTGTTCCTACCACAATACTCTCTACTAGGCTCTAAATCCCTCTTGAACATGAACAAGAAGTGTATAAAGATCTTGGTAGAATTCATCACGGGACACTGCAACTTCAGACATCATCTGAACAAGATGATGTTGTCGAGTGAAATTCTGCAGATTCTGCATGGAGTCTATTGAGTCGTCCCTGCACTTAGTCTTTGAGTGCCCGGCTCTTTATAGTACTAGAAGGTCAGTCTTCGAGAAAGAGATAGTGGAGCACTCAGAGCTGGCTAAGTTAAGCCATTCAAAACTTATGATATTCATAAGAAAAACTGGGGTGGAACAACTACTCTAACAATAGAGGGATGGTACAATAGGCCAAATGAGCCGCAGTACCAGAGCTGTATAAGCTCACCCATCTTCATATAATAATAAGTGTAAGGAATTGGGATAATTGTGTTAAAATAGCAAGCTTACGCAATATCAATTGGCTTAGTGGAGTGCACTCATGCAGCTCTCTGTCGCTGACTAACTCATTAACAGAGCGGGACGGAGCATGAACTTAAACGCCCAAAACCACACAACGCATATTCATTAAACTGACGAAAACAGCCAAACTACGAATACACAGATTCCCATTCCCATGCGCATCCATACTGTGGACATTCATGGTTTCGTCAAGTTCGTACTCTCTCTTTATGAGTAACTTACATAAAAATGTGCGATCTGCCAGTTGTGAATATTGGTAACACTTACAAGAAGGAGAAAGCAGATGTTTTGATGTACATACATATTTGACTTTTATGCAATGCATGGTCATCTTTCTGATGCATGGAATGAATTGCTTGCATTTTGACGATTCTCTACCGAAAATTAAAATCCATAGGCGTTGCTTGGTTGGGCCTTAACCCGTAATTCACCAGGCGAATGGCTAACAACAAAGGAATACTTACTAGATCAAAAATTAATACTTATAATAATATATTTCGAAATTCGAGTTGAATAGAATATTTCGACGTTCGTCAATTTATTGTTTTTCGAAGCAGTTGAATATCGAAGAAGCATGAACCGAAGAAAATATCCGGTGTCATTTATACCGTTAGAAAGGTAAAGTAAATATCCCACATAGGGTTATTTTTGATTTTCTCTATAAAGCGTAGTATAAATTCTTGTTTTGGTACATCAGAATGCTGCAATGTAATATACCAGAGAAAAAAGTAATTGTAAAAAAAAAGTAAAAATAGTACTTAGTTTTTTATGAACTTTAGACTGGGTTAATTATACATTCTATCTAGAAAACAATTAATGGGGGGAAAACAGTACTAAAAATTTGAAGATCGGCTTTTCTCCAGAAATATGTTATTATCGGAAAAATGTTACTTAACAAAAATGAAAGATGTTTACTTTACCTTTCTTACGGCATATATGCCAACCGGATATCTATAACGTATATAATTCAATAACCAGGGGGCGCCGAAATAAGTTGTTGTTGTTGAGGTTTGCTCCACAAGTTACAGAAACATCGGGCGGATCCCGCTTTAACCCAAAATGTTATTTTACATAAATCAAAGCCAATTTTAATACCTTTCAAATGATATTAATAGCACGGAAATATCTCATATATTTAAGGAGATACCGACACGAAACTTTCATATTTCAAGAGGCATTTTGTATGGATGTAAATCTGTTCCGATTTGCTTCTTGTCTCCTAGTCTTTTGTCCCCTCTTATTCAGGTCAATCATTTCAATTCAATGTTATTGAAACGACCATGTGTTCAAACTTATGTACACGTACAATAGGATGATCTCATAAGCAAAAAGTAACCAGACTAAAGAAAAGCAAATTATTTTTTTTGGATACATATGTATGTATGTATGTAGATTTGTTTTGAGACGTATTATTTTTTATGAAATATCATTGAATATCCGCAAATACATTATCGTCTCGAATAATTGATATTAAGTTCCTTCAAATTATTAGTTTAGATGTATATACTTGTAGATTTGTATTTATAAATGATAAATATAGAAACAGCCTACAATAAAGATGCTTGCATAGATGTGTAAATATGACTATACATATATGAACGTAAGCAAGTTAATATATAAATAACAAATTTAAATGTAGATTCAAACATTATCCAAATTGTATGCAAATTATTTATATGATTTTATATAAATAGGTATCCTTATATACTTAGCGCATTATATTATAGTTGACACATTATTATAGTTAACACATTATTATAGTTAACACAGTCTCGTAAGCTATTTTCGTTCTTAACAAGTCGACAGTATCCAAGTACTAGCTGGATTAAGTATTAATCCTTTTCTTGGGAATGATTTCATATTATTTCTTTGCTATTTATTTCTTTGCAATAAACTTTTGCAATTTATTTTCACTAAGTTAGCTATGAGATAAGAGAAATAGATATACGTAAGTAAGAGAAGAACTAGATATATGTAAATATTTGTAGATCTAAGAGACTAAATACATGTAGATATTTGGAAACAAACTTCGCACTTTAATGAACACTTTATGACGTAGGTTTAAAATACATACGTCTATTTACAATTAAGATTCGGCTAACTCTTAAGTAGGAAAAAATTACAATCTTATGCGATGACTGCTTATTTTATACTGAAACCAGAGATAATAAGCAACAAGCAACCTGTATGTATCATGAAGAGATACAAAGCACAGAACTATTCAACATTAGCTACATCGATCAACATCGACATACCGATTGGTTGGACTCGACCTGCGTTTGATAATGTTTGATGCTTATAAGGTTGTTGAATTCTGTATGACTTCGTATGTGAATATGCGTAAGAAGAGTTAATCGATCGAGCACTCGTATGCCAGATAATGTGTGAAAGAAAGAATCGATCAATTTGTGGGGTACAGCGGGCGATGAGAAGAACGTTGCAACTCGTCTTCGTTTTGTTTTTTAACAGTAACAAAATATGTGTAGCCGTCCACCGAAAAAACAGATTTGTTTTCAATTTTGCATTTGAAGTGCTTTGAATGAAATTTTGCTTTTCTTCTATCTTCGTTTTGCTACAGTTTCGGTGTCTAAGCTTTGTAAAGCGCTAGCACGATCTTCGTTCCCAGCATAGCGTGCTGTTGAATTTGTATACGCAGAAGATATATTTTAATCGGCATATCAATTCTTTAAATACGTTATATGGGTAAGACCCGTATATAATTGATGAAACGAGAAAAAACCTAGCTAATGTTGAAAATTTTTCTGCGTTGAATTCGCCTTTGTAATCTCTTCATGATACATATGCCTAGAACACAATTGGAAGCACAAAACACTAAACACATTTTTCTCTGTATCTTTTGCTTAGAACACGCACACAATTGGGCCTCGCGCACAAAAAACAAAATCTGTCATTTCTGTAATTTCTGTCAATTCTCTTGTGTAAACAATTTGAATATATACAGAAGCAGAAGAAGAGCTTGTGCACAAAAGCTGTCAAAATAGAAATAGAGCTATCTCACGGACATGCGTTTCTTTATCTAAACACAAATGTTCGTAGATAACTCATTTTTTTCTTGAATCCCATAAGAGCCTGTGTAAATTTGACAGTTGATTTTGTGTTTAGTGTTTTGTTCGTCGAATTGTGTTCAAGGCAATACTCGTTGATGGTACACTCTCAAATTCTGTGTACAACACTTGCTTGAATTTCACTAACACTATGAAAGAAAAGTTTGATTCGCTGCAAACTACTTGTGGCCTCGCCGTAAAAACTTTGATTCGCTGCAAAAAACTTGTGGCCTCGCCGTAAAAATCTTGTGGCCTCGTTGAGGTGAAAAATTTGTTTTTCGGGGATGCATTTTGGAAACGTCAAAAGAAATAATTATATAATAAATATTATGTTTTTTATATGTGCAAAATATATATATAACAACTACCAGTTCCATATAAAGATAATAAATTTATACTTCCACATTTAACACAGTATTTGTTGTTTATTTTTCTTATTTATTTAGGTATAAAGTAGTCGCTGTGCTAATTTTTTGTTGCAAATGCATAGTTATTTACCTATTGACAAAAAAAAATTTGTATTAATAACTCCAGAATTGTCGCATTTATATTTTTTCATTTGTTCTCTAATATTTTTACAAATTAAGTATTGTTAAACATCGTTGATGTTGTTGGTAGGTCAAACTTCCGCGTACACCTACCATTTTACCTTCAGTAAATTCACCAACTTTGTTTATCAATGGTGAAAATATCAAACAAATAAGAATTTGAACCGTTTGGGCGCCAGAGTATAATACGAAAGATCTGCTGATACTTGGAAGGAAATCTGATAAGATAAGTTATTTATTGAAGTTCTTGATTAATAATAATCAAAAAGAAGATATATGTACATTTTTATTAACATTTTATTCTTTTGTAGTGCAATAATGGGTGGAAAGCGCAGATGCGTAAAGCACTGCGCCGAAAAATGTAATTTTTCTAATTTCTAAACTTAATTTAGTAAATTCTCTTTACTGAACATTACATTAATTTCTTGGTGTAATCCTTCGAAAGCATTTTTCAACTTTAAAATAACTGAAACTTGGTTTTAGTTCGGTTCGGTTTCTATCGCATGTGGTTTGTTCTTTTAAAGTACCTGAAGCATTTAATAAAAGAAACTCGGAATGCTGGTAAACCTGAAGCAATTGGAAACAATAATTTCAATAATAAAAGAAACCGTGGTGAAACATGAAACAGCTGATTTTGTCAACATGCTGTATGACAGAAAACAAGAACAACAATATGGTTGCTCTCACGTATAGTGTACATGAATTCACTAGTTCATAAAAAATAGACGTCAAACCGATTTTTGAAGCGGCGAATTCGAGAGTGTCCAATCTCTTAATCTCTGGTCGTCAGAATTGCTGTGAAAAGTTGCGAAGTGCGAACAATCCCATTTGAATGGGATCGATCGCAAGCAGAGATTAATGAGATTGGAAACTCTTTTATCTTCAGATAAAGATGAAAAAAAGATCGATTTTTTATGATCTGGTGAATTTGGCTACATTTCTTTTGCAGCCAGAAAGAGATAGCAAGTGACGCTTTATCTTTTGACGATATTATTCACCAATATTTTTTGCAAGCGGTTGCCACCATAAGTAGACAAAGTGAAAAATGTGGGCATAAATATATTTCTGTGGGTATTTTTATGTGATTGTAGAAATTTGATTAAAATATTTTTGAAGTTAGTTCAAATATTATAATCTATATATATAAAATCCGTGTGCGTTTCTGTTAGCAAAATATTTCCGGGACTTTTTTTTGGACTTCCACATCTCAGAAACCTGCAATTTTTCACAGATGTTTCTGGGCATCTAATGTTGATGAGAAAAAGTTCAAAAATCGAAACGGCTTCGCCATTTTTTTGCAAAAAATCGGATTGGGAGGAAATTTGTATTTTTTTTCCCTAGATTGTGCTGATTAATTTATCAGATTTTATTATGAAAAATTTAATAATTTAAAAAATTATCGGCCTATATCACCCGTGCACTTGCAACTACAACTACAAAACATACTAAATTTATTAATACTAATTACTATAATAATATTAACTACTAGTTAATACTAAAATAAAAAATAAGTAAATGTTATGTAATACATGCAAAACCTTACTTCATGCAGACCACCGGGTAATGATTTTATAGAAATAGATAAAGGGGAAGAATGCAAGTCGCAAGTGGAAGCAAATCACAATATATTTACAACAAACTCTTTTTATTTATTTATGTGTTATGCGCAAAATCTTATTTCTGAAATCAGGTTCGAAAATATTTCTATTAAAAAACCTTATAGTAAATCAAATTTTACTATATATGCAAAAGCATAAAAATGTCCATTGCTTTACATCCGCAGGCATAAGTTCTGTAATACGACGTTTTAAAACAATATTAATATAAATATTTGTGAATGACAGCTTAAAAAGCGGGAAACGGGGATTATAACCACTTTTCTACTAGCAACTATATGGCACATTTTTACATTTTCGACATGCAACCGTTCAATTAAATTTGTTTTTGTAACATTTGTATTGAAACTCACCGTTTTCAGTCGAGTCGAGTTTGCATAGAAAATTTATAGAAACAACACGCGGCTGTTTTTTTGAACAGCTGTTTTGTTCTAAGTTTCCAATCTCGTTATCTCTGATCGCAAGTTTTCGCACGAACTGTTTTTTATACCCTACACCTTAAGGTAAGGATTCACTTTGTAAAGAAATGTGTAACGCATAGAAATAGAGACGATAGGTATAGAAAAGTATATATATTCTTGATCAGCGTGACCTCCTGAGTCGATTTAGCCATGTCTGTCTGTCTGTTGAAATCACGATCACAGGAGATCCGGTGAAGATATCGTGATGAAATTGCATAAACATTGTTTCTTGTGGTGTGCAGGTTGGTATTGAAAATGGGCAAAATCGGTCCACTACCACGCCTATTTTTTATTAAAAATGTGATATCAGCGTTCGTTTTTGGGTATAGAGTAGCATTATCCGTTAATATGCCAAATATGGGCGTGATCCGCCCACTTTTAGGTTACACAGGCAAAAGAGGGTTATATTGTTATATATATAAACTTCCTGAATAAAACTTTAGATAACAACTTGTTTTACAAAAAAACATTATTACATCAAAACTGGGTGCGGTCCGCCCACTTTTACACTACCTATACAGTATAGCAGTATGAAAACAAGTTATTACCACGGAAATAAAGTTTAAATGAACACAATTATAAAACAACTAAGCTTGTTTTAAAAAAGGTAATGACCACGCTTACTATTTATACAGAGGCGTAGCTAGGTCTAATGGAGCCCGGGACGGTTAATCAACTTGTAGCCCCAAAAATGCCTAGAATTCAATAAGTCCCTATACGACTTCCACAATTGCCGTCCCCGACATTGTGCCGCCCAGAGTGGACCGCCACCCCCGCCCCACCCTAGCTTCGGCACTTTTTTCAAAACTTTTAGGTGTAGGGTATATAAGATTCGGCCAGGCCGAATATAGCTTTCTTACTGGTTTTATTGTTAATACTTATTAATAACTCGTTATATGATATAAAATATATTAAAAATTACTGTTAAACAAATTTCTTTGCGCAATAGTTATTTTTTCACAATGCAATCATTTTGACTGATTTCAGGTCATATAGGTATATACTAAGCCCCCGTCTTTCTAGTGTTAATTGGTATAAAGTAGTCGTTGTGCTAATTTTTGGTTGTATGTACATAAGTGCATAGTTGTTCGAATTTTCACAAAAAAAAATTAATAATAAAATTTACAGCACAAATTAACGATAACGAAGACGTCTGTGAAAGTAACGAAGTTAAATTTACGTTACCGAAAATCTGCTTTTAAGATCTTGAGACAATAATATGAAAATAAGATTTCTATAATAAAAGAAATACTATTCTGACCAAAAAGTAAAGCAACTTTTGAATTTTAATTGCGCGGGAGCGATTCGAGCAAATCTTTTTGTTGTTATGTTGGCAGCATTGTCATTCATACCTGCGTAGAATTTCAAGTCAGTACGTATTTTTTTTGGTTAGTTTCGTTATGTTTTTTGAGCGACTAAAAGTGAATATTTCGATTTTAATAATTTGTGATTTTATTGAAATTTTTCATCAAGAATTATCGTTCCACAAGAGCCGTATTCGCCTAACTTAGCTCCATGTGACTTCTGGCTATTCTCTAAGCTCAAACGACAGCTTCGCGGACACCGTTTTTAATCGACTGATGAAATAAAAGAACAATTGAAGAAGGAACTGAAGGCTATTCCACCCATCGAATTTCAGAAGTGTTTCAAAGATTGGCAAAAACCCTGGCATAGGTGTTATATTGGGTGGGGACTACCTTGAAGGGGATGATATAGATTTGGATGAATAAATATAAATTTTTCCAAGTTAAAAACAAATTGGCTTTCTGTTTTGTTCACAGTAATAAATAAATAGTTTATAGAATGTAATTAAATGAAAATCATTCAAATTCAATTAAAAAGATATCTATATAGTTAATGTTTATTATTAACTAAATAACAACAAAATGTACAAATGCTCGACATAGCTGATAGCGCTGACGCAATCACGGTAACAATTGTCTTCAACTCTTTTTCACTCATCTGTAGAATCTATTGTTGATAATGATTATTATATGGCATGTGGTGACTTTAACATAAATATCCTGTCCCGGGATCCTACTACTAACAAGTTCCTTAGTAACCTGGACACTGTAGGTCTAAAGGTCGTAAACGCAGATGAGCATACTCGTTATGCAACCAATGCTAGGCCCAGTCTACTTTACATATTTTCTGTGCCTGATCTGAATCTTGTTTTGTTCTGCAACAAAATCACATTCATATCTGACCGCGATCACATTTTCTATACTATTAATCTTAAATTACCGCCAGCTGTAGACCCTGAATACTTTATTTTTCGTGACTATAAACCTATCGACTAAATTCCATGTTTCGTGATCTGTCATCTATTGGTCGATGTGCTGACACTCTATCTCTGTGAATGGCAAATTAAAATTCTTTACTAATACTGTGTTAACCATTCATGACCTGCATGTACCTCTCTGAAAAGTACAAATGAGAAACTGTGATGTTCCTTGGTTCACTAATTCTGTTAAGCGTGCATTTATAGAAAAATACAGAATTCATTGTGTATGGAAGAAAAACAACTCCGTTATAAACTTTTGAAATTATAAGGAAGCGAGAAATCTTGCCACAGCCGCAGTAAGACGTGCAAAAACAGGTTTTTAAAGATAAAAGTTAGATACGTCCTTGCCGACAAAAAAGCTCTGGAGCAATATAAAACAAATGGGTCTATGCAATAACACCAGCATGCACTGTGATATAAATCCAGACGTACTAAATAATTATTTCATAAGTAACTCTGATAGTTGTTCGTCTTGTTTTCCCAATCATATGATTTAAAATAGTGGTCGTGACGGATTCCAATTTATGCCAGTACGCATTCCAGAAGTATTTAGAAGTGTGAACAAAATTATGTCTAATGCCATTGGAGTGGGTATGATACCGATAAAATTTCTGAAGTTAATTTTAATACATGTAGCGAGTCCTTTGGTACATATTATCAATCATTGCTTCACTATGTCGAATTTCCCCAAAGTGGGGAAGCTTGCCATAATAACCCATGTACTTGAGACATCAAATCCTAGAACTCATAGCGATTATCGTCCGATTAGTATCCTTTCTGCAGTATCTAAAATTATGGATAATAATAGATAATGGTTAATGATATGGATAATAAATAAAACTATCATCGTTAAAATCGGGTTCCAGACAAAAACATAGTGATTATTAATTACATTTTATCTATAACTAACAAGGTTACAATCCATGCATATGCTAATGATATGTAAGCCTATCTGTCACGACCAACCTTCCTTTTGGAGGATCTATAATCTATCATCCATAGGTAAATGGAGAAAAACAAGCTAATGTTGAACCCCTTAAAGTCTTCTTCTGCTTTGCTTTCAAGACCTGTGACTTACCTGATATAATCTTAAACGGCAACAAATGGGAATTTTTGTACAAATCACAAAATCTTGGCTTTCTTATTAACACCACACTAACTTGCAATGACCACACAAGCTTAATTATTAGAAAACTCTAAATCAGACTGAGGAAAGTAAGGAGATCTGCATATTCCGTCCCAATGGCGGGACTAAGAAATTATTGGCCGTACAAATGATAATTGCTTTAATAACATTCTCCGAAAATGTATATGTTAAATTTGATTACTCATCTAAGCAGAGGCTGCAAGTAACAATAATGTTAGCCGTTGCCTTTGGACTACGCAGATTAGAGAATGTTTCGGCTTATAGTAACCAGATGCTTGTTTGTTTAACTATTTAAAGGCTAGACATTGCTTGTTTCTCTTTGAATTAATCTATAAAAGAACTCCTGCTTATTTATTTGAGAAATTTCATTTCTGTATATAGGCCAGGAGCGCAAGCTTTACTGTTCCATGCTACAGGTTTCATGCGTCAGGATGGATGTTTTAGGTCAGCGCGATTCAGTTGTGGAATTCATTACCAGTGGAAATAAAACGAAATACTAATAAGAGCAGTTTTAGGCAACTAATTTTCCAATATTTCTCCCATTGACGTCAGCAGCTTTGAGAGCACAACAACATACCCATGAAGTAGTCTCGCGAAGAAAGACCAAGTCAATCATCAGCAGCAACAACAGCAAACTTTAGTTAATCATGATGCCAGAGCATGGCACTATAACCACTTATGGCAGCTCTGCATTAAGTCCTGCGAGTGAATTGCCTGCTGACATTGTCACTAAACGACACTCTGGGTCACCGGACACGCGGGCATAGAAGGCAAAGTACTGGCGGATGAGCTGGCTAGAAGGAGAGGTAGCACGCCCTTCGTAGGGCCAGAACCGTATTGTGGAAGTGGCCCATGCCTACACATGGAGGAGAGAAGAAGAGAGGAACTAGTCAGTTGAAGTACATACTGGAATAGCACTCTCGGACTCAGGCAGGCCAAACTTCTAAATGGAGGTTTTAATCCAAGAACGGGCAAGCTTTGTCTTGACTTCTCCAAAAGCAACCTAAGGATTATACCGGGTTCCTCACTGGACATTGAAGTCTTAGGGGTCATCTCAAAACTTTTGGCATTGAGACAATGGAAGAATGTCGCTTCTGTAAAACTGCACATGAGACGTCGGAACACCTGCTCTCTGAATGCGAGGCTGTCACTCGGAGAAGGATGCAGCACCTGAGCTCTCACTCGGAAGCACGCATCCAAAGAGCTAATCCCAATAAGCATACTAAGCTTCCTTAGGAGTCTGGGGCTGGAGGATACACTGTAGTTCGCAGCACTAATGAAGGGGGCACCTTCACCACCTAGACTTTAATATACGGAGAAGTCAAAGGACTCATCGTAAATCTATTACAAATCCGCGGTCAATCTCCGACCATTTCCAGACGATGCGATAAGACTCATCAGAAAATAGGAGCCCATAAATTTGCGATAACCAGGACAGAAGACATGGTACAATACCTGTCAGTAAATAACAATAGAAATGGCAATGCATTGGCAACGGCCACTAAATCAAGCAGCAGCAGCAACAAAACACACCACTAAACAACACAACGGCTTCATAACAAATAGCAGCAACATCAAGCACATCTACAGATGCCAACACAGCTCGAAAAAGTCTCCGCTCATGAGTTCTTCATTCTTGATTGCCGTTGGTAACATTTGAAAAAATTGAAACATCATAAAACTTACGAGATAAGTGACGCATTTCTATTGCAAAGCAGAGACAAAATTTATGCCATGTTAACGGAAAAAATGCCGTTAGCTATGTTAGCAGAAAAAGTCAGTTCATTATAACGATTTATTTATATTATTGGTATGAATTTGACATAGTTTGTAGTATCGCGTTGGCAGATATACCGGTGTAAAGTTGGTGACACTTCAATCGCCTAACCGTGTATCGATTTTCACTACCACTCATTTTTAAAAATAAATAAAAGTATACATACATTTTATTTAAAATACTAGTATATAGTCTTCGCCAGGAAGTTATTATTTTTTATTTATTTCGTAAAAAAAATTGCGAAGCCTTCCTTTTAAAAAGTTGACCGCGATTCCCGTGGAGGCCACAGGTAACGCTATATCGCACTTTCCTCGCACCACGCTCAAGAGGGTTTTGTATAGGTAGGTTTTTCCACTACCCCCAGGTCCATCGAAGAAGAAGCATTTTGATGATCTGGTAGATTTGTATATTGCATCTATAACTCTATTAAAGCAACACTCTGTTAATCGTTTGAACTTTCGTCCATATCTTGACCTGTTGCTCTTTTTTTCATTATATCAAGTACTGCTCCGGCATCATGAGGCAAGTCTTGAGGTGGAGTTTTAAGACCGAAGTCGGTACAATTTTTACCATGTAAAATAAGAATTTCTTGGACATAGCGTAGGACTAAATTTCCACGATCTGCTTGTGTTCTACAATGATCCGGATGTCTTCCAGTTTGGTCTTCTGTAAACTGGTTAAGAAACTTGTCTCACAATTTTTGCGGCTCAAGTGGGCACCCAAAAACACAGATTAAAGCAAACAATTCTCTGAGGGCTTGGCATGCTGACTTCTACAGCCTCAGCCAGTGTGGCTTTCCAAACAAAATCGTCTTCTAAGATACCCAACTCCTTGCATGCCTCTTTGAATGTTTTGAATGTGACCCCGTGCAAAGTTCTAAAGTTCTCAAACTGATTGCTCCTAGCACATGTAATAGAAGTAGTCTTAGATGATATCGCTCACCTTCCGATACACTCACTGTGTGACGAATGTCCTATGACTCTCTCACTGCCTCTTTTTTTCTCTACCCAACCATTCTGTTTTTGGAGAGTGAATTATTCCGGGATTTTAACTGAGACACAGAAGCATTAACTGAATATTTAAGGTTCATTTTCTAAACAACTAAAACCAACACCACAAAAAATAGTCATAAACAAAACAAAGCCAATTAAATTAAACTATTAGGAAAAATTATTAAATTTTTAAATTATTAAATTTTTCATAATAAAATCTGACAAATTAATCAGCACAATTTAGGAAAAAAAAATACAAATTTCCTCCCAATCGGATTTTTTGCAAAAAAATGGCTCATCATCTCAAGGCTCTTCTCTCATCAACATTAGATGCCCAGGAACATCTGTAAAATTTTTCAGGTCTCTAAGTGATGTGGAAGCCAAAAAAAGTGCCGGACATATCTTGCTAGCAGACAGGCACACGACACAGGGATTTTATATATATAGATTATTTAAAATATATATATTTGAAAAATATTTGAAAATACATATTTTTTATTAATTTTATTTTTTTGCTTATCTAGTTATACAAATGCAGAAGTAAAAAAAAAGATACCACTTATATTCAATTAACTGGGACATCGAACTGGCTGAAGAATACCACTTGTTACGTAAAGCTAAAAGTGACACTTGTCTACATTGTGCTTTAAACCATCGACCGACTTTACCGTAGCTATTACGCGATATAATACAAACTTCGGCGTTCTCAAGTGTTACGGAGCTTACGTTCAGATATGAATTTGTAGGAATTACAGCAGACCTTGCATTATATAAATAATCGTTTTGAAACAAAACTTCATTTTCTTCGGAACGGATATAGAGTGTGAAACCAGCAATATCGTTGGCTATTCCAGACACAAACCAAGTCACTTGGATATTGTTATTTTCTCTGATATAAGATTGATCGCTGTTATTTGAATCGAATAGAAAGTGTAAATATTTACTTACAATATTACATCTCTGAAACGAATATCTGGAAGAACCTCGTAAATATCTTTTTCATATAATTGGTTATTTCTGCCTGCGCATTGCAAGTGTTCATCATTGACATTTACCAATCTTTTGGATGACAAATATTTAGGAGATGCACAAGTAATATTCAGAATATTCTCATCCAAATTCATATTGTAGATCATATAGTGCTTAAGTGGTCTAATTGCGCAATTGCAGACTAACGGATTTCCAGAAAATAAGACACGTGTGCCATTTTGCATGTTCCTCAATAACGATAAACTAAATTGGTCCAATCGGTTGTTTCGCAGATCAATAACGTTCATCCTAGGGTCCTTAAGAAATGTCTCAAACTGAATCTGGTATATTTTGTTATTATTCAGATAGATTTCTTTAAGTTGTGGAGGTAAATTAAATATATGTTCATCAGATTTTAAATTCGATAACTCATTATGAGATAAATTAATAATTTCCAGTGAAGTCAAGTTACCCAAGACACCTGTAATTGCATAAAGAGAAATATATAAATATTTTTTTTTAATTAAAGATGGCAATTTATAGTTGTGAATTATAATTATTTTCATTTGATAGCAGAATTAACCAAACTCGGGCGATACTTCTACTTATATTTAAATGATTAATTCGTTGCTGGAAGGATAAGGATATTTGAACAAATACGAAATTTGATTTTGATGTTTCCCGTATTCATAAGTATGGCTAATCACTTACACATGATCCCATAAGGCAGATATGGATTTTAATAATTCAAAGTATGTAGTTCGAAATACGCAAGGAGTATCGCTAACTGGCCTTTTAAGAATTCTTGCGGTAAGGCGAGTTATTTGAAATTTGGCAAGTAAAATTAATGTTTAATTTATACAATAATACGAAGATCACTACAAAGCATTCATATTTGTGTGTTTGTTAGAAAAACGACAATTTTTTTACGGAAATACGTGCAATGGTCAAAAAGATTTAAAAGGTGATTTAAATTTAAATTGATATATCCTTACGACCCACTTATATGAAACAGAAATATCATCATATTTCTTGATGTCGAAGGGCTTAAAATAGGTTTTCTCTTTCTTTCACATATTGAAAATGTGTTTCTACTCATTTCCACAGATCGTGCTCGTTATTGCGTTCGTCATTTCATATCCGTATTATGTGTATGTGTAGCTTCCCAGCAAAAATCGAACTTCCTTTGAAATCGAGAGCGGAATCCAGAGAGACGCTGGCAATCGATTCCTTTCTAGATTCCAGAACCCATTATTTTTAGATTAGCATGTCATTGGAGGTAATGCATTACACTTAAGAAACTTGGATTAGCTTTATAATGGCTTTCATTCATCGATTATATAACCACTTCTAGAAGAATTAAAAATAAATAAAATAAAGTTATTCCATACATTTGTGCATTTCGATACACATTTGTGTACCATTCTATATATTTTATTTATTTACAAATTTATTTATTTGACGAAACTAGCAACTAAGACTACCTTCGACTGATAATGATAACATCCGCATTAAACACCCATTGCTCAACGGGATTTGAACCACGTCCTCAAAACTGTAAGGCAAACACGTTATCTTCTACGCCACCGCGGACGTCCTTGTCTGACATAAAATCCCATGTTTTTAATAAAAAAATGCGTCTTATTTTTATTATTTTTCATTTGTTTTTGCATTCTTTGCAAGAAAGAAAGAGAAAGCGTATAAGAGCTATTTATTGCTTTCTGTGGAATCCATAGAAGAATATGAAGAATCGACATTAGCATTTTGGTAATGCATTATGGAATCAGTGATGAAACTAAGGCATTCCGAAATGTTGAAAAATTTTTGCTAGGTGATGAAAAGTCATTGGGTAGAGGCAGACTGCAGCATACTTAGGAATAGATCCCCCACCAAAATTTTAACAGAAAAAACTCCATGAAAGTGTGAAAGAAGGAAATGCTAAATATAGTGTGAGAGAAGGAAATACTAAAGTTCGCACCAGGTCATCGGAATTTTAAATTGACCTGTTCTGTTCAGTGTGGACTACGCCTTTTCCACTTTTAAATCAGAAAGCGTTACTTTTAATTCTGAATAGTAATTTGTAAATCGGGAATCTTAATTTGTAAATCAGAAAGCGTGACTTGAAATTCAGAATATTTATTGTACTTATTTAATTGCTTAAGCCTGTGATAGCAATTTTCTTCTAGTTACAAGCGTTTTTAGGCCTAAAAGCAGACATCGAGAATTATAAGAGGTTCACTGAAAGTGATCAGTGCAGGGAATATCTGGGAAAACTCCTGTATCCTTTAAATCAGATTGCTATTTTAAACTATCGAATGCTTTCTTAATTTTCAAACATATCTTCAAATCCTCCGCATAAGTGCTTGGCATACATGAAGCAGTGGAAAATATCGTTCATGAATAAAGTAGAGCAGTGTACCTAAGACGCTGCCTTACGGGACCTCGGACGATGCATGATAGGAACTGAAATTGAATCTGTTCACAGATTCACAGACAACATTGCCATCTTGTTGAGTACGATTTGATCCAACTTAAGAAGTTGGAATGGAAGCCCATTTGAGAGAGCTTAGCAACAATATAACTATGATATACTTTATCAAAAGCCTTACTAAAATCTGTATGAATGCAATCAACCTGGAATCTAGTATCAAAGGCAAATATAATTCGAATATGTCGCAAGATTAGTGACAGGTGAGTCGCCACAAGCAAACCCATGCTGACTTGGACAGATTATTCTCATCACAAGGAAGAACAGCTTAGATTAAACTGTAGTTCCAAATAGGTCTATAATTAGACCTAGAACCTAATCCAAATAGGTCCTATTAACTGTAGGAAAGAGGTCTATAATTGGAAATTGGTACTTCCACCCTTAAAAATGGGTGTAATGGCTCAGACTTTCCATTGATCAATAAAACTGCCATGCATGAGAGATTTATTAAAACTAACAGAGAGGTCTGCACAATGCATCAGCAGACTTCTTCAAAAGAATAGGAGAAAAACCATCCAAATCAGATTCCTAGGAATTTTTACAAACAATCAAAACATTTAAAATATCTAATTCGGACAAATTTAAGCAACCGCTGTTCAGCTGTGAATCAATTTTATTTAGAACTGTAACTTTATACCAGTCTACTAATCTTAAAATTTTATTGAAATTATTCATTAAACCCATTTCTTCTCAGAGTTGCGTACACGCATCATGGAGTTGAACTTCACAAAATCCAATAAAAATGAACTTATATAAAACTCATCATATATGTGTTAAAAGGCATAAGCTCTCTGATTGCGGGTTTATATTTCAAAATTGGTTTGGACTTCCTAAAAATAAATACATTAACATGTTACATTAACATGTTTTTTCAATAAACCGGTCAGGGTCCGGCATATAGTCCAGACATTGCACTCTCTGACTATCACTTGTTCCAATATCTGCAGAACTCTGTCAATGGAATTAAGCTGCTTTCAAAAAAAGCCTGTGAAACCACTGGATCCCGTTTTTTAAATAGAAACCACAGAAGTTCTTCACAGATGGCGAAACATTGACGATAATAATAGAGCATATTTCATTTAAATAAATTCATTTTCACACTATAAGAAAACCTGTAGAATTTGGGGAAGGAAATCTGCCGAACTTTCTCCCAGACCCAATATGTGATGCACACTGATATTTGTTTTCTTGAACATAACAGACCTATGACACAACAGTGAACGCAGCGTTGGGAGTTGCCCAGCAAAATTTAGTTCTGCAATGGAATATGCAGTAAAAAATAGTAATTTGAATTGAATTTTTTGTAATAATGAAGTTTCTTGGAGTTGCACAGCAAAATAAAAAATAAACAAATAAAAAAATTAAAATTAATAAATAAAAAATGAAAAAGTAGAGCTCTCGATCAAATATGATCAAAGTAAAAACAATCACATTATTTCTATCCTTATATTCACTAGTTATCACAATCTTCCTCAAACAAAATTTTACTGGAGTTTAGATGAAGATAAAGGGATTCCTCTCATACGCAAATCAATGTCACGAAACAGATTTGATGAAATAAAGAAATTCATTTATTTTTCTGTATGATCATAAGTTAGACAATTCTGCTATACCAATCCTTGGAAAATTTACGAAGTAGCAACATGCTACCCTATCAGTCAAATTCACTCAGATTGCCTTGGCTTTATTTAAAACTGAAGAATCTGAACTGAAGGCAAACCATCAATCGAAGACAAAAACAATCAGTCTTGGACGTCCCAGCCTAAGAAAATTACCAGAACCAATAAGGAAGACCATATTATAATTAGCAATGAACAAAATACGAGATGTAAGATTTGCAGAAGCCAGACATTCTATATATGCAAAAAGTGTCAGGTTTACCTTCATACAGGGAGTTTTGCAAAATTTGATGAGTAAGATAAAATAAGAATCGTGTACATTTGAAAGTATGAAGAAATGAACGTTAAAACTTATCAAATAAAAATAATATAAATTTTATAATTTTTACCAAGGAACTCCCAACGATGCGTTAGCGCAACATTCTGCGTGGGGCAAAATTTGAATTATTTGAATTATTATAAAGTAAATTTGATGAAAAAATACCATATTTTTACATGATTGCTATATCTGGGAAGACTTGGGGTAAAGAGGTCAACTGTGCATCTTTTAAGAACATGGAGGAGGAGCCGGATTTCTTGGATTGAATAAATTTCCAAAAACATTTTGCATATGATATAATAAAACTGTCACAATTAATAATATGCTAGTTAAACAAGAATTTATTGAAAAAACTAATCTCTTTCGAATAAAATAAATATTTCAAATTCCGAATTATCGGAGCACTTAAACAAATCCCGTTTACAAGTATTTAAAACGGTTGCTTTAAAAATGTAACAATATGTTATATCTCATTCAACATTTGAAGGGCAATGATTCCTATTTTCAAAATTACATCGAATATGTAGAGAGTTTGGGACATAATGGTAGAAATGAATTTTGAAGACAAGAGGTATATGATGAATGCTAGCGGCAAAACATTAACGTTATCAGTTAAAAATATTAAATGGAAGAATCTATTGATTTTGTTTTTGAAGTAATTAACTTGATATAAACCAAAACTAAGTAAATTATCAATCAGGTTGATTCACAAGCGTTATTAACATTAGAACCGAAAAACCATGCTTTCAGGCGGGGGAGCCCATAAAATTGTATTACAATTCACTCCAACAGAAGAAAACAATTAATAATATTATCAACATGAGCCGTATAGAAATTATCATCAGCCGTATCCTCAATGTGACAAAGTCAGTACAAAGTGGCACAGTAGCTTTAAAATCCCCATCGAGGTTGTCTTCATGATCAGGATCATCAACAGCATCAATAATAACAAAAGAATACAAGATGGAAGGAAACATATTAAGTCGTTTTGAAAAATCAGCAAACATGCCATTAAGTTTATTAAATTCACTCAAAATAATTGAAAATTGAGAAATTAAGTTAGACGATATTAATAGGCATTTATCGCAATTGAAGACATTATTTTTAGCGTCTTCAAATAAATTAAAAGAAAGATTCCATTTTGGTAAAAGAATATTCCGCACTGTAATTTGTGTATGGCCTCCTAAAAAAGCCGTTTACATTTTGAGGCGAACCAACCATTGAGCCATTTTTTTACTCCTCGTAATTATTGAAATAATCCTGGGGAAAGTGATTGGCCGAAGATAATGCAGATAGCAGTTCTGACGGTGACAATAATGAAGCTGAAAAATTTGCTGGGTTCTACTAGGTAGAGAACAGCAAACGTATTTTTTGAACAGAGATCCTGATACAGAGAGAGAATTGAAATATCAAAGAACAATAAGAAAATGCGCTCAGTCAATATCAAGAAATTTATAAGAATAATATCAAGAAATTTATAAGAATACCCGCCAAAGTAAGCAAATGTTAATCACTGATTTCGGGCCATCCAAA
Source organism: Myopa tessellatipennis (assembly GCA_943737955.2). Lineage (NCBI taxonomy): Eukaryota > Metazoa > Arthropoda > Insecta > Diptera > Conopidae > Myopa > Myopa tessellatipennis. The sequence goes on from OX031315.1 coordinate 18,674,768, forward strand.
AGTAAATCAACTTTTAGTAACTAAGTGGAAAATGTGTAGCCAACATCCAATTATTGAAATTTTGTGTTCGTGGCTCGGATGATGTTACACCAGCACTACCAAAGAAAGGGAGAATTCTAGCTTTACAAAGCTCAGAAGAAGAGTAAATGTTGATTTTTATTTCTGTTTTTTTAAGTTGTAGTTGTTATGAAGGTTATTTATGTTTGAATTCCTTTATTGCTTTTATTTGTAGAGAATATTGTTAATTTTTGAAAGGGTATTGTTAATTAATGTTCATGTTTTTAATTCTTAAAAATAAATTGATTCGAGCTCTGTGTCTCGTTTTACACGGTTTCGTTTTGCACGATTTTTCCAGGAAGTTATATACCGTGTAAATCGAGCGATGAGTGTACAATAATAGGCGTGGTCATTACCTGTTTTCAAACCATATCAATCCCTTAGTATTTTTATTATTGTGTTCATTAGAGTTGTGTAGTTCGTGAACGAAATAGTTCAATTGAACGAATCACTTGCGTGAACTATGAGATCTAGTTCACAGTTCTTAGTTCCTTTAGTTCACTCGGTCTTTTAGTGAGTGAACTATATGAACGAACCAGTTCACGACAGCTGATTAAACTAGAAAGATCGTTCTCTGTAGTGAACTATAATGCCCAACACTAGTGTTCATTGTGCCAAATTTAAAATTTATTTCCGTGGTAATAAATTTGAGCAATACTGTATAAGTAGTATAAAAGTGGGCAGACCGCACCCAGTATTGCTGTAATAATGTTTTACTGGAAAATAATTTGTTATGTAAAGTTTTATTCAGGAAGTTTAAATATTTAACAATACATATAACCATTTAAGACCCTCTTTTGGCTTTGTAACCTAAAATTGGGCGGATCACACCCATATGTGGCTTATTAATGGATAATGTGACTCTATACCCAGAAATGAGTTGTTGTCATAACTCGAAAACGAACGCTCATATCAGCAAATTTAATACGATATAGGCGTTTGTCGCTAACCGATTTTGCATATTTTTAATACAAACCTGCACACCATAAAGCCGAAATCACAATGGCGCGTTAGGTCGGTCGCGCTTTGACAGATATTATTGAACACACGGAATCTTATGAGGCAATTCACAATACGACCTTAGGCGTTATATCGTAAATTTTTCTGTATCACGTAAATCTCGTTCAATCGCACCAGTTGGTTCTACTTCAACTAGCTCTTGCGTTTGACATTTCAATTTTAAAAGAATGTAATGAAGAAATAATAAAATATAGAAATGCTAATTGAGATAGATAGTTTTATTTGCTCAAGTGTAAAATTTTATTTGAAAACAGATAATTCTTCATTTTCGTCGTGAATATTTACGTATTCTTTTGTGCAGTACGCATCGTAATTTAGCTTTATAAAGTTGTGCAATATAATTGCAACTTTTACAATGCACTCTACATTACTTGGAGCCATAACCAAGGTATTTTGAAGAATTCAACACTGCTTAGTAGAACATGAGCACGAGCTATCTAACGCGCCATTGTGTTTTAGAAAATTAAACTCGAGCGTAGTGGGAGATTTTATCGTAAAGTTTTTTTAAAGTCTATCAAACGCCGATCAAAGCGCGACCGACCTAACGCGCCATTGTGGTTTCGTATTTACAAAGAATATTTCTGAAAAATTTACGATATCATTACGGAGAGACAGACAGAAGGGGCTAAATCTACTCAGTATGTGACGTTAATCAAGAATATATACTTTTCTATATCTATCTATTTACTATACTCTATTTACTATACTTTTCTATATCTATCTTCTCTATTTCTATGGTCACACATTTCGTGAGAAAGTGAATATACCCTTAATTAAGTGAATTAACCTTAACGTGCAGAGTATAAAAATTATAAAATTCTAATCCTAATTAGAAATAAAAGGATAAATGGAAAACCTGTACAAGAAAAAATCCAAACTTATTTCCCAAACATTCCGATTGGTTTGTATATACACATGTATGTATGTGTATCTTTTTGAGTTAAAAATTAATTAAACGGATGCAACACCCGTTGATTTTACATTCTACAATATAGTATTACATACAACAGTTGAAATTTTTCTTTTTATGCCATTTACTATACCTTTTCTGATTTCGTTTAGCTGGTTATTTGATAAATTTAATTTCCTTAACTTTTTCGTTCCGAATGTGATGTCATACGTTAGCACAGGCATCTGATTGTGGCTTAGATCGAGGTACTTTAGGTTATAAGGAATGTATTGATTGGATGGAAAAGTTTTCTTTGTGACGAAACTGATTTTATTGTAGCTTAAATTTAGCTGAAATTATTAATAAAAACATACTTATTATTTATATTATGACCAATACAATTTTCAAGCTCACCTTCTCCAAACTTAACAAGTCATCCAGAATTCCATTCGTTTTATTATCTAATTTTGAAAGGAAATTATGGGATAGATCCAAATTTCTTAAGGATGGCAAGCCTTGAAATGCTTCATTGGCTATACTACTAATTGCGTTTGACGACAAATTCAATGTTAACAGTTGCAGGAGTCCTTCGAAAGCTAGTTTGCTGTAAAATGGGTACTATACCTTTTCCACTTGTAAATCAGAAAGCGTCGCTTTTAATTCAGAATAGTCATTTGTAAACCAAAAAGCGTTATTTTTAATTCAGAATAGTTACTTGTAAATCAGAAAGCGTCATTTGTAAATCATAATAGTCATTTGTGAATCAGAAACCGTCACTTGTAATTAAGAATAGTCATTTGTAAATCAGAAAGAATAATTTTTGAATCAGAAAGCGTAACTTTTTAAAAAGAAAGCGTCATTTATAATTCAGTATATGTACACTAGTATATAAGCCTTTCTTCGCCAGGAAGTTATTATTTTTTATTTATGCATTTCGAAAAAAGAATTGCGAAGCCTTTTGGACTTTCTCACCTTACTACTGAGAAATTACACTATTATGAAAAATTATTAATTTTTTAAATTATTAAACTTTTCATACAAAAATCTGACAAATTATTCAGTACAATCTAAGAAAAAAAATATAAATTTCCTCCCAATCGGATTTATTGCAAAAAAATGTCGAAGCCGTTTAGATTTTTGAAATTCTCATTAACATTAGATGCCCAGGAACATCTGTGAAAAAATTTAGGTTTCTAAGTGATGTAGAAGTCCAAAAAAAAGTCCCGGACATATTTTGCTAACAGACACGCACAGGGATTTTATACATATATATAAGATTGTACATATGTAGTAATTTGTACATCAGAAAATAAAATTTTAATTTATTATAATTAATATTAATTTTATAATAAACTAGCTTGCCCGCTGCCCGACTTTGCTGGGCGGGCTTCTGTTTACCAAATTCCCTTACAACCTTCCCATCTTCCCGTTTTTAAATGAAAACATAGAAAATTCCTAAAATACTGCTTTATTTTATTTATATTTTTTTTAAAGAATATATTTTAAGTAAAAGCATACATTTCATTAATAAATAATAACATTTAGTATCTTTACTTATTATTATTTATGAAATGTACACCTTTCTTAAAATCTATTAATTTTCACTTTAATGTCTTAAGTATATAAAGACTCGTTCATAAAATTATTAAAAAATTATTATATTAATTACATATAATAAAATAAAATATTTTCTCACTTACAAATGATGCTTCCTGATTTACAAATGACTACACATTCTGAATTACAAGTGGCAATTTCTGATTTACAAATGACTACTGTGAATTACAAGTGACGCTTTCTTATTAATTATTTTTATTTATATTCTTTATTATTTTTGATATCTATTATATAATTTTTTTTAGAACACAAATTATAAATAAAATTAATTGAATCAATAATCGATAGAATCACATTTGTGTTTAATACTGCATTTAATACTGTAACGTTCCGAATACGGAATTTATTAGAAAATTACTTAAAGCTATAAGTTGTATAGTATTAAGTTATATAATGGAAATATATAGTAAATATAACTGTTTTAATATTATTATAATATAATATTCATATAAGCAAAAACAGCTTAAAGTTCTTTGAGAAATGATACTCGTAGCTGAGAAATTATGAAGAGTGAATACCAACAATCAGCATGAAAGAAATTTTTCGACTTTTTTGGTTTTCAGCTCCAAATGTAATATACCGATTCAACTAAAGTGTTTTAATATTGTTTAGTAAAATTAATTATGTATAGGGTGTTTTTATTAACTAAAATTGCATTTATATATGTACACACTTTAGTTAATGAATATGTACACATCTTTATATTGGGTGTGGGCAAAAGTTCGTAACATTTTTTTAATAAAATTCAACTGATTTTGTTATAGTCTGAAAATTCATTTATTTAAACCAATATGCTCCATTATTATCTAAGATGTTTCGTCAGGGTAGAGCGATAATGCCATCGGTGAATAGCTTCTGTGGTTTCTGGTTGAAAAACTGAATTGCAATTTTTGACGGGTCATCAAAGAAGGGTGTGGTCGCTCTTCATCCCTTGCCCATGACTTCTGAAGCTTCTGAAAGCGGGCGAACCATTTCTGCACAGTCGATTTTGATAAAGCACCTTCACCGTAGACAGCACATTTTTTTTACAAGCCTGGACAGCGTTTTTCCCTTTGTCGTAATAATACTACAAAATAAGGCGCAATTTTTCAATATATTTCTTCATTTTCAAACGTAAACAACTTTCCAACCACTGCACTCCGTTGTTTACACACTGACAGTTACGGTCGTGTTGTGTTTAATAAGCGTTCAGTGGTATCCATGAGATCAGTGTTGCCACAATTATTTGCAATTGACCTTTTTCCCCAGACCCAATATATAAAAGTGAAAGGCCTTACTAATTTCCCATCAACGATTTTATAAAAAAGGTTATTTCGAAATTATGCTTCTACGGACTTCCAAAAGGACAAACACACAGTTCTAAAGAATTAAACTGGTCAATATGTTTCCTTTAATAAGAAGAACGCATCACAACCAAACCACATATGTATATGGGAGCTATCGGAAAAACGCCACGAACTTTTTCCCCAGACCCAATATATAAAAGTGAAAGGCCTTACTAATTTCCCATCAACGATTTTATAAAAAAGGTTATTTCGAAATTATGCTTCTACGGACTTCCAAAAGGACAAACACACAGTTCTAAAGAATTAAACTGGTCAATATGTTTCCTTTAATAAGAAGAACGCATCACAACCAAACCACATATGTATATGGGAGATTTGTTCAAAAAGTAAAGCCAATTTTGAATTTGAATTGCGCGGGTGCAGCGATTCGAGTAAACCTTTTTGGTTTTAGGCCTTCCGCAACATTCTGCAAACAAAATTTAATGCAACTTCTTGGTTCAATAAAATCACACATTATAAAAATCGAAAAATTCACTTTTAGTTGTTCAGAAAACGCAATGAAACTAACCAAAGAAGACACGTATGAAGTTGAAATTAATGAAGTGAAATTCTACACAGGTGAATGACAGTTCTGGCAACCTAAAAAGTCTCCCAGTCAAACGTAAAAGTCAACCCTAAAACTCTGTGTCGCAATTGAAATTCAAAATTCGCGATACGTTTTGAACAGACCTAGTAAATATATTTACATATACAGACATATAAACCTATATCTACAATATATAATATACAATACATGTAATCAAATTTTTGCACGAGTTACCTGACATCTTTAATTCCATTTTTATATAAATTTAGCTCGAATAGAACTGGAAGCTTTCCAAACGCAGTTTTTTTCAATTGGGTTATGTTATTAGCCTACATTTTTTTAAGTTTTTGTAGAAATAATTAAATGGATGTTTGCTTAATATATATGTATCTTTCAAACACACCTGTAAATATAAATACTGAAGTGTGGTCATCCCAGTTAGACCCATAACTGGTGGTTGAGTGATTCCATTGTTATTCAGTATTAGTTTCTGCAAAACTAAAAGTCCTTTAAAGCTACCCTCTTCCAAGGAATCTCCAATTTTGTTATCACTTAAATCCAACAGCAATAACGAATTCATCACCGGCCATAATTCAGCAGGAATATGTGTTATAGAATTATCGTGTATGTACAGTTCATTTAGCGATATAGGGATTTGAAAAACCTTATCCAATTTATTATTGTGTATACGTAAGTAACGCAGACTCGTCATTTTAGCAAAAGCTCCTTTTGAAATAGAACTCAGATGGTTGTGGCTAATATCCATTTCCAGTAGAGTTGGGAGTGTACCAAATACAGAAGCTCTAATCTCAGTGAGGCTATTGTAGCTGATATTCAAAACGCGCAATGAGAGTAAGGTTTGAAAAACTCCATTTGCAATATAAGTAATATTGTTATGTGCGACGTCTATAGTATGCAATTCATATAATTTTGGAAAGCAATTTTTAGGAATAGTTTGGATTTGGTTGTATGAGGCGTTCAGAACTTTTAGACCCGTCATGTTTTGCAGCGGTACCTAACTTTTAAGTATAAATTTTAAAATTTACAAAATCGAAGTATAGACTTACTTGGCCAAGATCGGAAAGATTGTTATGTGCCAAATGGAGTTCTGTAGCGAATGTTGTTGTATCGAATGTGTTTTTCGATAAATTGTTAAGACGATTAAATGCGAGGTCTAATACTGTTATATTTACACAGTTTTCAAATGAAAATGGTTCTATGTCGTCAATTTCATTATGTGAAATATTAATCGTAGCCTGATAAATATTTTTGAAGGAATATTTTTCTATCAGTTTTATATTATTTTCTGCAATGTCAAGAACCTGAGGGAATTAAAAGAAATACTATATTGTGACTAGAAGTAAACTTTTTAATACATATGGTATGTGTTTTTAAAAAACTTAATATTGGGAAAACACCACGAAGTAGTGTTTTCCCAGTAGTTAGTCCAATATAATTAGTCAAGTTTGCCATTACATGCGTTCTTAGCGCCCTTCTAAAAATTCCATACAGACGTATTATCTAAATTTTCGACGCATTGCATATTTCGATAGTGTCCTCTATTTAAAAATAATATTTATTCTTATTATGTATGTATGTGCTTATATGAAAACATGATAATTATGTCGGACTCAAATTTCATTAAATAGAGTGTATTGTATCAACAGAAGCAGAAACATAGACAAACATTAATGTGCAAACAATGCAACGATCGGACGACGTCGATTTTATTATCTATTAAGTCTTATGATAAACTTACTGTACCAAGGACTGAACGTTTCTCTTCGACCAGTCGTCGTTGATCATTGCATTGTGTTAAGTCAGTTCAGTATTAAACACTAATTTTACATTCTTTATATACCATATCCAAGAATTTTCAATTAATGATTTTTTCACCTCAATATACTTTAATTCCGAAAACATTTGATATTGAATTTTTTTTATTTGGTTTCTAGACAAGTCAATTGTTCCAATCCTAGCTAACGATCCAAATGTTCCTCTTCCAATATCAGTTATTCTATTATCATTTAAATAGAGTCGCCTGTAAATAAACTCTTAGTGCAAAAAAATTACAAAATTATACTATTATAGAAACCTTAGGAGGCGCATTCCTCGGAAACTGTTGCCATCCAATCGTGCAATTTTATTATGTGATAGGTTCAAAACTTTTAAAACCGCATTTCGAGCGAATGTACCTCTACAAATAGTTAAGAAAAAAAAGCATTTTTTCAAAAAGGAAAAATTTTTGAAGTAAAGATCTTTAAATTTTGTGTATTAATATGTACAGTAAACGAACACAATTAAGATCCATCAGCGTCTGCTATAATGAAATTGATTCAAGATCAATACTAAGTAATGTATACCAAAATGTAGCCAATAAATTGGCTATATAAATAGGAAGCACCTCCGTGGGAAAATTCTTAGTTCCAGTATTTTTCATCGGAGAACATATGAGAACGGTAGGTATAAGTTTTGACCAGGCTGAATATAATTCATATATTGTACATACATACATACTATATACATATGTATGTATATATATATACATATGTAGTTTCATCGATAGTTTTATAACGTCTGCTAATTAAAATGTGAAATCTTTTACAGAATATAATGAAATAATAATAAAATTAATATAATATTATGGTTGATGCCAAAAAATAATATCGGAGAAGTAGAAGTAGGTCTATCCTTATAGATAGATGCAAATCAGTTCTGTGGCTTGCGTGATTGTGTACCTTTGTATGATACGACCATGAAAAATGTTTGTCTTCGTTAGCAAAACGTATTTATTAACCAATAAGAAATTTTAAACATAAATTTATTGAAAACCTAATACTTAAAAGTTGACGATTACATAACTTCTCCTATTTACAGACCAATATTGTATATAACCAACAGACAGACCAATTGTATATAACAATACCATAATAATGCGATACCCATAATAAAAACTTGTATAGTTACCTTAATATATCAGTTAATGCATTGTGAGATAGGTTACACCATCCTAATTTAGTAAGATCTGAAATGTGATTAGCTTCAAGTTTGGCTATTTTATTAAAACTTATGTCAAGTGATTCAATTTCACGTAGATTTCTAAACTGATTTTTTTTAAGCGCAGCAAAGTCGTTTCCATGTAAATCGAGAGTCTTAAGCTTCCGTAACGTCTATAGGAATAAGATTAATTTTTTAGTTAAGTCATTAGTTCAAATACCTTACTTGAAACGATTCAACTGGAACATCATACAATATGCCATTCGTTATTCGTAACACCTCAATGCTATTCGATATTGCTTGATCAAGAAAGATGTTTTTATTCAATGATTCTATTAAATGTCCGTCTATTATAAGTTGACTTAATTTACCAAGATTCTGAAATAAACTGGTACGATAAATTATAAACGAATACATACATACATATGCAGGTGAGTCGTATTATATCACATACAATTATTATTAAGATACTTCACGAAGACATGTCGGACATCGAGTAGTTATTTAATTTATTGCATTTTAAAACGTTACGTACATAGTTTCATTCGATAGTTCTCGTAAACATTGTTAACAATGTAAAAATTAATGCGATAGAAAGATTAATAATTGTTATACAATAATACACTTTAAAAGACTTTTAATATTTGTGATTATGTAAAGGTGCTTAATATAATGATATGATTATAAGTTTGATTTTTCAGACTTTCTTAAAAATTATATAGCCTAATAACATATTTTCCTTAGGAATAAATTAATAAATGTTAAAAAAAGTACTAAAATTATAAGAACCTCTTCCCTGAAAACAATTACAAAATATTATTGGCGACTAATAAATATTTTGTCGGACTTTTTACTGCGCTGATCTTCATCCACAAAAAATAGGTGGTGAATAGTTGCCTTAAAACTGATAGGTACGGGCAGTGTAAGAACCATAAAAAATCTGTCAATATTTAGTATCACGTGATATCATTCTCAAAGGAAAAAAATCATTCTAGCCATCAATACATATTAATACATTGTAACGGCTAAAAGCTTAACAGTCGAGGAAGATGATGAAAGGAGTTAAGTAAAGGCCTTACCCCTAAGGTATGTTCAGATAAAGATGTTATGTTCGAATGTATAAGATGTAATTCCTCCAACGTTTGATTTATACCAAAAAATGTGTAATCTGCAATTGTTTTAATATTGGTTTCCGCAATAGTTAGAAGCCGAGATTTACTCTTCGAAAACATAGGACCATATAAATTTTCTGGAAATTAATAAATTTCATATTATTTTTATATATTTTTTTCTTATATATTCGTACAAATATGTATATATAAAATCTAATGTATTATAAAATAGTGAAATATATTGTATTATACAGAAAAAAAAAGTTACCGTAACTTTTTTACTCCAACTCTAGCGATCGTTCGTATCCCTTACCAACACATATTGGAAATGGATATTTTTTATATGAGACATCTCCGTAGACGATTGCTTATTTAAGTCGATAATCTCTCTAACTCGTCTCTTGGAATCAAGACGACATCAAGACGATCAAAGCTTACGTCGTCGAAGACTGAGAGACGATTTTTAGGAGACCCTGACTCTTGGAATACATAAGACGAGTGAGACGCTTTTAAGACGACTTATGGAATAACGTTTTGGCCAATGCTAGAACGCTAGAATGCGTAAACGCAAGAAAGATCTTTTTTGATAGATAGAACATGTTTAAAACAAATAAGAAATAAAATCCTAACTAATCTTACATTTCTAAGTAATGAAATCCTTAAAAATATCACATTTATACATACATACAGTATTGTGCATAACCTAAGCAACATTTCCTGTGACAGTGAAAAAAGTTCCATAACATTATTAACCATTTAGTACTGATTATGGTACTGAGAAAAAAATGGATTCTTTTTGATTAAATTACAGATGTCTCGATCATCTCGGACATTATTTATAGGGAAGTTAAAATAATTTTGTTGCAATTATGTAACCATGAGCGATTGAATCCACTGTACTGCAAGGAGGAGTACTGTACATGGAGGAAGAAGTGCAATGATTTGGGCAAGCTTTTCTGTATCTGTGATTTGTCCTTTCTATGGAATAGAAGGCGTGGTGGATCGATTTTCACAGACATGTCGAATAGGAGATGCCACTGAAATGGCAATTTCAACACGACAGTGACCCAAAACATCCGCAAATTATGTTAAGGACTCCTGTAAGTCTGAAGAGGTAAGGGTGCTTTCTGGCCGGCGCAGTCAACCGATCTAAATCCGATCGGAAACCTATTTTCAATACTAAAATATTGCGTAGTTACTAGGCGCTTAAAAAATAAGAAGAATTTGACTGAAGTAAAGGAAGAAGGGGGAAACATCCCAAACAGCAGCATTACAAAGCTAATTGAGTTAATACCTCGAATTTGTTTAGCTGTATAAAAAATAATGGCTATTATACTAAATATTTGATTAAGTTGCTTACGTTTTGCACATGATATTTTTAGGTATTTTTGGTTATCTTTTCATATTTTCCGTTATTGGAAAGAAGATTTGTTGTTGTTTTGGATATATAATAAATACGTATTAAGAAATAAATAAATGTAATTTTTTTTGTTATAAGTTAATGGTTGATAATGTTATGGAACTTTTTTCACTGTCACAGGAAATGTTGCTTAGGTTATGCACAATAATGTATGCGTGTTCCATGTACTTACCAAAATTCCCGTTATTAATTACTATGTCATCAATTGGATACCCTAAAGATGCTATATTCTGTAAAGCAACTGACAGAACTGCTAAATTTGTATTTTTACACTGAATATGAAGTTTGTCATCAGATTTATTAAAACAGGAACACGGATATATGATGGTATTTCTAAGTCAGATGAAAGTTCATTTATATATTTATTTATTTTGTAGAAATTTAACATTACGAACCTCTGTGGACAGGGGTAATTAATTGAATCATGTCGCTCGGAAGCGCATACTAGTATCTGCTTGATTTGAATTCCAACAATAAACAAAATAATTGCATTGAAACATATACGTTTCCCGTTTTTTATTTTCATTTTATTTTCTTAAGAATTGTTACAATTTATTTTATCAAATAAACTGGTTTCAAGAGTTTTTGTCTTAAGTCTTTTGTTATATGCAGTATATATTGGGTATTAAATATGTATATTAAATTCAAATATTTTCATATTGTTATATTTATTGCTCTATACTACTTTTTTATAATTAACATGAAACAATGTAAAGATAAATGTTTTATATAACTTTTATTTTAATGCAGCATTTATCACAAAAGCCACACTATTTAACAATATGAAAGAAAACGAAGCATTCACAACATTAAAATTCACAATATGCCCATATTTTTTGACGTACAATTACAGGGTGGTTAAGAGTATAATGTTTCGTACTTCGACATTTTAAAATAATGTTTACATAATTGAATACTTAAGCAAAAGGTATACTTATGAGAATTCATAAGGTATATGTTGGAATAAATAGGGATCCGCTCGGTAATGCTAAGCGTGTTCATGTTTTTGCTGTTGTTGTAGCTTAAACGATGATTTGCGTTCCGCGAACTGTGCTTTATGTCAAAACTGTGTATTGGGACGTGCGTGCACCGAATAGCAACGAAAGGTAGCAACGATTTAGAGTGGTTTATTTTTTTCGTTGCTGTGTGGAAAGTAAGTATGATGATTTTTAAGAAACATATTAAAAATAAACCATAATTGCAATAAGAAAACCTAATATGCATTTTTGAATGAAAAATCATGATCTATCCATCTATTCTATCTAGATCTATCTATCTATTATTATAAAATATCTAGTAATTCCATAAATCAGACTAATTGGGCAAATCTTAAAAGGACTATGTGGAACCCAACAGAAAATTGCCTTTGCTACGTGTACTCTAGCTTGCTTGGTTCCCAAGATATTTGCAATAATATCCTCGAGGGATCAAGAGCAGCTGCTGGAAATTGTGATGCGACAGCATATCTACCATCTATGCAATTCTAAAGGGAACATCAATAGCAATCATCAAAAGGTAAAACAACCATTGTAGCCGTTAGATTTATTTATATATTCATTGAGGTAAAAAATGTTTACATAGCCAGCAACTGTAATTGACGAATTTGGAGACTCTTAATTGGGATCTCAATTATCTGTGTACCAGAGCAAGACAACGCAATAATTTGTATGCACGAATGTGAGGAAGAACATCCTCTTCAAGATATAGAGTTTTTATTGAGGTAGAAAATGTTTAAATATCTAGCAACGGTATCTTAAAACATTGAATTATTGGAAAAAACGCATCTAATAGTAGTATCATCTTAACATTCGCTTTGTTTACTTTTTCTTTTTCTATGAAAATCAGTTCTTCATAACAGATTGTAAACAAAGGAGAAAAACATTTTCATTTGCAATTTTCTCAAGCATTTTAAGACCCACAGACTTTGTATATATATCAAAATGTTTAGAAAAGTCTCAGCTGTCCGGCTATCGAGTTGTCATTTTGGACAACTGCTCCTAAATGGCCCGCAACGATACTTCACCAATCTGTAGGATTATCGAGATTATATCTAGGGCAAGCTAGGGCAATGCACAAATGTGAGGAAGAATATCCTCTTCGTAATAGAACACTTGTCATTTAGGTAGAAAATGTTTAAAAAGATCAGCAGAGGTTATGAACTTGCTTTAAAATACGTGTGACTTTGTTGTTGTCAGTTTTATACAGTAACTCTAACAGAAATAACAGTTCTAGTCGGTATCGTATGTTTTCTGAGGTTGATCCTTTTAAAATTGTGGAAATTCCGAGAGTATACCTCTTAAACTATACAAGGTTCTCTGAACTCAATCCCGAAGTCAACAATTGCATTTTCATTGTCTTCGTCCTCTGTGTAAGTTTGCTGTTGTTCTGATGTCACTTGTGAGATTATCGTTGGAATACTCACATGCTACATTCTTTCACGTCTAACATAACCTGACACCGCCACCAGAGCCATTGGCATCATTGCTTTCTGGCGAAGATACTCGATCGAAGCATTTCTTGAACAACATACAAAAGTATAACAGTTCCTTCCAAATGACTTCATTTGGGGCGAATATTATCAAAACTTTTTTAACTTTTATGGTAAATTCTTTTTTGAATGCAAATATTTCAGATTTACGAAAGACCTTCAACGAAGAAAAACATCACACAAACACAAGAAATTGTGTTTGATTATATAGATTCAAGGACAAATTCACCATCGTGCAGAAGCATTGTTGCCCGCCGAGAATGCTGATCACAAATTTATTTCCTTGGAAATTCTGATGATGAAATTAATCGGCGTTGTGAGTAACTAACTTTTCCTGTAACATTATTGCAACATTTCACTGAGCACGTCATTAATGGTATTCATTCACAAAGATTTCCATAAAAAATTATTGCTATCAGGTCATTAAGTATTAGTTAAACGACCATCAAAAAAGAAATCATTTCGAAGCTTGCCCTTCTTTACTGTCAAAGTATAAAATCGAACCCTTTTTACACCGCATTGTAACGGTTGATGAAAAATGGACCTTATTTGACAATCGAAAACGTTCGCCACATTGGTTCGATAAAAGAATGTTCCGAAACAGAGCCCTAAACCAAACATTCATCAGAAAAAACTTATGGTGCCTGTTTGGTGGTCCAGCGCCTGAATTTTCCATTACAGCGTTAGTGAGCTTTCCATTAAACAGCTTAAATTGGTCAATAGAGACCATCCAATACTCTTAAAAGACAACGCCCGATCACATGTCGCTCGAACAACGCTACTCAAATTACAGGAGCTAGGCTTGGAAACTCTCTGTCACCGACCGCATTCACCTGACTTTGAACCAACGAACTACCACTTATTTCAGACATTCGACCAGTTTTTACGCCCGGTTTTCTCGCCCGGCAGACTTTTTGGCTGCAGGCATAAAAAAATTACTGTTAAAATACATCATCGATAGCTTAGACGCATATTTTGATTAATCATATTGTATCTTATTGGAGATCAATTAAACTAAAGTTTCGTTTCAAAATCGGACATTTAAATGTCATGAAAGTATGAATTCATACTTAATAACCTAATACAAACGGTGTGCAGGAACCTCGAAAAAAATTGTCAATATGAATATATTTTGACGTGCCTGTCAAGCGAAAAAAGATAACCGACCTGCGCGTGGCGCAACCTTCTTTCTATCAACCTTTTACACAGTGTATGGATTCTGCAGATACTAAACTACGAACATTGATTTGCTTTCTGTACAAAGCACTTATGCAAGCCATAACGATACAACCTCTTTGTACAACTTTATTTTGCAAACAATTCATTTTGAGTAAAGATGACGTCTGATGTTATTGTGTGCGCAATAATCGACGAAATGTTGGAGCAAGAAGAAGAAGAACGTGAAAAAAGGGTTAGGGTTCCGGCATACTTTTATAAATTTCAATAAAATCACGCATTTCAGCTGAGTCTTCCATTTTTGTGTTGTTTACTCGGCAATTAAACTCCCGAATCTTGCCCACACACGTGCTTCTCCCGCAAAGTCAAAATGAGAATGAAGTACCAAACAGAGATAATGAGATGGGAAACTCTTTTCCCGCCAAAAAATGTGTCAAAATAAAATGAATATTTGCTACACATATAGTGTACGTGTTATTCACCATACGACGTCATAGTTTTATGACATTTTAAATGACGTTTCGTTTATTTACAGAAAGTTTTTGAAGGAATCGGACAATCATTTTTGTTTATTGAATTAAATTCAATTAATAAGAGCATTAAATTAATACATATTAAAGTAAATCGTATTAAAATATGTCTGCGTGGTATGAAAGCAGATCTTAGGCTGCATTTCTAGAACCGAACTGCTATCACGTCCCTATTGAAAAGAAGAAAGTACTGGACGAGAATCCATGACAGCATCGGTGACAGCAGGCCAGTGCAAACAAGCCATTGGTACCGTGTGAAGCTGCTGGAAGTTTTGGTAGGCGAAATATCAACGGTGCCAAAAAAAAAGAACAACTAAAGCCACAATGACAAGCAGAAGTACATTCAATGCAAAGGTTACATTTCTAAAGAAGATCGACGTATGCCAAGAGTTATTTAATTGCATAATAAAATCCAGAAATCAGTGAAAACAATCACTGCAAATGTGAAGAGTTATTTTCATATTATTAAAATATTTTTATATTAATACATAGTTATTTCTTATCCACTTAGCAATGACTGGAAACTTTTGTGGCATTCTGTCGCAGGCATATACATACCAAGAGACTCATGAGAAAACAGTATTGGAAGAACGTCTCGAAATCTCGCAAGAATTGCAAGATGGACTGCTACGGTTCCGAAAGAAGAGTTCATTTAATACGGAGTTGGAGTTTTTATTAAAGGAAAATAACTATATAATAGTTTCACATGCATGACTAAAAAATAGGTAATTGTCTGAAATTTGATAAGATTTCATTTAACTACGTGTGTCGTTTCCCTCTCTAGTAGTAACCTAAGAGGATCTCTTTCGCTCTGAGCGAAAGTACGAGTACGTTCTGATGGACAATGCTTGCAGGGAGTATTTATTTGTGACTAAATTATCCTGGTCCGTGGTACGCAGCTGCAAGATCTATTCAATCAACATGGGAACGCATTGACGCAAATGATGGTAAAATTTCAATCCCATTTAGTGTAACCTTTTACTAGTTATACTTATATAATTTTTTTATATATGTTTATGTGTTGTATTTATATCTAGTTTTGCTAAATCATTTATCAATTTGGTAATTGGTTTTATCTTTACCTGAATTTTAACTTGATTACGAAACTCATTAATTTGTTAATTACATCGTTTTAGTTAATCAAAATCTTCATATTGGTTTAAGTTTTGAAATATATATATTTCTGATTTGCATTGCCTGCCGAATTAATTGAGTCATGTCCGTTCGTCTGTAGTATTCACGCTTCGGCCAGGCTGGAGATAGTAATCTCTCTGGTTTAAAATTCATTTTAACTAGCACTGCTAAAGCTGTTCTTTCCTTTATTTTAGTAAATTAAATTTTGAATTTTTTCCTCTTTAGAAAAATCTTGAGATGCGCGTCCAGGATGGTATTGAGCAATGTTTCTGTACATTCAACTGATATTCCGATATCAACTTATGTGCCACAAGCGTTGTGTACCAGCTTTGGATATGTAAGTCAAGATATGTTTAGATTCCAGTTTTCGTTTCGAAATACGAGTTATTCAACGTCTCCTTATTTTGCTTCTAGATTACACGTCGAAATGCACAAGACTTGGTTCTGGGTCTTCTTATGGATTATACGCGCGAAAACTCCAAGGAGGCCGAATCATTTCGTGAGCAGCTAAATGCGCGAAGTGCTGAGTATTTCGACGAAATTAGGAAATCCCCATTAGGCCTATGTCACCCATATACAAATAAAGATAAAACAAGACATTCATGTAATAATTATACAAATAAGAAATAAAGATGCAAAATAAAAAATTATTGAAATTATACAAATCAAAGAATTTTTAAAAATAAAAAATAAAGCCTTCACCAATTATACAAATTATACAATACAATGTATAAATGTTAAACACAATGGATTCAAATGCAATGAATTCGTGAAAGTGAATTCGGGAATTTATATATCCTGGGATCGCCGGAACATCCTTTTTTGCTACAGAGTCTCCTTGCCGGCATTGTAAAGTCTTCAAAAATCTTCAAAGACAAAAAAAAATCTAAAGGCGAAAAAAGAAGTTAGAATTATTATTTATAAGAAAATTTCGTAAAATTGTATCCCGCTTGAATTGAAAAAGTCAGTTGAGGTGAAAAATTTAATGTCGTCACGAAACAGCGTTTCTGTTCATATTACCAAAATAAATTATAAAAGTACGAAGTTGTGTAAAAGGGGAAGTTGGAAAAAGTGTACTTAAATAAAATGAAAAATTTGTTAATAACATGATAAGGAAAGCTTAATTACAATAATGGTTAATAAATAACGCATATATAAACGTGCTAGTGTATCTTCCAACTAAAAAAACAACTTTTTGGTTAAATCGTAGCACACTAGCAGCAGTACTTAAGTACCAAAGTGAGCAAAAACGTTTGAGGTTTGCAAACCAGAAAACCGAATGTAATAATGAGGTGAATTAAGTATGTAGATATGCCAACACCTACTTTCATTTGCCTATATATTTGCATAAAATTAACAACCTATTTGCTTTTAATATTGGGTTTTTTAGGTTATATATTTCTAAATTTTTTTGACAAGCATTTGTGGTAACTCTTATTATTATTTATTGTGATTGAAAATGCAAATTAAGTAAAACAAATATGTTTACAAATGAGTAAAACAAAACAATATACAATATGTGTATAACTTATTTCAATTTTCTAATATTCCAGAACTTAAGAAAATTCTTTTCTGAGTAATCTAAACTAATTTTTTGTACTTAAGAGTTAATTAATAAAAGACATGTTTTAAATTTCGATTAAAAGTAAAGTATATTACAACGTTTCTTTAAAAGTTTAACAAAGTATTTGGCTTTACGCACTTAATTTCTACCAACACAGGCATCAAATTGTTCATAGTTAATTTACGACCTTTGACAGCTTTTATTTCTGCGGTAAACAAAATATTTAAATGAAACTAAAAAATAATATTTAAATTAAAATATAGCGTATAATACATTCAATGTACATATACCATTCTACATTCCAAATTGAAGTTATCAATCGATTATAAAGTGCGAGTGATTGTTAAGTAGCGTATTTGTAAATATCTAACTTTCATAAGCTCAATCATTGATTTGAGTATATAAGTGAATTGGTGTCTCAAAACAAAGGGTTTGACAAATTCCAAACGTGGTCAAACGTAAGGAAAAAAACTTATTTGTTTGGGTCTAATGGTGGTGAGTTTTTGAGCTAAATTGATTTGTTTGGGTCTAATGGTGGTGAGTTTATAAGCAAAAACGTCATCAATAATCGAGTTTTCACAAATATTACCATACAATTACACAACTACGAACACACGATTTGAAACCAGAGTTGCACTTTTTAGAAGTTTCCTATCTCATTATCTCTGGTACCAAATCGCATGGCCAGCCCACAAACGTTACAACCGACTTGTACAACTTGCCAAAAAATCAAAAAATTTTGATTTGTGCCATGTTACATTGAAATTTTTTGATTGCTGCAAATTGGAATATTTTACTCTCTCAACAATTTTTTATTTGCTGGTATGTTACATTGCAATCAGTTTGCCCGCAATCTGTCAAAAATAGTATCAGAACTATGCGTAGTATTTCATACCGATTTGCGATACTTGCAGGCATTACAAATATTAAAAGTGATAAACAATGCAAACAATTAAAGAATTGGAGGAAATTCTACTTAAATTATTAACAAACGCTAAGCATTTTGTTCAAAGCACGAAAAATAATAAGCAATCGCAGCCAACGAAGTAAATTTTTACTTGGATGGAATGGGTTGCAGAAATAAAGAGTTGCTTTGCGCTATTATTTTCACCCAAAATTACTTTTTCTGGTAAAAGTGGATCTTTTTTACTCCAAAATGTGCTTACTTTTTTATTACGCCACACAAGAACACCGTTTTGATTGAAATTTGGAGCCGTCGACGGCAAATTTTTTGAATGCGGGTTCCGTAGTTCATCGGCTCTCTTTCTCTCACGGATGAACTCGGCGTTGACAGTTTTGTACAGAAAACAAAAACAAAGAACAAATTGACACAATCAAAAAATTGCAATGTAACATGGCACTTTCTCGTACAACCGAAACACAACTTCATACAACAAGCCCACAAACGTTACAATCTTGTATACAACCTGCTCAACTTGTACCAACGGTTGTAACGTGTATGGCGTGCTTTAACCTTACGCTCTCAGCTTTCAGAGTTGAATTCATCCAGAGATGATGAACTTCTGCGAGGTAAAATAAAATGACTGTTGTCGACGAGGACAAACTTCTCTGAACAGTATGAACAGTACGTCAACATGTTGTATTTGTAAAGAATGCTTTTTAGTTGTTCTATGTGTAATCACAATAGCAAACAAAATTTTAAGAGAGAGCAAAAATGGTTCATCGAGGCCAAACAATGCTCCTTGTGTAACATCCGCTTTCCAAGATTTTGTTGTGTTTTGTGTCCCTGTGGTGCATCTTACGTTGCGTTGCTTATTTCAACCACTTCGATAAGACTGTGGGTTCTGTCAAAATGAAATTGGAACACGCAGTCTTATGGAAGTGGCTGAAATAAGAAACGCACTGACGGAGACCCCTTCGAATTTCCAATTTTGGCATGCGCTACGAAGTGAAGTTGGCGGCAGATGTCAAAAAAATGTTCATGCTGTTATTTCGGTACAGCGCAACGTCGTTTTTAAGACGCAGTGATCAACGCAACGCAAGACGCACTTATTTAGGTACCACAGAGGTACCAGTTTGATTTGTATACCATCGTTGTGGTTCGAGAAATTGTGTACTGCGAAAAGAGAATACTTGTGGAATAAAAAGTAATACTTTTTTGGGATCAATTTTATCGTTGTGGTAAAGCTGCTATTTTGTTGTTGCTATTTTAGTTTTATATTCTAATTCCAACAATAATAACAATTTTTTTCTCCTGGATAGTTGTCGAGTTATAGCCGGTATGAAATTGAAATTCTTATCACTACATCTCTTAAACTATTAAAGATATCCGGATAGGATTTATACCATTATAAAGTCATTTTAAATACCTATTATTGGTATGAAATAACATTTTGTCGAAAAACCATTACTTTGACAGTAAAACGAGTTTGTATAAGTTTAATACTCTTTCCCATATATTAATTTTTTCCTAGCCCTTATAATTTTCTTAATTTTGATTAATGATGAAACCTGACGAAGAAATACGCTTAGAAAGGTAACACCCTCTACTCTCTTAAAATTAAGAAAATTAAATGGGCGAATTACACATGTTTCATCGAAAAAAATTAATAAATAGGAAAAACAAGTTCTAAAATTATAAAAAGTCGTTTTTCTCAAAAAGTAATGGTTTTTCGAAGAATTTTTTTTTATATAAACAACCGTTTTAATGGTATTAATCCTATTCGAATATCTGTAATACCTTAGGAGATATAGTGATAAGAATTAAAATTTGTACCTTAAGATATGAGAGGAAAAGAGTTGTTGTTGTAATAAGCGTAAGAAACTAAAACACCAACAACAAAATTGGGCATTTTGTACGTATGTAAATTTAAGCCAACAACGAAATCGGAGTAGTTCCACAACGGTAAAATTAAGGCCAAATTTGGACTGATTAATGTGCCTGAAAACAATAGGTATAATCATTTGGTTTTTACATTGTGTAAACATATTGGTACGTTTTTCTGCATGCATTTAGGTGGCATCTCCATGGAAAAAACCTGAAATGTCACGTTTAGCTTACTACGACCGAGGGGAGATATATTGACTTCTCCCGACTCCAGTAACAATCGCAAAACGCACCAATAGAATTAGTTTTCACTCACACATCACAATATTTTGTACAAAGAATCGTATGCATATATTCTGTTAAAAGCATGTGTGGGTTAGACTCTCACGTTCAAGGGAGAACGCGATTTTTTCATGGGAATATTATAGTGCACGCCACTTTTTGCTTGCTATACAAATTTAAATATTAATTTAAGAAATCCTGAGTTATTAAACAATAAACATGAGTAATTACCAAGCTGATGCCTTAAACTCTACACATCTCCAACTCCAGGGGGGAAATTCGGAATTACGTCGTCCATTTGACCCTACAGCTCATGATTTAGAAAGCAGCTTTCGTCTAACACGTTTTGCGGATTTAAAAGGTCGGGGATGCAAAGTACCGCAGGAGGTACTTGGTAAGCTTGTGTCTTCTCTTCAACAAGATTACTCGGTTCAGGATCAAGATGCTCAGTTCATGCATATGGCTATTCCACGAATTGGGATTGGACTCGACTGTTCAGTGATTCCATTACGACACGGCGGGCTTTGCTTAGTCCAGACTACAGATTTTTTTTATCCAATTGTAGACGATCCGTATATGATGGGTAAGATTGCATGCGCTAATGTCTTAAGTGATCTCTATGCTATGGGAGTGACTGATTGTGACAATATGTTGATGCTTTTGGCGGTTAGTACGAAGATGACCGAAAAGGAACGAGATGTTGTTATTCCACTAATTATGCGTGGTTTCAAAGATTCTGCTTTAGAGGCCGGCACCACTGTGACTGGTGGCCAGAGTGTTGTGAACCCATGGTGCACTATTGGTGGGGTAGCCTCTACAATATGTCAGCCGAACGAGTACATTGTTCCAGACAATGCGGTTGTTGGAGATGTTTTAGTACTCACAAAGCCACTAGGCACTCAAGTTGCTGTAAATGCGCATCAATGGCTTGATCAACCAGAGCGATGGAATCGAATTAAACTTGTAGTTTCCGAGGAAGACGTACGGAAGGCCTATCATCGTGCTATGAACTCCATGTCAAGACTTAATCGAACTGCCGCTCGCCTGATGCACAAATACAATGCTCATGGTTCTACGGACATTACTGGATTTGGTCTGCTTGGTCATGCGCAAACATTAGCATCACATCAAAAAAAAGACGTTTCCTTTGTAATTCACAACCTTCCCGTTATTGCTAAGATGGCAGCTGTTGCAAAGGCTTGCGGCAATATGTTTCAGCTACTGCAAGGCCACTCTGCTGAAACATCAGGAGGTTTGCTTATTTGCTTACCCCGGGAGCAAGCTGCCGCTTATTGCAAAGATATTGAAAAACAAGAAGGTTACCAAGCATGGATTATTGGTATTGTCGAAAAAGGAAACAAGACTGCTCGCATAATTGACAAGCCGCGCGTTATTGAAGTACCAGCCAAAGAGTAGATGCCAATAGTTATCTGATTTTCGTTATCCGAAAATATTTGCAACAAACTTAAACTTCAACTCTCTCTGCAACTCTCAAAGGTCATGTAGAATAATTTGAAATTCCTTACACTTACTGTTCATTCAGCATTTCTTATATTGTGATCGGATAAGAAATAGACTTACAATTAATAAAACAAATAAAATAGCATTTGTATTAAAGGAATTTTTTTAAAACTCAATTTAAATTTAGAAACCCGAATACAAAAAGTTCGCTTACCAAAGGATTGGAAAAGGCTCAAGTAAAAAATCGAATTCCCTTGAATTTTTGAATAGAAATGTGTGAGGAAAATTTAATACATACACCTTGAAAGTGAGCGGAACATTTTTAATATAGTACAATATGGTTTATAGATGAACACCTTGTTCTCAAAATCGTATTAAAGGGCATAACTAACCGGTGTGTAAAGAGAGGAACAACGTCCACTTCTCTAAATAAAAAATAAATAGCTTAGCATAATAAGTAGTTAGAGAATAGTATAGGATGGACTAGGATAGGAAAGTTATTACTATTTTACGTTAGTTGTCAGAACTTTGGATTTTTTGGTTTTGGAATTATGTACAGCTTGCGATCTTAGTGCGTTAACATTTTAATACATCTATTGTTGAGAAGTATAGTTTAAAATTTAAACTAATCTAACATATAAGTTTTGTACTTCATCTAAGTTAGTGAAGAACTTATTTCCAATTATGCTTCTTCCAGCAGAAGCAGTTACCCGTGATTTCAAGAACATATCCTTATTTAATGTAATCATCCTTTAATATGAAAAAAGACACTATTATATAAGTAGCTAGAAAAAGAATCACCAGATCCATTTAGAGCGCCACTTCATAGGGGATGTTCCTGAGGTGAAGAACACAGTGTGAAACGTACGAGTATTTTATCTCTACTCACGGGGGATTTCTGAGAACCTCTGTGCTCTGAATCAGTTTCAGTACGCCAACTGTTTCATCCCCTGGTATGTCCTGGAAGAGTCTTGCTCCTAGTAATTGAAAGCTTCGTGTTCACTGGGCAGGGTATTCACACAGCAGCTGGCTGATTGATTTATTTCCACGTTACAGATCCGCAGTGGCATGCATGCATGTGCTTACAACAACAAAGGTCCCAAACAGGACTCTGCCCAAATTCCGCCATATTGTTCGATATAACCTGGAACTTGGTAGTTTTTTTTGACATTATTTTATATTTTGTAATAGACGGTAGAGAAAGATATACATATTTATTCTTAACCAGTGACCTTGCCAAAGTGAATTTGGTCTGACCGTACGGTTGTCTGTCTGTTCGTTGAAATCAGGGTTATCGTAGGGAAATGATATTTGGTATTGGAACTATCCGTAATGTGCATTGATAAAATGTAGTTCCGTTGTTTTTGTGTTTATGTATTAAAACGCTTCGCAATGAACATATCTACCAAAAACCAAAAGTCTAACTTATTTTCGTGTTTACTGATGCCAAAAACGGTTTTAGTTTGTCTTCATTCAATGAATTTCATTTATTTATTTAATCTATTTATGCATTTATTTATTTAATCTTATTCATCATCATTTATTTTTATTTTTGCATAATTGCATTTTCTATTTACTTTTTTGACTTATTTAATGTATTGTAATGTAAAAAAGATTGTAATAGTGTAATAATCAAATGATTTAAACAGATGTTGAAACTTTTATTGCAAAAGTCTTTTGAATAACTATTATCAATGACTTTTAAAAATAATGGTAAATAAAAATAATATAAATAAATAGAAATAAATACTGTATATATGTACTATATATGTATATCGATATTAAAATTGTGTCATGAGTAAAGAAAGACAAGTAAAGAAAGTCAATATTCTCTAATTTTTCACAACCTCAGGAAATCAGCTTGAGGCATTTCTAGCGATAGATTATATATGATATATACATACATATTATGTATGTATGTATTAATATTCTCCACACTTCGCCAGAGTGCATTTTGTCTTCAAAGGACTTTTCAAAAAGACTTATTAAAACTAAAAAACTTTTATCCATGACCTTTAAAAAAAAGTCAACTTATAACTTTTACTTTTATAATAAAAGTTAAAAGTCAACCTTTTTCTCAAGGTCATTGGCATAACAGTTATTTTCACGCTCTGGATATACATAAATGAGTTGGCGGTTTCGGCTTGTGGCCATAGATATGTCGGAAAAAACTAAAGTATTTTTACCTATGTATGTATGTATATAAAGCAACCTGTCTACTTTTTTGCAAAACATTGTGAGTCATTCTTTGACTTCAACATTTTTATTTTCTTTGGAATATTTTCTCGTAATAAAAATAGTAAAAAACAAGATTCATTTTCGTTTAAAATATAAATTTGAAGAAAATACTGGCAAGCTACACCGACAAAAGTAAGGCCAAATGGATTCCAAAATGGATCCAATTAATGCAAGGTTTGATCGAATTTATGAACATTTTTCTAATATTTCGTGGTGAAACCGTTATGTTGTAGAACGGCGTGGTTGTATGTGGTTCAATTAAATTGTAGTAAATATCCGCGGAAATGCTCGTCCATGCAATTTCTGTATGAAGGAAAAGATCCGGTCTACATTTGTCATAGATTTCCTATGGGATTGAAATCGGATGAATCGGCAGGCCACTTTAGCGCTTCGAATTTTTAGCAACAATCCATTTGACTCATTTCAAATGTCATTTCAAACATAAATAATGCAAAATTGTTAAGGATAACATTAGATGCATCTGCCAAATAAATACATATCTATGAGCAGCTGATAAAAGGAAAGCACAATGTAACTCTAGTTTAGGTATTTTATATTTTCATTTACAAACTAAAATCAAATCGATGTGCCAAATCCTTTCTCAAGTCCACGATCAAAAATTATCATCTCATATCGCAGAGTCGGTGTAGATAGTCTTCGTTTGAATGTTGCGCCATTAGCTGCCTTTTCGTTCAAAGAAGCAACGAATTCTATTGTCTTTTTTTTGTTTGTTTTGCTTTCAGCAGGTTTTCGGCAGTTGATTCGAAAGCAAAAGAAGCAATGTGATGCTAGAAAATTTTGTTGTGTCTTGAAAGTGCGTTTCAGAGCTCTAATACATACTAATGCATAAAATTCGTAATAATCGTTATTAAAACAAACTGGTTTCTTGGCTTGATACATATGGTTCTTTATTTTAATTCATAAAACAATTTCTTATTAATTTTTTTAATAAGAATAAGCTAGAAATATTTCTATATAAGTACACAGTATACAGATAAGTAATTTATAGCATGAAATAACTAGCGTATCGTATAGGAGTATTATAGTTAGGATATTATAGTTACAGCTTTTAGGGCAGCATATACATGCATATATTCATAAATGTAGGTACATATTTAAACATAACATAAATATATTTAGCAGATATAACAAACTTTTTAGAGATATACTATTCTTTCCATATGAAGTACAGGTAGCACTCGGCCTACGCCGCACTTCCGTTACTATAAAAGCACCTCCATATCGAGTATTTACATATAAATTTCATTTTTAAAATGTATTTTATGCTATAATAAAGTGAAATGCTTTTATTGGAAATCTAAAGAAAAGAAATTTCAAAGTTTCTGATCTCACACTTTTAGGAAAAAATATCCAGCTTTAATAGTTTAGATTTTTGATTTCTTTCCTTAAGAAGTTCGGCGTTATTACAAATCGGCGTAAACCAAGGGCCACCTGTGTTATATACGAAACAATAGTGCGAATTTTCATGAGAACATATTTATCATATATTGTTTTTGTATATGTATAGTACCAATCTACATACATGGAAACCTTCTAAAGGGTTCAAGGTAAAGTAAAGAAGCAATGTAAGAAACTTAATAACTTATATAAGAACATTATAACACAATTAAAATTTTTATTTGAAATCATAATTTGGGCTAACATTTAGAATATATTATAGAAGGTTGTGGAAGAACCTTCTTTATAGACAGTGGAAGAACGAATGAGAGTTAATGCATTTTTTTCTCTGAAAGTGAATTTAATCTCGGTTAATCAAAGCGCTATTAAATAAACAAATTTTTTAAATGTTCTTAAATTTCGAAATTTCGTCAGCGAAAATAATAACTTCTCAACACAACACGAGTGCATTTACAAGTCAGCACAATTGTAGACTGTGTTTGCAGAATTCGAAAATGTAAGCGTTTTTAAAAAATAATGTCTTTAACGCCTAAATTCGTAGTTTTTGTATATTACTAATTATTTTGGAAATTAAAATGAAAACAAACAACGCCTTTCCACTTGTAAAGCGTCACTTATAATTTAAAGTATTCATTTGTAAATCAGAAAGCGTAATTTGTAATTCAGAATAGTAATTTGTAAATCAGAAAGAATAATTTATAAATCAAAAAGCATCACTTGTAAATTAGAAAGCGTCATTTGTAATTCAGAATATGTAGTCATTTGTAAATCCGAGAGTTTCATTTGTATATCAGTTGCAAAATAATAATTTAATTTTATTAAAATATAATTAATATTAATTTTATAATAATTAATTTTATAAATGAGTCTTTACATAGTTAAGGCATATTAAAGTGGTAAATTAAATAGATTTTAAGAAAGAAATGATAACATTCCATGCCAGTGGGCCAATAAAATCCCGCCCAAATGTATTACGTACTTTACACAGTATAAAAATATTAATTAATATACCAAAAAACTATTACTTAGTTACTTTGTACTTACCTGACTTAGTATTGTTACTTCTTATTATTTATGAAATTACCTTTCTTAAAATCTATTTAAGTTTAATTTGCCTTAACTATGTAAAGAATCATTTATAAAATTATTAATTAATTATTATTATAAACTTAATAGTAATTATAATAAAAAAAAATTATATTTTCTTATATACAAATGATTTACAAGTGACGCATTCTGATTTACAAATGACTGATTTAAAAGTGGAAAAGGTGTAGTTCGCGAAATTCGGGCTTCATATACAATGGTATCACAGACAAATATTATAATATCATTTGTCTGTGATGGTATGCTATTTTGATTTTAATTTATCTATACAAAAATTAAGTAATGGTGTGCATATACGAGTATATAATTTTTATATATTTAATGTACTACTTCCGATGTAAGAGAATTTATTGCGTCTTCTACAGTTGCTTTGTAACGATCTACATTACTTGCATTATTGCTTGGAAATGTTTCTGTAAAAATTTTTTCAGAAGTATTAAAATAATAAATTTGAGAATAAACGAAATTGTTTAACCAAAATCTTCACTGGAACTTGAATCCGTAAAACTTGGGGTACCTTCAGTCCATGTTGGTGTTGAGCCTTCTCCAGATGCTGGAGGCGTCCAAGCAAGTCCACCGCGGGATCCGTATTGATTACTATAGGATGTTTCTACGGCCAAATACGTGTCTAAATGTACTTCAGAAACACTAGTAAAGAATTGCACAATTAAAAAGATAACGGTAAAAACCTCATTGGGAATGAATTCAATTTTATTTAGATAGCGAAGGAATATTTCATGATTTTTGTAATATGTCGCATCCATATTGTTGTTGACAGTTAACATTTTAATTGATATTCAGTAAAAATTTGCCTTAGCTAAAATATGTAAAGTTTATTTTTGATGGTACATTGGTTTTTGCTTTTATAAAAGGAAGGCGGTGTCAAGATCTATACTGTACTATACTATTATACAATATAACGATATTCGATATGCTATAAACGCAATACAGTTTGTTTATCTAACCTGCCATGACATACATATGAGATTTCATAGATGAAGATCTCACTTCCATTGCCTTACCAAACTGAAAAAAATCTACCCAACTTTGTGGCCAGCTCAGTGTGACTGGTAACCACCTGGATCTATGACTTGGATCATTTAACTTTAATTTACGTTTTTTTTGACTAATTTGGATGATATTTTTAAATCGAATAACGTTTATAAGAAACGATGATAAAAACTTCACTAAAAGTCGCTTACAAATTCTAGAAACTCAAGAAATTCGTTTAATGAATTTATTTCATCTAGATACAACAGAAAACACGAAATAGCAATAGAAACCTTTTCAGACCCTGCTTTTGCTTTCTGTAGGCATGGGTAGTGTTTATATAAATAAATATTTTATTAATAAAAATAGAGCATACGTTCATACATGCAAAGGAGTTTATACATGTAGGATGCAAAGGATGCATTGAGTCAATTTTGTCTATTTGGTACTCTATAGTGTGAACAACTTGAGCCTCAGTGGCATGAACAAAAATTTGTTGCTTGATACTTTCAAAATACGACGTAAATACGTAGTATGTATAAGATAACTGTAAAATAATAACTTTAACCGCATGCTGTCGTCTCGTATTTAGGTCGTCAGTTTTTGGTGCATTTTTTGTGGCAACAGTTTTTGAGCAACTTGGAATTTGTTCCGAGTTTTTAGTTATTATTTAAAGAGAAAGAGACAAAGCAGAAAGCACATTCAGTTTGGCTAGGCAATATGGTGTAGCTAAATCAACAATCTCGGGAATAAAAAAAAGGATATCATCTTTTAAAGTTATTTCAAACCGCCAAGTGAGCTCTAAGAACAGAAAAACTTTAAAAACAGGCGAGAATCCTTGTATGGAACGCTCTTGAAAGCGCAATTAGAGCTCCAGAGAAAGACAGCATTGATGAAGTTTTGGTTTCTGATGATGATGACTCAGAACAATTCGAAGATCAGAGCAATACAGAATGCAGTAAGCTAATAACTGCAGTTGAAGCCGTATAAATTTTCGAGAGGGCAATGCAATGGGCGAAAAACAAAAATTCTACAACAGATTATTCCGGAACAATAGTCTTAAAATGCTTTCGCAACCAGGCTGTACAGAAATCTTTAAGAAATATAAATGTTGTTTATGCTGAAATTATTCATTAAAAATTATTTGTTAACGTGAATAATTTGGATCGCGTGAACCACGTCTGCAATAATTAGTTCACTCTACCCAGACTATACTATAGTTGTGGTAGCCTGCGGAGCAGACCAAACAACAACAACAACAACTTACTCCGGCGCCCCTCGTTACTGAATTATAGCCCTTTGAAGTTTGAATTTATTTGCCCTATACCTCCTGAACCGTAGAAGATATCCGATTGGGGTATATACCGTGAGAAAAGTAAACTAACATCCTGGATGGATAAACGCATTTATGTTTTTCAAGCGTTTTGTTTTATGCTTTTCCTATTTTGCTTTGTTTGTCAAAAGTATAAAAAACTATAAAAAAAAACAAAACAAAACGGGTGTAAAACGTAGAGACAGTTTACCGTTTATAAAGTACAAACACCCTTCATTTATGTTGAGTAAAATTTTTCCGAAAATCACATATTTTTGGAAAACAGCCGACCTTAATATTTTTAGTACCTTTTCCCATTAATTAATTTATTTCTAATTAAAATCTATAATTAACACACATAATTTTGTGAAATACATCGGTCAATATACATATATCAGCAATATCGGTCGATTCTTGTTTTTGGAAGGGCGGGTCACCGTACACCTCATCCAAACGTTCTTTGATTTCGCTGCGCGATTTCCCTTCCAAAAACAAGAATCGAATCACCGACCAATATTGCTCTTTTTTCATTTTTCTATAATACGCGGATACACCCGCTTCCACACGCGGTCAAAACAAAACTACGATTCCGATTCGGCTGAAATTCGACAGTAGCTGTCTATAACGATGTATTACACGGTAGTTCTTCTCTTGCGATCGTGACGACCATCGGGTGGGTGTTGGGGCTAAGTACTTATCAGACTGCCCTCGTATTTGCCAACCAGATATCTTTTTCGGTTTAGGGTTCTAAGATATAGGGCAAATAAATTCAAATTTCAAAGGGGCTATAACTCAGGGGCGCCGGGGTATGTTGTTGTTGACAACGACAACAACAACATGGCGGGTGTTACCGGGCGGCTCCTTATCTGTTCCAAAAAATTATATATTATACAAATAAATATTATATTATACAAGATACTAGTAAAATACCTTAATGTTTCATGCATAGGTGATCTCCGAAATCCTGGTCCCAGATACATCTTAGGTTCGCAGTGTGGATGTAATTTATGTTCAATAGATGAATTTGATGTTTTATTTGATTTGTCATCGGAAATATCATCAAAAGCGGGGGGAGGTGTTGAGCTATAAGAAAGTGTAGTGCCTAGCAATACATGAGATAAATAGCTTGTCAGTTACAAACAAATCAGTTACAAACAGAACAAAAGGAAAATTAATAGGAATTAAGCGGTGACTTTGAATGACTTTGGCCAGTGCAGATACCGTTTGAACTTGAACTGTGCTTGGCACAAATGAAGTTTGAAAATTATATGAACTTTTTGTTAAGCTTTCGAAGCAAGCCTTTTTGTTTATTTGTTGTTATTCTTTCCTTATGGAATCCATTATAGCGGATCTCACTTGCACTTGTTCTATCCGATCAATTTCCTGTTTCACTTCTATAAATTCAACTAAGGATTGAAAAAGATTATCTTCCTGCTGAACGTCACCAGTGTAATCTAACGCCACGTTTGCGTATTGCATGTACGTTTGTCTTTCACCTCTTTGTTTTTGCTTCCTCTGGGCAGATTCTACTAAAGCTTTGGTTTCCGTGGGAACAGCTGGAAAATGTCTAACTGATACTACAGAAGACGGAACTCTGTGTGACATGAAACTATTTCTTCGGTGAAAAAGATCTACAGATGGCAAATATGTTATCTCGGAACGGTTTCTGGACCGCACTGACCAAACAGAACCTGTAGTAGCTACTGAACTTGCTTTTACTTTCGGCAGTGCCTGTGTACTCGTACAATTCAGTTCATCTTCATCAATATTGAAAAGATGATGAAGTTCAAGCCAGTCTCGAACATTACTTGGCGATCGCTGCTCGCCAAAACGTGGTATACTTGATTTGGACACTTGTAGAGAGCTTTTCAAAGGGAAATTTTCACCATTTTCACTCTCGGAATATGTACCTGATGAATGCGAGGTTCGATGCGATTCGTGCTTGCCTTTATCCGAAACTCTAATAGCTTTCTTAATACGTGGCGAACTTCGTGGAGGTACAGGCGGTGGAACTTTACAATTTGTTGAAACGTCAGATCCGAGCAAGGATATCTGTTTTATAGCCGGCGATGTTTTAGAAGAATTTTGAACTGAGGAGGAAGTTAAGCTTGACACAGCATGACCTTTGGTTGATGGCTTGCTTTGAAGGGAAACCTTATTATTGTGTGAGGATGAAGAATGTAGAAACTGAGATGTATTCGCATCTGAAATAATTTGGTTCAAATATTGTGCTTTAAGTAATAAACATACATAAGTATTTATTTGTTTTTTAAACGCTATATAAAATATTAATAATAAAATTGTTACTTTAATTTAGATAAACTAGATAAATGTTCAAACTTTTAAACGAAATTTTTAAAAGGTTATTTAGAAAAATTAATATTATGGTTAAACTTTATCGTTGGTGAATCACTCCAATTTTCGGCAAAATTTTACTTTAGCGGTGGGGCGCAGCCACGCCCCAAAAAATGAGCCGCTATACGGTCCCAAATAACTGTAAAAAAGTTACAAAAAAATCGGGGCAAAAACGCTAAAGTAAAATTGTTCCCAATTTTCTTGGTGATGTAGTAGTTTTTGATGAAGCTTACAACAATTTTTTTGCACTTTTATAGTTATCGAGTTATAGCCCGTCGAAAATTTAAATTCTTTTCACTACATCTTCTAATCTATTAAAGGTATCCGGATAGGATGGGTACCGTTGTGAAGGATTTTACGATCTCTTGGGCTTCAAAATACGTTATCTCGTCAAATGCTGCATTTGATGAAACAAATAGGCTAGGTCTTAGGAAGCTAATAGCATCTAATTTGTTAAAATTAAGAAAATTATATGGACTAAACATAAATTTTTCTTAGGGAAAAAATAATAAATGGGATGAAAAAGTAATAAAATTGTAAAATAATCGGTTTTCTCCAAAAGTAATGGTTTTACTACAAAATTTTATTTTACATAAATAAAAGGTATTTCAAATTCCTTTCCTAAGGGTATCCATCCTATCCAGATATCTTTAATAGCTTAGGAGTTGTAGTAATAAGAATTTAAATTTGTGACGGTCCATAACTCAATACGATAGCAAGCAAAGTTGCTGTTGTAATGACAATAAAAAATTACAATAAAAACAAAATTGGATTGATTCACCAAAGGAAAAGTTGTTCCAAAGTCATTAAATAATAATTAATAATTTAATTTTTAATTTGTTGTACTAACTTCTGTACTCTAGATCACTCTCCTCTGAGCGTTGTATAGCTTTAGATAAGCTTTTTCTTTTTGATGGTGAGTGCTTCAATGCTAAATAAATGGAAGTATATATACATGAATCAGTTATCTTACATATAAAATTCAACGATCAAAAATATAACTAATACCACAGAATATATAAAGCATTGATTTAATCATCAAAACACATAGTTGTTTACCAATATGGTTTGTCCTTTGAACCCTATTTTCCTCAAACCCATCCACTAAATCTAGTTTGGAAATTATCGCAAATCCCTTCTAATTGATTGATAATCTTCTATAACTAACTATAAAGCCTATGGCATAGTTTTAAATAAATAAATAACATAATATAAATAACTAATCGCCATTTCATCCATGGCAGAATCATATTATTCTTTTCTATACATTGTTTAAGATGTAGCATTCAATTATAGTTTACCTATGTAACTGGATACCAAAGTACGAAATTTTCTATGATTTCCCTTGATTTCTGGAAGATCAACTGTTAAGAATGAAAAAATATTGTACATAAATAGATTTTGTTGAATAAATATAATCATTAGAGTGTCACTTGAAAACATTTTAGTTTTACGAAACATGAAACATTCACTATTATGAAAATTCGTTCGGCGAAGACAATTCTATGACACGGAAGTATACTTACGTGATGGTATTTTTCTAAACACGGTTTTTGCCATGAAATTTTGGAATCTTTGAGCATAAAAAGATGGTCGACAAACTGATACAGTAGTCTAAAAATATATAGTAATTGCAAATGATTTTGGTTATATGTATATAAAATTATTTAATATTTATATATTTATAAATCTATTAATATATTATATACTTATATACTAGTATATAAGCCTGTCTTTGCCAGGAAGTTATTATTTTTTATTTATTTCGTAAAAAAAAATTGCGCCTTTTGGACTTTCTCATCTTACACTTTTTTGGTTTATTTATTTTGGAACATCAAAAGTAAAAATTAATCGCAATTAATGTAGATTGTTTGTATTTGATTCAAATATTGTTTGAGAATATTTCTTTAAAAACAACATTTTTTGTGAAAACATTCTTTGAATTTTGTGATAGCCGAGCTTGCAGAGCATCAGTGTTCATCTTCATCTTGATATCTGTTGAACGATGAATCCTTGAAAAAGCAACGTTTGGCCTTGCGATTTCTTGATAGTTATTGAAAAGGCAAGTTTGATGGGAAATTGTTTCGACGAAGTACGAAAGGTAATAGGTGTACAAATAAGTTTCCGCGGTTTTTTATAAAAAGTTAGGAATTTATTGTGAAGGAACAGTACATTACGTTTTATTCAAAGTATTTTCCATCATTTGCCACTACTTTTCCCCATCTTTCTGGCAACATTCGGATACCCCGTCGAAAAAACTCTTCATCTTTTGACGCTATCCACAAATCTACCCAATTTTTGGTGTCTTCATATGATGTGAAGCGCTGCTCAGACAGACCATGTGCCATCGACCGGAACAGGTGATAATCAGAAGGGGCTTAGTCTGGTGAATACGGCGGGTGGGGTAAAACTTCCCAGTTGAGTGTTTCCAAGTATGTTTTTATAATCGGCGTTCAACGTCTCTCGGCTTTAGTTCATATGGAACCCAAGTTCCTTGTTTTTGAATCATTCCCAAAGATTTTAAACGATGCGAAATTGCTTGTTGAGTCACTTGTAATGTAAGTGCAAGTTCTTTTTGCGTTTGGGACGAATCTTCCTCCTTCGGCCTTCCACTGCGTTCTTTGTCCTTCACGTCAAACTCACCGTTCTTAAACTTTTGAAACCATTCCTGACAACTTCTCTCACTTAAAGCAGCTTCACCATATGCTTCTAGAAGCAATCGATGCGCCTCAGCTGCAGATTTTTTCAAATTAAGGAAGTAAATCAAAAGTTCCCGCAAATGATGCATATTCGGCACAAAACTTGACATTTTTGCAGGAAAAAAATTACGTGATGCTGATACGGAATCACTAGTACTTTAAGGTTATGGTGTTGCCGGATGACGAAACTTGGGATATTACGTTTTACATCTGACAATTTCTCCATAACCTTCTGGTGGGGCCATCTTTTGACAAACCGCGGAAACTTATTTGTACACCTATTATATTAGGATCTAGAGGGCTTAAATCTATCCTTGGAATAAATGCTGTACATCCTTGAAAAGATCCTGTTAGAATATTGCAAATGACTACATTTTTTGACAATATTGTGACTTCTAGGCGGGTGCCATTGCAAAGGTCTTTCATCATGTTTAAATTCCTAAGCAGCCTAATTCTTGCCACTATCTTCAACTTTAGTTTTTTAGGCTGACATTCCAGAGGGAGTTAAACTATTTAAAAAGTCGATAGGATATATGTGCCTTTCAGATTTGTCATCAGAATCCACGCTGAGATAGGTTGTGGCCTCACCAACCAAAGATTAAAAACTCCTTCATTGATTCTGGTAGTGTCTTCGTTATGGGGGCAAAGGATGACTGTACTCGAGTAGTTTAAAATATCGCTGGCAATGAGTCTAGTTCCAAATGTAGTAGTCACAATTGAATCATCAGTGATGAGATTAGCTGGGAGCTCAATTATATCGTCCCCTAAATTATGAATCAGGTTTCCGTCCATTAGTTTTAAAAGCTGGATTACAAAAACAAAATGCATGGAATTTTGACAACTCGGGACTAAATTTTTACTGCTCGGGAGGTTGTTTACAAAACTCAGTTCTTTTTCATAGCACTAAGCCAGAAATATGATTTTTAAAATACGTAAAGAAGACCAAGGAGACCGTTTCAAAACCAACGCATGCTTCTAGAAATGCATATGGAACCTTTTTCAAGTCATGTAGTTGCACAATATTGAATATTTTGAAAAGGTAACGAGGCTAATTTTCATAAAAATTGCTTGATTCTTAAATATAGTCAAAAGAGATGCCCACGTATTCCACCTGTTTTGATGAATATTAATCTGTGATTTAGATTTTAGTTCTTTTAATTTAAATGAATTTTAATTTAAATGTTAAATTAAATGCGAAGTTATTTGTGTTTATCTAATTTTAATTTCAATAAATGAGTGGTGAATATATTTGTGTTTATCTTATTTTAATTTAAATATCGTCAAAACCGCGACAGCTCTTAAATGCAATGTAGTTTTTCTCTTAATGTTTACTTAAAAATCCAAAGGAATAGTAAATAATAATATTTTTCAAAATTTAATGGAAACACCATCTTTGATAGTTGCAGTCAACTTAACAGACGGTAGGATTCGAATCTCAGAGTCACCTCTAAATTGGACCCAGCAACGTTATATCAGAGACAACAAAAAATTTTTTACATTCAGCTTACAGTGAAAAAACTTCATTTAAATCATTAGGACGCATATTAAAATTCTAGCTTTTACTATAACACATGTTCACAATTGTCTTCAAAGCTGCTTGGGAGAGGTTTAAGAGTTAAATTTGAAGGCTAAGAAATGTTTTGTAACCTAATAATCACTAGCACATGCATACATGCAGTTTTGTAAACTTTCCAGTTAGTAGGCGAAGCACATATATTTTTTTCGTTGCTGCATTTTTTCCTTCCTAAAATTAAAGCTTTATGCCCTAACCCCAGTTATTAATATCTTGTACAGCGTTATTGAAAATATTGAAGTTTCTTTAGCATCACCTGTAGCGATGTAGTGATGAACAGAGGATACCCTTTTTGATACGAAAATTTCTAAGAAATAAAGTTTTATATACAATAATTCTTTCATTTGGTGTATTGTGATTTTATCTTTGTGAATATGAGCGTATTAGTTCAGTCATGATAGATGATATTAAGTGGCAATTCGTGTTCTGATCATAGATACATTAAATTTCTGATAAAAACTTGCGGTTTTCTAGGAGAATTTCTAAATCTTCAAGCTTCTTCAAAAATTATATTTATCGATTTGATCACCCGTATGAAGGAAGCTGGGGCTTAAATAGGGCGCTTGCCGACCTAACCAATATTGTTTTTGTTGCTGTTGTTGTTTTTGGAGCTGACCATTTAGTTTCGGAGTTCGGAGCCTTTTGAAATTTGAAAACTTCAGGCCTATATCTCCTAAACTTCACGCTTCAAACAAGCAGCCTTATCTAGATGGTTTAAAACAGTTTTGTGGTCAATGCCTAGCTCCATACCAATATCGACACTGCTGATATCCTTGAAGTTTTTCCCTGCGTTTTTCTCTTTTTCGAATAATACTTCAAAATAAAGCGCAATTTTTCATTCTCCATTTTCAAACGTAAACAACTTTCCAACCACTGCACCAATTTCGTTGTTTACACGCTCACAGCTACAGTCGAAGTGTATTCCTGTGATCAGTGGTGCCAGAGTTATTTGCAATTGACCCCAGCTATCAGAAAAACGCCACGAACTTTTTCCCAGACCAAATACTAAGTTTTCCATTCATTAATTTTTTTGTAGGTATAATGTATAATTAACCCACATAATTATCCCAATATTAAGTAAGTAGAATAGTTTTCCTTTTTATAGAGGTATATATCGTCAGAATCGGTGTAGGATCTTAGGAGAAAACGCGTTTGTTAAAATCACAATCAGGTACTTGTAAGTCCTATTTTCCATTCTAATTCGCCTGATCAAAAAAGTGAAAAATTTTTATAAAAAATATAACTCCGAAACTAGATCAAAGTAATAAAAATTGTTGTTGTTGTTGGGGTCAGCTCCAAAAAGAACAACAGAACATGGGAGTGTATGTATAGAACCCAGTCAATTTCTTTTAAGAGCCCTCTTTTTCTTAAAGCTTTAAAGAGAACCACATTTGATTTGCAGAGATTAGCAACGCCTTTTAATACTTGCAAAAGTAGTTAAGCAAACAGGATAGACATTTTAGACAACTGAATAAATTAGGTTAGACAAAGAAAACATGCAGGATGCACATTCTTTTAGAAGTTTTCATGGCTTATTACAGTAGGAATTTACGTAATGAAGATGTAAAGTTTTCAATCTAAAATTTTATGAATTAACTTACCCCATCATGTATAATGCTTTTAAATGTATGCTCCAGCTTCTTTTTTAAACGGTAGGATTGTAAAATATCGATTATGCCAACAAACAATAAGAGCCGTTCGCCTTTTTCGCTTCTAGCTGGTATACCGCCAGGACTAATATATTTAATGCTTTGCTTTAATAATAACAGAAAAAAACAATTACTCACGGCACATCCTCCTCATCATCAATAGGTTCACTCTCAGCTTGAATACTTTCCATTGCTGTAGAATGTGCTACTAGCCGATGACGATTGACTGATCTAAATAAATTAATGCTATTATATTAAGGAGATTTACCGTTTTAATAACCTTAAAGGCATTTCAATACCTCTTTCTATTCCATATAGCAATATCACGGTCCCGTGTTTCAATCATATATTGATCGGAATCCGGAGCATCTTCCAAATCATATTCATATGATTTTGGTAATTGATTACAAGATTTCGTTTTTTTTCTGACTTCAGTTCCCTTTTCATTAGTGGACAAGTCTAAATTATGCACTCCAACTAGTAAGGAATAGTCCATTATTTTGAACGATTCTAATACTGTACAATCGCGTTGAATGGTTTTGATTAATGCATTGTAAGTTTCTGCTTCCAGCAAAATGCCATTTGGATGATGCTCCATAAAATCTAAATCTTTGTATGTAGGAGATTTCTTTGATCGTTCGACCTTTGAGGCTTTTCGTTTAAACGTAGAGCCTTTCAGATCATATTTTAAATGCATTTTAACATAAGAAGGAAGTAAATTGTTCATTACAACTAGACGAATATTTTTACTGTTGTTAGTTTGGAGGCAGTAGAGTCCAAAGAACTTTGGCAGAAGTGTACGTGGATTTTGATTTAAGTTCATGTAGTATCTTCAAAGAAATGATAAAAAGTGCGTAGTTATTATATAGTACAAATCGTTTCATATATAAATATACATGTATATTTGTTTCCTTTGGTAAACAATGTTCAATACAGTTTTCTAAAAACTTGAAATTACAGTTCAAATTTAAAATTTACATTTTACAACCTATTTTATAGAATAAATCATATAGCGTATATGTTTTGTTAATGTCTTAATGACATTTATATTGTTGGCAAGCACACATATATGATTTATACGGCGCGCAGTGACTGAAATTGTGAAATAGCGATCAAAAGCACAATTCTCAGATGATGGAAATTTTTCCATATGCTTCTTACGGAATCTGGTATCCAGGATTGCCTTCACTTCACATATATGTAATACCATCAGAATATAGATCGACTAAACGTCAAATCGTATAAAATAGTAAAATGGCATGCCCATATAATGGTAATATAGCACGGTATACCCGCTTAGCCTACTGACCACTTAATTTTCGATCGATTAAATTATTTCATTGAAGACAGTGGTATAACATATAGTTCATACACGCATTATATATAAGTGTTGTTGTTAACACGACACCAAGAGGAATCCACACCTTCACAATTATGAGTCTTAAAACTTTTAGTAAGGTCCTCGTACCTCCGCATGTTTTTAACGATATTCGTTGATGGGGTTCAACATACCCAGGCAACAACTTCTGCAAAAACTCTCCTTCTTTATGTTGTACAGTTTTGATAATAAATTCATCGTCATTTGTCAAATAAAATATAGAACCCGAAGCTCCTGGGTTCGATAATTCACGCAGAGGCGAAGAGCACATTGACATCTATAAGGAAATGTTCAAAGATTTTAAGTATTTAAGCATTTATTGTTTTTTTGTTACCATAAAATCATCTGGTTGGATGCCAAATAAGTCCCTAAAATATCGGAATGCAATTGGGGCATATATTTTGTATCTGAATTCACTATAATGATGAGCGGGTGTAAGAGTAGAACCCTCTGGTGGAAAAGTTATACTTTCAATTTCCCAAAAATCCATCATTAATAAATCCCGCTTCGGCTTTGACGCTAAACTTCCAACCTTAAAAAAGGATTAAATAAATTCGTTCCTATTGGATTTAAAAAAATTTACGGTATGCTGAATGCCAAGTTGTATGGATCCCATTATTTGCGTTGTCTGGATTTTCTTATATGTTATTTCCCCTCCTTCGCCAACTCGGCGATGTCCAATTTTCCGTTCTTTGTCCGATTTATTTCCATATTGACGTTGGTTACTGAGCTGGTGTCGATAACACGAGATTGTAATTGTTAATTATGCTATTATGTTTTTATATAGGGTGATGCGCATAAGAAACGACCAAAGAATAGTGCAGAGTCGAGACAAGAAAAAATCTTACGGGAAGAGGGGTAAATTTTCCCCCGTTTAGGCGGACCATTTTCTAAAAACCCGACGTTAAATCTGTAAACAACTATTAAAAAATAACTGTTTTTTGAACGCCCAATATTTGTTCCTTAACCTTCTTTTCAAAAAATCCCTGTTTAAAAATTTAACAATTGATATCTATATAAGCTTTGTGAACAAAACTGTACATATCATTTGATGGTGCAACAATTTCCAGTTGTTGGTCTAAACGTTGGTCTAAAACCAAAACTGGTCTAAACGTTGGTCTAAAACCAAAACTGGTCTAAACGTGGGGAAATTGTCCCCTCCACCAAAATGACTTTTCTCTTGTCTCACAACCTACACACTCTAGTCTTTTGTCCCACCTTTATGAGAATCACCCTGAATATCATATATTTACATACATACATATTGTGTACACATATTGTACATACACTTTCTTATTATTTTGTTATTAGATTAATACTTTTTTATTAAAAGTTAGATAAATACATATAATGACACAAAAGTAATGGAACTAATTTTCCATTCATTCATCTATATCTATGTGTACATCTATGTACATACATATACATACATATATTTAATAGAATAACACAGTATGTTATTATACTTCTTTAAGTACAAGCACAGACAAATACTATATTAATTATATGTAATAATACAATATTAGTATTATTGCAATATGTAATAATACAATATTAGTATTATTGTAATAATATTAGTATTTGTGTGTGGTACATGGTATCATCTCTCCATGATGTATGATGTCTACAGTGTATAAGTATGCATATATTGGGTCTGGGAAAAACTACTGATGATATTTTGTAGTATTATTACGACAAAGGGAAAAATGCTGCGTAGCCTTGTACAAAAATTTGTGCTGTCTACGGTGAAGGTGTTTTTCTCGAAATGTGCTGCTCAGAAATGGTTCGCTCGCTTTCATTCTCGAAATTTTAATGTGAAAGATGAGTCACGCTCTGGTCGTCCAATCACTGGAAAAGCTGATGAAACTCTTAAAAAAGTCCAGCAAGATAAGCATATCAGCAGTGTCGATAATGGTATTTAGCTAGGCATTGACCACAAAACTGTTTTAAACCAGCTGTTTTAAAGCTTGATACATGGATTCGTCAATAGTTGAGTGAGAAAAACATGATATACAGAAATAACATCTGCGATGCGCTGCTGAAACGCAATAAAATCGAGCCTTTTTCGAAACTTCTCATAACCAGTGATGTATGCTAATCGGAAGCGTCAAAAATCTTGGGCAAGGGATGGAGAGCAGTCACAAACGTTTGCAAAGCCAGGATTGACGCTGAAAAAAGTGATGCTGTGTGTATGGTGGAACTGGAAGGGAATCGTTCACCATGAGCTACTTCCAGTTGGACAAAAAATTGATTCTCAACTCTATTGTGTAAAGAAAATTTAATAATTAAAATTATGTTACATAACAAGGCCGGTTAGTTCACTGTACATACATATGATAAACGGAAATGATATATACATATGTACACTCGCAGTAGCGCACGGTTTCACCATTACCGCTGTCTCTTTCTGTCACACGGATTTGATTTGTTCACAACAGTGAACATCGAGAACAAACTCAATACGCGGCGTACAAATATAAAAGACGGCACTACACAGAAAACAACGAAATTCGTGTCCGGACCACCAAGCAGGGAACACTAAGCTGCTGAGCAGATTCTAGCTAGCAACACCGAGCAGCAACGACAACATCGACAGCAAAGGCAACCATCGACCTCAGCAGAACTACAACGTCGAGCCTACAACGACAATAACGCCAACACTGACGTCGAAGTCAACAACAACCGCCGCAGAGCTGCATCGACAACCAGCCGCAGCAGTACAGTGTAAAGGTTTCTCTGCTGCGCGGGTTACGACTCCCCGCCCATCGTAAAACTTCTCTGCCGCTTTCAAAAGAAACCTGTGAAAACCACTTGATGCAGTTTTCCAACCAGAAGTTCTTCATCGATGGCATCATGGCTCTACTAGAAAAATGGCGAAATATTAAGAAAACCAGTTGAATTTTACTAAAAAAACGCCACGAAGTTTTTCCCAGACCCAATATGTATGTACTACATATAAATATAAAGAAAAATTATTAAAAAACATATAAAAGCTTACGTCTGGTGAAGATCCCGCCATGTTATCTGTAAATATTGAATGTCTTTTAATATTTATCTTAAAATTAACGTATTTATTTTTACGGTGTGTTATACACATGTATATGCATATATATGTATGCATATATGTATATACATATGTATATATTTTACAATATGTACATATATAAAAAAGTTTGTTTATTTATTTATTTGTAAAAAAACAAAGAACATAGTTCACTAAGACATCCTTATATAGACATCCTTACACAGCAATTGCATTGTAAATTAATCATTATCATCAGTACAACCAAAATATAATATAATATATTCAGACCATGAAACTTTTATAACTATTTTCAAAAAAGTCATGTTTATAACTCTTA
Organism: Myopa tessellatipennis; assembly: GCA_943737955.2. NCBI lineage: Eukaryota > Metazoa > Arthropoda > Insecta > Diptera > Conopidae > Myopa > Myopa tessellatipennis. Next base: position 18,717,257 of record OX031315.1, read on the forward strand.
CAAATGACTTAAATATAAAAGCCATACCCATAACTCTTATTGAAGATTTTTATTTTTAAAAGTCATTGAAAAAATTGGATGGCTTGGAAATTGGAAATTGAATGGCGTTTATTTTTAAAAGTTTTCAAGAGTTGTTCTGCTGACTTTTTTGAAATAAAAATTCTTTTTAAAAGTTTCTTGAAGAAAATGTGGACTGTGTCGAAGAAAATCACCACACACTATGTGGTAATCAGAATGGGTAATTTTGCAAATAAGGTCAGCAAAGTATACATCAAGGCTGCTACTACAGCGATTGTAGACACAAGAGACAATTATTTTACACCTATTAATATTATAGATATTTCAATATTTACAAATTCAACCGGAAACGTTGAATTTCCGCCTAAGGAAACGTTATTTTGTAAAAATGTTTTTGCTTGATGCGAAAAAAGGTTGAATTTTATTTGCAAAAGGGTGAACTTAAAGTAGAAAACCTGCACAGAACTTCATAGCGAAGTTATTTAAGTTAATTTTTAAATAAATTCTGACTAACACTCCTTCATATTTTTCTCAAAATTTCAAGTTTCAAATTTATTTCCTCAAAAGCCGTATGGAGGCCGAATTTAAGGAGGATATTGCTTTCAAAAACTAAAAGTATCTCATGCAAAATATGCTGTATATGCTACCTATATCAATTATATAGTCATTCCAAGACGTCGTGCACAGCTATATTTCAGCATTTCGTGTACAGCAGATAATTTTATGTTTACATAAACTTCAATTCTGTTTGTATCGTAAATTTAAATTGTGCCTAAGTTGTGTCGTAATGACTTGCTAGACCTGTAAACTTCTAAAAAGGTTTCCAGGTAATTTTGATGCTGTGCAGAAGATAAACAATAATTTTGTGTACGGTTAGACGCAAAAGGCTCATTAATGATATAGTTTGGATAATATAAATGAAAATATATCTGCTTAGCCCACATATGCACCCAAACGTCGTTGTTAAACTTATAGCGAATTCCAACCAATCCATATACCAGCCTATAATTTAATATATCCATATTTTTATATTGTAAATATAAGGATAATGTAAAATCTTGAATAGATAATCTTTTAGTGAAGCAATTCGGATTTTCAATTACTTATTAGACTTCTAATACGTTTCATACATTTGAAGGCGTAATAATTACCATGCCCATCTATGCTGGAGTTGTCATAATTCTTCACATTTGCCGTTGATGAAGAATCCAATCCCACAGAGCTGATTCCTTCTACAGATTCCATCACTCCTCTATCTAGCTAAATGAAACATAAATGCAAAATACATAACATATGGCATTGTAACCAGAATCTTACCCTTAAGATACGAACTTTGCGTTAAGTGAAAGAATCTGTCAATTTCCTTTTGTTTATTTTCAAAGGATGTTTGTAAATATCCAAAACTTATTTAATTACACGAGTGTATTTGTGTTTATTTTAAAAATAGACATAAAATTCTGAGTATGTGTCTATTTCCTACGACGACTTCACGTTTGCCATCGTTTTCCATAGACACCACTAAAAGTTTTTTAATCTTTATTAGTAGATCTACTACAAATTTATTGATTTTTCTCATATGTATTAAGTGTGCATGTACAGTGTCATTGTTGTTATTTATACTCTGTTATATTAACATAAAACGAGGAATATTTGGAATATTACTGGAATGAACAACCTAACGGGTAACTCTAATGCTGTAGTTAAACACTGCTGCTTTTGTGTTTAGTACATATGAAAGATATTGTAATACTACTGTAATATTGTAATGCTACTGTAATACAATATTGTTTATAATAATATAATAATAACAAATATTTAAAACTGCCAAGTTTAGAATTCTTAATATTTTTGGCTGCTAGAACTCTCGTTAAAGATAAGATACTTTAAGACGTGATTTTAAGAGAGTATTTTGTGATTTGAAGAGAATTTTATTGTGCTATTATTGTGTCTAACCATTACCAGGGGCATTGCCATAGTGAACATTTTTATTCCCTGAACACGGCACGAAACCGCCTAGCTTGTCTGTTGATCGGCGATCGGTTATAATTAACAGGTTAACTCTCTCCCTAGGGAAAGCGAGGTTCGGTGGTACCGAATTCACACTTTATTATCGGCAAGATTTCTAGGATTGAATCTGCCGGTACTCTGGTTTGAAGAGACCTGGAAGACCAGGCAATCGAAATATAGATATTATAGGAACGTGTATGCTCTGCCGGTGTCTCAAAATCCGGTTAATACTATCCATAAAAGATCCAAAATATGAAAGTTAATAAGGCTTTAAGATAATTATCTTAAACATTATAATGTACGAGTATATATATTCAAACCGAGGTGTACGTTACTTTAGAAGCTCTATAGAAAAAAGATTCTATAATATCATAGAAAATCATAATTGTTTTCTACTAATTAATTGTATGATTCTCAGTCATACACAGCAATTCTATAATAATATGAATTTGAAATCTATGATTTGTAAAATGGTTCAGTCATAGTTTACACAAATCCTTTCCTTATTTTATAAAATACAAGTAGACAAATGAAGAACAGTTTTCAATGAATAATGAAATCTAAGTGAGGATGATAAAGAATGTGTTCTATGTTTTCAAAATTCAAAACTTTAAAAAACCATGAAACAATTCAATAATTCAACATCGAAAAGTTTTAGAAATCATTGAATTCATTTTACAAATTAAAGACTTTAATTATATGAAATACAATGCTGAAATTGCATTTTCAAAGAATCACGTTCTTTGTTATTATTGACACAATTACGAAATTCATTGAAATAAAACTGTATTAATACAAACAAATAAAATATCATTGTTTTATTTTAAATTAGCTTTTATTTTTATAAAAAACTCTTTAATAATATAACACAAAATTACATAAAAGGTAAACTTAATTTTATGCAATAGGTACATAGTCTCATTATGTTCATATATATATCAAAATTTTTCGAATACATGCTTTTTTTTATATATAGCTTTGGAGGTGTTCATTGAAACTTTTAACATTTAAGAGTTCAGTGATAAAATAAATTTCCTCACTTACTGTCATAATTATAAACTGTATAACATAAAAACTGATTTCATTATTACTTGAAACTACCAGTATATTATTTAGACAAAACTTTATGCCAATAATTTCTATTAATTTTAATGAGAACAAATTTTTCAAACTACCGATATGTTTCTTAATAATTTCTTTCACTTTAGGATTATGAGTAATAATATCTATCTTTGACTTAGATAAAAAAGAGTTCTTTGATTCAGCATACATATTCATTGCCTGTTGATAATTTAATTTAACGCCTAAACTATGCAATATGTTCTTTCTAGAACAACACATGTGAGAGGGTATAATATCTGCAAGCCCATTTGCCTTTGCTTGCGCGAGTTGAGGATAGGTATGTTTCCTGTAAAATAATCTTTGAAATTATGTTGTTTAATTCGATGAATACTATGATCTCACCTTCCTTTCGTTCGGAAATAGATGCATTATCTGTGCAACGGCTTCTTGGTAATCGGCAGCCAAGACTTGATGCTTTTTTCCAATCCAGTAGTGTGCTATAATCGTGCATAAATCGTTTCGGTTTGTATGTGACAAGCTGTTCGTTGCTTTCAATTGAGATTTTAAAACTTTCCCTAAGAGTGAACTCTCAATAACCATTTCCAAATTCTAGAATGCAGATATAAATAGATAATTAATTTTGATTTACTAAATAAACTCGTTCCAGGCGTAATGAAAATACATACAAAATTTTGCAAATTATGCGATGTCGACAGAGAAACGCTTACAGATGGTGACGACCTTGGTGAATTTGAACTTAACAACCAATCTGAAATATCCGTGGTAGATTTCGACATGATTTAGTGTATCGGCTAATTGTGTAAAAAATCCCTAACCAAAAAAATATATTATATAATATTACAAAATTCAAATAACTACTACACTGTAGTATCTTATTACTTACTTTTTCACGATGCCATTCCGTAATTCGTGCGCGAAATTTTATTCTCAAACCGAGACAGTATTCGGGAATTAATACGTTTATATCCTCCGTTGTAATATATCTTAAACATTCCAAGTCAATACCTTTTTCGTAAAATGACTGCTTTAAGAAAGGAAAGCCCCATTTGTCGAGTAATTCTTGTACTTCTTAAATGCTTTCATCGACGTTCTCAACCACAATTATAGTAGTTGACTACAGTAAAAATTAATGCTTGTTATATTTATATATCACTGAGATCACTTGCATTATCACTTGCATTTATTTATTAAAACTCACGTTGCAAAATTCAGTACTTCCATCCATTAAATTAAAGTAAATTAACAATTAATACTCCTAAGAATATAAGAAACGACGCGATGAAATGAAACCACAAGTAAAGAATGACGAAAAAATGTGTATGCTTCTGTGCTCTGTTCATAACGGGATTAAATGTCAAAACACATAAATTTAAGAAAGATGTAAACAAAACAATGAATGTTTTCTTTGTTTTTTACTTTATTTTCACTATTCAGTTCTTGATGTAGGTGTAAGCATGTATAAATAAAGCTACACACCACACGAAAAATTTAGAGTAGGTAAATCATGGAAAGTTTTCTTCATTATTGCAAATTTAAGTTCGTTCTTTTTTGAGACAAGGAAATTTATTTTCATTGAATTCACATTTGTAAAATGATAGAATTGAAATATTTATGTCAAGGAATACATTATACAAGTTCATATAACTTATTCAACAAAAATTGGAATCTCGATCAAGGAACGCGAATTCTATGATTTATTGAATTCATTTTTCTCTGTATACAAGCTAGTGGATTCCATAAAGTTAACTATTTTCTCTAACATTTATTTAATTGTCAAATTTAAATTTAATTGCCACCTTAATTCTTAGCAAAAGATAAAGGTGGTTTTCATTTTGAAATCAGGGAAGGTGCTAGTAACATTTGTACTGTAGATATTGGTACTCAAGGCATACATCAATTTATAATCTGGGTAGATGGCATTAGAGGATGTAGTTCATGACATATTATACATTCATGATATAGCTTTCTTTAATATTTCTATGGAGATAATTCATATGGCATAATCTTGAGATCATTTGATATTTCGTAACAATCGTCAGTAATCAAAAATTTTATAACAATTGTCCTACCCTCTCCAGTGAAGACAATTGGCACACCACATCAGAGGTATTTTTAATTTTATCTAAATTATTTCAAATAATATGTTATTACAAGTTATCTTATACATATATAAAAATGAATTGTTGCTTGTTTGTCATCGCAACACCTGAATTTTTTTTAGATAACTTATACCATACCAATATACCATGGTATATTCGTACCAGTCCGTAGCAGGTTCGTACGAAAATGGCCAATGTTTGGAACCTACATATGAAGTCTAGGAAGTGAAATTTTATGTATTAGCATTATAATGCAGAGGTACACTCGGATTTTTGGAAAAGGCCATAGTTTGGAAGCCTTGAGGACAAAGAAGTTGAAATTTTGCAGGGGGATTAGCATTCCAATGTAGAGGTAGTCTAGAATCGGATTTCGGAAAAATCTGCACCTGAGTGTCCGAAAGGGGCGTGGCAAAAATTAAACTGGCCATAGTTTGGAAGCTAAGAGGACTAGGAAGGTGAAATATTGCAAGGGGATTAGCATTATAATGCAGAAGTGCACTAGGATCGGATTTTGGTAAAATCTGACCCCAAGTGTCCCAATGTCCCAACTTGTCATAACAGATAACGGCAGCCAATTCGCGAGCATCGAATTTCAGAAGTTTCTTCTAGAAATGGGTATTAAACAACATTTTACGGTACTATACACCCCACAAGAGAACCTGACAGAACGGGCCAACAGAGCAGTGAAGACGATGATAGCACAACTCGCCGACAATCACCATAGAAATTGGGACGAAATGCTGCCCGAAATAACACTGGCAATAAACAGCAGAGTTTCTAAAATGACAGACTATAGCTCAGCCTTTGTCACTCAGGGACGGGAATTACTCCTCCCTAAGTCATTATTCGACGAAGTAACTCCCGGTACTGGTCAAACACCACACACGCTTGAAGAAAAATTGACAAAATTGAACGACGTACACGCAATCGTAGGACAAAACATATAACGAGAAGCGAAGGACCAAGTCGCCACTACAACTTACGCCGCCGTCCATGGAGCCCTAAGCTGGGACAACAAGTCCTGGTGAAACAACATCACCTATCGAAGGCAGTGGACCACTTTGCAGCGAAGCTGGCTCCACGATACGACCGACCGTAGCGCGTAACCAAATTTGTGTCACCGGTAATAGTGAACCTCAAAAGAGAAGGCAAGACGCGCACACGCAGAGCCCACGTCAGCGAATTCAAAGAGTTCCATCACAACGAAGACTAAAGCGATAAAATCTCAATACAACTTTAAAACCAAAGATGAATTTAGGATAAAACAACATCCCCATAACTCCAAAACCAGAAAACATTTGACCCCCGCAAAGGTAACTGTGCAAAGGTAACTAAGCACAAAACAAAATGGAAGCAGAAAACAACATCCCCAGAATTAGAAAAGCAGAAATACCCTGGATTTACGTTGTATGTAGGAAAGGCACCGAGACAACAATAACGACACACAGCAAATCGAACCGAGGTTCGGAAGGGAAATATCCAACAACACACGTACGTAATAAACCGGTAAAAGTCAGCGAGTTTTGGGAAACTCTACAACAATATTCAAATCTCTTGGGAATTCTACAACAATAAAGACAGCACAAAAGTTAGCAAATTATAGAAGAGAACTATATAGCAACAAACATACGTAGACAGGACCGAGATGCAAAAACTAATTTTTAAGGAAAGCTGCGCCGGTAAAAGTCAGCGAGTTTTAGAAATCAATTCTACAAACAAGACAACACCCACAAAAGGAAGCAAATTATCAACGAAGTGGTCATCGTAATGGACGAGGAAATGTACACTGAAATCTTGAAGATATGTACGATGGAAACGATGAACAGGACAATGAATCGGAACAGGAGGTACAAAGGGACAAAAAGGAACTGATCACGTTGGAAGACAAGATTCAACTCACCGACCAAATGCTAACGGTGACACAGCACGTGTATATACATACTAAATACATACACGAAGGCGAAGGCGAGACTTAAGAAGAATGGATGGCCGGATACCTCGAAATCCTCAAGACCATGGTCTTGTTCCCCTGCAGGGAACAACAGCTACACATGGAGAAACAAATTAACGACCAACACCAAGAAAATTTACAACAACTGCAGGACAAGAAAGAGAAAGAGAAGAGGACAAGTAAGTTGAGAAAACCAAACAACAAGAACAAGAAATAGAAAACCGGCAAGTGAAAATGGAGATGACGACGAGTGAAACGCGGAACGGCCCAAAGTGGCCTGGCCTGGCCGGCCGAAGGTCATATATCCTACACACGTTTACTTAAAAATTAGGCGTGGCAATGGTCTAATTTTTTTCCTTTTCAATCTCAAATAGCCTGTGATGACAGAATATTCGTGCCAAATTTGATGAAAATATCTGGACAAAATTTCAACCGCAAATTCGTCCTACAAGCTGAGAAATTTATCTATAAGCATGGATGAATTTATATTCACTATAAAAAGTAGGCGTGGTAATGATCCGATTTTGCCCATTTTCAATACCAATGAGTTTCTAATGATAGACAATATGCCAAGTTTGATGAAGATATCTCTATTCGTTCTCTTGTAATCGTGATTTCCACAGACAGACAGACAGACGGACGGACATGGCTAAATCGACTCAGGAGGTGATGCTGATCAAGAATTTATATATGGAATATATACCTTTCTATACCTGTCACGCCTCCTTTAATGCGTTACAAACGGAAGCAGTAAGTGACCCTACATTACTTCGTGTGTAGGGTATAAAAATGTGATTTAATGTAAATACTTTAATCTAATGATAATTTTTTTTTGTAAGACTCATTAATCATTAATTTTTTGTAACAGGGTGTCCAAGAGATTGCATGAGGCTTATAATCTCCCTCTTTCCCTGAGTATTGCCGAACCGAGCATCCCAGGCAGACTCGACTCTACCTGTAATTACACAATTGCATTTACCTTCACCCATTGGTAATTGACCGATTCTGTTTAGTCGCGATACTTACCTGCTCACACAAAGAATGTCTGTGCGAAGTTTCATTCTGATAGCGCTACTCGTTTTCGCTAACTTGCGTTTTCAAGGACAGATAGACATATAGACAGACGGATATACTATATATACTATATATACTATATTTACTCTATATACTTATATTGACATGAACCTGCCTTGAAAATGCTTTTTCTCATGATGTGGCATCACATTTGTAGTTAACTCAAGCGACAGCCAACGATTCCATCCAGGCGAAAAATTGAGCGATATGGACTCGCTAAATGTGGACTCGCTAAACCTAAAGAAAACCTCATCTCGAAGGTACCTCTCGACCGAAGGCATTATGCCGGTCTTAATTCATCCATTGATTGGTACCAATTTAAAAGACTTGGTTAGTCGAAACTCAACCAGCGTGACTTTGGCCCCTATGGACCGCGCACATTGTTGAGGGTACATTTTAGTCTGAGACAGCGGACTTGATAATGAAATTTGAGCTCAAAATTCACTCTACAAACTAAGATATTAAGCTATAAGAATTCATATTCACTATAAGAAGTAGGTGTGGCACTGGTCAGATTTTCCCATTTTCAATCCCGAACAGCCTTTGATATCACAGAATATTCGTGCCAAATTGCATGGCCAATTATTATTTTGTGACAGACAGATCGACGGACAGGGCTAAATCGGTTCAGGAGGTGATCAGGAATATTATATACGAGTATTGTATACTTTTTTATTACAACTACGCTACCTTTACTACGTTACAAATGGTAAAACAAAGTTATACTTATCCCTAAGAATAAGATATTGACATTTTGGTTAATTTAACTTTAACCAATTCATAAGAAGACTGCATTCATTAAGATTGATCGAAGAGAATGGATCAGAGAGTGGAATGGAGAATTCCTAGAATTCAATAAGTCAATACTTGATTTTCAAAACTGCCGCTCCCGAAATTGTGCCGCACGGGGTGGACTGCCACTCCCGCCCCACCCTAACTACGCCACTGTATTTATGCCCGTCTATGATTAAATGTGATTATAAGGTAAATTTCCTTATAATCACATATTCCTCTATTTTCAGTTTTTATTTCACTCTATAATGTTATTATTATGCAATGAAAAATCGAAATAAATTAAAAGTTTAAGTAAATAAAACTATTTCGTTCAATTAAATTTTTTCCAAACTTTTAGGGGTAGGGTATCCTGATTCGGCCCGGCCGACTATAGCACTCTTACTGGTTATATAACATTTTATTATAGTAAAATAAAATTGACGGCGGTTTTATGAGTTTTTTTTGCATAAATTATTTTTCTAATATAAAAAATATTCTATAAATTACGGAATTAATATGTAACTTTATGCAGGACAGTTTACCGTACAGAATTTGAACAAGATTGGGAATCACTGCGTTAATTAATTTAATTTAAAGTTTAAACCTAATTACACAGACATTAAAAAATGTAATACTCAGTTAAATCGATAATCAATATTTCGCTTTCATTCTTCTCTTTCATAAAATTCTTTCATTCATTTCTAATTAGTTTAAACGCAGATCCCGTTCAAGTCGGTTGCAATTGCAAATATTTACGGTGTTCGTTTCGTTTTTATTTTAGTATTGTATTTTATATTAATAAAAATGGTACAGCTAAATTCCGGAAAAGGTAATCATCTATTATTACTAAGGATAATACAAATAAACATAAAAATCAATGGTAGGACATAACTAAAATCTTGAATTAATTGGTATTCCAATTAATGTAATATATGGATTTGCACAAAGTCAAACTTGTGTCAGTCCGCTAAGAATTTCAGAATTTTTGTATTATTCGTGTCATGACCCAGCGGTTAAAACATAACGTATATATTGGGTTGGCCACCGGCTGATTTCATTTAAATTGAATAATTATTTTAAAAATAATGAAATTAATTAACTAAAATTGAATTTAATTATTCAAAAATGAAACAACCCTTTATATGTACATACATACATGTATGTATATGGTACAAGTATGTGTATAAAAATTCACGTTCGGACGAAACGTGCAAATAAACTATTTATTTATGTACATGTCCAATGTTACATAATTGCTTTTGTTATTAATTAATTGAAATTAATTGCTAACAAAACACCCAAAATTCTCAATCATTGCAAAATATATCAAAAATAGGTGGAAGAAATTCTTGGATAATCTACAAAGAAATTACTTCAAGAAAGAAGATTTCACGACTGAGCCATTATCAATAGTGCATATAAATTCAATATTCAACATTTAACTATTAGTCGGCGTGGTCCGCGCTATGTCGTATATCCTATATTACAACGACAAACCTAATCCAAACAGTACACATAATATTAATACTGTATTATCATTCACGAATGGCAATGGTCCACCCACTTCAATATAACAAAACTTAAACCCGCTTTTAAAAGTTCTTATTTAAAAGGTCACGAGGGTGTAGGGTCTAAAAATAAATATGTTTATAATAATAATAAATTAATTAAACATTTGTTTTGTGAAAAATAAGGCATCTTGAATCTCACGATTTTACCCTAATTTCAGAAAATATTATTAAAATTACACTTGACAAAAGTGGGAAGAAATCTTTTGGAATTTGCATAGTTAGAGGCATGGTAAGTCTCGGATTAGAAAGACTATAAGAATACGTTTTAATGTTTCTAACGATTCTTTTATGAGCAGGTGAAGGATTCTCCCAATTCAAAAACAACCGGCATCTTCATCAAAGGAATTGTTCCCCAAAGCCCTGGCCATCAATGTGGAAAACTGAAAGTAAAGTAATCTTTAAATAATGTGGGGAAAACAATAGAAACATGTGAAGTAAGCGGCAGATTTTCCTTTTCGCTTTACATGAACATCTGGGTTTTACATAAATACGTACACACATGGAATTGAAATACGTTTCAAACAGAACCTGTATAAAAAATTCTCACAAACATTTTTTTTATAATACTTACCTTTGTAGGAGGAGAGTCTGTTTTAAAAACAATTTTTCTTCGGTGGATATCTGCGTAACTACAAAGCGACAGCAACAACCAAGCTCTCTTTCGCGCTGCCAGAGCACAACGGGCAACATCGGCGGAAGTTTTTTTGTGAAGAAATCGTTTCTAAGTGAGCGTTTCTGTAGTGGGTCTTTTGGTTTGCTTTCTGAGAGTATGGCTACGTTTATGAATGTTGCGGGGTTTTCAGAAAAAGGAATGCAAGATTTTTAGAGAGAAAATGGGCGTTGCTGTTGCTGTCGGCAGCAAAAAATTCCCAAAACCATTTGCATCATTTCCTCTTTGCTGTCGCTCCTGCATTGTTGAGACACTCAGTACAGCGCAATTCCAATTTAATGTCTAAACTCTATCGGAATAAATGTTTGTTTTTAATCATAACCATTATATGTACATTAGAGAACTAAAACCCCTTAAACAAAGAAGAGTGTAAGTGGTGCTTATAGTATAGGTTCTACCCACACGATAAGTATGTAAAAAATTATAATTCACTAATACTAAAGTGAGGTATTCTTAGGTATTAGTGAGATATCAGTGTGTGGAGTCCAGAGTGTAAAGTAATCGCCAAGTAAATAAGTAAGAAAGCCGACTATATTGGTCATGATACTCTGCATTTGAAGAGGAATGTTTATTGAACTTATTCTTTGGTTATAGGTAGGAGACAGGATTTTATCACTCAACGGTAATGATGTAAGGAACGGTACTGAGCAAGCCGTAATAGATTTGATCAAGGATTCTGGTATGAAAATAGATTTAGAAATTCAAACTTTCGATCATGTAAGCATAATGTTTATGACAAATAATCCGGATAATACCACAACTTATTCCTATTTTATAGAGCGACCAAAATAAAATTGGACCCAAGGAAAACGAAACAATTAAAAACAGAGATAAGACTACACAAGGTAGATTTATTCATAGATGCACAATTATAGAAGTTTATTTAAACAGTTTTGTAATATTAATTGTAATTCTGATAAATATGAAAAATTTTCTGCTTTTGTTCGGTATAGTTAACAAGTTTGTTATTGTTTATCTGAAATAATTTTATGTGTTACGGCAGACTGCCCGATTACCAAAGTCTGTGAGCAACTTTTCCTTATAAGTGGGGCTTATCTATTCATTTTCCCATAAGAGAGCGTAAAAGTTCTTTAGTTATTTTATTTTCACGACCAGTGAGTAAAATTATGGAATCCATTGCTAAAGTGTGGGAACATTAAACAATTTTAGAACAAATCTAACTAGTGCTAAATTCAACTCAAAATAATCTCGTTTTTATTAATTCCTAAAGTAATTTATTAATACTTAAAGAAAATGATAAACTACACAACTCTAAGGATCTGATAAAAAATACATCAAGTACTTCGTCAATGTCAATGAATTCCAGTAGCAACTATGTTGATGAGGAAGACGACGAAGATACCCGTGATATGACTGGTCGAATTCGTACGGAGGCCGGATATGAGGTTAAGATGGTGGAATGATTATTATATATTATTCCAGTAAAAAAATCCCATTTATTCAGATTGATCGTGCTTCAGCTGGAAACTGCAAGCTTAATAAGTCTGAAAAAGAAAGAGACAAGGATACTGAAGATGAATTCGGTTATACTATGGGTTAGAGTTAATTTTCTATTTTGTACAGGTACACTAAAAATTATATTTTTAACTTTTAGCTAAAATTAAAAAGCGATACAACATGATGAAAGATGTAAGAAAAATCGAAACTCAGCGGCCCCCAAATGTACCTTTGGGTATAGCTCTTGCCGGTCACCGCGATCGTCAGAAGATGGGCTGCTTCGTTGCAGGTATACATCCAGATGGATTATTAGCTAGCAAAGATGTGGTACCGGGTGACGAAATTCTGGAAGTAAACGGAAAGGTTCTTCAAAGTCGTTGCCACCTGAACGCATCAGTTGTTTTTAAAAACATTGCGGAAGAAAAATTGGTTCTAATAACATCACGACGGAAAAATAATGACGAAGGGATTTCTGTAAAGCCAATTAAGAGATTTCCACGCACTGTTGATGATGTTAGTATATTAAAGTCCTTTAAGGCCTGATTATGCTTAACACATTCAAATGATATAAATATGTTTACACTATCACAGCCGTCCATTTAAGAAAGTCATAAGAACAGTCATATGAGTTATCATATAGTGTAAGGGCTTTTCAAACCAACTATGGTCGGTCGTAGTCGAAATTTCGACCAATAACTATTCCCATTTTTAATTAATTATTTTTTATTTTATTTTTTTATAAGCAACACCTCCTCTTTTCACGCAATCAACCCGATCGTCTTCGTAAGCATACGAGAAATCCCAGCAATAAAATCTTGCGTTTAAATTCTTTTTATGCTTAGCAACATATATTGGTAATCAATATTTATGTACTGAGAAGTAATGCAACGAGCATATAAGATTTGTAAAGGGATTTCATGAAACATTTGTTGGCGGCAACATCATGATTTCATGTGTGAAGATTAGGGCAGCTGCTAACCGTAGAAGCCGCTGACCCTAGAAGCATCAGCTTTGTAAAATAGAAAATCTAAGATAAAAACGAAGTTTTTCCATTGTACAAAACTTTTCATTCTTCTTTACGTGTTGTTAATTTCTGCACGTCGTCTTACATTGATTCTTTCATTTTAATGTTTAGGTTTTTGTGTTTAATCAAGTTTTTGCGAATGCTTGCAACTTTGCTGAAAAACATGTCATATATTTACAACTTTCTAATAGGTTCTAATAAAGAACTCTAAATTAAAGCAAATTCGTTATTAAAGTTTAAATTGTCCTTTATTTTAGTATTTTAATAAGAACTCGGAATGAGGCTAATTTAATTTGAAGTATTAATATTAAAGGTTCGAAAATTTCATTTACATTTTAATATAATTTAATTAAGCTTGTAAGCCGGTTGCTGAAGATTCCTTTTAAGAAACTTAATGTTAATAAGGACTAGAAACATATTAAATAAGAGGACTATTTTTTCAAAATTCTCTCATTCGTTTTAAGATTCTCCAATTTTATTATCATTTATTATTATTATCGAACTTTATAAACCGTTATAGAAGGAAACAGTCTGCAACAAGATTACAAACTTAATTAAATTAAACTAAAATGTAAATTAAATTTAATAACACTTATTCAAACGAAATTAAACTAATTTATGATTATTATTAAAATACAAAAATAAAGCACATTTTAAACTTTAGTAACTATTTTGTTCCTTTATTGATTTATTTGTTAAAATCTATTACAAAATACATGGCTTGTTTTTCATTAAAGTGACAAACATTTGCAAATATTTGATTCAGCACAAAAACCTAAACATCAAAATGCAAAATTCAGTGTAAGATGACGAATGCTCCTCTCAATTGGTGAGCAAGCTAAAAAAAATGTCCGTCCGCGTGTCCACGTACAGTGTATCTGAATTTTATGGTGAAATTGTTTCCTTGTTACTGTTGAAAATGTTTTGTAAAGCAACTTAATATTCATCTACTTGTACATTGTTTATTATCGTCATTGTTTATAACTTCTAATGAATATTTTTTACTTACATCAAGCAAGTCTCGTTTCTTTTATCTTCGTATGTGGAAGAAGAATTAACTAGAGGCCAAGAATTCCAACAGATTATGGGCCCAAGTTCAACGTATGGATCAGTGAATCTGGAAAGTAATTAAATAAAGAACAGTAAAGAAATAGTTTATTGGAATGAGTATGTCTCTGTACCAAATTAAAAAACTCGTTGAAGGCAACTTAACCTCTTGGTGTCTCCAAATGATGAGTAGCGGCAAGGAGAAAAAGGAGAGTTGCGAGCCTGAAGCAGAAACAGAGATATAGAATAAGAAAGATGAAAAAGCTTAACACATTTAATGGTGTTTTGGAAAAGTTAGCTGAAATTGGTGTTATTTTGCCAGATGAATTGGAGATTACCATACTACAATTAAGTTTGCCGAAGTCGTACGAGAATCTTGTCATGGCCATAGAAACTCGTGATGAATTGCCCCCACTTAATGCATTGCAGGTCAACATTATCGAGGAATATGACAGGAGAGAGAGTCACAGTGGAACTACTTCAAGTGATACAGAAGGACAGCAGGCTTTTCTCGCGCGTTCTTCTGGGAAAACTAAGAATGTGTTCAATAAGAAGAATTTGGCAAATGTTATAACCATTTCGCAGCAAAGTGCAGAGAGCCAAAAAGGCAGCAGCAAAATCCATGCTCATCGCAAAATCTTAGGCAGCAACAGAATCAAGAATGCATTGTGGAGCAGGTATGAAAACGACAGATATCACGCCAAAATTGGTGCAACCTCACATATGTGCTGCGAACGCCAGATCAAGCCAGATCAATTCATACCATTACTTCGAAGCTACTGTTACATGTACATATGAAGCTACTGTTACATGTATCATATGTACATATGATTGGAGCTTATACATTCAGATGTATGCGGACCAAGGTCTCGAGGAGCCATATGGGGCAGAAGCTGTAGCAACTGCAACATATGTAAAAAATAGAGCTACTACAAGAGCCTTAGATGGCAGAATACCTCACGAAGTGTGGACAGGAAGCAAGGCATCAGTGAGCCATTTAAAAGTTTTTGGATCAGTTGCAATAGCACTAGATAAAACGCAGAAATGTAAGTTCCAAGCCAAAGGAAAGGAATATAAAATGGTTGGATACCCTTATACCTCTAAAGCATATCGCTTATTTGACCCAATTGCACGTAAAGTTATCTTAAGTAGAGACGTATATTTCATTGAAATTGGTTTCTCGCATGAGAACCGAGAAGTTAATGATGCTAAATTTAGTCACAAATCAGTTGTGTACTGATGAAGAATAATGTATTGAAACTGTTAGTGCAAGTAACACCTGTACAAATAATATCATTGAGGCATCGATGGAGAAGGAGTACAAGGCACTCCTTAGTAATAAAACATGGGAATAAACATGGTTGATTTGCCAAGGGGTGAAAACCCGGTTGTAAGTGGGTCTTCAACCTAAAAAAGGATGAAGATGGAAATATTAGATCTTTCAAATTCAGACTGGTGGCGGAAAGGGTGTAGTCAGCAATATGCTATAAATTACACGGAGACATTCTCGCCAGTTGTTCGATATGCAACCATTCGTATTGTAATTAGCGGCTGAATATCAACTGCATCTTCAACAAATGGATGTCTCAATTGCAAACCTAAATGGTGATCTTCATGATGCGGTGAAATACGGTGATCTTCATGAAGCAACCAGAAATTTTTATTGACGAGCGATGTCCCGATCGTGTACTACATCTAAGAAAGTCTCTTTATGGGCTTAAGCAGTCAGTCAGTCATTTTACTTGCAAAATATTCAATATTGTGCAACTATATGACATAAGAAACTGTCCCCTGTGCTTTTTTACGTTTTTAAAAATCATATTTCTGGCTTATTTGCTATGAAGAAGAACAAGATTTGCATTCCTTTCTCAAAAAATTGTTTGAATTTTGTAAACAAACCCCCGAGTTGTCAAAATTCACTACCGAGTTGTCAAAACTGCTTGCGTTTTGTTTTTGTAATCACCAACACATTCAAAGCGAAAAAGAGTTTCCAATCTTCTAGTCTTTACTGAAAGCCAACAAGAATACAGACACAAAGAATACATACAGAATACAGAATAGTTTTGTACTATGAAAAAAATTCTTCGGTTTTATCTTCGGAAAATATTTTCATCTTCGATTTGCGAACAACGAGCATATTTTAATGGAGATAAAAACGTTTCGATTCTTTTTTTTTCATTAGAGAAGAACAATACCTAAAAACTGGTATATGTTTAATAAAAATTTAATAGAATAAATATATGAATATGTGAATATAAAAACTTTTAGATATCATAGAAATGTGAAAATAATTTTTTTTGAAATATGATTTTTCGTATTCATCGTATTTCGTATGTAAGAATATTTTATTTATAAAATTTATTTTCAGACAAAATACCTTTTCGAACAGTTCCCGACTGCACGCTCGGTACTAGTAAAAAAAGAAGGTTTTCTTGGAATAATGATCCTCTATGGAAAACATGTTGAGGTTGGAAACGGAATCTTTATATCTGATTTACGAGAGGAGTCCAATGCTGCTGCGGTAAATGAAAATATTAATTGAACGGCTTGTGGTCAAACATTTATTGAGGAATACGAAATGTTTAATATAACACAAAACCCGTATTAAACGATTTATTTAATATTTTGATCGTAATTATTAATATCTATATACATACATATTAATTAATCGAAAAAGTGCAAACACTGCTTATAAGTTTACCTATCGATGTTCAAGCGATCAATATTATTAAACGGTTTTAGGATTACCTTCCCAAAGCTTTCCAATGCTCTTAAATTTAACCAAATATAATTGTTATACTGTAACGAAGCTATGGCTAGTGTATTCTTACCCGCCTGGGCTTTGTAAAAATGTATTTGTTTATTGTTCGGTGTATATTTCCAAAGCCTAGAGCTCATTTGTTCCGCAATAGTTTAAATATTTTATTCTTTAACTGTTGAGATAATCCACGTCGAAAATTGTAAAAAATTATCGCACGAAAATGTTCACGAGTTAACTTAACTTTTTTCGGCCGAGATAAATTTTTCGCGTCACTGTAAATAATACAAATAGCGTCTTTACGATCAAAATACAGTATACTGTTTGAATTCAATTTGTTTTTGTGGTAGGACCATTTAAGGGAGTATAATATGACTACTAAATGAACAAATGTTCACTTTTGTCTTTGTAGCTTGCTATAATATATTCACCGTAAACCCTAGTAAAATTTATTATACAAAATAACAGGCAGAATTTATTAACAGGATTTAATAGCAGATATTTAATACATACTATATCAGAACAAAGTTTATTTGCTTCTCATTCGAATAAACTCCGATTACAGGGTTAGGCGATTGAACTGTTACCTATTCAAACCACCATATTTTTTTTGGTGAAATTATTTTTTATTGACTTAATTTACAAAAATGTGTGGAAATAATAAAAATTTTAGAATCCATTGACTTTAGCTCGATGTGGCCTTGACTATGGCCTTCAAACGGTTAAAGAATGAGTTGCATGCTGCACAAATATGATCTTGCCTGAATCATGCCTGAAATATGAATACCTGGTTGTGATTTTCCACTCAAATATAACGCAATCACACTATTACGTTTGACTTCCATTTCGAATAACTTTTGTTCTGTAAAACTTAGTCACAAATGCTTGTGGTAGCTTGTAAGCAATATAAATAGCTGTCATTGGTATGAATTTGACATAGTTGGCAATATCGCGTTGCCAACTTGATACAACAAATTGATAACACTTCAATAGCCTAACCCTGTATATGTAATTGTGGGCGATCCACGTACATCTCTAATGAAATAGTTAGCATTGAAGCTAGATGTTCCTGATTTAAATTTGTCTCAATAGCTTACTACAATTCCTTGTTATAGGCCTAAACCAAATTTTCAATTGGTTTTATTATAAAATTGAGGCGTGTCTGTCTAGCGCAAATACCTCAAATTTTGAAATTACTGAACACACCACCATCTTTAACAAGTTTTTACAAGACAAAATGCGATGGTATCTGGGTATCGGAACAGAATTAAACCACTTATCGGTGCACTACAGAATATTCCAATCTAGTGTGCTTATATTAATATTTAATTAGTTCGTACAAATGAGTACTTTTACATAAATCTTCCACCGCAGATTGGTTCTTCATTTACGAATATACATATGTAGTTGTTCTAAATTGCTTATTTATTTTATGTATTTATTTATTATGTTAAGAGTAATTTCAAAAATGTATTTTATTTGGTGTACTTGCTATATAACAGTGTATAACTTACGGATTATGTACATTTATAATTCTAATCTTGTTGGATGTTTTCCGAAATTAGGCTGGTATAAAAGTTGGAGATATGCTATTAGCGATTAATAAAGATATAACATTGGATTGCAATTACGATGAGGTAAATTGATAAAAACATTTGTACATTTGTATAGAATTTATAATAATTAACCAAAACAACATAAATGTTTTGAATGTTTTAAAAGCAGCGTATACTTTTTTAGGCTGTAGCTATGATAAAAAGGGCCGAAGGAATCGTTACAATGGTAGTTCTGAGCCTTAAGAGCGAGGAAGCCATACAAGCTGAGAAGGATGCTGCAGAGAAAAAAAAAGCAGGTATAAAAAGCACATATGTATATAAAAATATTATTCACATATGTATATTCGGTTCTAGAAGCAAAGGCAGAACTTGAAAAGCCTCAAGACCCCTCGATTGCAGAAATTAAGCCCAATAAAAAAATTTTGATTGAAGTCAATGTGGAAAAGAAACCTCTCGGCGTAATAGTTGTAGGAGGCAGGAATAATTATGTAAAGGTAATTTGCAACAATACGTAGTTAAAATGTTCAAATTTAAGTATTCATAAATATCAATATTAATAGACTGGGTGCATAATAGCACATATTTACCCAGATGGGGCATTGGCACAGGATAATCGTGTAAAAATATTTGATCATATAATTGAGGTTAATAGTTCACCAATGAATTGTTCGGAAATGACTACTCTGAAGGTGCATCAAAAATTTCATACTACTTATGAAAAGATAGTAACACTATTAGTCTATAGACCTGATCCTCCTGAAGTGGAGAGTTTTGGAATAGAATTTATGAGGAAACCTGGCAAAGATTTGGGCTTAACTCTGGCTCCAAACGACAAGGGTTGTACTATTTCAGATATAGTAAGTTTTAATATTTAATTCTAATTGACAAAATTATTTATTTTCTTAATGGAGGCATCCGCAGGGTATGCTGACATCGATAACAAGTTACAACGTGGGGACATCATAACTAAATTCAATGGAGAATCATTATTAAATGTATCATTTTCGGAATGTTTTGCCCTATTTAAAACGGCAACTGGCAAAATAGCTATGGAAATAACACGCCCTAAACCAGTTTGTCGCACGGAAGGAACTAAAGCATAGTTTTGTGAATTTCCAATAATGAAGTATGCAACTGTTACAGTGAACTGTACATATAGAAAATAAATACTAAAAATATACATAATTAAATTTCAATTATTAACATTAAATTCATTAACACAAACTTTGTGTTTTTGTGGTTGTTGACCGATTTTTTCCATTCGCAATGGCGAACTGTTCTATACAACAAACAATGTGTGTATATATATATATATATATATATATATATGTACTTTTATTTTTAAAAATTATTTTTAAGAGTTATTCATAAATTTTCGGTTACCGATGACAGCTGATATGTTCATAGTAAAGTGGGATTTTTTAGATGATATTTTTGTTGATTGCAGTGACTACTAAATTTCTTCTTAGTTCAAAAATGAACTCGTGAAAATTTTCATGCAATGATTTACTACGATTTTCGACGTCGATTATCTCAATAATAGTGCGTCGATCGGCGCAGTGCTTACTTCGGCGATGAAGAACCATCTAAAACCATTATACATATATCTCTAGTTTAGTGAAATAGAAGGACAAAATGACAGAAGGTCATTCCAAGTCAGGGTGCAGAAGCTGATCGCCATCTGCATGGCATCTTGCCAACCAGATCAACACTGAATATTAAGAGCCGTGTCAGTCGCCTCGGCATGATGGGTCGAAAAGAGAAGACCCTCTTTGTTAGAATTGGTTTGTGCCATTACTATATTTGCTTCTTTCACAGTGTGGTTTTTGATTTTTGAACATATAGGAATCTGTCATTACTATATTTGCTTGTTTCACAAGGTGGTTTTGCTTTTTAGACATATAGGATTTTGTCTGCTAAAAATGTGATTTTAGGGGTGTTGTCTATGGTGGCGTTTTAGGCTTTTAGACATATAGGTTTATATCCATACCGTAGTCCAGATGGTGCTTTGAAATTTACACGTAGGCTTGTGTCTGTGATATAGACTTATTGTATTCCGGTAAAGGGCGAAGCTAGAAGCACAGACAAATAATAATATATTCAAATATGTACATATGTTAGCACTATTTTATTGTATATATTTGATTATTATAAATATCTCTTTGAATAACATTTATAGTAATTTTGTCAATGTATAATTTTGGCATACCATGAAATTTGATTTGATTTTATGGAACTAGAAAGTATAAAAAACAAGATTGTGAAAAATTATTGAACGTCCTTTGAAATTATTGAATTACTATTTGAAATTAATATCGAAATCATTAGCGAAACTTTACTACGGGGTTAAGCGATTGAAGTGTTACCAAGTAGTTTCTGATTTTTTGCCAAGTAGTTCGTTGATGGTTTCCCAAGTCTTTTGTGTGTTATTCCTATACTCGTAGAATTTGTTCTTGTAATAATTATTTTTTGCATTCATTATTTTTGTATTACCAATATTTCGAAAGTTTTTATACCCCAGCTCTCTATTTTGGTCTTTGGGCTCGCATCTTTTATATGTATAGCTTATCTCGCAGTTTACAACTTTCTTTAATCTCATATGTTATCCATGGTTTATATGTTTGTTGTTTTTTTGGTGACTTTATTTACGTGAAAGTTGCTCTTTTTTGTGTATTGCTCTCTGTGGAATCTTTATTGAGGAGACAATAGAGTAGTGGTCGGAGATATCAGTTTGAACCACGGCTGCATATGTATATCCCATTCTCCATTCTCGTTAGTACGTGATCAATTCACGTGCTTGTTCCGTGTTTAATATCTACCCTCGTGCTTACGTTGAGACAGGTTTGCAGTCCATTAGCTGCTAACATCTCTTATAATTAGCATATCTTGCCCTTTCCTGATTTGGTTGATATTTTACTACAGCTCATCGATAAACATATTAATATTTAGACGGGGTCTATAGGTTGCACACAGAGTGATTATATAACTTTTCTTTTTGATATGTTAAAGATTCTCTTACATAAACTACTATTCCACCACGTCTACTACTCTTTCTGTTTAAATGTTCATCATTAAAGCCTTTAATGGAATATAGTTCAGTTTCGTTTTTTGAGATATTAGTTTCAACAACTTATATTATTTACTAGTGGTTGTTCTGTAACGGAATGTTATGGAAATGTTTTGTATGTACTTTTGACATTTCATCTTTTTTGGCGATAATATTGCCTTCTCTCACCCATTTATTGATGTCCTCAACAGTTCTGTTTTAGTTTTAGTCTGCCGTGCGTTTTTGGCATTAGTTATTTCTTTATTTTCAGAGTTGCCAACTTGACTACAATTGTTTTGTTTTTTGTTTTTATTCTATAAGCATCCGAAATATCATTTTCATCAATCTCGACCTTAGCAGCTTTACTAATGTTTATGACGATTCCTTTTATATTCTCAGCTACGGGCGCGTTTTGTATTTCAATATTTTTTTCACGTGACTGTTCAAATGCGTTGATCCTTTTTTCTAAACATGCGATACGTTCCTCTTTTTCCTGATTTTTAGTGGTTAGATAGCGACATAGTTACTACTTTTATTTCCGTAAAAGCGCTAGTCAGTTGACTTCTAAAATCTTCGCCTTTTAAAATTGATGGTGTATATTGAAGTGCCGTATACCAAACTGAAGGTAATGAATCGGCCCCTTCAAATTAATGGAAATTCTTATATATTATTCACGTATTTTGTCGTGTTCGTCCGTCGGTAACATAATGTTACTTAATAACTGTTGTAAAATAATGTTTAATAAGTGTTACTAATGAAATCGAGACTAATGGGCAATATTTCCATCATTTTGCTTCCATTAACTTTTTAGTGTTACTCGTATAACGTATTCAATTTGTTGATATGCCGACTAGAGCAGTGGCGTAGCTAAGACTCATGGTGCCCGGAGCGGCGCCGGGGCGGTTAATCCACTTGCCGCCCCAAAAATTCCTAGATTTTAAGAAGTCAGTACTTGATTTTCAAATGCTGCCCCCGAAATTGTGCCGCCCGGCGCGGTCAACGTACCTTAATGCATACAGTACACAAAACATGCTCAAATAACCTAAAATAAATAACAACAATAAAATAACATTCGACTTAATCTTTAATTCTGCTAGCACACAATGAGCGATCAAAGTACCGAAATGAATCATCTCTAAGATAAATGACATTTGTTTGTATGGCTTTCTGGATGTTAGACTCTAAATTTAAAAAATTCAAAAGAAATTTGAATTCAAAATTATATTATAATTATAAATAAATAAATATACAAATATAAACTATAATAGTATGCATACATAAAACACCTCTAAAACCATATTTTCAGCAAAGACACAATCCTATAGGGCAAAAAATGCAATAACCATCCTAAAACACCCCTGAAACTTTACTTTCAGCAAAGACACACAACCAATTATAGCAAAGACACACTCCTAAAGGCAGCTCCCAGTAGCTCCCACATTTCCTTTGTTCTCGAATCCCCTTATATATACTACTGTCCTGAAAGAAAAGGTACATATCTAATCAGAGTATTAACTTCCTTGTAGACAGTCAAGCTGCACTAAGAATTTTAGCATAGGTTGAGATGAAATCAAGTGCGTTTCTGAAGTGGAAGACCTGATCTCACACCGTGATCCTATGCTGGGTTCCCGGAAACCTGATCCTTCACTAGGGTTTGTATGTTTTCGAGTACGATGTTTTTTTGCCATTTGTTCTCATAGAATTTGTAAACTAATTTAGTTCTGATTTAAACCAACAAATTTAATTCAATTAGTTTAAACATTTCTCATAACAGTAAAAAAATTGCAACATGTTTAAATTTAATCACAGAATATACAGAGATTTATGGAATATAAGAATTATATGAAATCATGTAGAATATTCGAAGTAGCGTAGTATAAAGAATAATTTATTAGGTCAGATGATTCGTGAATTCATATCCTTAATTCAAAGCTAATATTAAGTAATATTACTAATATTACTTATCTTAAAACATTTACGACTATAGGTATGCTTAGTAAATCTGTATTTTTAAGGGACTGTTTGGAAATGACAATTTTCTGAGTCTGCGCAAAAAAAGAAATAGGAAAAATATCCAGTTCATGCATTGGTATATGGATACAGTACAACATTATTTATTCCACTTAGGCAGTTTTTCCTTATATTAACTGTTTTACTGATAACAATGTGCAATTAAAAATAATAAAATTATTTTCAAACAATTTCATTACCGAAAAAAATATGTAGTTTACAAAAAAAATATAAGAACTTCAATCGCTCGAAATAAGGAAATTAGCTTGCACAAGAAACTACATATTCTAGCATGGTACAGACAAGGAATAACAAAATATTTAAATAATATCTTGAAAATTAAAAAGTCCTCGATGGTTAAACAGGTGTGTTTTGTTATAGATATACATATATACCAAGGCATGTTTGGGCAAAAAGGAAATACGTTTTCTTGGGATTTTAAGAAGTAAATTGTTCTGCTTAACGCTCAATATACTGCTATACCTTTATCAATCCAAACTGCAGATGAGAAGACATAAATTTCACCAACAAACCTTGTTTAAACATGAAGCTGGCAAAAAATAACTCTTTTTGCATTTCAGTTTTGATTTGGATGAGCCTTCTTTCAGGTAAAGCTTCTTTCATCTGATGTGTATTTATCAATTACCAAACTTACTTTGATGAAATTTAAAATTGTAAGTATTATTATTTTTGGATAAAGCATTGTGGCAAATGGATTTAAAGCCAATTAAGTGAGCCAATTTAAATTTAAATCACGTTTTTGTTAAATCTTAGAGTCCATATTCCTTTAAAAGTAAAATAAATGAGTGAAGTTGCAATCAACAACTAAAATAAGAACAACGGTTTTAATCCTACAAATCCCATATGATAAAAGCTAAAGCTATATACAATATTTATGAATATTACAAGTACCAAGAAGAAATTCACCAAAACTTCGACAAGATAAAGTTTATAAAATAAAATTCCAGTATTACCAAAGCGGCAAAGCACTTATTCCCAGAAGTGCCACTAAATACAGTAATTTTTGGTCTAATATATTTCGTATACAGCTTTTCACTTTAAGTTAATCTTTTTGCAAATCAAATTCATTTTTTTAAAACCTGAATTCAACATTTGCAAATTAAATTCAACGTAACGCAATTTAAACTGAAAAACCTGTACAAATTTGCAATTGAGCTCTGACGAAGATATATAAAATAATTGTTATTGTAAAATTGGAAGGAATTTTTTTCTGCAATTAACTACCTAATAAAATTAAGGATTAATAATTGAAGAATTAACTGCTTTTAAGGTTTTAAATTTATCTATCAAACTATAAAAACAAATTATCCACAGCTACAAAAATTTATTACAAAGTACGTAAAATCGATGTATGTTATAATATATGTACATATCTCAAGAACCTTCCAATATAAGCGTAAATAATAATATATTATCATTATTATTATCCATGATACAATTTATTGATTCTCGGATATTTACAATATAGTATGTATTTTCGGGACAAAAAATGTATTAACTTAAAATAAACGCTATTGTAGAATTTAATATGTATTTAGAATATTTTTGAATCATATAACATCTGTGCAAGATAATTGATTTCGTGCTTTGCAACTCGGGAGTGAATTTTATCAACTCGGGAATTTCTTTACAAAATTCAGAAAAATATTTTGAAAGAGGAATGCAACTCTTGATATTCTTCATAGCAATAAGCCAGAAATGTGATTTTGATTTTCTTTTTTTTTGTCTTTAATTTAAATGCATGAACTTTGAACTTTTCTGTGTTTATCTAATTTTAATTTACATAAATGAATTGTGTGTTTATTTGTGTTAACTCTTTTTAACTTAATTAAAAGAAAAATTAAGAATTACCAAAACATTTATGTATTTTTACATTGCCTTTTAATATTTCCAAACCGCAAAGAAATCTTCAAAACCGAGACTACTCTTAACTGAAAATTTTTTTTTTTATAAATGTTTACTTAAAAACCAAAAAAATAATAAATAATAAATCTGTGTTGTTGATATCCCTGCCAATAACTCACACCCATAGTTTTGTATGGTATGGTAAAAACCCAAAACATAAGGGGGCCCAGCAAAGTCGGGCAACGGGCAAGCTAGTAATATATACTATTACTATAATATATGCTATAAGTCATTTAGATTTATGAGGAAAACTGGTTTTTGTCACTAATTATCCCCTTTTTTCATACAGATATATCTTATATCCGAACATGCTGTGAACTGACACATTAATTGAAACATTACTTTTCATTGTTATATTCATTATTATAATTAAATTATAATTGTCCTGTATGTATGTATGTTAAATATTCGACTTTTCGTACATAGTTATAAATTCTGTACGAATAACGAATTTGAAAGTTCCACAAATCTACACATTGGATCGATATTCTGAAACTGAACGTCTTGTCCTCGATTGCGAGTATGAAGTCGGTCCACGTGAGAAGGGGTTCGTTTTAAAGTGGCTTTTCAATAATCACTCAATTTATCAATGGATACCATCAGTTAAAGGATTTGCAATGGTATATGAAAACGTATTAATAAGTGCAATACTTTTTAAAATGTGGTTTTTATTTTTGCAGGGATTCATGAAATCTAAAATCGATACCACGATATTTACAATGGAAAATAGTCCAGGTGGTATTTCCATAAATAATCCAGATTGGAATATGACGGGCGAATATACGTGCTCCGTTCAAACATTTGAATCAACAGACAAAAAAAGTGCCAGATTACAGATCATTGGTACGTATGTATGTACGTATGAGCGTGTACATACACGCTATGTGAGCGTTGTATAATTATTAAAACAAAAACAAATTAACGATTAATTAATGCAACTGCATTCATTTATCATATAATGTATATACATGCATATAAATATGTATTTATATGGAATGTATATATATATAAATATAAATATGTATATATATGGCTGATGGTCAGACGAAGGCCATGATATGTAGCAGACAAAAATATGCTTCACCCATAGTTTTAATTTCAAACCAGAAAGAGTGTTATATTCAGACTGCCCGAAACTGATAATCTACACCCTCATTCACTCTGGTGAAGCATCCTGAGAAATTTTAGATGCTAAGAATAAAATAAAATAATAATAAAATAAATCCTCATACACCTTACAGTCCGTATTTGTTGGGATCCTTAGCAATTTGCAACCTCGTCATCTCAGGTCGTATGTGACATCGAACCGCATAGCCCTGTGGTCTAACATGGTCAGCCTGTCCTGGACCCTCCAGTCCAACAATTGTTCCGAGGCAGGGTTAGGTCAATAACTTCACTTCTGTTCGCATTGACAGAATTAGGTTCAGACCAACATAAATTGGTTCTCACAAATTCTAGAAGATTCTCTCCTCTGCAGTTATTGTCGGAGCTACCCCACATGGTGCTGTGGGAGTTAGCATAACCTATAATACCATGCACCTATAATACCATGCACCAGTGACTGTAAATTGTAATGCAAATTATAATAAGGGCTTTAAAAATAGTAATAACTACAAGTAATCCAGCTAAAACACCAAAATTCGATTTTTCAAGCAATCAATACATTTCTGTTTATCCATAAGAAGGTAATCTGGAATGTTGTTTTGCCTCTCACAAGATACATCATCGAATATAATAAAAGAATTGTTTTTAGGGTCATCTGGTTCTAAAAAAGTCTCAGCAATTTGTGTAGAATCCCACTTTTTTATCCGATATAGTTTAATTTTATCCCGCATAATTGCTTTTATCCGATATAATTATCCGAAAAAAATTTTTATTCGAATGCGAGAGTGAAAGGACATGTTTTTTTTGGTCGTCTGAGCTGCTGCGGGGTTTTCTTTAGTGATTGATAAATATTGGATATGTAATGTAACTATATACTGTATCACGTATCTGCTAATCGTGCTGCTAATCTTTTGGACTTTGAAATACTTTTGTCAAATAATATAACATTAGTGCAGTACTAGAAACATTGATCAATTTCTGCATACATATTTTTTTTGAGGCACTAGTGCAATCGAAAATTCTTGTACACAATTTTTAACACAAACAACTACACTGCTGAGCAGACGTTTGCATTTTGGATTTGGGAAACTTCACCTCCTTTGTTTATATATGGTGAAATTTATATTTTAAAAGCCAATTAGCAGCTTGCATTGTATATTTGTATATTATTTATTGTATATTTGTATATTATATTATAAATATTGTACGGTTGCAGGAGGCGTAGAGGGGAGCATTTTATAATTATTCATGTTTTAAGTACAAACATTTTCAAATATTACGCACATAATAATAGTAATTAGAATACATATACAATCCTTCTTCTTAGGTTGGGCAGTAATCAAGAAGAATCTCATATAGTATCATTTATAATATATTTCATTACACTGGCCAACAGCCATTTTGTAACGGGATGTTTAACATCATATTCTAAAGGATTGTTGTCCGCTGATTTCAAAAATGATAAAATAAGAAAAAAGAAACGAACCGTTTTCGAGATAATCGTTTTTGAAATTTTTGGCCACTTTACGTATAGGTCCATCCACTTGAAGAGCTACTACAGCTGACATATGTAACCGATTCGATTACAACTAATATTAAATTAATGAGGAAGGCTGCACGCATATTTGTTGCTAACATTACTTTGAAATCCGAAAAATAGTTTAAAACCTTTTGCTGAAATCCTAACTTCAAAAGAGGAATTTTTTAAGAAAAAAGACAAAAAACTGCTATATATCTGTATGTAAAAATATGTTCCCGAAACTTTTTTAACTTTTTTATTTTTCTTATCGATAGGTTGGACATTTGCTCGAATTTGAAGCCTAATATCAAAATCTGCACAGAAATGGTTTCTTGGTGCGCGTTAAAATAAATTTAGAGCATTTCATTTTATTTTATCATTTTTGGAATCAGCGGACCAAAATCCTTTAGAATATGTTGTGAAACGGCCCGTTACAAAAATTATATGTTAATTTGTAGGCTAGTGTTATGTATGCATACACAATTTTTATTTATTATAGTTCACATTATTATTTGACTAACTTCAATGAATATTTAATTCTGTAATTATACCCTACGCCTTAAGGTTAAGGGTATATTCACATTGTCACGAAATGTGTAACGCATAGAAATAGAGAAGATATATATAGAAAAGTATAATATATTCTTGATCAGCGTCACCTCTTGAGTCGATTTAGCCATGTCCATCCGTCTGTTAAAATCACGATCACAGGAGAACCGGTGAAGATATCATAATGAAATTTTGCAGAAATTGTTCTTTGTTATGGTGTAGCAGGTTGGTATTGAAAATGCTCAACGACCTGCGGTTAAAGAAATAATAAAAATTAATCGTATTGATTGTATTTAATTTATAGATACTAACCTAAATAACTGACCACATGCTGATCCATATTCGATTGACTGTCCCACATAAAAATGCAGAATCTACAAAGATGCTATGTGACAAACGAATTTCTCTTGAGGCAGTGCAGTTTCTTCTAGTCGTCCTTTTACCAATGACGCATTCTCATATGGTTGTTGAATTATCATTGCCAACGACCTTGTTTTCACCAGCTTGTGAGGCAAATATATTCAGCACCGACAGGGACAGGGAACGCTACAAATATCTTTTCCAACTAAACCATGAAAATTTTCTTCTGTATGTTCTTCATGTCTTCCGATGCTTGCTCGAGAAGTCGTGCTTGGGCTTCTAACTTAAATATGAAGCAAATAAATTTTCAGTTTTTAATCCAGGTGTATTGATTATGACTTAGATTACTTTGTGTTGAGCCTGCAGTAATAGTTTTGAGTCATCTGCAGTCGTTTTATCATGTATTGTTTCTCCTGGCATGTCTTGATAATCTGCATAACTTATTAACTAACTTTTACTGTACAACTTATTGAAGAGCATTTAACTAAGCATGCTGACATGCTAATGAGCTGTTTATCAGCTGAACTGCGAATTCTCCGTGGAAAGATAACTGAGAAAATTATTCAGATCGAAACCAGTGTTTCTTTGCTTCTTAATCATCATGACAGATCTCTTAAGAATTTGCAGTAACGGGTTGAGAATGTTGAAATGTCACAAAAACTTTTTGAGGATTTCAATATTAATGATTGTAACATTACAAAAGAGTTGGATAGGCTGCGACATCGATGTAACTTGTTTGAGCGGCATGGGATTGCTGTGGATGCTGAACTTACGGGTTTTCCTCGGGTTGAGGATGAAAAACTAAATTAAATTTTTATCAAATTATACCACACTGTTGGATGTCGACTTCCAGTGATTACTTAAATTTTTCGTTCGCGGAGCAAACCAAAAATGCTGATGTGCCCATAATTATTAAATTCAGTGCTGTGCTTACGAGGAAGACATTACTCCATTCAGTAGGCGAGTTTTGCAGAAGAGAGAATCGACAACTTTGTTTGATGGCTGTTGATATGGAATCGTCTGGTAAAATATACTTAAATGAAAGTTTGACCACATTTGCTGTCAAATTCTGCACAGTGCTGTAGAATTAAAGCATTATTGAGAACTGTATGCAATCTCGAGGAATGGATTCGTGGCTATCAAAACTAAGAAAGACAGTAGTTCAAATATTGTACGTGGGTTAGGAGCCGTGCCGTGTACAGACATTTTTTATTGCTCTTCTGAAATTCTTTTTTTCTAATTGTATTAAGTGAGAATACGCCCGAATTGAATAGATATGGAATAAGTATAAGAATAATATAGGAGTAGAATATGGGTATATGTATGTAATCACTTTGGGTATAAAGACCCGAAGGGTAAGCGCACACTACAGACTTTTTGTCGGCCGATAGTTTGTTTACCTTCTTAATCAGCATGGAGTTATATGGAAGCGCGCACACTACACCGACTCGATATGAGCAGGCAAAAAAGTTGAATGAACATCAGGTTTGCGTTCAAACTTTTCTGCGATCAAACTGTCGGCCGAAGCTTAATGTGCATGGCATTCAATTAGAGTGTGCAGACATGCAGATTCTTTTTGTTGCCGACTTTTTGCTGATAGCTAGTTTACGCGGAATTGTCATGCCTTTTTGTTTATTCTTGTTTTCTTATCAGGGAATTTTATGAATTCTAGAGAATTGGAAGATATGAAATTTTTTATTCGTGTTATTTAAACGGGTTATTTTTTCGGGGAATCCGCTATCGGGTAGTGTGCGCACTAAACACCAACCCGGCAGTTTAGTGCGCTTAATGTGCGCGCAAACAGCTCAATCTGATGGCTTTACGCCCCGGGTGGCACAATTTCAAGGGCGGCAGTTCTGGAAATCAAGTATTGACTTATTAAGTTCTAGGAATTTTTGGGGCTGCAAGTTGATTAACCGTCCCGTTCTCCATGAGTCCTAGCTACGCGTCTGTATAAATAGTAGGCGTGGTCGTTACCTGTTTTCAAAACAAAATAACTAGCTTAGTTGTTTTATTATTGTGTTCAAATTTAAACATAATTTACGTGGTAATAAACTTGTTTTCATACTGCTATACTGTATATGTAGTGTAGAAGTGGGCGGACCGCGCCCAGTTTTGCTGTTATAATGTTTTATTGGAAAATAAGTGGTTATATAAAGTTTTATTCAGGATGTTTATATATTTAACAATATAGCCATTTAAGACCTCTTTTGTCTGTGTAAACTAAAAGTGTAACCTAACCATATTAACAGATAATGCTACTCTATACACAGGAATGATATTTTGTTGTCAAAAACGAACACTGATATCACATTTTTAATAAAAAATAGGCGTGGCCGTGGACCGATTTTGCCCATTTTACCAACAATACCAACCTGCCCACCACATAAAACAATATATCTGCAAAGTTTCATCACGATATCTTCATTGGTTCTCCTGTGATCGTGATTTCAACAGACAGACAGACAGACAGACGGACGGACATGGCTAAATCGACTCAGGAGGTCACGCTGATCAAGAATATATATACTTTTCTATACCTATCGTCTCTAGTTCTATGCGTTACACATTTCGTTACAAAGTGAATATACCCTTACCTTAAGGTGTAGGGTATAAAAATCTATATATGTATGTATATAGTACATATATCGATATAATTATTGTGGCATAAGTAAAGAAAGACAAGCAAAGAAAGCCTTATTTAATTCTTCTTTAATTTTTCACAGCAGCTTTAGTCATATTCCTTCGCAGTTCGCCAGATAGTTCACAGATAGTTAATTATCTATTTTTTTTTACTTTAACAAATTTTTTGTTGTTCCAATAAAATTTTAAATTCTATGAATTCATGTTTTTTCCATTATTTTTTAAAATTCTATGAATTCCTGTTGTTTCCATTATTTTTTCAATCACTGTATACATATGTACGAGTACATGTACATATATTTATTATATTTAGACATTATTCAAATATATGTAAATACGAACCTTTACAAATCTTTAAGTCATGCGACCATGTCAAATATTTGCTACTTTCAGTTCCTGAATCTGATTTTGGTTTAGAAACAAGAATTGATGGCGAACAAAGTAGCGTTGATGTCATGTGTACCGTACAGAATGTTTTCCCGCAACCCATTCTATCCGTCTTGTATGTTATGGCAATTGTATAACTTTATAGTTAGTAATAAAGAGCAATTACGCATTATTTGCAGATTTAATACAAAAAGAATGGATTCAGTATTTACGCAGATGGACCAAAGTCCTAGTGGCTTGTACAGTATGACCGTTAGGACAAAAATTCCAAGAAAAAGAATGGAATCACCTATCCCAATCACCTGTGCATTTTTTCTCCTTGGCACTAACTACACCAAGCGGAGGGAGACAATTTTCTATGGTAAGCTAAAGTCTTTATCAGTTACGAAAAAAAGTCCCATATTAAAATTTTACGCAAGCTTATGTTCAAATGTAATGCGGTCCATGTAGGCCGTTTTCTAATTACACATTATGTTCTCACTCAGCGTTCGGAACGAGCGGCTCAAAATTGATTTTTGGCTCGTTTCTCTTGAGTGCAAAGATATGTTTTTTCTTTAATTGTTAAATTAGCTTTAAAGCAAAGGTATTCATTTCTGCGGAAAACATTTAAAAACTGATTTATTTCCAATTGAAACAATTTCAAAAAAAGGTCATAAGATCCTTCACAAGAAGCTAGCCTACAGATAGTTTGATGACCGAGAACTGCAATATTTTACCAGTTCAGTGATACGTGAAACGTTCATATGAAACGTGATACGTTCAGTGAAACGTAGACGAAAACGCAATTTACGTTTTTCACTAGTTTTGTTTTGTGCTTTTCGCAGTTTTTCGTTTGTTTGACAACGGAGCATAACAAAAGATCGAATGAAATACACTTAACACAAAAAACGTTGGTTGTTGGTATTTTTACATGCTTTGCAGATTTTATCGGCTACGCGTAGTATAATGGATTGGCAGTTTTCAGGAAAAAGTTAATAAACGACGCGAAAGCAAAAAGGCTATCGTTTAGTGTAAAATTATTTATGTTTTGCAAGTTCTATGCCGAATTTGTATGTGTGTAGTGTTGCCGCCACGCATTTGCACTGAACTCTACACGAAATCTTTGCGTTTCTAAAAATTACTTATAAAATGCTTCATGCAAATCATTTAAACACAAAATAATAGTGAAAAATAATTGGGTATTTTACAATCACAAGAAGTTGTAATTGAATTCTGGGCACAATGGTGAAAACCGCATCGAAATCGGTGCAGCCGTTTAAGAGTTAACTAACTTTCAATCGGCGCGCGACTAATTAGACTTCGATCGAAATAATAATTCTTCTACCTATCTAAATCCCTCTGCTTTAAGTCTTTTATAACCCTTTTTATATAAACAACCAACAACAACAACAACACACAGTCATTTACACACAAGTAGATTCTTCTCGCAGAACAACGAGTTGTTGTTTGTGTAAAACATTGTCGTCCCTGCTGTCGATAAGGGCTACGGTTGAAATAACACATCCACACATCATTTCATTTCAAATGGACCACTTTATTTCAACTCAGAATGTTATTTCAAATAATTATTTCAGAACTTGTTATTTCATTTTGAAATAATGAATTATTTAAGATGACGAGTTATTTCAAAAAATTATTTCAGAAATTATTTGAAATAATTATCGCATCTGCATGGTTATTTCAAATAATCGTGTTATTTCATTTTGAAATAAGAAAGAATGAGAAGAAAGATATGAAAAAAAAGAAAAGATCGTGTAATGTGCGAAAAATAAACCGCGATCGAAATAGAAATGGCTATTACAAGGTATCTTATTTACCTATGAAAGATTGGGATAATGGACAATTTTATATTTTTACAAGGATGAGTCGAAACGCGTTTAATGTTGTAACGAGTTTTTTTTTCCCAGCCTGGATGAAGCTCAATCTGTCCAGGGTTCGCTCAAAGGGGTCTCGTAATCCTCCAAGTTATTCAACCGCCACACGAATTTCGAACGACTGTTCTCACAGTCTAGCATTGACTCTCTGCAGAGTTCAGCTCGGTGGATTGGTTGTATTGGTTTTATCCTTATATCTACTTAACAATTTCTATAACTTATAATACGTACAATGCGTGTGGTTGTGTCTACTTCAAACTAAGGGCAGATTGCCACGCAGCAGACGGCTGTACAGTTTCCCTATGTAAGTCGCTTAAGCAGGAGTTTTTAACCAGCGTGTTTCTCTACGGAAGGCCCAAAGTAAGGGCTTGGAAGCTCAAGTGCTTCCCGGCGGAAGGCCTTAATTTATATAAGGGAAAGCGAAAGTGCTTCCCTGCGGAAGGTCTCAGGTAAGGGCTTGGGAGCTCAAGTGCTTCCCGGCGGAAGGCCTTAATTTATATAAGGGAAAGCGAAAGTGCTTCCCTGAGGAAGGTCTCAGGTAAGGGCTTGGGAGCTCAAGTGCTTCCCGGCGGAAGGCCTTAATTTATCGAATCAAAATGCTGGTTAGGTTAATATCCTGGTTAAGGAACTTTCCTACCGGTGGCGTGCAAATATGGATGCACGCCGGTGGCCTGCGCCGATAGGTGAATTGATGGGCATTCACCGAGGAGCGAAGTCGATAGGTAATATATAGGAATATTACCGCGGGCCGAAGCCGATAGGTGAATGATAGGGCATTCACCGAGGACCGAAGTCGATAGGTGAAGTCGCAAGATTTGTTTAGGATCTTAAGTATAAGGCTTACCTTATACTCAGCGCAATTCGAATTTGAATATTTTTGCCGAGCCTTTTATGAGCCGGCTGCCATAAACGGTACGTGAATTATATGCACGCAGTGAGAGCAAATTACCAGTGTCGATCATTTTATTGTATATCATGTATGTGTATGTATGGCGAAACCGGTTTCGTGTTGTTTCTTGTTTTCTGTTTGCCGCGTGTGCACGAGAATACATACACACATACTACAAGAATTGATGCGGAGATAAAATGTTTTGATCGCTGGTGGGTTTTGAACCTGCGATCTTTTGGTGTATTCTGTTGATTAATGCCGCGACTGCGCTGCGACTGTGTTTATGTTGTTTTTCTTTGTTTGGTTTTACTTACTTTTATATTAGTGATCTTAATTGTAATAATCTTAATTGTATCTTATTTGTAACGTTGTGCACGTTACAGTCTATCCTTACGAAGGTAAATAAAAAAAAGAAAGAGAAGAAAAAAAAAGATTTTGGTTTTATGTTAGCTTTTTACTGGCCACGAGGGGCTCAGCTCGGCTTTCTAAAAAAAGTTTTTATTATATGCTAATTTACTCCAATTTAATTTTAGTTTACAAATTATTTAGGTCTACAGGTTTTTTGAATTATTACTTACTTATGTATTAATATATATTTTGGTGTAAAGTTGATGTTTGTCGTTTGGTTTTTTGTTGAGTTGACGGTTTTCGGTTTGGTTCCTTTCGGTGGTTTTCGTGCGTTTGTTGATTTCGGTGTGTCTCTCGGTGTTTTTATTGATTTCGGCCTCTGGTTTATTGTATGTAAGCTAGGGTGGTGGTTGGTGACACTGGGTAATACTTCCTGGCTACCAATGGTGAGGTGGATGCCTATTTTATTTAAGAAATCCATTCCTAGAATTAGTTCTTGGTTAATTCCTGGCATGATGTATATCTGGTGTTGGTATTGGTTCGTGCCTATTTTGATGGTCACCTCTCCGTGGTTTTGGGCCGAGATTATTTTCCCATTAGCTAGGGTAACTGGAATATTTTGATGTGCGCCTGGTTGACGTCTGATCTTTCTTTTCAGGTCAATCCCCATAAACGTGAGTGAAGCTCTAGTGTCAATGAGTGCGTTGACGGTATGGTCATTGCATTGGACTTTCCGGTAGAAGCGGCCGGTGATTGGTGGTACTTCGTTTGTGTTTTGATGGCACGGGCAGTCCCGGGATAGTCTTCCTGTGGTTCCGTAATATGAACAGAAGCGTAGTCTTCGTCCTCGGCGGTTGCTTCTAGTGTGTGCTGGTTGTCTGCAGGACCAACAATGCGTTTCTCGTGCATAGGGTGTAGAAGTTATGCAGTTGTTGGAGTGGCGGTTGCTTCTAGTTTCTTCACCCCGAATACTGACTCTCTAAGACGTTCTTCTAACTCCTGCTTTTTGAGAGAGTAAATCCCGCTTAGGTTGGATGTTGTGGCATCCGTGTTGATACTTAGTGTTGGTTGCGTTTGTGCACTTTCTATCGTTAGTGCTTGACTCTCTGTTGAAGAGGGTCCCTGTTCGGACGCTATTTGTAACGATTTTTTTTCCCCAGAATGGATGAAGCTCAATCTGTCCAGGGTTCGCTCAAAGGGGTCTCGTAACCCTCCAAGTTATTCAACCGCCACACGAATTTCGAACGACTGTTCTAACAGTCTAGCATTGACTCTCTGCAGAGTTCAGCTCGGTGGATTGGTTGTATTGGTTTTATCCTTATATCTACTTAACAATTTCTATAACTTATAATACGTACAATGCGTGTGGCTGTGTCTACTTCAAACTAAGGGCAGATTGCCACGTAGCAGACGGCTGTACAGTTTCCCTATGTAAGTCGCTTAAGCAGGAGTTTTTAACCAGCGTGTTTTTCTACGGAAGGCCCAAAGTAAGGGCTTGGAAGCTCAAGTGCTTCCCGGCGGAAGGCCTTAATTTATATAAGGGGAAGCGAAAGTGCTTCCCTGCGGAAGGTCTCAGGTAAGGGCTTGGAAGCTGAAGTGCTTCCCGGCGGAAGGCCTTTATTTATATAAGGGATAGCGAAAGTGCTTCCCTGCGGAAGGTCTCTGGTAAGGGCTTGGGAGCTCAAGTGCTTCCCGGCGGAAGGCCTTAATTTATATAAGGGAAAGCGAAAGTGCTTCCCTGCGGAAGGTCTCAGGTAAGGGCTTGGAAGCTCAAGTGCTTCCCGGCGGAAGGCCTTAATTTATCGAATCAAAATGCTGGTTAGGTTAATCTCCTGGACTTTCCTACCGGTGGCGTGCAAATATGGTTGCACGCCGGTGGCCTGCGCCGATAGGTGAATGATAGGGCATTCACCGAGGACCGAAGTCGATAGGTAATATACAGGAATATTACCGCGGGCCGAAGCCGATAGGTGAATGATAGGGCATTCACCGCGGACCGAAGTCGATAGGTAATATATGGGAATATTACTGCGGGCCGAAGCCGATAGGTGAATGATAGGGCATTCACCGAGGACCGAAGTCGATAGGTAATATATAAAGATATTACCGCGGGCCGAAGCCGATAGGTGAAGTCGCAAGATTTGTTTAGGATCTTAAGTATAAGGCTTACCTTATACTCAGCGCAATTCGAATTTGAATATTTTTGCCGAGCCTTTTATGAGCCGGCCATAAACGGTACGTGAATTATATGCACGCAGTGAGCGCAAATTACCAGTGTTGATCATTTTATTGTATATCATGTATGTGTATGTATGGCGAAACCGGTTTCGTGTTGTTTCTTCTGTTTTCTGTTTGCCGCGTGTGCACAAGAATACATACACATACATACTACAAGAATTGATGCGGAGATAAAATGTTTTGATCGCTGGTGGGTTTTGAACCTGCGATCTTTTGGTGTATTCTGTTGATTAATGCCGCGACTAAGCTGCGACTGTGTTTATATTGTTTTTCTTTGTTTGGTTTTACTTACTTTTATATTAGTGATCTAATTTGTAATAATCTGAATTGTATCTTATTTGTAACGTTGTGCACGTTACAATGTTTTGTTAACTTTGTTCGCACAATTGGCGCAGAAGAAATATTGTGCTGCTATACAACCTATATATATACATATAAATAATCTCTCACAAGGTGTGTCCATCCAAGCAATTGCATGGTAGTTTTAACTTGGCAAGGAGACGGTGCGTTTGATTATTTATGAGTCCGCCGATATTTTGTGGAGAGCACTTTCCAGTATATATGCATTTCAACCAAATGTGACAGAATTACACCAAATAGGACGAGATTTCTGGACACTGTGGGATATGCCGAATTGTCTTGGTGCAGTGGACGCCAAACATATTGCCATCAGGTGTCCTGCCAATAGTGGAAGTCAGTACTTCAACTATAAAAAGTTTCATTCCATCGTTCTGCCGCTTGTGATGCTTAGTACTGCTTCACGTGTATAGATTTAGGGGCATATGGATGGCAAAGTGATGGAGGTAGGATTGTATGAGACATTAATTTTGCATTAAATTTAAATTCATTTAATCATTTCAGGCATTTTTCAGCAGAGTAGCTTTGGAAAAAAAGTTCTATCCGGATGACTGCAGATTCCAGAATGCATAAAACTGCCAGGCACAGAAGTCGTTTGCCACATTTTTTCGTAGCAGATCTGCGTTCCCTTTGGCACAACACGTTATGCGACCCTATCCTGAGAAACGGTTGACGCCAGAGCAAGAAAATTGCACAAGAGGTTGTCGAGAGCGCGAATGCTTTTGGCATCCGTTCATGGCGTGCGTTCTGTTTTATATTGCACAACGAACAATGTCAGCTTACTGCCCACGAATTATATAGATTGGGAATGTAGTGATGGGGAATTGCATGAAGGATTATGGCAAAACGAAATGGACGTCGCTTTATCGCCACTACATCCCTCTGAAAATCAAAATTATTTTGAAGGCAGAGTGTCGAGCAAAATGAGGAAAAGTGTTCAGATTCTTCTCTAGTTTTTAACACGCTGTCTTTTTTATGTCCATTTTCATCGTATGAACTCAAATAAAACCACAATCATTATTAGCGGAGGAAAAACCATTGCATTTTATTTTTAATTTTTTTAAGAAAAAATCACGGCATAAGTTTGGCTGCGTTACGTTTTTGGCTGCGCCAAACATCTAAACCAAACTTATGCTTGTCATATAAGAGGGAGGCGGGAGGTTTTATACTGGCAACTTCACCATTTTTTTCTTAAAACTAAAATATCTTCCAAACCGTAACCTTGGCTGTAAAATGGTGCACTAAGGAAATGAGGGACGTGTCAATACCTTTCTTTTGACACCTCGATCATTAATGTATATTACTTAATTTCGGAATAATAAACCCTTAAATACCTTTCGCGACCTTCAAACGCCGATAACACCCAAACTAATGGCACGCCCCCAAAAATGCGCCGCTATTTACGGTTATAATGGTCCCAAATAACAGTAAAAAAACGAACAAAAAAATCGGTGCAAAGCCGCTAAACCAAACTTTTCCCAAATAATATAACATAATCACATTTCATTTTGCAACTAAAAACGTAATGGATAAAAAGTTCTAAGATTCTTCAGCCGCACTTCTTTGTCTGGCTGCCGCTCTCAACATCATTAACCTTTGGAGTGTTTCTAAAAGGAAGGCATCGGTCAGATCCTCTGGAACATCATTTAACAGATAGTCCATTGCCATCAATGACAAATGCACGTCATCCTACGGAGTTGTTTGCAATGTCTGCATTACTTCTTCCAGTGTTTCAAAATGTCCCTCCAGCCGTTTTTGCAGTATGGCCAATTTCGCCCTTTTCTTTGGTACTGATGACTGATTTGCATTTGGGGAGGGCGTCAGGAATTCCGTAGTGGAGTCCACAGAACTTTCATGAAACCTATAATGACTTTGACTTGCCGGTATCTCATTTTCATTATTAATTGTTGTGTAATTCAAAATAACTTCTTATAAATGTTTTGGATTTTAAATTGCTGCAAATCTTACCATTGAGGTATAATGCTGTCTTTGATGACGGTCATACTTACAAAATATTGCCACGGTTGTCTTCAGCAAGCGCTACGTCCCGATGGTTCATTTTGCTTTCGCACTTCTTTACAGAAGCGCTCCCTGTGAACAAATATAGCAAACCTGTGAAAATATATTTGTATTAAGCCAGAGCCATATGCTAGCCCGATTATGCTTTCTTATTCAAGCTATGCTATATATATCAAATGGTAGCATGCATGGTTAGGCCTTTTATATTGTTCGATTATTCGATGACTCATGCCTTAAACACAATCAAAGACGCAAGACGCAAGATTCAAGGCAGCGAAGCAAGAAATGGCTCGGATTTAAACCAAATCATTTTCGGGAAGCAGAAGTATGAAATTTCAAATATTTGACTGTAGAGAACAATAGATTCATTCTAACCAAAATTCTCCAAGTTTATTCGAAGTTTTTTTATTTTTATGTATATTAAAATATATTTAAAATACATTGAAATAATATATTATACAGAATAATAATAAAAAAAGCAACAGAAAAACACTCAGATAATTTTACAGCAACTGAAATAGAAAAAACAATGAAATGTAAACAAACACAAACAAATAAGAAGAACAAGAACGCTTTTGCATCCGTCAAAATTAGAATTAGCTCGAATGCGAGATGCGTAATTTCGCAGCTAAGCAGGGAAGCAAAATGGAAAGCAAACTTTTTTCTCGATCTCCATAAGAGCCCGTGTAATTTTGACAGTTAAAAATGAATCTTGCGTCTTGCGTCTTCGATTGTGTTTAAGGCACTATAGATTAACCATGCAACTTTCGTTGGCATGGAGTTGGAGATTCTCCCAACTCCTTTTAGCTTCACAATTTGCTACTATGTGTCCTGGTTTGTTACACCAATGCGTCTCATTCACACTGTTCGGCGGCTTCATGGGACTTTGATTTCTTTGC
Organism: Myopa tessellatipennis; assembly: GCA_943737955.2. NCBI lineage: Eukaryota > Metazoa > Arthropoda > Insecta > Diptera > Conopidae > Myopa > Myopa tessellatipennis. The sequence goes on from OX031315.1 coordinate 18,758,515, forward strand.
TCTCCGTTGAGTGTATTTAGGTTTGGGTCTACTGACCTCTTTTGCTTTTGCTTCCAGTTCTGTTGGATTTGGTTTGGTTGCCAATTTTGCTGGGGTTGGTTCTATTGCTGAATTGCTTGCCGCCTGTTATTGGGCCCTTGATATTTGTTACTAGCCCCAATTCCCTCACAGTCTTCCCTCTCCTATGCTCACGTTTATTGCAGAATGGACAAACAATTCTATCCGGTGGTCTTCTGAGTTCCGTTATACGGATATTACACTACGAACATTGTTCGACATAACTGTAAAATTGTTATTGCTTTCTGTACAAAGTTGTCAACATTACGCTCTCAGGTTTCAGAGTTGAGTTCATCCAGAGAGGATGAACTTTTGCGAAGCAAAACAAACTGTTTGTGGTCAACGAGGACAAACTTCGATTAAAACGGTATTCTAGTGTGGTGAAACAAAATAGTACTCACGTTTAGGATTGAAATACATAAATGCACTGTTATTGATAAAATGTTATTCATGTAAGAAAAAAATTCACAGAGCAACTCCGTAACTTTTGGATTTGTATTTGTAAATATTGTTATTTGTTTGCTCTATGTGTAATCGCAATTCTGAACAAAATTTTGAGAGAGAGCAGAAATGGTTCATCGACGTCAAACAATGTTCTTAGTGTAATATCCGCATTATAAGAAAATTTTACTTAAAATTAGTAAATATTTCAGAAATTTAAGGAGAAGTTTTGTCACTAACTTAAAGAAAACTTTTCAAAATTTCAATTCCATACATTTTTGTGGGTCCAGGCATGGCGTTACTTGCCAGTTACAACGCCAGTTACTTGAAAAAACCAGTAACCAGTACCTTTACCAGTAACCTAACCAAACCTTTACCAGTAACAAGAGATTAAGACATAAATGTATACCATACAAATGTCCTCAGAAAGCTGAAGATCTGCGTAACTGGCAATTTATATTTATTATATCATTGGAAAAAAATATCATACATACATATGTACATCATACTTACATATGTATGTACAAAGCTGTAGTTAAAAAATTTTATATTTCAGATAAGGGCGCAAACATACAGCGGAAATGGACAACTGTCGCTGTCGTGATGTCGATTGCATCTTTAGCACTTAGCAGTTAGATAGTTACACGTACTGAAATTTATGAATTTGTTAAATTTTAAGTTGACTTTAACATACGTATATATAAATACAGGTTGCCGTATTTTTAAAACTGCTTATTTTGTAAATCCGTGCTAATAAAAAATATTAGTGGCTATATAGTCTTATTCAGAAAAATATAACAGCCAGAAAATTTTTTTACGATAAATTTAAAGTTTAAAATAAAAGTTAAAACTTGATTTTTTTGATTTGGCATAACAGTTATGTTCAGGATCTGGGGATATGTTATCAACCGAGTTATAAAAGCAAATATACATATAACACAAATAATACCACTTATTCATATAACATAAGAATTATGATATCCATATTGTTGAAATTATACTTTAGTCAAACTATTTGTTGTAAATATATACATGTAAATCTATGTAGCATTGAAATATTTTTTCATAGAAATGTTTTTCATTTTTCTGTAAAAATATTATCTGTCGATTTTCTCTGTTCAGCTTAGTTCATTAAATAAACTTTTTGTAAAATACTTAAATTGTGTGTACGACTAATTTTTTACCCAATAGTAATATGTACTCTTAATTCTGTTTTTAACGAAATTTTTTAACGCGAATTTGAAAAAACGCAACTGTTTCTACGCGACTAAACTTGCTTCAACGCGATTTTTCAATAGTACATTGTACATACATACATAAGTATTTCTTCTACTATGCATTTTTCAATTTTTAATAATTTATTGAGAAATGAATTTTACAGTAAATATTCAGTAAATACTAATTTAAAAACGATGAATTCCAATAGTATAATCAAACTTTTTATGCTAATTCTTAAAACGAGGAGCTAGTGACCTTATTTTATATGGATACGGTATTCTTTTTTACGCGATTTTTTTTACACGAGTTTTTCGAGAACTTATCTCTCGCGTAAAAGTAGAATTAGGTATACATTCTGTTCATGAAATTGGGCAGATTTTGTGGTTAAAAAATGAGTTCATTATCCCTTTAGCAAATGATGGACTTGATGGACAAAATTACGAGGCGTGGAGCATTCACATGAGAAGTATTCTCATTCATGGTGGATATTGGAAGAAGGCAATGGAGTAATAATTAAATCGGCAGATGCAACTGCTGAGAAGAAGTTGAAGTTGGAAAGCATAGATGAAAACGTTGAGCGTTTAATCGTCACAGCTTAACTACATAAAAAACTGTAAAACATCTCTGAAAGCTTGGAAGAAACTCCAGGAAATGTACAAGCCAAGTGGACCATTACAGAGGGCATCACTATATAAAAAATGGCTTAATTTAGTTATGAAAGAAAACAAAAATATATATGAATATTTGAACAATTTTTGTGACATAACTGAAAAATCAACTGACGATGAAAGAAGAGTTATTAGTTATTATACTGCTTTTGAGGCTTCCGAAATATTACGGAAATTTCTTTATAGCAACGGAGACAAGGAATCAACTACTGTCACTAAATATATAGTTGAAAAAATAAGCTTTTGGAAGAGGCGGTGCTCCACTGATGATTGTGGAGCAAATCAACACGCATTCACTGCCACGCTATATCGTAGAGATGAGTCGGAAGACAAAAAGAAGAATTTCAAGGGAAATGGCTTCGTGTTTTATGATGCGTTGAAAGTCCACCACCACCTCCAGTGGAAAGTGTTATATATTCTCCATCATGATTTTGTTCTCAACCTTATATCATCCGTTGCAGAATTCGTTTATCGTCTCATTTTTTTATGCTGCTGGATGGACATCACTACAAATCTTTTTTTGGTCTACATAATTAAAAACTTTAAGAGTAAAAATTAATGTTGTTATATTCTAAATTGAGGACGATATAAACCAAACTAAAGAAAAAACAAATTATGTCCAAATAAAAAGAATTATTTAAAATTTATAAACGATGTAAGTATATACATACATATTTATTGACAAACGGACGGACAAGCCTAATGAATATCAATGAATATCGTTTGTACAATAAAATATTTCAGACGAAACCATTTAGAACATAAAAATCAAATCATGAAAGACCATAAGCAATTAAGTGAGAACCCAGCTCCAAATTAATATGACGGAGAATTGAAATAGACATTAACACGAAAATATAAAGCAAATATGTGTAAATAGTAATTATTAAAAAAAATGTAAATTTTAATACAATCAGTCGCCAGGTAAGAGTTCGATAATGATAATAGAAAGAATTTTCAGAAAACAACAACATAGAAGCATGGAAGATCAGACTCTAATCAATTCAAAATCATAAATATAAGTACAGATAAAATCTATATACATTATATAAAAATCTCGTGTCACGGTGTTTGTGTTCGAACTCTTCCCAAACGGCTCAGCCGATAACTTTTTCTCTCAAATGAAAGATTATGAAGTAAACAAATAAACAATCACAAAAATGCTACAAGCTAAATTTTGCTACTTCTACGTCACACACTCGAAAGTGTGTGCGCACGATCCTGCGCAATGCACAATCTGTAGTTTATTATTTTTGGGTAGCGTCGATGATAAAAGCTTTCAGTGATGACACGCACCTAAATTTAATGCCAAAGCTTTAACTAGCTTTTTGGAGGCCTATTGGTGGGTGTTACACTTGACATCTTGAGGCCGCCTCAGAAAAAGCTGTTTTCGTTGCACCCTGTCACACTATAAAAAATTGTGCACGTCCTCAAACTCGTGTACGTGCAAGCCGTTGAGAGTGTGTTGTAAGCGCTTTCATTTCAACGAAAGCAGTGTGCGAATGGTTGATTTGACGTGTCAGTAGCAGCAGCAACTGTCGTTTACGTACGTTCTATACCTACCGTATATTGGAATCTACCTGCATTTATGAGTTCGCATTATTCGAAATTTTTTAATTGTATTTGCTATTATTTCTTGTAATGTGTTTCATGTGTTTTTTACATTTTCCTGTTTAAAGGAACTTTCATGTTGTAAAAATGAACATGTTAAAAGGGTTGACAGAAAGAGAGCAAGAGGAATTGCAACCTTCTTCAGTATTTTATACTTTATAATTCTAAGAATTATTCTTTTGGCTATTGATAAATATTTTGAGTAATTGTTCTTAAATAAGAATGGGGAATATTTACAAATTTATGCTAGATCTAATAATAACAATGCGGGTGTGGTTTGCTAGTTTTTACTACATCCCAGGTGGCGCATCGGGGAATGCCCATCAGATATGACAGGTACCGCGGAAAACAAAAACCCGGGGCCAACAAACAAACTAGCAAAACCCATGGTCTACCCATGGAAAAAAAAACAAATGGCAACACAGCGTCAAACAAATCAAAATCGAGTGGGGATATACACTCAAATGTCGGTAGAGGCCACGGCTATGGGCAGGGGCTTGGCTCCGTAAGGAGATGAGTCACCAGTGGCGGAACACCGATACCAAACCACAGCACAACAATCAGCACCACAAACACAACCAGGGGAAAACCAACACCATTATTCCCAGCCTATTAGAAGTGTTTCAATGGCAACTCACCCATTGACCACCCTAAAAGGACTACCAAGACGGAGAATTCAATGGAGTAATAAAATGCAGCTCCATAGCAATTCCATAAACAACCAGCTTAAAAGCAAAGCCGATCAAATGAATAGACTAATCCTGCCAAACTGACGAAATCACCAACTACAAACAGCTCGACCTTTTTATTTACTGCAGTGCTTATGCTACCATAAATAAACTCTATACTTAATAATTATGGTCGCTGGTTAGATTTAATGTTTATTGATGATATAACTAGATATTTTTGAGTTATCGAAGACGGCGCCTTTAGTACTACCAGAAGATAATTATCACCCTACGCTGAATGCAGCCCCGCTATGAGGAGGGATTTTTGTTTGCCGCGGTCTACTCATTTAATACCACCCTTCTGAATTGTTTTAAATATTCAGTACCGTTACTAAAATTATCGAGCTCTATTGTACCGACTTGGTATACACTTGCATGTCGGAAATTAAGGACTTTGAAATCTAAGCATTATAAATTGTATTGTACGAGGCGTTCACCTGCAAGTTTTGCTTCGTACGTAACTACGAGATGTAAATATAAGAAACAATGCAAGGAAGCTTATGCCAATTATTTGATAAGAATCAAACTTTATTTGAGTTCCGATCCAAAGTCATTTTGGAAATTTGTGAATATGAAAAGAAAGGTGTCTATGTATCCGTCGGTTATGAAGCTTGACCATCGCGAATCTGATGATTTTGGAACTATTTACAATATGTTTGCTGCACTTCTTTGAATCTACATATTCATCCGTAAATTATAGTTTAGTGGAATACCCATTCCCCATTTCTTCGGGATGTATAAGTCTGCCAATAATTGATGTAAATATTGTTCTAAATGCTTTGAAAACTTTAAAGTGCAACTACAACCCTGGATCTGATGGATTACCAGCATGCGTTCTTAAATACTGTGCAGAGGAACTAGCGACGCCTATCACATCACTATTCGATCATTCCTTACGATCTGGCTATTTTCCAAAAGCTTGGAAATCTTCATTTATTATACCGCTTCATAAATCTGGTAACAGGTGTGATGTAAGAAATTATCGCGGCATTGCAAAAATTAGTGCGCTGCCGAAGTTATTTGAGTGGATAATTGCTGAACAAATATCACGTAGAATACATGCTTCGGTTTCTCCAGCACAACATGGTTTTTTTTAGGGGAAAATCAACAACAACAAATTTACTCGAATTCGTTTCGATGATCATGAAAATCTTCAAATCTTCAAATCTTCTATGCAAACAGACGCTATCTACACAGACATCAGCAAAGCTTTTGATGTTGTTAATCATAAGCTTCTTTCTTAAAGCTGAAGTTTTTTGGCTTTCCTAAACCGCTTCTAAAATGGATACTGTCTTATCTCAGCAATCGGACTCAGATGGTGGTGTTCAACAATGCAACATCAAATGATGTTCCTGTTCCTTCAGGTGTACCTCAAGGGAGCCATCTGGGTCCACTGCTATTCCTGGTTTTCATTAATGATCTACCATTGGCTATTAGGAATGGGAATGTGTTAATGTTTGCGGATGACGTGAAACTTTTTCTGTCTTATAAGGATGAAATTGGCGCCAGTCTCTTACAGTCGGATTTAGATTCCCTAACCGCATGGTGTAACATCAACTGCATGGACCTCAACCTATCGAAATGCAAACAAATAACTTTTTCCCGCTGTCATAGTCCTTTTTTTCTGTAATTACACTATTTGTGGAAGGAATTTGGAACGAGTAGAAGTTATAGATGATCTTGGAGTAGTCCTTGATCGAAAATTACGCTTCAATAGTCATATTAATCGCATATCTAGCAGAGCGAACAGCACATTAGGGTTTATAAAGAGATGGGCAAAGGAATTTAATGATCCATATATTACTAAGCTACTTTATACATCACTAGTCAGGCCTATGTTGGAATACGCATCGCCTGTCTGGAGCCCAAACTATAATTGTGACATTGCTGAGATTGAATCGGTCCAAAAACAATTCCTACTTTTTTGTCTTCGCAACCTCCATTGGGTTGAATCCGTAAACTTACCATCATATGAATCCCGGCTTATGCTGATAAACCTGTCATCACTCGCTAATCGTCGTAGAATGTTAAATGCTATTTTTATCCTCAACATTCTGTATGGCATTACTAATAGTGCATATTTATTATCCAAGATCCATCTTAATGTTCCTTGCCGTACATTGAGGCGATATGAACCGCTTCAGCTAAGCTTCAGCATTTCTATGTACATATCAACAGCATGAACCTTTTCGGAACGCCTGTGCCGATTTTAATACTGTATATCCTGTCATTAATTTTTCAGACTCAGCCTATCTAACTGAACAAAAGATTTTACATTTTTTATCCTAATTTTGAATGTTGTTATCAAACTATAAAGCAATATGCTTAGTTTATACCTAACAAATAAATAAATAATAGCCACTGGTAGAAAAATTGTAGAGCAGCAGGAATACAGACCCTCTATACGACATCCTAGTGATCCACCATGGTTAAGGAGGCTTCTTTACAAAGTTGAATCATTACGTAAGGATGCTGATATACATCTTACATCTTATATAACCAGCACAAATACTAAGTTGCGGAAAGAAGTGCAAAGGATAAGAAGGAAATATATTAGGCACACGTACAATAATATCAACCGCCCAGCAATAGAAGCACCTGATAGAATAAAGCAGAAGATTAGTGTTTATGCTAAAAGGCTTCGAAGGTATATAGAATAAAAGCAGAGAAGGGACGACAATAGTCTGTTTCGTAGCTCACAAAGACAGTTTTTAATAAATGTAAAGGAGATAGTGTATATGTAGAACATTTTCCAAAAAAAGAGCAGTCCCCTTTTTCAGAGAACTTCTGAACTGGAATCTGGTCCACACATATCCACCATAGCCTTACTATATTGGCTATATTATATTGGCTGCTACAACAAAATGATACACAAACAACTAGTATCAATCCGATGGCAGAAGACCAGATCTCAGCTGGCGACTTTCTCATGGTAATCAAAAAGCTGAATAACTGGAAGGCTGCCGGTGTGGACGGAATACATAACTATTGGTTAAAGGCCTTTTCTACCCTCCATGATCTCATGCGGAAAGAAATTAATCAGTTTATACTAGACCCTACCGCGTTACCTAGCTGATGGACTAGGATAGGACATTACCTACGTGAAAGACTCAGATATCTAATTCCAAAGGAATGCAACACTCAAGATCCAGCTAAATTTCGACCTATCATCTGCCTTAATAGTTTCTATAAGTTGTCAATGTCTTGTGTAGCCTAACTTATCAACCGGCACTGTGATGAAAATAACATACTAGCTGAGCAGCAAAAAGGATGTAGAAAGGGATCGCTTGGGTGTTAGGAATGGCTTGCTATTAACGCGCTGGTTACAGACCTAGCATGTACTAAACAGCAAAACCTGTTTGCAGCTTATATTAACTACAAGAAAGCAGCCATTTTTGCAATCCAAAACCATATTTATTTTTACACACGATGGCCTAGATGCGGATGCATCCGCTCTGCATTACAATTGCATTCCAATGTTCACTTCTTTCATAATCTATGTGTGGAAGGATGTCGGTGGCCAAATCACTTCGTTCCAGATGTAATCGGGAATGAATGGAATAATTATTTTCACAACCGAAGAAAACTTTTTCTTTTTTTATTTTTGTCCTTTTTTGTCCATTTATTCCATCTTCTAATTATACTTGAACAGCCATGCATTTCAACTTATGTACGAGTATGTCAAATAAAAAATACCCATATAAAACCAGAAAGAGTGTTAACTTTGGCCTGGCCGAAGTTCATATACCCTACACACTTCTACTTAGAAATTAGGCGAGGCAAAGGTCTAATTTTTTTCCTTTTCAATCTCAAATAGCCTGTGATGAAAGACAATATTCGTGCCAAATTTGATGAAAATATCTCTATTCGTGCTCCTATAATCGAATTTTATTTAATTAGTGGGCGGACCACTCCCATTTGTAGTAATCTTTTTTGGTCAGAGGCAGTGGACTTCTAGACAAAATCTCAACCGCAAATTCGTTCCACAAGCTGGGAAATTGAGCTATAAGCATGGATGAATTTATATTCACTATAAAAAGTAGGCGTGATAATGGTCCGATTTTGCCCATTTTCAATATCGATGAGTTTCTAATGATAGAAAATATTCGTGCCAAGTGAAGTGATGAAGATATCTCTTTTCGATCTCTTGTAATCGTGAACCACAGACAGACAGACGGACATGGCTAAGGGTACCCTCATCACTTCGTGTGTAGGGTATAAAAATGGAAAGTTACCTGCTCATAATAATTTTTGCAAATGATTAGTGAACATTTTTGGGTTGGTTATTCAAATTTTAACGGTAAATGTCAAATTGTTGATACATATTACCAGAGACTGATTCAAGAACACGTAAAAACAAAATGTCTTTTGCATTCTATCTTTGTGTTCTGTGGCTTCAGCTTCGGGTTCATTATGGCTATTAATGTTGTTTAACATTGCCATTTCTGCATTCCACTATGCTGAGTAGCTAAATGGAGTTCGGATGCAATTCAACTTTTACATAGAAACACAACTGGAAAACGCCGAAAACGATCTTGTGCCCATTCCATTTTTACAAGCACATTACTCTTATGTGACGCAGGAAATATGTTATTATAAGGAAAGCTACCTTATAATCACATTTAATCACAGACGGGTATTAATAGTAGGCGTGGTCATTACCTGTTTATAAAACAAAATAATTAACTTAGTAGTTTTATTATTGTGTTCAAATTTAAACTTTATTTTCGGTAATAAATTTGTTTTCATGAGCTAGAATATTTTGTCGGAGAATAAGCTTTTATGTACAGATTTATTCAGCAATTTTATTTATTTAACAATATAACCCATTTCAGACCTTTTCAGATCTTTTGCCCATGCAACCTTAAAATAAGCGGATCACGCATATTAACGGATACAGTTACTCTATAACCAGAAATTCTTTTGTTGTCATAACTCAAAAACGAACGTTGATGTCACATTTTTAAAAAAACATAGGCGTGGTCGTTGACCGTTTTTGCCCATTTGCAATATCAACCTGCACATCATCACGATATCTTCACCGGTTCTCTTGTGATCGTGAGTTCAACAGACAGAAGGACGGACATGGCTAAATCGATTCAGGAGGTCACGCTGATCAAGAATGCTTTTATTTGTAAGCGTTACACATTTCGTGACAAAGTGAATATACCCTTAACATTTCATTCCTGGGTATAGAGTAGCATTATCCGTTAATATGCCAAATATGGGCGTGATCCGCCCACTTTTAGGTTACACAGGCAAGAGAGGGTCTTAAATGGTTATATTGTTAAATATATAAACTTCCTGAATAAAACTTTACATAACATCTTATATTCCAATAAAACATTATAAAACCAAAACTAGGTAGCTTTCCTTATAACCACATATTTCCTGTAGTTTCAGTTTGTATTTCACTATATAATGTTATTGTTATGAAAAACCTAAATAAATCAAAAAGTTAAATAAATAAATTTTAATATTTTATTAAATTTGGAATTTTTTTTTTTAATTTCTAGTTAGGAATTAATTTTCTCACAAACTATTTGACATAGGAACCTAATTCGAAAAGGAGGTTGAGGAGCACCCAAGGTTGATAGAAAGAAGGTTGCGCCAGTAAACAAAAAAAGTGCTCTCGTTCTACGCATGTACGTCATAAAGCATTTTTAAAATCACTAGGGTCACAACACACGGTACAAATGTCAAACATGAAAAGTGGTATGAAGTAACGTTGGAATAGGTTAGTTTTATAAGGTAAGGTTGTAGTTTTATAAGGTAACTCGAACTAAAACAACAGTTCTGATCGGTGTCGTATGTTTTCGGAGTTACATGCCTTTGAAAATTGGATATTCCGAGGGTATACCTCTTAAACTATGCAAGGCTCTCTTCACTCAGTCCCAGAATTTTTACGTTGATCGTCAATAATGCCGAAGTCAACAATTGCATTTTCCTTGTCTTCGTTCTCTGTGCAAGTTTCCTGTTGTTCTGATGCCACTTGTTGTGAGATTATAGTTGGAGTACCCCCATGAAGGTCTTTTACGTGTAGGTCTTTATAACCTGATTTTGTACACGTTATATAAATTAAAAGTTAAAAAACTATAATAAATTTACTTACACATTTGCAACTCGTTTTCAAAGCAATTTACATTTAAATGATCCTCACAGATGCCTGCATCTTTGGTTTTGAATTCTTTGTTTCGCTGGCAAAACTCTGGTAAAATTTTTGATAACCGAACATCTGATGGCAAGTAGAACAAACTCTTACCACTACTTTTTTCTTTAACATTATTGGAAAATTTCCCTGAGCATATCATTACTGGTATGTATTTACAAACATTGCCATTAAAAGTTATTGCTATAACCGGTGTGCAGACACCTCGAAAAAAAACTGTCAATACGAACACTTTTGACGTCATTTGAAGTGTCTGTCAAACGAAAAAGATAACGGACCTGCGCGTGGCGCAACCTTCGTTCTATCAACATTGAGGAGAACCTCATAGCAAATTTTTGAATTCAGTATTTACAAAAGATCTAGGTATCACCGTTATTTTTTTTAATATTTCTTTCCGGTTTTAAGTCGAGTTTTTAGAAAATGGTCCCTCCCGCCCAAATAGTAAAAAAGTATAAAACTAAATTTTAAGAATGTGTTTTCCAAAGTTACTAAAATAAAAATTAATAAGGGTTTGTACACGCATGTAACAAAGACTTCAAGAAAACAAAGTCATTCGATGAACGTTCATACTTTTTATATTTGTTCAGGGTGAATAAACTACAGAGGGTTTGTTCTCTTTTGCCGTAAGTAAAGAATAATCAAATATTTACAGAAGATATATATATTTCGTAGATACATAATCTGATTTTAACATTCGATTGTTTACCTACCATGTCACTTAAATTGAGTTTAAGTGTCATGAGGATTTAACGTAATTGACCGAAGCAATATTATGTATATGTATGTATATTGCTCAGAAATTGTTTGTAAGGATATTTTATAAGGGTGCCTGCATATATTCATGTTGAGCAAAGTAACTTGAATATGAGTAATACTTGTTTAAATTAAATGCAGTAACCCTATTAACATAGAGCATTAAAAAGCTTTGATATGAGTATATACGAGTAAGCATTATTTATACTAGATGGAATATAAACTGAATATTCAGTTTATCTGCCTAACTATCTGTGAAAGGAAATCCATACACGCTCTAAGACGGATTTATATGTATATTTTATATCAAATGTTGCCTTTGTTGTCACACCCACATACGGCAGAGTACCAAATACTGGTAATTGCGTTTCTGACACATGTTGTGGTACTTTGGTGCACATAGAATATATATAATATATGTATATATAATATTTGTGAGTTAAATGTTATATGGCGCAGGTAGTCTCACTGTCAAAAAATTTCCTTCAGTTTATTTTTAAAAACTGGTTGGCGACCGATTTTATACATTTGCAATATCAAACTGCTCTACATAACAAAGAATGTGTGTGCCAAAATCCATTCACGCCTGTATTCGTTCTCGTTAAATCGTAATTTCACCGAATAGACAAATATACATTTACGGTCATAAAAACCGCACCACTCTTCCGCTTCCCAATAACGGTATCGTAAGATTGTATAACGTCTTCATATTTAGTGCAAAAAAATTTAGTTTGAATTGCGTTGTGACGGTTGAAGCAACATCAAACTGAAATGTCTGGTAAATATCAGCAATTAACTCGGGACGTAAAAGTTAAAATATTGGCTTTGATGCAGCAAGGGTTATCCTTTCGTCAGATTGGACGTCAAGTAGGATGCTCCGATTCAACTATTATGCGACTAATGAAAACCAGAAAGGGTGTTAACTTCGGCTTGGCCGATGTTCATATACCCTACACACTTGTACTTAGAAATTAGGCGTGGCAATGGTGTAATTTTTTTCCTTTTCAATCTCAAATAGCCTGTGATGAAAGACAATATTCGTGACAAATTTGATTAAGATATCTCTATTCGTGCTCCTGTAATCGAGTTTTATTTAATTATATTATAATTTATATTCACTATAAAAAGTAGGCGTGGTAATGGTCCTATTTTGACCATTTTCAATACCGATGGTACACAATGATACACAATATTTGTGCCAAGTTTGAGGAAGATATCTTTATTCGTTCTCTTGTAATCGTGATTTCCACAGACAAACAGACAGACAGGCGAACGGACATGGCTAAATAGACTCAGGAGGTTACGCTGATCAAGAGTATATATACTTTTCTATACCTGTCAAGCCTCCTTTAATGCGTTACAAATGGAAGCAGTAAGTGAATATACATCACTTCGTGTGTAGGGTATAAAAAGGAAAATTCTGTTCCACTGGATAGAAAAAAAGGCTCAGGGCGCAAACATAAAACAACCAAGAAGACAGACGATGATTGCAAAGAATTAGCAAGAAAGATCGCTTTAAAAATTCTATCCGTATAAGATCAGAGCTATTGGAGTTTCATCAAGTTGACCTAAATGCCGAAACGATACGTAGAAGGCTACGAAAGATAGGTTTATATGGAAGACGACAAAAAGACGACTTTTTTAATATGGCAAAAAAGGCACTTTTTCCCACAAAAATTAAGACGGCTCGCCTGAAGTGGGCAAAAAAATATCAGCATTAGACGCAGGATGATTGGCGTTGTGTGATATGGTCTGAGAGTAAAAGTAAGCTAAAAAAAATTCTTGAACATGTATGGGAGACTGAAATTTCAATGGATATTATGGAATCCCTAGTAAATTCGATGCCGTTACGAATAAAAGCGGTTATTACCGCCAAAGGGGGAGTAACCCAATATTAATGTTTTTCTCTTAAATGTACTAAAGCATCTGAACAACTTACAAATATAAATATTAATAATATATGATTTGATTTTGAGTGAAGATATAACGCTGATAAATAATGTAAATATTTTCCTAAACCTGTCATGGCGCCTTCTGTGCGCTACAAACGGAACGACAAACTTAATGCGGTATAATCTTTATAGTAGTAGTCTTTCTCTGGTAAACCCAAAGAACTCTATTAGATTTCCATCCATTCAAAAGTTACAGACGTTTAGATTTTAGACTCAGGCCATATATTATGAATACAATACCAACCTTTGGCTATAACAGTAATTATAAAATTAATATAAATGAATATAATGAATGAATATAAGTTTCATATCAGCCATCTTTATTCATGTGTTTTCTTGTATGCAACCACTGCTATATGAGTTCAACGTTTGCCAACATTGTTGTGAATTATAACGTTGATAGGAAAATCAGAAGCAAACCATTGCAAACACAACTCAAATTTTTGTCAAAATTTGTTGTTTGTTGTTTTTTTTTATATTTAATGTTCACTCTGTGGCGGACACGGGTGAATCCAGAACCGAGCAGAAGAACATTTGTTGGAGTGTGCCCTCCAGGAGAATTATGATATAATTGTAGCAAAAATGTAGAAAACGAAATAACGTTTTCATTTGACATAGAGCCCAAATAATGTTAATTTTCTAACCAAATTAAGGTCGAATAATAAAAAATAATAAGTAAAATTATTATTAAAAAGCAAATATAATATTAATTTTTAAAGAGATATTAAAGACAAATAAAGAAATATTGAATGTATTTTTATATAAATGGACTTTGAAAAATCATCCAGATGCACTTAGGCCAAGCGGGCAATTGTACGCCTCCTGAGGAAGGAAGAGGGACAAGAGGGGTGCCAAGCACGAAGCTTCTTATGGCCTTCCACCCTTTGATACCAACTTTTTCAATGGTGGTTATATGAGTGGAGCCCACTGTCTGTAGCCTTGCCCTACGGAAGGCAGGGCAGTCGCACAATCTTCCAGACAGGACCTACAGGTGTCAGATTTCAAACTCCGTAGTCTCCGTAGGTGGCCTCTAAGTTCACTGTGTCCTGTCAGGATGCCTACAATTTTCCTAAGTTCACCTGTACTTCTTGATAAAAGTGTTCTAGGTTGGACCGCGTTAGGATTTCACCAGAGTATTTTAGTTGCCCTGGAGTATGCGCCAAGCCTTTAATACGGACTTTTGTCCCCCCCTCCACTTCCCCTTGAATATAAGCCTGTTAAGCCTATGAATTTGTTGGGCTTGGCCTTGGTTTAACATTTTTGGGCGTTTGAAGGTCAGATCTTTGAAGTGCGATATCTTCTAAACTATTATTTGTACGCGTGTACCGTTTCTGTTTTTTACTTTTTCCATAGTTATAGAAATAATGTAGTTTTACGAAAAACATGGTGTAGGTTGCATTAAAGAAATGATTTTTTCTCTCTTATATGCAATTAAGGTAAGTTGAAACCATTCTTTCTAAAGCCAATAATTTTTTCTTTCCAACGGTACATAATATGTGGGATTATCTCTTACACCTTTGACCACATTTATTGAAAATTAGTGTTAAGTACATATCCTCTCATGCATCTTAGACTTGGCTACAGCAAAGTAGTTGCTGCGTAGCTGGCGTTAGACATACTAAGGGATATATTGAACAAGGCCGGAGGACGCATATGCACCAAAAAATTCCCCTAAAAATATTTTTCTGCGTTGCCTGCGTTAGACATACACATATAAGACATTTCTATTGTAACTGAAATAAAACTAAAGATTTTTTGACTTGACATTCCTTTACATTATGAATACAAAAAGTAAATATAACATATTATATACCGTTTTGCCCTTGCCCCCTAAGAGGGAAGCCATTTGCCGTTATAACGTTAAAAAATATCGGTAAACAAACAACAAAAAAAACAAAAAAAAAAACTTCTGCGGTTTTCCTGGAATAATATGGTTGTATAGCCATTTAGCACCATCCATAATCCCAACCATTTCAGCCTGAAAGACTGAAGCTAGAGCTTTGTAGCTTGATGCTTACTTCATGTTTATAATTTTAGTACTTTTTTCCCATTTATTCATTTTTTCCTAAGAAAAATGTATAATTAGCCCATATAATTTTCCTAATTTTATTATAGTGGAGGCTATTAACTTTCTAAGCGTATTTCTTTCATCAGGATCCGTGCGGGATTTTAGAGACCATTAGCTTTCTCTGCGTATTCTTTTCATCAGGATCAGTGACGGATTTCAGGAGAAAACGCTCTTTGAAACATAACGTCTACTTTCTTAAAATTTCAAAAATCATAAGGTTAATTATAAATTCTTCTTAGAAAAAATTAATAATTGGGGGAAAAAGTACTGAAATTATAAAAATCGTGTTTCCAAAAATTATGGGCTTTCGACAAAATTTTATTGCACATAAAACATTCCTCCATTACATTCCTTTATAACGTTACCGACCCTATCCGCATATCTGTAATAGTTTAGGAAATATACTTTCAATTTTCGTCTGGGTATAACTCGATAACTATACGAGGGCATAATGTAAAAAAAACTAAAACAACAACAATAAAACTTGGTCCTCAACGATAACGTTGTTTCCAATTTTTTAGTGTTATTCATTATGTATATTAGTTGCAAAACTCACTATACATTTAGTCTGTTTAAAAAAAGACAGATTTTAAAGGCCAAGAGTAGGAAAAAAATGTCACATTTAGGCTCGAAATGATTAAAATGGCCACATTGTATATAAATATAAATTAGATTTTCTTGTTAGTCATGTATCCATACTCAATTTGTTACAATGATTTCCGTATTGTAATATATTCAATAACATCTAAACTTTATTAAATCCCAGGAGCTTACATTTTCAGCACGCGTTCACACCACTTATTAAGTGCTAGAAAATAGCACGTGTCAATGTTTAATATAACACCACACATCGTCCATCGTTGTTTGTAATGAAAGCGATACGATCAGAAAAGTTTTCTGATGGAAGGGTGTTGATTTCTGAATTTTGGCTTGGTTTGTCCCTCACTAGGGTAACAACTTTGATGTTGGAAAATGAATGTCGGTAACGAGTACTTAATAAAATTCCAATCTCAAATTAAATATGCTTTCTCCAAAATTAAAGTGTTATGGTAAACTCATAAGAATGGTACACACACGACATACAATACTTAATGACTAAATGGTAACACACCTTGGTAAATATTCGGAAGAGATTAGGAGCTCGTCGACTAGAGAGCTGCACAGGATCAAAGACTACAGGCCTGGAAGTGCTTTTTTCGCTTTGAATGTGTTAGTGAAATCATTTTGTGATATACCTGGCCCTGTATTTTGAATATTGAATTAAAAGTGCGTCCTTGTCCATCCGTATTAGTAATGATATTGGCGGCGAAGGAAGTCATTTAAAAACAACTATTAAATTTCCTTTTTTTTTCAAAAATAATCTGGACTCTGTGGTGTTACCGTCCATTAGCGTTTTCAGTGGCTCTGGTGGTGGGTTCAATCTAAGTAAAACCACTTTGCCTGATGAACAACACATCCCTGCGGTCTCATTTTTGAATTTTAGAGCGTGGCAATGAGTGCATTCTATATCCATGTCACCAATTGAAATTTTCGAATATGCTCAATATTCGATGTCTGGATCATATTCGAATGCGATGCGACTGAATGATGACAGTTTTAGTGCTCTTGGTGTTAGCATGCTTACTTGATTATTCAATTGAACACGTCTGTTTGAATCCGTAAGGCCGTGGTTATGCTATCGAGTTTTGCTTGGCAAGTAGGACTTTTTTTTGTGGTTTTGTGTGTAAAAGAGAGAATGGGATATTTTTCTGTTCTCAACATCACTCTCACACCGAGCACGAAAACTCGGTCTAGCGTACACCGAGGATACCAAGCAAACCGGTGTTGCTTAGTCTCAATATTCAAAAAAGTATTGAAAAGTGGAATAGAGTGAACTAATGGAATTAACTGATAAATTTATCAATCATATTCGTCTGATTATCGTTCCAAAATATTACGACTTTATATATGTTAAACACATTTCAATTAATATAAACATTTGGTCTTCCATCGCGTCGAAAACAACATCTAAAATAATACGTTTTCTCATTTGTGTAGTAGACGGGTTGCTGTTGAAGGTGAGAAAAAATATACATATTTGAAGAAAGCAAGCGTGGGCCAAGCACAAGCGTAACCACTCTTTTTGCACGGACTCCGGTCATAAAAATTAGATAAATTTCCCACCGAGTTTTGCTCGATAGCATAACCACGGGGTAACACGATTGCGTGATATTTGAGTTGTAATTCTCATTAGCGCAAGTTGTTTAATTCTGTGTGCGTCACTTTAATGCACGGGTGATTGTATTGCGCAATCGTGTATACTCTCTTGCCGCTTCTTGTTGTGGTGTTAAATTCCTTAATTGTTGCCTATTACGAGTTTGTCGGTCACTACAACCAATGTTTGAACGTCTTCGTATAGGCATTTTTCGCTATATTATTTCACTGTATAGGGCACAATATCCACTAACGAAAAAAGGTTTGATATTTTCTTTTAAAATGATTTTAATTCTCTCGGGTGGCTCAGCCGTGAAGTTCGGACATACACCCGTGGCCAAAAAAAAAGCCGCACTAGTAGCATTTCCTTACGCATGCAAAATTTAATAAAAAAAGGAAAGCTACCGGCAAGTTTTTATTTTTTTTTATATTATTTGATCCCTATAGCCTCTACCTGTAAAAAAATCTTTAAGAAAAGAGGAAAAGGTTGGCCGGCAGCTCGATTTCCGCTAAAGAGGTGGAAAAACCCAAGATCTAATTTTGTTGAACTTTTTAAAAAAAGGGTAATAATATAAAAAATGTTGGTTTTTTTTGGTTTCTGTTATTTTTATTATGTTTAAATATTCTTAGAATTCAAAAATTTTGTGTATACTCTTTTGTTTTTCTTTAAATTTTTTTTCAATATTTCGTTGATCCTCCTTTGGCCTTCAAAACAGCTTCCACTCTTCTGGACATTGAATCATAGAGATTTTGGACATGGTTCTTGGTTTTTTCGTCGTACCACACTTTCTTTATAATAATTTGTAACTCCTGGATGGATTTTGGAGAAATCTCTTGAATTTTTCGCTGCATAATTCCCCACAAATTTTCAATGATATTAAGGTCTGGGCTATTTCCTGGCCAGAACATTGATAATATCCCCAGATTTTCTTTTAATTGTGTTACCTGTGAATGCACAATGACCATTAGAATGCATTTTTAAGTAAAACTTAAAGGTTTACTTACAGAGCGAGCTCGGTGGCACGGTGCATTATCGCCTTGAAAAAGTGTGTTTTCAACATGGCAGCTCAGCCCCCCAATTGTTGAACCACGCCCTTTTTGATAACATTTTTATACTTTTCTGCATTCACGGAACCTCCAGCAATAAAATTTGCCCAACTCCATAATATGTTATGCATCCCCATACCAAAACATAAGGTGAATGCTTGACTGTTCGAAGAATGCACTCATCTGAATATAGTTCCTTCGATCTCCTTCGAACTGTGGCTTTTCCATCGGGCCGAATCAAATTGAACTTCGATTCATCAGAAAATATGACATTTCTCCAATCAGAAGCTATCCATTTTTTATGCTCCTTGGCCCATTATAACCGCTTTTTCTTCATAGCCTCTGTTAAACCCGGCTTTTTGGGTAGTCGGCGAGCTGGAAGACCCATATTTGTTAGGCGTCTGGAGACAGTTCTTCTGCTGATTTGCATTCCCAGCTTTCCCTGATGGTCTCTCCTTAGTTCCCTATCAGTCTGAAACCGATTTCGAAGGCATATTCGTTCCAACGATCGATCTTTCCGCGGTGTAGTGATTCTTGGTCTCCCACTTCCGGTTTTCCTCTGTATGCTGTATGCTTTTCGGTTTCTTGAATTTTTTTAAAAAAAGGCGCACTGTGCTTTCGTTACACCCAATTATTTGAGAAATTTTTCTATTGGAATAGGTTTCTCCACTCAGTGCTACAATACGGCCTTTTTCTTCTTCACTTAATACCATATTTAAAACTTCTAAAAAACTACTTCGGATGGACCTAATCTTATTTCTCAAATGTTAATGGACAATTGTTGACAGACTGTGTCATTTTATAGCAAAAAATTTTATGTATAAGCAGGTAAAAAGAAAATTTTTTATCAGTCGAAACCCTTTCCTAACATTTTTTACCTGCAAAGTGAAAAATTTTCGAATTTTCCAGGTGCGGGTTTTTTTTGGCCATGGGTGTACATACGCACCAAAGTTTGTGCGTTCGTACCGATACTTCCAACCTAAGTAACATACGCTGTAAGTATGAAGTCAATTTCTCGGGTTGTTCAGCCGTGATGGTTTGGACTTTGTCACGAAATGTGTAATGCATAGAAATAGAGAAGATAAATATAGAAAAGTATATACATGCATATGTAAGTTAACACATAGAAAATTCAAGAATCTTTACATGAATCAACCCAACACCTCATGCCACGTAAAATGCCAAATGTCACGAAGAAGGCATCGAGTTGCATCCTGCCAAGCACCAAATTCTACAGAAATGCTGACGCCGATACTGCAGAAGGACACCACAGACAGCAGCAGCGGAGATTACAGCAGCAGAGGAGTAGCAGAGCAGAATAATATTAAACTATAAGAATCATTAATTATTATTCCTTAAGTTAGTCTTAATAAAATCATTGTGTGAAACGGTTGGAATTTAATAAAGCTTTTTTTAAAAACTTATTAAAACCTAAAAAGGTTTAACTGGCGCCCGAACAGGGACCAGTCGTCGTGTGTGCAAAAGTGGAATTATCAAGTTCATAAGATAAGCACCTAAAGTAGTGGCAGAACTTTGATGAACACTAAAAGCCCCTTTAACAGTGGCAAGTGATTCCAACAGTGACCATAGGCCCCTCAAGTAGTGGCAGGACACCAGGCACTTTAAGGACATCATAACCAAGAAGTTCCTCCACGCGATTGGTCCCAACCCTAAGGGACAGGAGTAACCAATAGCCCCTTAAGCAGTGGCAGGATACCAAGCGGCAAAGACAAACGCAACCTGTTCTAAAAAACGGCACATAAGCAGGGATTGCTTCCATCTGTAGAAACAAGCGAGTGCGACACCAGGATCCGGAGTCACCGAAGGAACATCAAAAATCTCGGACAAAACGGACAAATCCAGTTCGTCACCCAGCGATGTGGCCGTTCCTAGTAATGTAAGTTATTATTAAGTGATAGAAAAAATGTAAAGATAAATAAAGGAAAAATCAGATATTGAAACGGAAAATTTTTATAGTGATTTAAGAAAAAAATAAATTGAATTTATTCTAAGAGGAAAAAAAAAAAATTTTAAATTTTACAACGGAAAATTTTTATAATAAGAGAAACTTAAAGTGAATTTATTAATAAAAGTGAACCTAATTTTTCAATATATCAAATATTAATTGTATATTGATTATATTTTCCTTCCTTCGTGATATAAACAAAATACAATCAAAGCCAAATAGAAATTGCGAAACTTAAGAGTCCCTCCAATTTATAAAAATAAAGATCGATATCACGAAACTTACGAGTCCCTCTGATTTCAGATATAATTAAAAACAAATAAAATTTAACCTATCAAATAAAGAAAAAGGAAATTGCGATACTTACGAGTCCCTCCAATTTATAACTATAAATAACCCTGAGAAACTTTCGAGTCCCTCCAGAGCAAAGATAATCACACACTCACCAGAGGAAAGGAATATATGATAATTATAATTATATATTATATACAATAATTATAAAATAAAAAAAAAAAAAAAAAAAGAATGAACTAGTAATCTTAAGAAACAGTTTTCAAAAATTACATACATATGTCAAATCCAGACAATCTTATACGCCCTCCAACTCTTAACCCCGTTCCTGAAGACTTACCAACTCGATCACCCTCCAGAATGGCAACCAACGTTACAATGGACCAACTGACAACAGTAATATCTGAAATCGTTAAAAACGCGATGAGAACTGAAGGACAAAACCTTATGCAAACAGTACTGAATCCTAACGCAAACACTTTAAATGTAACCGACGTGACCATAGACCCATCAAATTCAAGAAACCTATCAGAGCTAGACAAAATACCAGACGTCGTCCGCTGTCTCAGAGAATTTTCCGGTAACCCAGGAGAATTCAACTCGTGGAAAAAGAGTGTCGACCGTATAATACAAATATACGATAACTCTAGAGGCACTCCCAAATATTATGGGATACTAAATGTTATACGTAACAAAATAGTAGGCAATGCCGACATTGCACTTGAATCATATAACACACCTCTGAACTGGGAAGCTATTTCGAAATGTCTTACACTACATTACGCCGACAAACGCGACGTAGGCACCCTCGAATACCAAATGACCGCACTTATCCAAGGACACTTAACAGTTCAAGAATTCTACCAGAAAGTTTATTCCCACTTGTCCCTTATTTTAAACAAAATAGGATGCATGGATGCCGGATCGGAATCCATCCAGTTACTAACAAAAACATACCGCGATAAGGCCCTAGACACATTTGTTGGAGGACTTAAAGGCGACTTGCCAAGATTGCTAGGCATCAAAGAGCCAGTCGATCTTCCACAAGCCCTTCATCTATGCCTTAAGTTAGAAAATCAAAACTTCCGTTCAAGTTACGCTTCAGGTAATCATAATCCAAACAGAAATTATAATCCACCTTCGCCACCAAGGAAACAATTCCCACCACGACAGAATAGGGAATTCCATCCCGAATTAGCATACCTTCCACAACCACGCCAACACGTTTTTAATTCATATAGGCCAAACCAACACTTTACTAACCCAAACCAACATTTTGCTAATACAAACCAACGCTTTGCTAATTTAAACCAACCCTTATGGCAGAACACAGTACAGAGAAATCCCTTTAATCAGTATAATCCACCTCCTCGACCTTCCGCTACTAAGCCTCAACTCAGGCCAGAACCTATGGATGTTGACACTACCCTACAGACACGCAATATAAATTACATGAATAAACCATATCAAAATGACCTTACAGGAAAAAGACCTCCGCAAAACTACGCTCAAAACCCAAATAAACTTCAAAGGAATTTCCACATTAACGCAGAATCCGAACAAGATTCCACCTACCATCAATACGAACAAACCCTTACGAACGAAGACCAGAATAACGACACACAGTTAACTGAATACATCCAACAAAATTTCCCCGACGATAACACCAATTACAGTTATGACACTAGCGATATTCATTTTTTAGCTTAAGCAACTCTTCGCTCCCTTACTTTCAATGCAGAACGAAGAGTGGAACAATATTAAAATTTTTGATCGACACTGGATCAACTAAAAATTATATTCAACCCTCGTTAGTCGAAATCTCTACCCCCAACGAACAAGACTTTTACGCAAAGTCTATAGCAGGTGACATTAAAATTACCCGACACACATTCATAAATTTATTTGGCATTAAAGACACAAAAATTAAATTTTACCTTTTACCCACCTTAAAATCATTTAGTGGTATCCTTGGGAACGATAGCCTTAAGGAACTAGACGCTACAATACATACTAGAGGAAACTTTATGACTATTATGGGAAATGTTAGAATTAATATAAAGCAACTTACATCAGAATCTTTGTACAGCATTAACGTAAAAGAAGATCGCATGACTACAGACCAAAAAACAGAAATTCGAAAATTAATAAAAGAATTTCCGAACTTATTTGCAGAGCCAAATGAGAAATTGACATATGCAACCCAAGTTTTAGGCGAAATTCGCACCACTACGGATACCCCCGTATACACCCGATATTACCCATATCCCATGTCTTTGAAACCAGAAGTTGAATTCCAAATAAACCAAATGCTAGAAGATGGTATAATAAGACCATCCAGATCACCATACAATTCACCCGTTTGGATAGTAACGAAAAAACCAGACTCTTTAGGGAACAAACAATACAGAGTAGTAATCGACTACCGAAAACTGAATTCAATTACCATAGCAGACCGTTACCCTATACCAGACATAACAGAAGTACTCGCGCAACTAGGAAAAAAATCCTTTTTCTCCGTTATTGACCTTAAAAGCGGTTTCCACCAAATTCTACTGAAAGAAAAAGATATCGAAAAAACTGCCTTCTCCATAAACAATGGCAAATACGAGTTCACCAGACTGCCATTTGGACTCAAAAATGCACCGTCCATATTTCAACGTGCGTTAGACGACATTTTGCGAGACTATATAGGAAAATCATGTTTTGTCTATATTGACGATATAATAATTTTCAGCGAAACCGAAGACAGCCATACAAAAAACTTAAAAGACATATTTAAAAAATTGGAGCAAGCCAACATGAAGGTACAGCTCGACAAATGTAATTTCTTCAAAAAGGAAGTAGATTTCCTAGGATTCCTTGTATCAGCTGACGGAATTAAAACCAACCCCGATAAAATAAAAGCAATTAAAGATTTCCCACATCCTGTAACTTTAAGAGACCTCAGATCTTTCTTAGGATTGTCAGGTTATTACCGCAGATTCGTTAAAGACTACGCTAAGCTTGCCAAACCACTCACATCCCTTTTAAGAGGCGAAGAAGGTCGTCTATCTAAAACTCAATCAACAAAAAAAATCATTTCGCTTAACGCCGAAGCAATCAATGCATTTAATAAAATAAAAAACACACTAATTTCGAGAGAAGTAATTTTAACCTATCCAGATTTTAATACAACATTCGAATTAACAACGGATGCTTCTAACTTCGCAATCGGAGCAGTCCTTTCACAAAACGATAAACCCATAACGTTTATATCTCGAACTCTATCAAAAACCGAAGAAAGTTATGCGGCAAACGAAAAAGAAATGCTAGCAATAATTTGGGCATTAAAATCCCTCCGAAATTACTTTTACGGTTCCGCTAAAGTTAATATTGTTACCGACCACCAACCCCTTACATACGCTCTCAGCAATAAAAATACTAACTCTAAAATGAAACGTTGGAAAGCAATTCTAGAAGAGTATAACCACGAAATCAAATACAGACCGGGAAAAACGAATGTAGTGGCCGACGCTCTCTCCAGACCACCCAGAGTAGCAGAAATCAATTCATTAACATCCACTATGCATAGCGATGAAAGCTCTTCGCATCAATTAATCCCAGCAGTAGAAAGCCCTATCAATGTTTTTAAAAACCAAATATTTCTCCTGACCAACAATAACAGCAGCTACCAATTTCAAATTCCTTTTCCTACGTACCATAAACACATCATTATACAATCAGAATACACTAACGAAGACATCATTTCCATATTTAAAAAATATTTAAACCCTAGCGTTATTAATGAAATATTCACATAAGAAGAACTGATGGGAAGAATTCAAGAAATTTACCCACTTTACTTTAAATCATATAAGGCTAGATTTACACAGACACAAGTTCAAGACCTCGTTAACGATACCGACCAAGAAGAAGAAATTTTAAAGGAACACAATAGAGCGCACCGCAATGGTTGCGAAAATAAGAAACAGATTCTTCAAAAATACTACTTTCCAAAAATGACGGCTAAAATAGACAACATCATCCGACAGTGTCGAATATGTAAAGAACATAAATACGCTAGACACCCAAACAAACCAGAACTACTCGAAACCCCTATACCAGAATACCCAGGTGAAATAATTCACATTGACTTATACTCCACAGAAAAGAACCTAGTCTTAACAGCAGTTGACAAATTTTCCAAGTACGCGATAGCTAAACCCATCCAATCTAAAGCAACAGAAGATATCAGAGAACCTCTCAGACAAATTTTATTCGCCTACGGTGTCCCCAAAATAATAGTAATTGATAACGAAAAATCATTAAACTCAGCTACAATATCCTTTATGGTAGAAGATCAATTAGGAATTCAAATACACAAAACACCCCCATACGTTAGTACAATAAACGGACAAGTAGAACGCTTTCATTCCACTCTTTCAGAGATAATGCGATGCCTTAAAACTAACCAAATACATAGAACGTTCATAGAACTCCTGGATAGATCTGTTTACGAATATAATTACTCCATCCACAGTACGACTCAAAAGAAACCAATAGACATTTTCTTCGGAAGACACATACGCACTACGCCAGAACAATACGAAAATGCACGAAAACAAAACATCGAACAGTTAAAACTAAAACAAATCAAAGACCTAGAAACGCACAACAAGAACCGACAACCCTTGAAAACCTACTTCCCCGGTGAAACTATCTACGTAAAATTAAACAAGCGAATAGGTTCAAAATTATCCCCAAGATACAAAAAGGCGATAGTAAAAGAAAATAAATCAAATACTGTAGTCACTGAAACAGGACGAATAGTACATAAAAGTAGAATAAAAAACTAAAATTAATTTTCAGATTATATGCTTGCAGTAGCACGGCCGAAGTAAAAATTATGGATTACACGAACTCACAGATACTGACAGTCAATACAGGAATTACCAGAATGCAGACAGGAACCTTCAAACTCATACACGACATAGACATTACACCTTACAAAACCACGCTACAGGACTTGAAGACCGCCATCGAATCCAAAGTTGGAAACAACGACCCCCTGTTTCCCTACCTATCCCATGAAATCACCCACATCCAAGAGCAAATCAGTAGACTAGAAATTAAACATAAAAATAAACGTTCAATAGATATTCTAGGGACGGCATGGAAATGGATTGCCGGGAGTCCCGATCATTCAGATTTAGAAATAATCAACGCAAAACTAAACAATTTATTAAAAAATAATAATAAACAAGTAATAATAAATAAACTTGTAATAGATAGAATATGTTTACGCCAAAGCAACCCGCTCGCCAGGCTGCCTCTCCTGATCGTTCGAAGCCGTGTCCTCTCAAAGCACGGACTTCGGCCGCTCAGGAGAGGCAAGCTTTAAAGCTTGACTGCGAGCTCTTCGGCTCCAGCCTTGGTGGTCGGAGTGGAGCCGGCACTTAACCGCCGACTGTGCAGCGCGCAACTACGACATCCTGTATCGTGAATTTAAAATCATTGTGAAAACATCTTCTTACAAATACTAAATATATTCAAATAAAATTAAAAAAAAGTGCCTTCGCCACTAAACATTAAAAAGGTGCCTTCGCCATTAAACATTTGGTCCAAGACGAGCCGGATCGAGCTCCAGCGTCAACTCCACGACATCGTCGCCCTTTTGAAAAAGGTAGGTTGCTTAATTTAATAAGTAATAAAGTGCAAAGTTTTGAATATTTTGAATAAACTGTACCCCCATCAAACGGGCGAACATATATATATACGCGGCACGTATATATACATTTATATACTCCCGTGTACACCTTGCAATTAACGGCAGTATTAATTTCGGTGTAACGGTGCTCCAAAATTTAGAATTGGTTCACTTATATATATTACATAAAAGTGCCCTTGAACCCGGTCATATACTTGTATTGACCGGCACGTGTTGCAATTATTTATTCTTCGACGAATACATAATTGCAGCTCGCTCTCGCTTGGGTTTGCGCTCTTCACTTAGAAACCAAAAAACCACCACCTTTTGCTGGTTATTTTGGTTTACGTGCTCTCACATAGACACGCTCGCAGCTTACGCTCTTCTGCGCGGTTCACTTAGAAACCAAAAAACCACCACCTTTTGCTGGTTATTTTGGTTTACGTGCTCTCACATAGGCACGCTCGCAGCTTACGCTCTTTTGCGCGGTTCACTTAGAAACCAAAAAACCACCACCTTTTGCTGGTTATTTTGGTTTACGTGCTCTCACATAGACACGCTCTCAGCTTGCAGCCAAGCAAGCGGCACGTTTTTTTTTCTTTTTTCTCCTTTCGTTGGTGCCAAGAAAATCGACAATTCTTGCACAGTGGGCGAAAAATTCTAAAACCATAATAAAAAATTCTTGTTACCTAAAAATATTAAGGTGTTTTATTTCTTTATTATCCCATCTGTCTAAGCTATTTTAGCCCCGTTATTCTGTTGCACCCCCGAAAATCGATTTCATAGCGTGTATTCTTTTGCCAAATTTGTAATCATCGTAACGCACCCACAATGACGCTTCTAGATACGTTTATACGTCGGGCTGACGGCTTGGTCGAGTTCGGTGTGGAGTTCGCTGAAATGGCGGCTGATACTCACACCATTTACACGCTTGAGCTCCAAAGAGATGAAATCAAGTCTCAATGGACCCTTATTAAGCGCACGTACGACAGCCTCTTAGCGGAGATGAAAGAAGATGATGAGTTAGCACAGAATCTCGAGATGATTAAACAAAAACGTCGCAAGTGTTACGACATGTATCTACAATGCGCCGGAGTAATTAACGCTTTATCTGATTCGCGAACCCGTGAACATCGGTCCGATTCCCCAGCATTACGCGCGAAACCGGCCGAACTACCGCCCACCGGGTACAACATTAGCTTGCCTCCATGCGATACAGACAATTTTAAAGGCGACTATCTGTCATGGCCCTCCTTCCGTGACATGTTCACGGCCCTATACACGAACAACTCGCGTCTCAGCCCGGTTGAAAAATTGTTTCATTTGAATCAAAAGACAAAGGGAGAAGCAAAGGAAATCGTACAAAAGTCTCCTTTGACGAATGACGAATTCGAGCAAGCGTGGCAAAATCTATCGGATCGATATGAAAATAAACGCGTTCTCGTGAACACGCTCCTTAAAAATCTCTTTGGCCTCGCGACGATTACTAGGGAAACCGGGCACGAAATCAAAAATTTACAGCGGGAATTCAACAATATTCTCACCGCGTTGGCGCTCCAAGGCGTCAACACTTCAACTTGGGACGCTGTTATAGTTTTTCTGTGCTCTAGTCGGCTTCCGGAAGCCACCCTGGCGCTTTGGGAACAATCTATACCGAATAAACGTGAAATTCCAAAGTGGTCCGATCTCGACGCGTTCTTGACACATCGGTTTGAAACGCTGGAAGCGGTGCACGATTTAAAAGGCGCACCAGCAGGTAAAAATCGCGCATCACCAGCTCCACAGCATGTGGCCCCCTCGACAAAACGCGTCAACACATTCCAATTGAATGTTGCATCGACCGTGTGTCAGTTGTGCTCAGAGCACCACACAATTCGAGTCTGTCCGCAATTTTTGGAATTGACTGCCGGTAAACGTCTAGAGGTAGTGAAAAAGTTGCGTCTTTGCTTAAATTGTCTCGCGCAAGCGCATCAAATACAAAGATGCCCCAGTAAATACAACTGCGCGACATGTCAGGCGCGACATCATACGTTGCTGCATCGGGAGCATGCGCAGAACCGACCCGTAACGAACTCAGCGTCGAATTCGAACACTACCTTCCCAAAGTCTGCGCCAAGTAGAAACGCTGCATTGCAAACCAATCAGCCCCGTAACAACCCACTCAACGCGCGAGCACCACCCTTTACTGGGCCCTCCACGTCGGCCAACGCCGCCCAAATCAGTCAACAACAAATACAGTCCACTGATCGAAATCAGCCAGATAACCATCAAGTTTGTTTCGCTGCCGCACCGAAGCCAGTTCTATTAGGAACCGCGACGGTCACTATATTCCACGACGGTACTTGCTATGCCGCTCGTGCCCTCATCGATCCAGGATCCGAAGTATCCTTCATCTCTGACCACGTTCAGAAGATGCTCAAGATCCCCATGCGGCCAGTGAAAGCAACGGTTTCTGGCCTCAACGAAACCATTTCTGCAAAAGTTTCAAAATCTTGTGAGTTTATGCTCAAGTCGCCACGCGACCCCTCGTTTCAAATCCATGCCACAGCGCTAGTGCTGTCGCAAATCACGGGCAGACTGCCCGCCCACTCGTTCGATAGTGCGCTGCTTCGCAGCCTCCCTCGTAACATCGAACTCGCAGACGTCAACTTTGTCAAAAGTCAACAAGTTGACGTTCTCATTGGAGCCGATCTCTTCCCGGCGATCATACTTGACGGTATTCGCCGCAATGTGCTAGGTTCACTTCTAGCACAACAGACTGTGTTCGGCTGGATAATCACCGGACCAGTCCCCTTGCTACAATCTGGTAGCCCCAACATTAGGGTGGCCTTCTTCAATGAAGTCACCATCGAACAACAGTTCGAACGTTTTTGGGTGGTGGAGGAACTTCCCAAAACTCGTCACTTATCCCCCTCCGAAAAGTTTTGCGAAGAGAATTTCGTAAAAACAACTCGTAGGAGCCCTGACGGCCGCTACGTTGCCATTCAAAAGCGAAGCCGTAAACCAACACGCGCTAGGATATTCACGGCACATCGCTCACCAGCAATACCTTCGCTCAGAAGCAAGGTTACTCAAAAATAATGACCTCAAAAGGCAATATGACGATGTAGTTCAAGAATATCTTGATTTAGGTCATATGACGGCCGTAGCGCCCCCACAACCCGATGCTGAGCACTATTATTTGCCACATCACGCGGTTATAAAACCGGACAGCACGTCCACCAAGGTTCGAGTCGTGTTCAACGCATCCTGCCCCACCACAAGTGGGCTCAGTTTGAACGATGTGTTACACGCAGGCCCTGTGCTACAAGCCGACTTAACATTCTTAATGTTAAGATGGCGCTTTTATCGGTATGTTTTTAGCGGTGACATTCAGAAAATGTACCGCCAGATCCTCGTTGACCCGAAACATACCCCCTACCAACGAATTCTATTCCGAGATTCGAATAGCTCCCAAGTTAGGGACTATGAGTTACAAACGGTAACATTTGGCGTGAATTGCGCCCCCTTCTTAGCGATCCGTACGCTTCTTCAGCTAGCAGACGATACTCAACAACAGTTTCCGCTTGCGGCCCACATTTTGCGACACTCGATGTACGTTGATGACGTGTTGGCTGGTTCTCACAACCTTGCCATGGCCACTCAAATGCGCGATGAACTGTCAGAGGCGTTGAATACGGCAGGCTTCTCGCTGCGGAAATGGACAGCCAACGACCAACATATTTTGGACGACTTGCCTGGATCCCATTTGCTCAACGCTGAGTTCCTGAAGTTCGAAGACAACAGCACCGCAAAAATGCTCGGTATTCGGTGGAACGCCACCAGCGATGACTTTTACTTCGACACCCAGGCGATCGACATACAGCCAACGTACACCAAAAGACAAGTGCTGTCTCTCATCGCGAAGCTGTTCGATCCAGCCGGTTGGCTGGCACCTATCATCGTTGCCGCGAAAATGCTGATCCAACAAGTCTGGCTAGACAAGATTGAATGGGATGACCAACTTCCCGCACTGACGCAGCAAACATGGTTGAGTTTTCTTCGAAATTACAACCATATCGCCACGATTCGAATTCCCAGGTGGATTCGATTCACCCCCGACTGCACAGTGGATCTTCACGCCTTTTCGGACGCTTCCGAAAAAGCTTACGCCGGAGTCATCTACGCCCGTGTCCAAATCGGCGACACCGTTCATGTATCGCTACTGTACTCCAAAACAAGAGTAGCGCCCATTAAAACGATATCGCTGCCTCGACTCGAACTCTGCGGAGCGACACTCGTCGCAGACATGCTCGACGCCCTAGTACCCAATCTGCACTATCGTCCCGAGAATGTCTTCTGTTGGACAGACTCGACGATTGTACTTGCGTGGCTTAAGAAGCCTCCATGCGTCTGGGCCACTTTCGTGGCGAACCGCGTTGCGAAAATCATTGAAAGAGCACCACACACTCAATGGTTTCACGTGGACTCGCACGACAATCCAGCAGACTTAGCTAGCCGTGGTGCCACGCCCCAAGACTTAGCTGAGAGCACCCTTTGGTGGAATGGTCCACCTTGGCTCCTCCACAACAAGGATCGTTGGCCCGAACTACGGACAGCTGCGGAGTTTGCTACCGCACTTGAAGAAAAGCCTGTAAAGGCTCTTCACACTTACTTCCGACTAGACGAAGACCCACTTGACAGGTTTTCCCCTCTCCCGAGAGCCCTACGCGTATACTCATATGTACAGCGGTTCCTAGATAACGCGCGACGTAAACGGAATCCGCTATATGCTACTTTGCGCCTCTCAGCGACAGAGATTCGAGACACCAAATGTCGTCTCACAATCATCTGTCAAAAGACACATTTTCCCGACGAATATTACGCGCTCGAAAGCAAGCGACCAGTGAGCTCGAAAAGTTGTTTACTCTCACTCAATCCCTTTCTTCATGAAGACAAAACGATGCGCCTTGGCGGGCGGCTGTCTTCATGCCCGAATTTGGCATTTGACGAACGCCACCCAATAATCATGCCGTACGACTGTCAGTTGTCTCGGTTACTTGTTCTCTTTATCCATCAGATCTCGCTTCACGGTGGTAACCAGCTGATGCTCCGATTGCTCCGGACCCAACACTGGATTCCGCGAGTAAAAAACCTCATCAAAACCACGATCCACCGCTGTAAGCCGTGCATCCTGCATCGGAAGCAACAAAGAACGCAGATTATGGCGGCTTTGCCAGAGGAACGCACGACTTTCTCCCGCCCCTTTGCTAACACCGGTGTCGACTTTGCGGGCCCTTTCGACATAAAGAATTACACCGGCCGGGCGTGCTTAATAACGAAAGGCTACACGTGCATCTTTGTCTGTTTTGCGACCAAAGCAATTCATTTAGAGGCTGTCAGTGATCTGACCACGGCCGCTTTCCTTGCGGCCTTCTCACGCTTTGCAGCGCGCCGAGGCTGCCCCGCAAAGGTGTATTCGGATAACGGCACAAACTTCGTCGGCGCATCAAAAGAGCTCAAACAAGAATTTAAGCAATTCCTTGTTCGAACCCGCGATCTTATCGAAACGAAATATTCGCACCAGAGTGTTGAATGGCACTTCATCCCCCCTGGTGCTCCTCATATGGGAGGCCGGTGTTAAAAGCCTGAAAACGCATCTGCGCAAAGTCGCCCCAATGTCCAAATTTACCTTTGAAGAGTTCTCAACTCTCCTGAGTAAAATTGAAGCGTGCCTCAATTCACGCCCGCTTCATCCTCAATCTGAGGATCACAACGTTATGGAGGCAATAACTCCTGGCCACTTCCTAGTAGGCGGTCCTCTGCTCGCTCCTGCCGAGCCCGAAACCCTCGACAATCCGCTCTCCATTCTTAACCGATGGAGACGGGTCCAGGCCCTTGCCCAGCATTTTTGTCATCGGTGGAAAACGGAATATTTGCACGAGCTTGCGCGTCGCACCAAGTGGAAGACTCCGCAACTCAACCTACAGCCCAACGACCTGGTTGTTGTCCGTGACGAGAACCTTCCTTCCACGTCCTGGCGGCTGGGCCGCATCATCAAGGTGTATAAGGGTCAGGACGCACGAGTCCGCGTGGCCGATGTCCGGACGGCTAACGGCCAACTCACGCGTTCCATTTCTAAATTAGTATCCTTATCGTGCATGTCTCGGATTGTTATTAATGCCTTTTTTCTCCACAGATTCGAGATGAAACGTGTTCGCCGCCGCGGCGCCCTTTACCGGCTGGGCCGTATGCTGGCTCCGCCAGCCGCCGTGCAAACGGCGCCCACCGCTCCAAATCCCGGCCCCGAAATGCCGCACTGCGAGGAGGTGCAAACGGCGCCCACTGCCCCAAATCCCGGCCCCGAGATGCCGCAGTGCGAGGAGCATCACCTCGAAGACGACGTGCTCAGTCTGAGTGCGTCCTCCCAGTTCGAAGAAGACGACATGGCTCCGCCGCGCTCCCTCGAGCCGTCAACCAAGGAGACGCGACGCTCACCCGAGCCCCATCACGCTGAGGCTCCACCATCGCCCCCAGCAATGCCAGCAAGGGCAGCGTATGTGCTCCGTCTCCTGGAGATGGGCTTTGCAGCGCCGTATCATCCGGCGCGTCGCGGACGCGGCCAGCCGCATCGACGCCCAACACCACCACGACTCCCGTCGCCCGCTGGCAGAAGGACGCCATCGCCCAGGGCGCATGGGGAAGTTGCATGGGCACGTGGCCGGCGTCAGCTGCTCGTCGAGCCTGCAGCCGCAGCTCTTAGGCGACGCGCCCCCCCAATCGACCAGGGAGATGGGTACGCGCTGGAGCCGCATGGCCATCGCAGCCGCTCACGCGACCTTTGGCGGCCGGCAGGAGCGCGCCGAGCTCGCCGCCGAGGATGCTGCCCGCTCTGCCGTGGAGAGCACCCGCTCCGGCAGTGCGGCCAGTTCCTCGATTTGCCGGTCGAGGGACGCTGGAGGACGCTTGCTGGCCGCCATGTGTGCGTCAACTGCCTGGCGTGCTCCCACACCAGCCCAGGATGCACCAGCACGCGCCGCTGTAATGAGTGCGGCGAGGCCCACCACAGCGCCTTACATGGTTGAGCGCCTGATCCACCCCAGGGCTGAGGGTCTGGGAGCTTTGCAGTCCTGCAAGGCGGGCGGGATGTTTACGCCAAAGCAACCCGCTCGCCAGGCTGCCTCTCCTGATCGTTCGAAGCCGTGTCCTCTCAAAGCACGGACTTCGGCCGCTCAGGAGAGGCAAGCTTTAAAGCTTGACTGCGAGCTCTTCGGCTCCAGCCTTGGTGGTCGGAGTGGAGCCGGCACTTAACCGCCGACTGTGCAGCGCGCAACTACGACATCCTGTATCGTGAATTTAAAATCATTGTGAAAACATCTTCTTACAAATACTAAATATATTCAAATAAAATTAAAAAAAAGTGCCTTCGCCACTAAACATTAAAAAGGTGCCTTCGCCATTAAACAGAATAAGTAATATAACGAAAATGTCAAATAGAATATTAGCCACTCTTAAACATCACTATAATGAACAATTTATTTACGCATCTGAAATTAAATATAAGTTACAGATAATAAAAGAAGAATTAACAAATATAGAATACGCAATACATTGGGCTAAGGCCGGCGTAATAAATTCTTTCCTATTTTCTAAGTATGAAATACAAATTTTAAGAGAAATATATGAACAAAATGAACTAGATTACATAAATATCGACGAAATGATCGAATTTGCAAATGCAAGAATAGCTGTAAGAAATAACACAATTCTATATATAATCAGTATACCCATTATAAGTAAAACATTATGTGAAACATTTTTAATAAAACCATTAAAAAAAAACCAAATAATTATAAGACTTCCATTTGAATATGTTATTCAATGCGAAAGTCAAACATTAGGAATAAGAAAAGATTGTCAAATCTTTAACAGACTACAAATATGTAACGATAAAAATATAATTAACATAAGTAATACAACCTGCATACCACATCTGCTAATGAGCAAAAACTCCACATGCGAAGCCATCAACAATCAACACGTACCATCGGTAGAACCCATATTGCCAGGACTTCTGCTCCTAAACCAATACAATGGAACTATTATAGCAAACCAGGAAACAATAAACTTAACTGGATCCTACTTAATCCAGTACCATAATAGTACCATATACGTCGATCATAAAATCTACACGTACGCAGAAGCATCTTACAACAAACCGATGCCCGCCATCCTACAAGCCGATATCCCATCAACATCAATTAAAGAAGTACTTAGCTTAGAAATGCTAAAGGATCTTCACCTTTCAAACACAAAACGTATCGAAAATTTAAATTCAAAAAGCAAGATTAACATAGGATCAAACATTACTACAACATTACTTACGCTAATTATAATATTAGCAATAGCTATTAAAATTTGGATGAACAAAAAACAAGAAAAGAATGTAGTTCGAATACAATTAAATAATCCTACCCCAAAAGAAAAACAACCCATAGAACAAGCAAATCAAATATTGCAAATAATTCCGAATAATTAATCTCAACAAACGGGGACGTTTGCATTTAAGAGGGGAGGAGTTAACACATAGAAAATTCAAGAATCTTTACATGAATCAACCCAACACCTCATGCCACGTAAAATGCCAAATGTCACGAAGAAGGCATCGAGTTGCATCCTGCCAAGCACCAAATTCTACAGAAATGCTGACGCCGATACTGCAGAAGAACACCACAGACAGCAGCAGCGGAGATTACAGCAGCAGAGGAGTAGCAGAGCAGAATAATATTAAACTATAAGAATCATTAATTATTATTCTTTAAGTTAGTCTTAATAAAATCATTGTGTGAAACGGTTGGAATTTAATAAAGCTTTTTTTAAAAACTTATTAAAACCTAAAAAGGTTTAACTTGTATATTCTTGATCAGCATCACCTTCTGAGTCGA
Organism: Myopa tessellatipennis; assembly: GCA_943737955.2. Taxonomy (NCBI): domain Eukaryota; kingdom Metazoa; phylum Arthropoda; class Insecta; order Diptera; family Conopidae; genus Myopa; species Myopa tessellatipennis. The sequence goes on from OX031315.1 coordinate 18,794,290, forward strand.
TGTACCTATGTCCGTCCGGCTGTCTGTCTGGTAATATAAAATTATGCACGAATTTGAATTCGTATTTTGGTTTGTTTTTTTGCTAAATTCGCGTCGGGTTTACGAATTTAATAGATTTAATTTAATTTTTTTAGATTCATATTTTTACAGAATTTAAATATAAATTATTATTCAATGATTGATTGGTTCAAATGATGAGGTATACATATAAAAATATATATGTATATTCTTGATCTGCTCAGGAGGTGATCCTGAGTCACTTTAGCTTTTCCCGTCTTTGGAAATCATGCTTACAGGAGAACGAATAGAGATATTTTCATAAAATTTGCAGATATTCTCTATCATCAGAAACTCATTGGTATTGGAAATGCTTTGCTTTTCATGCTTTTTCATTAAAAAAAACAACGAATCCTATTGTCGTTGCTGTGTTTTGTTTTATGCAACAAATGTTGTTGTTGTTGCCTCCTAAGATGAAAATTACCTTTCCAGCAATATCAATAACATAGAGATATCTCGTAAAGTTTGCGGGATGAGAGTTATATTCCTTAAAACATGATTCCAATTCCTTTCCAGTGGTTCAGGTCCGATCGATGCACACCTCCTCCAAGGTAGCCACTAGTCACTTCATCCTGACCACTTACTCACCTCTGAAATAGTGAATTTTCAAAAACTCAAAAAAAATAATCAGAGTTCATTGAAAATATTTTTAATTACTATTTCCGTGAATACACACATTTACATTGTGTTTGGTAATAAGAGGTATTACCCTGGACCGATTGCGTTGCACCTAAGGGAATTAAAATATTTATCATGCAATTATAAAATTGAGAAAAATTGACGTGAATGCCAAAGTTAAAATTTGGAATAAAAATTCCGAAAAAAATTTTTGGTCGCAATTTTTTTTTTAAATTACGTTACTAAGTATAAACTTTTTTCCGACCATAAAAATCTCTAATCAATTTTAGATGAAGTGCTTCAAACCCGAAGGATCTATGTTTTGTAGTTTCCGAGAAAAGTGAAAATTACTATTAACTGTTGAAAATATACTCTAATCAAATATACTTGTTATTATTTCTATCTATGATATGTTTGTGAGAAATAATTTTTACTTTAAAATTATTTTCTAAGAACTTTTATTATTAATTTCTATTCTGAACTATTAATATAAAAACTTCGTTAATATAAACCAGAAAGAGTGTTAACTTCGGCCTGGCCATACCCTACACACGTTTACTTAAAAATTAGGCGTGGTAATGACCTAATATATGTATATTAGGTATAGATATAGATATATTATATTAATATCTTTTTCAATATCAAATATCCTGTGATGACAGAGAATATTCGTGCCAAATTTGATGAAAATTTCTCTATTCGTTCTCCTGTAATCGAGTTTTATTTAATTAGTGGACGTACAACGCCCATTTGGTAGTCTGTTTTGGTCAGAGACAATGGACTTATGGACAAAATTTCAACCGCAAAGTCGATCTACAAGCTGGGAAATTGAGCTATAAGTAGGCGTGGTAATGGTCCGATTTTGTCCATTTTCAATACCGATGAGTTTCTAATGATAGACAATATTCGTGCCAAGTTTGAAGAAGATATCTCTATTCGTTCTGTTGTAATCGTGATTTCCACAGACGGACAGACAGACAGACGGACGGACATGGCTAACTCGACTCAGGAGATCACGCTGATCAAGAATATATATACTTTTCTATACCTGTCACGCCTCCTTTAATGCGTTACAAACGGAAGCAGTAAGTGAATATACCCTCTCACTTCGTGTGCAGGTTATAAAAACATATGAAATATAAATTTATACAGTAGAAGACCTTTCATCAGGTTACATACAGAGAATTCTGAGAAATTTACTAGTCGGAAATTTATAGATATTTTGTTGACAAAAAATGGAGCCTTCAGATGAACGGTATTCTTATACATATATTCAGGATATTGGAGATACGTGAACGGGGATATAGTTAAAGCGATAGATGATACAGCTACGCAGAAGTTGGAATGGAAAATTGTTGACGAGAAGGCTCTGGCAACGATTACTCTAAACGTTAAATCGTCACAACTTAACTACGCAAGAAACTGCAAGACGTCGATGGAAGCTGGGTTAAAGCTTAGAAACGTACACAAGCCAAGTGGTTCACTACAAATACATAATTGTTGTTCAAGAAATTTCTGAAATTGGACATGAAAGAAAGCAGAAATATTGTGGAACATTTAAACACTTTTTCGGAAATAATAGACAAGATAGCTAATACGAGTATCCAGATCCAGGAAGAATTATCGGTAATTATTCTACTATCTAGTCTTCCAAAAAGTTACTAAGATTTCGTCGTTGCTATGGAAACAAGAGATCAATTTCCCTCACTTGTGATGTTGAAAATTAAACTTTTGGAGGAATGGGATCGTGGGAAACAATCAGATAATCTTGACTGTATAAAAAATCAGCAAGCTTTTGGAGCAACAGCAACTGGAAAGAGTCATAAAAAGCAGATTCTCAAGAGCAACTGTTTCGTATGTGGTATAGGGAAGGTCATTACGCTAATAAATGTAGATCTACAGGGGAAAACAAGACATGCTGACTGATTGCGATGGCAAAATCTAAACACAAAGACGAATCGAATACTTGGTGTATCGATTTATATTCTTCAGATTTGCATGATAATTTTATCTCTGGAAATGTGTACAATGGAAATAGTGTACAATTTTATAATTTATAATTTTATAGTGTACCATTTTATTTTATTTTATAACTAATCTGCTGTGATAGTTGATGCTAGTAAAGATCTGGTAATTAAGGCCATAAGAAAAAACGATCTTTTTATTTGTGAAGTAGATGAAGCAATCAAAGTTATGGCGTAGATTATAAGGAAACTTTTTCGCCAGTAGTTAGATACGCATCAATAAGATTATTGTTAGCAACCGCATATTTAAATGAAGATTTGCTGGTCGAAATATATATGTATAAATATAGCAACCAGAAGGATTAATAAATAACAGATATTCTAATACAGTTTTACGTCTGCATAAAGCCATTAAAACAATACGGAATCGAACACTAAATTGAATGATGTGTTAAATAATCTACGTTCCAAAACGTGTACGAGTGAATCGTGTTTGTATAAAGCTATGAGAAATAGTAACCTGATAATTATAGCAGTATATATTGACGCAAATTGGGGTGGTTGTGACACCGATAGAAAGTCGTATTCTGGATTTGTATTTTTCCGTGAGAAATGTACATTTCGTAATGACGAGAATGTTCCTAATGCTGATAATCAAGCAGATATGAAACTAGCAACTTATCCAGTTTATCACAATCGTACTAAACACATTAGCGTAAGACAACATTATATGTATAAGAAGGTGGTCAAATCGGTGGAATTGATTTACATTCCTTCAGAGCATAATGTTAGTAATATATTCACAAAGAATGTACCAAAAATCAAACATCTAAAATTTGCAAATTCATTGAATTTAAAATAGTTTAGTTTATTTAAATATTACTGTTTGAGAAGGAGTGTTGAAAATATACTCCAATCAAATATACATGTTATTATTTTTTGTTTGGGAGAAATCCCAAAAAATTAAAATTATTTTCTAAAAACTTTTATTCTGAACTAGTAACTTCGTTAAAATAAAAAACTTATGTATATGAAATATAAATTTGTGCACTAGAAGACCTTTCATCATGACATCCTGCGATCTTCTTCGGAGTGAATACCAAAGTTGGTCAATTATTAGGTAGTCATCAAGTAATGCCATAGAATAAATAGTATATACTATTTATTCTGTGATAATAGTTAGAGTAAAATTGTGTGGTTTTCCTGCCAAAAACAAAAGACGTTAGTAGAGAGCTTTCTTATGAAGAAGTCTTAGGGCTCGACAAAACGACAAACTATCGGCTGCCACGTATTTGCGGCCCTATACATTTTGCAGTTATATAGAACAAGACAGACGGCAAACCAACGTCTGCCACGTAACTGTACTTGAAGTATATTTGCACCTATAATCTAAATAATTTTATTTGGACGAACGCAAACGGCAAGCCATAGCCTACCACGTTTTGCGAACGTCCGCTCACCTCGACTGCTTGCTAAGAAATGTGACATAAAATGAACTGTGTCCCTAACCTCGTTGGCTTTTGGCATGAAGTTGGATGCGGTTACATTACATTTATTGGTTTACATAAATAATAATAGATGACGCTGATTAATTAAAGGTCCGTCTACAGTGCCTCTCCTACAAAGTATATTTATGAATATAATTAAAAAAAAATTTTTCAAGATGTTGTTTTTCAAGATTATGCTTTTAAGATTTTGTATTCCAGATTTTGAAAATCTAGAAAACGCTACAGGCGTTTAGACTGCAGTAGAATGAAGAACTGCAGTAGAATGTCAATATCCTACATAAGCGAATTCCTGGTAACTATATTGGTACCAGCCAAATGCTGCTGCTTCATATTATGTAAGTATACCAATATATATTTCTGAGACCGGCGTTATGGTTTCGTCTGTTGTCCTGATGTCCACTCCTCCCGAGGCAATCAACATATACTCAACGTATTCTGATTCACCTGGTTTTAAGTATACGATTATACATCCGTATATAAATACATAACATGGAGGCGTATTCTGATAGATATGTACATCCCTAATTCAAAACAAGAATTTCAAATATTTGAAATAGAAAAACAAATTATGATATCACACGAAAATTTCATCTAGCTGTCGACTGGCCATCGTAAAATACCGAACCCTGAAATTCACAAATTAAATTTACAGTCCTCATTTACTCCTTCTTTAGAGTAAACCATACGGATAAGTGACAATCATCGTACTCAATTAGATTTGATGCTGAATATACATAAATCATTTCAATAAAGTACTTAAAGGTTTGAATTCTGGCTATTCACATAATCCTTTGCCACACAGTGATGAAAATATTTCTTTTCATTCCGAGTACACAAATAAATATTAATGAAAAAAGCCACACCACCCTACATTACTGTCACCATTAATCGTGACGGATTTTCAAGAACCTTACTGAGCTAGTGGTTCTCATTGATCATTTTAGTATTTTTAATCGGGTATCAAGATTTAATTTATACACTTTGTCTGACAAATTCAAGGGGCTGCTCGAGATAAGTGCCGCAGTAATAAAAAGAATTTGCAAAAAAGGACCTGTAGTTTTTATTGCCGTCGAACAATGAACGGCAACGAGTGATTTAACAATTGTGGCTGTGCTGTGCTCAGGGCGGGAGTACTTGTTGTTTGCTGTTTTCAACTTAGGAAGCCAAGCGTAAAATGCCAGCATCTACAAGCGTACATATACATATGTACATACTTATGTAAGTCCGTACTCTGTACGGTACTTGCACTCCAACGGTTTGGTGATAAAACAATAAACACTTGTACATATTAATATTTTATAATATAAATATTATTATTATTATTTATTATTTCATGCATATATTTCAGGTATACAGTTGATATCCCGCGAAGCCCTTTTCGGAATTTCTGCAGAAGATACAGCACACTTTATACTTAAAATTACATTTGCTGCACGGTTGTCTCAGTTGTCTTTCAAAACAGGATTATAAATTTCAAGAAGCATTTAGCAAAAGGTTTATAAAAAAGTATATTAAAATATTTTAAAAAAAATGAGAATAACAAAGAAGACAAAAAACAGTAGTTATGGTACTGCACATGCTCTCTACATTCCTCTGTATTACGAGTTGTTATTGATGTTAATGTATATCAATATTAATAATTGTTGTAATTTGTTGTTGTCGATTTTGGGTTTCTAGACGTTTACATTGATGTAGTGTTGCTTTAGTTCCTTTTTTCTTTTGGAAATATTCGTGATGTTAACAAGCTCCGTTGGAAGCTCATTTAACAATATTGGCACCACTGCTTGTAGCGTTCGCGCACCGTACTGGTTAACGAATCTCGCAACCTGGTATCTCCCCTCTGCTCTTCGTCGTATAACGTGATGGTGACTTAACTGAATTCTTAACTCTTTTCCATAAAACTCGTTAAGGAGCGTTATTTTGTATATCCAGCCACGCTTAAAACGTTCAGTTGTTTGTTGAGTGGTTCACCTCTGTCGTATATTTGCACGTTCTTGGCTAAAACTTTCAGTACAGTACCTTGATTTTTATACCCTACACCTTATGGTTAAGGGTATATTCACTGTCACGAAATGTGTAACGCATAGAAATAGAGAAGATAGATATAGAAAAGTATATATATTCTTGACATTATAACAGCAAAACTGGGCACGGTCCGCCCACTTTTACACTACTTATGCTCATGAAAACAAATTTATTACCACGAAAGTTGTTTAGGTCGTATAACATATATCCTATATGTCCGTTCCTTTAACTCCTTTACGAAACTAGATTTCGCAAAATAAGATGAATGCAAAATTTTAATTTTTGAAAAAATGAAAAAGAAAAGACAGTTTTGTTCGTTTGTCTGTGTTTATATACTCGTATGTATACACTGTATTACACTATACAACACCAATTTTTTATAAAATTGCCATAAACATATACATATGTACATAAGTATGTACATACTAACGTATTCAGGAACCAGTATATGAACTGAATCAATTGTATTACAACATCGTCGACTACTCAATATGATTTTTTTAAATCTCCCGAAGTAGGATTATTTTGTTTTCCTTTATGTACGTGTATACGTACTTTGCTGACTGCTGTATTTAATTCAAGTGTCAAGCCCTCTTATTCGCTTTTTCAAATTGTCGCAATAAAAACTTATTTGTGTGCAATAAAATTCCTAACAAAAGAAGGATTACTACGAAGCCTCATGACTAAGAAGGACGTGGTTTCATGGTTTATTATGTAATCTCAGCAGGGTGTTTTTCAAGTAGCAATCATTGTGTGGACAAAGTTAATGGCTGAGTTCCTGTCCAGTTAAACATTTAATAACGTTGGAAGTATTTCATATGCGATGTACATATATTTTAACTAGTATAGTATATATAGTAGTATAGAAATTATACTTAATTGCAAAAAATGTTCTCTATTTTTTAAAAATATACTAAAAGTTCCAAACGGCATACCAACATCAATTGTATATTACTTTTAAGCTAATATCTAATATTAACGAATTTTACACATAGAAACCTATGTCTTCAAAAACTAGGAATTGTTAAATAAGTTGAGTTTTAAATTTTGTATGAAAGAATTTTTTAGAATTAATAGAGGTTTACTTCATAAAAATTTGAATCAAAAAAATCGCGTTAGTACCTTTCGATGTAATTGAAGTTAAATACCAGTAAGAGTGCTATATTCGGCCTGGCCGAATTTTTAGATACCCTACACATGAAAGTTTTGAAGAAATTTAAATAGTTTTATTTATTTAAATTTTTAGTTTATTTATTATTTTTTGTATTGCAGAACAATAACATTATAGAGTGAAATACAAACTGAAACTAGAGGAAATATGTGGATATAAGAAAAGCTACCTTATAATCACATTTAATCATAGACGGGTATAAATACAGTGACGTAGCTGGGGTGGGGCGGGGGTGGCTGTGCGGCCTGGGCGGCACAATGTCGGGGCGGGCAGTTTTGGAAATCAAGTATTGATTTATTAAATTCTAGGAATTTTTGGGCCTGCTACTTGATTAACCGTCCTGAGCTCCTAGTCCTAGCTTGAGCCATTTGATCACGCCTTGAGCCTAGCTATGCCAATGTATAAATAGTAGGCGTGGTCATTACCTGTCTTCAAAACAAAATAACTAGCTTAGTAGTTTTATTATTGTATTCAAATTTTAAATTTATTTCCGTGGTAATAAACTTGTTTTCATAAGATATACTGTTAAGTACTGTAAAAGTGGACGGACCGCGCCTAGTTTTGCTGTTATAACGCTTTATTGGAAAATAAGTTTATTTATTTATTTATTTATTTAATTAATTATTTAATTAATTAAACATTTAATTAAACATTTAAACATAACTTAAACATTTAAATATTAGTGTAAAACTAAACCATTATGGCTTTATAGTTTCATAGAAAATAACAGAAGTCATACTAATTTGATAAAAAAGCTAAGATTTTTTGTTTGGTTAAGGTGATTGAGTCAGACAAAGTTATGCTCGTGAAGACATAATTGAGATCTGCACACGCGCTCCTTAATGGTTCGTTCTAAAGGAATGTAGATCGGCAGAAACTTAGATGGAGAAATTCATGGCTTCTGGATGTAAGGCGAGGAACATTTATGTAAACGTTTGCGGCTCTGCAAGATATGCGGTTTATGTGAATATGAAAACGAAGTTTACGATCCAGGACTATACCAAGGTCCTCAGCAACATTCAAATAATCAAGCTTATAATCGCCAATACTATAATTAAATATTAATGGGTTAGAGCGAGCAAATGTCATTTATTTGCACTTATTTAAATTCAGCTTCATACAGTTTACGTTACACCATGCAAGCAATGAGATAAGATCATCTTGCAGGAGCATTGCATCACGTTCATTTTTATACGATAAGAATAACTTCACGTCATCCGCAAACAGAAGTATGTTAGAATTATTAATTACTGTCGGTAGATCGTTTATATAAATCAAGAATAATAAGGGTGCTAAATGGCTACCTTGTGGAACTCCAGATGTAACCATGAATTCCCTTGAGTTGGAGTTCTTATATAGTACCATTTGTGTGCGATGAGTAAGGTAGGAATCAATCCAGTTTGTCAGTATCTCCGAAAAACCGAATAATTTAAGTTTTAAAATGAGTAGATTGTGGTTCACTATATCAAAAGCTTTACTGAAGTCAGTGTAAACAACATCAGTTTGTTTTGCCATTTTAAAATTATAAATAATTATCGACGTGAATTCTAGCAAATTTGTAGTTGTAGATTTTCCGGCTCGGAGACCATGTTGAGCTGGAGAGATGAGAGCATTAACACTCCTTGAAATATGATGGGTAATTATTTTCTCAAGTAGTTTTGGAAGCGCGCTAAGTTTGGCAATACCACGATAGTTTTTTATATCAGATCTATTGCCAGATTTATGCAGTGGGATAATAAATGATGATTTCCATGCCAGAGGGAAATAGCCAGAGCGCAACGAAAAGTCAAATAGTTTAGTTATAGGTGACACTAGTTTATCTGCACATTGTTTTAGAATGCAAGATGGGATGCCATCTGGGCCCGGATAATAAGAGGATTTAATATTCTTTAATTCTTTTAGGACTATCAACTCATCTATAATTGGATGCGCAATGTAGCCAGATAAAACTTCATATGGATAATTCGTCGAAGTGTATTTAACACTCGAGTATGTTGTTTTAAAATAGTCAGCTAATAGGTTACAGATCGTATTGATGCTATCCAATTCAATCTCATTCAGTTTCATACAAGGTGGAAATATTACAGTCTTGCGTTTAATGAGATGAACAATGAGTTATTATGTAAAGTTTTATCAGGAAGTTTATATGTAAGTATATTAACTAATTATCAAGATGTTCCGAATAAGATGTGACAAAAGGCTAATCCAATTGCAGAAAGTGGAACAGCACATGTTTTGGATCCCCTACGTCATTTGGACAGGCACCAGAACAGGGTACAGAAGTAAATAATGATGTCCACAGCGGAACAAATAAGAGTGATATGCATCCTAACCAGTTAGAAACTGTGTTAGGTCATAGTTTACTTCTCCTTGTGAGCGTTGCCATGCTTTTATATCTGGTATTAGAGAGAATGTCCACCATTCTTTGTTAGACTCCCGCGACCATATCAATTGAAACCATACCTGCGATGACTAATGCAATCATCTGATCGATAGTGCGAAATCCGGTGATAACTTGTGCGTCGGAATTTCGCTCAATCATCGATGACCAATCCAAAATAATTTATTGATCGCAAAGAGGTTATTGTTTTTACACCGACTGTTAGACGGATTGCTTCGCTTTTTCATTGTTGGACTACAGCAATATCGTCACCAATCACGTTTGAAATTCGAAGGCTTTCTACGTTAAAGAAGTTATAAGAGCTTTCTTGGGAGCAATATTCGATACTTTATCAGTTCCTGAACTTTTACTGTTAGATATTTTATTTTCTATCGTGGATTGGCAATTTATAAATAAATAAATAATTTTATTTTCAATAACAAGAATTTCTATTGGCTGGCATCCGATGAAGGCAAATAATCTCTAATCGTCACACCATGCAGTGTAAATATAGCGTCAATAATTGTCTCACGGACGTAAACTGTCTTTAGCTCTCGGACACTTTAACCGTTCTTATATGCAATAATCTCCCCACGCTGCTGGCTTAGAGCAGTGTTTGTGCTTACCCTTAGACATCGCACCAGAACAGCCAGCTTTTGGACTTGATAAAACATCATTTCCAATGCCTTTTGCTTGTGTTGGGGGTCAAGACCTCTGAGGCTCTGTTTACACCCCGAAGATGTCTGTACTCGGCATCTGTTTCTTGATTCTGTGCTTGTTGTACCTCTGAAGGCTTCCATTATTATTGCGCGAATATAAGACGTGGCGGTCGTTTGGGATTTATGGGCAGTTGAAGGTCGAAGAAGGTCATCTCAATATTTATATAAAAGCAGATGAGATACAGTTACATGCGAGATGTCATTGGAAAGGTATCATTGTCTTCATTTTCGCCATATATCGTTTTTGCCCACAAAGTTTAGAAGTTATAAGTACTTTTCTGTAAATTTGGACTGATTCCATTGAAAGTGGGTTGTTTTTCTCAGAAATGGGATGATTAACGTACTCCAAAAAGTATATATAATATGTTTTTGCCTAGTGTTTTACCTAGCCTAGTGTTTTACCTCAAAACGGTATATAATATTTTATACTTACTTTTTGTATTAATAATGTAAAGGTATGTGAAATCGAAATCCTTCATTTTTCGAATTTAAATTTTAGTTGTACTAGAAATGTTATACATATGTATGCAAATGCCTTATGTATGTATGTCTAACTCCGGCCACGCAGAAAACAGTTTCCTGTAACCATGTCTAAGATGCATATCCGGATATGCACTTAACACTAATTTTCAATAAATGTGGTCAAAACTGTGGTCAAAAACAAACAAGAGATAACCCAACATATTATATACCCTTGAAAAGAAAAAATTATAGGCTTTCAAACAGGTTCCAACCAGTATACTTAATTACAGGTATACCTTAATTGTCATATAAGAGAGAAAAAACATTTTTTTGCAATGCAACCTCCACCATTTTTCATAAAACTAAATTTTCGCCATTATGTGAAAAATCAAAAAAATGCATTATATGTATATAAAAAATTTACCCTACATAAGTAGACCTTTTGAACGGTTTGCATGTGACATATTTATCTCTCATACTTTAAACGATATACCTCCTCCAAAAGCTAAAATTTTTGTCATTTAAACGACCACAACTCCTAAACAGAAGCCACGCCCCTAAACAGTTTTGACAGTTGGATTTAAGGGTTTAGAGCTGTGGTATTTTATACCAGGCTTAGTTCTTGAATAACTACTATTCTCTCTCTTTCTCAATGATATTTTCATCCGCATTTAAACTTCATGCTAATGCTAATGATGTACAGCTATCTGTGAAGTGACAAATCTCTTGGAAGCCTGCAGACTAAATGTTCTCTAAAATTTCTGCAATCGTCTTTTTATTCTATACACAAAAATAAGATACGATTCACCGACCGATATTGCTCTTTTTCCATTTTTCTAAAATACGCGGACACACCCGCTTCCAGACACGGTCAAAACAAAACTACGAGTCCGATTCGGCTGAGTTACGATTTGACAGTAGCTGTCTATAACAATGTACTACACGATAGTAAATTTCTCTTGCGATCGTGACGATAAACGGGTAATGAGGCTAAGCACTTATCTGACCGCCCTCGTATACATATCACACAAGGGCCCTGGGAAACTAATAATGAAATACTCGTTAAAAAGACAAGAAATATAGATCGAACAATAAATAAACATTTTAAAAATCAAAATGATAATGAATTAGTTAATGTTTAGCGGCAACTTTTGATAAAGACGTACAAAATACAGTACATGATTGTGAACTAAAAACTCTGCGAAAAATAACAGCTCAAACCCAAAATCACTTTTCTTAAGCTAAGCGTCCTTTTTTAAGAAAAGCGAATTTTTTTATATTAATAAGCCTAGAAAAAGGTGAAATACCGAGATTGGTAAAACAATCGATTATTAGCGTCGTTTATAAAAGGGATGAAAAAGGAAAAGAAAGGCGTGGTAATGGTCCGATTTTGCTCATTTTCAATAGCGATGAGTTTCTAATGATAGACAATATTCGAACCAAGTTTGATGAAGATATCTCTATTCGTTCTCTTAATTAATGTAATCGTGATTTCCACAGACAGACGGATGGACATGGCTGAATCGACTCAGAAGGTCACGCTGATCAAGGATATATGTACATATATACTTTTCTATACCTGTCACGCCTCCTTTAATGCGTTACAAACGCAAGCAGTAAGTGAATATATTCACTTCGTGTGTAGGATATAGTTATTCATACTGCTCAATTTTTGGCTGTGAGATTTAAGGAATTACTATAGAGCTGTGGTATTTTATATCAGGCTTAGTTCTTGAATTACTACTATTCTCTCTCTTTCTCAATGATATTTTCATTCGTATTTAAACTTCATGCTAATGCTAATTATGTACAGCTATTTCAATGCGGGAAAACTATAAACAAACTTTTAGGACATTTCTCGAACAAGTTCAACGAAAGTTTAATCTTAATTTTAGGATACCTTAGCTTAGCGTTGTTTATAGAACATTATTTGAGCGAGCGGGAATTCGTAGCCAATGTCTGAAATGATTCGGAAACTTCCTAAATTTTGGAAATTTTCGTGTAAAAATAGGCAGCAAAAAATAGGCCTTAGTTTAGTGTTGTTTATGAAACATTATTTGAGCGAGCGGGAATTCGTAGCCAATGTCTGAAATGATTCGGAAACTACCTAAATTTTCGAAATTTTCGTGTAAAAATAGGCAGCAAAAAAAGCAAAGCAGTAGTATTTTACACATGGTGTGCCTCAGGGATCCAAATTGGGCCCTATATTATATATTATCTACAAAAATGACGCTTAAAAATACAACTGCTTATACATACGCTGTTGATACGGCAATTGCAGTTTCTAATCGGGTATTAGAAGTAGCTTTTGAAATACTGCAAACTGATTTCGATGCAATTACAAGATGGTCGCACGACAACCGCTTAGCTCTGAATGCAGATAAAGCCAAAGTTATGCATATAAAAACAACGCACATTCTGTATGTCGATGTGAGCACAAGATATCACGACTTAAATTGCCTTCATATAAATACCAACAAAGAAAATTCAGAGTTCGGCGATAAATGTAATACTCTTATTGAAGTGGTCAGTACATACAAATATCTAGGAATAGTAATAGATCACTTGTAGTAGATCTCACTTGGCGACGGCATCCAATTGAAAGCATTCAAAAAAGCTTAGGAAGGTGGCATATTACATATGTATATCAGTTGAGCAATTTGACAATGCTGACATTTTACGAAACATAACTGATCATTAGTTGATTTAAATTTCTTGTGATATTTATTTTTGAAATTTTTTAATTTCTTTAAATCTTTATGATACAAAGGAGATTTATAAGTTTCTTTTTTATTGCTATGTTGCACAAGCAGAAATCATGCATTATTGATTTAAAGATGCAAAAACAACTGTGAGTATCCAAGCCAGATAATAAATCAACCCAATTAAACAGCAGCAAAAAAACAGCAGTTTTCTCAATAGCCGACATAAGCCAAAAGTCAAAGAACTTTAGATTAATGTCCAAAGCGACATGATGAGCACCAGCATCACAAATTGGGGCATTTTTGAGATACAAAAATGTATACTATGTCACAAATACGAGCTCTAACATTCTGTCTAATGTGTTAATTTGGTGCAGATTGAGGTTCAGAAAGCTATCTTTAACATAGAATTCTTGCGCCGTAATAATATTACTAGGTATAAGACAATAGTTGCCCGAATCAAGATTCTATTTAACATTACATATGTAGATTGAAATCGCCTAACACACCAAGATGATTCTCATTAAAATTATCTTGAGCTAATGCTAAAACATTATGCACATGCGCCTTATATAATTCCAAAATATTATTAGATGGTCCATACACCGCAATCAAATATAAAGAGCCGTATGAAGTGCAGCCCTTGATGCAAACGCACAGTTGATCTAGCAGCGAATCATCGTTACTGAGTGAAAGTAAGATTGCACGATGTTTACACTTGACGGCAATAAGAACGCTGCCTCCTCTTACACAGACAGTTTTAGCAGTATCACGATCTTTGCGAAAGACGTCATAAACATAAATTTGGGTCAAAGAATTCACTGTCCAAGAAGTCCGAATTCATCCAGGTCTCAACAATGATGATATCATGAGATGAGAGCTAAATTGGACATAAATACTTGATAAATGATTTTGTTCTTAGACCCGAAATGTCTTGAAAGTAGACCTTCAGCCTAGTACTACGATCATTAGTACGATCATCAAGGTCTGCAGGTAAAATAACAAAGCCTAAATGAAAAAATTCTTTAGGCTGCTCGCACACTGCATGCGTTTTTCGTTCGCACGAATTCTGACGAAAACGATTCGTCCGAAGTGTTATTTAGAGTCCGCACACTCTATCAGAACTGGTGCGTAAAATTATGAGTAAAGCAAAAACAACATATGCTCCATATGTGTCCATAAAACAATGGACACGGTTGATGACTTTTTTTTATTAGAAAATTCTTATCTAAAAGGAATTTTTCAAAAGGAAGATTTGCGTTCGTGAGGTTTTCGCGAAAAGAAGTCAATTTGGTGAATTTCATCACCTGCATAACTAATTGAACAAAAAAGAAAACCAGTAAGAAAGCTATATTCGGCCTGGCCGAATCTTAGATACCCTACACCTAAAAGTTTTAAAAAAAGTGCCGAAGCTAGGATGGGGCGGGGGTGGCGGTCCACTCTGGGCGGCACAATGTCGGGGGCGGCAGTTGTGGAAATCAAGTATTGACTTATTGCATTCTAGGCATTTTTGGGGCTACAAGTTGATTAACCGTCCCGGGGTCCATGAAATAGTAGGCGTGGTCATTACCTTTTTCAAAACAAAATAACTAGCTTAGTTGTTTTATAATTGTGTTCATTTAAACTTTATTTCCGTGGTAATAAACTTTTTTTCATACTGCTATACTGTATATGTAGTGTAAAAGTGGGCGGACCGCACCCAGTTTTGATGTAATAATGTTTTTTTGTAAAACAAGTTGTTATCTAAAGTTTTATTCAGGAAGTTTATATATTTAACAATATAACCCTCTTTTGCCTGTGTAACCTAAAAGTGGGTTCACGCCCATATTTGGCACATTCACGGATAATGCTACTCTATACCCAGGAATGAAATTTTGTTGTAATAGCTCAAAAACGAACGCTGATATCACATTTTTAATAAAAAATAGGCGTGGCCGTGGACCGATTTTGCCCAAATCGCATACCAAATCAATACCAACCTGCCCACCACATAAAACAATATATCTGCAAAGTTTCATCACGATATCTTCATTG
This sequence comes from Myopa tessellatipennis, assembly GCA_943737955.2. Classification (NCBI taxonomy): domain Eukaryota; kingdom Metazoa; phylum Arthropoda; class Insecta; order Diptera; family Conopidae; genus Myopa; species Myopa tessellatipennis. The sequence goes on from OX031315.1 coordinate 18,809,930, forward strand.
GTTCTCCTGTGATCGTGATTTCAACAGACAGACAGACAGACGGACGGACATGGCTAAATCGACTCAGGAGGTCACGCTGATCAAGAATATATATACTTTTCTATACCTATCGTCTCTAGTTCTATGCGTTACACATTTCGTTACAAAGTGAATATTCCAATGGGATCGTTCGCAATTCGCAACTTTTCGCAGCAATTCTGACGACGGAACAGTGCTTCAATGTGCGCATTTACAATCAATAACATGCAATGGGATCGTTCGCATGTTTTCGTCAGAATTTGTGCGAGCGAAAAACGCATCCAGTGTGCGAGCAGCCTTACACTCGGCGCAACGAACTTTCGATTGAGCGCGATCAACTTTCAGACCACAAACACAAGGCATATTGGATCGCAAATGAATATACACAATAATTACGAAAGAAATTATAGAATTTGATTAAGAATTTAATTTAGAGTCACTATCTCAGCACCAAAACAAAGTCACCATACTGTCACTAGCAAATGACCTTTAATGCATTTTATATAAAATTTTTATTCTAATAAGAGCGATGAAAAACACGTCAGCATGATATGACAGTTACTCGGAGAGTTTACCTCCATACATCTTATGGTAGGTATACCATGGTTTCTACTTGAAGGAGTAAGGTATACCTTAAAAGGTAACGATCAGCATTACACTACGAAATTGTACAATAACTAAAGAAAAAGAACTTGCAAATGGATGAGGATCTGTTGACATCAGAACTGAGAAGACGTACAATCTTACAGCTTGTCGTTCGTACGACAATAAGAATGTTCAACTAATATCAAATTATATGGGAACAAATCCGGTTAGTAGCTAAAAGAGATGGTGACAAAAAACTAAAACATTTGTAGTCGAGTGCTACAACAAACATATGGGCCGTGTTGATCTTGCCAATATGTTGATCGAACTTTACAGAATCAACCACCGCTCTAAAAAATGAAATGATGACATGGAACCAAATGCTAAATCCACTCGGTTTGACCAAACGAACTGAATAGAATGCGGGCCAAAGGGGACAAGCAGACTGTGTCATACCGGGTTTTCGAGATCGAAATGTTCCTAAAGGACAAACTTATGCTTTTACGACCCTGAATTTTTTTATAACTACATATTTTATCACCCCAATAACTAAAATATGAGATTAAAATATTTTTAGATACTACTGAATTAATTTGGCATGGAAGAGTTATATAAATAGCTTACTACAATAGCACGCAGTATGATGTGTATTCTCCGAGAGACAGTTACGAAGTGTTTTTTCAGATCGGTAGCGCGCCCGGAGCGCAAAGTTCCTTTGCTGTCACTTAAAAAAAATAATTGATTTGCAATAAATATTAATAATATTTGCAATAAAAATTAATAATAATACACAGGATAGCGTGGCGCGCTCTTGCAAAAAAAATGCTCCTATCTAATGTTTGGTTCCAAAACCGGCCTGCATAGAGAGAGCATGTAAAACAAAAAAGCAATAAATTTGACAAAAACTTGTGATGTGCTTACAATTACTTGCTCCTAAGTCCCTTCAACATTTTGTAATTCGTATTAAGTTATTTGCAAACGATGAATTTATATGTATAGCGAAGGTTGTACATTAAAAGACACCGACAGAGATCGCTGATGAGGAACTTAAGGTCCATACATGTTCCAAAATAGCTATACGATCTGACAGTCAAGCTGAATGAATGAATTTTGTTGTAAATGAAACGCTGAGCCGGAAAAATATGGGTATATATTATGTAAAAATATCTGTATATATTATGCATCACGCATATAATATAAGGTGGGGCAACTCATGGTTTATGGTAGCGAGGACCCCGGGGCGGCGCTCGGGGCGGTTAATCAACTTGCCGCCCCAAAAATTTCTAGATTTCAATAAGTCAGTACCGGGTGAGAATCACTCTTATGTCCTTGGTAAGATTTGCTCGTCTTTAAATTTGGGCGCTCCTAGTATTCGAAATGTATTTCGTGTGAGACAATAAAACAACAACGAGCAATAAAAACTCTGCGCTTCCGCTCTGCTACAGCTGCTAAATGATCTTCGGCGAATGAGCGCCATAATTTTTGCAAGGCTATTGCTGCTTTTCGCAGAGCGAATTATCGTCAGCTACAGCTCAGTGATGGTGGCCTTGCAAGAGAACAGGTTATTTAAGTGCATGAAGGTCTAACTAAAGCTAATCGTGAGTTACTGCATTATGCCAATGGGAAAAAAAGAGAGAAGTTGGTGCCGTTGGACCGTGTTTGGAAGACTCTGCACAGATGAGTTTTCCTTTGAGGCAGTCACTATCGGCGTTCATCAGGGATCAATTCTGGGTTAGTTATTATTCTCCATTTTCATTAATGATATTTTTCAGTTTGTGAGTATTCACTCATACATGCCTATTCTGATGATATTAAGATCTGTTTGTCTGGACCTCTAAGTCCTCCTGAATATATAAGTTGTAGACTGAATTGTGACCTCTCTGCACTTAATGCTTGGGCATACAAAAACCTTCTTCGCATTAAACTTGGCAAATCGAAAGTGCCTATTATGTCACAACTTTGTGTTTTCCAGGAATTTCCCCCACTGTTTATTGGTGGTTCGCAGTTGGAATTTGTGTGCAAAGTTACAAACCTTGGATTTATACTTAATTCTAAGTTTACTTGTTACCATGTTAATATTACTGTAGGTAAGGTATATGGCTTACTCAAGTGCTTGCGATCCTCTGCTTTATTTTCTCCACTTGTGATTAGGTGCCGACTCGTGAAACAGCTGCTTATGCCCCACTTGTGCTCTATTGGTATTGTTTTTGGCCGATTAGACTCTCACTCTAACATAAGATCCTCGTGGCATTCAACAGTGCTGCTAGATGTGTGTATACAGTCTCTCTCAGTCTTTGATCATATCTCCATGTTGAGTAATGGGTATTTTAGGGTGCGGTACAGTTGAGTACTTACATTTTCTAAATATTCTTTTTTTACATAAGCTAAGGTACCCTTTTTACCTATACGAAAAACTCCAACTCCAACTCGGCTAAGTGCAATTTCCTAGGAACAACAGTCACCTCTTCTTCATTAGCACCATTCGACTTTTATCATTGGGGCTGCTACAAGAAAGCAATTGTGCAGTTCTTCTCCACTGCCTATATCGTAGTGTTCAAACCTGACACTTTTTTCTCTCTCTCTCTATATATTCTCTCTTTTTATATCCTTCTCTTGTCTAGTTCTTAAGATGCTAGGTTTCAATTATTATAATTTCTTAGTCGCGCCTATATGAGCCGTTTATTTTGAAAGTGGCATAAGTCACTTTGTTTATAAGTCGAGATATTTAAGGGTTTGCGTTTTAACACGTTTAAAAATATGGATGCTAACTTTTGAGAAGATTTTCTTGTATTCCTAATCTCATGATACTGGTATTTTACTCAGTATAAATAATTTCGTATAAACATTAAAAAATCACCAGTTTTCATTACGGTAAAGTGACTTAAGCCATTTTCAAAATAAATAGTTTAGAAAAATGACTGACATACATTAATTTTGTCCGACGTATTTTACTGAAGTGATGTTTTGAAAGGGCAGTGATTTACTAAAATTGTTGAATAAATTACATACATATATAGTAATAATAAAAATTCATACCATCAACATATTTAATATAAAGGTTGGATTTAAGTATTTTCTATTTTAATATTCATAAAATACAAACATAATTAGTTCATTTTGAAACATATATAAGTAAGTATAAGTAATTTATATGAAAATACATCAGTTCAATTTAATTTTCATCAATAATAGAAGTGATTAAGTCCTCGGAAATCGTGTTTTGTTTCAAATTTTTAAAATAACTGTGGTATATTGGGGGTATATAATTAAGCAAGTCCATCATGTCCTTGTATTTTGCTGAAGAAACAGGACGAGATCCAGAGAATAACGGATCCATCTCTATTTGTGACAATAACGCTAATTATGTGTACTATATTAGATGTCACTATAATATAATTTACAAAACTGCACTATTCTTTCGCTTTTATAAAAATAAGTCCAATGATCAGAACTTTTTTAAAAATACTGAAAATAATTCAAAACAATACCTCACACACACTTATCACATGTTTCTATTTCATTCACACTAAGCCCCGTAATTAATTTCCTGAGTACAGCGACTTACGCCACTTTCAAAATAAACAGGTTTTTTATACCGTTAATTACCAAAACTTCTCTCGAACAAATCTCAATAGTTCTCAACTTGTTGATTGCAAATTTTTTAGAAATGAAAAGGTACCGTTCAATTGTATTTAGTGTTGCCGTTAACTCAATTTTTTTTAAAAGTGACTTATGCCACTTTAAAAGTGTACATTTTTTTATCACAACATTTTCCACTCAATAAAAAATTCCGGAAAATAGAATATTTAAAAAATAATTGCAACCAACATTTTTTTGGATTTTTTCACAATAATAAGTTTGGCATTCATTTTCTTAAAAACTGTTTAACTTAGAAACCCAATTTTCCTTACAAAGGAGGAAGCAGAAATGATGTATTTTTATTATTTTTTGGGATTCCCTCACCTAAACTAGGGAAAATTGAACCTGGGAGAATTAATAAGTTTTCTTGTCTCGACCCAAAACTGAATATACATATGTACATACATATAAACAATTTATTTGTCATTGCTCATTCTCTCGAGATTCTATGCATGTCTTCTATAACATGATTTGTACAGCATTACTGTCCTAATGGTCTAAAGTACTGTTTGCTACATAATTTCACATAATACTTCCCTTGTGCCCAAAGTGATTAAATTCAGCCAGTTAAATGACTTATTTCATATATGAGATAACTTCCCATAACATTTTGAAGTCAGCCGATTTGTGTGTAAATTTTGTAATTTTATTCCCAAATTTTTTTTATTCGAAACGAATTTTGGTAACATTTCAACAAGAATTACGTATGTATATAGTTCGCGCGACTATATACGTAATATCCAGCTATATCCCACTATATCCAGCTGAGTTCAGGTATCTGCAAAGAAGCCGACGTCGCAGTAACGAAGCATTTTTATTAGCAAACTTCATATTCTTTTAATTCATCCCTCTTTGATGTAGCATGGAAAAACAAATCTTTTATTCATAACACTACAACATTCACCGCTTGCGTCCTCTGCATCTAGTCCTTAAGTGGATTTGTCGTCGTCAGCCTTCATCCCTTGGCGTTGGCGCGAATTTTAGCTACTGCTCCTTTTCGTACCAGCGCATGTAGTATCGAGAAAACTTGTGCAAAAAAGTATGCTACTCATTCTCACCAGCAAGTCAGCCAATAGCACCTTCCTTATCTACACGACAATAACATCAGCAACAAACAACAACTGAAATATTTGAGATACGAAAACATCGGAGCTATGACAAAAGCTGATGCAGTGGTTTCGATAAATAAATGTTTGAGTTGCATAGAAATAAATTTGGGCGAGAGATTGTCGCTTTTCGATTCAATTCAGTGAACATTTGGTATAAAGATTCCTCTTACTTCAGACAATCGCACGGAATATCATATCCTTCATAGATGCGTACTCTAAAAATAAATCGGTTCAGTTTGACAAAATATGCGAATACAACTTCCGGTTCGATCCGTATAAATTTCGGTCCAGATTTTAATAAGATAAGTGAACAAGTTAATTGGAAATGTGTTCTGAGATATAGAAAATTTGAGCAATAAATTTTGATTAAAATTTTTTATTAAACTAACATCTAAGTTTAAAGAAAAACATCAAAAATTTCAGTTCCTATTTTAAAATATTTATTTAGTGAATAAATGCAGTTTTTATAAATAAAACCTTTTTGAAGTTTCATCATTTTAATGTGAATATTTAAATCTTCCAAAAGTTTGTCGAAGCAGTCTACAAATCTATACACTTAACATTCTTTATTTTAATACACGTTCAAAACATTTTAAATTAAATTTTAACAATGCATACTATAACGACATCACCTCCTCCGTTGGATTTAAGACCCGCCTCTAACAGTCGTCCGCTAGCCAATACCAACGCGAGCGAAAACAGCAATAACAACCCTAACACACAAGTGGTAAAGCCACCCTATTCATATATAGCACTCATTACCATGGCTATTCTACAGTCTCCACATAAAAAATTAACTCTAAGTGGAATATGTGATTTCATAATGACGAGGTAAGAATAATTGAATGTCCAATGAAATATAAGAACGAATAAAGGCGAAATAATAACTATTTAAGATAAGTTATACATAATATAATAATAATGTGTACGTTTCAGTATGTCGAATGAATATACATTAGGGTGGTTCTTAATTTTCAACTTCCGATTTTTTTAAAGTAAGACCCTCTTAAAATATGAGAGTAGGTCAGAAGATGATATGTGCGAAATTTGAGCGAGATCGGACAACGGGAACCCGTGTCGCTATATATTATTATTTATTACCGTTATTATTACCGTTATTCCTCTTTCGAAATATTATTTTGAAAACTGTTTGGCTTTTAATAATAATTTTACTTATTATTTTTTATTATTCGATTATTGAGTTATAAAAATTAGTATTGTTCAGGCTCTAAGTCAATTGAAAACGTTAATTCGGTTTCTACATTTTTACTACAATTATTTATGTATCTGATGATGATGCCAGTAGTATGTACCACTAGGTGAAAATAATTAAATACATATTCATAACGCTTTCTGATTTGCAAATGTCGATTTCTGATTTTCAATTAAGTCATTCTGATTTACAAATTTTAGTCTCTAATATATTTCACAAAATATTTTTATTTAAAATATTCTTGTTTGTTAGTTAGTTTGTCTGTCCGTCGGTCTTAAGGTAGTTTGTAATCACGGATAATAAATCGAATTACCGTTAAGAAAGCAAAACAACTACATATGTATGTACATACCCTTTGTGATGTTGTTTCTGAAGGTAGGTGGAAGAGATTAGTGCATGCTTGTAGGTTACCGGCTAGAGTCGTACCGGGAGAAGGAGGGCTTCTTTCTCCCCACTAATCTACCCTCCTATAACACAAAAAAGAAATCATGCACTGAAATTAGTTAGGAATATCGGTAGCGATATTGCCTTATCACGGACGGACGAAATATAAAAGAACTAATGAGAAGAAGAATGGAGCGCAATAACTAATTGAGGAGAGGAGCACAGGTGAAATATTGGTTCCTCGTTCTCCCCGTTCCATCCATGTAGATCACTCACTTGATCATATTTTTTTCATTTATTTATTTAACAGTCATTTTACTACTTTCAAGTTTCAAGGGAAATTACATGTAAATTTCTCTTCATTTGTTTCTTTGTTTGCTTTGTTTTCCCATCTTCACTGACTTTAATTTCAACAAATAGTAAATAATACACGATGAGGAGAAGGAAAAAAGAAATAAAGACTTACTTTACTTCGTATTATTATTTCCTTGCACTTGCTATTCGACGACATTAGCGGTAACATTGTCAAGCTTATTGGTTTGAACATTTTCGATACTAATTTGTTCTTTTTTTCCTTACATTTTTTTCTTCTTTCTTTCACAAATTACTTAATCTATAAACTGAACAATTAATATTTTTAAATGGGTTTTTTATTTTTTTTTCTTTGAAAGAATGAAGAAAAACTTATCTGTACAAGTATTTCGATATATGCATAAATTTATGCAATTCATTAAATCTTCCGATTTGTCTATTGTATCCTTTTACGTTTAACTTGTTCCCGCTACGGGTCCATTCGACGACAACAGAGGTGGAGCTTCGATTTTCAATAAGGGATTCACTCCTAGAGCACAATTGAGTCCACCAAGGTTCTTCCAGGACCCAAACCCCCTTACAATTGTTTCCAGAATAGGAAATTATTGGTTCAATTTGAATACAATGAACTTTTTAATTGAAGTTTTTGACTTTTGATCTTGAACTTATTGGTTGATCGCCACAACGATGGTTTGGCACAAGTCCCAAGAACTCGGCAGCCTGCTCTCGCTCGATCACAAAATTAAAAGAAAGTAAAAAGACGGAAGTTCCAACTTATCCCCTTCTTTTCCTTCGATCGACCTGAAGATAGTTGTAATTGACCTTCTTTTGTTTTTCCTTCGCCTCCCTTTAATTATATTTTCGCGGAAGCGTTTTGAATGATGGTGCTCAACCACACCAGCGATCACCCAATGTCAAATAACTAAAAAGAATGTTCTGTGATGAACATTACTATGTATGTATGTGTATAACTATTACTATGTACAAGTATGTATATTGTCTACATGACACTATTGAATTTTTTTAACCATAATAAATAAAGTAATACCTTGCAAAAGGTTAATTCGATTTGCAAAACGGTGAACTTTGAGCTAACTGTTAGCAGCATCATTCGTCATTGTTTTTTTTATGTTTTTTAGGAGAAAATAATAAATTTTTAGAAGTTAAAATAATAAAGTTAGACCGAAGATACACACCATATATTCGACACTCAGCTTAAGTAGGTCACCGCAACCTCTTCAGTAGAAACGGAGAACTGCGTGAAGTTGCAATTAAAAGCGGTGGATGTCCTAACTTCTTAAGTTTTTCTAATTAAATTTAACAACTTTCAACTTTTCTCCGCCAGTTTTGTTTTTAAATATAACAGGAAGAAAGTCGTTTTACTTTCCTTATTACTTAGTATGTAAAGAAACGTCTTTCACCGTGTGACTTTAAATTATTTATATTTGCAGGTTTGCTTTCTACAAGGAAAAGTTTCCAGCTTGGCAGAATTCAATTCGTCATAACCTGAGTCTCAATGATTGTTTCATTAAAGTTCCACGTGAACCTGGAAACCCAGGGAAAGGAAATTTTTGGACACTTGACCCCTTAGCTGAAGATATGTTTGATAATGGAAGTTTTCTAAGGAGACGGAAGAGATATAAACGAGTCCCTATAAGTCAAAGATTTCCATTTCCTACAGTATTTGGTGCATTTTCTCCGTTTTGGATACGTAAACCTGTACCTGTTTTCCCTATTCATTTGAATTTAAATAGTTTTGGAAACAGATTAGAATGTTTTGATATGGTTCAATCTCCCGATGAAACCTCTATCTTTGAAACTTCACAAGCTGTAGAGAAAAGACTAGACGTTTTTGTTAATACCAACATTTCATCATATCAATCCAGTGATAAAATTAGTATGATGCGCCGGAAAGTGTCGCTGCTCACTAGGTCTAATAACAATCAAGACACTACAGCTTCTGATATTATGGGAAACTGCATAAATGTTCATGGAAATAATAAAAGTTTCAGCTCATTTGTCGAAAAACCTTACTTAGATTCGCATAAAACAAAAGGCTGTATATCAGTATCTCAAGAAATTATGAACAGCTTTGAAGACAAAGCGGATTTATCATCCGACAAAATCGACGTGGAAAGCGAAAATGAAAACATTTCTCGAAGATCAGACTCAATCGACAGCATTTATGATAAAGGACATCTTGGCGATGACATAAATAACGCGCAACGTGCTTCGCCCTATATTTTATTATTCGATAGTTCGAATGTATCTGACAATTCCTTACCAATATCTACGAGTCCCATTGATAGCTATTGTCAGCGGCAGCGCACTACTTTGGACACACAAGAATTAAATTGCAAGCAAAATGAAACTTATCAACCAACTATTCTATCGGTAAATTTCGAGCATAACAGATTGAAAAAGGGAGGAAGCACCAAGGATTTCAGAATAGAGAGCTTAATAGGCAGTACTGTGGATGCTAATGACTAAGGAAAACTAGTTTCTACGTCTCTGTCTCTATGGTAAATATAAGTTTAAGAAACCATTCAAACAAATAGAATCAATATTAAATAAATAAGAGAATAAATTATTAGTACTAAAGTCAGAGTACCACCCTCACTTTTGAATGACTACACAGTATTTATAATTTATAATACGCTTGCTTTGCCCAGGTGGGGTTAAATGCACTTTGTATGGGCGAAATACATTTTTTAAATACTATTGCTATTACTATGCTATTACATCGGGCGCGAAGCCCGATATATATACATATACGGTGTAAATTTCAGCTGAATCGGCTGACTGCTTCTCGAGATTTAGTGTTTTGTAACAGACAGACCAAACATTCATTTTTATACGGATATCCGGTTATTTTTATTTTGTATAAAAGTGATTGTGTTGACCAACAACACACACTTTATATAGAGTATAAAAATCATTATTAAATTAAAAATCCCTTTCATCATTGAACAAGAATCTCCGAGAAATAACGTTTTTATTGATATCTTAATCTTCGTTTGGAGTAAACTTGAGCTTTATCTGAACAAAGTATCAGGAATTGCCTGCTCCATGAAGACTGTTTTAATTTCTTAATAACTAGTACTCCTAGATAACTTCAAATCTTCGAGTTCTTCAACATTCCTCGGATTTCAACGGGACTCTCACTCTATTATTCTTTGAAGTTCTCATATTCTATAATATAAGACTAATTTCAATCTCCCAATCTTCTCCAAATTCCAATGCTAGAACTGTTGCCACTAAGCTACGATATGCCTTGGCCATTATAACTTCATATGTATATCTCTACGTATACCATTATTTGGTGAGATCCATTAAATCATCATCTAGCCGAATTCTCCTATTGCATATTGTAGAGCCATGTCGAAAAGCAGTGAATTTATTAATATACGATAAAAAACTAGTATGTATATTGACTTTATTCTGTCAAACCTTTTCCTTTTATGAAAACTGAAATAACCGCTCCCGTTTTAAACTGAAACCATAAATTTAAATTCGCTGGCAGAGCTGAAGGCAATACCGGAACGCACATAAAAAATGTTTCAAAGAATGGGAAAAAGTTAGTAAATATGTATAGCAGCTGGAGGGGTCGATAAAGCGTAAGTACTTTAAAAGCAAGGAAATAATTTTTTTTTTAATAAATGAAAATCGTGTTTTATTCACCAATTCCGGGTAGAGGTTTGACAGAATGTACATGTACAAATCATATGTGCTAGAAGGAGACAGGAAATGCAAGTAAATGTGGAACAGGATTTACTGCTGTTGTGTAAATCCATCCACACATTTCGGATTGGAATCACAAGTGTCAGTGACTGATTTCGTCAAATTTTTATAGGTGTATTATTACTTTAAATCTTTGCCGATTGAAAGATCTTTTTCGGCTGCGCCAGACCCCTAAAAGTCATCTTTGCCTCGCCTTCCACTCCCGAATCTAAACACGTTAAAAATGTTTAGGGCGTGGCCTTGTTTTCGGATTTATGGGCGTTAAAAGGTCGAAAGGTTTGAAGAGCGACATCTCCTAAAGTAAAAGGGGAAATGCCTTTATATTTTTTTTAATAATTATGGACATAATTCAGTTTTTGAAAAAAATGGTGGAGATTATTTTAAAAAACTTATTTTGTCTCTCTTATATGATAATGAAGGTATAAATTAAAATCAGTCAATTTGAAGCCTATAATTTCCTTTCCAACGGTATATAACTTGCGTTAATTCGTTGGGTTAATTGAATTATTCAAAATTAGTGTTAAAATTTTCACTGAAAATTTCGATTTTTCATAAAAATTTTTCGCTTGCCACTCTCTTCAATGCTTGAGATTATTAGAAACTGGAAAATGTTTGTTTAGTGTATATTTTGAGTGTTCAAATTTATTTTTATTTGCATCGAATTCTCTATATTCTATATTCTATTATTAAACCTCATAAATGTAACATTTTATTTATAGAACCAAAGTAGGAGTATTTTATAACATCAATACTCAAAAGTATCTCTATAATGATGATAGTAATGGTCGACATATTGCTAAAACATCAGATATTTGTACAGTATTCAAAAAGATTAATAGTACAGTGTAATAAAACCTAAATGTGCTTATAATTTCGTTATTGAAATTTGAATTCCTTTAAGGAATTTTTTAACTTATTATACATATTTCTTTTTATGCAGTTCAGGAGCCGTTTTCGCGATCCACAAAAATGTCCACACGCTAATAGCATTTAATATCTCAAGTGTCCCATAGCCAAGAATTTTAGAGATAAATCCGGCACTTAGGGTTTGTCACTTGCTCATTTTATCCTAATGACCACAATTCGCAATTCCCCTCTTAACATTTAACGAATAGCCATTCCTTTAGATTTAACCACAATATACCTGGAAATGATCAACCCTCATGTTACTACGCTGGAATATCATCTAATGATAGTACTATCGCGTTAAGCGGTTTAAAATCAAATAAAGTGGGGATGGATGGCGTACGCCTCATTTGTTAAACTCATTTTCTGGGTTTTTTTAGTCCAGTGTTATTAACTTTGTACTCATATCCATGTACTTTCCCTTTAGTACACCTCTGTGGAGAGATATATTACTTCCTATAACTTCCTACTTATATAAAGTGATATGCCGCATGGTTCAGTACTTGGCCGTTTAATATTTATTCTCTATACCATATAAATTATCTCTCTTCTCTGGTTTCTAACTCTTTAGTAAATGTATTCGCAGACAACGTGCTTTAGTATTCATGTCATTGCCTTAAAGTCGAAAGAGATGTAAGTTGACTAATCAGTTCAGTTTCTGCTTGGTCTGAATCCAAAGGATTGGTTTTGAAAAACTAAAATTAAATTAAGAGCTAAACTTCTTCCTGTTTTCAACTTGACTGATAGAATGATCATTTCTAGTACGCAGCGCTTGGTGTTGGATTTGATTTCGTAGGTTTTGCATTCGATTTACAGTTATACTGGAGCCCCTTTATCATTATTATTGTTCATTATGGTTCAACTTATTTATTATAAACACTGATCGCTATGTGGAATTAGTGTATGCTTCCAAGCCATACGAAGGTAGCCCTAAAAGTTTCCATAATTGGTCATTGGACGGTATTGCCCTGTATTTCTATAAAATTTCCTTAATCTTTGGCATTTAGTTTGATAAAGAATATTTGCAAAAAATCGTTGGCCCCGTTATTGAGATTTTATGGCGTTTTAACTAATCGGTTTAGTAAAGAAATAGAAACTTCTCGCGAATATTTTCGTACGATGATTTTTTGTTTTTGATGACGATTTTAAATTTGCCCTAACTCAACAACAGTGCATTATTCTGCCTATGATGATGAACACTATCCAAAACTGCAGTATATGACTAGTTTTCTGAATTTAAGCGTGGGCGTACCAGTCTCAGTGACGAATTTCGTGAAGGTCTGGGTGGGTTGCTACCATTGTCTAGACGATGAAAAACAGTTCATTGGTATACGGCTTTCTGAAAGAGGAAAACATTGAAATGACCGACTGACTTCTTCCTCACCCTTTTGTTAAAAATAAAATGCGTAATGAGCGGTTTTAAACACAGAAAGAGGCCGTTGAATAATTTAAGAGGCATGTCACCTCAGATTGGAATAAATGCTTCCACAACTTATTCATTCGGAGGCAAAAATGGATAGAACTTAAAAGAGAATATTGTGAGAAATAATAAAGTGATATTTTCTTAAATATGTTTGTTTTTTTTTTATTTTTCCGGAAACTTAAATATGCAGAATTTGTACCATTTTCTCATCAAAATTACACAATTTAAGTTAAGCTGTCTTTCAGTTTACAATTGCAGTCTACAATTTCGTTTATTATATATCCATGATTCATTAATATCTCCGGAGAAAAAAAGTTCTACAATCGCCAACAAGGATCATCTGGATTATATAACCCAAATATTAAGTTTCTGTTCAAATGAAATATTTCATAGCTAACCTATTGCGTATAATACATATATACATATGTAAGTAGTAACCCTCATTTTTTATTTACAGGTGACCGGTTTTACTAAAAGGCCTTCATGTTCAACTTAAAAACGTACGAGTGCATATCATATGTGCATACATATGTTACAAATGCATGAAGAATGTAAAAATTTCTTTCTTTAGATGTTATGAGACGAAGTGTTAAAACTCCAGCGATAAATAAATTTGTGTTCTATCAATAAAAAATGTCCGCGCAATATTATTATAAGCATATTCTTGGAACTACTTAAATTAATGTGTATGTAATTTTGCTCCAAAAATAGATGTATGTATGTATATCAGTATACAAGTTGACATACATATGTACAATGGTTTTGAAAACAAAAAATAAATTTTTACAGACAAACAATTTAAGTTGGCGGAATTTGAATACTACAGTATATATCATCACCTAAAATGCTAAATAACGCAACATGAGTTTTCATATCTTTACAGAAGCATAAAACGATATCAAAATTAAACTACTTGAGATATTGAACCCAAATTTTTTAATCTGGATTAACATGAAGCTAGAAATATATTTAAGATAAAAAAATCTATTGTTTAAAGTGCTTTAGAATGAGTGATGATGATACATTGTTTTGTTTAAGAAAATCATTTGTATGTAATATGTTGTAGTGAATCGTGATCAATAAAAACCTCAGTTTCAAATTGTTTTATCATATGTATGTTGTTTTGCATTTTAGGTGTGGATATGTATTTACATGTGTTTAAAGAGCAGAATTGTTTAATCTTTAAAAGTAAGCAATTTCAAACAAAATATTCCTTTAATACGATGATATTTAAAATACTCGTTTTGAAATACTCATTACCAATGTTTTACCATTGTTTTTTATTTTATTACACTATTATATTTTAATATGACAAAATATTAAACACATTTACATATTTTGTCTCTTATTAATATGCATAAAATAAAAGAAAATAACAATAACTTACATTTGCATACATTTTCGATAAATTTATTTTATTTTAGCCACACAATTTAACCCTTAAATGCGCAACATACCCAATTTAAACAAAAAAAATCTACTATTAAGGCACTACTAAAATAATTGGCATTTTAGTTGTTAATTTTTTTTTAAGATGGCTGAATTTAACAAAAATTTAGTTGATTCACATATGCATCACTGCCCATTTACCTCATATTGATTTCTTGTAAAGTGAAAAATTATAAGGATTGTAACGAAACTCCGGTTCCCGGTCTATAGCTGGGTTGGACTCGATACAGAATTTATTTAAATTTAATTATTTATTCCGTTTCTGTAAATCGAAATACAATTGTTAGCTTATATTTAGTCTTAGTAGCGAATGGGAGAGTGATCAGGATCGATGCAGGAGCTACACTGAGGGGCGTGGCTAGTTCGGGCGTGAAAGACGTGCATGATAAATAATAAACGAACTCGTGAAGAAACTAGGTAATAGTTGGTTTAAGCTCTCATACATCTTAGAACCCCCGGACCCAACACCAAAAAGGTTGTATAGACTGTGTAGGGACCAGCTTTGAGACTGGGCAACTATATACGCTTAGAAGCTACGATGCCGTTCACTCACCTGATTTCTTACTAAAGGCCGATCACTACGGACTGCTGCAAAATAAGAATGTAGTTGTGTCGGTTTTCCTGGACTATTGTGACTTTGTTGATCGTCCTCCTTAAATTGTTGAAATCAGTGATCGTTTCTGCATTCGCTTGCGAAGTGTTTAGGTTCTGTTCACCGCCTGCCTTGAGTGTCTTCCAGCAACTCCTTCTATTGTCTCGATACTGTCCTGAGCTGCTCTGCGTTCTTCTTGTTACTCCTATATTCGCTCTTTTCCCTCTCTCTCTCTGTATACATTTCTTAACTTACACTATCCCCCTTATTCAGAGAGTCACTTGAAGTGAGTCGGACGTCGTCGTCAAAAAGTCACCTGAGTGGAAGACGTCGAATTCAAAGAGTCACTTTTTGAAAGGTGACTAGCTCTTACGTCGTGCTCACCTCAATTTACGTTGTGCTCATATATGACAGTTGGTTTGTGCACTAGCTAGCATTTTTAGTGTTACAATACAAATGGTGTTTATGTTGAAATAATAAAATTCTTCAAAATTGAATTTTTTTTCGCGAAATTAGATTTATAAATGTAGTAAAAACAAAATATAACCTCAGAGTTTATGAGAGAAATATTTATTTTGTTTTTCTACTGCATTTTCGTCATTTAATTTACACCGAAATATATTAACATTGGTTTTCCTGTTGGAAATATGCAACACTGTAGAATTGTAAACAATCAGGAATTCTACGCAATTACAATGTGCAAAATTTTGAGTTATGTTTATCAAGTGCCTGTTTTTTAGTGAATGCATACTTTTCAAATCTGGATTTAGTGCAAAAATAATAGAATACATTCTATTCTTTTTTTCATTATATTGTATTCTATTATTTTTGGATTTAGTGCTAGTGGAGCCAGCTCATATAGCCGCAATATCCGCATGAACTTGTCCCAGCTTCAGTTTGGTGCGTGATTTGAAATCTCTTCATATCTATAATTGTAACATATGTAAGGAAGTGCACATGTGACAATTCAAATGTTAAACTAATTACCTTATCCATTCATTTAAGCTACTAACGGGAGGGTGGTTGGAGTTTAACAAGCCGCTCCCATTCCTGTTCGCCCTATATTGGGTTGGAGTTAAAAACAGGGGCACCTCTTTTATGTCCCGCACCAAAACTTCACATTATAGCGCTGTCGTAAATTATACGCTATATCTTAAGAATTAATAAAATATTTAACAAAAATTGTTGTAATTATTTGTTTTGCTTTTCTTTTATATCCATATTATTTATCCATATTCACAATTCTATACTTTGTGTGTATTGTTAAAGGATGTTTCAAGGATCACAAGAAAATAATGGGAAGCAACGATTTTTTAGCAAAGCTCTATAAATCGAAAAGAAACAACGTTGAAAAGAAAAATTTTTCTTCGCGAAAATATACCCATTTCCACCAGAAAAAAACAGTTTTTCAAAATAACATTATATAATATTATATATTTTTATGCATTTTATAATACAAAAAAAATATAAATGTAACATAAAAAATCCTAAAAGATAAATATAAAAAATAAGCAATAACCTGCAAAATATTTCATATTTATATATAATAAAAAAAATCATAAAAGATAAATATAATTTAAAAAGTAAGCAATAACCTACAAAATATTTCATTTTTAGCAAGAGACGACACCTAGACGACACCTAAGAGGCTGTCGTCATATTTGACAGCTCATGTCGGTGTTTGTCGTCTCTGTGAATAGGTTTTTGCTCACCTCCAAACTACGTAACACACGACACCATGCTTAACTAAGACACCTCGTCGTCTCTGTGAATAGAAAAAGACGACAAACAGCTGTTTTAGATGACGACGACAGCTAAAAATGACTCTATGAATGTAACAAAGGGGTTATGTAACAAATTCACGTCTTATAATTAACTTACAACAAAATAATTGATTCAACTTTGTACAATGGTTTATTATAATGGTAAAGGTAATTTATCAAACAAAAAAGGTGTTCTTATATGTATAAGTATTAAAGTAATTGAATTGAATTTGAATTTTATTGAGTTCACTTTATTGAGTCCCTTCTACAAGATTTCTGTGCGAAACAACTATTGCTGTATCGTCTGCGTAAGCGAAGGCCTTACTATTCTTGAGAGCTTGCCGCATTCCATTCACATATATTATACATACATATATAATAGAGGTCCTAGCTTAGAACCCTGTGGAACGCCATATTTTATTTGGACTTCGTCACTTACATATCTGTACGTTTATTTTAACCCGAAAGGTTCTGCCGTGCAGATTATTTTTTAGCCAGTCGCTACAGTTGCCTTGAGTACCAGCGTTTTGCAATGCCGTTATCAATATTTCATGAGATAATGTATCGAACGTCTTACTAAAATCGCCGAATAGTACTAAACTGTGATAGTTTTTACTTAGCGTTTCATTCAGTGTGTCTGCGAAGTTACCGAGAAGCTGGTTGATGTTTTTGTGATCTAATTTTTTTCAATGAAAACGTGTGGTCTTCGCGCAATAATTGTTATCAATCTCCGGCAGCATTGAAATTGGTCTGTAGTTGTTAATTTCATTTTTTACTCCACTTCTAAAAATAGGATAAACCACAGATAATTTGAGGTTATTAATAGCGTTATGGCCGGTCCTAATATTTCCGCATTATGTTTCAGGTCTTTAAGACGTATTCGGTCTACCTTTAGAGACCTAAGAATATTAATTATTTCCAGTTCACTCGATGCTTATTTCATATTCCAGTCTGTATCGTGTAGTATTATAATGTTATTGGTTTTGTTTAAATCTATGTTCGTGTCGCCGATAATGATTGTGCTACGCTTGTCTTCAATGTTTATGAGAGCTTGCTCTACTTCTTCATTAAAGTTGTTAATGTTAACTGTTCGTAGTTTATACACGGCAATGTTACAGGGCGAATTTCAGAATACAATTTTAGTTTGATTCATTCATTTAGCATTGATTCAAACGCTGTGTTAATTTTTATGCAGTCATATAAAAAACATTTACAAATATAGTATGTATGCATATTGCGATACCTCCCCCCTTACCAGTATCCCTGTTTCTAAACTCCGTACTAAATCCCTCTATTGAACAGGGCGTATTCTCTTCATTTGTTACGTTTGTTTTGACCAGCACAATCAAGTCTACGTATAAAATTAATTTATTTAATGCCACGAGAAAAGTTGTGAAGTTTTTCAGAAGCGATCTTATATTCGTATACATACTAGCGACACTTCGGTGTCCCTGCACACTTCGAAGTGCAAAAAAGAAAATAAAGAAGTCAATTCGAATTCATTTAAATCAGTGATGAATTGCTTTTATTGTAATGCTCTGTGGTAAACAACATTTGTTGTTTTTCCATTTTCGGTGATGTCATGTCATTTCCATTCGGCTAATTCATTTTCAGCATGCAACATATTCTGCAAACGCTCGATAATATCCCTCCGCAAATTTGATGAAATATCACAACGACGATCGGTTTCCACATTTGAAAACGATCATTCAAATTGATTAGCTTTTGACAATATTTTTAAATTTATTCAAATGAAAACCCGTAATTTTCTAATACATGAAAAAATGGACGTATTCCACTTTCAAATATAACAACACAAATCTTATCGCAAAAAAGTTATTTTTGAAAGTGGAATAAGTTCTTTTGGAGCTTAAAAAATACCCTATTTTTTGCAAAATTTTCAATAATTATTATTTCATAATAAAATTTAATAGGTGTGTAGTGTTAAAAACATCACTCGGATAGATTAACGGTTGCCAATATTTTTAAATTGATTGAAACGCAAACCTTTAAATATCTCGATACATGAAAAAATGGACTTATTCCACTTTCAAAAATAACAGCTCATATGTTAGTTGAATAATGCAATTATTAACCGGTTTTTTACCAGGACTTTTTTTTGTTTTATTTTGTGATGAAATTCAGTATCTATAGTAAACCGTGGTCGAAAAACACAAAAAACAAAAATTTTCTGAATTTTTTTTGTTTTTTAAAGTTTTTTTCGATTTATCGAACACTGGTAACTATTTGGCATTTTTTTTACTGCCAAAAAAAAGTAAAGTAAAGTGGTTTCTCTAAAATGGGCTTTATGGAACTCATGAACCAATACACATACAGAGACCGTTTATACATAAAAACCTTGGTATTGACGTCACCTTTCATATGAGCTTCATATGAGCAGAAACAAAATCGGTTCACGCATTCCAGAGAACATCAATTACTAACAAAACTTGCAACTTATTTTTATATATATAGATATGAGCTGTTATTTTTGAAAGTGGAATAAGTCCATTTTTTCATGTATCGACATATTTAAAGGTTTCCGTTTGAATCAATTTAAAAATATTGGCAACCGTTAATCAATCCGAGTGATGTTCTTAACACTACACACCTATTAAATTTTATTATGAAATAATAATTATTGAAAATATTTCTAAAAATAGGGGATTTTTTAAGCTCCAAATGGACTTATACCACTTTCAAAAATAACTTTTTTGCGATAAGATTTGTGTTGTTATATTTGAAAGTGGAATAAGTCCATTTTTTCATGTATTGGAATATTTAAGGGTTTTCATTTGAATAAATTTAAAAATATTGTCAAAAGCTAATCAATTTGAATGATTTTTTTAACACTTTTTAATTTTGTTATGATGTAATAATAATTAAAATTATCTAATAAATAAACGATATTTTTATCTCCGAATGGACTTGTACCACATTCAAAAATAATCAATTGAATATATGATTATAAATATGGATAGAATGTGTCTATATCTTACTAAAATTACCCTTAACTCATTTTTTTAAAAAAATGGACATATTCCACTTTAAAAAATAACAGCTCATATAATTGATAAATGAGAGTCCTTGAAGTTTAGTGTTAGAGAAATTCGTATATGTTGTGGTTATGTTCATAACTTGTTTCCATAGTTTGTGTGCAAATTGCTAATAATAAAATAACTAGGCGATTTTATCTATATCCGTTTCTGACATAATATTTAAAATCTGTGAACTCTTTTTGTTTGCAAGTATCCGACCTTCACGAACGACTGCTTTCACAATCTAGCACTGACTCTCTGCAGAGTTCAGCTCGGTGGCTTCGTTGTATTTGTTTTATCTTAATCTCTACTTAACAATTCTTATAACGTTCTTATCCGTACAATAAATGCGTTTGGCCTTCTCAAATCTAAGGGCAGAGTGCCACGCAGCGTACGGCTGTACAGTTTCCTTATGCAGAACTACGCAGGAGGTCCCAGCCAGCGTGTTTCCTTGGTGGAAGGTCTAATGTAAGGTCCTGGAAGCTGGGGGTGCTTCCCGGAAGGCCTTAATTATATATCCCAGTAAGGGTGCTATATTCCGCCTGGCCGAATCTTAGATACCCTACACCTAAAAGTTTTGAAAAAATGTAATTGAACGAAAAGCTTTATTTATTTAAATTTTTAATTTATTTAGTTTTTTCATTGCAGAACAATAACAATATAGAGTGAAATACGAAATATGTGGTTATAAGGAAACCTTAACCTAAACTTAAACCTAACTAAACCTTATAATCACATTTAATCACAGACGGGTATAAATACAGTTGCGCAGCTAGGATGGGGCGGGAATGGGCGTCTGCCCCGGGCATCACAATTTCGGGGGCGTCACTTTTGGAAATAAAGTATTGACTTATTGAATGGTAGCAATTTTTTTGGGCTACAAGTTGATAACCGTCCCGTGCTCCATGAGTCCTAGCTATGCCTCTGTATAAATAGTAGGCGTGGTCGTTACCTGTTTTCAAAACAAAATAACTGGCTTAGTTGTTTTGTTATTGTATTCAAATTTAAACTTTATTTCCGTGGAAATAAACTGAGCCTGGAAATAAACTGAGTTTTCATGAGCTATTCTCTATAAGTAGTGTAAAAGTGGGCGGACCGTGGCCAGTTTTGAAAGATAACAATAAGAAAGAATATTTCTGCAAAATTTCATTATGATATCTTCACGGGTTCTCCTGTAATCGTGATTTTCAACAGACAATCTCAGGAGGTGACGCTGATCATGAATATACATATGTATTATATACACTGTGAATATACATACACAGAATTGGACACTCTCAAATTCTGTGTACAACACTTGCTTGCATTTCACTAACACTATGAAAGAAAAGTTTGATTCGCTGCAAAAAAACTTGTGGCCTTGCCGTAAAAATCTTGTGGCCTCGTTGAGGTGAAAAAATTGTTTTTTTTTTTGGGGATGCATTTTGGAAACGTCAAAAAAAATAATTATAAATATTATGTTTTTTATATACGCAAAATATATATCAAACATAACTACCAGTTCCATATAACGATAATAAATTTATACTTCCACATTTCACACAATATTTGTTGTTTATTTTTCATATATATTTAGGTATAAAGTAGTCGCTGTGCTAATTTTTTGTTGCAAATGCATAGTTATTTACCTATTGATAAAAAAAAATTTCTATTAATAACTCCAGAATTATCGCATTTATATTTTTTCATTTGTTCTCTAATATTTTTACAAATTAAGTATTGTTAAACATCGTTGATGTACTTGGTAGGTCAAACTTCCGCGTACACCTACCATTTTACCTTCATGAAATTCAACAACTTTGTTTATCAATGGTGAAAATATCAAACAAATAAGAATTTGAACCGTTTGGGCGCCAGAGTATAATACGAAAGATCTGCTGATACTTGGAAGGAAATCTGATAAGATAAGTTATTTATTGAAGTTGTTGATTAATAATAATCAAAAAGAAGATATATGTACATTTTTATTAACATTTTATTCTTTTGTAGTGCAATAATGGGTGGAAAGCGCAGATGCGTAAAGCACTGCGCCGAAAAATGTAATTTTTCTAATTTCTGAACTTAATTTAGTAAATTCTCTTTACTGAACATTACATTAATTTCTTGGTGTAATCCTTCGAAAGCATTTTTCAACTTTAAAATAACTGAAACTTGGTTTTAGTTCGGTTCGGTTTCTATCGCATTTGGTTTGTTCTTTTAAAGTACCTGAAGTATTTAATTTAAGCATTTAATAAAAGAAACTCGGAATGCTGGGAAACCTGAAGAAATTGGAAACCATAATCCAGCGATTTTTGAAGCGGCGAATTCGAGAGTGTCCAATCTCTTAATCTCTGCCTCAAACACAATGCAGCTTCAGCAGCGGAAACGACCTCAAGGAAAACCTTATGTTCCTCTTAGGAACAACGAAAAGACTTGAGGCGGCGCACAGTCGTGTAAATGCAGAAAAAAGTCTCTTTTATGAAATGTAGTGTAGATCCCTTCTTTTATGTTTTCTTATTCTGAATAAATTGGAGCATACTAGCCCATATAGTTTTTGTATGTGTATGCTATATTTATTTAACCAGAAGCCCTCCACGTTGACCTAATCTTTTCTTATCTTTTTTCTTAAGTACTCGAAGTTATTACTCCAGTCTTTTAATACTATTTTATAAATCTGTTCTGTGTGAGTATAAACATCTAATCATAAATAATAATGAACATGAAAGTTCATATATTAATTTCGTCCAATATAACTCCTAAATATTAATAGGTTTTTCTCAAACCTATCGAGACCTAACCTAATTGTAAAATTAGCTACATTTGAAACGAATTTTTCCACTGAGCTATAATTTTTAGGTGATGGATATTTAAGATTCAGCAAGCCAACTTGATAAAATTCTAAAATCCTTAATATGGAATCTTTTAAAATTTCTTATAACGATTTGTGCTCTTAATTAATGACTGGTGGGCGCGATCTCCACCAACTACGACAATATCTTGAAAAGACGTACTCAAATCTTAAGGAGGACTTAAGGAGGATCTTAAGGATGGAAAAAATTGTACATGCAGTTAAAAAAAGTTTTATTAGCCAATTTACTCGAAGATGGGATGGTATAAGAAATAAGTTTGAAAAAAATACAGCTGCGATTACAGCTTCTTCGTGCTTTGTCTGTGGCATTACTACTTCACGAATGAATAGTGTTGAGTCTCCAAGCATTCTCACGCCCAATGCGACACACCGTTTTTATTCCCCACAACTTAAGGTAAGGGTATATTCACTTTGTCACGAAATGTGTAACGCATAGAAATAGAGACGATAGGTATAGAAAAGTATATATATTCTTGATCAGCCTGACCTCCTGACTCGATTTAGCCATATCCGTCTGTCTGTCTGTCTATCTGTCTGTTGAAATCACGATCACAGGAGAACCGGTATAGATATCGTGATGAAATTTTGCAGATATATTGTTTCTTGTGGTGTGCAGGTATTGGTATTGAAAATGGGCAAAATCGGTCCACGACCACGCTTATTTTTTATTAAAAATGTGATATCAGCGTTCGTTTTTGAGTTATGACAACAAAATTTCATTCCTGAAATCCGCCCACTTTTAGGTTACACAGGCAAAATATGGTTATATTGTTAAATATATAATCTTCCTGAATAAAATTTTAGATGACAACTTGTTTTCCAAAACACATTTTTACATCAAACCTGGGTGTGGTTCGCCCACTTTTACACTATTTATACAGTATGAAAACAAATTGATGACCACGTAAATAAAGTTTAAATTTGAACACAATAATAAAACAACTAAGCTAGTTATTTTGTTTTGAAAAAGGTAAGGACAACGCCTACTATTTATACAGAGGCGTAGCTAGGTCTCATGGAGCCCGGGACGGTTAATCAACTTGCAGCCCCAAAAATGCCTAGAATTCAATAAGTCACTACTTGACTCCCACAACTGCCGCCCCAAACATTGTGCAGCCCAGAGTGGACCGCCACCCCCCGCCCCTCCCTAGCTTCTCCACTTTTTTCAAGGCTTATTCTTCAAAGAACTGTCCATCGTTAGCCACAACTTTTTCCCATCTTTCTGGCAGCATACGGATTCCTCGTCGAAAAAATTATTCGTCTTTTGAGCCAATCCACAAATCGACCAAATTTTTAGCCTCTTCGTAAGAACGGAAGTGCTGCTCAGCCAAGCCATGCCGCATCGATCGGAATAAGGGGTATTCCGATGGAGCAATATCTGGAGAATACGGAGGGTGAGGTAGGATTTCCCATTTCATCGTTTCCAAGTATGTTTTAACTGGTTGTGCAGCATGAGGCTTAGCATTGTCAATTTGTAAAATCACTTTGTCGTGTCTCTCAACATATTGCAGCCGCTTTTTCTTCAATGCTCTACTCAAACGCATAATTTGTGTTCGGTATAGAGATCCTGTGATGGTATCACCTGGTCGCAATAGCTCATAATATACTACGCTGAGCTGGTCCCAACAAATACACAGCATGAGTTTCGAGCCATGGATGTTTGGCTTGGCCGTCGAGACTGATGCATGGCCACGATGCCCCCACGTTTTTTTTCGCTTTGGATTATCGTATTGAATCCACTTCTCGTCGCCAGTTACAATACGATGTAAGAAACCTTTCCTTTTTTTACGTTGGAGCAGTTGTTCGCACATGAAAAATCGCCGTTCAACATCTCTCGGATTTAGTGCGTATGGCACCCAGTTTCCATACTTTTGGACCATTCCCAAGCATTTCATTCGATGTGAAATTGCTTGTTGACTCACTCCCAGTGAAGCAGCAAGTTCTTGTTGCGTTTGGCACGAATCATCCAGTAAAGCCTCCAATTCTGTGTCTTCAAACTTTTTCACTAGTCCAGGATGCTCTTTGTCTTTCACGCTAAAATTATCATTTTTGAAGCGCTGAAACCATTCATGACACGTTCTTCCACTAATAGAGGCCTCACCATAAGTGTCTGCAATCACTTGATGTGCCTCAGCTGCAGATTTTTTTGAATTAAACTGAAATAGTAAAATCTCCCGCAAATGAAGCTTATTTAAGCAAACAGCTGATCAATACACAATAGCCATTAATGAATTGCTAACTATTATATTCAATAAATTCACATGATGACCAGTAATTTAATTGATGTACTCAGTTGGCGTTTGAGTTTCCAGCAAACATATTGGCAATCGTTTTGTAAATTAAGATTGCAGCAAGCTTGCATAAATAAGAGTTTTGCGAATGTCGTTAACAATTTGCTTGCAAATGCAAGTGTTTCATAAATTTAAGCATAACGTGTCATTCTCGCCGTTAAAAATTGTGCTAATAAGTTGTGTTAATAAATTGCAATTTATTTTTATTAATTTATTATTAGCACAATTTAACACATGTGTTACTGTTACGGTTGTTAAAGTTGTTAAATTTAGTGCGTTTGATACTTTTACAGCCTTATCATGTATTTTTAAACGCAAACGCAAACTCAAACGCGACTCGAACGCAGTGCGTTTCAAATGGTATGATGAAACTTTTTCGAGTAAACTGCGTATGAGTTTTGAGGAGAACACAAACTTTACGTAGTCTTGCAGAATTCCCCTGTTTGCAGAGCACAAAGAGTTACCATGTATGAAGCATTTTTAGCATTTTTACAAGTATTTTTTAGGAATCCCAATGAATTAGTGCTATAACTGATGTATGGCAACAATTTGTACAACAAAAGCAAATCTGATAACGCGCACACAATGTTTACATACTGATATTGTGTTTATTATCGTTTGCTCTTTATGCGAGAGTGAATATAGCAGCAATATTCCTCGGGCGACTACTAGCGCAGCGTCGTAGCGAAGAACAAAATACGGGAATACTCAGAAGAGGTACAATTCAGATCTTTTACTTATCTTTTGAGAAGGTGGCGCCGTAAATAAAAAAAATTGTATGAGCCACTGTTCAGAATCACACCAAACGCGAGCATTTAGCAATCGTCTGGTTTGAGAGACTTTTTCCAGGAAATAGCTCATCCATCATGCCAGAAAAACGTAGTGAAATCTGCAAAGCATGTAAATTACCAACAAAACTGCGTTTGCATTTGGTTTCGCGTTTTGATTGCGTTTGAATTTGATTTGATTGAATTTGATTGAATACGAAAAGCACAAAACAAAACGCGAAATAAACGCAACGCGAAAAGATACATGATAAGGCTGTTAATTATCATTTGCTATTAAAAAAGGTAATTATCTACTTCTTTAATGTCTGTAGCAAAAAGGAAGAAAAGTGTTATGCGCAGCAGCACCGAAATTGTTGAGCATCTATGGACCGTGCGGCTGCAAGTTCTGGAAGTACCCAGAGTGAATTTGTGGAACAGGAGGTTGTGCTTGAAGCACAAAATAATTTAGATTCCTTGTTGCCAAACGAAGATTATATTTCTGAAGATTATATTTTGAAATGTCCGGTGACTGTATACTGATGTCGATTTTATTTCTATATTTAGAAGGCAAATCTAAAAAATTTATCAACATCCAATTCGAGAAAATTTGTTACGAAAGCGTGGCAGAAGACCATGACTGACAACGTTGCTGAGAGCTTCTCCTGGCGAGGAGCTGCAGATAAGAAGTGCAATTAGGGCCTTCACTGTCGCCACTGCCATTCGTCATAAGTGAAATACGTTTAATAGGTTTCTGGTTACATTTTTATATTCATATTTAAATTCTATTGCAGAAACTTTCGCTGAAAATGGAGGCAAGAAAGAGGACTTTGTGTTTGCCTCTAAGTCATATTTCCAGTACGCAAAAAATCGTATTAAAATTAAAACAACAAGAAAAGTAAACTAAAATACTAAGTAATAATGATTTTTTAAATGAAACAACAATGAAGTTCCTATTTTTATATTTTAATTTAATATTTTTCTATTAAGAAAAAAAATTTTATATTAAAAATGATTTTTTAAATGTATCAATAAAAAAACATATCCAAAAGAAAGTAAATGTTTAAAACGCTTACTAATTTCATTAAAAATACGTGTTTTTAAGCATTTTAAAACGTGTTTTTTACGCATTTAGAAAACGTGTAATTACGTTACTTAAAAAAACGTGTTTTGCAATCGTCTTTTTAACGCTTATAAAGTTGGGTGCTTTTCGATTATAAACCCCTCGCTTTGATGTCTTTTGTAAAGGTCACAACAGCGTTTTATCAGTGTTTTGCTTACATTTGAACACTTACAAAACGCTTACTTATTTTTATATGTAAATGCTGGCTGGGTTAATATGCACAATGCTATAATATATGTAGTTGTTAACAAACATATTCGATAACTATTAAGGCTACGGAATGAAATGGAAATGAAACTAGGAAATCAGGAAATGAACACCAATAGCAATATATGAGCCATTTATTTTGAAAGTGGCATAAGTCACTTTGTTTTTAATTTTTTAAAAATGAAAAGATATCGTTCAATTGTATTTAGTGTTGTCATAAACTCGATTCTTTTTTTTAAAGTGACTTATGCCACTTTAAAAATAAACGGCTCATATATTTCCTAAACAATATTTTAACCACAATATTTGTTTTCCATTGATTACATAATGCAAAGGAAATTTGTATGAAAACAAACAGCATCTAATCAGAATTCACTTTTGAAATAGATATACATAACTTGAAATAGATATATGTACATTGTACATATATACAGGGTGTTTCGCATAAGAGGGGACAGAAGATCAGGGCGTGTAGGTTGGGTCGAGACAAGAAAAAAATCGTATGGGAGGGGGGGGGTCAATTTTCCCCCGTTTAGACGGGAGGAGCCATTTTATAAAAATCCGACTTAACATCGGAAAAAAAAATTTTAAAAAATAATAGTTAGATCCACATAACTTTTGCTTGCTGATTTTGAAAGCGAAACATCCGCTTCTTAATATCCTTTTTAAATTAGGTTCCTATGTCAAACAGTTTTTGAGAAAATAAGTGTCAAAGTTAAAATTTGGAAAAAAAATTCCGAAAAAAAATTTTTGGTCGCCATTTTTTTAAAAATTACGGTATTAAGTATAAATTTTTTTCCGACCATAAAATTCTGAATTCGACCATATCAATTCTGAAGAGAATGCTTCAAACCGGAAGGATCTATGTTTTGTAGTTTCCGAGAAAAGTGAAAATTACGATCTAAACTCCTTCCCCAGAGCAGTATTTTTCATATTTTTGCACCAGTAATAAAACACAAGTAGCCAAAAATTGGTATTTGAAAGGAAAGTATGCTTCGTAATTTTCACTTTTCTCGGAAACTACAAAACATAGATCCTTCCGGTTTGAAGCATTCTCTTTAGAATTGATTAGAGAGTTTTATGGTCGGAAAAAAATTTATACTTAATACCGTAATTTTAAAAAAAAATGGCGACCAAAAATTTTTTTTCGGAATTTTTTTTTCAAATTTTAACTTTGACACTTATTTTCTCAAAAACTGTTTGACATAGGACCCTAATTTAAAAGAATATTAAGAAGCGGATATTTGGCTTTGAAAATCAGCAAGCAAAAGTTATGTGGATCTAACCATTATTTTTTAATATATTTTTTTCGATGTTAAGTCGAATTTTTATAAATGGCCCCTCCTGTCTAAACGGGGGAACATTGACACCCCCTCCCATACGATTTTTTTCTTGTCTCGACCAAACCTACACGCCCTGTTCCCTCTTATGCGAAACACCCTGTATATATTGTTACGTTGCTTTATATCCCCTGTACTGACTGTTCTTGGTCCGATCTCTGGATTGTGAATAACCCAATGAAAAACAAATATCCGTTATCGTTTTCTTCCCGGTAAAATTTGATTATACATATATTATATTTATTATAAATTTTATTATAACAGCCTTTATTATTTCCTATACTTTACTTTCTTTGCTCACTAGATGTAATCTGTACAAGTCCCAAATTCGAAATGAATACACCTTAGAAAATCGTGACAATATATTAAAAAAATTTTTTTATCTGAAAAATCGGAGGTATTGTAACATTTGTGCATTTTTGCTGTACAATAGTCATTAAAAGTATAAATAATTAAAAGTGTAATTTGTGTCTTGATTTTATTTTTCCTAAAAAGTTGAGGTCCGATATTTCTTCCTCTGAAAGAGTTAGCCACATATGTAGTAGAAAAGAAAGCAATTGTGCACCGGGTTTCGTGTTCGCAATTACCTGAAAAATCGGAGGTATTTTAACATTTGTGCATTTTTGCTGTACAATAGTTAACAAAAATATAAATAATTAAAAGTGTAATTTGTTTTATGTATTTGATTTTATTTTCCCTAAAAGTAGAGGTCCGATATCTCTTCCTCTGAAAGAGTTACCCAGATATGTAGTAGAATAGAAAGCAATTGTGCAACCGGGTTTCGTGTTCGCAATTACCAATTTTACATCTGTCAATAACTGCTTTTTATTTATTTCCTCATAATGTAACACATTAAAGCACACTCTTTTTAATGCATATAAAGGCCTAACCATGCAATGCATATGCATGGTACTGACGAAAAGAAAGAAACTACAAATACACTGAATACTAGAGCTGAGCGATATTTCACGACCTGTGATTTTGTCACAGGTACACAAAATCACGAGTCACAGTTGCGATTCAAAACGCTCCAAACCTGTGACTCGCTGTCACAGGTACAGCGGAACGATATTTAACGAACTGTGATTTCATTGAAATGCAACCACGAGTGACAGTTTGCTGGTTATTTGCCGTTTCGTTATTGTTACAACGAGTTATTGTTCCAACTAGAAGCAGCGATGCCCTTCTTTGTGCAATTTGTCGCAATCAGGGATTTCCTGTCTGGATTTTGTGGGATTACCTGTTTTACTAGATATTTTGCGATATTTGTACGATATTTTGGATACTACTGAAGACATTAAGGAAAGTTTCTATGTGTAAATATCTATGTAGTCGTTGTTTTTTCATCCTTAGACTATGATCATGCAGATTAAATACAAATTTTAAAAATGCGTATTGCAAAATACGGAATGAACTTAATAACATGTTACACTTTCAATACGATTTTGCCTTCATTATTTTAAAAAAATACAAATATGAATTTGGTAATAAAATATTAATACTAGAATGTTTTTTATACATATAAAACATGTATATATCAGTAGTTTTAACTACTTAAAATTGGTTTTTGTATTCATGAAGTATGACTTCAGTAAAATATGAATGCTTTTAAAATTAACGAATGTTCATAGCTTCACTTCGTTCCTATAGCAAAAGCTATAGCTATATTCTATATTCTCCAAAGCTGGGCAAATACTGACAGATCGTCGAAGCAGTCTGAGCGACAACAAATTGCATATGTTATAATAGTATTTTTAAATACTAATTATAAATACATTAATTAATGTTAATTCATGTTATTAATTAATGTTATTAATATTAAATAATTATTAAATTAATGTTTCATTATAAATGAAATAAATATTTCTGTATTTTTGATTTCCCGAATATATATTTCTCTTCATTAGTTGTTATTTTCAATTTGTAACTGTCATTTCCGTAATCGTTCGTTTCTTGTTTCCTCTGTTGCATACTTTAGGTAGAAATCTAGCACGTTTTTGCGCACTCGTTTTATAGCGAATGCCTTGTCACGAGTCACGGGTTTTTGTACCTGTGACAGTACCGTCACAGTCACAGGTCGGAGCTGCTCCGGAAAAATCACGGAATCGCTCACCTCTACTGAATACCAATTGATCACCCATACTATGCACCAGAGATAATGAGATGGGAAACTCTTTTCCCGCCAAAAAATGTGTCAAAATAAAATGAATATTTGCTACACGTATAGTGTACGTGTTATTCACCATACGACGTCATGGTTTTATGACATTTTAAATGACGTTTCGTTTATTTACAGAAAGTTTTTGAAGGAATCGGACAATCATTTTTGTTTATTGAATTAAATTCAATTAATAAGAGCATTAAATTAATACATATTAAAGTAAATCGTATATAAAAGTGTGTGCGTGGTATGGGAACAGTTTTAAGACAGCACATCGACTTCGCTATTGAAATTCAACTAGCTACCGACGTCGCTATTGCAAAGTCGAAAATATTGGAGGAGAATCCTCGATTGTGTCCGGTTCTGTGTACCATACTATTGACCAAGGTGATATTCGTGTGAAGACCAGTTATCGGTGAAAGCAGGCCAATGCAAACAATCCATTGATCCGTGTATGGTTGCTGGAAGTTTTGGTAGGCGAAATATCAACAGTGCCAAAAAAGAAATAACTAAACCACAAGGCAAGGAGAAGTGAATTAAATGCAAAGGAAAAAGGTTGCATTTGTAAGGGAGCTTAATTAATTGCATAATAAAATCAAAAGATAAGTATAAACAATCTCTGCAAGCTTCAAGTGTTATTAATTTGCTATGAAGATCGGCGAGTGGCAAAAGTTTAATTCATTGTATAATAAAGTCAACAAATCAGTGTAAACAATCACTGCAAGTGTGAAGTGTTATCTTCCGTAAAACTCAGTAAATTGAAATTCTTTGTTTATAATAGCTAATTGTAATAGAAACGTGAACCAAATTCGATACTATTACAATATTTTTATATTAATAGTTGTTTCTTATCTACTTATCTCAATGATTGGAAACTTTTGTGGCATCCTGTCGCAGGCATATATCAAGAGACTCCTGAGAAAACAGAATTGGAAGAACGTATCGCAAGAATCGCAAGATGGACTGCTACAGTTCCGACCGAAGAGTTCATTTAATACGGAGTTGGAGTTTTTAATAAAGGAAAATAACAAGATAATAATGTTGTTGAATAACAATAGTTCCACACGCACAACAAAAAAAATGGGGTAATTGTCTGAAATTTGATCAGATTTCATTTAACTATGTAATTCTTTTCTTTCTGCTAGTAGTAAACCTATGAGCCCCAGTTTCACTCTGGTGGACAATGCCTGCAGGGAGTATTCTTGGCACGAAGGCGCAAGATCTGTCCAATCACATTATCTAAAAAACATTGACTCTAATGATAGTAAGATTTCAATCCTTTTTATTATAACCTTTTACTAGTTTAACTTTTGAGTTTTTTATATATATGTATGAATTGTATGAGTTTTTTTAAAAATATTTTAAATTACTATTTTTAAATTATTTACGTTGTAATATATTTATGTATATACGTTGTATTTATATATCTAGTTTCTTAAAATTTGGTAACTTTTAATCTATAGGTAAATTCTAACTTCATCACAAAATTCAATAATTTATTAATTTAAAACTTTTAGCTTCATTTACTACAGTATTTCTGAATTTTTTATTTTCCCCTTTAGAAAAATCTTGAGATGAGCATTCAGGATGATTTTGATTTAATAGCAATGTTTGATTCATTCAACTATATTCTGATATCAACTTATGTGCCACAAGCTTTGGAGATGTAAGTCAAGATATTTCTACATACTAGGAGTTTTCGTTTCGAAATATGAGTTATTCATCCTCTTCTTATTTTGCGTAGATATTGGGACTCATTGCAAGCAGCTATTTCGTGAGCAGTGCGTGCCGTGCTGATTATTTCGACGAAATACTGCTCCTCATTTTTTGGTGGCCTCATACAGTTTTCCATCGTTGCTGACTGGCTCACAGTTGCTGCAGTTAGTTCTGGCAAGCTTGGTGCAATATTAAAACCGTTTCCAGAAGCTACTGACAGAATATTCGTGCGCAGCTAATCAGCACGCATATTGTTATGGTAGAAAGTAAAACATACAAAAGCAGTTAACTTAAATTCTATTATATCGGTAAAAACAGAAATAAAGACTAGCGCAAAGTTTAATACAAACTAAAACAATAAATAAATAAAAAATCTGGAAACAAGATATATACAAATAATAATATTATACAAATAAGAAATAAAGATGAAAAATAAAAAATTATTGAAATATGGGAATTTTGCATTTTGATGTCCCAGGAACATTCTTTCTTGCAGCAATGATGAATTCTTGAAAAATATGTGAAAGAAGAAATCAAAATTAGTAAATTTAAGCAAATTGTATAGTTTGTCTGTTCGCTTGAATTGAAAAATTCAAGTGAGGTGAACATTTTAATGACGTCACGAAACAGCGTTTCTGTTCACATTACCAAAAGAAATTATAAATGTACGAAATTGTGTAAAAGTGTAAGTTGGAGAAAGAGAACTTAAACAAAATGAAAAATTTGTTGATAACATGAAAAGGAAAGCTAAATTACAATAATGTTTAATAAATTAGGCATATTTAAGTGTACTCGTCTATTTTGCAACCAAAAAAACCAATTTTTTTGTTAAATCGTAGCGCACTGGCATCAATACTTAAGTACGAAAGTGAGCAAAAAAGTTTAAAGTTTGCAAACCAGAAAACCGAATGTAATACTGAGGTGAATTAAATATGTAGATATGCCAATACAAAATTTCATTTGCCTATATATTTATATAAATTTAATAACCTATTTGCTTTTAATATTGTTTATTAGATGTAATTTCTTTAAAATTTTTTTTTTTTCATCAATTTTCATCAAAATTAAGCAAAAGGAATGTTCGGCATAGGATTTGTTTTGTTAATGTGTGTTCCAAAGGACTTTATATACATTTATTTACTATTTAAACTATTTAACTATTTAGAAACGAATATATCAAATATGTGAGAAAATTATTTTATATTTGCAATGCAATTCTTTGTTGTATAATATTAAGGAAAAAAATCCTGAAAGTAAAATACCTTTCAAAACATCTTAAACAATCGCCATCTTCTGAATTGGCCAATAACTTAGGATTGGTCAAAATTATAAAAATTAAGCAATAGCCTTAAAATTTTAAAAAAATTTAAAACAAACTGGAATGTTAATAGCAATTCTGAAATTCTTTCAAAGAACCAACTATAACTTACTTCAGTTTTCTAATTTTCCAGAACTTAAGAAAATTCTTTCCTCTGTGAATAAGAAGTAATTCGTTGTATTTGAGAGTTAAATAATAAAAGACACGTTTTAAATGTCGATTAAATAAAAAGTATATTAAAACATTTCTTTGAAAGTTTGAACAAAATATTTTGCTTCACGCATTGTAATTTCATAGCCGGCCAAAACAGAAGTTAAATTGTCCAGAGTTAATGTACATTGAAGATAATTTGACCGTTTGTCTTCCTGAAAAAACAAAATATATAAATGAAAAAGTTCATTAAGTTCGAGTGGTTGTTAAACAGCTTATCTGTAAATAATTGACATCCATTCATTCATTCATTGCACCAAGTTGGTATCTCAAAACAAAGGGATCTACTAAGGTGTATACAATAAAATTGATACAAATTCCGGGGTGCGAGTCTGGGGAGTTTCTCAAAAAATTCCAAGAATGGGGTCTGAGTCTGGTGAGTTTCTACACTAAAACGTCATCAATTATCGAGTTTTCACGAACACTACCATACAAAAACACAACCACCAACATGCGATTTGACAACCAGAGTTGCACTTTTTAGAAGTTTCCTATCTCATTATCTCTGCTATGCACATGCATACTTTCATCAAGTTCGTACCAACGAGCATGTATCATGAAGAGATTACAAAGGCGAATTCAAAGCAGAGGAATTTTGATTTCGAGCAACGAGCATGTATCATGAATAAATTACAAAGTCGAATTCAAAGCAGAGGAATTTTGATTTCGAGTTCCGACGATTAGGGACATACCGATTGGCTGGACTCGAACTGCGTTTGATAATGTTCGGTGCTTATAAGCATGTTGAATTTTAGATGACTTCGCATGTGAATATGCGTAAGAGTTAAGAAGAATATGCGTAAAGTTAATCGATCGAGCACTCGTATGCCAGATAAAGTGTGAAAGAAAGAATCGAGCAATTTATTATGTACAGCGGGCGATGAGAAGAACGGTGCGATTCGTCTTCGTTTTGTTCTTTCACAATAACAAAACATGCACAGCCGTCCTTCCGCCGAACACACAGAAATGGTTATATTGTTAAATATATAAACTTCCTGAATAAAACTTTACATAAAAAATCATTTTCCAATAAAGCTTTATAACAACAATACTGGGCGCGGTCCGTCCACTTTTACACTACTTATACAGTATAACTCATGAAAACAAATTTATTACCACGTAAATAGTTTAAATTTGAACACAATAATAAAACTACTAAGCTAGTTATTTTGCTTTGAAAACGGGTAACGACCACGCCTATTTATATAGTGGCGTAGCTAGGACTAATGGAGCCCAAGACTGTCAATTAACTTGCAGCCCCTAAAATTCAATAAGTAAATACTACCAAATGTAATACCAAAAGTGCCGTCCCCGAAATTGTGCCGCCCCAAGCGGACCGCCACACCCGCCCCACACCAACTACTATACTGTATTTATACCCGTCTGTGATGAAATGTGATTATAAGGTAGCCTTCCTTATAGTTCTTCAGTTTGTATTTCACTCTATAATGTTATTGTTCTCTAATGAAACATGTATACAGGGCGTTTCGCATAAGATGGGGCAAAAGACTAGGGCGTGTAGGTTGGACCGAGACAAGAAAAAATCATTTGAGAGGGGGGGCAGTTTTCCCCGTTTAGACGGTATGGGCCATTTAACAAAAATCCGACTAATGGTTAGATTTTCAAAGCCAAATATCCGCTTCTTAATATCCTTTTTAAATTAGGTTCCTACGTCAAATAGTTTTTGAGAAAATGAATGCCAAAGTTAAAATTTGGAATAAAAATTCCAAAAAAAAATGTTGGTCACAATTTTTTTTTTAAATACCTTATTAAGTATAAATGTTTTTCTGACAATAAAATTCTCTAATCAATTATAGAGAGAATGCTTCAAACCGGAAGGATCTATTTTTGTAGTTTCCGAGAAAAGTGAATTACGAACTAAACTCCTTCTGCAGAGCAATCTTCTTCTATCTATTTGCACCAGCAATAAAACACAAGTAGCCAAAAAATTGGTATTTGAAAGGAAAGTATGCTTCGTAATTTTCACTTTTCTCGGAAACTACAAATCAATATATCTATATACTACAAAATCAAAAATATTTATACTTAATACCGTATTTTAAAAAAAAAATTGCGACCAAAAATATGTTTTTCGGAATTTTTATTCCAAATTTTAACTTTGGCATTAATTTTCTCAAAAACTATTCCTCGTAGGGACCTAATTTAAAAAGGATATTAAGGAGCGGACATTAGAAAATCAGCAAGCAAAAGTTATCTAGATTTAACCAATACATATTTTTTAATATTTTTTCCGATGTTAAGTCGGATTTTTATAAAATGTCCCGCCCCGTCTAAACGTAGGCAAATTGACCCCCCCCTCCCCACCGATTTTTCTCGACCCAACCTACACGCCCTAGTCTTTTGCCCCTCTTATGCGAAACACCCTAAACAAAAATTTAAATAACTCTATTTCCTTCAATTACATTTTTTCAAACTTTTAGGTGTAGGGTATCTAAGATTCGGAATATAGCACTCTTACTGGTTATTTTTATCAAATAGTAAAATCCATTGGAGAATTCTTTTATCGTCTCGTAGCTGTTGAGCTATCGTTCCCTATGACAGGTTCATCTCGCTTCTTTATCACTCCAAGCACGATTGAAAATTCAATGAAACGAGAGTGATCTCGTAAGAAGTATGGGAAGGGTTGTTGTGTTTTTATTGAACGAGTTGCTCGTTCATTGAAAATCGCTAAGTAATGAGAAGGCGAAAATAACAAAGCAGAAGCACCGATAATCACGGTGATTGTTGATTGAAAATCTGGCTCTTATTCTACGATTTTGATTCTAAATACCGCTTAAATAAATAAGTTTTGTTCTTCACGACAGAATGAAGGTATAAAAGCTTGATAAAGATAGAATAAATTTGTCTTCGATTTTGATATTCTTTTTCTAATGTTGAAATGCTATATAAATTTCCAAGTAGAAGAATTTTTGTTTTTTTATTTTATTACTGCCGAATTAATGGATATTTCATACGCTCATCCTTATATAAATATAAAATGTTTTATTTCAGTTTAAGCTATAGAACTTGCATTAGATGCAATACGTGGCCACAAATCTGCGCATTCCTTAGCTACGGGTCCAGTAATAGCAGAACCTTTCATTTCACCCTTATTGTTAACTATTACTCCTGCATTGTCTTCAAAGTATATGAAAATTCCATCCCTCCTTCTGAAAGGTTTTCTTTGACGAATAACAACAGCTGGCATAACCTGTGAATACATTTCAAGTATATATATATAATGTAGAAACAATTTGCTTGTATCTATAGATTTGTATTGATTTGTAAGTGGTATATCTGCAAAAAGCCGAATCAAGTTGAGTTTGTTTCCAAATTTAAAAAATATTTGATCTAAAAATCTCATGCTTATGTATTTTTGTAAAATTGTTCGCCAATTAAACAAGGTCAATCGAAGAACTTGGACCTTTATATACCAAAGGGTATATTGTAAAGTGTTGATTTTCAGATGTCTTCGCTAAACTGAAGGTTGGTAATAACATCTCATATCGCACATAGAGGTAGTCTTCGTTTGAGCTTAGCGTTGCCATGCGTGGTTGCTCATAGTTAACTTTCGAATTGTAAATGAGGACTTTGATAATTTGGTTTAGTTGGAGAGAATTGTATGAACATACAATTTTATTAAATTCACAGCCGGAAACCCGTTATTGTATGGAAACAATTGATAAGCTGATAGATGTTTTATTAGCTTTCGTGAATTAGCGAGCATACTAATAGCCAGTTCACATAAAGCGGATTTACTTGGGTTTCGGGTTTGGAGCGAAAACCAACCACAAACTCGGGTTTGTTTCATTAAAATTGGTGTTTGTGGATTTATCATAAATCTGCATGGACTTCTGAGTTTATGATTCTATATCCCATTCGAATTACGTAATACCACTGACCACATAAAATATAAGTAGACCGCTAGAAGTCCCCTTTTTCTGGTCCGCAATTCATTCTGTAGCGTGGGTCCCACAAAATTACTTACTCTCATTTTCTCCTTACACAAGTAATTGTTTTCGCTTAACCACTGCCATGGATCGTTCGTTTTCTCGTTCTTCTACGTTTAAAATATGTTGCTACTTATTTCCATATCTATCGACCACAAGATCGTGCTCAATGCAATAATTGCAAAAACCTTACTAAAGAATAGCCAGGCTACAAAATAATTTGCGGACCAGAAAAAAGAGACTTCTGCCGTTCTAATATGTTATATGGTTAGTGGTAATTCTTAACCTACCTAGCTTCGTCTATTATTACAACTAGTGTAGTAGAAAGAATACTTTTACACAAAAACATTCTATACCAAAATCGCACACAATTATGTACGCATATACAAAAACTGTTTTCATCGGTGGTTACACGAATGTATATGTATATTGTTAAAATAAACCTGTTATTATATGTGAACACTCGGTGAGCTGACCGATGTTCGAAAGCCCAAACCCTGGTTTATATTTTTATGTGAACATGCTATTAAAAACAATTTATAGATAGTCGCGGGCGATCAGTAAATTTTTCTTTGGCATATGTCGGGGACGCTGACACAGCTCCGATTTTGTTGTTGTATTTCACGGAGACTCCAACAACAACTTCAGTTTGCTCGCTCTCGTCTGCTTTCGGAGTCATAGCCCTTTAAAGATGGAAAATTTCGGGCATATATCTCCTAAACTATAAGTGTTACCTACATGTTTTGGGCATGGTTGGAAAGGTATTAAAATTATCTTTTATTTATGTAAGACGATATGTTATCGAAAAATTATTACTTTTCCAGAAAAATTAAATTTTAGTTTTTTTATAATTTTTTTTCATTTACTAATTTTGGAGTAAGTTAACAGTTTTTGAGAAAATTAATGCCAAAGTTAAAACTTTGAATAAAAATTCGGAAAAAATTTGTGGTCGCAATTTTTATACCCTACACCTTAAGGTAAGGGTATATTCACTTTGTAACTAAATGTGTAACGCATAGAAACAGAGACGATAGGTATAGAAAAGTATATATATTCTTGATCAGCGTGACCTCCCGAGTCGATTTAGCCATGTCCATCCGTCTGTCTGTTGAAATCACGATCACAGGAATACCGGTGAAGATATCGTGATGAAATTTTGCATAAACATTGTTTCTTGTGGTGTGCAGGTTGGTATTGAAAATGGGCTATTACAACATCGTTTTTGAGCTATTACAACAAATTTATTCATTTCTGGGTATAAAGTAGCATTATCCGTTAATATTCCAAATATGGGCGTGATCCGCCCACTTTTAGGTTACACTGGCAAAAGAGGGTTATATTGTTAAATATATAAACTTCCTGAATAAAACTTTAGATAACAACTTGTTTTACAAAAAAACATTATTACATCAAAACTGGGTGCGGTCTGCCCACTTTTACACTACATATACAGTATAGCAGTATGAAAACAAGTTTATTACCACGGAAATAAAGTTTAAATGAACACAATTATAAAACAACTAAGCTAGTTATTTTGTTTTGAGAAAGGTAATGACTACGCCTACTATTTATACAGAGGTGTAGCTAGGTCTCATGGAGCCCGAGACGGTTAATCAACTTGCAGCCCCAAATATTTCTAGATTTCAATAAGTCAATACTTGATTTCCACAACTGCCGCCCAGAGTTGAGCGCCACCCCCGCCCCACCCCCTAGCTTCAGCACTTTTTTCAAAACTTTTAGGTGTAGGGTATCTAAGATTCGGCCAGGCCGAATATAGCTTTCTTACTGGTTTTTTTTAAATTACGTTAAGTATAAAATTTTTCCCGACCATAAAATTCTCTAATCAATTCTAGAGGAAGTGCTGCAAACTCAAAGGATCTATGTTTTGTAGTTTCCGAGAGAAGTGAAAATTACGAACTGAACTCTTTCAGCGGAGCGATCTTCTTCCATATTTTTGCACCAGTAATAAAACAGAAGTAGCCAAAAAAACAAAACATAGATTTTTCCGATTTGATGTACTTCCTCTTGACTTGATTAGAGAATTTTATTGTCTGTTTGGCGTAGGAATCTAATTCAAAAAGGATATTAAGAAGTGAATATTTGGCTTTGAAAATAAGCATGCAAAAGTCATCTACGTCTAAACATTACTTTTTAATATTACATATTTTTTCCGATGTTAAGTCGGATTTTTGTATAATGGCCCCACCGGTCTATTCGGGGGAATATTGACCCCCCACCCCACCCCAACCATACGATTTTTTTCTTGTCTCGGCCCAGCCTATACGCCCTAGTCATATGTACCCTCTTATGCGAAACACCCTGTATATCTTTCTTTAAATATATATATGTGCATATATCATCAGGATCGGTGCAGGATTTTAGGAGAAAATGCATTTTTAAAATCACAGTCACGTACTATTTTGATATAAATACTTAAGTACTATTTTTGCGCCATCATAAAAGTGAAACATTTTTATTTAAATTTAAGGATAAAAAAATTGCCTTAAAAATACTATTTTACTGCGTAGCCGTCGTTAGACAGACACACAAGATATTTCTAGTGTAAATAAAATTGAAGCAAAAAATTAGACTAACGATTTTGAATTAATAGTAGTAAAATTCAAGCGATTCTGATTTTAAAAATGCATTTTCTCCTAAAATCCTGCACCAATCCTGATGATACATTTTACTTAGTAAAAAAATAATAAATGAAAGAAAATTATAAAATAAATCTAAAATCTTATTTTTCTTTAAAAGTAATAGTTTTTCAATAACATATTGTCTTACATAAATAAAAAATAACTTTAATACCATGTAGGTATGATTATAGTTTCCGAGATATAGGTCCGCAATTTTCCAACTTTATAGGGCTCTAACTCCGAAACCAGACGAGAGCGGACAAAATGAAGTTGTTGTTGGAGCCTTCTTGAAAAACAACAACAAATCGGAGCTTTGTTAGCGTCCCCGGATGTTCCTTTTCTTTTTTAGCTTTACTACAGAGTGTAAAGTCAAAAGGCACACTTTCAGTTGCTCGTTTTCTAGTAATTATTGTACTTACACAGGTTCCAAGACAGAAACAAACATATTTCGCTCACCTTTTTCCGCAACTCTGGTTTACCCTTTTTGACTGTAGCTACAAACATATCGCCAACACCAGCAGCTGGTAAGCGATTCAGACGACCCCGGATTCCATGAACAGCTATAACATACAGGTTCTTACCACCTAAACAAAATAAGGTTAACGTTTTCATTAAAATTATTACCAATATTTTATATAGGCCACCACAATAGATGCTGGACAAATTCTAAAAAGAATTTTATTTCTATAACTTGTTCAGATAAAAGAATTAGGGCTTCAAAGCAAAGTTGCTGTTTTGGTGCTGACCGCAACAACATGACTATGATTTTAAAAATTAGTTTTCTCCTGATGATCCTGATGAAAAAACACATAGTAGAATGCTAAGACACCTTTAGCACTTAGATAATTATGTGGGTACTCAGAGTAAATTTGTGGGTACTATTAGCTAAAAAAATGT
Organism: Myopa tessellatipennis; assembly: GCA_943737955.2. Taxonomy (NCBI): domain Eukaryota; kingdom Metazoa; phylum Arthropoda; class Insecta; order Diptera; family Conopidae; genus Myopa; species Myopa tessellatipennis. The sequence continues at coordinate 18,851,566 of OX031315.1, forward strand.
ATAAATAACAAAAAATAGCTAAATAGCTAAAAATCTGGAATTTCATTTTTCTCCAAAAATTAACGATTTTCGATAAAATGCCATTTTGGAACATATTTACGATAGGAACTAGCTCCTATTTTGTTGTTGTTGGAGTCTTTGAGGCTGACACCAACAACTGGGCCAGGTTTTTTTGATTTTGTTGTTGGAGTTAGCGCCAAAAACATCAACAAAATTGGGAAGTTTGTAAGACGCCTTTTAATTACCTTTCCAACGACACCAATTAAATCTGGTAGAGTTTACGAAATATAGGTCTGAAAATTTCAAAAGCCTATAACTCCGGAACTAGACAAGAGCTCCCAAAATTGATGTTCTTTTTGAGGTCAGCGCCAAAAACAACATCGTACATATACAGACTGATTTAAGTCATATTATATAAATATACAATATAAGAAAAGTTCTGTATACCTGAAGTAATTTAAATCAATATGTACTTATATGTACTTATATGTACAATATGTACTAGTTGTTATGAAATAAAAATACATGACAAATGAATACGAGTACATTTCTGTTCGTTATTTTCCCACAAAATATTTCAATTTGCAATTTGATTTCAATTGCAATCCAGCGAGAATTACAAAAGTTATATTACTATAGCAATGGTAAAAGAAACAGAGTTTTGCGTAGGCTATGTAATCTCATTGAACCCACAATTGAAAAATTCATCAATATAAACACAAAACTTCACCGGTAGTAAAGGCAAAATTTTGGAAGGCAAAATTACCAAATATTTTAAAAAAAAGGTACACTTAGCAGTTCTCCTAGTTTACAAATTTTTATGTAATTTACCAACTCTTATCTAATTAAAATTTGAATCAAAAAGGGTACGATTTTGTGGTGTATGGTGACCATTAATTCATTCATACTTGCCCGTATTATCAGCACAGTTCATAACAGCTCCAACGGGCAATCCTAGAGAAATGCGAAATTTCCCTCCAGCGGTACCACCACGTCCTAAAACCAGAAAAATATATTAAACGTTTTACTATCACAAATGCGATAAATACAATTTTCTAAATTTAAATATTTCGCCTTCACTTTTTACAAAGATTTTAAACGATTACATTCCGCCAAATCACCTCTTTTAGACATTTTTTAACTGATGTCTCTTCGAAGGAAAATTGAAAAGAAAGTCAGTGTTAACATCGGAACACTATTACCAACATACACATTGGTTTCGGGAAGCGTTTGGAAGGTAACTATGAAGTGAAATGACTAAATGCTACACCACATCGAGCAACGTCAGCGTCTGAACTTCTTAGCGACAAAAAATGGGTTCCAAAACTGAATACGCCAGACGCTCGTCAAAATTTGTTTATATAATCTGAAATTTCTGCGTTTCTGCTGTTCGTGATTTTTCTTCAGCAAAATTGTTGTCTTTTTGTTCGGAATTGTGGTTTTCGTTTGTTTGCATATCAAAAACACATGCTTTTTGTTTATATTTTTTATAAGAATTTGCCACCATCATTATTTTAGAAGTATTTCCGACGAAGAGAAAGCAACTCATTTCCGAAAAAAGATCGTAAGCGCGACGTCAATAAGAAAACAGAATCACAGTGTTGTTGTTATTGTTGTAGCATGTGGAGCATACCCCAACATCAACAAATGCATCCTCTGCTCGCCCTGGTTTCGGAGTTATAACCCTTTGAAATTGGAATGTATTTGCCTAATATCTCCTTAACTATAGATATATACTTATATACCGGAATGTCTTTTAAAATTGACGGTATATATTGAAGTATCGTATACCAAATTAAAGGTAATAAAAATCGATTCAAATCTATGGAAATTATTATATACACCTAATTCTGTTTTTACACGGAAATTGGTTCCAGGAAAACCCGTGTACAAAAAAACTGTGTAAAAAAATACATTGATCGTATGCAAAATAGGTGATTGGTTCCTTATCTCTAAAACCTATTGAAATTAGGGAAAAAGAAGGATTTTTTTAAAAAAAAATTCAGGTTTATTTTATTAAATCACATGTATAATGTGTTTTTACACAAGCATAGTTATTCTAGAAAAAAAATAGTTCAGAAAATATTTACACATTCTAGTTGCTGTCACAAAAAAATTTGATTGTCCACTAAATGGAATTCCCCTAAATTTGTGCTAATAGGGGTACCGGTTAATAAGTGCGGTTTTTTTTCGAAAATTGAAATGAATTATTGTGAAAAAATGGTTACAAATTTAATATTCATTCCCATTTTTTTGGCAATTCCCATTCGGCCGGCTTCTCCGCTATCGAATCGATCCAATTTTTGACTTCTTTATAATTGGAGAAGTACTGGTCAGCCAGGCCATGTTGCATTGATCGGAAGAGACAGTAATCGGATGGTGCAAGGTCTGGACTATACGGCGGGTGGGGTAGGACATCCCATTTGAGCGTTTCAAGGTAGGTTTTGATGACCTGTGCAACATGTGGCCGAGCATTGTCATGTGGCAAAATTACCTTGCCGTTCCTTTGTTCATATTCCGGCTGTTTTTCGCGCAGTGCTCGGCTCAAACGCATCAATTGCCGTCGGTAGACTTCCCCTTGGTCGAGCAATGTCTCCAATTCGTGATCTTCAAACTTTTTTGGCTGTTCATTGTCCTCCAAGTCAAAATTGGCACTTTTAAACCGTGCATACCACTTCTGGCAATTATTATTATTTACAATTGCTCTGACCAGTAAATTTGCTTCTATCCACAAAAAGGGAATTTGTGATATAAATATATTTCGCAAAAATTAAATTTAACCAAGAAAAATTTAAGCCCGAAAGATTTTGAATCGTGCTAAATGGAATAAAATCGTGTAAAAAAAATTTAAGATTTGTTTGTAAATTCAAACCGTGTTAAGTCAAAACCGTGTAAAAAAAGGCCATCTAAAAACAGAATTAGGTGTATTATTCAAGTATTTTTTTAAGAAAACAACGCTTTTCTGTGATTATTGTGACTTGTTTTTACATAATCTGCATTCTATCATGGTTCCATAAAAATATTTAATCCAGTTAAGGTGTTCGAAAAGAGAGCAGGAGGAATTGCAACCTCTTTCTGCATTTTGTTTTTAATTATAATTCTAAACCAGTAAGAAAGTTATATTCGGCCTGGCCGAATCTTAGATACCCTACACCTAAAAGTTTTGAAAAAAGTGCCGAAGATAGGGTGTGGCGGAGGTGGCGGTCCACTCTGGGCGGCACAATGTCGGGGGCGGCAGTTGTGGATAACCAACTTATTGAATTCTAGGAATTTTTGGGGCTGCAAGTTGATTAGCCGTCCCGGGTTCCATGAGTCTACGCCTCTGTATAAATAGTAGGCGTGGTCATTACCTTTTTCAAAACAAAATAAGTAGCTTAGTTGTTTTATAATTGTGTTCATTTAAACTTTATTTCCGTGGTAATAAACTTGTTTTCATACTGCTATACTGTATGTATATGTAGTGTAAAAGTGGGCGCACCGCACCGAGTCTGGCTGGGTCAGAGTCTGGCTGCTTTTTTACCGCACACACGTTGCGAGTGTCCGTCACCTCTATAATTCTATCCGCGAGGGCGGCGCGTTGTGCCAAGTCGCCCGAGGACGCCTGCGAAATTGCCCGCACTTGTTCCGGCAAACGATTTGCCCACAAACTTTCTAACAGTTGATCGGTGACGTTCGGGCCACCGAGCCGCCGCATCTCGTTAAGGAGCTGAGATGGCCTCTTATCGCCGAGGTCCATCTCCGAGAGTAACTGTCGGAGCTTTTGCTGCTCCGTCGCGCCGAATTGCTCGAGCATACGGCTCTTCAAATTGGTGTATTTACGCCCTGCTGGCGGTCTCGCACTGTTCGTCTAGATGCTGGCTGATGCTTTCGTCGGCCTCGGGCTCGAGCCGGGCGCACGAACACTGTCGGACGTGGGGAGCGCGCGCTTGGGAATGGCCCCACGGCTCACGTCCACAGCTGCGGCGTCTTCACTCGCGGATGTCTTCGAAATTTGAGGAGAATCGTTCTTCATTTTAAGTATTTAGGTGCTACCTTAGCTTCACTTAAACTTCGTCTCGAGACGGTTTGCGAACTATTTCGCGAATTGCCTGGAGCGCGAGGGTCAATATAGGCTCGCGCACAACACTATACTCGCGCACGCTTCGCCCATAAACTTTTGCTCCCGAGAGCTTTTTATGTTCTTTTTCCAAAAAGGCAAAAATCACTTTTTTTAAAAACTCCGGCGTTCGCGCCGTTCGGGGTCACCACTTTAGGGGATTAGTATGCCCTAATGTCATTAAGTGAAACACTTGGTCGTTCGGTTATGCGCTTGTCTCGAGCAAGCCTTTATTTACAAGTTTTTCTAATTATATACAATTAAAATCTACTAGGATACCGGTTGTACAACAATTTAAGTTACGGGAGAGACCGTGGCGTTTTCTTGAGCGTTCAAGAAGAATCTGATTGCTAAGGCCATGGTAGCATATCCCAAAGGGTATATATACATCTGCTACCGCGACGTAGCAGAGGGCTACGATGATTAATACAACAATTGTGTAGCGATAACTGTTGTCCGTTACTTTGTCGTCGACGCGACCGCGATGTCGTATTTATACTTACTCCGCTTTCTGCCAGCGTCGGCAGAAAGGAAAGCAGCGCCGAATACGACACCGGCGAACGTTCACGATAATTGCATGTTTATTCGACGCCGGCAGCGGTAGCTAATCCGTCTAGCCGGCGGAATGTAAACAGTGGCGACGGCAAAGTGCGCGCTCAGCATTGCTGTATCGTTTACAGCAATGAAGCGGTTGTTTGTTTGCCTTGGCTTGGTCGATCGTTCGACCAGCCAAGTAGCGTAAACTCACTTCGAAGTGGAGTGCAACAAAGTGTCGCGTCGTTAAGGATCCGATATCCGATCGACTCCACCTAATTAAAGTTTAATGCTCGGACGTGTGTGGTATGTATGATCGCTCATCAGCGAACACACACACGCACACGTGCACGCCACAGTTTTATAAGTGCCTTTAAATAAACAATAAGTGTATTTTTATTTCGTGCGTTGAGTTGTGCGCGAAAATATGGATTCTGTAGTTTAGTTTTTGGTTGTGAAAATTTGGTCGATTTTGTTTCCTTTTCTAGAATTATTATAAAAACTATGAATTCCATAAACCTATGTATAACCACAGAATAAATAATATGCAGAAGTTGCACGTCGGCCTGCGATACCTTTTCACTTTAGGGTACGGTCGGAACAACTCAGGGGAAGATCAAACAAGGAGAGAGCAAACGTGAACAGACATAAGCAATCACGAACAAAGAGAAGCAACCAGAGAGCAAACATAAAATATGTGCGTACATCTGTTTTGCTAGACTGCGTCGTGAATTCACGTGGTGTTGACAAAATTTTGTTTCAAGCTTTAGATTTATGTATTTTATATTGCATAGCTATGCGCAGCATCAACAGGAGTTACTGGTTAATTGTAGTGCTCTAGTAAAAAATTACTAGAGAGAAAAATTAAATATTGCTGGCACTTTGGATCAATAGCGGCCATATTTCATTTTAAAAGAAAATTTTACTGTCATTATAAACAAAATAGGGTATTTCGAAAGTACCTCCCAATTCCTGTTATAGGACCCTTGGTCACAAGTTACAACTTTACCTATTATGCCAAAACTGTTCAAAAATGTTAAATTTCGTATAATGATCTTTTTAAGCATATTGGCAGAAAGTCCATTTTTGAAAACAAAATAATTAAATGTGAGCGCCTGGTTGGAAAACATTGATTTAATCATAAAAACACATAATTGTTTACCAATATGGTTTGTCCTTTCAAACACATCCACTAAATCTAGTTTGGAATTGTATCGCAATTACCTTCCTACGCCATTTCAGCCATGAGCAGAATCATATTATTATTTTCGTACTTGTTTAAATCCAAGCACTTCTTTTTTATTAACTCCAACTCATGGTACGGGAGGAATAGCTGAGAAGAAGATCAAACAAAGTGTGAAACAAGCTTCGAGAGAGCTTGTTTTGCGAAGGAAATCTCTTTCTGACGTACACTGAAAAGATGGAAGCACGGGAGGCGCACCAATAAAAAAAAGGAAAAATCATAAACATTAATGGGAATGATATTGAACAAAAGTTGAAAATTTATTTTAAATAGTTAAAGAAAAGTTTATTAATGGAACTATAAAATCAAGCACTATACTTGTGGTACTATACAACGAATAATAATATGTATACTAAAGAAAAATTCAATCGCCTCTTGGTTGCTGTGTCAAAAAGGTCTCGTTGCTTTGTAGCGATTATCGATTAACGGTGGGAATGCACTCCCTCAATATTCCGACCCCCTTGAAAGCATCCGCTTTTAAAGATCTTTAAATAACGGACATAGTTTGACGACAGGCCGCTTGAGCATAACCTTTGCCGTTTGAAGCATCACCACTCGAACAAGCCCATCGTTTCCAGAATGAAGTTCGGCCACTCTTTCACGTGACCACTGCGATACTGGCAGGTTGGAATCCTTGATGATGAGCACGTCGTCGATTTGTAAATTTTTTAATTTTTTAGTCCATTTGTGTCGTTGTTGCAATTGTGTTAAATACTCTATTGACCACTTACGCCAAAATTGCTGAACTATCCGGTGTGTATATTGCCATCGATTTAACATGTTTTCCCTAAGATTCATCAGGTATAGTTGTAGGAGCTCGCAAAATTAAAAAATAAAATGGTTTTAATGGATCTGCATCGTCTCTTCAATGTTTTTGCAGAGTGGTAGTGAATTGAGGCAGCTTTCTATCTGACACAGTATGGTTTGTAATTCTTCATATGTAACCGATGCATCACGTAGTACGCGTTTTAAATGAGTTTTAACTGCCTTAATTCCGGATTCCAAGATGCCACCAAAATGGGGTCCAGATGATGGTGAAAAGTGCCACTGGATTTGCTGCTCACATAATTCCTTGTTGATGCCCTCCTGAGTCGCTGTTGCATTCAGAAGTTGGTAAAGTTCTAGTAGTTTTTGATTGGCTCCAACAAAGCTGGTGCCATTGTCAGAATAAATGTGTGTTGTCTTGCCTCGTCTTGCAATGAATCGTCGAAGTGCTGCTATAAATACAGCCGTAGATAACTCCGTAACCATCTCAATATGGGTTGCCCTTGTAACTAAATAAATAAACAAAGATATCCAGAATTTATTGAGTTTGGAGCCTCGCCCCTTCCAGGATCGCACTTGTATCGGGCCAGCAAAATCAATGCCAGTATTGAGAAATGCAGGTCCAGGCTCTAACCGGTGTTGTGGAATATTACCCATTTGTTGTTGATGTGTAATGCCACGATATCTCATGCAAGTAGCGCATTTAAATACACCTTGTTTAATGATGTGTGAAACGCCTGGCGTCCAATATCTTAGACCTACTAAATATTTTAGTTGTCGCCTTCCGGTGTGTAAATATTTAAAATGATAGCTTCTTACGATGAGCAATGTTAAATGGTGATTTTTATTGAGAATTAAAGCATGTTTTTGATCATAGCTCACCACTGAATTGACTATTCTGCCACCAACTCTAAGCAGTCCTTTACTGTCGATGAATGGTGCGAGGGATGATAATTTGTTTGATTCAGCCAGTTGTCTTCCAGGCAATATTGTGCGTATTCCCGTTGTATATGAGGCTGATTGTGCCTTTTTAACCAAAATATCGTGTGTCATTTGTAACTCATTTGTAGTTACAAATCCTTTTAACTTCTCACCCTTCTGGTTGCTCGTCTTACAATTGTGCATAAACCGTAGTAACCGATGAAATCAGCATCACCAATGGTAACTATGTTCATTGTTCTATCCTTGAGCTCTTCTAAGTTGATGTTGACAGGTATTAGTGCAGGTTGTTCAGAAAATATAGATTTTAGCTTTAGCGAATTTGGTCCGTGCCACCATAGTTGGTTGTTAACAAGTTCTGCTGATCGTATACCTCTTGCAGCCAGATCAGATGGATTCTCTTGTGAAGGAATGTAGTGCCATTGTTCAGCGGGTATCACTTCTATTATTTTTGATGTTCTATTTGCTATGAATGTTTTCCAACGACGTGGATGATCTGAAATCCAAGCCAATACTATTGATGAATCATTCCATCCAAAAACACGAGCTTCAGGCAGGTCGACGCAACTACACTTGACCATCAATTTTGAAAGAAGATATGCCGCACAAAGTTCCAGTCGTGGTAATGTATTTTGCTACACCGGTGAAACTCTAGTTTTGGCAGCTACGAGGTTTGTAAATATCTGTCCGTCCTCACGATATATAGCTGTGGCGTATGCCAACTCTGAGGAATTCGCAAAACCATGCAACTCTACATGTTTTTCGCTTGTATAATCTCTGAGAGAGCACCAATGTTTTTATGATATTCTGCCATCGATTATAAAGATCATGAGATAATTATTCATCCCAGCCGATGCCCTTTATCCAAAGTTTTTGCATAATAATCCTAATGCCGATGACTACTGGAAATAACCATCCTATCGGGTCGAATACCTTTGCAATTTCTGATAAAATAGCACGTTTTGTTATCGATTGTGCCAATTCAAGAACTGTTACTTTGTATTTGATCGTGTCGCTTGTGGTGTCCCACAGCAACCCAAGAGTTTTTACTGTGCTTGTATTGTCGACAATTGTTTCTGCCAAGCTTTCCCGATCTTGAAATTCGATGTCCTCTAAAAATGTCGATGAGTTAGACTCCCACTTGCGTAAATGAAATCCTGCCTTGGATAGGATTTGACATAGCTCGATCTTTAATCTGATGACAGCTGGCTCACTTGTCGTGCACGCCATTAAATCATCTACATAAAAGTTTTGCATTATGGCCGCTGCAGCCTCAGGATGATTTGAAGTATTCTCGTGTGCAATTTGTTGCGAAGTTCTAACTGCCAAAAAGGGGGCTGCAGAGGTGCCATACCTCACAGTCTGTGGATGGTAGCATTGTGGCTGCTCATTCTTAGTCTCGCCAGAGAATGCTTTGCAGAGGTTGATCTGTGGAATGCACCATTATCTGCCGGTACATTTTTTCAATGTCGCCTGACATTGCGACTTTGAATTTCCGAAATTTAAGTACATATGACTTCGAACAAGTCATTTTGCAGAGTTGGATCAACAAGTAAATGGTCGTTAAGTAATGAGCCATTCGTAAACTTGCAAGACGCGTCAAAAACCACGCGCAATTTTGTTGTTGAACTTGTAGGCCTGGCAATGGCATGATGTGGTATAAAATAAGTTCGATTTGTGTCTGAAGTTGTGCTTGGCTTCATGTGACCAAGTTCCGTTTTATCCGTTTTAAGTTGTGGATCGATGTTAAACCGGCGCTCCATAGCGTATAACCAAAGAATATGTAATAATATAGAAGACGCATGACTCAAAATTTCAAATTTTTCAAAACAGATGCGGTCGGTCGCAGGCAGCGGGTGTAAGCAAATGAGTGAAAACAGCTTCACTACTCGCGAAGTTACTCTCTTTGCCATGCTTCGGTTTTCTCAGCGCTGATAACAAAGCAAAATTGAATGATCTCCTAATGAGTGATGGGTACGGTAGATCTTTTTAATGAGTATGAAGGGAGCGAAAGATCGACTTTGCTTCTGTTATTTTGCACTAACAATGCAAGCAAATATGCGTAAGAAGAGATAATTGATCTAGCATTCGTATGCCACACAAAGTGTGAAAGAAAGAAACGATCAATTTGTGGAGTACAGCGGGCGATGAGAAGAACGGTGCGATTCGTCTGGATTTGTTTTAAATTTTGCATTTTAAGGTTTTTGGAAGTAATTTTGCTTTTCCTAGCTTTGTTTTGCTTCTTGTTCGATGTCCAAGCTTTGTAAAGTGCTGGCATGATCTACGTTGCGAGCATAGCGTGCTGTTGAGGAATTTGTATAGGCAGAAGATTTAGGAAGAAGAATACTTTAGTCGGCATATAAACACATTGAAGACGTTATACGAAGGAATCAGAAGATCGATTTTGTGTTTGTTATTTTGTACTAACAAAGTGCTTCTGTCTGACCGTGTATGAATTTACCTTGTTATTGTAGTGTCCAAAACCATTATTAAAATTATTTTAAAGTCTAAAATTTTTAAAATTTATGATTTTAGTTCTATTAAGGAAGCATTGCCTATGGGCTGGCAATAAAACGAAATCAACCCTGCATTGAGCTCAAAGTATCGCGTTACCAATAACACATATTGGTACAATAATTGTATTATAATTTTATATATATAATATAACAATTAACAATCCCTAATTTAATAATAAACCTAATTTAAAATACTAAACAGTTTATTATGTCGGCAAAATTGTCCAAAAAAAACAAAACTCCTTTACTTAATAACTTACTTAAGCGAAAAAAAAATCCAAATCAAAAGACCGACAGACGTAAGCACCTGAATTGTTATTGCAAAGGAACCAAAAAGAAGTCAAATTCCCTTCTTCCCTCAACCACTGCTTTTATCAACAATTTCATCGTTTCATTCTGGCCTCCTTTGACATACAAGATTCCATCGCTCAACTCTTCTTACGCATAATCATTTATGAAGGAATACAAGCGAACCCGATTTGTATTTATACAAAAACAAAGCAATGGCAATGAGAAGCAAATAGCACGAAATTGCCGCGAAGTTATCAAACAATGAGAAGAGAATAGAGAGAATGCGTAGCAACACAAAAAACTACTCAATGTTGCGCAAAATGGATGTACGGCTACGTCCACGGAGCAAATTTTGCTGTTCAAAAATTCGTATGAGATGCGCCTTCTATATATTGTATATTCTTTGGTATAACCTTTTTAACGCGGCTGAGCGCGAATCGCCTAATTTTATGCTTTTTTCCCTTGTTGGGAGTCTACAATGTACGAGTATTTTCCACATTCATTCCGCTGTAAATGTTGAAGGTAATGTACTTCTGCTCTTTCCTCTTCCGGTGTTAAATGTTGTTTGTCTTGAATGTTTTCAATTTCCCAAAACTTTTGAAGTTCGTTCGAATTTAAGTGTGTATGTGCGATGCAAAGCTGCTGTTCTGTTTGTTGAAATACTTTTCCCATTAGCACCCTGCCGAAGATAGTGCTGATAGCTGTTGGTGATCCGCTTGGATGTCATACCTTTTCGCCAAGCACGCAGTCGGAATACACATCCGAGCCTAAAATTATTTTACCTGGTTTCATAAAGGTCGAATCAGAGAGCTGAAGTTTGTTAAAGAACTCAAATTTCTTGCTATATACTACAATCATTACCAAATGTTGTGTTAACTTCCGTAGACATAATGCATCTGTTATTATTGTTTTATTGCTTTTCGTTGCACTGATGTGGAGTTCGACTCTGCCTCTGGTGTGTTGTCCCTGTGCTGATCCGATGCCGTACAATGAGATTTTTTCACTGCTGCGCTTTAGCTGAAGACGTTGAGCACATGCGTCCGAAATCAGAGTGCCCAGAATCAATCAGCGCACGACAAGGCTGCAAAGTGTTGTATATATCCGAAATCATTACTATGGCTGTTGGCAATAAAACAATTGAACGTTTGAGTTGCAGTGAGCTGTTTACACTGATCTGCTCTTTTGAATCTAATTGCTGAGGTTTGCTTGTCTTATGCTGATCACTTGATGTTGAATGAAGCATTGTGTTGTGCTTACCATTGCATTTTTTGCATGACGAAATCTTGGTTGGCGTTATAGCTAATGCTTGCTTAGTAAAATGTCTTTTTCCAGACACTCATACCAGCATCGTGTATAGGAAAAGGTTATTTTAATTTATTGCTATTGCTCTATGATTTGGGTGCAGGCAATTGAAACAAATATTGTGACGTTGAACCATCTTATGCCTTGCCTCTACATCCTACTCCTTGAAACTATTGCAATGGTATAATGATGTTCCTTTTCTTGATCGAGCTTTTTCTCGATGCTGAATAGTAGAATGGAATCCCAATGCTTCACAGGTTCATCGAGCACCTTTATAGCGTTGATGCTCTCATTGGTGGTGCTGTACAATCGCGTAACTTCTGCCACTGATGACACTTTCATGGGTGGCTGGTCGAATAAAAGTTCGAAATAGGCTTTCTTGACTCTATTGGAATTGTCAAACTTTTTCTTTATTAGGTTAGGTTAGGTTAGGTTAATTAGAGGGACTCTATAGAGTCATCCGGTCGCTGGCGACCGGATGCACTTAGGCCAAGAGGCCCATTGTGCGCCTCCTAAGGAAAGGAAAAAGGAGAGGAGGAAGGGGTGGGAGAGTGGGTGCCATTCGCCACTCTAGTCGAAGAGCCCCGTGCCCAACACGAAGCTCTTTATAGCCTTCCAGCCCTTGCGGCCGACGTCCTCAAGGGCAGTTATCTGCGTGGAGCCCAGTGTCTGTAACCTTAACCTGCAAAAGGCAGGGCAGTCACATAAGTAGTGCTTCAGTGTTTCTGGGTGTTCCAAGCATGACCTACACAAATCAGATTCCAGGTTACGTATTTTTCGTAAGTGGCCTCTGAGTTCATTGTGTCCTGTCAGAATCCCTATAATTATTCTCAGTTTACCTTTACTTCTAGCCAGAAGTTTCCTAGTTTGGGCCGCGTTCGGATTTCCCCATAGTTTCTTCGTAACCCTGGAGCCCTCCGTCGTGGTCCAGCACCTGTGATGCAGACTGTCTGTGACGCCCGCTATCTGGTTTTTTAGGGCTTGAAAAGGACTTTTGACCGCCAGGGTTACCTCGTCCAACAAGGTGCCCTTTCGCGCTAGCTCGTCAGCCCTCTCATTGCCCTCAATGTTTCGATGTCCTGGCACCCATATCAGTTGTATCGAGTACCTTTGCGCCAGAAGTGTTATAGCTTCTTTGCAGCTACGCACCACTTCTGATGTCACCTGGTCATTCGATACTGCCCTGATTGCCGCCTGGCTGTCTGAGAAGATTTTGCAGCTCCTGCCTGGGATGGCGTTGCTGTTTAGCCATTTAGCACCTTCCATAATCCCAACAATTTCAACCTGAAAGACTGTGTTAGAGTTATGTAGTCTGATGCTTGCTCCATAGTTGTTGTTCATACAGTAAAAGCCCGCGCCCGTGCGCCCTCCATTTTCGATCCGTCCGTGTATAGGTGAATGCTATGGCTCATTTCACCTATCCATGCCGTGTTCCAATCGCATCTCTTTGGAATGATTGGCTCCACTGGCGTTCTGTACTGGATATCCGCAATACGGTCGCAATCCCATTCGTCGGGCCTTACATTCATATGGTCAAGTATGGTCTGATGTCCTGTAATATTGTTCCTGTCATACCAGGAGCCCAGGACTCTCAGTCTTACTGCTGTTACAGCAGCTTCATACTTGACTTGTATTTCTATTGGGCGTATGGAGAGGATAACCTCCATCGCCTTTGTTGAGGTAGTGCTTAACGCTCCGCAGATCCCGATGCAGCATGACCGCTGCACCCTTTCCAGCGGCTTTACGTTGCACCTGGTTTTTAGCGCGCACCACCAGACTAATGAAGCATAAGTTAGTATTGGGCGTATCACGCTTAGATATAGCCAGTTGACTATATGTGGTTTTAGTCCCCATCTGGGTCCTATACATCTTCTGCAGGTGGCCCACACTCTATAGGCCTTGTTCACTCTGCTTTCAATGTGTTCTTTCCAGTTAAGTTTCCTATCCAGGATCACTCCGAGATATTTGACCTTATCCTGAAGCCTCAACTCTGTGCCTTCCAGGACAGGAAGATCAAAATCAGGTATCTTCCTTTTCCTGGTGAATAGGCATAGGTCCGTTTTTTCAGGGTTTATGTTTAGGGCCCTGGGCTTTGCCCATTCGACAACTCTGCTCAGTGCCTCCTGAATTTTTCTTGATAAATACTGAGGGAACCTACCTGTGGCTATGATTACTATGTCGTCGGCATAGCAGACCACTTGGAGGCCTTCCTCCGTTAGAATCCTTAACTATTAACTACAGGCTATTAACTACAGTAACCCACAGCAGTGGTGACAAAATGCCCCCTTGCGGGGTTCCCTGTAGTACCTTGCCTTCCACCTTTATACCCCATTGTTCACACCTTATGTACCTATAGCTCAATAAGTGTTTTATCCATCTCAGAATGGACCGGTCCACGTTAAACGAGCTTAAGGATCCTATAAGGGTTTCAGTGGAGACATTGTTTTCTTTATTAACTGCCATGCAATGTTGTAGTTAATATTTGTGGGTTTCAAATGTTTGATGAGTGAGAGGGCCTCACCTCTCACTTTTGTTTGCAAGTTTAATTTTTCAACATTCGATATACTGCTTCTGTTGTGTATCAATGTTTCGAACAGATCACGATACCTTATCCACTCAGTATATTTTCCATTAAAACTCTGGAATCTGTATTTGTGGTAGCCTTAATTCGTTGCTACCGCTTGTTTGATTTGTGGGTGTTGATGTGCTTTGGTAACTTGTGTTGCGACCAATGCGTTCAATAAGTGCTCCCATTGTGCCTTGATGTTCCATGAGGGGTTTCATGGCTGTTGAAATGTCGTTCGCTGATTGTGGAATTTCCAAGACTGTACGATTAACATCTGCCTCATCAGATAGCCGAACGTACAATGATTTAATTGCGAAGTATTTGTCCTCAATTTCCATGAAATATGCTTCTTCTTGTGCTTGTAGTTCGTCTGACTTGATTAAGCCATCAAGTTCTTGTTGAACAGATTCATAGTTTTTGAAAAACACCTCTGCTCTATCAACGCGAACCTTGATCTCCTCTGTACTTACGTTGCCACCGGCAATTACGTTGTTAATCCTCGTTAAGCTGCTTTTTATTGTTTGTCGATGTGATTTTAGGCCTTCCATGTTTGTTTTTGTTGTATATGTCGGTCGCATGTATAATTTGGGGTTATGTTGGGTGCTCCCCTGGACAATGAAGATCCCGATAGCTCACACTGTTGTGCTTGTTGCTGTGGCGATTAATTCTTGTGGCTCACACTTGTTTTGATTGTTGCCGTCGATGTGAAATAAGTTAGGTAACTTGTTTCCGCCAGTTACACGCATGTTACAAGCACACGCAAGTTACAAGCACAGTTCTGGACTTTACGTTCATGCGACATCGAAGGACCATGAACAAAAGTTTAAAATTTATTTTAAATAGTTAAAGAAAAGTTTATTAATGGAACTATAAAATCAAGCACTATGCTTGTGGTACTATACAACGAATAATATGTATACTAAAGAAAAATTCAATCGCCTCTCGTTTGTTGTGTCAAAAGGGTCTCGTTGCTTTGTAGCGAGTATCGAGTATAGGTGTGAATGCACTCCATCAACAGATATTGTAGTCAATATTGATCAACAAATCGGACATTATGGTCCGCCTAAGTTATTTTCAAACCAGAAAAAGTGTTAACTTCGGCCTGGCCGAAGTTCATATACCCTACACACGTTTACTTAAAAGTTAGGCCTATAATGGTCTATTTTTTTCCTTTTCAATCTCAAATAGCCTGAGATGACAACGAATATTCGTGCCATATTTGATGAAAATATCTGTATTCGTTTTCCTGTAATCGAGTTTTATTTAATTAGTGGGCGGACTACGCCCATTTTTGGTAGTCTATTTTGGTTAGAGACAGTGGAGTTCTGGACAAAATTTCAATTTTTGATAGACAATATTCGTGCCAAGTTTGATGAAGATATCTCTATTCGTTCTGTTGTAATATTGATTTCTACAGACATACAGACAGACGGACATGGCTAAATCGACTCAGGAGGTCACACTGATCAAGAATATATATACTTTTCTATACCTGAATATACCCTATTCACTTCGTGTGTAGGCTGTACATCGACTGACTGCTCTTTATAACAAAGACTACAAGACTTTCGCTTCGAATGTGTTGGTGAAATCAGGCTTGGATGTTGTAGATTACAAAAACAAAACGCATGTAATTTTGACAATTCCGGAATGATTTTTGACTGTTTGGGAATTTGTTTACAAAATTCACAAATATATTTTGAGAGAGGAATGCAACTCTTGTTCTTCTTCATATAAATAAGCCAGAAATATGATATAAATAATACATATAAATATGATATAAATTTGATATAAATAATACAGAAATACGTAATAAAGGCCAAGGAGCCAGTTTTAAAAACAAAACACATGTTCTAGAAATGTACATGAAACCTTTTTTAAGTCATATAGTTGCACAATATTGAATATTTTGCAAGTAAAACGAAGTTAAAATTCATAAAAATTGCCCATTTCACAAATTTAGTCAGCTGTTTTTAACCTACCACGCGTATTTTTAGCCGAAAGAGATGCCAACGTATTCAACATGTTTTGTTGAATATTAATGTGTGATTTTAGTTCTTTTGGTCTTTAATTTAAAGGAATTTAATTTTAAATGGATGAATTGAGAACTTGTTTATGTTTAACGAATTTTAATTTAAATAAATGAATTGTAAACTTATTTTTGTTAACACATTTGAATTTAAATAAAAGAGAAATTAAAAATTACAAAAACAAATCGTCAAAACCCCGAGAACTCATAAATGCAAAGTAGTTTTTCTAGTAATATGTACTTAAAAACCAAAAAAATAATTAGTAATAAATTAAAAATGTTCTTGAAAACGTTAACTATTTTACTCTCCCGTCAAATCTGTTGGCTTGCTATGTTACATTGCAAACACAAACAGTCAAACACTTTCCGTAGTATATATACATAATTAGAGTTACTTTGTGCAATTATTTTCACGCAGTCCTCCTTTTTCCGGTATAAGTGCAGCTTTTTCACTCCAAAACATGCATACTTTTTTGTTACACCACACAACAACTCTGTTCTGTTTGTAGTTTGCACGCATCGTCTGCAAACAGAGTATTTCCTGTGCCAACAGTTCATCCTTTTTCATTCTCTCACGGATGAACTGAGAGTTGACAGCTTTATACAGAAAACAAAAACAATGTGACTGTTTGATCGAACAACTGTTTGCAATGTAATATGGGCCTAAGCTAGAGTTGTTGATATAGTCGTGGCGGCAAGCACAGTTGTGGTAGAAATGTATTTTGGCATAAACGGAGAGCACTGAGCGTGTAGAAAGAAAATAAAGAGAACAGAGAGTGAAACCCTATTAGTGTAGGTACGGCAGTACACTTTGACAATTTATTTATTTATGTGCGATGACAGGAGCAGAATTCGGAGCATACCTGGGTAATTGTGTTTTTCTTAACTAATTTATTCTTTTATTCTTTGTTCATTTTAAATAGTGTAATATTTTTTTTTAAAATAAAAATATTAAAAAGCAATGGTAACACAACAGTTTGTATACATGTGTTAGTGTTTGAAGCTCGTGCGACAAAATTTTAGCGCTAATGTTGAGGCGAACGTGGATCGAAAGCTATTGCGGATATTACACTTTGAACATTGTTTGGCAAAATTGTTATTGCTTTCTATACAAAATTGTGAACATTACCAGTTTTCTGATTTAAGTTCATTTACATAGGATGAACTTCTGCGAAGCAAAACAAATTGATTGCTGTCGACGAAGACTGCTAATTGGTTATTTTATGTGTAATCACAATACCAAACAAAATTTTGACAGCTAGCAGAAATGGTTATCCAGGGCAAACAATGTTGGTAGTGTAATATATGTATATACTTTTTGCAATCAACCAAAGCACATCGAACATCGTCAGCGTCTAACAATAATTTACTGTACAAACCTTTTGGGAGAATTTTGCTCTCTGACGCATGGCGTCATGACTCTTTGATCTGATCGATTCTATTTTCTTACTGACGCCGAGTTTACGCTCTTTATTTCGGAAATGTGTTGCCTACTCTTCGTTCAAAATAATGAGGTGGTGCCAAATTCTTTAATAAAATGTAAAGAAAAAACAGATAACATTTTTGACATTTCTTATTGCTGCTTCCCAAAAATGATTTGGTTTAAATCCGAGCCATTTCTAGCGTCCCTAACTTTAAACTGCATCTTGCGTCCCTGATTGTGTTTAATATTGTGAATAGATAGAATGTAGCTCAGCGACAATAGTAGCTGCATCGACACCCACATTTTCAATGCAGTCGTGACGTAATTGCGCAGAATAACACCACATTGTTCCCACTTGTGCGTAAATGTGGTTTTGTCATTATTGACGCATTTGTAAAAAAAGTATACAAGCATTTAACAAAAAACGTTTAATTATTTTTATCAATAGTTATTAATCTTAATACAAATATCTTTAAAATTAATTTATTTTAAGTTTTGTGTAGCTCCAGTTTTAAAATTCGTAATGGAGATAGGGCTTTTGCAGGAAATGAAAGCCATTATAAAATCTTTGGTGATTTCAAGCCCAATGCAAATATCTATTGATAAACTTAATAAGGACTTTCGCGACAGTGAGGGCTACCCAATTCCGTATGGGAAACTTGGATTTAGAAATCTAGAATCCTTTTTGCAGTCTATAAGTGATACCATCAAAGTAAGCTTTGATATTATGTATTTAAGATGTAATGGTGCATACATATATAATAGATACATGGTCATGGAAATATGGCTACATTGCAATGTGTGGGAAATCATAAATCGAATCACATCCGTGATATGGTGAGATCCCAGAAAAAATTAAGGCATCCGAAAGTTAAAAAAATTGAACCGTAAGTAGAGTTAAATGTTTGCATTTTGTATTATATTTAGTATGTCAAACAATTTTGCAGTTTTTCAGTAAGAAACAAATATTTAAGAAATAATTTAAAGTAATAATAAACCTCGACCTTATAGCGTCTCGTTTTTTGGCTTGCCAGAATACGGAAATAGTAGGAACAAAATGAAATCTATGAATAAATTAAGTGGGCAACATCATCCACTACAAAAGAAGTCCTTGGAAAAACCTTTTAACCACAGATTCGCAACTAGAAAAAATGTTCCCGTTAAGATTATAGAGGAAGAAATTGTGAATATTGTTCATCAATTACATATAAGTAAGGAAGCGATCAACGATTATCAGAGTTGTCGTGGAGAGTTGCAGAGAGCCGATCATAACTGCGTTAAAATTAATCAGGACAATAATTCTGAAAACTTCCAAATTTCAATACCCAGTAAGGAAGTGTTTGATGATTTAGATGAAGCGGTGCCTCGGTTTGCTGCTGTAGGAATATAATACATATGTAACAAAATGGGTTTATTTTAATCGTCTGTGTGATGCTTTCAGAACAAATTGGTTTTTCGTTTAGACTTCCCAGAAAATACTGTAATTTTTGGAAAGAAAATAAGTCCATATGTATTACCAAACAATTTGGAGAAAGGTTCCGTTGTTGGTCTTTTTGTATCTGAAGTGAGATTAATTTTTTTCTAGTGCCAATTTTTTCTAAAAAGTTTATTCTAGATCCACAATCCGTATAAGTTTTGGTTTCATATTTACAAGAAGAATCACGATTTAGACATTCTTATGCTTCACATTGAGTACGTATTATTGATTGAATATAATCAGTTTCTATATGTACACATTTATGATCGTATGTTAATTTATTTTTAAACATTCAGACACTTCTACAATAGCCTTGATTCTGATGAATTTATATTACCGAGTTCTTGTCATACTCCTGGACAAATTTGCGCAGCTGTTTATAATAATTTATGGCATCGTGCAGAAATAATTGGTCTTCCCATGAACAACAAAACAAAGGTGAAATATGCTATTAAATAAGGTCTATTACAGTATATAAACATTATTATTATTATAAAACAAATTTTTCTGAAGGTGTTCTTTATAGACTATGGCACAGTGTCAGAAGTTAGTACAAAAGATATCAAATATTTAGCATCCATATTTGCTAATATTCCTGCACAGGCAATACGCGGCGCTCTATCACACATAAAACCCCGAGGTTTACATTGGAGTCATGAAGCTACGCAATATTTTTTGTCTATTGTATGCGAGTTGATGTTATATGGACAAGTGACTGAGGTCGATGAGAAGGTAAATAAAGTTTCTTTTCCAATATATTTCAGAGTAAAATTACAAAAGCATGTTCGATGGAGGTTAAAAATATGAAATCAAATTTTTTTTTTGGTTTTTAGTAGCCAAGTGTGAAAGTTGGTGGTAAGAACTATGAGTCACTATTACCCAAACTAAATCAAGGTTATGGGGTAGCATAAAAAAGTTATATATAAAAAGAAATGCTTTTTAAAATAGTTATGATGACATAATACTAAATAATAATAGATGATAACATGATATGATAGTATTCCTAATTTAAATTTGGTCGGCGAGTTGGAAACATTTTCATTCCCTCCTACTATTGTGCGGTACTGTGCTGAATATTTTCTTTTTGCACTTTTGCAAATTAAGCTATTTCCTTTTTTAATATGTACCTTGGGGAGAAATTCATGGTTCTGATTTTTTGTTAGCCTATAGTCACAAAGAGGTTTGCTTATGAAAATAAAATGATCTGCGGCCACAAGCCGTAACAGTTCAACTCAGTTATTCTTTAAAATTTCATTAAAACTGTTTAAAATATCAGTTCATTTATTTTTTTTAATTAATTTTGTTATTGTTTTACAGAATTTACCGTATTTGCCACCATCTCCTACTCAATTAAGTAATAGGTCATTAAGTATGAAATACCCGGTTTTCGTAAGGGCTGAGCTTGACAGTTGATATCTCTGACTTTAACTTAACTCTCTCTTAACTTAACTTTAATGGTTTTTATGGTTTTCTTATAAAAAAAATGATGGTAATTTTTGAATATGAGTTTTTCGCGGAACCCAATACATCGCAGGCAGCTCGAAAGATCAATGAATCATTTGGGGAAGGTGCAGATAATGATCGTGCCTTAAACGGTTGGTTTGATAAGTTTCGTTATGGTGATTTTAGCCTTGAAAATTAACCACGTGGAAGACCGGCAAGTAAGGTGGATAATGATAACCTGAAAGCTGTACTGGATGCATTTTCAAAATACCTGTGAAATAGCAGCTAGGTTTGACGTTTTTATTCGAACAATTTTAGACCACTTAAAACAAATTGCCACGGTCAAAAACTAGATCGATGGGTTCCGCATAAGTTAGATGCGCGCCAAAAAAGAATATGAGATAACTAGTTATTTAATTTTGAAATGAAATCCTTATTTGAGATAACAAATTACTTCAATTTGCCCAGGTCTGGTTTATTAATAGTTATTAATGTTATTTTTAGAGAATAACTTGTATAATAAACTTGTTACATAAAATGTGGAAATTAGATCTGATTAGTTCAATTTAATAGTAATAGTGGTAATAACTCATTTTCGTCCTCACCCAAGATCGGGGGTTTTGGCTTGTAGTCACAGATATGTTCGTTGTAATAAAATATATTGTACTGACTAAATATTCCACTACAATTCCAAATGAAATGTTGAATATTATTTTCAGAATCGCGTTATATATATGGTCATATGCAACACGAATGGTCCAGAAGTAATTCAAATTAACAAAATGTTAATTGAGAACAAATTTGCATTGTATGATGAAAATTGGCAGGATCAAAGAATAGCAAAGGTAGATGACAGAAATAACACACATATGCAATAAATAAAGTAAATAAATCGAATTGATATCAAATTCAAAAATTAATATAAATAATTTAAATTTATTTAATCGTGTTTTAGCATACCATTTCTGTTTGAACTTCTCTCTGTAAAATTAAATTTAATCATTCATTTCCTTTGCGGTGTATTTTTAAATTGTATGGAAGTTTTTAATTTGTTGCAGACTATGCATTAAGTATTATTAACATTTTCTTTCAGAATGGAATGAGATGGCATCATCAATGGGAAGATTTTCCAACGTGAGCTAAATAATCGTAAAGCATATAAATGAAGAATTTTTATATATTATTCCTTAGATTTGAAATGGTTGAACGCGGTGAATATCCGTCTCTCTCTGAGATTGTAGATTTGCAGAAACGGGGAATAGATTATGAAAAAATTATTGACCAACAAATGTGCCATGGCAAATTTAACAATCAAGAAAGCGCTCCGGAAGCATTAAGAAAATTGCCATTTCTTTTATTAAACACCAATCCATTTAGATGTGATATAATTTGGGAACTTAATGACTCAATTAAAATTATTTAATTGTATTAAAAAGTGCACAGATTTAATAGAAATATGTAAATTCATAACTAAACACCAAAATGCGGAAACCAACCGTTAAAACGAATATGAAATGCTCTGAAAAAATATTTTTTTTAATTTATTAAAAATTGCGGCAATTTTATGAATATGTTTTGAAACATTTGCGCTTCAGCGGCGCACTTATATAAACGAATGTATAAAATGCGAATGAGAACATTTTTCATTTCATTCTCACCACTTTTTTGTGAGAAAAAAACACAGAAATGAGAAAGGCCTTTTAATAAAAAATAAAATGAAATTTTATATTATTAGAAAAACTTTTCTAATTTATACAGAATTCTAAGAGATTCATTCCGAAATTCATGACCACGTCTGTATTCGTTCTACTGTAATCGAGTTCTATTTAATTAGCGGACTACGCACATTTTTGGTAGTATGTTTTGGACCAAAACGGAACTCGTGAATAAAATTTCAAATTCAAATACACTCTACAAGCTGAGAAATTGAGCTAAAATGCATGAATAAATTTATATTCACTATAAAAAGTAGGCGTGGCATTGGTTTGATTTTCCGCCTTTCCAATACTAATGCGTTTCTTATGATAGGAATATTCGTTTCAAATTTCATGAAGATGTCTCTATTCGTTTACCTGCAATCCAGTTTTATTTAATGTGTTTGAGGGCGGACCACGCCCATTTTTGGTAGTTTGTTTTGGTCAGATACAGTGGACTCGTGTTTCTTTTCAACTCTCTGTTTCTGTTTAGAAGCTGAGAAATAGAGCAATAAGCATGGATGAATTTATATTCACTATAAAAAGTAGACGCAGCAATAATCCTATTTTTCCCATTTCCAATGCAAATGAGTTTCTGATAGAGAATATTCGTGCAAAATTTGATGAAGATATCTCTATTTGTTCTCTTGCAATCGTGATTTCCACAGACGGACAGACCGGGCTAAAGTGACTCAGGATCACCTCCTGAGCAGATCAAGAATATATGTATATACTTTTATATACCTGACACGCCTCCCTTAATGCGTTACAAACGGAAGCACAAAGTGAATATACCCTCAATACTCCTTATGTAGAGATTGTTTTCCTTTTATAAGCTGCTTATAAATATGTATTTTTTTGGAAGATATATATAATATAATCCATAAAAAACTTGCATTACTTATGATATTGACTTTGCACGCAAGACTCTAATCCTTAGTGGACTATTGTACTGCGAATACCAAAGTGTACGAAGCATACTATAAATTTTGCTAAATAACCATCTATCTATATGGTTACTCCAGCTTAACGTCCTGTTAAATTACTTCCAAATTCTTTGCTGTATTGACGTACGCTACAGAAGACCGTGTAACATGTATCGCAGGTAAGGTGGATGTATCAATCCTATTATTGGAGAAGATTGACATTACAATTTTGTAGGGTTCAGACTCAAATTGTTATTTGTCGCCTATTTATTAATGCGATTCAAGTCATTGTTAATTTACTCCACGCATGAGTGTAACTGATCATAGCTACAAGCTAAGTAGACTTTTACATCACCAGTATACATGTGTAAGCTACAGAAGTAAAGTACATTAAGAAGGTTATTGATGTATACCGAGAATAACAATGGATCAACTACTGAATCTTGAGGAACACCACAAGCTAGGAGCAGGGAACTAGTAATTTGTCCCCCGTAACATACCCTTTGTTACCTATGATTCAAGTACGATGCCAGCAGATCAGTTGCAGAGTGGGTGAAATTGAAAATCTTTTGCAATTTTGTTGTTAACATGTCATGGTCAACAGTGTCAAAGTCCTTTATCGTTTGCCATGGCGCTCGAGCAACCCAAGTCATGATCAAGTCAAGTACAGGGTTAGGCGATTGAAGTGTTGCTTCACACCGGTATATCTGGCAACGTGATATTGTCAACTATGTCAAATTCATACCAATGACAACTGCTTATATTTTTTACAAGCCACCACAAGCATTTGAGTCTAAGTTTTATTTTAACAAAAGTTATTCGGAATTCAAACGTAATAGTGTGATTGCGTTATATAGTATGTGAGTGGAAAATCACAAGCAGCTATTGTTCGTAGCTTAAGTATCTCAAAGTGAATAAAATGTTTGTGTATCGCACCATAAATCGTTATAATCATACAGGCAGCATTGCCAAACGCTATGGTGGACGAAAAAAAATAGCAACATCATCTGAAATGGTTCGGAAAGTAAAGGCTCGACTTGAACGAAATCCAGACTCAAAAGAGCAAAGTTGTTACACTTGCACTACGAGGTAAATTTACAAACATTGTGTTCTCTGATGAGAAAAATTTCCCTATTGAGCTGTGCCTCCCAATCTCATCGTGTTTTCATCGAGCTTGGTGTCAAAGTCAATGCGACTTATTATCGGGAAAAGGTTTTAGAAGCTGCTTTAAAGTTGTGAGCACGCAGACATTTCGGTCATGGACATTCCAACAAGACTCGACACCGTCTCATAAAGCCCGTGTGAACCAAGAATGGTTCAAAAACCATGTTCCACACTTCATTTCGTCCACACAATGGCTTTCGAATTCGCCAAATGGAAATCCGATGAAGTATTCCATGTGAGCCATTTTGGAGAGTAAGGTGAGTACTAAAAACTATGTATGGATGCGCTGAATAAAGCTATTGTACGGGAATGGGCCAGAATACCGCAGGATCATATTCGTGCATCATGCAACTAGTTTTTAGCCGTTTGAAGGCCATAGTCAAGGCAAAAGGTGGCCACATCGAGCTAAAGTGAATGGATTCTACAATTTTTATTATTTCCACACATTTGAATTTGTTATTTGAATCAACAAAAAATAATTTCACCAAGAAAAAGATGGTCTTTTGAAAAAGGTAACAGTTCAAACGCCTAACACTGTAGGATTAAAAATGCCATTCTGTTTGTGTCTAAAGCCGTTCGGATATCTTCGATCACTTGCGTTAGTGAAGTGAGGCAGCTACGTTTAGGTCTGAAATGAGGTGTCGTCAAAAGAAAAAAATCGTTGTTCCGCCAGGTCGCGTGTCATCGTTCGAAAAAAGTAGTAGTCCGAAGAAGCCATATTCACGTCCGGCAGGTGGGGTGGAATTTCCCATTTGAGCGTTTCCAAATAAGTTTTTACTACTCTTGCCACATGAGGTCGGACGTTGTCATGCTGCAAAATAACTTTGTCGTGTTTGTTGGCCTAACGGCTAACGTCTTTTTCGTTGGCCTAACGCATTGGCTTAAACGCATATATTGTACTCTATAGCGATCTCCTGTAATGGTTTCATTGTACCTCATAGTACACCACACCGAGCTGTTGTTGAAGTGGAGACATGAACAGGTTTTCCCCATGATTGTTTCCGCTTTGGATTATCTTAGCGTATTTAGTTTTTGTCACCAGTCACGATATGACGCAGAAAGCCCTTCCTTTTTTGTCGTTGAAGCAATTGTTTGCAGATTAAAAACATATCTATTCTATTTGCTTCAGCTGTAGATTTTTTTATATAATAATGCAATAAAATTCCCCGCAAAAACGTTTTTTTTGGTACGAAATCCGACACGCTTGCGACGATGTAAAAATCTCTTTCACTTTCTGACAGTTCAAAAAATATTAAGGTTTTGAGGTTTAAGGTGTAGCTTTATGTATAAAACACAATGCGGCTTCAGCTTCAAAAACGAACACAAGCAAAATCTTATGAGAACAAAAAAAAGCCTGAGGCGGCCTCAAAATAGATTTTCGTATGGCTTCAAAATTTTCCCCTCAAAAGTGTTGTCTACGTTTTATCATAAAAATATGTTACCTTTCAAAAATTCCAACAAAAACAATATGATTTTGACAGCAATAAAAATTTTTTTACTTCAAACATTTTTATTATATTTCAGCAGGCAAAATAATGAACTTGAAAAAAAATTAATAAAAAATTCGTGGACCCATGTCCATTTTCAATTAAAACAAGCCCCATAATATGTTATGGGGCTCTAATTATAAGTAGTTTATCAATCATTTTTAGATATTTTTATTTTTCTGTGCATAAAATTTCTAATTTATTTTGATTTTTGTAAAAGTAAATAAGTAATAACAGCTGCTGATGCCTGAAGCTGGAGCTTTTAATTTTGTTCCGACTTCAAAAAAGCCGTCGAAAAAGCTGAAGCTGAAGCTGCGTTGTGTTTTATACATTAAGCGTTGAACACAATCGGAGCAAGAGGATACAAGATACATTTTTAGCTGTCAAATTTACATGGGCTCTTATGGAGATCGAGAAAAAAGTTTGCTTTCCAGTTTGTTGCTCTGGTTTGCATTCAATTTTGTATATTGTCTCCGGGCTAATTTCTAATTTTAGCAGCAACAGAATCATTCTTGTTCTTCTCGGTGTGTTTGTTTACATTCTGTCATGCAAAATTTGACAATTTGCATTCTGGGGTTGTCACACTAGGCATCTTTACGCCAATTTATTTAAGTTAATATTTAACGCAATTTTTATTATTATTATTACAAGCAATTTATTTCTGAAATATGAAAATATGCGGCATTCCTATTTAAAAAATTTAAGAAAAAATGGAAATTCCTCTAAAAAAGGATGCTGGCGAAAATGTAAAAAACAGTTGAAGGTTTTCTAAGGCGGCCTCAAGTGGCCTAGTGTTACACCACCATTAAGAATTTGACATATGAAATTTTTGTTACTGAGCAACAGTTACCCAGCCATTATAATTAACGCCAAAGACTACAGGACTGGAAACTTTCACAGCACAAAATGAGCACATTCACTTTAATGTCCACTTAACTAATTGTATAGAATATGTTCAAAATCCTTACAGGCACCTTTTTTTTAGAAATTACTAAGTATCATTATTGTTATTTAATAGCAATTTAGAATAAAACTTTATGATTTTTCGCTTCCCGACATATTTTTTTTTCTGCTCTTAAGCTCACCACCGCTTGTGTCTCCAGAGATACCAACTAACAACTAACTAATATTTGTAATGTAATATAGAGGGTGTTTCGCATAAGGGTGTTCAAAAGACTAGGGCGTGTAGGATGGGTCGAGACAAGCAAAAAATTGTATGGGAGAAGGGGTCAATTTCCCCCCGTTTAGGCGGGAGGGAACAATTTATAAAAATCCGACTTAACACCGAAAAAAATAATATTAAAAAATAATGGTTAGACCTAGATAACTTTTGCTTGCTGATTTCAAAGCGAAATATCCGCTTCTTAATATCCTTTTTAAATTAGGTTCCTATGTCAAACAGTTTTTGAGAAATTTAATGGCAAAGTTAAACTTTGGAAAAAAAATTCGGAAAAAAAATTTTTGGTCGCAATTTTTTTTAAAAATCACGGTATTAAGTATAAAAATTTTTCCGACCATAAAATTCTCCAATCAATTCTAGAGAGAATGCTTCAAACCGGAAGGATTTATGCCTTGTAGTTTTTGAGCAATTTTAGCAAGTTTGAAAATGCTATAAAAAAAACTACTGAATATTTTCTCAAATTTCTTTTTTTATTTGAAAGTACAATCCTTCCGTTTAATAATGGAAAATAATTTCATTCAAATGGCTGCCTCGGCTGGCCATGCAGTAGCCTACAGGATCGGTCCAATATTGCCTTAACACAAAAGCACAACACACAATATTTTACTTGTTGCTGTTGTTATAATTACTTATTTTTGTAATTTTTTCCTTTTATTTTTTTAGATTTTTATTGATTTTAGATAAACACTAATAAATTCGCAACTCAATCTGTTAAATTAAAACTAGATAAACACCAATTCACAGTTCATGCATTTAAATTAAAATTCCCACATGACTTGAAAAATGTTCCATTTGCATTTCTAGAAACATGCGTTAGGTTTTAAGCTTATCTCCTTGGTCTCCAATTGGTTACTTTTCTCTCGACATAGAACATTTTGACGTAAGAAATCGAAATTTTGACGTGAGTGAGGTGAATTCAAACGTCAAACTTTTATGTAGCCCTGAGGTCCCTGAAAACCTGAAACTTTCGACAGCCATGGAGTATTCTCTTCAACATCGAATATTTTAAAATTATTTAAAAAAGGAAAAAAAAGATTAGGAAAACTTTCATCCACAGCAAAGAGAACAAAATTTTACTTAATTTTTTTTTTTACTCAATTTTACACCCTAGTGCTTATTTCGTGAATGGTAACACTTAGCTCATGTCTGATTTGACAGATAATTAGTTTTATCCTTCCGCTGAACGAATATGGTTGTGTATACGCTTGAACAACGCTGGGAAATATTGCGACATTACTTTGAAAATCATGTAATGTTGCAGAATGTGTGAAAATTGCGTACGGATTTTGGAAGAAGAGAAGCACCGTCAACTCCGTATGTTCGTTACCTTGTGAAAAAAGTGAAAGAAACTGGCATCCTCATCGATAAACCAAAGCGTGAAAAGCCACAAACAGTGCGTACACCCGAGAATATTGCTGCTGCGGCAGAAAGTGTGCGTGAAGCGCCATCAACATCAATTCACCGTCGTTCTCAACAATTGAACATTTCGGAGACATCATTGAGACGAATTTTGTATAAAGACCTTGGTATGACGCCATACAAAGTCTAATTGGTTGAGGAGTTGAAGCCAACTGACCATCCAATGCGTTTTCGCTTCGCTAAGTGGGCCTGCGATCGACTTACAGAAGATGCCGATTTTGCCAAAAAAATCATCTTTTCAGATGAAGCTCATTTTGATCTTGGCGGGTATGTAAACAAGCAAAATTGTCGCATTTGGGGCACAGAAAACCCGGGGCACGCAGACATTGAAAAGCCGGTGCACCCAAAACGAGTCACTGTTTGGTGCGGATTTTGGTCCAGAGGCATAATTGGGCCATTTTTCTTCGAAAATGAGCAAGGAGTGGCCGTTACAGTCAATGGCGATCGTTATCGGGCCATGTTGAACGAATTTTTGTTCACAAAAATTGAAGAGGAGGATATTGGCAACATTTGGTTTCAACAGGACGGCGCTACGTGCCACACAGCCGATGTTTTGCGCCCTGTTTTTGAAGATCGTATTATCAGCTGCAGAGCTGATGTCGTTTGGCCACCTCGGAGCTGCGATTTGACACCGTTGGACTATTATTTGTGGGGTGTCGTCAAAGATAAGTGTTACGCCGACAAGCCAGAGACAATTGACGCTTTAAAGGACAATATTTGTGAAGCCATTGGTGAAATACAGCTGCACACAATCGATAATGTGCTTAAAAATTGGACCGATCGTGTAGGCTACTGCATGGGCAGCCGAGGCAGCCATTTGAATGAAATTATTTTCCATTATTAACCGGAAGGATTGTACTTTCAAATAAAAAAAGAAATTTGAGAAAATATTCAGTCGTTTTTTTTATAGCATTTTCAAAAAAAAAAAGTTATTTGGCGGACCCTGTAGTAACGAGTATACGCTAAATACTCGTTGCATTTAGATAAATTCGGTATGAAATATAGATAAGATACGTTTAACATAGATAAGTTAAACTCGCACTGTAAAACCCAAATCTCAGCTAACTTTTGTGTGATGTTTAACTAAACGTCGTTTAAACGAGCACTGAAAAACTAGCCCTTGATGTAATACGAGGAACGTTTAACTGTGTTTTAAGTATGAGAAGTCAGCAACGCCATACAGGAAGTTCAGTATAAATGCAGCATTGAGCATTATTCTTCGATTAACAAGTGACGACAAGTTTAGTAGCTTGAGTCGAGACATGGTCGATCCTTCTTATGGTTCGATCCCATCGCAAATTCCTAAAACAAAAAAGTAGGAACTGTGTACTGTGGAACTTTGTACAGACTCAATTTCCGCAATATGGCAGCAAAGGTTCGGACACCAGACCGGCGACGCATATTCCAAAATGGGACGTACTAATGTATTAGCATCTTGGTAATATATGGGCCCATAAACTCTTTAGACCATCGTTTTATAAAACCCAATACGCCGCTGGCTCTGCTTGACATCCGGTTCATGTGCAAATGAAAATTAAGTTTCCGATCCAGAACTATTAAAAACTACTGCGTTTGATCGAGTAAATGTTATTTGTTTGCACTTTTCTAAGTTTAATTTCATGTTTCAAATTTACGCTGCACCATGTAATCAAAGAGTCAAGATCATGTTAAAGCAGCTTGGCTTCATTTTCATTTTTATAAGAAAGGAAGATTTTTACGTCATCTGCAAACAACAATATGTCTGAGTTTTTTATAACTTTTGGCAAATCATTTATGAAGACCAAGAATAGCAATGGTCCTTGAGGGACTCCAGATGAAACCATAAATTCCTTAGTTTTAGTATTATTAAAGAGTACCACTTGGGTACGATAAGTAAGGGCATTTAAAACTGTATCCGCGTTAATTATAGGTAGTGCAGTGGAACCCAAAGAAATGCTATATGGGTAAGTTGTCGAACTATACGCAGACGAGTAAGATGACTTAAAATATGAAGCAAAAAGGCTACAAATAACTTCAGTGTTATTAGATTCATGTTGACCCAGTTGCATATATGAAGGGTATACTTCACTTTTTCTTTCAGTGTTAATGAAATTCTAAAATGAATTCGCATCAGAGTGTAAATTGAATTTCACCCTCTCCAAATCGTTTCGATACAACTCTTTACATAATCTATGATATCTGTAACATGTAACTGATGAATCTAGCGGGCGGATGCAACTTACAGTACCGTTTATTCGATTTCTAAGTCCTTGCAGCACATAGATCCTTAGTAAACCAAGTGTGGCGTCAGTTTAGTGCAATTCTGATCATTGGAACCGAGGACTTAGGGCATGTAGCAAGGAGACATCCGGTTCATGTGCAAATGAAAATGAAGTTTCCGATCCAGAACTATTAAAAACTACTGCGTTTGATCGAGTAAATGTTATTTGTTTGCACTTTTCTAAGTTTAATTTCATGTTTCAAATTTACGCTGCACCATGTAATCAAAGAGTCAAGATCATGTTAAAGCAGCTTGGCTTCATTTTCATTTTTATAAGAAAGGAAGATTTTTACGTCATCTGCAAACAACAATATGTCTGAGTTTTTTATAACTTTTGGCAAATCATTTATGAAGACCAAGAATAGCAATGGTCTCTTGAGGGACTCCAGATGAAACCATAAATTCCTTAGTTTTAGTATTATTAAAGAGTACCACTTGGGTACGATAAGTAAGGGCATTTAAAACTGTATCCGCGTTAATTATAGGTAGTGCAGTGGAACCCAAAGAAATGCTATATGGGTAAGTTGTCGAACTATACGCAGACGAGTAAGATGACTTAAAATATGAAGCAAAAAGGCTACAAATAACTTCAGTGTTATTAGATTCATGTTGACCCAGTTGCATATATGAAGGGTATACTTCACTTTTTCTTTCAGTGTTAATGAAATTCTAAAATGAATTCGCATCAGAGTGTAAATTGAATTTCACCCTCTCCAAATCGTTTCGATACAACTCTTTACATAATCTATGATATCTGTAACATGTAACTGATGAATCTAGCGGGCGGATGCAACTTACAGTACCGTTTATTCGATTTCTAAGTCCTTGCAGCACATAGATCCTTAGTAAACCAAGTGTGGCGTCAGTTTAGTGCAATTCTGATCATTGGAACCGAGGACTTAGGGCATGTAGCAAGGAGACATCCGGTTCATGTGCAAATGAAAATGAAGTTTCCGATCCAGAACTATTAAAAACTACTGCGTTTGATCGAGTAAATGTTATTTGTTTGCACTTTTCTAAGTTTAATTTCATGTTTCAAATTTACGCTGCACCATGTAATCAAAGAGTCAAGATCATGTTAAAGCAGCTTGGCTTCATTTTCATTTTTATAAGAAAGGAAGATTTTTACGTCATCTGCAAACAACAATATGTCTGAGTTTTTTATAACTTTTGGCAAATCATTTATGAAGACCAAGAATAGCAATGGTCCCTTGAGGGACTCCAGATGAAACCATAAATTCCTTAGTTTTAGTATTATTAAAGAGTACCACTTGGGTACGATAAGTAAGGGCATTTAAAACTGTATCCGCGTTAATTATAGGTAGTGCAGTGGAACCCAAAGAAATGCTATATGGGTAAGTTGTCGAACTATACGCAGACGAGTAAGATGACTTAAAATATGAAGCAAAAAGGCTACAAATAACTTCAGTGTTATTAGATTCATGTTGACCCAGTTGCATATATGAAGGGTATACTTCACTTTTTCTTTCAGTGTTAATGAAATTCTAAAATGAATTCGCATCAGAGTGTAAATTGAATTTCACCCTCTCCAAATCGTTTCGATACAACTCTTTACATAATCTATGATATCTGTAACATGTAACTGATGAATCTAGCGGGCGGATGCAACTTACAGTAACTGAATGCAACTGATCATTGGAACCGAGGACTTAGGGGCATGTAGCAAGGAGGCATTGAAGGAATTCAGTGACAAATCACGACAAAGGCACGACCCATCATTCAGTGACAGAATGGTTCTCCAATCGAGAGCATGGACAAGCTGGGTTCAGAATAACATAATGAGTTTGAAGCAGTATTTCCTTTTATTGCTAATTATAATCGTGGTATCATCTTTATAAGTTCCCACGATGCATTTAATACTCAAGGTAGGATGGTGTTTATCCTACGCTGTTGAATAAGGATCAGAGCAAGATATCTCATAGATATCTTTGTCGTCAACAAAAATTAAATCTAACATGCGATGAAGCAGGTTTAAAATGTCATTAATTTGAAATAGACCTTTTGACAATATGTTGTTTAAAAATTGTAAATCACTATATCCATTTGATGAAGGACGAAGAACTACCGGGTCCTTGGGGAACCAAAATACGAATTTAAATTCGTGCATACATAACTAGCAGTGCCAAGGTAAGTTGTCACTCACATTTACTTATTCGTTTAGTAAAACATATAATCTGAAAACAGTTTGTATATTGCTGGAAAGGTAACTATACTAGCTACCTAATCCTGAACGCCGTGCACAGGCAAGGATGTTGCGTCAGTGGCCAATGTTTGGTTACCCAGTGTACCTCCAGAAGCACTTCCCATACACTTCGAAAAGCATAATACTTATACACATTGATTTGACAGCCAAACAAACTTACGGCGACTGCGGCATACTGCCGATAATACTGCTGGCTCTGATAGTACATGGGTGTTAGTGCAGTCCTGTGCAAAGCGTCCCTCATCTCCGAACTTACGGCAGAGTTTCGACCTGTCGTCATTACTGCACTTTCGCGCCATGTGCCCAAAGCTTAGGCGCCTAAAACAAGGGTTCATTTAGCTCCGGCAGCCTACTAAAGACCCAACCAATTTTAATCTTTACAGGTATTAAGACATTACGGGCCGCCGCCGACGGTAAACTGACAATTGCTGTTTGTGTGCCCCTGTATGCGTTGCGGAGTCTTTTTACTGAGTTTTCCCTGAGGTCTACGATGTTGAACTGTGCTGAAAGGGCTTCTATAATGTCTGCTTTCGTCGTGATCTCATCAAGGTCTATGCATTCTATCAGAATCTCATGGGCTAACCCCTTCATTTCTTCGTTTCTTAAAACGTATTTTAGCAGGTCTCGATATTGCGCGCCATTTATCTTATCGCCAAGCTGTCTGAGCATTTTTGCCGCGGTTCGGTCCGCATCTTCTGAAGGATATCCGCGTAACTCGATTCGCCTTTTGTAGCAATGATGAGTGCTTCTGGCCTTAGCCCGGCTTGTTTCTGCTTGATTTGTTTTTTTACCTCTGCCCAGGGTTCGTAATCGCTCGCTCTCGTTCGCTCTTTTATCTGTCGCTCTTTCGAGCGAGAGGGAGCGCTGAAAATGTTATCTGTCGCTCTTTCGAGCGAGAGGGAGCGCTGAAAATGTTATCTTTCGCTCCTGCTCGCTCGCGCTCTCGAAAACAAACGCTCTTTCGAGCGAGCGGGAGCGCTGAAAATTTTATGTGTGGCTCCCACTCGCGAATGCGAGCGAGCATTTATGAATCCTGCCTCTGTCCATTCATTGCGATCTGAGTTTTTACCATTTGCCTCCGGTTGTTTAACATTTTCTGGCTCCATCGTCAAGCTGCGTAGTTCAGGTTGCTTGCTTTTTTGCTGGGGATACCCTTTCTCCTTGTTCTGCTCTCACTTTGGGATAAAGCTTTTATCCCTCTTTAAGATTGGAGAAGTTTGCGTTGCGCGGTTGTTTACAACTCCTAGATGTTGTGCTCGTTGGTTTTCGCTTTTTGCAGTATTTTCTGCCATCCTGGGCGCTATGATGGGCTCATGTATTGATCTGCGTCCGATTCCCATCATGCGAGGGTGGATTGAAAAGTAACCTCCTTGACCGCCAGAATGCGCTGCTACTGCAAAAAAGGTTATGGTGCCTTAAAGTCCGTTCATATTTAGTCAGACATGCCAAATTTCAGTGCGATACTGTATTTAGTTTTGTTTTGACAGCTGATCGTTGTTAACGTGTTTGGCATTATGTTGAGTATGGACAAAAACGACTTATTTTTTGAGAGGCAAAACGGCGAAGGAAACAAAAGGAAACTTGGATAAATATTATGGGGCTAATGCTCCGTCAGATTACACCGTCAAATATTGGTTTCGAGAGTTTCGTGGTGGCCGCAAATCCACTACCGATCAAGTCCGCAGCGGCAGACCCTCCGATGCGGTTACAGAGGCCAATGTCAAAAAAATACATGAAATGGTGTTGGCTGACCAGAAAGTGAAGGTGCGCGAGTATTACTGTGTCTTATTGGAGTGATTGAAGGCCAAAATCGCATCAAAAACCGGCCTCACATGAAGCGAAAAGAATTTTCTTTTTGCAAGACAATGCGCCGGCGCACAAATCAATGACTTACGGCTCCAATTGCTGTCACATCCACCGTATTCGCCCGATTTGTCTCCCTTGGACTATTATCTCTTCCCAAACCTCAAAAGATGGCTCATCAATAAAAAATTCAGCTCACACGACGAAATCATCGACGCTACGGAGATGATCAACAACAATCAGCTGTCAAAACAAAACTAAATACAGTATCGCACTGAAATTTGGCATGTCTGCCTAAATATTCAAGGCACCATAACCTTTTTTGCAGTACCAGCGCATGCTGGCGGTCAAGGAGGTTACTTTTGCAATCCGCCCTCGTATCTACTAGCGCCTTTAACTTTATTCCCATCCACTTGAGTGGTCCTTCGTGTAGCATCTTACTTTCGTCTCCATATTGAAGAGTCGTTGGCGAAGAGTTTATAGCCAGTGTTTTCTCTGGCGACCGTGCTACCCTTGACCTCTTCTTAAATGGATTTATATTTCCTGAATTGGGCTTGATATCAATATTTACATCATTGTGAATGATCGCGCGTGGAGTGTTTTCCATTTCTCCCACCCGGTCAGTTAAGCGTGCGCTTGCGATACCACACAGGAAGAAACACTTATACTGTATATGCATTAACGAATTTAGTAGTAGTGCCTATAGGTATGCACAATAACTTAGGATGGAATTGTTATAGTTAAATTGTAGAACAGGCTATAGTAAATTCTTCAACCGTGTCCCAGAAGGCACTCGAGAATGATCACAACAGCCATACTTTCGCACGTATACTTTGTTTTAAAACACACTTTGAACCACTATTATAACAAATTAAAAAGCAGCCGATTTTAAGCACGTCTAATTTTCTTCACTAAACTAATGTGTCTCAAACCAACGCTTCACGTATAGTATAAGCTGTGCGTCCATTGAACTTTGCTGGAGCTGTTCCACCGATCTTGCAACTTGGAGAAGGTTACACTCGTTATTTCTTCGAGTTCTTGGACTGTAATTCATCTACGGGTTTCGACTCACTTACGATATGGCGATGTGATTTCCGCGACCAACAAAGCTGCTGGCGGTAATCTCGTAATCACCCCAGCTGCTTCGTGCGAAATAGTTTGAAAACCGCAGCAAACCCGCAGAACACATAACCGGAAGACACTGTTTAATTGCCGCACGTTCTTTTTGGTATTTAACGCTTTAGCCCAAACAGGTGAAGCGTTCATACATCACCACCGATGTAACTACTTTTGACAGCAGGCCTCTGCGCTTTTAAATGGGTCCATATGTGGTAGCCATTATACGGGCCAAGGCCGCATAAGTTCTCACTAAGTTCTCTCTAAGCTGTAACTTCATAATGCTTAATACCAACATCGGTATTATAGAAGAGAATCCTGTCCGATAGGAAACTCCTTAGTATCCTGACGAGATAGCGAGGTGTTTGCAGACGCTCCAAGACTGCGATGCTTTCCCAGCTTGCCGAATTGAAGGCGGTTTTGACAAGCAATGTTATAACCAAACAGTAGTCTTTTGTATCATATAACCAGCGAGAGCCCTCGATCGCTTTCTCGAGTATATTCCTTACATCCTGGATAGCATGTAGTGTAGAGTGGCCCCCTCGAAAACCGTGTTGTTAGGGCGATAAGCCTATTACTTCATTTACATGGCGCTGTAGGCGTTCACGCAGGATATGCTCAAAAACCTTTCTAAGGGCATCAACCATGCATAATGGCTTGTATGAGCTTGGCTGCAGTGACGGCTTATTAAGCTTAGGAAGTAGGACTAAACTTTGAATTTTCCATATTTTCGGGAAAATATGCTCTCACGCAACACTGGAATAATTTTCAAAACGGTTCGGGTTGGTCGCTGTATACCAGTTTTAAAGTTACGTTTGGTATACCATCTGGTCCTGGTGCCTTCTTACAGGTAAATGTAGTTATTACAGCAAAAATTTCGTAGTTGGTGATCTTCGGAGTGGACCCATTAGTTGAAACATATTCCATAGACGGCTTATTTAGTTCGTGCCTTGGATAAAGCGTCTGCACAATGTTTTGCATAAATTCCTGTGTTGTGGGACTTTGCACATTTGGGTATTTCAGTCTAGACATAACGCGTCTAACATACGCGTCTCCCCAGGGCTTGGAATTCACATTTTCGCATACCTCTCTGAAGCAGGTATCTTTGTGCTTTATATAATAGCTTTTTTAAGCATTCTGCGAGCCAATGTATAAGAGGATCGATACATGTCGTAACGTTCAATAGTAATGTAACGTTTGTACATTCTTCTGGCACGCAGGAATTTCTTTCGAAGGCTGTATTGATCCACGATACAACTTGCCTAGCTAGCTCTTCTGCACTACCAATTTGTGGGTCAGAGATGTGCAGCATTTGCACAAAAATGTCCCTATCTAATGTATGGAGTTTCCATCTCCTTAGTTTTGGGATACTCTGCGTTGCTACCTCATTGCTCCTGCGGTTAATACGCATTATTAAAGCTCCATGATCGCCATTCGTATACAGGGTACTAACATACCAATCGACGCGTCCACCTAACGAGCAAATTGCGAAAGTTATATCTATTGTTGACTTTCTGCCATTGCGGTCGAATGTGTGTTCGTGACCGTCACCTAGCTGCACGACATCTAAAAAAGCAAAAGCTTCGAGTAAAATTCTAGATTAATTAAAACATTCTAGATTCTTCCAAAATTCTAGATTAGTGAAATGAATCTTAAATACCTACATCTTGAAGTGGGCGAGCCGAACAGTGATATAAATCCGATTTTGTTATTCTTGTCGTTGTTTGTTCTTGGAACTCCAACAACATCATTTGGTGGAACTCTCATCTGGTTTCCGAGTTGCGGTACTTTAAATTTATGAGGTATGATATTATCTTACTTCTTATTAATCCTTTGTGCACTATTCTTCCTGTTTTAGTTTCTATTTTTTATATTTATTATTATATTTTCAACTACGATTTCTTCCTTATACCTAGTGATATCTTATTGCTTATTCTTTTATGATTTTACGTAAATTATGTCTCCGATGTTATATTTTTGAAATATTTACTATTCTTGTATTCGAATCTTAGATCATTTTCTTGTTTCTATTTAATCCTTTTAATGTTTTCTGGTTTTTATCATAATCTAGTTCTAGGTGATTTGTGGTTAATCATTATGTTGTTAACCCTATCTAAATTTTGTACATTTTGCTCAAGAATAAATAACTGTAACAGCTCGTCACTGTTTAGTAGAAAATACTCGTTAGAACAGAACTGTGACTGAAATATCTGCTCCAGAGGCAAACTGTGACAGTCCATCACTGTTTAGTAAAAAATACTCGTTAGAACAGAACTGTGACTAAAATATCTGTTCCAGAGGCAACAGCGTGACGGCGTGTCACAGTTTAGGAGCAATCGTCGTAGCAACTGTGACTCGTGACTTTTATGTATCTGTGACAAAATCACAGTTCGCAAAATATCGCTCAGCTCTCGCCTGTTGACTATTCCTATAATGTCCTGATTTAAATTTCTCTTTGCTTGAGGTGGAGGTGAACCTTGGTGTTTAGAAATTAATTTTCTTCGTTCAATTAACTTTATTTAATCTTCTGATTAACACGTTTTATGAATTTGTTTTAAGTTTACAAGTTAAACATTGCTACACGAGAGCGAGACCAAAGAGAGAACAACAAAACAAACTTCAAGAATAAGCAGTGACGCGTTCTGTAGGTATGTAATCTCCGATTTGTTTGATGCGTTCGTGAACACTTGGTTTGGCCAGTTTAGGATGGGTGGTCTAATTAAATTATTTGGGTTGGCCATTTTGTTTTTTTGTAATTCAATAACGTAATTTTAATTTTTCTCCCACTTGGAATTCGAAAGCGTAAAAAAAAAATTTGTAATATTCTGGGTGTGTGTCAATTGGTTACTTTTTACTAGTGGTAAGTAATGTTGAAATAAATTTACTCTGGTGAGTAAAATTTTGTTCTGTTTGCTGTGCCAATTCATGGATGAAATTTTGACAGAAAAGAAATTTGGAGTTTCAAGATTGTCCGCAAAATTAAGCAAAGAATTATGCATAGAATATCAAAAAAGTATTTTCCTTTGTTACTAGCTATTATATTAAAAGCACAACATCTTATAATAATAATATAAGTTTTCCTAATTTTCTTTTCCGTTTTTAAATAATTTTGAAATACTCAACGTTGAAGAGAATATTCAACGTAAATTGTTTTTTTCCATATTCAACGTAAATTTTATTCCAATTTTCTTAAAAATAGTTTTTACTTTTGTAATATTTACTCATTTACTACGGTTTTTTTAAGTGTAACTTTTCTTTTACAAAAATTTTATCTTTTCTTATAAGCTCCTGGGGGGTGCTCCTGTTTATGTTTTTGCATCAGTTACTGCGGTCTACGCTGAGATACGGACTTGTAGTGTTTGCACAACTCGGCTTTCCGGATGATGATGTCCTTTTCTGCATTGTGCAACATTTTTCTGTTCGTGTTTTTTCGGAACACGAACTTTAAATATTTTTCAAGACTTTTTACGTTAGGCGCCACTTAACTGAATTATTAGTTTGAGTTAGAAAAAAAAACGAGTTTTGTTTTTTTACAAGTGCGCAAGTGTTTATTTATTGAACATGAAATTAAAACTGAATAATAATTTTAGTTTTCTTACAAGTAACTTAAAATGCTCAGCTTACCAATGTTTTTGACCGCTGCTGAGAATGACTGCTCAATTGCATTCCCAAAGGAAAGTATTTTTCGTTCTTGTCGTAGAAGCTAACTTAGACATAGCCTTTAATTGTAGCACGTGTAGTGTAGTGTCCGTTGTCAATTATTAAATTATCCGCTTTGGTAAATCTGCCTACACTTTATTAGAACGCTTATCAACTTTTAGTGTATTTATTATATCACAATTCCTTGTACATCGTGCTACAGATCATCACGTTCCACTTTAATGCATAGTGCCGAAGTTGTCAATAGCTACTGTAATGATGTTGTAACTAACTTTTGTGTGTGGTCTTCCTTCTAGTCTTTCAATTGTCCTCTGGACAATTAATAAAACTCCTTGTTGTAGATTTATAATTACTTAACTTTGTAATTATTGTAGATTACTTTAGTTTATATTTATGCTTTCTATTTAACACTTTGACTTGTAACTTAACACTACTTTTGCACTTTACCAACTTTTTATACACTTCTTACTATGAACTAATGCGCGACTTTATACGCGGCTTAACGACCTCGTCATTTGGATATATTTACAAGACTCCCGTTAGAATCTTTTCTAGATTCCACGTTAGCTCGGTCGACACAGACGTCGATGTGACGTCGCTAATGAAAGCTAGCTTCCACAATCCACTACAATCGCCACGCGCTATGGATTCTAGGGTTTGGAAGCTCGCTACTAAATGCCAGCTTCCACAATCCATTCCATGCGAAGTGTTCTGGTTGCTACCTTAGCTTTCGAAGTTCATTAAACCAAAGCTTGACTAAAACAGATTAAACTAAAGCTTCGGGCTTACCAAGCAAAGTGCTGTGGTTGCATTAATGTGAACTTGGCCTTGACTCACTCGCGGAGTAGTATTATAAAAACAATAATACTGGTCTTGAAAGTTCTTGTCAAACGGAAGTGGAAATTGCGATCGCGACATACAACATCCCTCCACCCTGGGGGAAGAAAAATTTAGTATCGTGCAAAACGATATTAAATTTTTCTTGTACATTTATTGTTTGTTGAATTGGGGGTGGTCGTGTGTTTAGGTTGATTTTGCTTATTGTCTACTTATGTATGGGTGTGTTTTTCCTTTTCTCTCTTATGAATCTCTTATGTGTTATGTCAATTGGTTGAGGTGAGATTAGTTAATACAACAATACAATTAATTAGTAGTAACAATTACAATAATTACACTAATAATAATTAATTACAATAAAACCAATTGCAACAATAATACAATAATACGATGGTATAGCAAGTCTCATACAAGCGGTAACTGCACTGATGATGATTTGATGTTGGTGTGGATCTTGAAGTTGATATAGCTGTTGATGTTACTGTTGATGTAACTGTTGATGTTACTGTTGATATTACTGGTGATGTTAAGCGTTGAACACAATCAAAGCAACAGGATACAGCAACACTTCCAGGCAACAAGAAATTCCATGGCGTTAATTATAATGGCTGGGCAACTGTTGCTCAGCAACAAAAATTTCATTAGCCAAATTCTTAATGGTGGGTTTTTAACATTTTCGCCAGCATCCTTTTTTAGAGGAATTTCCATTTCTTTTAAGAATTGATAAATATTTTGAGTAATTTTTCTTAAATAGGAGTGCCGCATATTTTCATATTTCAGAAATAAATTGCTTGTAATAATAATAATAAAAATTGCGTTAAATATTAACTTAAATAAATTGGCGTTAAGATGCCTAATGTGACACCCCCAC
Organism: Myopa tessellatipennis; assembly: GCA_943737955.2. NCBI lineage: Eukaryota > Metazoa > Arthropoda > Insecta > Diptera > Conopidae > Myopa > Myopa tessellatipennis. The sequence continues at coordinate 18,892,831 of OX031315.1, forward strand.
AATGGAAATTGTCAAATTTTGCATGACAGAATGTAAACGAACACACCGAAGAAGAACAAGAATGATTCTGTTGCTGTCAAAATTAGAATTAGCCCGGAGACAAGATACAAAATGGAGAGCAAATCAGAGCAACAAACTGGAAAGCAAACTTTTTTTTCGATCTCCATAAGAGCCCATGTAAATTTGACAGCTAAAAATGTATCTTGTATCCTGTTGCTCCGATTGTGTTCAACGCTTTACTGTTGATGTTACTGTTGATGTTGCCGTTGACGTTACTGTTGATGTTGCCGTTGACGTACACCCCGCTGTATTAATGTCTTCTTTCTCGATTTGCTGTGGGAAATGCTGCTGCTGGGTAACTGTATTATAGTTGCTGCGGTTGAACAGTCGCTGTTAATTTCCTGTGTCAATTGTTCATCACAGGTTGTTGTTCGTCGCATGGGGTCGAAGGTGCGATTCTCGCCCGAATTTTTTTCTTGTAGAGTACACAAGCGAGTTGCGTCGCATTTCTTACATCGGTGCTAATTTATGTATTTCCCACTTCATACTTCTATGGCTGCTGCTTTTGTAAGATGAATGGGCCGCAGTAGATTGGGCTGGTAGACCTATGACTGCTTTACGTTCGTCACAGTCGCCGCCACTCTATGATGCATCAACTGATGTCGTCTTAAATTGTTGGCTTCAAGCGTTCATGATTGATTATCATTTCCCTGCTAAGCGACAACTGATTTGTATCCGCCGATGAATTGCTAACTTTCTTCGCGGTACTTTGTATGTACCACCTACTATCATGCAGTAGTTTTCCGTTTCAACTATTGATGCTGTTAGCCCTCTTTCATGCTTTCCATCCTATTTTTGTTTGTGCTGGATGCCGTTTTGGTTGCTATCGCTAAGATGATCAGCTGTTGCAGCTAATATATGTGCTGCTACCCTTCCCCCTTCGAGTTGGCTGCGTGCTATTCGTCGCCATGGTGTCAAGTGTTGTTTTGTTGCACTTTTGCTGTCGTGGTGGGTGTACATCGGCACTCAGGTCAGATTCTCTGCATGTTGGATTCTTCTTTAATATACGTTATTACTATGAATTTTGATACTCTTTGTTCTTACAATATTTTTATGGTATTATTATAATTATAAAATAATTATACATTAATTTGGTTTTTGATTAGGAATTGACATTATTATTGTGTAGTTATTCTATGCAATTGTAGTTTCCATTGCGTTTATTTGAATTAAATTTTAAACATTTCATCTCTATCCTAATTCCATATAAAATTTCATTACACAATTCCTAATATTTATGTAATCAGTTGAATAATTGTAATTCATATAATATTTCTTTCGAATATTCGAGGTGAATATTATTTCTTATGCTATTACATATAAAGTCCAAGACCAAGTTTGACTTCCAAAGTCCAAATTCCTACAAGTATTGTAATATGTAACGTTTTATGTGAGATGTTATGTACATTTCTTTTTCTATTTTTATAATAATTATATGTCTTTCCCTTTTAATTTTCTTATTTCCTTTTTATTTTCATTAATTTCGTTTTTAACTGTACATATTTTGTTTCTAAATTACCATTAAATTAACTTCTAACATATTTTTAACATATTTTCTTTTCTTTTTAACATATGTTGTTTCTAAATTACAATTAAATTACCTTTTAAATTACTTTTATATATGTGTAAATATTGTATATGTTTATAACAATGTTTTATTATTTTTGTCTTTTATTCTTTTCCTTTTATTTTGGTTGTTTTAAAGTTAATCACCTTTGGTGTCTTTCGTTTTCTTTCTCTTTTTTTTTTCTCATAAGCTGTTTTAAAACTGACACTGCATTCTGCTCGTGTTCAGTTGTTCAACTTGTTTCTGCATTTTTGCAGATGCTTGCATTAATCGCTACATTTTGTTATTACTCTTATTTTGACATATGTTTGTCAATGCCCTACATTTAGCAGTAATATACTTAATTAGTAATCGAACAAAATTTATCAATAATGGAAACAAAATATTTTTATTTTTATATTTTTCTCTATTCTAAATTAGTATTTATACTAATTCTAATTTATGTCTTTATCTCAATTTCTACATATTGTTCTCTATGACATATAGACATGGGTGCGAATTTGTATGTAATATGCATGAACGTACTCTTCAGGCATATTTTACATGTGCAATTATTCTTATAATAATTGCAAATGTAAGGTTATATTGGCTGGGTATTTAACGGAACAGCTACTGTTCATATACCGTATATTATCAATTAAAATGAATACAAACTAAAAAGTTCAATCCAAAAATAAAAAAAAATTGTTAAATTCTCTTGAGTTTTCTTTTCTTATATTTTCACGCTTAAATAAACAAGTTCTTGCTGATTGAAACGCTATTCTGATTTCTTTTTTATTTCTTTGTTGAATTTTTCATTATGACATTTGATGACTTTCATTCGTTATTCAAACGTAAGACGTTACATTAAAATTATTAGTAATAGACTTAAAAACGTTAGTTTCATACTATCCTATAATATATGCTATCAATCCTATTCTATACTAATTTACTGTATCCTACTCCTAATAAGGTGACCATTCTGATTAACTTAATGTTCTCCTAACTCTATTTTATTAGTTTAAGTTATTCTGATGGGTTCCTATGTATTTATCTAGTTAGTCCTATTTTCCTATTTAGTTGCTATTATATAACTTAAGTAAGTTATTGTGGAAAGGTTTTTCCTTTCCCTTAATTTTTGAAACTGTCGTAATTGGAGTTTTAATCTTTGCTACCTTATATGGTCCTATCCATATTGGTGAAAACTTATGTTTCCTAGTCTGATTCTTAATTAATACCTTATCTCCTACTTTAAATTCTACTAAATTTAACTTATTATCATAATGATTTTTCGCTATCGTTTTAGCCATTTCTTGATTTTTCCGAACTATTTCATGGGCTCGTTGTATGTGAAATTTTAATACTATATTCGGGTCTTCGGCGTTGTAGACCGGACTACACTTTCTTGTTAAGTTAGTCGGCATATCTGTATCTAATCCGAATAAAGTGCGGAAAGGAGTTTGTTTGGTCGTAATGTGGCGTGTGTGGTTGTGAACGTGCATGGCTGCAGTTAACCATTGATCCCAATTCGACCCGTCTTCTTTAGCAAAACTCCACAAGTATTCCGCTAAAGGTCTGTGCCTTCTCTCTAATGAGCCATTAGCTTGCGGATGGTATGGGATTATATGTAGTTTTTTAATACCCAAAAATTTACAAGTGTCTGAGAATAGTTTTGAAATGAAATTTGTTCCATTGTCAGTGACTAAAATTTTCGGAATTCCATATCGCGTGATTATTTCGTCATAAAAGGCTCTGGCGACAGTGCTTGCTTCCGCGTCTTGGATAGCTGTACACGCCATAAATTTTGAAAAATCATCTTGGAACGTTAAAATGTACTTATTACCAGACACAGTTTCTGGTAGAATACCTACTATGTCCAAATAAACTTTGTCGAATGGCCGCATTGGTGTATCCGTTAACGCCATGGGCATTTTTGTTAACTTCGAACTTTTGTTCGCCTGGCACTTTGGACAGTTCTTAATGAATTCTTTTACTTGTCTTTGCATTCCATGCCATCTAAATTGTTTCCGTATCCTTAAATATGTTTTCACTGCACCCTGTTGTCCTCCCAGTGGTGAATTGTGAAAATCTTTAATCACTGTTTCTATTTGTTTCGGGTCGGATAGCAATGTCGCTGTGCTATTTGTTCCGTTTCCCGGTTCCCCATCATCTTTATCAATTTCGACGATTGGTCCTTGTTGTTGATCTTGCTGTGCTGTTTCTGCTTTCGACCGTGTTTGTACGGCTGCTATTGTTTTGTGTTTTTCCTGAGGAATTCTACTTAGTGCGTCTGCATTTAAGTTTTTCTTTCCTGGCTTATATAGAATTTCGAAGTGGTATTCCGATAATTTATGCCTAAATCTTACCAGTCGTGAAGTCTGGTCCTTTAAATTGGCTATTACCTTTAATGGCTATTCCCTTTAGTGGTCAGTAAAGATTTTGAAATGTCTGCCTAGGAGATATGCTCTAAAGTTCTTTGTTGCCCAAACTATCGCTAAGAATTCCTTTTCTATTGTTGAATATCTCTTTTCTGTGTCGCTCAGCGCTCGGCTAGCGAAAGCTATTGGTCTATCTCCGCCTACTTCTCCTTGAGAAAGAACCGCGCCTAACGCTTCATTACTTGCGTCCGTAGTTAAAAGAAATTCTTTTGTAAAATCGGGATATGCCAAAACTGGTGGTGACGTGACTGCTTCTTTTAGTTGTTCGAATGCTTGCTGGCAGTTTTCTGTCCAGATAAATTTTGCATCCTTACGAAATAATTTGTTAATCGGTAGCGCTATCATAGCTGTGTTTTCAATAAATTTCCTATAATAATTTATTAGTTCAAGAAATGCTTTTACTTCTTTTCTGTTTCTCGGTACTCCGATGTTCTTTACACATTCTACCTTGTAGGGGTCTGGTAAAGCACCATTTTCCGAGCATTTGTGTCCTAAATAAACTATTTCCTTTCTCAAAAATTTGCATTTCTCTGTATTTAGTTTTAAATTATGTTCACGTAACTTCTGTAGTACTGAACATAACCTCTCTTCGTGTTGTTTGAGATTTCTACCATAGATAACAATGTCATCTAAATAAACAAAACAGTCTATCCCTTCTAGACCTGTTAGGATATGATTCATTATACTTTGGAATGTCGCTGGGGCACCTGTCAGCCCAAATGGCATTCGATTGAATTCGAAATGCCCAAGTCCCGTACTAAATGCCGTTTTCTCCTTGTCCCTTTCATCGACTAAAACTTGGTGATATCCACTTGCCAAATCTAGCGTTGTAAAATATCTGCTATGGCCTAATTGCTCTAAAATTTCGTCAATGCGCGGAATCGGAAAAACTTGTTTGATCGTCGCTTCATTTAGTTTTCTGTAATCTATTATAATAGATACGAGATACGAATTAACCGGTTAATTACCTGGTAGCATTACCCGACGTCTCGGGTAAAGTTTCTATTAATTTCTTAAGACCAGCGGGAAAAATTTACCCGAAACTTTTCTGTACGTGTGATCTTGCATCCCTTTCTTTCACATGCAAGAACTCATATGTGTAAATATATAGTGCGCTCTTTCGCACTATCAGCTGTTTGGTATCGCTACCAGTAAATTAACCGGTTAATTACCTGGTAGCTATACCATATCATTCGGGTATCGCTACCAGTGAATTACCCGGTTAATTACCTGGTAGCTATACCATATCATTCGGGTATCGCTACCAGTGAATTACCCGGTTAATTACCTGGTAGTGATACTATTTTAATACCACCATTTCCACCAAAAATAAATTTTATTATATTTTTATTATTTAAGCATATTATTATTTATTAAGAATCACAAGTGAAAAAACTTATGCTAAGCATATCTTAGACTTATACAAAATAGTTAAACTATTATAATAAGTTTGTACTTCAGTTTCAAAATAAAGGTTTTAAAATAACATAATAAGGCACAGCTTAGGACATTTCAATCAGTTCAATTATATCTTAGACTTATACAAAATAGTTAAACTAATAAGTTTGTACTTCAAGGTTTTAAAGGTTTCAAAATAAAGGTTTTAAAATAACATAATAAGGCACAGCTTTGTTTTGTTTTATACTTTGTGCTTTTGTCTGTTGTGTGCCTTCTCAATGATTTTTTTCATTTCACTTTCGAAATTAACTCGGCCACACGAACTGAATACATCTATAGTTAAAAGAAGTGATACAGTTAAACAAAGATAAGATCTCAGTTATTATATAATTACCATAAAAAATATCATCAAAAACTCCGCATTTTTTCAGCGCCCGCTTCTCCCACACTCCGTTCCATTTGAAGTACGACAGGACTCTGAAAGTTCCTTTTTTCGGAGGATAAATGATTTAGAAATGTTTTTCTTTTCATTTTTATTTAATTTTTGATAAACAACTAAATTTACTTTAAATAAATATGCAAATGTACTTATAATTATAATAATAATTATAAAAACACTTTTAATAATAATTTCGGACAACCACCGACTTCCAATCTCGAGCTTTTTTAGTTTTGTGACGTTTATTTTTGCAATATCACGATGGAAAAACAAGACGGAAATATACAATACACAAGGTACTCTCGACATCTCTTTCGCACTTAGAAACCCTTATGAGAGCGTGTTACAAATCTTATGAGAACGTGTTAGTGACAGAGGAAAATATTGTGCTTGTGTGTGCGACTCGGGTAGTCTGGTTTTGCTGGGAAGTAACGGCGAGTTCCATGGTGATGTGCTATGTGTGATTATGCTATCATCTAAAAGTTTGTTCACCTGTTTATTTATTTCCTCCCTATGTATTTGAGGTAATCTGTATTGTTTTCTGTTTATGGGCGGCTGATCTGCGCCTGTTGGAATTTTGTGTTTTAATACGCTTGTAAACGAAAGTTCGTCTCCTTCTAGTAGGAAGACGCCATGAAATGATTTTACCACTTCTTCTATGGAATGCTTTTTCTCTATATTTAAATTTTCATCTAACTCAATTTCATTGAGCAATTCATTTATTCTCCTTTTGGCATCTATTCTGCCTATACTATTAATTGACGTAGTACTTTGTATTGTGTACTCGTCAGAATTTGTGAATTTTGGTTTAAATTCGCTGCTTATCTCGTAATCATGCTCTGTTGTATTTAATACCGGAGCATAAACCGTATTATTTTTCACATTTACTAATGTGTCTGCTATATAGATTCCTGGGTCTATTTCTTCTTTATGAATGACAACATTATTTAATTTTGTACGTAGTTTCAATGGTACTATCGTAATTGTTCTTGCATTTACTGGTATGTAATATTGTTTATTTTTCTCTTCTATATGCTCGATCGTTTTTATGGGTAATTCCAAAATAACCTCTTTCCTTTCATTGAAGAGTGTTAAAATTTTCTCCATTGTATTTATATTGGATTTGTTCCACAAATTATCCCTTCCTAGTATGCCGTCTGCCGGTACTCCTTGTTTAAGTGACACAACGTGAAGCGTTCAACGTAAGGACTGTACCTCATTATGACATACAGTAGTTGATCCTTCTGTGGTCACACTATCTCCAAATGCTCCGCCTAAGTCTTGCGTATTCGACTTGTCTATTATTGTGTTATCTCTAATCGCACTTTTCTTTATCAGGCTTGTATCTGCTCCTGTATCTACCAGTAAAATGAGTTTTCCATTTATAGCCTCTGCACAAGGTAATTCGATGAACACATCATTTAACTGGGTTTGATTGCAGGTGGTTCTGTTTCAGTATTTCTATTGTATTTTTTCTCTTTCCATTCGATTGGCATCTCTAAATCAACTGTTTCTCCAAACGAATGATTTCTCTGTCTTCAACTTAATATTAAGTTATAAGTCGTTTGAAGTTGGTAACGTTTCAACAATCGCTTCCGAAGTCGGACTTACGGTTACCACTTTATTTTTCAAAGTTGGTAACGTATCCATAATCGGTTCGGATGTATGAATTACTGCTACTCCTCCATTTGGCCTTAAGTTACTTATATTTTTGGGTCCCCAGATTACTGGCCTGTTCTGGGCCCGTGATAGAGTCCCGGACGATTACTTTGAAACGATTCCCAATTCCTTTTTGCCTCGCAATTTTTTATCATATGTCCTGGTCTGTTACACCAACGACATATAGTTTGGTTCACTCTGTTCGGCGGTTTTATAGGAGTCTGATTCCTATGCAAACCGTTAAGTGCATTAGGATTAGGGTTTATTGACCTTCCTTGATTCCCGTTCTGTTGAAATTGGTTTTGATTCCAATTTTGTTGGGGTTGTTTAGGCTGCCAGTTTGGTTGTGATTGATTTGGTAGCCAATTTTGCTGGGGTGGATTCCATTGCTGGTTTCCTTGAGTTTGATAATTGGGCCCTTGTTCTTTGCCCCATTTTTCTGGCCTCCTTTTTGGTCACATCTCCAGTTTGTCTCGGAGCATCTCGGAACATTTCTGGCAATATGGCGTATTTTTGCGCGTTAAACAATCATCTCTGGTATGCCCTCGCTTATTGCAAAAAGAGCAAATTATTCGCTCTACCGCTCCTTGTGTAGTATTTTGTGTCGTAGTTGGTTGTCTGCCCATTTTTACTCCTGAAGTTCTGCCCTGACTTCCCTGTTGAATTTCATCTGTTTGGTTATATGTCATGGTGGCAAGACGTGGTGAATTCATGTTAATGCTCAAAGGGTGTTTGAGCGGTACCAGCCTATTCGTAATCTCAGCTATCTCTCCTATACCCATTTTGGTTTGATCTGCCCCTGGTTGCTTAAATGAAATAGAGTTACACCCCTTCGGACTGACTATACCAGGGGTAGGTTCCTTATGGTATAGCGTCTGATCGTTAGCTAATTCTATTTCTTGTTGTAGCCGTGTTTTCCTCTTTCAATTCTTGGATTCTTTTGTGCGCTTCTTCTAAAGAACTACAGTCTTCTCTTGATTTCTGTGAAAATCCCTGTTCTAGTAATCTATTTAACGTTTCCTCGGTTATTCCCTTTTTCTCTAATAATTCTCTTAGTTTTATGTTGTCGCCCTCTACGTTCCTTAGTATATCCTCCTAAAATACTTTATCTACTAAGTAATTATCGTACCTATTCTTCAGTGCGTTAAATTCTGCTTCCCATGTCTTGGAATCTTCTGTCTTATTCTTTATTATCTGGTCTAGGAATGTAAGCAATTCCTCTACTACTGCGTCTGCTCTTTCTACACTTGTAAGGTCTCCTAGCTCCCCTACTCTAGACTTTATCAACTCTAAGTTCTCTTTGTTGCCTACAGTCCCTTTTAAAATTGCCCAATATTTAGATATAAACTCCCCCAACTGGCGTTTAAGTTCTTTATGGGTTCTATCTAATTCTATGTAAGTTCGTTCCTGTAATGACTCGGCCATTAATTAAACGAACGACATATAATTTTGTGGTTTTTATTTTATTAATATGTACATATGTCTTGTATCTGTAAATTTTTCCCAATTTTCCGTACTTAAATTTTTATTAAAGCGATTACTTAGCGCCACCAATTATCGTTTAATCGTTTCATTAAACGTTTAATTCTTTATAGTACTCGTAGTACTTTGGAATGAGACACAATTAAAATTCTTAATATGAAGTCTCAACTTCCTTAACCTGCTTAGATTTCATGTTCGCTTCGTTTACCGAGCGTGCTGTAAACATTCGCTGTACATCTGTTTATTAGTCTGTACGCTGAAGCGCGCTGCTGCTTCGTTTCAAGCAGAGACGAAGCGTTAAAGTTTATTCGCTTCGCTGAGGTAATTTAAGACCGCACAAAAAGGAATGAACGACCTGCCTCTATTTTTTAGCGGCCAACAAATTGCAACTGTTGCAATCTCGGATTCGGACGATTAACCCAGTGAACTCGTTGCTTAATTATGCTCGCCTGGTGCCTGACGTACTTTTGTTTTTGTGTCTTTTATTCTTTTATTGTTTTTGCTACCAGCTGCCGCTTGCAATTTGACGATTCTGGCCTTGCTTGAAGTTCAAGTTCCCGACCTACTTTTGTTTTTGTTGTTCAGTATTGTGCAATTAAGCAAAATTTTCCTTAATTGCTTCTTGCAGTTACGCTGTCTGCTTTCCTGGTTGCCTGTTGGCGTTCATTGCTTGTGTTATTTTCAAAGCTATGCTTATGTTTTTCAATTTTCTCCCACAATTAGTGTGTAATTGAAAAGAGCAACCCCAAAAATGACACTAAAGTCGCTTTTATTTTCTAGACGCTAGGAAGTTTCTAAGCGCTGTTCTTTAAAGATTAAACTTTTAGTTTTGGTTTTTGAATTAACCAAAGTTTTTTTTTTTTTTTTTGATTGCTGGTTTAATTTTGCACTAATTGTAATATTACATTCCGACTAATTTGTGGTTATGAATTTTCATACATTTGCGACTGTATGACGTATTACGAAGAAAAATGTGCGACTCGAAATCAAATTACATTTACCGTTATATAAAATTTATTTAAGTTAATAAAGTCACTCTGATTTTCGCCAATTTGCTAATCACAGTAACTAATTCTGTAAATTTGTAATTTTTGAATTTGGATTCCAAACATTCTCCTTGAATTAAATATTATACGTTTCCTGCACATCTGCTTTTCACTTATTGGACTTTTGTTGACTTTCTAACATGCTAAATCACTTGTTTTAATTTCAATTAAATTGTTAGTTCATGTACAACATTGTTATTACATTTATTCGAAATATATTTTTTTTCTAAATATTTTTTTTTTTTTTTTATTTTTCCTTTTTGTTTTAAGGTCGGCAAATTACAAATTCTCTATTTGCTGTAATTTGCATTTGTTTGTTTAAAAATTAAATTAAAACTTGTTTCCTTATTAAATCTAAAATTTTCTGATTCCGCATTAGATTTCAATTCAATTTGCCTTAGGGATTTTTTTTTCCATAGTTCCCTATTTCACACTTTTAAGTTCAGACTAATACCACGTTTACACCGACGCTAAATGGCTCATTACGCCCAAAAGCCAGAAATGAGAAGCCAAATGATCCCATTTCCCATACAAATTGCCAAATCACTCATTATCGAAATCATCTCATTATGGCGAAATGAGATCCAAACGAGTTGTAAAATAATATATCGAATCAGCCTGTCGTAGGGAAAAATAAAATCCCAAAACAAAACAAGGGAAATGGAAGGGAAATAATGTCAATTAGCTGTCAAAAAACAATTGTAAAAAAAATCAAGCAGACAAAAAAAATAAATTTGGTCTGATCAATGTCAAACGAAATGCAAACAAGGCGGTGTCTGAAACACAAATTTGAAACAAATGAGTGATTACAAATGCGCATTTGGGGTCGGTGTAAACATAGCATAAAACCAAAAAAACTATCACTTTTATTTCTTGATAATCTTAATTTTCTTTTTTAAAAAAAAAACAAAAAAAAATCCTATTTTCTCTCATACTTTATCCTATAATTATAAAAATATAAGAATGACTTCCCGAGTGAAATGGGTCGACCTCAGCAAAGATTTGGTCCAGCTAATGCTATTGGACAGATAAGTTTGCCGTGCAATTAAGCTTTTTTGATGCTTTGATGTAACCGATGATTTTGGGACCTGAAAGTTATTTTATGTTTTATATAATATATATAAAATAATATATTTGATATAATAATAGAATTAAATTCTTTTAATTCTATTACTATCCTTTTCACCTTTTCCTATTATTTGATTCAACTTTTATTTTTCAATTTTTTACTTTCACTGTTTTAATTTTTCCTGAACTTATTATTTCACTTTTTTGCCAATTTTCCTTTTTTTTCTCTTAAACTTGTTTTTCGCATATACGATCACTTGCTTTTAACTTTTAATTTTAACTAGCTTATAACTTATAAATTTTCCTTTTCAGTTCCTGCTTTTTCCTAAGCTACTAATCTTTGTTATATCACTTATCTTTTAACTAGTCTAAGCTGCTATTCTTATTTTTAATTTCCGTATTTTATTGTTACTTACTTTTTCCTTTATTCGAGCGATCCTCGGCTCGAAAATCCGGCTGCGCCAATATGTTGTAACTAATTTTCGTGTGTGGTTTTTCTTCCTGCTATCGTTGTCCTCTGTATTCTTTCATATTACAGCGTTTGCCCGTTCGTTTAAATAAAAATTAGTATATATTTGTTTGTTTCTTGGGTTTTAAATTACCTCTAAAGGTTTTTAAGGTTTTTTGCACAATTTTTACAGAGAAAAAATGTTAAAATGAAGAAAATTAAGATAGCATTTATTTCCCCAATTTGTTGTCATCTTTAAATGAAACGATAAAAGATGTTAATGTCTATTATTTTTTCTTTAGTCATTATACAATTTTGTGTGTGTTGCTTTCAAATTTTGCTATGAATTTCGCTGTGAGTTTGGTCATAATTTGACATTAAAATACACTTTATTATTTTTAACATTTCTTGTTCTCATTGAATTTATTGTTTTTTGTGGTAAACTTCCGATACTCTCTAATATATAAGTTACAAATGGAAATGAAAGTAGAAACAATTACAAAAAGACAAGGCAATGTTGTCAGTCTACAAATGTAATGCGTTCGTAGATACATAAATTAAGTGTGCTTTGTTGAATAAATAATTGATATTTATTACATATTTATAATTCAAACTAATATATATTATTCTTCTTATAATCCAATTATTGATTGTGTAGTAAACAAAAAATTTAAAATTGGTAAATTGGAATTTACCTGGAGTCGTCATCGCTTTCTTTATTAAAATGAAATGTTTCATTTGTTTTGAGTCAATGCATGTTTGTTTGTATAGATATATGTTTTTATGTAAGGATGTAGTATTGCTTTAATAATTATTTATAATATCGATTCTTACAATATAGTAATCACAGTTAGCGGAGCTAAAATCATCTAAATTAGTATCTGCTTTTAATTGTTAGTTTTCCTTAATTAGAACATACATGATCTTCTTTTGATGACTTATCTAATTATGCTATGAATAATGATATTTTATTTATAGTTCGCCATCTCCGCCAAATAATTTATTATCCATTTTCGTTTCGTGTCATGGGGTACTACCTTCAAATAAAGCTCGAAACTCTCCACTTTTAGGCCTCGGGAGACCTTTGCGGATAGTTTGAACATGTTCGGAGATGCTTGATTGAGATCCAAGTAGTAAATTCTCTTTCAGATCGTCTATCACATCACTGAAAATAGATATGTATTTATATGCACATGTATTAGTTAGTGATTTTTAGTATATTTTTTAGTATTTAAGTAAAACTTGTCGAATTCATGAAAATAATTAATATACATATGTATGTAGATATTTTAGAATGCGAGCAGGGGTTTTTACTTTTGATTCTTTTGCAAATCAAATTCATATTTTTGAGCATCAAGCAAAAAGATTTAAAGGAAAACTATATTAAAACACTTTTAAAATAAATAACTTTTATAGATCAAATGCACTAAAAAGTATAAAATAATGTCTTGTTTCATATTAATAGAAAAGTTTCTTTAGGCCATTCACTGCCGAGCCTATATTATATGAAGGTATTCCCATTCGTTTATCAAAGTTCTGTTATTTCTTGGTAAAAGCACATACATACATACATATATTATCATACATAATCATCTGCATGCTTAAAATCAAAGACGAGGGACAAGAGGACTCGATATCCTTTTTCGTATTTGCGTACGTTTAAGAAGAAAAACAAATCAGAAATCGCGCAGATGGATGAAAAAATAAAAATGCAGTAAAACAAGACAAAACTTTCTGAATATTGGCAATGCGAGATTTTCACTGTTGCCGATAAAGGAATAATGTATTATAGTTGAGCGCAGTTTGGTTTCAAAGCGTCCAGCTGAGTTTTGTTGTAAAAGTTGATAATTGATGTATAATTTTTGTAATAAATTTCATTTGTACTATTTTACCCGTCCTTGGCAACGAATGGGTTCCGCATTCATTCTTACATTTCTTATTTTGCAATGAAGCTTTTGTAATTTATTATTCTATTTTCTACTTTTTAGTCATCAAAAAAAATGTTCCATTAAAATTCTTCTATAAAATAATTTTAGTTGAATTAGATTAATATTAATTAAATTTTAATTGATTTTTAAAAAAATCAAATCTGCTGGGGATCGAAACCAGGCCCTTTACATGCAAAGCGAATGGTCTATCACTGAGCAATATTATATCCTCCATATAAAAATATGTGTTTAAATACTGTATATTTTCGTCCGTGTGTACGTCCGTCCGTCTGTCATATTTTAAAAATGAACCTCCACAGTCGATGTCGGTCCATTGAAAACATGATTAAACGTAAACGAATAGACATACATACATATCTGAAATGCAATGTGGCACACGCATGCTATGTAAATACAGTGCACTTGCGATACGGTGAACTAATTAAAACAGAGGACGTTCACGGTTAAGAAATTGTTCACGCTTGAGAAAGTAAAAAATTATTATGGAACCTTATCTTACCTCAGAAAGAACCCCTTTCAATACAATTACCAAAACATATCCAGAAATTTCATTACTTCAATTTGATTGAATTCACAATAATTTTATGTTTTAGTGAAATAAAAAATTTGTTGAGCACAAATTTTATTCGTTAATCTTTTAATGGCATTAAAAAACACTTCTGTGAAAGAATCGGTGAAATTTTGTTAACGCTTCTTTCCATGCACACTTGTAAAATGCGCGTTGTATAATACATAAATCTGCTGAATAAATCTTAAAATTACTCAAATGAAATGCTAGACTGACAATCGTGTTTAAGTGTGCTTACCGCAGGCATTTATTTCTCTGACTGGTGGCTCCTCAATGTCCTAAAGTCGATTTGGATCTTACCATATCCACTTCCGCTATTTAGAGACATTAATTTTTTTTTATGGCAAAAATTAGTTGATGTACAACACACATTGTTGTTAAACGAATAAAAGTTTGTCAGAAATGTTGTTCACGCTTTAGCGTCTTCATTCCTGTTCGCCTTTTAAATATATAGCCAATGGAAAAAAAATGTGTTCACCTCAAAGGATGTTCAGCTTATATGTTTCCTGTATCGCAAGTGTACTGTAGTTTGGTATTGCAAACATCCACGACCAATTGTTATACAAGGACTGTATGTGGGCGTAGTCTGCTTACTATTGTATTATTATTATTATTTATTCTTAATTTTACAATGTATACTAATACCACGTTTACACCGACGCTAAATGGCTCATTACGCCCAAAAGCCAGAAATGAGAAGCCAAATGATCCCATTTCCCATACAAATTGGCAAATCACTCATTATCGAAATCATCTCATTTTGGCGAAATGAGATCCAAACGAGTTGTAAAATAATATTTCGAATCAGCCTGTCGTAGGGAAAAATAAAATCCCAAAACAAAACAAGGAAAATGGAAGGGAAATAATGTCAATTAGCTGTCAAAAAACAATTGTAAAAAAAATCAAGCAAACAAAAAACATAAATTTGGTCTGATCAATGTCAAACGAAATGCAAACAAGGCGGTGTAAACACTTTTTAAATGAGTGATTACAAATGCGCATTTGGGGTCGGTGTAAACATAGCATAAGACCAGCGACTTTTTTAATACTAACATTATATGTATATAATACACATAACAACAAAGAACGATACCCTATGTAGACTAAGATATATCTTAAAACTAACAAGTAGGAACTAAAGTTTAATAAGATAAATAAGTACGAGTAGATAGAGGGCAATGAAAAACAGTGAAAGATAAAAGAAATATGTTTGAACATCATGCAATAAGCAGTAGAAAAGTACTGGACTATAGCTTGTTTGAAGCGGCCTCCCAACGATATTTGTCTTAAATGCTATGGTAGAGAATTCCAAAGCCTAATGGTGCTAATGAAAAAGAATCTGTGGTTGTTGAGAAAAATGCACCTGGAAACAATAAAATTAACGGACTTGGTTGAGTAAAAATGCTGCAGTTTTTCATATAGGTATCGAGGGCTTTTAGCATGCACAGGCTTAAAAAACCATAATATCTGAACTTTTAGATACTCAATTAAATCACACCCAAGAATACCCTTACTTATCAAAGAGATGTGATCAAACCGCCGGACCGCATAAGCGTACTTTGCAGCATTGTTAAATGCCACCAGGATTTTATGTTGCGATTGAGAATTAAGACGGCTATAACAGTGCAAGAAAATGTAAAGTGGGGAACAATCAATTGCTTAACAAGTCTAGTCTTAGTCTTAGTCTAGTTTCAAAAGGAATGTAAATCGCAGAAGAACGCAAGCACCTTAAAATTCCGTAGATCTTTCGGACAGAGCAATTAATATGATCAGTACATGTAAACTTATAATTTAGTGTAAATCCAAGGTTTTTTACGCTGCTTACAAACTTCAACTGATTGGAGCCATTAAATAAAGGGGGAAATTCATCAAACCCACAAACTTTCCTTATAATTGGCAGAATCTTAGACTTCGAAGGATTTATGCGCAGCAATTTAGAAGTAGCCAAACTGTTAAGTGCTGCTAGATAAAGATTCAATTTACTACTCAGATCCTCAATAAGATTTAGAGGTCTAGACAAATAAATTTGTATGTCATCGGCATAAGCATGTATTGAGAACAGCAGGGGACCCAAAATTAAACTCTGTGGAACTCTAAACGCAGGAATGATAAACCCAGATAGCATTTTCGTTAAATAAATCGATTTGACCTACAAACACAAGATTTAATATCGGCACGTTGTGTACAAAAATAACCATTCAGCTAAGAATCGGCATGATCCGTTCACTTTCCTATAATACGGATGTTCGTGTATAGATTTTTATTTGCGGTTCAGTTACAGCTATGCAGATAAACTGAGTATCAACTTTACATATGTAGGTATGCCCCATTCTAAAGATCATGAGGGTATAGGTGTCGGACATTACCAATTAAGAACCTTATACCTATATAAAATGCTACAGGTTAACTGTTGTCTTTGTTTTAACTATATTCGTCTATATTTGTATTTACTTAGTATGAATTACTTTACAGATTTTTTCAATTTTATAATAAAATACATCGACATGTTTGGAAGTTTAGAATAGAGAAATTCCCCATTCGAAGCCCCCAATATAAATGACATGAAAATATGGAAATTAAGAATTAAAAATTCGTGGGAAATTATAAGTTCTTGGAATATTTTCCATAGAGTTTAGAAAAATGTTGGAAATCTTACTCTTCCTTGCAATTGTCGGCTTCTGCAGCTAGAGCGTTGACAACAGCGGTAATTGTATTTGATTCAGGATTATTTATTTGTTCATCTTTATGCTGCATTATGTTGGGATTTTTCCCGATTTTATTTAATCTCTCGGCAGCAACTGTTTCCATAGTTTTTCTCATTAACGGATACTGATCAAGGACGCAATTGAAGTGATCGACACTTAATGAAAATAAATTACAATATGTTTCAGCACGTACACTAGCCACTCTTCTTGCGTTTGTCAGTAAGCAGATTTCTCCAAAATAAGACCCATCTGAGAGTGAAGTTGCAACCTGAAATATTATTTATATATGTAGTGTATAATTATGGAATAGCATAAATGTTAGTATATTTCTGATCACACTAATCTTACTCATGTTAACTATTATGATCATAGTAACCTCAATCATTAAGATCATTGTCAATCAATGATTAATAAATTACATAATTATTGAAACAGAATTTACATACTGTAACTCATTTATTTTGCTCTTTTGCAGCGTTACACTTGTCTACAACTACTTATTTCTTTGGTTTATGTTATGTAAATAATGAAACGGAATTATTATATAATTGATAACTAAATAAATATGACAACGTCGCTTGGACCGGAGACGAGGATATACAGTGACACATATTCGTATAAACGCACTCCTAATTTTGATTTTGTTGCATTCTCTCTCTTTTATCAATGCATTACTCAAAACAAATTCCAACTCATATTGTTTACTAAACTAATAGAAATTGGTATTGAGCGCAAAAAACTATGCACTCGTTGTTGTTATATATAAATCATTGAAGTTTAAATATTTTACTAAAAAGGAGTACATATTCGTTTAAACGCATCAACTTAATTTTCAATAGGAACATATTTATTTAACATTAAATAATTAATTGGTCCACCATTTTTATTTATGGCTTCAAAAATACGATTTGGCATCGACTTCACTAAATTTTGGAGCAACTGACGATCCAAATCTTTCCAAGCTTCCTTAATGGCCAACTTGAGCTCTAGCACAGTTTTGTAAAGGTGTCCTCGGGCTTTTCGTCCATTGATTTTTTGTGACATGCACCCCCAAAGGCTCTCAGCCGGATTCAAATCGGGACTGCATGCAGGCCATTTCATAAGTGGGATGTTGTGCTCTTCAAACCATTTCAATGACTCTTGAGAAAAGTGAATGGCCGCGTTATCCTGTTGAAAAATGCTGTCTTCATCCATTTTATCATCCATAAATGAAATGAGAGCATCATCCAACAATTCCGTGTATATTTTTGAATTCATTTTGGGCGGCACAAAGCAAATATTTGCTTTACCTCTCGATGAAAATGCCGCCCACACCATAACGCTGCCACCACCAAAGGTTCTTTTTGACATACGTACGTTTTTGTTACGCAAATCATGCCAATAACAACTGTAAGAGTCTGGGCCATCTAAGTTGAATTTCTTTTCGTCGGAAAACACAACATTGCCCCACTCAGTTGACCACTGCATGTGTTTTTGGGTGAAGTCTAGGCGCGCATTTTGTGATGCGGCTTCAACACAGGCTTGCTCTCCGGTTTTTTCCATTCAACAATATTTGACTTACGTAAAATGTGTGCAATGTGCCTCGTTGTCACTGGAAGATCTAATTTTTCTTTTATTTGAGTTGAGTTCAAAAAATTTGTGGTGGCTTCCTTTTTAATCTGATTTAGATGACGAATACTCAGTTTTCGATTGCCTTTCATGGGCTTTTTTACACCATAATTTTCATCGTTTTTTAAAAAAGAGCGCACAACTGCTTTTGATCTTCCAATTCTCTGCCCAATTTCCCGATTTGAATAACCCTCTTTATGGTACATGTTGATTTGGACTTTTTCTGTGTCATTGGGGTATTTTCCCTTTGGCATTTTGATAAAATCTTAAAAACATATCGTTAAAAAAATAATTTTACATTTAAATTAAAGAAAACTTACCAATTGTCAATTAAATGCAAGCAAATACTTATTTCTTTAAACCACTAATATGTTTTTGACCTCCTTGTTCAGGTGCGTTTAAACGAATATGTACTTGTTTTTAGCAAAATATTTAAACTTCAATGATTTATATACATATAACAACAACAAGGAATATAGTTTTTTGCACTCAATACCAATTTCTATTAGTTTAGTAAACAATATGAGTTGGAATTTGTTTTGAGTAATGCATTGATAAAAGAGAGAGAAGGTAGCAAAATAAAAATTAAGAGTGCGTTTATACGAATATGTGTCACTGTAGATTTTATCTGTACTTATATTTATGATTTCGAATTGATTAGAGTCTGATCTTCCATGCTTCTATGTTGTTGTTTATAGTTTTATTTATTGGGTTGTTCGGAAAGTTATTTCGTTTTTTTTAGTGGAAACGAAAGACAGTTTTCGTATAATAAACAAATACTTTATTAAATTATATATTGACCGTTCTGGTCCAACATCTTTTGCCATCTTTCTGGTAGTAGCATAATTCCACGCTCATAAAATTTTTGGTCTTTGCTGGCATAAAACTGATCGAGGAGGTTTTTGACCTCTTCATTTGAGGTGAAGGTTTGGAGAATATGGTGGGTGTAGCATTGTATCCCATTCGAGCTGTAAAAGCTTTTGGCGAATGACCAAACTTGTGTGAGGTCTTCGCGTCTTTATCAGCTTCACCGGCCTTCCCGAACGTGGTGCATCTTCGACATCAAAATTGCCGGATCGAAATTTAGCGAACCAGTTCTGGCACTGGCGTACTGTCAACACACCTTCTCCATACACATCAGTCAATTTCTTTCTGGCTTGAACAGCATTTTTACCCTTTCTGTAGTAAAACAGTAAGATATGCTTAAATGTGAAGTTGGGTGCAAAAGAATACAATTAAATCCTCTGTCGGGAAAAAAAGAAATGACTTTCCGAACAACCCAATAAATAAAACTATAAATACAACAAGGGGCGCAAGATGCAGATTCATTTTTCAACTGTCAAAATTACACGGGCTCTTATGGAGATCGAGAAAAAAGTTTGTTTCCATTTTGCTTCTCTAATTTGCTGCCGCAATTTGCATCCTGCAATCGAGTAAATTCTAATTCTGACAGATGCAAAAGTGTCCTTGTTCTTCTTCGTTGTTTGTGTTTGTTTACTTACTAATTCTTTTTATTTCTATTTCAGCTGCTGTAAAATTATGTGAGTATTTTTCTGTTGCTTTTTTTATTATTATTCTGTATAATATATTATTTAAATGTATTTTAAATATATTTTAATACAGATTAAAATTTCTGCTTCCCGAAAATGCTGCTATGCTATTTGGTTTAAATCCGAGCCATTTCTTGCGTCCCTAACTTGAATCTGCATCTTGCGTCCCTTGTTGTGTTTAAGGCTATGGTGAACAAAGTCTGAGCAGTATTGAAAAACCATATTGAGCAAATATGGTTCAAAATACAGAGGAACATGAGCAAGTAAAAAGTATAAATGAAATAAATAAATATGTACATAAAATTAAATAAATAAATAAATAATACAAAATAAATAAAATCAATGATGATAAATTAAATGATCCACAAAAATCAGATACTAAGTCATGTTCGGAATTCATTGCAGTATTTGAAAAATATGTTAAACCCAAGGTAAATATAATCGCTGAAAGATTCAAATCTTATAAAGGAAACAAAAAAAGGAATGAAATTAACAAGATAGCAACTAAAATAAATGAGACCAGAATCGCAAGGTGAAGTATCCCAAGTGGAAGAAGTCCGTCAGGTTAATTAGAGTTTAAAAAAATTAACGTATTTTAGATGCGAAAAAAATTGGACATATTCGGAAGAACTGTGAGGTAAACATAATTCGGTATTGAATAGAAATGTATATGTACATCGTATCAAACATAAGCAACAGAGATGATTTGTGAAAATTGTTGTACATCATAAATGTTTAAAAATGGAAATCGATTCAGCATTGGGAGCAAGCTCATCGGTTATAAATTTTGGTTAATATAGTGATGTTCTTTATAGAATTAAAATTTTGCCTATAAAAAAAAGTTGGTTACGTTATTGTTACGGGTTTTGAACTTAGAATAGTTCTTAGGGCAAGGTAATTGTGCTTAGGGCAAGGTAATTGTGAATTAACCCTTCGTCACTTCGAGTTGCTTATCTGCAACATATCGAAAATTAAGACTCAGTTTTTCAACTACAACCAAATTTTATGTAATAAAACCTTGTTACAACAATAGCTTCATGAGTATTCGGCTCAAGTTTTGTTGTGGTATAACGGTAATGTCAATGAATGACGCTAATTTTAACGCCCACCTGTTTTTGTTTTTTTTTTCAAGTGGCGCCTTATTAGGTCATTAAGTATGAAATGTCCCATTTTGAGACGAAAGTTTAGTTTATTTTATCTCCAATAAGAAACAATATGATTAATCAAAATATGCGTCTAAGCTATCAATGGTGTTTCGACGACAATAGTTATTACGGCGCTGGACCACCAAACAGACACTATAAGTTTTTTCTAATGAATATTTGGTTTAGGGCTCTGTTTTGAAACCTCTTTTTTATCCAACCATTGTGCCGAACGTTTTCGATTTCCTTTTCGGACTGCGGTTCCTCGGAAGCGACCCGCCCCAGCTGGTCAAGGTCCGTCAACACCCAGCAAAGAGCCCAGAACCAAACGGCGGTCTTTCACGGGGGGAGATCTCCTTGCCGGCATAGCGGACCTCTCCGGCAGAGGGCCATTGGAGGAAAGACATCTGGCAACCTTCCCTGCTGAAGGCGATGGACTCTCTGGATGGTTGGGAAGGCATCGGGACGTTGGGAACGCTTTCCTGGACAGCGGATTCATTGCCATTAGGTGCAAGAATCAGCAGTCAAGGGAATGACTGTTTAAGGCTTCTGCGAAGCTGGGGGGGTCTCTGACAGGGGGCCAAACTGCGTCCGGACAGGTTTTATGCTTTGAAGGATAAAAGGTGGATGGTGTTGGTGGTCCACGGTGCTACCGAGGCCAAAGATACCATCCTCAAGAGGCTTCAACGGCAGAACGGCTGCGTAAGGAATAGCTTCAAATGAAGTGTTACCTTCGCCGAAAAGTTCGGCGAAGGAGCGAAAGTCGGTGTTAAGCTGACGGTCTGGTGCCCAAAGGAGGAGGCAGAGGCCATCAAGACCGCGAGGGGGGGAGCTCAACTGCGATCTTGACCCAGATGTGGTCATATTCCAGAGGGATCCAGCCTGAAGCGAACACCGAGTCCACAGGGACGGTAACTCATTCCTTTGGGAATGTAACATCGGGGCGGGAGGTGACCCTGCGCGGACAAACATTGCGGATGTGTCAGCTGAATATTCACCACAATAGGGCACTTTAAGGGATATAAGCTGGACATAGCCTTGGTGTAAGATCGCTGGATACTCCAGTATTAAGGGCCTACCTTGTAAAGGGACTAGCCTCTTTTTGTCTCTCGGCGATGGAATATCAATAAACCGCTTCGCGGGGAGGCCAAACGAATACTCGAATACAGACGACATCATTATAGCTGGCTTATCTCTCTGATCACTGGGCACGGCAATTTCAGATATCATCTCCACAAGATGGGTCTTACGAAGGATGATGTTTGCGGCTGTGCCTGGAAGATGAAAAGTCGGCTGATCACATAATCATTTAATCCATTGTCCGGCGCTGCCAGCAATGTTCAGCTTGAATGGTCATAACGATGACGTTCGACGTTGGGATTCATGGTGTAAGAACACACTTGTGTTGACACGGGACCTGGTCATGTAGCGGGACTTAGACTCGCCCGGCCGCCTGCAGTGACCAGGGACGTGTGGGCGAAAAGGGACGCACTTGTTCTGGTCTGTTTCGACTATTCCCCCCAAATAAGGGGACTGTTTTAGTGGGTAGTCCACAAGTGCGGGAGTCACTTACGCTGATGTGCGTAAAAGCATTTCCTAAAAAAATATTTATTGTTATTGTATTATATTTATTGCAAATTAATTCTTTAATTTGCATATTTCAAATGAAACGCCTAGCCAAAAAAATATGGATGGTGTATATACATCACGCATAGAATATAATACAAGTGTATTCATTTTTGTATATGTTTTAAAAATTCCTCTATATCTGTAATATAATTCTGTATATTAAAACTAGCGCTCCTTGTTCTACATATTCTGTAGGTTATTGCCATTGTTTTGCTAATCGAGATACATACCGTTTGTATATGTAGCTAGTATTGTGATTAACACCAAGGCTATTAATTTTGAAATTTTCTGTCCTATTTACTATCCCAACATCTCAACTCTATCTGGTGTTTCCAGTTCTGATTCCTCTCCTTCTTTTCCTTGATTTGTGTAATTGTTAGTGGTTACCATTTCCACAATTCTTTTTGATGTCGGATAGACTTTATTTGGCCCCAAGTTACTATTCCTAATAGGTTCCCATACTATTGGCCTTTTCTGGGCCTTTGATGGTTTCCCTATTCATTGTTTTGGAAGAGAATTTTATGGTCGGAAAAATTTTTATACTTAATACCGCAATTTAATATCGAAATTTTTAATTCAAATTTTAACTTTGGCATTAATTTATCAAAAACTATTTGACACTATTTGATTTAGGAACCTAATTTAAAAAGGATATCAAGAAGCGGATATTTGGCTTTGAAAATCAGCAAGCAAAAGTTATCTAGGTCGAACCATTATTTTTGATGTTAAGTCGGATTTTTACAAAATGGCAGACTGTTTTTATTTTGACAGAACTGTCATTCATACCTGCGTAGTTGATGACATTACGTTTTTTATTTGCTTAGTTTCGTCGTGTTTTCTGAGCAACTAGAAGAGAATTTTTCGATTTTTATATTGTGTGATTTTATTGAACAAAGAAGTTGCATTAAATTTCGTTTGCAGAATGTTGCAGAAGGGCTTCGGGTGAACAGGTTTTGTCAGAAAGTAATGTTTACAAATGGTATAAGCAATTCCCAGAAGGTAGAGAAAGCGTTGAAAACAACAAGCGTCCCGGACGACCTTTTCAATCTCAAATATCCTGTGATGACAGAGAATATTCGTGCCAAATTTGATGAAAATATCTCTATTCGTTC
This sequence comes from Myopa tessellatipennis, assembly GCA_943737955.2. Taxonomy (NCBI): domain Eukaryota; kingdom Metazoa; phylum Arthropoda; class Insecta; order Diptera; family Conopidae; genus Myopa; species Myopa tessellatipennis. The sequence continues at coordinate 18,916,678 of OX031315.1, forward strand.
TCCTGTAATCGAGTTTTATTTAATTAGTGGGCGGACCACGCCCATTTTTGGTGATCTGTTTTGGTCAGAGACAGTGGACTTCTGGACAAAATTTCAACCGTAAATTCGTTCTACAAGCTGAGAAATTGAGCTATAAGCATGGATGAATTTATATTTACTATAAAAAGTAGGCGTGGCAATGGTACGATTTTGCCCATTTTCAATACCGATGAGTTTGTAATGATAGACAATATTCGTGCCAAGTTTGATGAAGATGTCTCTATTCGTTCTCTTGTAATCGTGATTTCCACAAACAGACAGACGGACGGACATGGCTAAATCGACTCAGGAGGTCACGCTGATCAAGAATATATATACTTTTCTATACCTGCCACGCCTCCTTTAATGCGTTACAAACGGAAGCAGTAAGTGAATATACCCTCATCACTTCGTGTGTAGGGTATAAAAACCGATGAGAATGCGCCCAGAAAATCAATACTAAAGGTAGAAATGAAGAACTTTATTATAAAAAACTGAATTGAAAACTGAAGTAATTTTCTATATAAAGATTTTATAAATGGTGCGTATTAAGCAATTATCAATCAACCAATCTTCCGAAATTATTAAAAAACAACACACTCGGATGAGGTTATTAATGATCTTTGTACTAGTAGGGGCTAAACGTTAGAAGATAAGACAAGTTATAAAAATAAAGTTTTTGGTCAATTATTAAGAAAATCGAAGAGAATTAAGAAAAAATCATATCTAGATATTCAAATTTTAATATTATTAAATTAAGTTACTATATAAAACTGAATTACAATATATAAAAATGGTAGTTGGGAGGAATTTTTATGCAAATGATAACTAAATAAATGCAAAAACGTTAACGAGGAGTTACCAATAACAAGTTTAAATAAAGACATATTAGTTTCGTCAATACCTCTCCATTAGCCATTACAATATCTACAACTCCTTCCTGGATAAAATACATTTTTGTGCCTATTGTACCTTCCTTTATTATAATATCACCTGCGGTATAAGAAAATAATAAAATTATAAATTTGTATTGATTAATATATTAATAATATTTTATAACATGTTACCTGGCTGGAATACTTCGTACTTAAGCTTCGTAACAACATCAGAAACAAAATTTGAGTCGGCATTAGCAAAAAAAGGCACAGAAGCGACGAGAGACCTGATGATTGTTTTGTACATACCATATAAGTAAATTAATTATTTTTAAATGAAAAATAAAGTGTCACAGGTTTTTCAAAATATTTTCAACCTTTTGCAAATAAAGTTAGATTTTCTGGAAATCGGGGATTTGCAAAATGGCGAACTTCATATGAAAAACCTGTACATAACAATTAATAATATTACCAATTAATATTCTCATATATTAAACAATTAGTATTCATATATATATATACATATATTACTAAATATTTTACCAAATCAAGAGTATTAAAATCATAAAGAAGCAATAAGTAATATCATTTTTCACTCAAACATTTGCTGAACTTTCCCTTAAACATAAAAGATAAAGACTTTGTGTCTTTAACACATGTTTGCGACAACAGACAGGTGGATTCATTGGCGTAACGAGGATTTTGTTGTGGGGGTCTAATTGACACAAAATTTGATTATTTCAAATAACTGTTCATTAAAATTTAATTTCCATAGGATTTTAGGAGGAACCAGTTTAAATAGATGGTGGTGGGGAGTATGCGAGCTTGCAGCCATAACAAATTTACGTTTTTGTCAGGCCGAGCTTAAACTTAAATAGGTTTGAACAATTTTGTATAATATGGATTTGTTTACTTGCCTACAGTTATAGTTTATAACATCTTCTCGCAGTTTTTCGCTCAATTCTCCAAGAATACATTCTTCATCAAAAAATTTTCCTTGATAACGATGTTCAAAATATTCCGTGATTCTTTGTCTCATATCTCGAGGAAGCTTCCGATAAGCCATGTACTCCTCCACTTGTTTGACCTTTTCCCGATACTGACGTCTACTGGAGTCCAAGCTTTGAATTAAATTTGTTGCATGACCTAGGAAAAGAGCGTAGCACGTTGCTCCTGATATCATTGATAACATAGTCAACCACATGTCAGTTAATGATTGTGGTGGAAATCTGTGATGTTTCAAAATGACAACTTAAATAATAAATAAATATTATTTTATGCTTAATTATATTACCTTCCATAGCCTATACAAAGCATATGAGACATTGCCTTAAAAAGTGCCCATGAGTATTGTTCAAGCCAATATGATTCCTGTAATACAAAGCATTAAAAAATGAAAATACGATAATTTCATAATTAAAGTTAAGGGTTCAACAGTGCATGCGCGATATTATAACTAAGGAAAATTTGAGTCGGCTATTTTGTGAGGTCAGGCCCACTCATTGCTTGTTGAATACCACCGCGGCAAATTGTCTTGGGATCGTCACCGATGGCATCTCGGTTCACTGTCTCGGTTTCCGTAGGCTTTTTCCCTAGGCTGTTCTGGTTTGAGCGGCTCTCGTTAAACAGCGCGATCCAAATATTCTAGAAGTTTTTTTTCTATACGAAGTTTGGATCAAACCATGCTGCGGATTCCGTTTGGACTATCGTTCATCGTGGGGGAGAGCAGGACGGCGATAGTGACGCTGGACAAGGAAGAATTCGCCGCATGGCAAAAAGAACGTGCTACTCAGGGTCGTAAGCGTGGCTTACCACGTAGAGTAGAGTTTGAGTCGTCAACCGATTGGGACGTGGAAGCAGAAAAATTTTAGAAAAGAATTTCTTGATAGATTTACAAATAGTTTTTGCTGCTGATATTTCGAGGATATCAAAAAAAAAATATTTTGTTTATATAATAATATATTTGTATATGCCATAAAGTAAATTCCTGTTCTGCAACCCCGGTTATATTATTTAATTGTAGAACATTGTAGAACAAGTTTTTCTTTCGCGGCTCCGGACGTTTGCGGTGGAGCCATCAACAAGTAGATCTCGGAAGCCGGTGAGTGTTAAAACAACGCAAAATGAAGTATAAGTCAATGAGTCAAATGATTACCTAACGCTTTATTTTTTTGTTGGAATATTGTATGAACCAAGAAAATACTAATAACCTTCAATTGTTTAATTACCATTAATATAAACGCCCACGCCTATTTTTGTTAGAAATGTGAAAAACTGATTTTACAATAAAACACTATAACAGCAAAACTGAGCTCGGTCCGTCCACCTTTACACTATTTATACAGTATAGTTCATGAAAACAAATTTATTACCACGGAAATAAAGTTTAAATTGTAACACTATAATAGGACCACTAAGGTAGTTATTATGTTTTGAAAACAGGTAACGACCACGGCTACTGTTTATACAGTGGCGTAACTAGGACTCATGAAACCCGGAACGACTAATCAACTTGCAGCCCCAAAAATTCCTAGAATTCAATAAGGCCAATATACTTGAATATACTAATTCAATATACTTGATTTCCAAGACTGCTGCTCCCGAAACTATGCCGTCCAGGGCGGACTACCACCCCCTTCACCCTAGCTACACTCCGATAATTATGCCAGTCTGTGATTAATGAAAATAGTTTGAAAACGCAAACGAAAACACAAATGAAAATGAAAAAGAAACGCTTTTCGTTCGTATTGCAGACTTTCGTTGTTTCGCAGACAGAAAATGTTGCCATGTGTACTATATTTGAAGCATTTTTATAAGTAATTTCTAAAAACGCAAAGATTTCGTGTAGAGTTCAGTGCAAATGCATGGCGGCAACACTATACACATACAAATTCGACATAGAATTTGCAAAACATAAATAATTTTACACTAAACAATAGCCTTTTTGCTTTGGCGTCGTTTATCATCTTTTTTCTGGAAACTGCCGATCCATTATACAACGCGTATCCGATAAAATCTTCATGGCATGTAAAAATGCCAACAACAAACGTTTTTTGTGTATTTCACTCGATCTTCTGTTATGATCCGTTGTCAAACAAACGAAAAATTACGAGAAGCACAAAACAAAACTTGTGGAAAACCTAAATTTCGTTTTTTGTTTACGTTTTCAAACTATTTACATTATAAGGCTGTAAATGTGATAATAAGGTAACTTTCCTTATAACCACATATTTCCTCTAGTTTCAGTTTGTATTTCACTCTATAATGTTATTGTTCTGCAATGAAAAATCTAAATAAATACAAAATTTAAATAAATAAAACTTTTAGGTGTAGGGTATCTAAGACTCGGCCAGGACGAATATAGCGCTCTTACTGGTTTTTTTATAATTTTGCTCGTCTGCTTTCCGAAAGGTGGCGTGACCCCTTTATCGACTCAGGGCGTTAGTGTCTGTGTGTGTTTTTTTTCTGTTTTATTGTTTCTAACCAAGATAAAAACAAGATTCCGCGAACACATACGGGACTACAACAAGAAAACGCGAAAACCGTGCACGGCGCCGGAATCCAATTTCGCAAACTACATGTTCGACAACAAATGCACACCAAAGCACATAAAAAAGACAGTAAAATTATTACATGTACAACATAAAGGACGACGACTGAACATACTGGAAAACATGGAAATATATAAACAAAAAACATTTGACGGGCGTTTAATAAATACAAAAACCAATAAACAAAGAATTACTGACTTCTACTTACCCATATATCATAAAAACGATGGCGCAATAAACACGAATAACGGAAAACCTAATTAGCAAAACACAGAAACCTAATTGAACCCCAGCTACCTGAGCTACCTGCCATACCCAACAACCGCTTACTACCTGACATACACATACCTGAAAACTAATTACCAGACTAATTACAAGGACTACAAAATCTTAATAAATACGAAATGACACGGGATGACGGAAAATCGTTCCAAAATACATCATATTTATTATATTATATGCGTGATGTACATATATACACCATACACATACATACACCAACCATATTTTCTCGGCTCCTCGTTTCATTTGCAACAGGATTTGAACTAGCAACTTGACTGGCAGATCGGAAAATGTTTATTTTGAGTGTCTTATATCATTCGCATTTTGAAAGCTTCATATGGCCATCGAGAATATTATGTATGCTATAACATTTTACGAGATCACAACAAATTTTACGACATCCTAAAAATTAATAATTGTGTCCAAGCTTTGGCACAATTATTTATTGTTGGATTTTTTTTTACTTTGTCAGCATTTTCGCTGCCAACTGCTGCTCGCTAGCAATTCTTTCTTTCCCTAAACCAAATATGCTCCATTATTATCTACAATGTTTCGCCATTCGAAAAACTGAAGACAACACCCTTCCTATTAGTCAATTCCGGCGGTTTTCTTTTAATTGCGTGGAGCTTTAAAATTTTAGAGCTTATTTTTTGGGAAGACCATTCAAGAAAGTGGCAGACCATTAACCTTTAAAAGCAAGAGCTAACATAAAAGACCAGACTTTAAAAATGGGTTATGGCAAGGGTTAGACATAAATTGTCAGAGTACAATTTCGAAATTATATACCAGTATAACCCAGGGAAGAAAAATTTTAATGCGGATGCATTAAGCAGAATACGATATAATAAAACCAATAAGTAACCAATAAACCGCTATTTTTGGCCTGGCCGAATCTTAGATACCCTACACCTAAGTTTTGAAAAAAATTTAATTGAACGAAATAGTTTTATGTATTTAGATTTTTCATTGCAGAGCATAATCACAGAATAAATAGTATACAGAAGTTGCATCTCGTACAAAGCAAATTTTGTTCGTGGGTTACTATATTGGGACCCTAGCCACCAGAGAGTAATCGTGCAATCGTTTTTCTCCCGGCTATTCACATATACACGACAGCACTCGTCGTTTTTTCACACCGACATTAGCGATCGTTTTTATAAAGAGCAGTCAGTCGACGTACAGACTTCAAGGATGAGCGTCGTACCACGCTTTTTTATGAATGCACTGTGAAAAATGTTTAATAAGGAATGGAAGAATCACTTTTTGTTTTTTGAAAATAATTTAGGCGAACCATAATGTCCGATTTTTTTATCAATATTGACTACAATTTCATTCCCATTAATGTTTATGGTTCTTTAACCTTTTTTTTGATTGGTGCGCCCCCCGTGCTTCCATCTTTTCAGTGTACCTCAGAAAGAGATTTCTTTCGCAAAACAAGCTCTCTCGAAGCTTCACACGTTGTTTGATCTTCCCCTCAACTGTTCTGACCGTACCATAAATTGGAGTTAATAAAAAGGAAGTGCTTTGATTTGACCCGTACGAAAAGAATTATATGATTCTGCTCATGGATGAAATGGCGATTAGGAGGGAATTGCCATACAATTCCAAAGATTTAGTGAAATTTAGTTTGAAAGGACAAACCATATTGGTAAACAACTATGTGTTTTTATGATTAAATCAATGTTTTCGAACTGGACGCTTACATTTAATTATTTTGTTTCCAGAAATGGACTTCATGCCAACATACTAAAAAAGATCATTTTACGAAATTTAACATCTTTGAAGAGTTTTGTCATCAAAGTCGACCCGACTATGCCCCACCGGGCTGCATTTTTGGAAATAAAGTATTGATTTATTGAATTGTAGGAATTTTTGAGGCGGCAAGTTGATTAACAGCCCCGGGCTCCATGAGCTACGCCACTGTATAAATATTAGGCGTGGTCGTTACCTGTTTCTTAAACAAAATAATTAGCTTAGTAGTTTTATTATTATGTTCAAATTTAAACTTTATTTCCGTGGTAATAAATTTGATTTCATGTGCTATAAGTAGTGTAAAAGTAGGCGGACCGCGCTCAGTTTTGCTATAATATTAATTTATTGGAAAATTAGTTATGTATAGTTTTATTCAGGAAGTTTATATATTTAACAATATAACTATTTGAGACGCCGTTAATGTCAAACGCCGCTCTCCTCAGGTGCCGCATATGCTTATGCGCTCTAACTATTATAATTTGTGCAACCACGACCATAAGCATATAAACGTTGGTTTTGTGTTTTTTGGCTCTCACAAACAACTTTGCTTGGATGTTCCAACTAATTTGCACACCCATCCTAAGAATACAGACTAAAAACTACCACCTTTTGCTGGTTACCTTTGTTTTGAGTTTACTTCGATATCGCTGTTTATCTGCACACTTTTTTCATGCTTGCAGTATTAGTTTCTCCCACCGTTCGAATAATTACGCGCACTTTTCGCGTTCAACGTTTCGGTAAAGAAAGCAGAGAAGTTACATACCCTCATCGTTGGATCGTTGTGTTTTTCATTCATGCGCTCATTCTTTAAGCGCTCTCATCGGAGTTGCATTTATGATGTCTCAACTGTGCAGAATCACTGTTTTAGTGCTCTCATCGCTGAGTTGCTTTTCTCTTATACAATTGCTCACCTGTACGCGCACTCATCTCTTGTCGCACAGTAGGCAGTGGTTTTGTGTCAAATATTAAAAAAGTAATAAAGACGACATAAATAAAACTAAAATTGTGAGACAAATTTTTGTTTATCATTTTATATAATACAATAAACGGGTTAGCTCCTCCTTTTTTTAGAACTAATTCGTGTTTTCAACACTGTCCACCCTCGATATTTTCATTCGACTTGCTGACGATCTCGTTGAATTCGAAGATTTTGAACATAGATTTTCATACAACGCACGCTAGGGGACACACCATTTATAAGACTCAATGGATGTTGATCAAATGCAAGTATGAGAGCATCCTTACGAGGATGAAATCAACAAGCGATGAGCAAGCAACTTGGAAACTTTAAAGGAGAAACGACGCCGTTGGTATGCCGTCTATCTACCATGCTCCCACGCAATCATCGTAAGGATAGAGGCTCTGGTAATACCATCTGCATCCCCAGGAGCTTCAATATCTCCGACTGAGGTGCCGTCCTTTGACTATAATATTAGCTTGCCCCCTTGTGACACCGACGTGTTTCGAGGCGATTACCTCTCGTCGCCCTCATTCCGTGATACGTTCACGGCATTTTATATCCAGAACACACAGATCTTGTCAGTGGAAAAACTATTCTATCTCAGCCAGAAAACAGAAGGAGAAGCAAAGGAGATCGTCCAAGTATCTCTTCTAACGAATGAGGGTTTCGTCCAGGCGTGGCAAAAGCTTTCTGATAGGTATGAAAACAAACGATTTCTCGCTTTAACACATTTTTAAAAAGCCTACTTAGTCTTGCTACGTTAAGAACGGAAACCGGAAGCAGAATAAGAAACCTACAGTGCGAAATTAATAATATTCTCGCCGCTTTAAAGCTGAAAGGTATCGATAACTCCCAATGGAACGCCATCATTGTTTTTTATGTTCTAGTCATCTTCCAGAAGCCACACTATTGCTGTGGGAACAGTCCATTCAGAATTAATTTGAAATTCGCAAATGGACAAATTTAGATATTGTTGTATGTCGCGATCGCAATTTCTAGTTCCGGATGATATGAACTTTCAAGGCCAGTATTATTATGGTTTTCATAATAACGGGTCCGCCATCTAACGTTTTTTTTTTCAACTAGTGCTTATTTCGTGAATGGTAACACTTAGCTCATGTCTGATTTGACAGATAATTAGTTTTATCCTTCCGCTGAACGAATTCGGTTGTGTATACGCTTGAACAACGCTGGGAACAACGCCTGCGATCGACTTACAGAAGATGCCGATTTTGCCAAAAAAATCATCTTTTCAGATGAAGCTCATTTTGATCTTGGCGGGTATGTAAACAAGCAAAATTGTTGCATTTGGGGGCACAGAAAACCCGCACGCATACATTGAAAAGCCGGTGCACCAAAAACGAGTCACTGTTTGGTGCGGATTTTGGTCCAGAGGCATAATTAAGACATTTTTCTTCGAAAATGAACAAGTGGCCGTTACAGTCAATGGCGATCGTTATCGGGCCATGTTGAACGAATTTTTGTTCACAAAAATTGAAGAGCAGGATCTTGGCAACATTTGGTTTCAACAGGACGGCGCTACGTGCGACACAGCCGAAGCTACACTCGATGTTTTCGAGCATTTTCAAAAAAAAAAAAAGTTATTTGGCGGACCCTATACTACTCCGTGAGTGGGTCAAGGCCAAGTTCATATTATTAATGCAACCACAGCACTCTGCTTGGTAGCCCCGAAGCTCCAGTAGAGCTTTCGTTAAAGAAAACTCGAAAGCCAAGCCAGCAACCGGAGCACTTGCATGGAATGGATTGTGGAAGCTAACTTTCAGTAGAAAGCTCTTAAACCATAGAAAAAGCTTGGCTTGCAAAAATAAAAGATCCAAAACCAAACGCGGAAGAATTAAATTGGGAACGATATTATCTAATTATGTTTTTTGTTCTTACAAAAATTTTTATACTATTTATACTTTGTTTACAATTAAGAATAATTGAAATTATTATTTGTCGGTAACAAATTATTATTTGACAAATTATTATTTGTCGGGCAACCAACCAGGATTCAAAATCCTCCACAAGGAGCGACACTTAGAATAATTTGCTCATTTTGTAATAAGCGAGGGCATACCAGTTACGATTGTTTAACTCGCAAAAACACGCCATATTGCCAAAAGTGTTCAAAATATGGACACGAGACAAACTGGAGATGTGACCAAAACGGAGGCCAGAAAAATGTGGCAAAGAACAAGGGCCCAATTATCAAACTCAAGGAAACCAGCAATGGAATCCACCCCAGCAAACTTGGCAACCAAAACAGGTCCAACAAAACTGGCAACCAAAGCAACCCAGCAAAATTGGCATCAAAACCAATTCCAACAGAACGGGAATCAAAAAAGGTCAATAAACCCTAACCCGAATACACTTAACGGGTTACAGAGGAATCAGACTCCTATGAACCCGCCGAAAAGAGCGAGCCAAACGTTATGTCATTAGTGTAATAGACCAGAACAGAAGATAAAACATTGCGGGGCAAGAAGGAATTGGGAAGCGTTGCAAAGTAATCGTCCGGGAAACTATCAAGGGCCCAGAACAGGCCAATAATCTGGGAACCCAAAAATATTAGTAACTTAAGGCCAAATGAAGTAGTAACAGTGATTCATATTTCCGAACCGATTGTGGATACGTTACCAACTTTAACAAATAAAGTGGTAACCGTAAGTCCGACATCGGAAGCGATTTTGGAAACGTTATGAACTTCAAAAGACTTAAAACTTAATATCAAATTGAAGAAGACCGATAATAATAAAAACAACGTCACAGAGAGTAATCATACAATTATAGAAGCAATTATAGAAAACAATTGTTGATTCGGAAATGCCACTCAAAGTTAGGGAGAAAAATGAAGATTCAAACCCAAAAGTATCCTGCTCAAAAAATAAGTTAGCAAATAAATGAAATACAGAAACAGGAGAATCTAACTGGAAACCAAACCCAGCTAAATGACGTGTTCATCGAATTACCATGCGCAGAGGCTATAAATGTGAAACTCAATTTACTGATAGATACAGGAGCAGATACGAGCCTGATAAAGAAATGTGCGATAAACGATATAATAATAGACAAGTCGAATAGGAAAGACTTAAGCGGAGCATTTGGAGGTAGTGTGACCACAGAAGGATCAACTACTGTATGCCATAATGAGGTACAGTCCTTACGTTTAACGCTTCACGTTGTGTCACTTAAACAAGGAGTACCGGCAGACGGCATATTAGAAAGACATAATTTGTGGAACAACTCCATTATAAATACAATGGAAAAGATTAAAAATATAACACTCTTCAATGAAAAGAAAGAGGTTATTTTGGAATTACCAATAAAAAATATCGAACAGATAGGAAAAGAAAGTAAACAACAGTACATGCCAGTTGACGCAAGAACAATTACGACAGTACCGTTAAAACTTCGTACAAAATTTAAGAATGTGGTAATTCATAAAGAAGAAATAGATCCAGGAATTTATATAGCAGACACATTAGTAAATGTGAAAGATAATACGGTTTATGCTCCGATATCAAATACAACAGAGTATGATTACGAGATAAACAACGAATTTAAACCAAAATTCACAAATTTTTACGAGTACACAGTACAAAATACTAAGTCAATAAATAGCATAGGCAAAATAGATGCCAAAAGAAGTATAAATGAATTGCTCAATGAAATTGAGTTGGATAAAAATTTAAATATGGAGGAAAAATATTCCATAGAAGTAATAAAATCGTTTCTTGACATCTTCCGTCTTCTATTAGACGGAGACGAACTTTCGTTTACAACATATTGAAAAACGAAATTCAAACAGGCGCAGATCAACCGCCAATAAACAAAAAACAATACGGACAACCGCAAATACATAGAGAAGAAATAAATAAGCAAGTAAACAATCTTTGAGATGATGGCATAATCACACATAGCACATTACCATGGAACTCACCGTTACTTTTAGTGTCCAAGAAAAGTGGTAAGGACGGGGAGAAAAAATGGAGACTGGTAATAGATTATCAGCTTGGCTAGACGCAGTATCATTTGATACGGTATTACTACTGGTATGATGATACCAGCGATGGCTAGACACTGTGGTATCACATTCAGCTTGGCTAGAAGCAGTATCATTTGATAAGGTATCACTCAGTTCGTAGGAGAGAGAGAGATCAGGAATAAAGCGTTAAGTCTACACTTAAGTATTAAGTGTAGAGAATTTTTGATACCAAAATAGACCCTGCTTCTCTCGGTATTATTTACGCACACAAGTAAGCAGTTGTCAACAACAAGCAAAGTGTCGTCCATAATGATTTCGAGCGGTTGCAAATGAAGTTGAAACCAGAAAGAGTGTTAACTTCGGCGTGGCCGAAGTTCATATACTCTACACACGATGACCTGAAAATGAGGCGTGGCAAGGATCTAATTTTTTCCTTTTCATTCTAAAATATCCTGTGATGACAGAGAATATACGTGCCAAATTTGATGAAAATATCTCTATTCGTTCTCCTGTAATCGAGTTTATTTGATAAGTGGGCGGACCACGCCCATTTTTGGTAGTCTGTTTTGGTCAAAGACGCCCATTTTTGGTAGTCTGTTTTGGTCAAAGACAGTTGATTTGTGACCAAAATTTCAGCTGCAAATTCGTTCTACAAGCTGGGAAATTGAGCTATAAGCATGGATGAATTTATATTCACTATAAAAAGTAGGCGTGGTAATGGACCGATTTTGCCCATTTTCAATATCAATGAGTTTCTTATGTTAAGCAATATTCGTGCCAAGATATGATTAAGATATCTCTATTCGTGCCCCTGTAATCGAGTTTTATTTAATTAGTGGGCGGACCACGCCCATTCTTGGTGATCTATTTTGGTCAGAGACAGTGGTCTTTTGGACAAAATTTCAACCGCAAATTCGTTCTACAAGCTGGGAAATTGAGCTATAAGCATGGATGAATTTATATTCACTATAAAAAGTAGGCGTGGTAATGGTCCGATTTTGCCCATTTTAAGTACCGATGACTTTCTAATGATAGACAATATTCGTGCCAAGTTTGAAGAACGATATCTCTATTCGTTCTCATGTAATCGTGATTTCCACAGACGGACGGACATGGCTAAATCGACTCACGCTGATCAAGAATATATATACTTTTCTATACCTATCACGCCTCCTTTAATGCGTTACAAACGGAAGTATAAAGTGAATATACCGTAATCACTTCGTGTGTAGGGTATAAAAAAGGGGAAAAGATTAGGTGCCTTCTCGAAGTAATCAATGTTGTTGTTTTTTCTGGTGTATATTACAATTAGGAAAACATTAATTAATGGAAAAAAGTACTAAAAATCTAAAATTTTATTTTTCATATCATAGTGGTATCTCGTAAAGTTTAACAGATATATGCCTGGAATTTAGATACATTAAAGGGCTATAATTCCGGAACTAGACGGGAGCAATACAAATTATTGTTGTTAGGGTCAGCGCCAAAAACAACAACATTGGTTAGGACGAGAAGCGCCTAATTTAAGCCGAAAATGCAAACGTTTTAAGTAAAAAATTAGACATATTTAAATAAACATATTTCGTCCATCCTTAAATAGCTAAAATCGTACGTGCCGGGCCCTAGAATTCTCAACAACTCTTGATTGTTGCCACGAACACTACGATCCTTCCTCCACTTCTTCACCCAACAAGATCGATTTCTTTGCGAATCTTCATCGGCTACAACATAGCATGCAGCCGCTGTTTCCATCGCCGCAACACAAGCCATTTGTGATTCCTCCATTATTATATTAATATTTTTAAGTAAATTAACTATTTTAAAAAAATTTCACAACGCAACGATTTCCACTGAACAAGAAAACCAAAGTGAAGCAGGTAATTACCATTGAACTAAAATTTAAACATGGGATTTTTAGAAATCCTATTTTTTCTTTACGCATTAATCATAATATAATAAATATGGCAACTACGGCCAACATTTTGATATTCAGTAAATTTCACACATGCATTGACATAACATGTTTACGGCTTTTGAAACTAAATCAGCTTGGCTAGACGCAGTATCATTTGATATGTACATATATGTACATACATACATACATATATAAATACATGTAATAATAATTTAGTAGGAGCTGTGCGAAACACGCTTGATAGCAACAGGACTAGAACAGAAAACCCAAAACAATAATAATACAATTCCAAACCGGTAGAACCCGACAGTCCATCCACATCAAAAGATGACAAAATTAAAAGAACCCAGACATTATTTTCATAATCCATCGTTAGGAGGACACCAGGGCGCGGTAAAAACGTATCTACGAATTAGACAACAATAGTTGCAAATTGTTATTTAGCAAATTATTATTAAGAATCTTATATACAATATATGGATCTATTATTATTATAGGATATATTATTAAGGGCCAGTTTTTCAGTTCTCGGTTATCGTCGTTTCCCAGTTAAACTGCGTTTAAACGACACATTGTGTTTTTCAGTACAAGTTTAAACGTCGTTTAACCGGCCAGTATTGGTGAGTTAAACTCCAGTTAATTTATCTTTTTAATAGATAAAGAAACAGCTGTTTCTTCGAGTACAGACATTTACCTTTGTTCAAAACTATGCTAATAATTTTGTTTATTTGCACCGAAACAGCTGTTCCCTTTGTAAAAATGAAAATATTGAAAGGTGCTGCCAGAATAGTTTGAAACATCAACCTATAGTAACGAGTATACGCTAAATACTCGTTGCATTTAGATAAATTCGCTATGAAATATAGATGAATATATGAAAGATACGTTTAACATAGATAAGTTAAACTCGCACTGTAAGACCCAAATCTCAGTTAACTTTTATTTGACGTTTAACTAAACGTCGTTTAAACGAGCACTGAAAAACTGGCCCTAAGAATCTTATATACAATACAATATTTCGATGCCTGGAAAAAAAAATTTCGTTGGTTCGTACGAAAAAAAAACCAGAAACAATTTAGAAGGGACGTGGCAATATCTTAAGTGGCTATAATTTGAAAACAATGAGCACCAGGACGCTGAAATTTTGCATGCTTTTACACTGTAAATTGTAAATGAAATTTTAAATCATCCATCCCTAACTGGTACAAATGGGCGTAGTAGGATTAAAAATGGTCATAGTTTGGAAACTTTGAGGACTAGCAAGTTGAAATTTTACAGATTTCAACATACGCCCATAACTAGTAGAAATGGGGGTGGCAAAATTTAAAATGGCCATAATTTGGAAATTATGAACCCAGGAAGCTGAAATTTTGCATGCTGATGGTTTTGCACTGTATATCCGCCTCTAACTATTATAAATGGGTTTGGCAAGATATACTATACAATGGCCATAATTTGGAAACTATGAGGACCAGGAAGTTTAAGTGATGCATGCAGATTGCTTTTATACTGTAAAGGTGCACTAGGAACGAAATTGAAAGCATCCACCTCTAACTGTTAGCAATGGGCGTGGCCAGATTTAAAATGACCATAATGTGAAAAGCTGATTCCCAAAAGGCTAGGAAGTTGAAATTTTGCATGCTGCTTGGTTTTACACTATATAGGTGCACTAGGAATGGATTTTAAGACATCCAACCCTAAATGGTAGAAATGGGCGTGACAAGATTAAAAATCACCGCAATTCGGAAACTATGAGGTTTAGGGAGTTAAAGCTTTTTCATGGTCATTAGTGGTGCACTGCAAAGGTGCACTAGAATCCGATTTGGGAAAATTACTCCCATAAATGGTTCAAGAAGTCGTGGCAAAATTTACATTAATTGTAAAACTTCAGGGAGCGTAATTTTTTACGATAATAATTTTATTACATAAAAAAAATTCAAAAAAATAAATCAGTATTTCAGAAATTTGCTATGCTAAAACATTTAAAAGAGGAAAGATGGGAAGGGTGTAAAGGAATGAGGTAAACAGAACGCGGCCCACCACATTCGGGCAAGCTAGTTATTAATAAAAACTATGCCTCTAAATCGATGCGGAAATGATTCTGGTCAACAACGAATCCGAAAGATATATCAACCCATCTTTTGGATTAAAACACTTAGTTATTAATCAGTCATCAACGAGTATAAACAATCAACGGCGGACCAGGAGAAGTTTGGAAATTTACCCAAATAAAGTAAGAACAATAATCAAATCCTTTATTAGATAGCTTTCTGTCTAAAACGGCATTCCTGCCTAACACGGGAAAGTCCACAAGTTCGACACTTTGGTGCCTGTGGCAATTTAGGTTGAAAGGATTTAACTCCGGCACTCCTACCGGATACCTATAAAAGTCCACAATTTCGGTACATACTTGCTTGTGGCACCATTGTCCTTCACATCAAAGGATCAACGACAGAAATCCTTTTCTCCTACCATGGTCCGTGATCGTTCTGGTCTTTTGGGATCTGGATCTTTTATTCCATTTTTGGGAATAAAAAAGAGCTTTTAGAAATGGCTTATGCTATGTTTACACCGACCCCAAATGCGCATTTGTAATCACTCATTTGAAAAGTGTTTACTCCGCCTTGTTTGTATTTCGTTTGACATTGATCAGACCAAATTTATGTTTTTTGTTTGCTTGATTTTTTTTACAATTGTTTTTTGACAGCTAATTGACATTATTTCCCTTCCATTTCCCTTGTTTTGCCTTGGGATTTTATTTTTCCCTACGACAGGCTGATTCGAAATATTATTTTACAACTCGTTTGGATCTCATTTCGCCAAAATGAGATGATTTTGATAATGAGTGATTTGGCAATTTGTATAGGAAATGGGATCATTTGGCTTCTCATTTCTGGCTTTTGGGCGTAATGAGCCATTTAGCGTCGGTGTAAACGTGGTATTAGCTTCTCTTATTCCTCGACGTGGATTGTCTGAATTCCGATTCAGAATCTGATGCATCTAAAGGATGGTCGAACTGCCTGGCTTAAAGCGCTTCGATGAGGCTAGCCGCTTTAGGCTAGCGTGTGGCTGTTAGATTTGGGAGCCATGTTAGACCTAATGTTTTAGTTCTTGATTCGCTTTCTTCGTAAAGGTTGAGTTGTTGGTTCATTCTGAGTTCATTAAATCATCTGCTGCAAATGTAACAACTGAAAACTAGAAAACATTTCAGCTGGTGATACGCTAATTGATGCGATATCGCAACCTTCTTTAACTGATAATAAAATATACGAAATTTGCTATACAGCCATTATTTAATACAATTTATTTATACGCTATTACTATATATGTATATAAATCAATCTATCTATCTAATCTAATCTATATATATAAAAATCTCGTGTCACGGTGTTTGTGTTTCAACTCCTCTTAAACGCCTTGACCGATTTTGATGAAACTTTTTGTGTATGTTTGGTAGGTGTGAGAATAGGTCGTAAAGTATATTTTACCCTCCTACCCATGTTGGTGGAAAACCAACATAAACAGCGAAGCCAATGCCGACAACACAGCTACGGAAGCTAACGTCGACAGCAAAGCAAACGTTGATCACAGAGACCACTACAGGATCATCTGCTTTGGGTATTAACTCCTCGGCAACCGCAGGAAAACCACAGGATCATCAGCTCTGTAACCACCGCAGGACAACCACAGGATAATTAGCTGGACTGAATTTTAACTGGCCGGCCACCACAGGACAAGCGCTGGATCATCAGCGGGTTTTAACTCCCAGGCCACCGTAAGATTTTCCAAGACACCCACAGAATCATCAGCTGCAGTGATTTTAAACTCCCCGGCCACCGCAGGACAATCACGGGATCATTAGCTGGGTTGGGTTTTAACTCCCCGGCCACCGCAGGACAATCACAGGATCATCAGGTGGAGTGGGGTTTAAGTTCCTCGAAACACTAGATGCCGCAGCACGTAGAATCTCACCACCACCATCGCTAGAAGTAACCAATGTAGAGCAATCGCAACAGATTACCAATAGACAGCCTACTCGCCATGATGCTAGAGTTACTTCGAGATAAGGCATTAACTTGAAATGATTTTAAACATTCATTTTCAAAATTATTCCTATCGGCATGATATTTCGAACAATTAGAGGTCTGCATTCTAGCACGAGTACAACGACGATACAGGGTACCAAAACAATAAATTGCTGTCAGCGACAACAAACACAGACCCAGGAAAACGAAGTGGGCTTCCGCCAACACCGAAGACAGTCGAAATCTGGGCACAAACCTCGACAACGACAGTAGAAACACGAAATATGCTTATGCTTACATCAGAAATATGCTTGAATTTATGCCTCAAACCGGAAATAAGAGTATACGAAACAAATATTCATTGGTACATTTTCGAAAAATGTTTCTAGTGTTATGGTCCCTAAAACCTACAATCCTTGTTACGCTTTTCTTGAGCATCTTCCGATAACTGCTCAATAGGAAGTAAATGGTGTTTGATAACCTCTTCTTCATACATCAGTACCTTATGTACAGTTGCAGACATTGACCTTTAATGGATATTCACCCTTGTATATTCACCAACTTTAGATCATGAATTATAACATATTCCGAATATATCGGTTGCCACTTATAACTTTCAAGATTACTAGGATTTATTACCCTTAATATTAATTTCGAATCCACTCCAGTAATTCGAGATTTAACATCTGAGATAAGGATGTTAGTTTCCCATACCATCTTACGGCATACATATATATTGTATAAGTAGACCAATCTTTCTGAATTCTTTCTGAACATCTCTCTCCCATCTCTCCTTCTGTATCGGCACGAAGTCTTTGATTTTCCAGAACCCTATTATGCTGCTGCTGCCTCCGAAATTCAGATCGTATGAAATTTTTAATATGTGTCCCATAAATTTTATTTTCGTATGTAACGGCGATAATCCAAATTCTTAAAACCGAGCGTTGTCTTCATTAGTTGGGACCTGGTTTAATTTTTTCCTTTTGGCGCCACAAATAATGCATGATGTAGAGGCTGCTATACCATTTAATATCTGCATCACTTTTCCACCAACCATTGTAAGCAGAAGCTTATGTTGGATGGTAATTTCCTTGCCGTTGTAATTTTATTTATTTATTCAATAACTACGCTAAGCAAAGCTTTATAGCTTGAAATAATAAATTACAAATTATTATTATCAAAAAATTCAAGAATTTTTCCCTTTGTGATGAACATAGAATCAGCTAGATTTACAACGGCCGAGACCGAATTCAGGTCAGCACAAGCCTTGCGGAGTGGTTCATTCATCAGATAATAAGTTCTGCAGAATTTCAGATGCAGGAATTCATGTCCTTTAGAGGAAATGCGTGGAATGTTGATGCCTATATTGTTTAAGAGATGAACAGAATCCCTGACCCCATGTAGAAGGTTTAGGATAAACACTGAATTTAACATTATTCTCCGATGGGAAAGTGATGACAAACTAATCAAATTGAGTCGTGACTTATACGATGGAAGTCTTATTGAAGGATCTCAGTGAAGATTCCGTAAACAAAATAAAAGAAACTGTTTTTGAACTGATTCGATCTTAGTAGCAACCATAGCTAGGCGACCATACAGGCGAAGCATATTCTAGTATTGGCCCAACTAATGACGTGTAAAGAATTTTGTTGATGTACAACGTTAATTGTTTAAACCTTATTTTACCTTCTTTAACCGAAATTCGAATGTAAAATAAAAACTAACATTCACAAGCATAGAAACAGCATAATTAACAGTAACATAGAAATTATTTAAAGTCTGTAAATGAAAATAAAAATATCAATAATAAGAGCATGGTTATAATAATAACATGTTTAATACGCTAAACTCACTTACTATAAATGGATCGTTTAACTTTTTCTGTTATTTTACCTGTAATTCGTTAATAGACACCCACGAATTTGAAGGAAATCCCTGTAACATTGGCACTAAAAATTGGAGGCAGCCACTCCAATGCCCAATCAATAGCATCATGCAGATCAAGTTGAATATTCGCATAAAGACTGAAGCCATATTGAGGAACTAAAAATAAAATTATTATTAAAAGTAATACGATAGCAGGTTCTATGTATGGCAGGTAAAATATCACACTCAAACTAAAAAAGTGACACAACTCAAAATTTTTCATTTTCCAGAAAACACTTTTTTGTGACTACAGTCTGGTGTTCAAAGGATGAAAAGAGACTACAGGGTTAGGCGATTCAACTGTTTGTTACCTATTCAAACGAGCATATTTTTTTTGGGTGAAATTATTTTTTATTGATTCAAATTACAAAAATGTGTGGAAATAATAAAAATTTTAGAATCCATTCACTTTAGATCGATGTGGTCCACCTTTTGCCTTGACTATGGCCTTCAAACGGTTAAAAAATGAGTTGCATGCTGCAAGAATATGATCTCGTGGTATTTTGGCCCATTTCCGTACAATGGCTTTCTTCAGCGCATCCATACTGGCATCGTTCTTAGTCCTCAAAAATGGCCCAGATGGAATAGTCCATCGGTTTTGCATCTGGCGAATTCGAAAGCCATTGTGTTGACGTAATGAAGTGTGGAACATGGTTTTTCATCCATTCTTGGTTCAAACGAGCTTTATGAGACGGTGTCGATAACAAGTCGCATTGACTTTGACACCAGGCTCGATGAAAACGATTGGACAGCGTCCATCGGCGGTCACAGCTGCCAATACAATACTTGAGATGGAAAATTACTTCGGGTTGCCGCTCGTAGGCTCAAATTTTCGTAAGTGCGTTCAGTTAAGTAAATACGATTTTGAGAGTTTATGAACTGCTCAATAGGGAAATTGTTCTCATCAGAGAGCACAATGTTCGGAAATTCGTACCAACTCCTTTGCTCTTTCGAGTCTAACTTTTTTTGCTTTGGTGTAAGATCATGTGCCTTTTGGAACTTGTAAGGCTTTACATTGAGCTCATTTTAGAATATGCGTCTGTAGCTTCGCTTAGATATTTTCAGTTCTTTGGCCATTTAATGAACACTACGGCGTGGATTTCGTTTAAGTCGAGCCTTCACTTTCCGAGTCATTTCAGATGATGTTGCTGTTCTTTTTCGTCCACCACCATAGCGTTTGACAATGCTGCCTGTATCATTATAACGATTTATGGTGCGATACACAAATATTTTATTCACTTTGAGATGCCTGAGCTCACGAACAACAGCTGCTTGTGATTTTCTACTCACATATAACGCAATCACACTATTACGTTTGAATTCCATTTCGAATAACTTTAGTTTAAATAAAAATTAAAAATTAAAGTAAAATTTAGACGCAAATGTTTGTAAACAATATAAACAGCTGTCATTGGTATGAATTTGACATACTTGGCAATATCGCGTTGCCAGGTATACCGGTGTGAAGTTGGTAACACGTTAATCGCCTAACACTGTATAATCGTTTTTAATATCAGTTTACAACAAAAAAATAAATTAGGTTTTGGTTGTTGGGGTATAAGCATTGTGAAGAGTTTTAGTACATAAACTCGAATATGAAAAATGTTGAGATGTGCCACTTTTTGATATGATCTAAAAAACTAACAAAAATTTAAAAATGTAAAAGTGTATATGTGGTTATAGTTTGCTAAATGAGTTGCATGTGGTTACAATTATATTATACAGCATAATGCATAAGAAAAAAAGCTAGGATAAATGGAAAAAAGCTAGTACATGTAGGTTGAGGCGAGACAAGGAAAAATTATATGGCGTATGAGAGGGATAAATTTTAAATCGCTCAGTTGGAGGCTTCAAATCGGAAAAAATTTCAAAAAATAACGCGAAAATTCAGATCATTGAGCTGATATTTATACCCTATACCTTAAGATTAATGGTATATTCACTTTGGCACGAAATGTGTAACGCATAGAAGATAGATATAGAAAAATATATGTATATATTCTTGATCAGCGTCATCTCCTGAGTCGATTTAGTCATGTCCGTCCGTATGTCTGTTGAAATCACGATCACAGCAAAAGATATGATAATATCGGTCAACGACCACGCCTATTTTTTATTAGATATGTGTTATCAGAGTTCGTTTTTGAGTTATGACAACAAAATTTCATTCCTGGGCATGAAGTAGCATTATCCGTTAATATGCCACACATGGGCGTGATCCCCAACTTTTAGGTTACACAGGCAAAAGAGGGTCTTAACTTGTTAAATATATAAACTTCCTGAATGAAACTACATAACAACTTATTTCCTAAAAAACCTTATTACAGCAAAACTGGGCGCGGTCCACCCACTTTTACACTACTTATAGTATGAAAACAAATTTATTACCAGGTAAATAAAGTTTAAATTTGAACACAATAATAACACTACTAAGCCAGTTATTTTGTTTTGAAAACAGGTAACGACCACGTCTACTGTTTATACCTCGGCGTAACTAGGACTCATGAAGTCTGGGACGGCTAATCAACATGCAGCCCCGAAAATTCCTAAAATTCAATAAGTCAATACTTGATTTCCACGACATTGTGTCGCCCGGGCCGGACCGAAAATTAAATTTTTTCAAAACTTTTAGATGCAGGGTATCTAAGATAGGCCGAATATAGCACTCTTACTGGTGTTAAAAAATTAAATTAAAAATTAAAATGTAAAAAAAATTAACTTAAAATTGCTTTAATAGATATGTATACATTTTTGCCGATCACAATACTATTCTATAAATTATAGAGGAAATGATTCCAACCGGAAGAATATTAGTACATAGAACATTCTTTATTAATTATTCACTTTTGTAATACAATAAGAACACGACGAACTTTCACATTACCAAGCTTTCACATTACCAATAACATTGCCATAGTACATCAATACATTAAATAACTCCGATATCTGAATGTATAATAATAATACTGATAATATTAACAATGCATATAAAACACAACAATGAGACGAAATGACTACGGCTAAAATTAATGAGTAGAATAGAAAGAAGAAGAAATTGAAGAAGAACAAGAAGCGTCTGAAGGCACTACTCCCTTTTATATCGCTTAAGTTTCGAGGCAACTGATTGCACACTCCTGTGGCATTGATGAAAAATAGATTTGACGATAGATTTAGGGAATAATTCCTACGAAGAATCGAATACGAAGAATCAAAGTTAAAGGCAATCTGTAATTTTAACATGGACGATGAATCAAGAAGATATGTATGGGTTATATACTAGAGGGTTAGGCGATTGAAGTATTACCAAATACACACCGGAATATCTGGCAACGCGATATTGCCAACTATGTCAAATTCATACCAATGATAGCTGTTTATATTGTTTACAAGCTACCACAAGCATTTGCCTCTGAGTTTTATAGAACAAAAGTTATTCGAAATGGAATTCAAAGTATCTGTGTGATTGCGTTATATGTGACTGGAAAATCATAAGCAGCTATTGTTCGTGAGCTCAGGCGTCTCAAAGTGATTAAATGTTTTAATATCGCATCATAAATGAGCTCAAAGTAAAACCTTACAAGTTCCAAAAGGCATATGATCTTACACCAGAGCAAAAAAAAGTTTGACTCGAAAGAGCAAAGGAGTGGTTATGCTTTTACCTACGTGGCAAATTTCCAAACATTGTTATCTCTGATGACAAAAATTTCCCTATTGAGCAGTTCATAAACTCTCAAAATGTTGTTTGCTTAACTGAACACACTTACGAACATTTCAGCCTACGAACAGCAACCCGAAGTAATTTTCCATCTCAAGTAATGTTATGGGCAGCTGTGACGTTATTCGTCATGTCAAAATGTGGGTTGGACACTGTCAACCGCAATATGCAGAATACTGTGTGCACAGCATATTTTGAAATTGTATTATGTTTCGGTTGGTTCAGTGGTCGCTGATTTGTTGAAATTGTTACGAACTGAACAGTTAGCATACAGTTTGTGGCAATCATCGTACTAATAACGCAATTGGTATGTGCATCCATTGTAAAAACAATAGTTCACAATTATCAACGCTATAAAATAAGAAGCGTTAGTCTAATTGCAACGGAACACATGAAATCTATCTGAAACACTTGCAAGCAAAGTAAAATCAAAATTACTAACGAAATTTAAAATTTTTATTTTAAATGTACAAAAACAGAACGTGAAAACGGGATGTTCATGGTTAACGTATAACTTAAATAATAATAGTAAAAAGACTATAAACGAGTATCTGGAGTATAACTGCAATTCAGCCAAGTTAAGTTATGTGTTCATTGAAATGTCTTGAGCAGAGGCTAAAAATTAAAAGCTCATTTTTCTGGTGGATACAGGTGCAGATACAAGCCTAGTAAAAGAATGCGCGTTAGGGGAAGACCCCATTATAAATAACAAAAATACAAAGGAATTAAGTGGAGCATTTGGAGACTGTATAACAACAATAGGGTTAACTAGTATATGCCATGGTGAGGTACAGCCCTTACATTTAACACTACACATTGTGTCACTTAAACAACGGGTAACGGCGGACGGAATACTGGGCAGGGACAACATATGGAACAGATCCATTATAAACACGCTTAGTAAGAATTGAACGTTTGAAATTGAAAATTGAATTTAATGAACATAAAGAATTTATATTAGGTCATTAAGTATGAAATGTTCGATTTTCATTAAAGTTGAGTTTGAGAGTTGATATCTCTCACACTTGACTATAACGGTTTTTATCTTTTTTCATATCATGAAAGTGCATCATTACTCTTTCAAACGCATAGTGAAAATCGTAGCTCCTTTTTGCATCTTCTGATATAGAGTAGCTTTCATAAGACTTAAAGACGTAAAGATTGTGGTAATTTTCGAATATGAGTTTCGTCGGGGAGCCAATGCATCGCAGGCAGCTTGAAACATCAGCGAAGTGTTTCGAGAAGGTGCAGCTAATCATTGGACCTTACGTCGTTGGTTTGATAAGTTTCGTTCTGGTGATTTTAGCCTTGCAAATGAACCACGTGGAAGACCGGCGAGTAAGTTGGATTCCAACAATTTTGAATCACTTAAAACAAATTGGTAAGGTCAAAAAGCTGGATCGATGAGTTCCGTATGAGTTAAGCGAGCCTCACAAAAGAAATCGTTTCGAAGCTTGCCTCTCTTTACTGTCACTGTTTAAAATTGAACCTTTTCTACACCGTATTGTAACGGTTGATAAAGAATGGATCTTATTCGACAATCGAAAACGTTCGGCACAATGGTTGGATAGAAAAGATGTTCCGAAACAGAGCCCTAAACCAAACATTCATCAGAAAAAGTGGTCCAGCGCCTGGTTGGTGGTGCAGCGCCGGAATTATCCGTTACAGCTTTATGAGACCTGGTCAAGCCATAACAGCAGTTTCTACTGCAATGATTTGAACGTGATGATGAGAGAGCTTTCCATTAAACCGAGTAAATTGGTCAATAGAGATCGTATATAGAGGAGCTGGGCTTGGAAACTCTCTTTCCCGACCGTATTCACCAGACCTTGCACTAACGGACTACCACTTATTCCAGACTTTGGACAAGTTCTTACAAGGAAAATCCTTGAGTTCTCAAGAAGCTATGCACGACGCCTTTTCGGATTTCACTGCCTCTCGCCCCGTAGACTTCACGGCATGCGTAAAATGGTTACCGTTAAAATCGCAAAACACCATTGATAGCTTAGGCGCATATTTTGGATTAATCAAATTGATTTAAAGAAAAAATAAAATAAGATAAGCATTATATAAACAGAGTAAGAGCAATTGCTAAATAAAATAGAATAAAATAAATAATAAGACAAGTACAATAGGAAATGCCATCGGTAAATACAAACCAAACATTTTTTCCTTTTAGTTTTAAGCGTTTTTATTGCCAATAAAAAACCGGGATAATATTGGCGAAAATTACGTGGGCAGTGGTGATAGCAGTGCAAATACACCACTGCGTATCAATACAGAACGCCTTATTCTTTAAAGACACGTAGGCCATAACAACAATCGAATTCAATAAGTTCGAAGGAATACTTAAGGAAATGAAAATTTACATTGACAATACGCAAAATATTTGTGAGACCTTCCGAACTCTCTTAGAATCGCCTAATTTTAAAGAAACATGTATAAATCTAATACGTCGAATGAACGCCACCATAAACCAACTAATGCAAAATGAAGACATACTCAGGCAAACACATAAGATCCAAACAACAAAAATTATAAATTTTTTTTGAGAAAAGGTTAAGTGGTAATCACCCAACATGCAAAGTAGTCTTACAGTCGCGCGTTGTGTTGCAAGAGGATTGGATGGTCGCTATTGACCAATCTAGGCTGTTTAATGGAAAGCTCTCTAAACATCACGTCCAACTGATTGTAGGGTGACATCTGCTGTTATGTATTGACCAGATCTCATAAAGCTGTAATGGATAAATCCGACGCTGGACCACCAAACAGACACTATAAGTTTTTTCTGATGAATGTTTTGTTTAAGGCTCTGTTTCGGAACCTCTTTTTTATCCAACCATTTCGAGCCGAACGAACCATTAGCCGAACGTTTTCGATTGTCGAATAAGATCCATTCTTTATCAACCGTTACAATACGTTGATTGAATTTGTTTTAAGTGATCCAAAATTGTTGGAATAGAAACGTTAAGCCCTGTTGCTAGTTCACGCGTAGTTTGAGACGTATCTGCCTCCACTACAGCTTTCAGGTTATCATCATCTAACTTACTCGCCGATCTTCCAAGTGATTCATTTACAAGGATAAAATCACTAAATCAGCCTTAGATTAGCTGCTCCTTCCCCAAACATTTTATTGATGTTTTGAGCTGCCTGCGATGCATTGGTTCCGCGACGAAATTCTTATTCGCAAATTACCCGCATTTTTTACCTTTCCATTGTCTTATGAAAGCAATGCACTCTATATCAGAAGATTCAAAAAGGAACTATGATTGGCACTATGAGTTTAAAAGAGTAATGATGCGCCTTCATGATAAGAAAAAACATAATACTTTTAAGTAACATGAAGAAGGTAGAAGGTATTTGGTGAAGGTAATTATTAAAGAGTAGTGAATTGTAGTCAATAGTGCCATTGCTGTAATAACAAGGAAATATTATAAGATTACTTGTACATACATATGTGTTAAAAAAAAGAAAATAAACGGAGAGATCAAAATATGCACCCGAATGTATTCACCATCAATATGCAATACAAAACAAAACAAAGAGAACCTGTAAAGTTTAATAGATACGTAAAAAACACAAAAAAAGTGAAACATGCGCCACAAAAGCAAACAACGAAACAAAAGAATAATACTTAAACCCAAGTTCCTTTATGTATTTTTATTTGTTTATTTAGAAGTTTTTAGGACATCGAATTGTAGCATGAAGTAATGGTGCTATACCCAAGTGCCAATATCGCCTCGGGTATAGAGGGACAGGGAGACAGGGTCGGGTACCTAGGCCTAGTGCGGTGAAGGGCTCCAACGTTGCCCACGATTAGCTGAATTCGCCACAGCGTGGGGTAGCACTGGAAATCCTGACGGAGCTTGGTTAAACATTTTGCCAAAGGTTCAAGGTCTATGACTATATGTCCTTAAACAATAGGATATGTAAATAAGACAATAAGTTTTAGGCAATAAGCGAAATACATAAATAGATTATACTTATCAAAAGTAAGTACAAACAATATGATGAAAAAAATATATATAATGCAAATCAGTCAACTAAATTAACAATATAGGAACATAAGTAGAGCAACTTGAATAACTTTTAAATAACAACCAGAAAGAGTGTTAAGTTCGGCCTGGCCGAAGTTCATATACCCTACACACGTTTACTTAAAAATTAGGCGTGGCAATGGTCTAATTTTTTTCCTTTTCAATCTTAAATAGCCTGTGATGACAGGGAATATTCGTGCCAAATTTGTTGAAAATATTCGTCCTCCAAATTCGTTCTCCTGTAATCAAGTCTTATTTAATTAGTGGGCGGACCACGCACATTTGTAGTCTGTTTTGGTCAGAGACAGTGAACCTCTGGACAATTTCAACCGCAAAATCGTTCTACAAGTTGAGAAATTGTGCAATAAGCATGGATGAATTTATATTCAATGGTCCAATTTTGCCCATTTTCAATACCAATGAAATCCTAATGATAGACAATATTCGTGCCAAGAGGCACGATCTCTATTCGTTCTCCTGTAATCGTGATTTCCACAGACATACAGACAGACGGACGGTCATGGCTAAATCGCCTCAGGAGATGATACTGATCAAGAGTATACAACTAATAAATAAATTTATTGTAATTTATTGTAATAAATTTTTTTTTCATGAGCTATACTGTATAAGTAGTGTAAAAGTGGGCGGGACGCGCCCAGTTTTGCTGTTATAATGTTTTATTGGAAAATATAACCATTTAAAACTTTCTTTTGCCTGTGTAACTTAAAAATAGACGGGTCACGTCCATATTTGGCATATTAATGAATAATTCTACTCTATACCTAGGAATGAACATGTTGTCATAAATCAAAAACGAACGCTGATATCACATTCCTAATAAAAAATAGGCGTGGTCGTTGACCGATTTTGCCCATTTTCAATACCACCCTAAGAAAGAATATTTCTGCAAAAATTCATTATGTTGTCTTCACCGGTTTTCCTGTAATCGTGATTTCAACATACAGACGGACGGACATGGCTAAATCGACTAGTGACGCTGATCAAGAAAATATATACTTTTCACTGATGAGTCGCAGAGTAATTGAAAAACCAAATGCAATCACAGGTTCGCTCGTTCAACCTATTGGGGCGTACTCATTCTTGACTCATCTAGAGCACGTTAAAACAACAGCAACGATAACAGTTACATCAATCAAATCGTTAGAGAAAAGTAAAGCACCAGGTGAAGCAGCAAGTAACAATTCAAATTTGCTAGACAAAAGTAAAAACGCGTTACAACTACAAGTGAAGCAAGAACCTTATGCTACAAATGATGATACCGGCGACAATCTCGCCAAACTTTCGCCTGGACTACAGATGCAGCATATCATATTTGATCCAAGTTCTGGGGTAACCACGGTACTAGAACATAAGAAATAACCATAATTGGTGAACATCAATGCAAATGAAGTAGAAAATTAACAGCGGGCACTTCAGCCCCCACACATATAACCGAACAAATCGAGTAGCAGACACCGGCAGAGTGGGGTGTACATCGCTAGAGTCAACGCCAGACAAGCTTACTGGAGATGGCATCACACCAGGTAATCGTTGTATATTGTATTCATATAATTAGTTACTTAAGGTTATCAAAGTTAGAGAAATAAGAGAGATTTTAAGATTCATCCAGAAAAACCCACTTGATAATATTGTAAGAAGAAAAAATTATTCTCTCTTTTAGATAATTTTTTGTTACCCTAAGGGTGGAGAAATGTTGTAGGTCAGAATCATTGCTCTGGTAATGACAGCGCTTAACGTTGTTATTACCACATACATACTTAAAGCATATAATAAAGCAGAAATTTTTCAACTCCATCATCAAGAGATTTGCTTAAATTTAGAAATCTTTCATTCTCAAGAAAGTCTGAACATGCTCAGTTTTAGTGTTGAAATCATTACTCATAGCAATTAATTCACTTTTAAGTGAGTTTACCATTACCTACCTATATATTTATCACAATATTAAGAAAGTAGGGTCTCTTACCATTATAAGGAGGTGTATTCTATCGTAATCGGTGGAGGAAAATGTACAATCTCAAGATTTCAAATAAAAATTTCGTATGGAAACATCCTCTGAACTTAATCTAACGAACTGAAACATACAGAAAAACTAACGAGCAGCTGAACTGAAACGAACTACTAAACTAAAAGAACGAAAGACCTAGAAGACCGAGTGAACTAGAAGACCGACTGAACTAAAAGACCAAGTGAACTAAAAGAGCGACTGAACTAAAAGACTCAGTGAACTAAAAGAACTAAGAACTGTGAACTAGATCTCATAGTTCACGCAAGTGATTCGTTCAATTGAACTAGCTCGTTCACGAACTACCCAACTCTAATTTATTCCAGAGGAAGAATTTCAGTATTTGATGCAGTCTATGGTTCCCAGGCCAGTGATTTGGTGATCAGTTTCCCGCCGACGGCTCAGAACTATTTGAAAGCCGTATTCAGTTTAAAAAGCCGTTTTGGAAGTGATGAAATCATCGTTGAGTACTATGTGCGAGAGTTACTCAAACTGGTGTTGCAGAACGCCTTAAAAGGCAACAAACATCAATTGCGACCACATACGACCAGGTAGAATCGTATATTCGAGCACTAGATACACTGGGTGTTACGACGGATAAATGCGCGGCAATGTTGTATCCGTTAGTGGAGTCTTTACTGTCAGAGGAAATTTTAATTGCTTGGCAAAGAAGCGGAAGAAGTGGCGAAAACCAGGCATCGGTACAATCTCAAACATCCGATAGATTAAACAGCCTTCTAGAGTTTTTACGAGTAGAAGTCGAAAATCAGGTACGCGTGGACATGGCTATCAAAAATAATAGAATACAAGATTACGCATTGCGCAGGTCCGTTATTCGATTCCAAAAAATTTGACAACCGGCTTTCAACCGTGTGTAACGTCACAATAGTAAACATTTTTGTGAGAGCCATAGGCAAAGCCATTCATATATAGTAATTTCGTGATTTAAAGATATAATTTGATTAAAAATAATGAAGTGTAGAGTGAAATACTGTGGAAATTGTAATCAGAATGCGGCTAGTGTGTGCAGTTTTTTCCATTTCCATCCGACACTAAAACAATGCGGATTTGGATTAGTTTTTGCAGACAAGCAAAACGTTTTAATACCAAGACTTCACTTCTTTGCATGAAGTATTTCACAGCTGACGATATCGAAAATAATATGCAGTTTGAAATGCGTAAGAAAAGGAGTTTTTCTACTATTATTCAGTATTAAAAAGCTTTAAATTATTAGGATTTTCCAAGCAGAGGATTCTGAAGCGTGGTGCCGTTCCGTTGATATATGATCCACTTGCTAGGAATCCAGTGTTGGCTGCAGAACTCGAGAAAAGGATACAGAAACGGGAGAACAAGAAAATTGTAAACTTGTTACTCCAGGAAGATAATGTAACAGCCAGGAACCTAACATTACACGAAGGTATAAAAAAAATGTTAAAAAGATAAACACGACGTGCAAAACATTTACATATATACTTTGCAGAGAATATCGAAAAGGATTCATCCATGGTTAATGTACCATCAGCGGAACAACTCCCAGAGAAGAATGTCGAGAGGCAATCGGAACAAGTAGAAGAAGAAACAAACACTCTAACTCGGCACAATTCTAAGTTTTATTTAATAATGTCAATAAAATTGACTTTTTACTCCGAAGCCAAATTATTATGCTATTATTATTCAATTATTAATGAATTATGCACTAATTGCTTCAAAGTGGAACTCTGGCTTCTGTCGTAATCATTTTATCTTGGCCGAAGTAATCCATTTTGAGATTGTTGAACATAATATTTTGGGGGGTGGAGATTTCAGATCGTATATTTCTATAGTATATCGTTATTAACTTATATCGTATTCGTATATTTAGAAATTAATGTAAAATATAAAATTTTACGGCAATGTTTACAATATTGTATACAAAATGTATAGGCATTTGACAGTTCACCTATATCGGTTTACTATTGTGACGTAGATGCGCAGAAGAAAACATTTTTGAAAGCTGTTCTGCGTAATCTTGTATTCTATTATTTTAGCATGGCTATGGCTGGTTTCGGGCTGTCTAAGGAAAAAGAAACGACCGCCAGTCCGAAGGCCCGTGGAAAAAGTGGAAAAAAAGGAAGGAACCGGCGAGTGCAAGTGCATTATTCGTATCAGAGGGAGATAAAAAGGATGTATGTGTTTTTTGTAGGTCGGTCGAACATGACTATAACTTCGCGTAATTTAAAGTTAGATGAGTGTAAATATATTTTGAAACGGGAGAATTGTTATTTTAGATGCATGAGACGCAATCACTTTTAGTATGTCCGAGTTTTGGGTTGGCCGAACGAGCCACAGGAAGTAGGGCTCTGGACAAAACCCGTTGAAAATACATTAAGCGCCTTATCGGAATGTCCAGAGGTTTGTTTGCAGACACTTCAGGTCAAGGTATATTTCGGACAGCCAGGAACAAATCGTAAGAGAAAATATTGTTGACACGGCATCACAGTCCTATATACGTTCGGATATTGCGCGGCCTAAAGGGAGAATGTAAAATGCACAATATATATAAGTTACGTCAAATTATATAATAGTCAAATTATGATGAAGGTTTTAAAGAATGGTTAGCCAAAGGTGTAATTGAGAATGCACCTACGAATAATAGTGGTGAGCAGAATTATCACTATTTGTCACACCGTCCAGTCCAGTCCAGTATAAAACCCGTTTTTGATGCATCTGCTAGAACAAAGGGATCGTTAAACCAATGTATTGAAACTGGGCCTAATTTGATCGAACTTTTGCACTCAGCAATAAGTAGATTCCGCGAAAGGGAAATTGGTGTCGTTTCAGTTATTAAAAAAGCATTTTTGCATATTCTTGTAAATGAACGAAATAGAGACTTTCTATGATTTTTATGGTTAAAGGACCATACAGTAATAGTGTTTAATAGTGAATTTTTGCAAATTCCTGTAAATGAACGAAATAGAGACTTTCTAGAATTTTTATGGTTAAAGGTCAATACAGTCATAGTGTACCGTCATTGCCGAGTGGTGTTCGGATTACCTGCGAGTTCGTTCTTATTAGCCATTTTATTACTGCACATGGAGGCAGCTGGAAAGTGGGCTGAGGACAAATGTTGCAAATGGACGAAATCGACAGTTAACCAATTAAATACTTTTATGTAGACAATTGCGTTACTAGTGTTGAATCACCTAAAGAGCTAGAAACTTTCATTCGGGAATCTACGGCAGTTATGGCTAGTGGTGGTTTTGAGTTGCGTGGTTGGGAGAAGACGAATGATGAAACAGTTATCAAAACTACTATGGTATTGGGCGTTGTATGGGACAAAAGCGGAAATTCTATTTCTATTAACCCGGAAATGGTAAATATAGAGATACCCAAGATGGTCACAAAGAGGGACATTTTGTCAATACAAAAAATATTTGATCCTATCATATTAGACAATAGTGTGGATATCGTCAAAATGATCGTTCGAGAATCACATAAAAACTGTGGTCATATGAGGTTTCAAGTGGTAATGAGTAATCTTCGCGAAAAATTTTGGATAGTCTATCTGTATAGGCTCGCAAAAGCGGTTATAGCGGAGTGTGTGACTTGTAAGAAACAAAGGGTTAACCATATGGAGTGTAACTCATATCCTTTACCAATAAATCGTGTGCGGGATGCGGCGCTTTTCGAAATTGTAGGCATAGATTTTGCAGGGCCCATATATGTATATTCAAGGAAACGGTAAAGGTCGGATTTGTATTTTCACGTGTGCCATGTACAGAGCTGTTCATTTACAACTATCTTCATCTCTAGATGTCAAGATAATGTACCAGGTACCAGGTAATAATGTACCAGGTAGTGACGGTGAGGTTCGAGTGGTTTTACTGAAGACGAAAGGCATGCTTACACGACCGATACAAAGGTTATATCTATTAGAAATACCCATTGAAGGTACCTCTTTGAAAACATCTTTGTGTAAAAGAATTGTTAGCTCTGTCGATAGAAGACCTCAGGTTGAACCAACTATTGTGACCATTAAAAGTGGAAGAGAAATTAAAAGGCCTTCTGAGGCTTCTAGATCATTGATTGTATTGTATTGTTTTGTGTGTAAGTTGATGAATTATTAATGTAAATGCTTTTACACACAAAAAAGGGGGAGGATGTTGTATCACAGGTTCACTCTGTGGTGAATCAGGCGGTTCACCGTGTTCGCCCTAAATTAGTATTTTTAAGTGTATTTTTTGGGGAGTTGAATATTACAGAAATTAAAGCTGCTAAATGCTGATAGCAATATTAATAACAGTTCAGCGGTCGTAATATTCCGACCAGACACTATATTTCATTACTATGAGATGCACATTCTGTATACTGTTGATTCTGTGGTATGGGCAAGGTGTCGTTTGAATAGAATTTAGAAGAAAAGTTCTTAATAAAAAAATTAAAACTACCAATTTTTTTTCCGAACCCATATATACGTACATATATATGGTACGAGTACATATTTAGTTAAGATAAAATATCTTAAATCAAAACCTCTCAACAAATTTTAAAAGCCGTTAATACCATAACAAATCAATGCGCAACAATAGCGAAAATCTAGGACTTAATTCCTATACCCGAGGTAAATTGAGGTTATGTGATTCAAGCTATGTGGGAATCATAGGAAATTTTAGAGTTGGCAAGGCTGCAAAAAACGCGATATCGGTGCCGCACAGTGGTCCAAACATGAAATCCATCGGCTAAACATCAATAACTTTTGAACGGAGAGGAATTTTTGAATGCTGTTTTTGCAGTCGGCAGAAAAATGTTGGAATATCTCTGAACATTTACCTATATCTCGATACATATTGATATATTGACCAGACACTATATTTCATTACTATGAGATGCACATTCTGTATACTGTTGATTCTGTGGTATGGGCAAGGTGTCGTTTGAATAGAATTTAGAAGAAAAGTTCTTAATAAAAAAATTAAAACTACCAATTTCTTTTCCGAACCCATATTTACGTACATATATATGGTACGAGTACATATTTAGTTAAGATAAAATATCTTAAATCAAAACCTCTCAACAAATTTTAAAAGCCGTTAATACCATAACAAATCAATGCGCAACAATAGCGAAAATCTAGGACTTAATTCCTATACCCGAGGTAAATTGAGGTTATGTGATTCAAGCTATGTGGGAATCATAGGAAATTTTAGAGTTGGCAAGGCTGCAAAAAACGCGATATCGGTGCCGCACAGTGGTCCAAACATGAAATCCATCGGCTAAACATCAATAACTTTTGAACGGAGAGGAATTTTTGAATGCTGTTTTTGCAGTCGGCAGAAAAATGTTGGAATATCTCTGAACATTTACCTATATCTCGATACATATTGATATACGATAGTAAATTTTTGTATAAAATTTGGAAGTTTTCATAAAAAAAGGTTTTAAAAGCAAATTGTTTCAAAATTGTTTGCTTATCTAATTATTGGGGATATATTCGTAACGACTGCAGAGCTTCAAATTAATCCGTTAGGTTTTTGGTTTATTTTTGTGGACTTTTGGTGCTTGGAACAAACTCTACTCGAGTTTGGGTATTGATGAATAAGATTGACTTTACATTTTCAAACCGTTTGTGATTCAAGTTTGAGACAAATATACATCATATATGTATATAATGATTTTAATATTAAACAGGTGAAAATTAAATGGCCTTAGGCCTGAAGCTTAAATGGTCTAAACTATCATTTTTTGTATCAATTTAAAATCATTCCTTGCGTTAATAATGAATTCATTTTTAGTAATTTAGAAACTTTAGCACAGAAAATGTTACTTCTGTAAAATGTTCTCGATATTTATAAAAATCGTTAACAATAAACTGTTATTAATAAGAAGAATTAAACTGCTTCATGTTAAGTCTACGCTTTATAATTTACTTACCACCGATTTTAGTATGAGATCATATAAAAAGAACACATATGTACAAAATGATTAATTAAATATAAGTTATGCAATAAGCTTTTTGTTCTGTTATTGGAAAAACTTTAAGGAACTACGTATAAGCATTAAGAAATAACAAAATATTAGATAAAATAGAAGCCAATACTAAGGTAAAAAGAAAAGAAATGGCAGAATGTACGAATACATATGTATATACGAGTATGTTATGTTAATTCTGTGTATGCTTTCATAAAATAAAATATCCAAATAAAAAAAATATTTGTACTCTTGTTTTCTTAGTTTTGGAAAATATAAAGTAATACGCAACGTAATTATACTAATTTCAATTAAATTTGCATGGTGAATTTATTTAAAAAAATTATATTGTATATGATTTTAATTAAGGTTACCTTCAAAATGAGGTTGCTTTTAGTTAAGCCATCTTTGTCTTTTCTATGCATTCTTCCTCTTCGATCAGCACTTTTTTTTTGTAGATTCTGCAGAATCTAGAACCATATATATTTAAGCCCTGATAAGCTAAATCTTTTGTCTTATTCAATATCTTAATAATTTTAAAATTTACTTAGTACCTATATTGTACATACATAAAAAAAATTAAAATATGTATGTATGCTTAAAAAAGAGTTATTAAAAATTTTTAAAAAACAAAAAATATTAAAAAGTTTTCCTAACTTAACCATAAGTATTGGTTTTCTATAATGTACATACATACTTTCATATGTACATACATACTCGTACATATATACGAGTATATTGACGTTTACTGTTTAATAAATATCATTATGACAATATTCCAATAAAATGCGAGATAGCGTGTAGAACAATAGAGTTAGTTCTACTCGGAGTTTATACTCTATAAATAGAGGCCATTTTAAAATTTCTATAATACAAAGTGTTTTATTATATTTTCTTTACTATACTGCGATATTTTAAAGAAGTTGTATTTATGTAGTAATGTTTAAAGAAAATTTTTGTAAATAAATAATATAGTTCAAGCTTTTCATTTAGAAGGTTTGGAATGGAAAGGAAGGACATTTATGAAGATGGTATTTGCAGGGCTACCACCGTGAAAAAATTAGGAAAACGATAAATAAGAATTAAATAAAAAATACAATAATTCGAACAGGGTGCAATAAAAATGATTCTTTGTGTATATAACTATCTGCCAACAAATTCTCCAATAAAACGAAAACATCCCAAAGGAAAGTAACAAGATTTTAAGCACGCGCCAGCCCACCATTTGCAAAGTGTCGGTTTCCAAAGTGGTTATCACAACCAGATAGCAACTCGAGTCGTGAAGCCATCAGTAAAAGACAGAAAAAAAAAGCAACTAGAAAAGAAACCAGAAAGAGTGTTAACTTAGGCCTGGCCGAAGTTCATATACCCTACACATGTTTACTTAAAAATTAGGCGTGGCAATGGTCTGTTTTTTTTTTCTTTTCAATCTCAAATAGCCTGTGATGAAAAACAATATTCGTGCCAAATTTGATGAATATACCTCTATTCGTGCTCCTGTAATCGAGTTTTATTTAATTAGTGGGCGGATCACGCCCATTTTTGGTGATCTGGTGAGAAATTGAGCTATAAGGATGGATGAATTTATATTCACTATAAAAAGTAGACGTGGTAATGGTCCGATTTTGCCCATTTTCAATACCGATGAGTTTCTAGTGATAGACAATATTTTTACCAAGTTTGAGGAAGATCTCTTGTAATCGTGATTTCCACAGACTGACAGACAGACGGACGGACATGGCTAAATCGACTCAGGAGGTCAGGCTGATCAAGAATATACATATATATTTTTCTATACCTTTCACGCCTCCTTTAATGCGTTACAAACGGAAGCACAAAGTGAATATATCTTCATCACTTCGTGTGTAGGATATAAAAACGAACACAACCATACATCGGAGCGAAGATAATACAGGATTATGGAGGGAGCAGCAGCAGCAATACACTAGTATTATAACCTTTTGAAATATTTTTTTATTTAATTTCCTAATTGAAATAAAATATTCTTCAATATGTCCACAAACAAGTGCGTGACTGAACAGGTTTAGATATATCTATCGCTTATTTTAGCATCGTCGTTTTATTATAAATTATGTCGTACGCCATTTCTATTTGTAATCTAAAGTTGAACAACAAATATTAATGTTTATGACGGATTGAACACCGAACTTCATTCTTGTTCTGTGTGGTGAAGGGGGGCGACGTTTATCTGCCTTACTCTGTAAGACGCAAGTTGTGCCGGGCGCAAACGCCAACTCCGGTCCAAGTTGCATCGAGCGTGAATTCCATAAGCTTTGCGCCGGATCGCGTCTCGTTTACGTCTGTCTGGATTCGGTTTGCAGGCCATACAATCTTACAAAGCATTTAATATATCTAAGCATTTTTTTAGGTAATTCTTAAAAACGCAAAAATTCAGCACTGAGAAAGAAATCACAGAGAAACTTTTTGTAGTGGCGTAGGGCAACAATAGAAGCTGGGCAAAACAAATCTTACATTTTACCACTTTAATAATAGTGGTTACGGATAATTTTTGTGAATATTTTTATTGCGATTGACGCAATTATAAATGCACATAAAAATAATAATGAATTAGATTTATGTGATTAGATTAACCAATTATGTAAAAATTATTACACTATTACACAAAACCAACACTAAATAAGCCATTCACTCGCCTTTTCATTATCTTAATTTAAATTGTAATTTGAGATATATTTAATTTCAATTCAACAAAAGCACAATTCAAATATCACAACTTTCATTCGACGATTAC
Organism: Myopa tessellatipennis; assembly: GCA_943737955.2. Lineage (NCBI taxonomy): Eukaryota > Metazoa > Arthropoda > Insecta > Diptera > Conopidae > Myopa > Myopa tessellatipennis. Next base: position 18,954,465 of record OX031315.1, read on the forward strand.
GAGTTTCATTTTGTTTACACCGAATTTGCCGAGTTTTGCGAATTAAGTCTGCAAAGTATGCAAATCTACCAACAACAAACATCTTTAGCGTCGCTGAGCAAGAAGAAAGCCGTATCTGCTACTAAGAAGGGAATCTTGAAAGTTTAGATCCAGGTGAGGCTGATATATGCATATGTAAACCATATATAATTCGGTAATATAGAGGAATTATTTTCACCACCGGGATGCTTCAAATATCGGGTTGGAATATTTCCATAATATTATTATAACTGAACTGTTTTGATTTCGCTCAAGGACAATTGAATTTTGTTTTCTTGTTGTTACACTTTTTATGAAAACTTTTTTTTAAAATAATATGTTATGTACTCTTAATCTATCGAAGGGAAGAGAGCCACAACTTCCCCAGGCGATTAGAATTAGCCGTCGAGCAGTTCTGCCCGGTCCTCTTCATTTCGATATTAATGTCATTTGATATATCAACATATATCAACACACATATATATTAATGTTATATATTACATTACAATGTAATTTATGTACATATATACAAAAATCTTAATATATAAAAACGTTGGTGCGTCTGTACATATGTCTGACCTTCACGGCTGAACCACCCGAGAGAATTAAAATAATTTTAAAAGAAAATATCAAACCTTTTTTTATTAGTGGATATTGTGCCGTATACAGTGAAATAATATAGCGAAAAAAGGCTCTACGAAGACATTCAAACATTGGTTGTAGTGACCGACAAACTCGCAATAGGCAACAATTAAGGAATTTAACACCACAACAACAAGAAGCGGGAAGAGAGTATATACGATTGCGCAATACAGTCACCCGTGCATTAGAAAGTGACTCACACAGAATTGAACGACTTACACTAATGAGAATTACAACTCAAATATCACGCAATCGTGATCGGATTCAAATAGACGTGTGCAATTGAATAACCGAGTAAGCATGCAAACAACAAGAGCACTAAAACTGTCATCATTCAATCGTATCGCATTCGAATATGATCCAGACATAGAATATTGCGCATGTTCGCAAAATTTCAATTGGTGACATGGATATAGGATGCACTAATTGCCACGCTCTTAAATTCTAAAATGAAACCGCAGGGATGTGTTGTTCATTAGGCGAAGTGGTTTTACCTAGATTGAACCACAAGAGCCACTGAAAACTCTAATGGACGGTAACATCACAGAGTCCAAATTATTTTTACTCATTATTTATTATCATTACTCTTACGGATGGACAAAAACGCACTTTTAATTCAACATTCAAAATACAGGGCCAGGTGTATCACAAATTTGGCTCTTTACTTGGCTCAAATAGCCTGTGATGAAAGAAAATATTCGTGCTAAATTTGATGAAAATATCTCTATTCGTGCTCCTGTAATCAAGTTTTATTTAATTAGTGGGCTGACCACACCCATTTTTGGTGCTCTGTTTTGGTCAGACAGTGGGGTTCTGGACAAAATTTATTCGTTCTCTTGTAATCGTGATTTCCACAGACAGACAGACAGACGGACGGACATGGCTAAATCGACTCAGGAGGTAATGCTGATAAAGAATATATATACTTTTGTATACCTGCCACGCCTGCTTTAATGCGTTACAAACGGAAGCACAAAGTGAATAAACCCTCATCACTTCGTGTGTAGGGTATAAAAAATCGTAGCCGATTTAGAAACTTTTTGGCAGTTGAGACAAGTTTCCAATCATTTACAAAATGATAATTATATGGTCCTTATTAAAGCCGATAAAGTACCTATTGGTGAACATGCGCGGCGTTTTATTGCTCCAACAGTGAATGAATTAGGAATAGCAATAGTTTGCGAAACATTCGAACAACGTGATATACGCATCATGCGCATCGTTTTTACGACCGACTACAGTATCCTTTAGTTTTTTGGGAGGGCAAGGATGGCTACCATATAAACATCAAACAAACGAATCCTGCAACAGGTGAAGAAACGAATAAAAAAGTTAGTGCCATGAATTTCTATGCACACAGGCTTTGATTCGGACCAATGTAGACAATCACATATTAAAATGCAGACATTTTTTGTCGATATGTTCGTTAAAATTGCAAGTGAACGTCTCCGATATATTCTATTCAACCAAGCTAAATTAAGGTCTGAAGAATACATCCATTTGCGCGATGCCATAAACAATAATGTGGATGGAAATGTAAACCCTAATGAAATTTGTCAAATGTGCATCCTACCTTCATCATATACTGGAAGTCCACGGTATATACAGGAATATATTCAAAATGCAATGGCCTACATACGTGCATACGGAAGACCTGACTTATTCATCACATTTACATGTAACCCGCACTGGGAGGATGAAATACATTTAAAAACAAATCTTGGAATAGAATTATTATTGTTGGCAGAACAACGTTTGCAGGGTTAGCCGGTTATATGTATAAAAATTTATGTATACAAATTTGTTCAAAAGGAAAAAATGCTGTAATCAATTCTATAGAAAATGCTTCAAACCAGGTAGATCTGTTTTGTAGTTACCAAGAAAAGATAAAATGTAGGAATGATCTAGGTGTGACCCTTATTTTTTAATATTTTTTTCCGATTTTAAGTGGAATTTTTAGAAAATGGTCCCTTTTGCCTAAACGTACTTAACCCGCCACCATACGATTTTTCTCTTGTTTCGTATCACCCTACACACCCTAGCCTCTTGTGTCTTATGCGAAACACCCTGTATATATATGTATATATAACTCGTTCGATATACACGAGTATATTGTACCTGCGCAACGGAAACGGGTGCTACGTTCGGCTTCTGTTTGCGTTGATCTTAAAACATGTTCTAACTCTTACGATGATCTCCGTTGAGCGAACGTATTTCCCCCACTAGTCAACTGGTATGTAAAAGTTGTGTATTTGGTGTACACAAATTTTACATTCAGACGCCTCTTTCATTCTATGTGTTTTTGTTCTTATACCTGTTTTGTTCTTCCGTTGTGTTGATCATCAACCCTTTGTTTACCAAACCCAGCCGACAGGCAATGTCGGCTTTAATCGTGAAACAAATCGTGACATTATACTCTTGAGAAAAAAAACACCGCAAGAGAAGAACTCTCCAAGCTCTATGCACGAACTATAGAAACGGTTGCAAACAAGCTACCGCTTCTCACCGGCACCCCACTTACGCTTCTGTTTGTTACAACATACACTTTTCTAACGTAAATACGTAAGAGTGCAAACTGTTGTTGTCAAGAGGAGAAATTCCAGCGGTACCGCTTCTGCCAGAAGCACTTGCTGTGTGTATACTAAACAACCTTTTTACATAACAAAGAGTAACGTTGTGAAGCGGTACCGTTCGCAGCTCGAGCATAAGGCTAAGTATATTCGAACTAATAAAAGTCATAATAACACTAGCCTACAAATTAACACTTTTGTTTTTTAACGGGCTGTTTGACAGCATACTCTAAAGGAGTTTGGTCCGCTGATTCCAAAAATGATAAAATAAAAAAAATTAATCGAGCCGTTTTCGTGATAATCGTTTTTGAAATTTTTGGCGACTTTACGTTAAGGTCCATCCACTTGAAGAGCTACCACAGCTGACATATGTAACCCATTCGTTCACAACTAAGATTATATTAAAGAGGAAGGATGCACGTATATTTTTTGCTAACATTACTTTGAAATTCGAAAAATAGTTTAAAACCTTTTGCTGAAATCGTAACTTCAAGAGGAATTTTTTAAGAAAAAAGACAAAAAACTGCTATATATCTGTATGTAAATATATGTTCTCGAAAGTTTTTTACCCTATTGATTTCTTATATCGATAGGTTGGACATTACGCAAATTTTAAGCCTAATATCAAAAAAATCTGCACAGAAATGGTTTCTTGGTGCGCGTTAAAGTGAGTTCAGTGCTTTTCACAAATATCTTGGCAATTGATCGTTATTAACGAAACAGTGTTAGTTTGTACTTGATACAGTGTGCGTTTGTTTGTGAACAATGTTTTTGGACTTTCCGCTATTGTAATTTTCTAGAAACCCATTAAAATCGGCTTTACCTGGATCCTATTCCCGATGTATGTACTTCATCCTTTTACCGCTGTTAGTTCAGATGTAGGTACTTCCACCGTACGTTTTTTTACTTTTTCGCAGTTTTTTCTTTTTTGCATCAGCCAAATTTTTACATTGAAGTCGTTTTTCAAAATTTAATTTTTTTTATTTTATCATTTTTGGAATCAGCGGACCAAAATCCTTTAGAATATGCTGTCAAACAGCCCGTTACAAAATGGCTGTCGGCCAGTGTAATTTTGTAAATGAGAATATATTAAATTCATTTTAAGTGTGAAGCACACCTCACAAACCTCTTTAACAAACCTCGTTAACAAACCTCTTTTAAGGCACTGGACATACTTTGGCCATTTTTTGTCACTTTCTACATAAACATATCGAATCACATCTAAGATCTAAACATTTTTCATATTTTATTTAACTCACTTTCAAAAGGATATGCAGTGAATTCAGTTAAAAAACATTGTATGCTTTCTACATCATCTGCCAAATGTAACAGACTGTGTACATTAAGTACTATAAAGCGTTTGCAATAGATTTCTTCACATGAACTCACGAATGATCTTAGATAGCATTTTGCTTTTGTAAGCAATGGTTATATTTTTGTTATTTATGCGCATTGCAGCATATAATGCAAGAAATCTCATTTTGAGTTGCTTTCCATTTCGATACATCTGTTACTGATCCTCTTGATTGTTAATACTCTCTCGGAATTTGATGTTTTAATACATGTAAATATGCATCAAATCGTTTCTTGGCATCAGCTGTAAAATTGGCTGTAACATGATCTATCGTTTAACCATGCGTTAACCATTAATTTTGTCATTGTTGCCTTTGCCCAGCCATGCAACAAGATGCATTGAATTCAAAATAAAATCTTTAATGATGTTAATATGTGGCTCAACTGATAATAAAGGAAGGGTCCAATTGGAGACGAAAATATGCAGAAAAATACACCGTTCCGTTATCATAACGTACTCCTTCGACTGTGCAGCGTTTACAAGCTTTTATGGCTTCATGATTTTTTATACGTTTTACGATCGATCTCGCTGGTCTATCGAAGAAACAGGGTTTATTTAATACCATTAAGCGCTAATATATTTAGTTGTTAAACAAACTACTTGAAGCTAAGTTCAATGTCTGACGACTTTTTAATTCCACAATACAATGCAATGGGAAAAGGCTTACAAAAATCACTCTTTAAATAAACTTTGCCTAAGATGGGCCAAAACTACTTAGACAAGAAACTACTCAGCAAGAATTGTATGCTGAGGACCCGCACACGTTGATTGGTTATTTTCATAAACAGTTCAGTTCATAATTGGGGCGATTGAGTAAGAAGAGGAAGTGTTGTTGATAAAAAACTTTATAATAAAAATGAATTAATTAAAAATGGCAATTGTTATTGGTCGAAATAACTGAGTCAACTTTGGGTTGTAGATTGTGTGGCAACATCCCTTGCTAATCCAGAGTTCAGAAACTCGATCGAATAATGTACGACTTCATTAGGATCGGTTATGGTGTCCATCGAATTGAATGAATATATCTAGCTGACCCGCCAAATTATGTTCTGCCATACAAATTATTTCTGATTTGTGCTATGCAAAACGAAGGCCCCCTTGCCTTGTAAATTATTTCTGTGTTATATATCAAGGTCTCTCAAGGCAGAGAGGCACGCACCACACTCACAACAGTCAGCACGCCGAGCTATATACAGTTGTCACACAATTTATTCGTACATCCTGCATTGCATGCAAAATATGCGTATACTTTAAGTATTTGCAATTAGTCCATTATTTCTCTTGGATCAATATAAGAATGTTGTTTTCTTTATGATCTGCCACAAAAAACAACCGTTATGTCTGCTCACATAGAAAAGTTCCATGAAAAACAAACAGAGATGGTAAAATATTGCAAAAAAATTATTCATACACTCTCTTCTTATGATCCTGTTGCTGCAAATATATCGGTAATCGACATCTGAGTTTTGACTAATTTTTTTTGAAAACGAAGTATCAACAAAACCTGTATTGGTTTTTCTAAGCATTTTCTGTCGATTGCCAGCAAATCACCAACAAGCCGGAAGACCAAAAATATTAACTCCGCGTGAGGAGCGTAAAATAATAGTTTCCGTTGTGCAAGAATCGAAAATAACCGCCACGATACTATGTCAAGATATGCAAAACATATGCAAGTCTTTAGATTAGAGAGATTAGTCTTAAAAAAAAAAATAAGCACACAAACAATTCGTAATTGCCCACATAATGCTGGTTATCGCACGCCGTAAGCCATACATATCTAATATTAACAAAAAGAAGAGATTAGAATTTGTCAAATTCTACGTAAAGGAGCCAGATTCTTTTTGGCAGAACGTCATCTTCATGATGAATCAAAATTCAATATTTTCGGACCAGACGGACCTCCAAAAGTTTGGCGCAAAGTAAATACAGAGCTGAAGGTGTTCGAATAAATTGTGTGACCACTGTATGTATGTATGTCTAGCTGTCTGTCCAACGCCCACATATGTCACACCTACTTCTCCCACTTCCTCCCATGCCCACTTCCGCTGTTTGAAATACGAACGATTTGGATACTGTTCGTACAAAAATATTAAAATCCGGATTAAAAACGTGGGAGGTGGGGGTAGGAGGCTGAAATATACTTTATGACCTATTCTCATATCTACCAAATATACATACATAAAAAGTTTCAAAAAAAATCGGCTGAGTTTGGGAGGAGTTCGAACACAAACACCGTGACACGAGATTTTTATGACGAGAAATAACGGACTAATTGCAAATACATAAAGTAAAAAACTGCATATTTTTTATGCAATTCAGGGTTTATTCAGGATACTTGGAAATATTTCACACTGATTTCTCAGTCGCTTGCAAATTGAGTGGCAGTTTCAATGCTGAATGTGCCAAATGTCCACCATCCAACAACACAATACCCTACACCATACCCTAAACACGTTTACTTAAAAATTAGGCGTGGCAATGGTGTAATTTTTTTCCTTTTCAATCTCAAATAGCTTGTGATGACAGAATATTCGTGCCAAATTTGATGAAAATATCTCTATTCGTTCTCCTGTAATCGAGTTTTATTTAATGAGTGGGCGGACCACGCCCATTTTTGGTAGTCTGTTTTGGTCAGAGACAGTGGACTTCTGGACAAAATTTCAAACGCAAATTCGTTCTACAAGAGATCTGAGAAATTGATCTATAAGCATGGATTCATTTATATTCACTATAAAAAGTAGGCGTGGTAATGGTCCGATTTTGCCCATTTTCAATACCGATGAGTATTGAAGTTAACACTCTTTCTGGTTTCTTATTGTTTTTGTAATTCCTAAATATTTACATATGCACATATGTACATATGTTGGAATGAAACGAAAATTAAATTAAATAATGTAAATAAGTACAATGCAATTTCTTTTTTTTTGTATCAGCTTAGAAATCAGGACGAATAATATAGAATCTAATAGCTGAGAAATAGATCTATGGTAATGGTCCGATTTTGCCCATTTTCAATACCGATGAGTGACAATATGATATTCTAATGATAGACAATATTCGTGCCAAGTTTGATGAAGATATCTTTATTCGTTCTCTTGTAATCGTGATTTCCACAGACAGACAGACAGACAGACAGACAGACAAACAGACAGACGGACGGACATGGCTAAATCGACTCAGGACGTCACGCTGATCAAGAATATATATACTTTTTTATACCTGTCACGTCTCCTTTAATGCGTTACAAACGGAAGCAGTAAGTGAATATACCCTCATCACTTCGTGTGTAGGGTATAAAAAAAAGCATTTTCATACATTGCAAGAAAATTAAACACCTTACAATTCAAAATTTTGAAGGCATAAAAGCTTTTTTAATATTTAGTCATCTGTTGTATTCCCAGCTTCAGTATTCCAAGGTAAATTTGGAAAAATGCGCTTACAAATTGCAGCTCTCTTCGATTCCTGCTCTTGTAATTGGGTAATTCTGACTGAGTGCATTTGTTTGTGTAGGCGCGAAGTGAAGAAATTTCGGAGTGCAGTGTCGTCAGTACATTCTGACTCTCATGCTTCTCATTTTCCACTCATTTGATTTGCTGCTCTAAGTCATTAATGCCAGATACATTTAAGGATTGCGCTTGGCTGCAACAACTCCCTATTGTGCGTGCGTAATTCAAGCAATTGCAATTGTATTTCTTTTAGCTCCTGCTTCTTAGCCAACAATTTCCTCTGCAGCTGGTAATTTTTTTCACGAAAATTTTGTTTTGATTTGTGAAGATGTATTATTAGTCTTGTATGTTCTTCCTGCATTTCCCTGTATAGCTCTTGCAGATTCTGATATCTGATTCTTTAATTTAATAATAATAATAATTTCACAACTCAATGAAACCGCGGTGAAACATGAATGTACATCACGTATAATCTACATTAATTCAACTTATCATAAAAAATAGATGTTAAACCGACTTTTGAAGCGGCGAAATTTAGTAGGACACTCTTAATCTCTGGTTCAAAGTACAAACCGCAGCGCTTTTGTTCAGAAGCGGCACCGCTGGTATTTCTCCTCTTTACAACAACGCTTTTCACTCATCTAACTAAAGTATGTATGAATACCCTTAATAAGTATTCAATTCACACAGTTACCCTACGTGTGCTCAATATTGAATAATATTTTTCAATAAAAAAGTAAAAGTCTCTAAATGAATTTTTGGAAAATAGGTGATGTAGATATATAATGTTGAGTAAACATAAAAAAAAATAAAATAAGATATTAAATAAGTGAAATTTTTTAAGTTAAACATTTCTGACATAATTAAAATAAATCATGATATAAATTATTTTTGTTCCAAAAGTTCTGAAATAAGATTTTTAAAATCTGAGAATAAAAAAATAATGAGAGGAATGATATTTATGGTATGCTATTAGTTTTTAATTTTTTTTTACTCTAGTAAACTAAGGAAAGAAGTAATCAGTGTTCGATAATCTTCATTATTGCAGATTTCAATAAATAAGCAATATACTCTTCAATACATATACAAATATATGTTTCAAGAAAATATAATAAATTCAATAAAAATCATGAAATTAAAATGGTTAATTTTTCTTACATATACTTCCTCCCATTGGGAAACATAACGAACAAGTCGTGAAAGTCTCAGCAATCGAACCAGTGACAAGAGCTTAGCTAAGCGTAGAATGCGCAAAGCTCGACCAGCATGTAGTATTTGAAAGGAGTCAGAAAAATCCTGCAATTTCATGATCTTAATTAAGGAATCGCGATCTGTTAATATTTCCTTCGTACTTGATTGAAAATTAAAAATATGTAGTCCAACGGGATCGAAGAAATTAAATCTAAAAAGAACCACGTCTTCAAGTAGTGTTTCGCTATTAACTTTGGATCCAATATGACTTGCTCCGCGTTGTCTTGCTGCATAATGCCTAAAAGAAAATAATAGTGATTAGTGCCGAACATTTCTGTTAGAAGTCTCTCCTCTTTGGGACAGTCAATATAAAAACGGATATACGAGGGCGAATTGAAAAGTAACCTCCTTGAACGCCAGAATGCGCTGCCACTGCAAAAAATGTTATGGTGCCTTGAAGTCCGTTCATATTTAGGCGGACATGCCAAATTTCAGTGCGACACTGTATTTAGTTTTGTTTTGACAGCTGATTGTTGTTGACGTGTTTGGCATTATGTTGAGTATGGACAAAAACGATTTATTTTTTGAGAGGCAAAACGGCGAAGGAAATAAAAGAAAACTTGGATAAATATTATGGGGATAATGCTCCGTCAGATTACACCGTCAAATATTGGTTTCGAGAGTTTCGTGGTGGCCGCAAATCCACTAGCGATCAAGTCCGCAGCGGCAGGTCCTCCGATGCGGTTACAGAGGACAATGTCAAAAAAATACATGAAATTGTGTTGGTTGACCAGAAAGTGAAGGTGCGCTAGTATTACTGTGTATTATTGGAGCGATTGAAGGCCAAAATTGCGCCAAGACAATGCGCCGGCGTACAAATCAATGACTTACGGCTCCAATTGCTGTCGCATCCACCGTATTCGCCCGATTTGGCTCCCTTAGACTATTATGTCTTCCCAAACCTCAAAAGATGGCTCATAAATAAAAAATTCAGCTCACACGAGGAAATCATCGACGCCACGGAGATGATCAACAACAATCAGCTGTCAAAACAAAACTAAATACAGTATCGCACTGAAATTTGGCATGTCTGCCTAAATATGAATGGACTTCAAGGCACCATAACCTTTTTTGCAGTAGCAGCGCATTTTGGCGGTCAAGGAGGTTACTTTTCAATCCGCACTGCCGTACATATAACTGTACGGCATATTTCAATCCGTACATATAACTGCCATTTATAATAAATTAATCCTAATAATAAAGTATAAGTGGACTGAATAAATCCTTATAATCCTTAATCATTTCATTTAAAATTATAATGCTGTTTACGATTTATACTTAAATTGAATTATTGTTTTCATCGATATCATTGAATTTCCTCTTCAAAGTACTAACCTACAGATACAATACAAACTACTGCCCTTCAAGTACAATTTCGATAAGGATGTGCTTCACCTCACCAGTGTCACCTCCTGAGTCGATTAAATTCTGTCCGTGCGTCTGTCTGTCCCTCAGTAGAAAACACAATTATAGGAGAACCGCCAACCTTTTATCGCGCTTATGAATTCATTCGTGCTTATAGATTAATTTCTTTACTTGTAGTGAATTTTAAATTGAAATTGTGTTCCCCAGTACTCAAGCATTGTCATGAAATTCAGCACGAATATTCTGTCTCATGTAGATAGTTTTGATTATCGAAAATGGAGTAAATCGCGTCACTGTTACGCCTAACAGCATCAATAATTAACGTACATTTTATATACATTTTTGATAATATACAAAATTCAATACATTAAAAGATGAAATAAACAAATACATACTGAATATTTTCAGTGAAAAGGTAATTCACCTGTAAATGATACAAAATGATGTTGTTCTTTTTAATTAATGGCAGAATACTTGGAAGTATAGAAATACACAGACTTAAATAAAATTTACGAAGAACTAAAAAGACAGGTGGGGGAATTTGTAGCGAAGATTTTGACAATTTTAAGAGGTACAGTAGCAAGAAAGAAAATTTTTAATTCATAAAAACTATATTAAGGGAATTGGCGAATTAACAAGTGTAGAAAGAGCAATATTAGAAGAGCTACTTACATTCCTAAAGTAGTTAATAGACAATAAAACGGAAAGATTAGAAAAGTGGGAGTTTTAAAAAGGAGATACGATAGCTATTTAATAGACAAAGGCATTCAGGAGGAAATAATAGAACGCCTAGGAATAGAATGCGGCCATTCCCCCACCAGCCGATCAGACAGATTTTCAGTTCACTCAAGTTTCGTACATTCAAACAGTCGGGCACAGAACTAAATAACATGGGTATAGCAGAACACAAATAGTCTAGTTCCACTGTTTTGCGAACACAGTCACCAGACTTAAGCGGTGAGGTATATAAATTTATACAGGGAGTTACTTGCAGGAGAGAAATCTGGCAAGCTGAAAATCTTTTCCTAAGCGGAGGCAGAGGCAGGAATAGAAGGGTTGGAGGATGCCTTATCAAGCACCCTCAACCCCACCGAGCCGAAGCTTTAAACTTCTGCTATTATATGTCGTACAGTTCAATCTGAAGCATGCGAAAATTGCAACGGACAACTTAGCTGTAGTTCCTCGCGAAAGAGGAAATCAACATTGCAATCATTCGGGAGTCATGCGTGCACGGTTGCGCCGTTAAAGGGTTATCCCTTCGCTCGTACGAGACATTCTACAAGGTAAATTGCGGCAAACCGCATACATACATAACACTGGCCGACAGCCATTTTGTAACGGGCTGTTTGACAGCATATACTAAAAGATTTTGGTCCGTTGATTCCAAAAATGATAAAATAAAAAAATGAAACGAGCCGTTTTCGAGTTTTTGTTTTCGTTTTTGAAATTTTTGGCGACTTTACGTTAAGGTCCATCCACTTGAAGAGCTAACACAACTGGCACATGAAACCGATTCGATCACAACTAAGATTAAATTAAAGAGGAAGGATGCACGCATTTTTTTTGCTAACATTACTTTAAAATCCGAAAAATAGTTTAAAACATTTTGCTGAAATCGTAACTTCAAAAGAGAAATTTTTTAAGAAAAAAGATTCGTAAAGTCGCCAAAAATTTCAAAAACGATTATCTTGAAAATGGCTCGTTGCATTTTTTTATTTTATCATTTTTGGAATCAGCGGACCAAAATCCTTTATAATATGTTGTTAAACGTTTACACAAAAAAAATGTTAATTTGTAGGCTAGTGTAATCATTAAAAATCTTTGAACGCTTTCTTATGTTCTAATCTGAGTTCCCTTGATCTGACAATTGTCAAGATGACGGACGCATCTGGCCAAGCGACTATTATATCATCAGCCTATATGGCACATGTGAAAATTCTAGACCCACCAGTCGAAGTGGAGACTCTCACAACGGAGGCTGCTTGAGCGCGCTGTGGCCTTATCATTGAATGTGATGCCAATGCCAGGAACACGGTTTGGGCCAGCAAAAAGGTTGTGCATCTCTACGACAATCCCAGCAAGCAAGGGGATGATCGTAAAAATGGAGAATAGATGCTTATACAACTTGCGTTACTCGACAATTTTCGAAGCGACATGCAGTGAAAGTATGGCAACAATATGATTAAGAGGATATGGAATACTTACCATAACAAAGACATTTTTTTTATAGAATTTGAAGAACACACCACAACTGCGGTGCAAACACCCACAATAAAGAAGACCACTCAAAATTCGTAGTTTCTGAAAAGCAGATTGCCTAGTATTACAAACGCTTATTCAAGATTATTTAACAAAGGCAAAATGTAATGAAAATCACGGGAGCATTATTTACGATATCGACCATCGAAAATTGTCAACTGAATTTCACCCAATAAATTTTTTCAATTGATTCAATCTGGAAAATTGTTTCGTAGTAGGATTTGAAATTAATGTCAGAAAAGTATTGCTTTCAAATTTTTTTCGCTAGACGCTTTTATTTATTTAAAAATGGCAAGCAAATTGGAAGTACGAAAAACTATTGTGGAAATTCTTAAAAACCACCCTCACTGAAAAAATTGCTCAGGCAGTAAAAGTAAGAAAATTATGTCGAGAGTGTTGAATAAATTTAAGGATTTAAGGATCGCGGCGAAAATGGCATTGGTGATCAGAAGAAGGAAAAAAAATCGTCACCATTTTGCAGAAAAACCCCAACTTTTCGGATAGACAACTGGACAGATGAGAAATTCGATTGCTGCATCATGGACGATGAGACATACATATGTATTAGCTCACTTTTCGCTTCTTCCATGCCAGGAATTTTACACTGCAAACTCGCAGGAGAATATGGACGAAAAATATAAGTCAAAACGGCAGTCAAAATTTTCTCGTAAGTTCCTGGGTTTTTTTTTTTGGTGCCTCGAGAAGCAAATCCGCCAAATTGTCCAAAGCTCTGGCCAATTGAAAGATACTGGGCTTTGGTAAAAAGATAATACCATAAAATCCATGATGGAAGGAGTGCAAGAAAAGTTAAAAAGATTTCTGAAATAAAAAAAAAGAAAAAGTGTAAATATACATATATATATTTATATACCATAAAACTTAATAAAAAACGGTTAAAGAATGGGTTTCGGTTTTAAAATCGGACTACTAGACCAGGGGATTTTTTAAATTTTGTGATGAACAATTTTTTCAAACGCAGTCCTTAATAGAAATAATACGTGTAAAACTAAAAACACACGAAGAGAGGAAGACATCAGTATAACGGGGTGTACATCAACATTGACAACGACGTCAAGTTCCGGGCAGAGTTGGGCACTAACTAGTTAAATCATTAACTAGTTATCGTTATAGTTAAAGTTAATTTAACTTCGTTACTTTCACAGACGTCTTCGTTATCGTTAAAGTAACGAAGATACTTGGCAGTCGTTAACGTTAAAGTAACGAAAGTTAGATCGATGATGCAGATTTCCAAAAAAATGAAAACTTGAATGTCCGAGAATATTTTTATTTTGTGTCGCTGGGCTACTGGTTTTTGGGTTTTCCCTAAGTGAGCAATAAAATGTAGACAATGAAGTGTTACAGGTTTTTTCTCAACACAAGCCGATGAATTCCCACTAGATCAAAGCAAACGCAATTTATTACAAATTTCTAATTTTTCTTTATTGTTTAATATTGCGGTGGTAAATATTCTATGTAAATTTGTAAATTAATAATTTATTAATTATGATCTAAATTTAAATTGAACTTCATGGAAATGCTTGGGAATGCATAAAGAAGAAGAAGGCGAGAAAACATATTATCTATAATATGTAAATATACATATTAAAACAGGTAGCTGAGTAAAAAAGTTTACAGTACAATGGTGAAAATCGTATCGAAATCGGTCTAGCCATTTAAGAGTTAACTAACTTTAAAAGGACATGCGACTAATTAGAATATTAAATAATTAATTAACTACCTGAAATGATTGGATATTCCTTGTTTCTTTAAACTTCTTTATAACCCTTAAATCAACCAACTCAACAATAAAAACACATGACTTTCCGCCGATGCCGAAAAATAAGTTGTGATTGTGTAATGCGATGCCGCCACACAGTCGCCGATAAAGGGTACGAAAGAGAAATTGATAACACACAGTAAGCATTTGTTGGCTGAGCAGTTCATCTATACACCTACTCAGCGACAATTACCATCTATCAACCGTCTATCGATGACAAAATTTTTTTAAAAATCAAATAAAATGAATGTATGTATGCACAAACATATGTATACTTACAGGGCAATTCTCGTTGTCAACTTTTAGTTGACAGCGCAGATTTTTAGCAAATTGTCAATATTCGTATTCTGGCTGTCACCTAAAAGTTCTTTTCTTTACAATTTTGTCAAGAGCCAAATAGGTGCTGACAGCTACATTTTCAGAACAAAACAGCAAATGAGCAGAAGAGAAACAGCAAATTTATTTGATATTTTTAATTTATGTATTATTTATTTAAATTGTTATTTAATTTATATATTATTTGTTTAAAACCAGCTCCTGAAACACTTTCAATGAAAATATTTTATAATATAAATATACAATATAAATATATTATTACATATTCTTTGGTGCTACTTACAATGAAAGATGTTTCAGGATCTGGTTTTAAACAAATAATATATAAATTAAATAACAATTTAAATAAATAAATAAACAATTTAAATAATAAAATTTAAACAAATAATAATATACATTGTATATTCTTTGATATTCAGCACATTCCACACATGGTGGACATGAACTGCACATAGTGCGCCAGCTGCTCTGCCGTAGTCCGTTCGTATTTTCTTTTGACATTTCATGTTCCTGAAACCAAAAATTACATTTTGGTTTCTGTAACACTAAGTTTTTCAGCATGTTACTGCATTAAAGCTTTCACTGTGTCAATTGACAACCAGAATACCAATTTGAAAAGCATTGACAAGCACTGTGACAACTTGTCTTGACAATTTCATGTCAAGCTGACAACGAGAATTGCCCTGTTAGTCTTAAATGTAGAATGAAATTAAATAATTACTTTTTAAATAAATAGTAAAATTTAAATATTATATAATATTGTGTGGACCTCCCGCAGATAATGACCAAAATCTGTTTTGTTAATTTTACTATAGATTAGCAAAACAAATTTATCTTTCACAGAACCCCATTATAGGGTAAATATTTACCTAAATCTACAAAAGTAACGAAGATTCATTAAAGTAACGTCGTTAAAAATTTAGTTACTCGTTTTTTTAACTAGTTCAAGAACAACTTCGTTACTTCAACGTTAACGACCCGAAGTAATTTTGCTGCATTAACGAAAACAATCAGAGTAACGTTCTTACTTTCGTTACTTTAACGATAACGATCAGAACAAAGATCCTACTTTCGTTACTTTAACGTTAACGACTGCAAAAAAACTTCGTTATTTTAACGATAACGATCAGAACAACGATCTTACTTTCGTTACTTTAACGTTAACGAAGACGTCTGTGAAAGTACCGTAGTTAAATTAAATTTAACGAAAAGTAACTAGTTCATAACTTTACCCAACTCTGGTTCCGGCTAACATGAACCCTCAAGGCCAGTATTATTATTTTTATAATAATACTCATGGACTGAGTCAAGGCCAAGTTCATACCATTAATGCAACCACAGCACTTTGCTTGGTAAGCCATAAGCTCCAGTCAAGCTCTGGCTAAAGTAAACTCGAAAGCCAAGCTAACAACATAGCACTTTGCGTGGAAATGATGAAGCGATGATGATGTGGAAGCTAAGTAGCAAACTCCCAAACCATAAAAAAGCTTGGGTTGGAAATATAAAAAATAAGAAACCAACGCAGGAAAAATTAAATTGGGAATGATGTAATTTTGCCAATATTGATATTGCTAATATCACAATTTAAATATTGCGAAATAATGCAAAATGAGAAACACGAAATACTGAAGCACTTTGGATGCGTCAAACGAGCCAAAGTGGAAACAAGAAAAGATTCTAACCAGAGTCGAGTAGTGTACGTAGAGCGACTAAGTCGAGGTAAGATTAAAATTTATAAAGAAATAGTATAATAAAAGCTCGGAAATTTAAGAAGTGATAAGGACTTCCGATTAAAAACTCTGGAAATTCACCCATACAACATTTTTAAATACTACAGTATGTCTTTACAGAAAAAGATGTGTACATCGATTGTTGCGTTCCAACATATTCATCATCAGCTGGGAATACTACACAAAATAAAGCCAAGTAAAATTTTATTAAATAATAGAGAAAACAATAAGAAAGAAAAGAGAAATAAAAAGGCGAAAATAGCAAAACCCGAAACAAAAGATATACAACTTCAATTTCAATTATTTATTTTTTTGTTGTTGTTTTTTTCAGAAAATTTGACATGCCCAAATCTTCTCCAGACAGGAAGTCAGGGCCGAGAACTCAGGCGGAGTTCGGCGTAGAAATCCAACGATGCCCAATATCAGCTGAAGACCGCTCAACGTAGGGCAGCGCTGGAAATCTTGATGAAGCGTAGTTAGAGAATGGGCCAAAGGTTCAGGTCCCATGCCTTAGCACGGACAACGGCGAAGACCAAATCCAAAAGCACGCCGATCGGCAAGTTATAAAGAGCGACGTGGTGACATTTAGTGTGACATTTAGACCTACATTAGTATATGTAGATTAAAACCAGAGACACCACAGCAGCGAAAAAAAAAAATATATAGAATTTAGAATTTTAAACTACTTATTTTAAAAAACATTTCAATCCACTTAAAAGTTTTCATCCAAAATATAACAAAGAAAACAACAAAATGAGAACGGCTTAAAGTAAATAATAGCTATTACACAAGCACTGCAACAATGCAGAAATATACGTATGTAGACAAAAAGAAAACTAGCACGACCCAAATACACTGTCGTCTGTAGCTAAATAATAGACATATTGTAAAAATAAGAAAAAAAATATATGGGTGGTGTATGTATTTACATCACGCATATAATATAATAAAAATATATTAAAAAAAAATGTTTGCCAAGGTATAAAAGAAAAACACCTAGCCATAACTAACACTAGCCAAATGGAACGTTAGCACTTTTAAAAGGAAAATATTAAACCAGAAAGAGTGCTATATTCGGCCTGGCCGAATCTTAAATACCCTACACTTCGAAGAGGGCGGACCACGTCCAGTTTAAGAACAACAATTTTTGGGCTATAAAATGCTATGTACAATTTTGTTAATTTTGTTCAAAAATTTGGGAACAAAATTAAGCTAATATAGGCTAATTATACATTTTCTTAGGAAAAAATTAATAAATGGGAAAAAAGTACTAAATTTATAGAAAATCGTTTTTCTCCAAAAGTATTGGTCTTTCGACAACATTCGAAAACAACTACAAAAACAACAAGAAAATTGGAGTGGTTCCACAAGGTTAAAGCCAAACTTTGTATAGATATCAATTAAACCCAGGTTAAATCTTTTGCGATAAACTAAAAGTGGGCGGATCACGCCCAGACAGACGGATGTACATGTTCAATCTTTTGCGATAAACTAAAAGTTGGCAGATCACGCCCAGACAGACGGACGGACATGGCTAAATCAACTCTGGAGGTGACGTTGATGAAGAATATATGTATATACTTTTCTATATTTATCTTCTGTATTTCTACACATTTACACATTTCGTTGCAAAGTAAATATACCCTTAACCTTAAGCATGGAGGAACATCAAAGGAACATGAAATATCAAAAGAAAATACGAACGGACTACGGCAGAGCAGCTGGCGCACTATGTGCAGTTCATGTCCACCATGTGTGGAATGTGCTGAATATCAAAGAATATACAATGTATATTATTATTTATTTAAATTTTATTATTTAAAATGTTTATTTATTTATTTAAATTGTTATTTAATTTATATATTATTTGTTTAAAACCAGATCCTGAAACATCTTTCAATGTAAGTAGCACCAAAGAATATGTAATAATATATTTATGTTATATATTTATAGTAATATAATATAAATAAACCAGATCCTGAAACATCTTTCATTGTAAGTAGCACCAAAGAATATGTAATAATATATTTATATTATATATTTATATAATAGTATAAAATATTTTCATTGAAAGTGTTTCAGGAGCTGCTTTTAAACAAATAATATATAAATTAAATAACAATTTAAATAAATTAAAAATAACAAATAAATTTGCTGTTTCTCTTCTGCTCATTTGCTGTTTTGTTCTGAAAATGTAGCTGTCAGCACCTATTTGGCTCTTGACAAAATTGTAAAGAAAAGAGCTTTTAGGTGACATCCAGAATACGAATATTGACAATTTGCTAAAAATCTGCGCTGTCAACTAAAAGTTGACAACGAGAATCGCCCTGTTATACTTAAGATCTTAAACCAATCTTGCGACTTTACAATCGGCTTCGGCCATCGGCAATATCCCTATATATTGTCAATCGACTTCGGTCACCGGTGAATGCCCTATCATTCTCCAATCGGCTTCGGCCATCGCCAATATCCCTATATATTGCCAATCGACTTCGGTCACCGGTGAATGCCCTATCATTCACCAATCGGCGCAGGCCATCGGCGTGCAACCATATTTGCACGCCACCGGTAGGAAAATCCCTTCAAGAGGAGATTAACCTAAACCAGCATTTTTTTCCTGATATAAATTAAGGCCTTCCGCCGGGGAGCGCTTGGGCTTCCAAGACCTTACTTTTGGCCACATAAAGTTAAGGCCTTCCGCCAGATAGCACTTCTGCGTCCAAGAACTTACTTTTGGCCTTCCGCAGGGAAGCACCTTCGCTTTCCTTACATAAGATTAAGGCATTCCGCTGGGAAGCACCCGACGCTTCCAAAACCTTACTTTAGGCCTTCCGCCGAGAAATACGCTGGTTAGGAGCTCCTGCTTAGGTGGTTTACATAGGAAAACTGTACAGCCGTCTGCTGCGTGGCACTCTGCCCTTAGCTTTGAGTAGGCAAAAACCACATTTTGTACGTATAGTAGGGTATAAAAATTGTTAAGTAGATATAAGGATAAAACCAATACAGCCAATCCACCGAGCTGAACTCTGCAAAGAGTCAGTGCTAGACTGTGAAAACAGTCGTTCGAAATTCGTGTGGCGGTTCAATAACTTGGAGGGTTACGAGACCCCTTCGAGCGAACCCTGGACAGACTGAGCTTCATCCATGGCTGAAAAGCAAAACTCTTTACAAATGGCGCCCGAACAGGGACTCTCTTCAACAAAGATTCCAGCACTTACGTTAGAAAGTGCACAAACACTTAATATCAACACGGATGCCACAACATCCAACCTAAGCGGGATTTACTCTCTTAAAAAGGAGGAGCCAGAAGAACCTCTTAGAGAGTCAGGATTACCGGTAGAGGGAACGGTAAAAGAACTCAGACAGCGACTTTTTCAAAACGCAACGCATCGAGAGAGGAACCACAACGGCGCTGAGCCCCCGGTTGACACACCACACACTGTCAACTACGCCACTGATAAAGACACAACCCGAAGGCAACCCAAATAACAACACCGTGGACATAATGAACACAGTAAGAAAATGGGGTCTCATTTTCAATGGGAACCGCCCACTCAACGAATTTCTGGAAACCATAGAAGAATTAGCGGATTGCTATAGAATCGAGTACGATCATCTGCTCTTACCAATGAACGAAATCCTGAAAGACAGAGCGCGAGAATGGAGGCGTTATAAAAGGAACGAAATACACACCTGGCGGGAATTCCGAACAGCCGCCGAAAAATTCTTTCAACCACCAAGGCACTTACACCGGCTTGAAGAAGAAATAATTTGCAGGAGACAAAACATCCGCGAAAGAGGCAAAGACTTTATAATGAGCTTCATGTCACTGATGTCAACACCCTCACATGCGAATGGAACAGGAAGTAGAGCGAGCATATGAAGGACTCCGTCCAGAATATCGGCTATATATAAAACGCAATGACTTCGATAGCATTGACGATCTTATGACATTGGCAGAAGAGTATGAGCACATCCGAGGAGAGGAAACCAGAGTCAACCGCCACTCTAATAACTGCGTAATGGCTACACCCTATGCACGAGAGACGCATTGTTGGCCGTGTGAACAACCAGCGCATACCAGAAATAACTGCCGAGGACGAAAACTACTCTTTTGTTCATACTGCGGAACCGTAGGGAAACTATCCCGTCACTGTCCATGTCACCAAGACGTCAAGTACCACCAATCACTGGCCGCTTCTAAAGGGTCCGCCATCTAACGTTTTTTTTTCAACTAGTGCTTATTTCGTGAATGGTAACACTTAGCTCATGTCTGATTTGACAGATAATTAGTTTTATCCTTCCGCTGAACGAATATGGTTGTGTATACGCTTGAACAACGCTGGGAAATATTGCGACATTACTTTGAAAATCATGGTAGTGTTGCAGAATGAAAATCATCTTTTCAGATGAAGCTCATTTTGATCTTGGCGGGTATGTAAACAAGCAAAATTGTCGCATTTGGGGCACAGAAAACCCGCACGCATACATTGCGGATTTTGATCCAGAGGCATAATTGGGCCATTTTTCTTTGAAAATGAGCAAGTGGCCGTTACAGTCAATGGCGATCGTTATCGGACCATGTTGAACGAATTTTTGTTCACAAAAATTTAAGAGGAGGATATTGGCAACATTTGGTTTCAACAGGACGGCGCTACGTGCCACACAGCCGAAGCTACACTCGATGTTTTGCGCCCTGTTTTTGAAGATCGCATTATCAGCCGCAGAGCTGACGTCGTTTGGCCACCTCGGAGCTGCGATTTGACACCGTTGGACTATTAATTGTGGGGTGCCGTCAAAGATAAGTGTTACGCCGACAAGCCAGAGACAATTGACGCTTTAAAGGACAATATTCCTGAAGCCATTGGTGAAATACAGCTGCACACAATCGATAATGTGCTTAAAAATTGGACCGATCGTGTAGGCTACTGCATGGCCAGCCGAGGCAGCCATTTGAATGAAATTATTTTCCATTATTAACCGGAAGGATTGTACTTTCAAATAAAAAAAGAAATTTGAGTAGTTCAGTAGTTTTTTTTATAGCATTTTCAAAAAAAAAAAAAGTTATTTGGCGGACCCTGTATCTACCAGTTCAATACAATAACCACACCGTCAACGCACTCATCGACACCGGAGCCTTGCTTACATTCATAGGTACTAACCTAAAAAAGAAAATCAAACGTCAACCACGCACACAAAAGCAACATATTCGTCTTACACTGGCAAATGGAACCATAATCTTGGCTCAGGATTATGGAGAGGTTACTATCAAAATAAGCGAGAGAGAGTACCGACACCAAATATTCTTCATGCCAAGGCTCACTGAAGAAATAATTTTAGGAATGGACTTTTTAAATAAAGCTGGAATCCATCTCAGCATTAGCAACCATGAAGTGACACCCAGTGTCACAAACAATAACCGTAGCATACATACAATAAGCCAGAGGCGTGACCACGACTGGTGTACAAAGAACAAAACCCGACAACAACAAAAACCAGCAACCAACAACCAGCAACAAAAACTAACAACAACAAAATTCAACAAAACCAAACCAGAATAAAAGCCTGACCAAAATACGGGAACACCTGGTTCGGGGTGGCCGGCACTGTATACCCGCCCCCGAATCCCACTAACAAACACACCGAAATCAACAAACACTCCAAGAGACACACCGAAATCACCAGACACACCGAAATCAACAAACACACGAAAACAACCGAAAGGAACCACATCGAATACCACCAAGTCAACAAAGAAACAAACAAAATCACCACTGCACCAAAAAACGTCAGAGAGGAAAAGGGAACCAATTCAGATTTAGTTGACTTGTGGATATCGACAGAAGTGAAACAAAGAGTTTCTCATTAACAGTACATTTATTTTTGGTAGAAAAAAATGCAGATAGCGTTTTGATACATTTTGATGATGATGCAGATAACGTTTGCAGATAACGTTAACGTCTGACGATTGCAAGAACGCTATAAAAAGCACGTGGGCCCCGGCTGGTCAGATGCATACCTTAGTTGCGAACCGACCCTGGCAAATATTTAGTTTGCTCCAAACACGACACTCCTAGTTTTTACCGATAAATTCACAAAATGGGTGGAAGAAATTCCCCTACCAAATGCCACAACAGTCATACGACACCTACGCGAGAGAGTGATCTTCAGATTTGGATGTCCAGAAACAATAATTACCGACAATGGTGTGCAATATACAATTAAGCTCCTGAAAGAATTAACCGAACAATATGGCATTAAACACCGATTACTTTGCGTTGATGGGTTGTAACGAAGTTCTATGGATTTGTATGCGAGTTAGCTCGACGGCTAGCCCACGGTCCGCCACAGAAATTTATAGATTCTGGTACTCGTGTTTTCTTTCGTTTATTTACTCTCATGTGTTTTACTCTCGTGCTTGTTGTTTGTGTGTTCTTCAGTCTCCGTATATTGATAATATACATAGATAAATGTACATATGTATGGGACATTCTACACGAGATTCCTTCATTACAGGGTATCGCGTTAGTCTTGCGCTTATCTTATATCGTATTATTTTATTTTGCACCTAATATATTTGTTTGTAGTTCACTTGTGTAAATTTCGTTAGGGTAAAATTCATTCGACAACAAATTGGAATGGAATGATTATATTTACATATGATTACTGTAATAAATATAACATTTAATGCATTCTCGAAACCACTGAGAGTTATACACAGTAAAAATGGTTAATGATTTAATAAATTTCTTTAAAATAATTCTAACACCCACGTCCATCGCTCAAAAGAATAGAATAATTTATATCGCTACCAGAAACTCGTTTGTGTTTGGAACGAATTTCCGACATCCCTTGTGAAGTCTATAATTTTATAATATTATACACATATAATGAATATAATTTACACAGTAATGAAAATTTTAAATTGTTTTTTGTTTGTAATCTGTTCTACATAGAATGACGCAATTTTTCACGATATTGCTTATAGATTTATGGTGACTAACATATGTAAATCTCGACAAAATTCTCCACGCAATGACATATAGCATACCTGTTCTGAAATTGACTACAATATCTATTAAAAAAATAGTATCGCTGAGGCAGTTAAAGGCAATCCATCGAGTACTTAAATCATCGTTGAAGAATGATATAGCGACAGGCAGGATTATTAAATTTGCTACTAACAGAAGAAGCATGCACAGGTCCCAGTAAAACCTGTGTACAATATTTAATTTATGTGTATGCAATTTTGAAATGCGTTACAATTAACAAACCTGAATGAGCTGCATGGGTGTATAACCCAATGACCCGAGGTTTTCTGACGTATTCTTTCCTTCACCAAAGCTTTCCGACTTCCAAACAGTTTCATGGCCAGTCGATTGTCTGTAGGCTGGAACCATGATTGCAGTTGACTTTTTAGAAAATTGGCTGAAACTTTTTCTGAAACAATTGGAATTGAGGGCATCGGCTCCTCTTTGGGAGTTCCGTACAATGAAACATCATCAAAGTGCACCTGTAAGTTTTTTATATCTTAAAAATTTATCTTATCAATTTCTTATGCAGATAAAATTTAAAGACTACGAATTACTAATAGTTTCCTATTCTTAGAATACATAATAAACCTTTGTCCTTGCCATTTCACTTCCGTGGTCGCATATTAATAACGCTTCATCATCAAATGCAGTGACAAGTGAATCTGTACAAGTATTTTCAAAGGATATTCTTAAATCGTTTTCATTCAATACAGAAGAATATGAGCACCGTTGGGATTCTTCGCTATCTCCAAGAATTAATCTGTAATATAAAGAAAGAATTTAAAATAAATTGAAAGTTACATGCTACTATATTTATCATGTTACATTATCTATACCAGAAATAAAGGGCATTGAGAATACTAAACAACATTTTGAAAGAATATTATAAACATACTAGCTGACGCAGTAAAAGTTACGCTGCCATATAAATTATTTTTAGTGAATATTTTGGTTGTTAAATAAAAAAAAATTAAAACTGCAAATATTTTCGATCGCCGACTATAAAAAAGCAACTCGAGAAATAAAAACTTTGTCGGCTATACTGTCTTATAGTTTTCTTATCGGCCCTTGCTCTTGCTGTTCCCTTGGCATCAAGTCAAGTAGCCAAACAATTGCCGTAGCAATAAGAAAGCTAGTTGTCGGAGCTCGTCATATAAGCGTATTCCCCAAATATTGCCGTTGCAATAAGAAAGCGAGTTGCTGAACTCGCGGTATAAATTTATCGTCTAAATATTGTCCAAATGTTTGCAGTGTTTGGGGATGGGATCTATGACAGAAAGTGAAATGGAGCGCTGTAGAAGATGACCACCGATAAAAAAACACGAACCATGCATTTTCTCAATTCAATGTATTTAATTAACATATCGAACTTATTCAACCAACCTTCTACAATCATAAAACACGTAATAGATTTCATATAAATTTAAATAAATGGTACAAAATTTTTAACATCAAAATGACGCAAAGCTTCTCGTAAATGACTTGAAAGTTCTATAAGGCACGCGTAGCGTCAGTTGTCAGCAACATAATCATGCCAAGAATCATGCCATAAATCAGCCAAGTCATCTAGCTAAGGCCACAAAAAGTCAGTTATCACGGCGGTTTGCAATTGATGCAGAGCGCAATCAGTGAACGTACGACGAGCTTGGTGGTCTTGGGGCTTCAGTTCTTGTGTTAATTGGATCTTATACGGATGCATACCCAAGTCTTTTCGTAAAATTCGCCAAGTTGAGGTCGTAGAAAGGCCAACTGCTTGTGCACGACGATGTATCGAGAGGTTTGGGTCTTCAGACACATTTTTTTAACTAGCATTAAATATGAGAAGATTATTTTTTTTTGCTATACGTTGTAGCTCAAAGAGCATCTTGTTACTGACTTTATCAGCACCCGCGGTTTTTTTAAATTTGAGCCAGCAATAGCCTGTTCGACATGCTAAATCTTAGGGCAACGGATGCTTTAACGACAACTGGTGGCAGCTCCATTAAGTCATCAGAAATGTTTGGCGTAAATACTTTTCTCAGATGATTTACAAAGAGCATTTTTTTCAGTTTCGGTTCTTGCTCATCCTCCGCTCAAGTTGCCTATTGGAGGCTTACTAATCACAGATCTTTTAAGTCCTCTGGTCGTTCGCCATAGCAAATAATTTGTGGCGATATAAAAGGAACGAAATACAAACCTGGGAAGATATCCGAACAGCCGCCGCAAAATTGTTCCGAATTTATACCGTCTGGAAGAAGATAAACTGAAAACACCCTCACACCGGAAAATCAGTAGAGCGAGCATCGACCGGAAAATCAGTAGAGCGAGCATATGAAGGACTCCGTCCAGAATATCGGCTATATATAAAACGCAATGACTTCGATAGCATTGACGATCTTATGACATTGGCAGAAGAGTATGAGCACATCCGAGGAGAGGAAACCAGAGGCAACCGCCACTCTAATAACTGCGTAACTTCTAGAGACTATGCACGAGAGACGCATTGTTGGTTGTGAGGGTGGCCGAAAATATGAATACATACTTTTTTATTTTGATTTGCTTAATGACTTAGGGAACACCCCTAAATGCGTGAAGTTAAATTCGCGTTTTTAATAGTTAAATTCGTAAATAGCGAAGACACAAACCAAAAACACGAATTTCAAATTCGTGTTTTTCACAAATGCGTTGTTCACATCAGAGCAAATATTGAATGCAAATTTCGATCAATCCGAAATATAACTTCGATATATGCTATACATCGTTGAAAAGAGGACGCCGAGATCTTTCCAACGATATCGGTTTGATGCGTGCACTCGTAAAACTTTGGCGTCAGAGGTCACATAAACTTAGCCTACACACGGTGCATATCAAAGCAAATTGTGAATGCAAATTTCGATCAATCCGAAATATAACTTCGATATATAGTATACGTTGTTGAAAAGAGGACGCCGAGATCTTTCCAACGATATCGGTTTGATGCGTGCACTCGTAGAACTTTGGCGTTAAAGGTCACCTAAACTTAGCCTACACGCGGTGCATATCAAAGCAAATTTTGAATGCAAATTTCGATCAATCCGAAATATAACTTCGGTATATGCTATACATCGTTGAAAAGAGGACGCCGAGATCTTTCCAACGATATCGGTTTGATGCGTGCATTCGTTGAACTTTGGCGTCAAAGGTCACCTAAACTTAGCCTACACGCGGTGCATATCAAAGCAAATTTTGAATGCAAATTTCGATCAATCCGAAATATAACTTCGATATAAACTATACGTTGTTGAAAAGAGGACGCCGAGATCTTTCCAACAATATCGGTTTGATGCGTGCACTCGTAGAACTTTGGCGTCAAAGGTCACCAAGTTATATTTCGGATTGATCGAAATTTGCATTCTAAATTTGCTCTGATATGCACCGCGTGTAGGCTAAGTTTATGTGACCTCTGACGCCAAAGTTTTACGAGTGCACGCATCAAACCGATATCGTTGGAAAGCTCTCGGAGTCCTCTTTTCAACGATATATACCACATATCGAAGTTATATTTTGGATATATCGAAATTTGCATTCAAAATTCGCTCTGATATGCAACGCGTATAGGCTAAGTTTGGGTGACCTCTGACGCCAAAGTTTTACGAGTGCACGCATCAAACCGATATCGTTGGAAAGATCTCGGCGTCCTCTTTTCAACGATATATACCACATATTGAAGTTATATTTTGGATATATCGAAATTTGCATTCAAAGTTTGCTCTGATATGCATCGCGTATAGGCTAAGTTTAGGTGACCTTTGACGCCAAAGTTCTAGGAGTGCACGCATCAAACCGATATCGTTGGAAAGCTCTCGGCGTCCTCTTTTCAACGATATAGCATGTATCGAAGTAGTATTTCGGATTGATCGAAATTTGCATTCTAAATTTGCTCTGATGTGAACAACGCATTTGTGAAAAACACGAATTTGAAATTCGTATTTGTGGTTTGTGTCTTCGCTATTTACGAATTTAACTATAAAAAACGCGAATTTAACTTCACGCACTTACCACCCCTTGGTTTGCAGTTTTTTTTTTATAAAGTTGGTGTCACGCCATATTGCGGGTACGTTCGTCATGGGTGTGAGAGAGACGGCAGCAGGGCCGGTGACTCGGAATGGGAGGAAGTGATCCACGCTGGCGAAATGTAAGAGAAAATGATTGGCGAGGGAATTGTTGGCCAAGTTAGTTGGCGTCTTATTGTTGGCTCGCCTTATTGTTTGAAGGCAGTTTCTCATATTTTTTTTTGTAACTGAGAATCTAAAAGACACTAGAACACAGCGCTGATATTTTATGGTTATTTAGACAAGTTTAATAAAATTGAACAGGGAATATAGTGTGAAATAAACAGGAAATCCTTTAAATAAAATCAATATTAATTTCAACTCGTGTGAATTTGTAATCGAAAAACCAGGGAGTTCTATAAATATACATAATACTTTCCCCATATGCTGAACAGTGAAAAGAGAAAAAAAAAAAAAAAAAAACATAAAACCTGAGAAACAACCAGTAAGAAGCTATATTCGGCCTGGCCGAATCTTAGATACCCTACACCTAAAATTTTTGAAAAAAGTGGCGAAGCTAGGGTGGGGCGGGGATCCACTCTGGGCGGCACAATGTCGGGGGCGGCAGTTGTGGAAATCAAGTAGTGACTTATGGAATTCTAGGAATTTTTGGGGCTGCAAGTTGTTTAACCGTTCCAGGCTCCATGAGACCTAGCTACGCCTTTGTATAAATAGTAGGCGTAGTCGTTACCTGTTTCCAAAACAAAATAACTAGCTTAGTTTTTTATTATTGTGTTGAAATTTAAAATTTATTTACGTAGTAATAAATTTGTTTTTATACTGCTATACTGTTTAAATAGTGTAAAAGTGGGCGGACCGCACCCAGTTTTGATGTAATAATGTTTTTTTGGAAAAAAAGTTGTTATCTAAAGTTTTATTGAGGAAGTTTATATTTTTAATAATATAACCCTCTTTTGCCTGTGTAACCTAAAAGTGGGCGGATCACGCCCATATTTGGCATATTAACGGATAATGCTACTCTATACTCAGGAATGAAATGGCAGGAACTCTATACTTTTGTTGTCATAACTCAAAAACGAACGCTGATATCACATTTTTAATAAAAAAAAGGCGTTGTCGTGGACCGATTTTGCCCATTTTCAATACCAATACCTGCACACCACAAGAAACAATATATCTGCAAAATTTCATGACTATATCTTTACCGGTTCTCCTGTGATCGTGATTTCAACAGACAGACAGACAGGCAGACTCAGGAGGTCACGCTGATCAAGAATATATACTTTTCTATACCTATCGTCTCTATTTCTATGCGTTACACATTTCGTGACAAAGTGAATATACCCTTACCTTAAGGTGTAGGGTATTTTAATAAATTTTGTTTACGTCAAACGCTCCCTGCGTGAACTATATGTGCCCCCTAGTGCTATTCTAACCCCCACCTTAAATCAGCGTTATCTACCACGGAGTAGACTGTGGTTGCACCCCTGCAACCACGCTTGCAAACCAAGTCGCCAACCTCCCTGGCCGCAACTGCTGCTGTCATCCCTGACAGCCGCAACATTACTAACTTCCCTTCCTTTCAACCTTTTCGAACGACCACAACATCGTGTGTGCATTGAGAACAAACAAACCATCGTTAGCGAATAATCCCGAGTTTTGAATCGCTTGAAGCAGCTTGTCGAACGTTTGGAACGTCAACACGTGAATTGGAAATCACGAATCAAACCAGGCCACTTCTACCATCGCATTGAACGACCAGAGAAGACGCTCAACAAACGGAACGATAGCGAAATCATCAATCTCACAACAACAACATTTCAACGCTACGGTGAGTGTATTTTCCTCCAACCCCCAAATTAAACCCCAATTAATCCCTGAAATATATATCGGTGTGCATCGCAAATTTACTTGCACACACCCCCCAAATCCACAAATTTAATAAAAAATTTTAATAAAATTAAAAATTTTAATAAATTCGAAGAAAGCGGAGAAGATAATACAAACTCCTGATAAAAGAAGGACTGCATTTTATGATCATTTCCTTTAATATCTTCGAAAAGTCAACAAGTTTTATAATTTCCTTCCTAGGACACATGTGAAAAAAATCTATAAAAGATTTTCTTTTCCAAATTTTTAAATAAAAGAAGAAGGATTCGGAAATAGCGACGAAGGATAATATTCATGCCATCGGAGGCCTTTTATATGCTCTTGGCAGCTGATTCTTACCCTAAAACATATTTTTTATTGCTTACACTTAAATCTATAGAAAGTAAGCACTCAGCTTAATTTTTCTTTCTTACTCTAGTTACAATTATTACATTCGGCAATTGTTTATAATTGACCTTTTTCCGATTCATTATGCTAACACAAATAATATTCGGATTATGAAGTGCATTGAGCGAAAATAAGTTTAGCGTCAGCTGAGTGTCATTCAATGTACTTCACGGTCGTCAATAAGTACATGAAAGGTGCTTTGAGTGGTGCGTTACAGTAGGTACACTACACCCTCACCTTTAAGAGAAAAATTCGGGGATGAAATCAACTAATTTTTCTTATTGTATAATTTACAATTTGGTTTCTTAAATCTATATTTACATTGTTTTATTGTTTTTATACCCTACACCTTAAGGTTAAGGGTATATTTACTTTGCAACGAAATGTGTAAATGTGTAGAAATACAGAAGATAAATATAGAAAAGTATATACATATATTCTTCATCAACGTCACCTCCAGAGTTGATTTAGCCATGTCCGTCCGTCTGTCTGGGCGTGATCTGCCAACTTTTAGTTTATCGCAAAAGATTTAACATGTACATCCGTCTGTCTGCGCGTGATCCGCCCACTTTTAGTTTATCGCAAAAGATTTAACATGGGTTTAATTGATATCTATACAAAGTTTGGCTTAACTTTAACCTTGTGGAACCACTCCAATTTTCTTGTTGTTTTTGTAGTTGTTTTCGAATGTTGTCGAAAGACCAATACTTTTGGAGAAAAACGATTTTCTATAAATTTAGTACTTTTTTCCCATTTATTAATTTTTTCCTAAGAAAAATGTATAATTAGCCTATATTAGCTTAATTTTGTTCCCAAATTTTTTAACAAAACTAACAAAATTGTACATAGCATTTTATAGCCCAAAAAATTGTTGTTCTTAAACTGGACGTGGTCCGCCCACTTCGAAATGTAGGGTATTTAAGATTCGGCCAGGCCGAATATAGCACTCTTCCTGATTTTAATACCCTACACCTTAAGGTAAGGGTATATTCACTTTGTAACGAAATGTGTAACGCATAGAACTAGAGACGATAGGTAGAGAAAACAATATATCTGCAAAGTTTCATTACGATATCTTCATTGGTTCTCCTGTGATCGTGATTTCAACAGACAGACAGACAGACAGACAGACAGACAGACAGACGGACGGACATGGCTAAATCGACTCAGGAGGCCACGCTGATCAAGAATATATAATTCTTGATCAGCGTGACCTCCTGAGTCGATTTAGCCATGTCCGTCCGTCTGTCTGTCTGTCTGTCTGTCTGTTGAAATCACGATCACAGGAGAACCAATGAAGATATCGTAATGAAACTTTGCAGATATATTGTTTTATGTGGTGGGCAGGTTGGTATTGAAAATGGGCAAAATCGGTCCACGGCCACGCCTATTTTTTATTAAAAATGTGATATCAGCGTTCGTTTTTGAGCTATTACAACAAAATTTCATTCCTGGGTATAGAGTAGCATTATCCGTGAATGTGCCAAATATGGGCGTGATCCGCCCACTTTTAGGTTACACAGGCAAAAGAGGGTTATATTGTTAAATATATAAACTTCCTGAATAAAACTTTAGATAAAAACTTGTTTTACAAAAAAACATTATTACATCAAAACTGGGTGCGGTCCGCCCACTTTTACACTACATATACAGTATAGCAGTATGAAAAAAAGTTTATTACCACGGAAATAAAGTTTAAATGCACACAATTATAAAACAACTAAGCTAGTTATTTTGTTTTGAAAAAGGTAATGACCACGCCTACTATTTATACAGAGGCGTAACTAGGTCTCATGGACCCCGGGACGGTTAATCAACTTGTAGCCCCAAAAATGCTTAGAATGCAATAAGTCAATACTTGATTTCCACAACTGCCGCCCCCGACATTGTGCCGACCAGAGTGGACCGCCACCCCCGCCCCATCCTAGCTTCGGCACTTTTTTAAAAACTTTTAGGTGTAGGGTATCTAAGATTCGGCCAGGCCGAATATAGCTTTCTTACTGGTTTTTAAGTATGTTTTAAGCAAAAGAAAATTGCGGTCACACTATGATTTAAATGTAGAAATTTTTTTTTGTCGTTTGCCGTGATGCATAAATAATACATAGAATGAACAACAAAGTTGTTGATATTGATGCTGTCAGAAGTGATACAAGAGACACCGATAAGTTTATTAAATTTTAACAAAAGAAGGAAAGCACAATACGAAGAAAAAAAAATGTAAAATCTGCCGACAAAGAACATGGATTATCTTTGATTATAAGAAGAATACCAGAATATTAAACTACATAATATTGTATGTTTGGTATGTTATTTTATGTTTAGATGTTGTAGTTTACCCTTTTGTGAGCTTTTTTTTGCAGATTCTCGGCTGTGCGGTAGCGCCATCTCCAAGTGACCGGAGATATTAATAAATATTTTTATTTAACTTGTAAATGTACGGTTGTTTTGTATACGACACATACATACATATAAAATATATAGTATAGTAGTATATTGTATATAATATATAGTATAGTATATATTATACATATAAAATTAAAAATTACAATTGTTCTTTACTACCTGCTTATAGAATGCTAGAAATAATTTTCTAATTTGTACTTTTTTTAATTTTTTTTTTGAGAAAAAAGAGAAAGGAAAATCGATAAAATATAATAGAAACTATGAAATAATAAAAATCAAAAATCAAAAAGAAAGAACAAAAAAAAATTAAAGATAAACCTTGCAATTTATAAAACTGTAGGAAAAACATGTTGCAAATAATAGGTTGATCCCAAGATCCTATTATTATTTGTACTAAGTTGGTAACTTAACACTAACTTTAACTAATTGTAACCTAGTTTGTAACTGAACATTATTGGTGAGCAAAAATAAGAGGGGTGGTGTACATTACACCTTAACACCAGCATGGTAGGGTGGGTGAAGAACAAGGGAGGAATATACAATCAACTCCTCCCCTTCCCTCTTTTCATCGTCACCCACGGTCATTGATCCAGTCTGTCCGGGTTCTGTCTGGATAGCTTGAGTATTTCATTCTTTCTTCTGTTGTAAGTCTCGGTAACCACATTCTGATTTTTTTTTGTACCGGGGTGACAGATGATATCTGGGGTTAAGAACCATCCCATATTCCCCGAACAGCGGACCCAGCAACATCGATTTTTCTCGTGGTTGCGTTACGCCGCCACCTCAGACACCTGTTCGTTACAAGGTCCTGTAGACAACCAGAGCATACCAGAAATCCAGAAATACCACACCTCCTTCAAAGTAGCCAATAGCCACTTCATCGTGACCACTTACTCACTTTTAAAATAGTGAACTTTCAAAAAACCTTGGGAAATACTCGGGGAGCTCACACGAGCACGTCAGTTACATTCCTTAAAACTTGATTCCATCTCGTTTCCACTAGTTGAGGTCCATAAACACCACCTCCACGGTAGCCACTAGGCACTTCATCGTGACCACTTACTCACTACTAAAATAGTGAATTTTCAAAAACAAAATATTCAGAGTTCATTAAAAATATTTTTAATTATTTTTTCCGTGAATAATAATTTATTGGGTCATTAAGTGTGAAATGTCCAATTTTCATAGGAGCTGAGTTTGAGAATTGATATCTCTGACACTTGACAATAACGGTTTTTATGTTTTTTACCATAAGATGCATCATTACTCTTTCAAACTCATAGTGCAACCAATGAGGAACCAATGCATCGCAGGCAGCTCGAAGCATCAATGAAGTGTTTGGGGAAGGTGCAGCTACTCACTGGACTTGACGTCGTTAGTTTGATGAGTTTCGTTCTGGTGATTTTAACCTTGCAAATGAAGCACGTGGAAGACCGGTGAGTAAATTGGATAATTATAACCTGAAAGTTTGAACTAGCAGCAGGGTTTAACGTTTCTATTCCAACAACTTTGGATCACTTTAAACAAATTGGTAAGGCCAAAAAGCTGGATCGATGGGTTCCGTATGAGTTAAACGAGCGTAAAAAAATAAATCGTTTTGAAACTTGTCTTTCTTTACTGTCCCGGTATAAAATCTAACCTTTTCTACACCGCATTGTAACGCATGAAAAATGGATCTTATTCGACAATCGAAAACGTTGTATAAAGAAGAGGTTCGGAAACAGAGCGCTAAAGCAAACATTGATCTATTTGGTGGTCCAACGCCGGAATTATCCAATATAGCTTTATGAGACCTGGTCATTTCATAACAGCAGATGTCTACTGAAATCAAATGGACGTGATGATGAGAGAGCTTTCCATTAAACAGCCCAGATTGGTCAATAGAGATGGTCCAATCCTTTTACAAGACAACTCGCGACCACATGTAGGTCGAACAACGCTACTCACATTTCAGGAGCTAGGCTTGGAAACTCTATCTCACCCACCGTATTGACCAGACCTTGTACCAACGGACTACCACTTATTCCAGGAGGAATGTTCTTACAAGGAAAATCCTTCAGTTCTCAAGAAGCTGTGAAAGGTGCCTTTTCGGATTTCACTGCCTCTCGCCCGCAGACTTCTTCGCAGCAAGCATAAAAAAGTTACCGTTAAAATGGCAAAACACCATCTATAACTTTCGTTTCAAAATTGGACATTTCATACTTAATGACCAATTAATAATAGAAATATATTTTCAGTGATTATTGCAGACATTTTAATAAAATACAAAATTCGCTATGTAGCGAACGGTGGTGAATTTGAAAACATGCCGTGATGAGTTTTTGTGGTTCATTTCCGGGTTGAGTTCGCTACGAAGTTAATTTCACGCAATTTCGTTTACTAAAAAAGAAGCGCATGGCGGCTACCTATTATATAAGTACCATAGCTTTAAAAAATGATTACTGGTAAATAAAACTACTATGGAAGACAACTACCGAAAATTCTTTCACCGTACCTGAGCGCGGATTATACCAGTACTGCCATTCGGACTCCACTCGGCTCCAGCAACGTTTCAACGAATACTCGATCATGTCATCGGACCCGAAGTAGAACCGTACGCGTTCGCGTGCCTAGATGACATGCTTGTATTCCCAACGAGATTGCAAGAAAACTTACAAAATCTTGCAATTTTTTTCCGATGACTAGAAGCAGCCAACCTAAGAGTAAACATCGACATGTCACATTTTTGTAAAAATCAACTACTAGGTGGGGTGAAAAGTAACCTCCTTGACCGCCAGAATGCGCTGCTACTGCAAAACAGGTTATGGTGCCTTGAAGTCCGTTCATATTTAGGCAGACATGCCAAATTTTAGTGCGATACTTTATTTAGTTTTGTTTTGACAACTGATTGTTGTTGAAGTGTTTGGCATCGTGATTTGCAGTAGCAGCGCATTCTGGCGGTCAAGGAGGTTACTTTTCACCCCCCTAGTAGTATACTTGGGGCATAGTCACATCGGAGGACCACCGACCCAGATAAAATCTCCGCTAAACCCGTGCGAAAGGCTACCGTGAACATTTTGCTACAGTATTTAAAAGATCGCGTCATATTTCACTTCGGATGCCCTGAGACCCTCATCACAGACAATGGAACACAATACACCAGTATGCCGATCAAAGATCTCGCAGAAACATACTGAATTAGACATGCGTTTACAGCGGCATACGCACCGCACGAAAATCCGACCGAACGCTCAACCCGAGGCATTAAAACCATGAAGGCGATGTACACAAAAAAACGATAACGACTGGGATTTCAAACTACCCGATATAATGTTCACAATTAACACAGCCGTACACCAAGCAACGTCGCTGTCACCAGCAGAATTAAACCTCGGCCGAAACCTCCCAGCTCCCAAAATACTAGCCACCGACCCCCCCCCCCCCCCCCCTATGTTATATAATAACAGCAACACAAATTTCGCAAGAAGCCACCAGAAAGCCACCCAACAACAAAGCAACTTTTACAATTTACGCGCCTGGAAACCAGCTACTGGATCATCAGTAACGTTTACGTAAAAACCATGTCCTGTTGTCAAACACTTACCACTTTAACACTAACAATTTAGAAATTAGCTCCAAAATATGTCGGCCTTTGCGAAGTCATTGGCTTTGACTCAGCAAATATAGCTATCGACACCATACAAACGATAACCCAACCGATTACATCTACCCGTATCACTAATTATTCTTAATTTCCTTTTTTAAGATGCACATCATCAGGATGAAAACGCAACCACAACGCCCCGGTGTGCCAATCAAGAATTGGGTTCAGCCAGTAGCACCAATCGAACCGCCCTTGGAAGCACACCCTGCAGCAAAAAAGATAGTGCCAAGGCAGTAACCAGAATGACCAAACCAAAACCAAGCCTGACACAGATGCGGGAACAACTGGTTCGGAACAACCCAGCACTTTGTACCCGCCTCCGAATATCGCTCACAATCACATCAAAAGTAAATACACCGAAATCAATAAACAAACAGCAACCACACCAAAGCAAAAAAGTCAACTTTTAACTTTTATTTTAAAAGCTAAAAGTTAACTTTTATTTTAAAAGTAAAAGTTAAAAGTTAACTTTTAAGTCCTTTGATGACTTTTTCGTCTGAGTTTTTTGAAATAAAAGTCTTTTATAAAAGTCTTTTGAAGAAAAAATGCGCTGTGGCGAAGTTTGGAGAAAAATTAATGAATACATATGTATGTATATCGCTAAAAATATGTACCTCGAGCTGATTGCTTTAGGTTGTGAAAAATTAAAGAAGCTTGGCTTTTTTTGGTTCTTTCTTTACTCATGCTATAATATCAATATCGATATATATAGAGATGTTTTATTTGATAAAATCTAGTCAAGTTTTTTTAATTTTTCACAACCTAAAGAAATCAGCTCGAGGTATTTCTAGCGATATATGTATTTATTAATTTTTCTCCAAACTTCGCAACAGCGCATTTTTTCTCCAAAAGACTTTTAAAAAATACTTTCATTTCAAAAAAGGCAGACGAAAAAGTCATCAAAAGACTTTTAAAAATAAAAGTCTCAAAATATCTTTTAACAAAGACTTTTAAAAATAAAAGTCTCAAAATAACTTCTATGGAAGACTTTTAAAAACAAAAGTCTTGAAAAGACTTTTTTCAAAGAGTTTTAAAAATAAAAGTCTTCATAAAAGTTATTTTGTGACTTTTATTTTTAAAAGTCATACACCTTGGCTAGACGCAGTATCATTTGATGCGGTATCACTCAGTTCATCGAAGAGAGAGATGTGGAAGAAAGGGAAAAGTCTACACTTTGGAATCAGTTGTAGAGAATTTGTGATACCAACATAGACCCTGCTTCTCTGGGTATCACTTACGCACACAAGTAAGGAGTTGTCAATGGGTCGGCCATAATGAATTCGAAGGGTTGTTAACGAAGTTAAAAAAATTCTCTTTTTCGGAGAAATTTCGTTTATGTGCCCCATTTGCCTTATTTTAATATCAAGTCACGAAAGGTTCAAAAACAATTAAAAAAAGGGGGAAAAGATTAGGCGCTTCTCTAAGTAACCAATTTTGTTGTTGTTTCTGGCGTACATTACAATTAGGAAAACATTAATTAATGGAAAAAAATACTAAAAACGTAAAATTTTATTTTTCATATCATAGTGGTATCTCGTAAATTTTAACAGATATAGGCCTGTAATCTAGAAACATTATAAGGCTATAATTCCGGAACTACATGAGAGCAATACAAATTATTGTTGTTAGGGTCAGCGGCATAAACAACAACAACATTTGTTAGGACGAGAAGCGCCTAATTATTATTAATATTTTTAAATAAATTAACTATTTTAAAAAAATTTCACAACACAACGATTTCCACTGAACAAGAAAACCAAAGTGAAGCAGGTAATTACCATTGAACTAAAATTTAAATATGGGATTTTTAGAAATCCTATTTTTCCTTTACGCATTAATCATAATATAATAAATATGGCAACTACGGCCAACATTTTGATATTCAGTAAATTTCACACATACATTGACATAACATATTTACGGCTTGTGAAACTAAATGTGATACCACAGTGTTTAGCAGAGATAATGAGATAGGACACTTCGAATTCGCCCCTTCAAAAATCGGTTTGACGTCTATTTTTTATGAGCTGCTGAATTCATATCAGAGATAATGAGATAGGACACTTCGAATTCGCCCCTTCAAAAATCGGTTTGACGTCTATTTTTTATGAGCTGTTGAATTCATATACACTATACGTGAGAGCTACAATATTGTTGTTCTTGTTTCTGTCTTTCGGTATGTTGAAAAAATCAGCTGTTTCATGTTTCACCACGGATTCAGTTAGTTATGAAATCAGCTTGGCTAAGCGCATATATTTTCAAACGGTTTCACTACTAGTATGTCCATACCATCGGTGGCTACACACTGTGGTTTCTCATTTGGTTTCAACAGTCGTAAACATGTGATGACAAAGTGTGTGTGAAATTTAATGAATATCCAAATGTTGGCCAGAGTGAGAGAAAATATGAACACGCGTTCGGCAAACTGCGTTGCTCTTCTTTCGTTTGACAACTGCTTTCTTATGTGCGTGCAAAGAAACGCAAAGAACGCAGAAATAGAAGCAGGGGCTATTTTCGTTTCAAAAATTCTTTACATTCGATAATAGAGTGTATACTTTTCTCTTTCTTCTTCATCTTTCTCTCCCACGAACTGAGTGAAACCGTTTCAAAAGATACATCGTATAGCCAAAGCCATTGGCTTTTAAATCATAAATTTCACCATATATAAACAAAGGTGGTGAAGTTTCCCAAACCTAAAATGGTAGGTGCCAACGGATGTTTGACCCCCCAAGTGCATCAACAAAGTATAACAATACATAATCTTCAAAGATATTAGAAACCAAATGAAAAAATATAAATGCGACCATTCTGGAGTTATTAATCGTAATTTTTTTTGTCAAAAGGTAAACAACTATGCATTTGAAACAAAAAATTAACACAACGACAACTTTATACCAAAGTAAAAATGAGAAATAAACAACCAATACTGGGTAAAATATGGAAAAAAACAATAATTACCATTATACGGAACGGGAAGTTATGTTTTATATATATTTTACACACAAGGTTTATAGAATAAAAGGTTGCGCCAGTAAACAAAGAAAAGTGGTCTCGTTCTGCGCATCTACGTCAATAAGTATTTCTAAAATCACTAGGGTCACAACACACGGTACAATTGCCAAACTTGAAAAGTGGCATGAAGAAGAGTTAGAACATGTTAAATGTTACTCCAACGCTCCGATTTTGTGTTACTTTTTTGTTGTTGTAGTCTTATACGGTACTTCACTTCATTATTCATTATTGGAATAATAATTCACACAATAATTCACTTCAAACATTCACATTAAAAATTATTGCTATAACCAGTGTGCTGGCGCCTCGAAACAAAATTTCAATACAAATACTTATTGACGTCATTTGACGTCCCTGTCAAACGAAAAAACATAACGGACCTGCGCGTGGCGCAACCTTCTTTCTATAAACCTTGTTTTACACATATATAAAATGATAATATTTTTAATTATTTGTTTTGACGTTTGATAAACAACCCCCGAAAAACTGATTTTGCATGCGTTCATGCGTTCTCATTATCTCTGGTTTAGCCATCGCTGGTATCATCATACCAGTAGTGATACCGCCCGCAACCACCATATATTCCAGCTGCAGCGATCAGAAGCGACCGTCACCATCACAGTGCACGACGGATGTGCTAAATTGACGCACAAGGGTGAATGGACAACCGCACAAAGACCATTTTAGGCTCAAACCAAAAAACTAGACATTTTTTCTTGTTTCAAAAAGTCGTATTGAAAACATTTTAAGTTGCGACTACATATATACATACACATACATATATACAGGAATTAAAAATAAAAAAAAAGAAACCTGAATTATATATGAAAATAAGAATATTTGAAATATAAAATAAAAATTGAAATGTGGTATTTTGAAGTGCGTGAAGTTAAATACGTCGCGAACTTTAACATATGTATTTCTGTTCTCTATTAAGATCGCGACGTCGCGAACCTTAAACAACGAGTATATATTACCACAGAATAAATAGTATACAGAAGTTGCATCTCATACAAAGCAAATTTTGTTCTAGGGTTCCAATATTGGCACCCTATTGAACAGAGAGTAATCGTGCAATCGTGCTTCTCTCGGCTATTCACATATACACGACAGCACTCGTCGTTTTTTCACACCGACATTAGCGATCGTTCCTATAAAGAGCAGTCAGTCGACGTACAAACTTCAAGCAAGCAACATCGTACTTCGCTTTTTTATGTATGCACTGTGAAAAATATTTAATAAGGAATGGGAGAATCACTTTTTGTTCTTTGAAAATAATTTAGGCGAAACACAATGTCTGATTTGTTGATCAATATTAACTACAATATCATTCCCATTAATGTTTATGGTTATTTCTCCTTTTTTTTATTGGTGCGCCGCCCGTGCTTCCATCTTCTCAGTGTACCTCAGAAAGAGATTTCTTTCGCAAAACAAGCTCTCTCGAAGCTTCACATGCTTTTTGATCTTCCCCTCAGCTCTTCCGCCCGTAGGAAGTTGGAGTTAATAAAAAAGAAGTGCTTGGGATTTGAACCAGTACGAAAAGAATCATATGATTCTGCTAATGGATGAAATGGCGATTAGAAGGGAATTGCGATACAATTCCAAACTAGATTTAGTGGATGGGTTTGAGAAAAATGCGGTTGAAGGGACAAACCAATCAATGTTTTCCAACTGGGCGCTTACATTTAATTATTTTGTTTCCAAAAATGGACTTTCTGCCAATATACTAAAAAAGATCATTTTACGAAATTTAACATTTTTGAACAGTTTTGGCATCATAGTTAAAGTTGTAACTTGTAACCAAATGTCCTCTAACAGGAATTGGGAGATACTTTCGAAATACCCTATTTTGTGTATAATGACAGTAAAATTTTCTTTCAAAATGAAATACCGCCGCTGTTGATTCAAAGTTCCGGCAATATTTAATTTGTCTCTAGTAATTTTTTACTAGAGCACTACAATTAACCAGTAACTCCTGTTAATACTGCACATAGCTATGCAATATAAGATATAAAACGGGAAGGGAAGAAAACCAAAATACAGAAATCAAAAGCTTGAAACAAAATTTTGTCAACACTACGTTAATTCACGACGCTGTCTAGCAAAACAGATGTACGCACACATAAACGTTTTATGCTTGCTCTTTTGTTGCTTCTCTCTGTTCACGTTTGCTCTCTCGTTATTTGATCTCCCCTCAATTGTTCCGACCGCACCATAAAGCGAAAAAGCATCAAAGGCCGAGATGCGACTTCTGTATACTATTTATTCTGTGATATTACAAAGAGATTTCAACGCAGGCTAGTCGTCTCTTTATAATATATCTCTCTTATCTCTCTTATAATATATACTCTCTTCTCTCTCTCTTTATAATATATCTCGAAATCTCTTTATAATATATACTCGTTGCCTTAACAGAGAACTGTTATTTACTTCCTAGCTGCGAGTTTACCGGATGAGTTTACCAAGATGAGACCTAAGCCCTATGAAAAGTCACAACCAGAAATATTTATGAATCAAAAATCAAAACAAAACCCAATTACCATTTTTTTAAAAATAAATTTTGAAATTGGCCTTATATTACATATACAGTGGTCGGTTAAGGTGTTGTATAAAATATGCCACTGTTGAAAAACCATGCTTAGTGCATTGATTAAACGTACAGTGCCTAAAAGCCAATGAATACAGCCACTAACTGTCAGAAAATGGTTGGGATGGTTATAGCCAAAATTTTCTAAATTGCGTTTGAAATTGGCACTGTAGGTTTCACCAACACATGGTTTTCCAACAGTGGCAGGTGTGTTTATACAACACCTTGACCGATCAATGTGTATGTGATATAAGGCCAATTTCAAAGTTTATTTTTAAAAAAATAGTAATTGGGTTTTGTTTTGATTTTTAATTCAAAAATATTTCTGGCTGTGACTTTTCATACGGCTTACATCTCATCTCGGCAATCTCATCTGGTACACTCGCAGCTAGGAAGTCAATAACAGCGGAATTAACAGTTCTCTGTTAAAGTTCGCAAGGTCGCGATCACGCACTTTCAAAACAATAATGAATAAAATTCACATACCTTTCGTTTAGTTTGAGAATTTTCTGTTTCTTATTATTGCGAATGTTTAAACTGTTCGTATATGTATTTTTACTTTGTTGGCAAGCAGTATTTAGCAAAGACGTCTTAAGAACGACTGTTGGACTACCAACTGCTCCCACGCCGGTTCCTGCTACCGCGAATGTCGAACCATAAAAATCTTCAGATTCCGCATATGTTGAATTGTTTCCGTTACTAAAGTTTGGCTTTAAGTATGTTGGAGTACTTAACTGGCGATTAAACTCTGGTTTGCATCTGCTAATATCTAAAAAGCAGACGTTTAATGTTATTACTTGGCAAGGGACATATACGATAAAATTCATAACTTCTACACGTATTAACTTTTTAGTAAATTCCTATATTTTGTAAATTACATTGTTCTTGTTGATTTGAGTTCGACGTGATATACAATTATTACCTGCTCCTATTATTACCTTTAAAGTCACTTAAAACAGGACGATATGCTTTTGTAGATCCATTGGCCAACGGTTGGTCTTGGTTCCTACCAGATGGTCGCACTGATTGCGAACAGCCAGATGTCACAAACTCGGAGGTAGGCTGCTGACTATGAGAATTTCTGTTGCAGTATAAATAAGAGTTTAAATATTTATTACTTGGATGCAACGAGTTTTCTGAGACCGCGTTAGTTTTAGTTATATTATTTTGGGTCTTGACATTGCACACTTTCAAAGATAAATTACGAACTTTTTTCGGGGTGTCCTTTATTTTGTTCGTGTTTAACAATGATGAACTTTTTGCGATACATTTAAATATATAATTTTTATTCACTAATTTTTGCCTATCGCGGAAGTCATTCTGTTGATTTTTTACTTCAAGATCTCTTTTCAAATTCGAGTAGTTATGTTGTGTACGCTGTTCCACGTAAATATTGCATTCACTGTAATGACCCTTAAGTAGAGCACTCGAACATGCATCTGTAATCCGGCTGCAACGTGTTATTGGGTCAGATTTGCTTAAATTATATGACACATTTTTCAGATCCTTGCATCTATAAATATTATCTAAACAGGTTGTATGTGCTTGACAATCTTCTATGGTCGCCGAAGTTCGAATTGTACTACCAGCACCACGTTCCACATGTGGAAAATATAGACAATTATATTTACTATTTCTTTTTTTAGTAACAATCGAAATGTGGTCTTGCTGGTCGCAGGGGTAACTGTCACTCGAAGTCGGCTTTACTACGTCTATACCAACCCCGACAACTTGCTGACTTTGAAGAGAGCACCGATCATCCAAACTATTTGCTTTCGCCCCGAATTCTTCACTGTGAAAGTTCGGAAATTGCGATATATATTCGCGTTCACTTTGAAAAGTCTCGTTATCGGTATCAACACGGTTACATCTACCTGCAGACCATGAAACCCCTTCACAACTGCAAGGCAAAGACTTTTGAAGGATGTGCAAATTGTTATTATATGAAGTAGAACGTTTGGTAAAAGGCACAGTTGCTGCCTGTGGGGATGCGTTTCTAAAAGTTCCCGTATGGAAGAGATTGCTACTGATATTGTGAACACATGTAAGGTTGAATGATGACTGGCGCAGCAAATGATTACTTAACTTTTTTTGCTGGTAGTTTTGTTGATGATCGTTGTTTGAATTGCCTCTGCTGAAAGTACACAAAATACAAAAAACCAGAATTGCGCATTGTTGGAACACATTGGGGAGCAGATAGGGATCCGCCCGATAACGCCCACCGTTCTTGTAGCAGACAACAACAAGAACCTACCCAGCGTCCCCTGATTCCTGAGTTATATCGCTTTGAAGTTTGAATTCATTTGCCCTGACTCCTTAACCTTAGACGATATCCGGTGGGCGTATATACCATTAGAAAGGTAATCTAAATATCTTTCATTTATGTTAAGTAAAATTTTTCCCGAAATCGCATATTTTTGGGGAAAAAACCGATATTAATATTTTTGGTACTTTGTTACACATTAATTAATATTTTTTATAGGTAATGTATATAATTAACCCACATAATTTTGTGGAAAACACAAACCAACATGCTAT
This sequence comes from Myopa tessellatipennis, assembly GCA_943737955.2. Classification (NCBI taxonomy): domain Eukaryota; kingdom Metazoa; phylum Arthropoda; class Insecta; order Diptera; family Conopidae; genus Myopa; species Myopa tessellatipennis. The sequence continues at coordinate 18,998,738 of OX031315.1, forward strand.
TAGCCACCACTAATTTTTTAATCGTAATCGGTGCAGTATTGTAGGAGAAAACGCTTTTTGGAACGTAATTACTTAATCCTTTTTTAGAATTCTACTACTCAATTCTACTACTCATTCTACTGTTCTACAAACAAGTTTTGTATGACTTGTTTTACGCGACTACTTTTTTTAATTTTTCTAGAAAAGTTTTCATTTTCTCAGTGTAGCGCAGTATAAATTCTACTTTTGGTATACCAGCATACCTGAAGGTGAGTGTCACACTTGACATCTTGACGCCGCCACAGAAAAAGCTGTTTACGTTGCACGCTGTCACACTACAAAAAATTGTGCGCGTCCTCAACTCGTGTACGTGCAAGCGGTTGAGATGTGTGATTAATTTTTGTCCACACTTCGCCGTAGTGTATTTTTCCTTCAAAAGACTTTTATTTCTAAAATAAAAGTTACAAAAACAGTTTTCAGAGTCTGTAAAATACTACACCAATTCTCATCGAAAAATTATGCATAGAAGGCTAATAACCTCTAGTTTCTTGTTTTCCACAAAATTATGTGGGTTAATTATAAATTCTATTTAGAAAAAGCGTAATTAATGGGAAAAAAGTACTAAAAATATTAAGATCGGCTTTTCTCAAAAAATATGCGATTTTCGGAAAAAGTTTACTGAACATAAATGAAAGATATTCAGTTCACCTTTGTAAAGGTATATGTACGTATATGCAGTGGCGTAGCGTGGTAGGTAAGGGGGGCCATTGCCCCGGGCGGCAGAGCTATTAGAGGTGGCAGAGCTATCGGGGTGGCCTGAAGTGGCTAGTTGTATATTGCTAACCAGCCCCGGGTGGCAGAAATTCACGCTACGCTACTGTCCAGGGTCAAGTACATATAGGGGAAATAAATTCAAAATTCAAAGAGATATAACTCTGGAACCAGTCCGCGCTGAGGTAAGTTCTTTTTGTTGTTGGGGTCTGCTCCAAAAGCTCCAACAACAATAATAACATGGTGGGCGTTACTGGGCGGATCCCTATTTATACCCCAATCGGATTTAGCACCATTTTGTTGTTTTTGGCGCTGACCCCAAAACAACACCAAAAAGGTTCCGGTTTCGTTTTTATGATCCTTTGAACTTTGAAATTTATCCACCTATATCTCCTAAACTATCACGTCTTAAACTAAACCTAAAAAAGTTGGTGTGTGTACCGCTTACCAGGTAAACACATTACAATTATCCTCCATTTATGTTTTATAAAAGTTTTCGACTACGTTTTTCCTACTTTTTTCGAAATCATTATTATTTTTCTAATACCAACCTTATTTGTGTGATGAGGATGAAGTTCATAAGGCTATACAACTGGAACCGGAAGAGAGGCTGTTATTGTTGGGTCAGCGACAGAAACAACAACAAAATGAAGAATTTTGTACTAAACACGTAATGTAAATATTCGAACATAGTTCATACTACGCGTCTACTTAACTTGAATGTTGGAAGCAAAGCAATGTATGGTTTCAATTACGAGAAATACGAGACAAAACAATTTCAATAGATAAAATATGCATGAGCTGAGACAAACCATGCAATGTGCTGTTTAGGCTGTTATGTTGTGAACACATACCATGTCGCTCGGCTACCGACGACAATTTCTCAATTACATGGCCTCTTATGGGAAACGAGAAAAAAAAAACAGTTAGAGTGCTATATTAAGCCTGGTCCATTCTAGATACCCTACACCTAAAAGTTTGAAAACATTTAATTAAACGAAATAGTGTTATTTATTTCAATTTTTAATTTATTTAGATTTTTCATTGCATAACAATGACATTATAGAGTGAAATACAAACTAAAACTAGAGGAAATTTATCGTTATAAGGAAAGCTACCTTATAATCACATTTAATCACAGACGGGTATAAATACAGTGGCGTAGCTATGATGGGGAGTGAGTGGCGGTCCACACCGGGCGGCATTTTTGGAAATCACGTATCGACTTATTGAATTCTTGGAATTTTTGGGGCGGCAAGTTGATTAACCATCCTGGGCTTCATGAGTCCCCGCCACGACACTGTATATATAGTAAGCGTCGCCGTTACCTGTTTTCAAAACAAAATACTAGCTTAGTAGTTTTGTTATTGTGTTCAAATTTAAACTTTATTTACGTGTTAATAAACTTGTTTTCATGAGCTATACTGTATAAGTAGTATAAAATTGGGCGGACCACGCCCAGTTTTGCTCTTATAATATTTTATGTGAAAATAAAGAAAAGTTTTATTCAGGGACTTTTTATAACAAGTTGTTATCTAAAGTTTTATTCAGGAAGTTTATATATTTAACAATATAACCCTATTTTGCCTGTGTAACTTAAAAGAGGGCGGATTACGCCCATAGTTAGCATATGAACGGATAATGCTACTCCATTCCCAGGAATGAAATTTTGTTGTCATAACTCAAAAACGAACGCTGATATCACATATCTAATAAGAAATAGGCGTGGTCGTTGACCGATTTTGCCGATATCCTTCACCGGTTCTCCTGTGATCGTGACTTCAACAGGCAGACAGACAGACGCACGGACATGGCTAAATCGACACAGGACGTGACGCTGATCAAGAATATATATACTTTTCTATACCTAACGTCTCTATTTCTATGCGTTACACATTTCATTATAAAGATAATATACCCTTAACCTTAAGGTGTAGGGTATATTACGAAACAAACACAGTTTCCCTCTGCTGACGTCTCTGTCTGCTGAATTTTGTTAATTGTCATCGAGTCGTCGGTAGCCGATCGACATGGTGTGTGTTTACAACATTATGAATATCAATTAAATTAACATTTACATTGCGATTGTTCTTCCAGTCTCGTCTCGATTCCGTTTTATCACAATTGAATAGGGTTGAAATTAAATTGAAAAATACATATATGCACATATATCAGTATATGTATGTATGTAGATAGTATACAATAGGAACATACAAAATTTCTCATTTTCAAATTAATTAATTTAACAATTAGCTCATCTTGTATATTATTCGATCTTAGAAACCGACTTTATTTAAAAATAGTGTGGCCACAAGCCATAACAGGCTAACTACTATGTTCTTACTTTTCAGAAGAATTTTTTAAAGTTTCGTTTAATTCCTACAAATCAATAACAATTTATTTTGCATTGATTTTGTGACTACTGTTTTGTTTATTAATTTAATTTTTTTGTTCTTTTTAGAACGTGGGCTAACTTGTCAGTGGGATTCGGTTTTTCTTAATATAAATACCAATAAATACCAAATTATTTTCCCAAGTTTTCGTGGGTTGTCTCCCACTTCATTAAGTATTTTGGTTCATAACTTGGTATTTATATTAAGAAAAAAAAAATGCACGACAGGCAAGCGACTGGCGGTAGAGCGGGAAGAGATTATGCGGTTTTCGACAGCCATGTACTATTTAGGCAGGATTTTTGTTGATTTTGTAATGTTAATAATTACAAATAATTGCTCTTTGTTCTTTCTGCTGTGTTTTCCGCTCGATAAAATGGCGATCGCTCTATGTAAAATATAAACAATAATTTATCAGATTATAGATAATTAGATAGATAACATATTATAATTTATCAGATTTAAGTGAGAAGAATCTTCAGTTGAAGATCTAAGATCTTCTTGATAAAGTAGCCAACTGTTTAAAACCGCCATACTTATACACAACAATATAATTGGCATATATCATTTTATAGATTACGAATTACGATTTCCCAATCTAACGCCTTTGATAGCTCCCATTGCTAGAATGCCTATTTCAAAAAATTTTAATTTAGTAGTATTCTTATAGGAATTAACTAACTTCTAAACTATATCTTTCTTCTTCAAGGAGACACCATGGTATACTTACCATAAGAGTTATGGAGTTAAACCAGTTGTCGAAAAAAAAGTTCTAATTTCTATAAAGTTTATCACTATTATGTTTATCTATTTGAGTTTGTTTCTTTTTATTAGTTGCAGTGAGAATTCTGTTTAATTTTTTCAAATCTATTGAAATATAATAAAACTGCAACAGCTGAAATCCTGAAATTTTGGACCAAGCCATTCGAAAACGGATGTTTAAAAATGAAATTAAAAATAAATAAAAAATAAATAAATGAGAGACAATTGAAATACCTTTCTGGTGACATGAATATCATGTAGGTGTCTCGTATAGTTTAGGAGCTCATAAATCTTTGAACTTCAAGGTGCTATACATCGGAAACCAGACGAGAGCAACAAAAACTGTTGTTTGATGGAGTTAGCATAATAAACAACAATAAAAGTTGAACATGGAGTGAAACAACATTTCAGCAACTCGTATTTTTTTTGGCAAAATTGACGTAAAATACAACATCAACACCAATTATTGCAAAACTATTCATGATTTCAGCGAATCAATTAATACCTATTATAACGTTTATTTTAAATTATTATTGCTTAAAATGCATAAGTAGAAGTGGGTAACATTAAATTTAATTGTATTTTGTAAAAATTATGTACAAAACACAACGCACCTTCAGCTTCTGCAGCAAAAGCGAACTCAAGCAAAACCTTATGCGAACATCGAAAAGGCTTGAGGCGCCGCACAGTGGCCGGTTTTTCAACTTAGCGGTCAAAAATCCATATTTTTTGACTCTCTTGGAATATTTTGTTCTGGTTTTTTTTGTTGGATTCTTCTAATCTTAACCTTTAATGTGAGACTACAATCATAAAAATCGATCGTTGAAAACCAGAGATATGAGATATGTTTCAACCAGGGTACCTACTAAAATTTTCTTAAAAGCCTCAAAAAAGTGATTATAAAAATAATATGTTTCCTCTTATTTAATGACTAAAGACTTTTTATTATCAATAATGAACATATTAATAAAAAACATTAATAAAAATAAGGTAATAAATAAGGAACTAATGCAAATTAAACAATTTTTTCAAAACATTCATTGATAGAATTCCGCTCATCTAGTAGTAAATTTTGTGCATCACTATCTAACTCGATTGAGCTAGGTTTCCATTTATGGCGGGTATTTGAAATATATGGATCCGATGTGCACAGCAAAACTGCAAGCAGATCCTCATTGGTACAATATCTTGAAATTTTCCTTGTGTTGTGTTCACGAAGGAATCTGTAATCCTTGTTTTTTTTCTTGTGCTTCTTCAGAAAGATCACCAAATGGAAGTAGACTATTTTCCATAATTTACTCGCCATGATAAAGAATTTTATGAATTGTTGATGGCATATTCCTCCAAGGATATTTTTCGTTGTAAATTTCTGCGGTTTTCTTTGCATATTCACCAAATTTTTTGGCATCAATCATCCTGCTGCATGCTATAACTTCTATTATTATTTTGAATCGCTTAATTAATTCAATGTCCACTCCTGTAATGAAAGCGGCCTTCTCAGGATCTGAGAAAAATCTTCTAGCGGTGTTTCCATCATTCGTATTTCCCTCTCCTTGTTTTGGCTGGTCAATTATTAGCCCTATTTCACGATATTGTTCCTTCCTGGCTTTTTTTCAGCTTCCGTTTCACTGCATTTTGTCTAACTGTTTCTGTTGCTCCGAATTCTAAATCATAGCCCAATCAAGTTGAGTATATGTTCCATGAAACGCATTCTAGTTCAATGGCATATAATACATCTAGAGGATGCCTTAGTCAGTGCCATCAGATGCCATCAGTTAAGGCTTGTCCGACTTTTCAATCAATCATGGTGAGCAGAAGTTTGAAATCTATTTGAATAATATGGCCATGATACTCAAATAGCCGCGGCTGAAGTTCATCAATTTGCTCCTAATTTTATTAACTTCATCGGTTATCACATCTTTTATCACATCACTTAAAAAGGCCAAGACTTTTCACATATTTCTCTTCTAATGAAAGCAATAATCTGTTCACATTTAGAGTACATATACAATAAGAGCTAATTACCTTATAATTAAAAAAAACCTAATTACTGCAAACTAACCCAGTACCTTTCCATACTTTGAAATATATATAGATTTTGAAAGAAAAGTGTAACACTAACAAAGAAAAAATACCGGAAAACGTGTTAAAAACGTTTGCAGTGTGTGACTTTGACTCACATAATGGGCTCTGATGCAAACCGATGCAAACATAATGAGTATGGGCTTTTAGAGAAAACTTTCAGCTTTACAATGGTGTAAAATTCGTTTTGGAGCGTTTTGGAGCACAAAAGTCCTGCTCCAAAATACGACGAAATTTAACCAAATTTGGAGCATTTCTGGAATTCTTGTTACGTAATAACTGTACCACAGTTTTACTTAATTGTAACAACATTTGTCAAAGAATATATCCAAGAATTTAATAAAAAAAACCGGAACTTAATATCTGAAATATTGACAGAGATATGGATATCTAAGTCTGGGAAAAGTTGAAAAAATGTGTTTATTTTAGTTGAAAATAAAAAGTGCTGTTTTTTATTGCATAGTTACTAATGAAAAATTCAAGATAAAGCTGTAATTTTTTGGCTCCCTAGGTCCTGAGGTTTCTACTTTCATATGACCTAACCCATTTTGAAATCGGTGATATTGAAAAAAATTACTTTTGGCCGCTAAGTTGAAAAACCGGCCACTGTGCGCCGTCGAAATAGACTTCCTTCCGCATGGCTTCAAAAATTTTACCTGAAAAGTGTTTTCTACCTTTTAACACGATTTTGACACCAAATATTTTTTTTACTTAAAAAATTTTGATTATATTTTAGCGACTTCTGGCACAGGGAAAATAATGAACTTTAAAGAAAAATTGATAACAGAAATTCATGGACATGAATGTATTGTCTATCTGTGTAACAAAGATTATAAAAATGTGTTTGTAAAAGATTCTTTCTTTGCATAAAATTTCTAACTACTTCTTTTTTGTAAACGTAAACAAACGATAACAGTTGTTGATGCCTGAAGCTGAAACTTTGCATTTTGTTCCGACTTAATAAAAGCCTTCCAAAAAGCTGAATATTAAGCTGCATTAGGCCTCAAACACAACGCAGCTTCAGCTTTTTCGACGGCTTTTTTGGAGCCGGAACAAAATACAAAGCTTCAGTCATCAACAGCTGTTATTGTTTGTTTATTTTTACAAAAAAAAAAGAATTTAGAAATTTTACACAAAAAAAAAATTAAAATATCTTAAAATGATGGACAAATTACTTATAATTGGCGCACTGGTCCATATTATGAGGATTGTTTTAATTGAAAATGGACATGAGTCTACGAATTTCTGGTATTCATTTTTTTTCAAACCTCATTATTTTGCTTGTTGAAATAAATATATAATAAAAATGTTTGATATAAAAAAATTGTTATTGCTGTCAAAATCATATTGTTTTTGTTGGAAGTTTTGCAAAGGAAACATATTTTTTATGATAAAACGTATACAACACTTTTGAGGGGAAATTTTTGAAGCCATACGAAATCTATTTTGAGGCCACCTCAGGTCTTTTTTTGTTCCCATAAGATTTTGCTTGTGTTCGTTTTTGAAGCTGCGTTTTGTTTTATAGATTATGCTTGAGGCCTTATATATAATTCACAGAGAGTTTATTATTTGTATTTCCTCGGCGGTATCACGAAGCTAAGTGTAATAAAAAGGTTTGCAAAAGTTTATAGTCAAAAATTATTATAAATTCCTTAATAGTATCTAAAAGTATGCAAATGGTAGCAACAAGTATAAAAAAACGAGGAGTGCTATATCTGAATCTTAGATACCCTACACCTAAAAGTTTTGAAAAATGTAATTGAATGAAATAGTTTTATTTATTTATATTTTTATAATAATAATAACAACCAAATAATAACATCAGCAATTGTTGAGACTAGACGTGTGTGCTATTTCTCCGTAATAATTATTGTGTAATTAAGGTTAAACAAGTGAAACATTTAGTTTGAAAATATCAAACTAAATATCAAATATCAAACAAAATATTGAAATTAAAAACGTGCCCATAATTGAAAATGAATCTGTAAAGCAAATGGTCCTAAAAATTAGTAAAGCTGTTAATGTCGAAATGGCCGAAGATGATGTGGCGTGCACGTGTGCGTGTGTGTGTTCGCTGACGAGCGATCATACATACCGACACGGTCGAGCATTAAACTTTAAGTAGGTGGAGTCGTTCGGATATCGGATCCTTAACGACGCGACACTTTGTTGCACTCCACTTCGAAATAAGTTTACGCTACTTGGCTGGTCGAGCGATCGATAAGCCAAGGCAAACAAACAACCGCTTCATTGCTGTAAACGATACAGCAATGCTGAGCGTGCACTTTGCCGTCGCCACTGTTTACATTCCGCCGGCTAGACGGATTAGCTACCCGCTGCTGGCGGCGAATAAACATGCGCTTGTCGTGGACGTTCGCCGGTGTCGTGTTGGCGCTGCTTTCCTTTCTGCCGTCGCTGGCAGAATGCGGAGTAAGTATAAATACGACATCGTGGCCGCGTCGACGACAAAGTAACGGACGGCATGTATCGCTATACAATTGTTGTTCTGATTATCGTAGCCCTCTGCTACGTCGCGGTTAAAGCGTTGCTCAAGTGGCTATGGTGGCATACCCTTTGGGATATGCTGCCATGGCCTTAAGATTCAGAGTTTTCTTGACCGCTCAAGAAGATAGATGCAGCTACTCCCGCGACCTAATACTACGCTTATTAAATATTGTAAATAAAAGGCTTGCTCGAGCAAGCGCCTAAAAAAACCAAACTTGACTTTAATTAGATTAGGAAAAACATATCCTAAAATGATATAGTGGATGCATACAGAATGAAAACAAAAAATAAAACTATTGTAGTGAAGTTGTCAAATATGAAAGTAAAGAGAAACTTAATGCAGAAAACACACGGCAGAGTAAACGCAGAAGGATTAATGCCAAGAACACATGCAGGTGACAACAACAATACTATGCCTATTACCACAGAATAAATAGTATACAGAAGTTGCATCTCATACAAAGCAAATTTTGTTCTAGGGTTCCAATATTGGCACCCTATTGAACAGAGAGTAATCGTGCAATCGTTTTTCTCTCGGCTATTCACATATACACGACAGCACTCGTCGTTTTTTCACACCGACATTAGCGATCGTTCCTATAAAGATCAGTCAGTCGACGTGCAAACTTCAAGCAAGCAACATCGTACTTCGCTTTTTTATGTATGCACTGTGAAAAATATTTAATAAGGAATGGGAGAATCACTTTTTGTTTTTTGAAAATAATTTAGGCGAAACACAATGTCTGATTTGTTGATCAATATTAACTACAATATCATTCCCATTAATGTTTATGGTTATTTTTCCTTTTTTTTATTAGTGCGCCGCCCGTGCTTCCATCTTCTCAGTGTACCTCAGAAAGAGATTTCTTTCGCAAAACAAGCTCTCTCGAAGCTTCACATGTTTTTTGATCTTCCCCTCAGCTCTTCCGCCCGTAGGAAGTTGGAGTTAATAAAAAAGAAGTGCTTGGGATTTGAACCAGTACGAAAAGAATCATATGATTCTGCTCATGGATGAAATGGCGATTAGAAGGGAATTGCGATACAATTCCAAACTAGATTTAGTGGATGGGTTTGAGAAAAATGCGGTTGAAGGGACAAACCAATCAATGTTTTCCAACTGGGCGCTTACATTTAATTATTTTGTTTCCAAAAATGGACTTTCTGCCAATATACTAAAAAAGATCATTTTACGAAATTTAACATTTTTGAACAGTTTTGGCATCATAGTTAAAGTTGTAACTTGTAACCAAATGTCCTCTAACAGGAATTGGGAGATACTTTCGAAATACCCTATTTTGTGTATAATGACAGTAAAATTTTCTTTCAAAATGAAATACCGCCGCTGTTGATTCAAAGTGCCGGCAATATTTAATTTTTCTCTAGTAATTTTTTACTAGAGCACTACAATTAACCAGTAACTCCTGTTAATACTGCACATAGCTATGCAATGTAAAATATAAAACTTTCAAGGGAAGAAAACCAAAATACAGAAATCAAAAGCTTGAAACAAAATTTTGTCAACACCACCTTAATTCACGACGCAGTCTAGCAAAACAGATGTACGCACACATAAACGTTTTATGCTTGCTCTCTCGTTGCTTCTCTTTGTTCACGTTTGCTCTCTCGTTATTTGATCTCCCCTCAATTGTTCCGACCGCACCATAAAGCGAAAAAGCATCAAAGGCCGAGATGCGACTTCTGTATACTATTTATTCTGTGCTATTACATATATTGGCGATCAGTTGACAGCTACTAATCGTCACCTTTTGTGGCTCTCAAAAAATAAAGCAAAAGAGAAGAATTGGAAGTTTGTGTGGGTAAAAGAAGGCAATATTCTCGCAAAAAAAGATGGAATGTCAAAAGTAATAAGAATAAATGCAGAACCTGAAGTATTGTTGATATGCTAAACTTCTTCTCCATATCTTATGCAATACAATTTGCTTAAAATAACATGAGCACAAATACAGTATTAAAACCTTCTTTTTATTCAATACACAAAAATGATATTAACGATTATAATCTTACATGCATTTATTTAAACATTAGATCTCTTCGTAAAAATTTTACAACGTTTTTGACAGCTATCCATTGCCTCATCGATGTCGTGGACGTTATAACTCTTGTCGAAACAAATATCACAAACCACGAAACTGATCTATATTCAATTAATGGATTTAATGCTGAACACTTGAACAGAGACAGTAGTAGAGGTGGTGGAATAGCAGTTTATGTAAAGGAAACTATAACATACCACAGAAAAATTAGCACAAACACAATTTATCACGAGCATATGGAACTTAATTTGAATATAGATAATCACTTTGTTACCATTTATGCCATTTATCGACCACCTTCTTTAAATATTAATATGTTTGTTGATGAGCTTAAAGAAAAAATTAACCAATTCGGGAAAAAGCACAATATAATAGTAATTGGAGATGTTAACATTAACATTAAAAGATTAGATAATAGAGCAACCACGTATATCGAAATGATAGCGTCAAATGGCCTGCAAAGTTGTGTCAACGAAAATACGAGAGTAGACATTAAACGCGGAACAAGCACGTGCATTGATCATTTACTCATGAGAGGCATTGATAGTGAAAAATTTGTAGCAGTGGTTAAAACTGAGATATCCGATCATTACTCGATCTTCTGCTCAATAAAGACAGTTGACATTAGACAGTTGAACAGGAAGTGTATTACATCATAAAAACTTTAAATCCGAAAAAGGGTGCAGGATGCGATGAAATACGGCCAAAAGATTTAAGAAATAATGCACATGTGATCACCCCGGTTATAACTAAGTTAATAAATTCAAGCCTAGAAAAAGGTGAAATACCAAGATTGTTGAAACAATCGATAGTTAGGCCCATTTATAAAAACGGCGAAAAAGGTAAATGCGAGAATTACCGACCCATATCTATCTTGCCAGTTATAGAAAAAATTCTTCAAGAAATCGTGGCACGTAGATTGCTTTATAGAGAAGAATAAAATTATTCATCCTTCTCAGTTTGGTTTTCAACGCGGGAAAAATATAAATAAACTTTTAGGACATTTCTCGAACAAGTTGAACGAAAGTTTAAGTAAAGGCTACCACAGTTTAGCATTATTTATAGATTTCAGGAAGGCATTCGATACCCTAAAACATGAAAAGATAATCTGTACACTAGAACGAGCGGGAATTCGAGGGGAATGTCTAAAATGGTTTGAAAACTACTTAAATTTGAGAACCTTTCGTGTAAAAATAAGCAGCGAAAAAAGCAAAGAAATCAATGTTACACATGGTGTGCCTCAGGGCTCTAAATTGGGCCCTATATTATATATTATCTACGCAAATGACATTTTTAAAGCGCTTAAAAATACAACTGCTTATGCATACGCTGATGATACAGCAATTGTAGTGTCAAATCGGTAATTAGAAGTAGCTGTTGAAAGTCTGCAAACTGATTTCGATGCAATAACAAGATGCTCGCACGACAACGGCTTAGCTCTGAATGCAGATAAAACCAAAGTTATGCATATAAAACCAACGCACTTTCTGTATGCTGATGTGAGTATAAAATACCACGACTTAAATTGCCTTCATAGAAATACCAACAATGAAAATGCAGCAATGGACGATAAATGTAAAACTATAATTGAACTGGTTAGCTCTTATAAATATCTAGGAATAGTAGTAGATCATAATCTCACTTGGCGACAGCAAATTGAATGCATTCAAAACAAGCTCAGGAACTTGCCCAGCTGAGCAACTTCTGCAACTACAAAGTTCTAAGACAAGCATATTATGCATTATGCGAATCTTGTATACGTCACGGAATAACAGCATGGGGCTCATCAGTGCACTGCAGAAACTTACAAAGGAGCCAAAATAGCATACTCAACATACTGGCAAAAACTAAAACAAAAAGACGTGAAGAGTTTAGCTCCGAAACGGTTTCAAAATATTTGGAAGTGCTAAATGTTAAGAATATATACATATAAATAAAGTATAATAATTGAGTTCTACGACGACAAGAATTTTAGAAACGTTATTGACCATACGTATGCAACAAGAACAAAAGTGGAACAAAGGTACAAAACAAATCAATACTACAACAACTACGGGAAAAGCACATTAAACGTAATGGTCCCGACTTTACTAAATGACCTCCCAATCGAACTCACCAATTTAAATGTGGCCAAGCGAAAAAAACTAATAAAAAGTTATCTTCTAACTAAGGACAGTTAATCCTCTATAGTATAGCTTATATAGTATACTATAGTATAGAGTATAGTCTATACGCATGATAAATATCTTTTTTATCATGCTTTTGCTTAAAATTTTTTCCTATTATTGTATATATAATTGTATAATGAATTTTTTCTAATCTGTCTTACTATAGTAACTTATTTATACTTATGTTAAAATTATTTATGTGAAACTTTATCTCAAAACTTATAATCATAGTCATTTATAATCAACTATTGGCGATGAAATTGTTAAATTAAATTTTGGGGGCGGCAGTTTTGGAAATCAAGAATTGACTTATTGAGATCTCGGAATTCTTGGCACTGCAAGTAATTTTGTTATTGTGTTCAAATTTAAACTTTATTTCCGTGGTAAGAAATTTATTTTCATGAGCTATACTGTATGAGTAGTGTAAAAGTGTTTCAGTTTCGCTGTTATAATGTTTTATTGAAAGAAGTTTATATATTTAACAATACAACCATTTAAGACCCTCTTTTGCCTGTGTAACCTTAAAGTGGGCGGATCATATTTGGCATATTAACGGATAATGCTCTTCTATACCCAGGAATTTTTTCGTCATAACTCAAAAACGAACGCTGATTATTTTTTTTATTATTTATTTAATTTATTTAATTTCACAATTTTTTTCATTATAAATTTTTGCAAATGTCTGCGAAGCCACGAAGGCTAATCTGCAGACGATGATACTTTTACATAATCATATGTTCACTCACTGCTGATATAATTTAGTATTTTAAAAATTTGTAGTAATATTTTAGAATAAATTTTGTTACAAGAAATTATTAGTTAATATCATTAAATTTTAATTTGATTTACAATATCAAAATCATTGAAAAATATTAAATATTCATACATTTAACATACAATTACAATAATAATAGATAAGTATTTTCATTAGTTTTAATGCCATAGTTATTTAATTCCTAATTGAATGAAGTGCTTTTTCAGACGCTTTTTTCTTTTTATTGTGTTTGGGATATTAACAAGATCAACCGGAAACTAATTTAGAATTCTTTGTACGAAGTGGTGAAGGTGTATTCACTCTTTACTTCCGTTTGTAACGCATTGCGTGGGAGGTATATAAAAGTATATACATATTACTACATACATATTCCTAAGCTTTCGGCGGCTGCGTTTAAAATTTTTCGCTCTATCGGGCGGGTTACGTTATTAAAAATAAATGCTTTTTAATGAATATACGTTAAATTTTATTATATTAATTTTCAATTATATAGAAATTATTGGTACATACTTAACGATCTCAAAATTTGGTGTTATGCACCGCTTAATAGTACAATCACATGGGCAATTACATACATTAGTACAATCACTAGTGCGGGGCACCAGTGGTACGCGACGGCGTGAACGTGTTAAACAAAACATACACAAAAGTGATTTTATGTAACATCCAAATTGTAACGATGATCATAAAATAGGTTGATTATACTCTGATGTACATTACGAACTAAACTCCTTCCGAAGTCTTCTTCCATATTTTTGCACTAGTAATAAAACACAAGTAGCCAAAAAATTGGAATTTGAAAGGATATTGAAATATTTAATTTCTGTAGTTTTCTGGCCTCTCATCTTCTGTGTTGTTTTTCTTCCTTGGTATTCTTTCGTAACTTATTTTTCTACACTGACCCTTTGAACTGAGTATAGATACGTTCAAACCTGGATACGTTCTACTTGAACCAAAGCTGATATAAAAAAAAAACTCCTACAATGTGTACATATTAGAGCTTTGCACAACGCACTTTCAAGACACAACAAAAATTTTAAGCATTGCACTTCTTTTGCTTTCGCATCAAGACATTGACTGCCGAAACCCTGCTGAAAACAAAACACAACAAAGGCAATAGAATTCGTTGCCATTCGTTGCTTTTTTAACGAAAAGGCAATGAATGGCAACGAATAACAATTGCCTTGACAATTGACAACGTAAGGGCAACGAATGGCGCTAAACTCAAACGAAGACTATCTACACCGACTATGCGCGATATGAGATGATCATGTTTGGTCGTGGACTTGAGAAAGGATTTCGATCTTATTATTTTTTAAGGAAAATGTAAAATAAAAGTGGGAGTAGAAATAGTATAAAAGTAAGTTAAATGGTTTATGATTAAAGCTTTCTCGAGCGAGAATTCTAATTTTTAAACCCTACATCTTAAGGTTAGGGGTATATACACTTTATCACGAAATGTGTAACGTATAGAAAAAGAGAAGATAGATATAGAAAAGTATATATGTATATTCTTGAACAGCGTCACCTACTGAGTCGATTTAGCCATGTCGCTACGTTTGTCTGTCTATTGAAATTTCGATCACAGGACAACTGGTGAAGATATCATAATAAAATTTTGTAGAAATATTGTTTTTTATGGTGTGCCGGTTGGTATTGAAAATATTTCTATTTTTTATTAGAAATCTGATATCAGCGTTCGCTTTTGAGTTATGACAACAAAATTCATTTCTGGGTCATTTCATCCGTTAATGTGCCAAATATAGGCGTGATCCGCCCACTTTTAGGTTACACGGGCAAAAGAGGGTCTTAAATGGTTATATTGTTAAATATATAAACTTACTGAATAAAACTTTACATATCAACTTATTTTCCAATAAAACATTATAACAGCAAAACTGGGCGCGGTCGACCCACTTTTACACTACTTATACAGTATAGCTCATGAAAACAAGTTTATTACTACGGAAATAAAATTTAAATTTGAACACAATAACAAAACTACTAAGCTAGTTATTTTGTTTTTAAAACAGGTAACGGCGACACTTTCTATTTATACAGCGGCGTAGCGAGGCCCAGGATGGTTAATCAACTTGCCGCCCCAAAAATTTCTAGAATTCAATAAGTCAATACGTGATTTCCAAAAATGCCGCCCGGTGTGGACCGCCACCCCCTCCCCATCATTGCTATGCCACTGTATTTATACCCGTCTTTGATTAAATGTGATTATAAGGTAGCTTTCCTTATAACCACATATTTTCTCTAGTTTCAGTTTGCATTTCACTCTATAATGTTTTTGTTCTGCAATGTAAAATCTAAATACATAATGTTATTCAGCTCAACTAAATTTTTCCAAAATTTTTAGGTTTAGGGTTTTGCCACCGTATATAGCCGTTCATGACAAATTTAAAACATGCGATAAAAAACAAATAAATTACATTTTCCAACAACTTGATCACTTCTTGAAGCCTAAGGAACAGAACTAATTGCTCATTTTAAATTTAAATTCATTCTGTTCATTGACTTTAAAATTCTAACTTCAACATTGCATAGTTTAGTACCCACTATTCTTTTTGTACCCTACACACGAAGTGAATAGGGTATATTCACTTACTGCTTCCGTTTGTAACGCATTAAAGGAGGCGTGACAGGTTTAAAAAAGTATATATATTCGTGATCAGCGTGACCTCCTGAGTCGATTTCTGTCTGTTTGTGGAAATCACGATTACAAGAGAACGAATAGAGATATCTTCACAAAACATGGCACGAATATTGTCTATCATTAGAAACTCATCGGTATTGAAAATGGGAAAATCGGACAATTGCCACGCCTACTTTTTATAGTAAATATAAATTAATCCATACTTATAGCTCAATTTCTCAGCTTGTAGAACGAATTTGCGTTTGAAATTTTGTCCAGAAGTCCACTGTCTCTGACCAAAACAGACTACTAAAAATGGGCGTGGTTCGCCTACTAATTAAATAAAACTCGATTACAGGAGAATAGAGATATTTTCATCAAATTTGGCACGAATATTCTCTGTCATCACAGGATATTTGAGATTGAAAAAAAAAAAATTAGACCATTGCAACGCCTAATTTTTAAGTAAACGTGTGTAGGGTATATGAACTTCGGCCAGGCCGAAGTTAACACTCTTTCTGGTTCTAGTTATTTTTTAGTTTTTGGGGTGTTGTAATAACAGTTTTTATTATTTATTATTGTTGACAAAGAAGTCAGAATCGTAGACGACTCCTCTGGAAGAGTCATAGATGATTGCTAAAAATGTCACAGAAGACAATTCCTGACGATTCGCAGAAGAGTCTTTCCTGATCGAAAATATTTGTAGGGTTTGTAAAATTGTACATACATATCTACGTACATATATGGGAATATACTATGTCGATGAAATTACTTAGCTCAACATTTAAAATGATTGATTTTGAAAATAAGATAAGTAGAACTTTTTATTGAGTATTAATGTCTTTGAGAGAATTATTACGATTTGGGGAAAAAACTGAAAATGGAAAGCATTCTCTCTAGAACTGATTAGAGAATTTTACGGTAAGAATAATATTTATACTTAATAAGGTATTTAAAAAAAAAATTGTGACCAAAAATTTTTTTTCGGAATTTTTATTCAAAATTTCAACTTTGGTATTAATTTTCTCAAAAACTGTTAGAAGTAGGAACCTAATTTAAAAAGAATATTAAGAAACGTATATTTGGCTTTGAAAATCAGCAAGCAAAAGTTATCTAGATTTAACGATTATTTTTTAATAATATTTTTCCGATGTTAAGTCGGGTTTTTAGAAAATGGCCCCTCCCGTCTAAACGGAAAATGCACTCCCATACGATTTTTTTCTTGTCTCGACCCAACCTACCTGTCCTAGCTTTTTAGCATACCTTATGCATTCCACCCTGTATAATAGTTATATTGTAATACTAGAGTAAAGGTGTATACCATGTTCAAACGAAGGCTGAAAATATGACTTTTCAGAGAATTTTCAAAATTCGTTCGCACGACAGAATTGAATTTTCGTTGACAGCCGAAACAAAAATATAAACAAGGAAGAAGACCAAGCACGTCAAGTGAAATTTTGCAGACAATTATTTATAGAACCAAATATTTTAGCGTTACATTCATATAATCGTTGAACGACGCGCAATTTAAAATGAACTTACGGATTACGTGCTTACAATTTGTTTGAAATTGGAAATAATACAGTGTACGAAATTGTCTCTGCATTTTGTAATGTTGTCTTGGAAGGCTTTGAAGCCCCAGCACATGAAAGTTCTCCCGCTAACTGGGGGAAAAACTGAGTGATCACATAGAAGGTTTTGAAGTACTGAGATTTCCGTTGAGTTTTGGCATTGGTTTATGCAAGGTATGCCTGTTAATTTAAGGCGGGATTAATGCATATGTTGTATGTCGCGATCGCAATTTGCCGTTCCGGGAGATAAGAACTTTCAAGGCCAGCTTTAGTTTAATTTGGTTTAGTCAAGCTTTGGTTTCCAAAAGCCAAGTCAGCAAGCGGAGCTTGGCAATTGGAATGGATCGTGGAAACTAGCATTTAGAAGCGAGCTTCCAAACCATGAAAGCCATAGCACTTTGCAATTGGAGTGGATTGTGGAAGCTAGCTTTGAATAGCAAGCTTCCAAACCATTAAAATGCTTGGCTTAAAAGAACCAATGATCAGAACCCACACGCGGAAGAATTAAATTGAGAACGCTTTTCTTCTGCGAGGGGGGTAAGGTCAGGGTATGCGCAACAAATAGCCTCTCCCTGGCAACTGCCATCCTCACCTTCCCGTGGTGCCCCCTGTTTTCACCAAAGAGGCCCTGGCGACCGACGGAGGGCGGTATACCCCACCACCTTTCCTACTAGACCTCTCTTTCCATACAACTTTACTTTCACCACACCTCACTCCCGCTACTCTTTCTCTACGCTATCCTATACTCTTTCTGGGTTGGATCAAGGTGTCATGCGACCCGTGCCGACGATCTACTAGGCTGAGGACCCAGGCTTTAAAAATAGCTCAGTCGCAAACGGAGCGTACCGAATACCTGGCGACCTTCGGTACTAACCAGCCTTACCTGCACACAAGGACCTCTGTGCGGGCGGACCTTTTCTTGTCCTATACTCGTGGGAATCAAAATAGACCTTAAAAATAACAAAAACACCAAGGACGATAACGGGAAGGGACGGACGGTGACTGACGGTGATGACTACCTCATCACCCACCTCACCAACAGGAGGGAGCCTGATGGCGTAACTAACAGTGACAATCATCGAACTCCCCCTGCTGCACCAGGAGTCTCCGACGAAGACGACTGCAGCACCCGGCTAGTGGATCTAGTCATCGACGAGGCAGATGAGGGCGAGTCAGTGACTCTCTCTCAATTCAGCCAGGTCACGATGATCGATCTGGAGGCCGAGGCTGCACTGTTGGAGGAGGCTCCTCTTAGCAGCACCACCAAGCTGGCGGCCAGGACCCGGTCAAGGGATGAGAAAGCCAAAAGGGCGTACAAGCGCGCGAAGCAATCCCTTCGCAAGCTGTCCAAGGTAGACCCATCCACCTTGACCGACCGTCAACGGCACCTGCAGAGAGCCAACGAAAAGAAGGTGGCCAGGTTCGAAAGAGCCAACGCCACCTCCTCTGAAGAGGGGGAGGGACAGAAAGCAATTTCCAAACCTACCCCCACTCTGCAGAAACTGTCATGCCAAGGCGCTGGAGCCACAGATGACCAACCTTCGTCTTCAAAGAAGTCACAGGCGGTCAGTCAAGGCTCGGCACCCAAAACGGCTGAACCCTCCAAGGCTAAACCACATCCGCTACTCGCTTTGAGTAAAGCGGCCAAGCGGAACAGGTCCACCGAGCAGGGTTCAATCGAACCCAAGAAAGTTCGAAGGTCAGCAACCTTCAAGGCCGAGGAGGAGTTGCAGGTGGCCATCGTCGACAGATCGAACCCAGACGGGAAGATCCAACCGGCGAACTGGCTGCTTGTGGAGGCGAAGTTGCTGGCCGAGATGATGAAGGTGGACAGGAGCGACGAGGAGGTGGAATTTGAGGGGGCGGGGTGGCAGAGGGGAGTTAAAGTCGTCAGCTACGGCAACAAGAAGTCATTGGACTTCTTGACCGCCGCAGTTGCAGGCCTGGGCGAAATCTGGCCAAAGGCAAAACTGGAGACCCTGCCACGTTCTGCCCTACCACTGCGACCAGTCGTGGTCGTGTGGATCCCTCCTCCAGTTCCGGAATCGGGGGCGGCCATGCTAGGCCTTATTAGTAGGCAAAACCGTTCGTTAGAGGCACAAAACTGGGAGATCCACTCGTCCAACGTCCCGAAGAACGGTGGGAGGAACTTCTGGCTGGCCGTCAGCCGTCATTCCTTGGAGCTGCTAAGGAAGCAAGGAGGCTCCATCAAATTTGGCTTTGGATCCCTAAGGGTCCGCGAGTCGACTGATGGGGTGGCGGGAGGGGGAGGTAGACCAAAGCCTAATGAAGGTGGTGCAAATTAACTTGCACCACTGCACCACTGCAAGGCGGCATCGGCCGACCTCCTCCTGGTCATAGAGAAGGAGGGTATCGACGTGGCCCTGGTACAAGAACCCTGGGTGAGGGGGAGCAGGGTTGCAGGACTAGCGTCAGGCCGATACCATCTATTTGTAACGGATACCACAATGAAGGTAAGAACATGTATATTGGTAAGGAAAAACATTAATGCCTTTCTTTTCCCTCATTACAGCTCACCTGATCTTACGACGGTAGTGTGCGAGACCCGGCAAGACGGTTGGTTCCTGCTCTCGTCCGCATACTTCCCATACGAAGAACAAGAGCCCCCATCGCATCAAGTCCGGGAACTGACAAACCTTGCCAAACCAAGAGCAAGTTGAGGTTGGTTATGGGATGCGATGCAAACGGTCATCACACTCAGGAAGCAGTGACATCAACAAAAGGGGTGAGTCGATCTTTGATTACATACTAAAATATGTCCTTGTTATATGCAATAGGGGGACTACACCCACATTCCGTAACAAGGACAGGTCAGAGGTTCTAGACCTAACCCTGAAGAACAATAGGGACACTACCATTGAGGGTTGGAGAGTATGCACTGAGTGCTCTTTCTCTGATCACTACAGGATACTCTTCAACATTAGGACTACAAAACCCAAGAAAGAACCACCTTTTCGAAACCCCAAGAAAACTGACTGGGAAAAGTTCGCAGGTCTAATCCCTAGGGCACTGTCTAAGGTCAACCCAGGAGATGGAAACAAGAACACCGATTTCTTAGTCAGATTTCTCTCGGAAGGGCTCCGCATCGCCTTCAATGGTCATGTCCTATCAGCCGACCGCGCAAAAAAGCCAAACCGGTCTGGTGGACCTCAGAGCTATCGGCGCTGCGGAAAACAGCGAGATCGCTCTTCAACAGAGCAACCAACAGAGGTACAGACACGGACTGGGCTCTTTACAAAGCCGGACTCAGAGCCTACAAAAACAGAACCAGAGCAATTAAGAGGGACTCCTGGAGTCAATATGCGAAGTCAACGAGGCCGCAAGACTTCGCAAAGTGCTAGCTCGAGAAAGGTACCGAGCAGCATCCAGCGGCTGGACGGCTCGTGGACTCAATCCAGCCTCGAAACACTGGAACTCTTGTGCACTACGCACTTCCCAGGTTGTACCGACAGAGTCATGGAGTTGCCATCAGCAATCTCGGCGGCGGTCGACGACGACACTGATAATGGATCCCACATAGATGTGAATGACATAGTAAATGCAGAAAGGGTCTCGTGGGCGGTCGAATCCTTCCAGCCCAACAAAGCTGCGGGCCCAGATGGAATCATCCCGGCCATGCTACAGAGATCCCTATCCACCATCTTACCATTGCTCATTGACATGTTCAAAGAATGCCTTATGAAGAGGCACATCCCAAGGGAGTGGAGGGAAGTCAGGGTGTTATTCCTGCCGAAGGCAGGTAGATCCTCCCACAGCTCCGCCAAGGACTTCAGACCCATCTCCCTCTCATCATTCTTACTAAAGACTCTGGAGAGGCTGGTGGACCTGTTCATAAGAAACAAAATCACTCACCGGCTGTGTCAGTCTCAACACGCCTATTTAAAAGGTAAATCAGTTGAGAGCGCGCTGCACTGCGTGGTTAGTACAATCGAGAGGTCCTTCGAGGTAAAAGAGTTTACCCTAGGGGCATTCCTGGACATAGAGGGGGCATTCAACAATGTCAACCCGACTGCGATTAGTGACGCCCTGAAGTACTTTGAAGTGCCCCGCATCATTAGCGACTGGATTGGTAACATGTTAGACAGCAGAATTATCAATGCAGCCATGGGTGCAAGCAACTGCCGCAAAAACGTCACACGCGGGACCCCTCAGGGGGGAGTTCTGTCCCCTCTCTTGTGGCTCATAGTGGTAGACGAATTGCTAAGAGAATTTCAAGGGACGGGGGTCTGGGCAAAAGCATATGCCGACGATGTAGCCATACTGATACCGGGGAAATTCCTCGGCACAATTAGTGAGCTAATGTCGCATTCACTTGGAAAAACTTCAAAGTGGGCGGACAAGAACGGACTCAGCATCAATGCTTCAAAGACCGAACTTGTGCTTTTCACCAGGAAGTATAAAATACCAGACTTCAGAAGACCAAGCCGGAACAGCCAAACTCTTCCTCTGTCTGGCGATGTGAAATACCTAGGCATAGTTCTGGACAGTAAACTCTTCTGGAAGAAGAACATAGCCGAAAGAAGGAAGAAAGGTTTGAACGCCCTATACACGTGCAAGAAGGCCATCGGAGGGGGCTGGGGCCTGCAACCGTACATTGCCCACTGGCTGTACACGGCGGTGGTCCGCCCAATCTTAACCTACGGGTGCCTGGTGTGGTGGACGGCAATCCAACGTAAAAGCAATCTTGAACCTTTGAACAAAGTACAAAGATGCGCCACCATGAGCATCACCGGAGCTGCAAGTAGCACACCGCAGGCGGGGCTGGAGATGATGATGCATCTCCTTCCCTTTGAGCTGACCGCGGAAACGGACTATATTCTTCCGAGGACTGACTTTGACGGAATACCTAAGATCCTCCTCCCCAGCAGGGAGGAGTGGTCGTCTGCAGAGCAGGTTCAGCTCAAGGGTATTTCAATTTACACGGACGGCTCAAAGACCAGTGAAGGGACAGGAGCCGGCTTCTACTCTGACACGCTGCAAGCACAGCGATCATACAGACTGCCAGATGAGTGCAGCGTGTTCCAGGCAGAGATTTTCGCGATCGAGCGAGCAGCAAACTATGTCCTGGAAGAAATGGTATCTGAAACAGATATAAATTTCTTCATAGACAGCCAGGCTGCCATAAAAGCATTAGGCTCGACGCAGGTTAAGTCAGAGATTGTCTTAAAATGCAGAGGCAAACTGCGGGACCTAATGAGAACCCACATCGTCAGGACCTGCTGGGTCCCAGGCCACTCGGATATCGAAGGCAATGAGCAAGCAGATCTCCTGGCTAGAACGGGTTCCTCACTGGGGGCCGAGGAGGCGGACTCCTCTGTCAAGACACCTATCTCCAACCAGATGAATTCAATTGACACCATAGTGGCAAACATAACCAGCAACACCTGGAAGTCCAGGTCAGACTGTGTTATCAGCCGTTCACTATGGCCAGAGCTCAACCGAAAGAACTCTAAGACGATACTCTCAATGCCCAGAGACCAACTTAGAGTAATAGCAGGAGTGATCACAGGGCATTGCCCCATAGGGGCCATGGTGACCAGGTGGAAACCAGGCACCAGAGTGGATCACTGTAGATGTTGTGACGACGCGGATGAGGAGGAGCCTATTCACCACCTGCTCTGCCAATGCCCAGCCCTCGCATACCGCCGCCACTGCAGTGTGGGGGCGGAGTACCTCGAGAGGCTGACAGAGTTGGCAGAGCGCCCGGTGACTAGTCTCATAAAGCTAATCAAGAGTACCAGATCGGCCTACACCCGGCCAATGCCCCACCCACTCGAGGGGGCTCGGCCTGAGTAGCCGTCCGGAACAGGGAGGTTCCCACAGAACCAAAACGAGGGCACTTACAATGGGCCTTAAGGCCTTGGTGGAAGTGGCCGCTTTGCGGCCACACGCCTTTTCAACCTAACCTAACCTTCTTCCGCGTATTGATTCTGCGAATATGACAATTTTAATATTGCGAAATAATGGAAATTGCGAAACACGGCATACTGACCCACTTCAGTTCGATTGACGTCTGTGTCGACCGAGCTAACCTGGAAACTAGAAAAAATTCCAACGGGAGTTTTGTGAAAATATCTAAACGACGAGGTCGTCTCGTGGAATCGCGTATAAAGTCGCGTAGGGAATAGAATTTAGTCTAAGTTAGTGTAATAATGTAATTAGTGTTTTTAGTGTTAACAGAAAGAACTTTAAATAAAAAGCAAGGAAAGCAATAAGAAGGTCAACAACTAGGCGTTTTATTCGTTGCCCAAAGGACAACGACCATGAAGAAGACCACCCGTAAGGAACTACAACACATAGAAGGTATATTTTTAAGTGCAGATTTATGTACATAAATGTCGGAAAACAAAATAATTTAGTCAGGGTGGATCCATGTATCACTGGAGCAAAGACAATATAATACAAAGATGTCTCACTCGGTACGTTGAAATATATCAAAAAAATTTTTTTCTGATCTAATAGCTTTTGTGCTTTTGAGAAAGAGCTTTCAATTTTGTTGAGATGCGACGCACATTCTCTCTCGCCTTTTGCTTGGGTACATAAATATATAATTCGCGCTCAATATACAGTGAACACAAGCGGTGAGGCGAATGTTTGTTTTTGTAAAACAAATTTTTAGAGTTTGTACGAATACCGCTCGCCCGACAACAACAAGTATATGAATGACGACAACAGCATTCTTCACCGAACCAGAAACAGATTTTTTTTGTGTTTTTATTTTTATTGATGTTTTAGCTGTTGATGAGCTCAGTGCATTTTCCTTGTAATTATTGATATTTTTACTCCGCTTTTTGTGACGTGATTGATTTTGACTTTGGCTACTATTTTTGATACTGAGTTTAGTTTTTTATTTGTATAATTTGGCAATTTATTTATTATTTATATTATAATCGGTAATTTGTAATTAATAATAATTAATTAATAATATATAATACAACAATGTATTCATTGTACAAAGCAAAGTCCAAATGCGCATCGGTTTGAGGAAAATAATGAATGTTATTCTCACAGATTTACTTTTACAGATTTACTTTTAGATCGTTTGATAACCATTTTACACCGTAAGCATCGTTCTTGGACATATTTTAAAAACAAACAATCAAAAAAATCAAAACTTCAAATACTGAATCATAAATAAATTTCATTTAATATTTGAAGATTTGATTTTTTATTGTTTGTTTCTACTGATATAGGGCCTCTGAAAGTTTGTTATGCCACCACTCTTTGTTGTTATAATTAAAATAAGATGTTCTACATTCTGATGGCAACTGCATTGATTCTTTACACTCATTTGTAGCAAACACGCTCTTTTTTGTGCTCACTTTCTTGCAAGTTGCAGCTCTTATTCTCACAACCTGATCTCTCGCTCTCACAAAATGTTAATTTTCCGCTCCAAATGCTTCAAATAGGATTTTCCGAAAAACCCAATTGAATTTTAGCTGCTCGGTTGTTAGGTATAGCAGTGAGACATCTTTGTATTATATTGTCTTTGACCATAATAATTCTTTCTCTATGCTTTTCCTTCCGTTTCCAGCAGACGAAGAGCTCGTTGAATATAGGCCCACTCCCGTAGACGAAGGAGTAGCTGAAACAACAGCGGAGACTCTATCAACGGGACTGGCGACCGAGAAGTCGCTAGCGGCGAACCATAATTGTCTTGCACTAAACTGTTAGTAAATTGCAAATTACCAATAAAATATACATACCTTCCAAACTATCAAGAGCCAACGCTTGAGCATTAATATATTTACTGTTCCCTAATATTTCGTGAATGGCCGGAAACAGTGGCTAGGAGGAAGGGCTAGCACCCGTGGAGGCAAGTGCGGATTTCTCTTTCCTGCAATAAAGATTTCCATAGTACATATATGTATGTAAATATATATTCATTGATGAATATATTTCATCACCTACCTATAGTTTTGCTTATTAAATTTCTTATTTTCACTTTGACCTTTTGGGCCGACACTTTACTCCATGCATTTGGAGGTCCTGGGTCATGTCGGCTTAAAGGATGCCGTTTTTTCACCGGCCGCGCAATGGCACCGTATTTTCCACCCAGAACCCTAATAGCACGTTTTCCGAAAAATCACTCTTGTGAAGAAAATTTCTTCCTATATAAACTTTTTGATTTTGCATCTTTATACATCGTTGATCATCAATTGTGAGAAATTTCAAGGCATCCAGTGTGGGAATGGAATTAAAACTTGCTTATCAACGGAAAGCAGCTTTTCGCTGACTTTCGTTTGACAATTCTTATATGGACGAATAGTTGCTTTTTGCAGAATGTTCAGTGAATTTTAAAAATTCGTTTGAACATGGTATAAGAAAGACTTCTAAACAAAGGTTAGTACAATAAATGCTTTACAATGAACTTAATGAAAATGATTTCAATTTAACCTGAATGTATCGTAGTATAAGTGTGAAGATCCTCAACCTACTAATCTAATCGAATTTGCATGGAGATGGGAAGGGTTAAAATCATATTAAATGTTTTCTATACATACAATACCTATTCTATATATGCAATACCTTCATTGATGGTTGTAGACATCTATATATAGGTATATCCATTTATAAACACGAATGTCGCAGACTTATCTATTCATGTTTTCTGTAAAACAAATTAAAATCGAATAAAAAAATTGTTATGAAAACATACAGTTGATTACGTTATTTATTGAAATTTTTAAATAAACAAAGATTAAATTCATATGTATCATTATTAACAATTCTAAAGACACAAAATTAACAAGTTTTTGCTTTATTTTTAAGGTTGTGTTGTATGTCGCGATCGCAATTTCCTCTTCCGTTTGACAAGAACTTTCAAGTATTATTGTTTTTATAATACTACTCCGCGAGTGAGTCAAGGCCAAGTTCACATTAATGCAACCACAGCACTTTGCTTGGTAAGCCAAAAGCTTTAGTCAAGCTTCGTTTAAAGTAAATTCAAAAGCCAAGGTAGCAACCAGAACACGTCGTATTTAAATGGATTGTGGAAGCTAGCTTTCAGTAGCAAGCTTCCAAACCATAAAAACGCTTGGCTTGAAAGACCAAACGATCAGAATCCACACGCGGAAGAATTAAATTGAGAACGATTTTCTTCCGCGTATTGATTCTGCGAATATTACAATTTTAATATTGCGAAATAATGGAAATTGCGAAACACGGCATACTGACCCACTTCAGTTCGGTCGACGTCTGTGTCGACCGAGCTAACTTGGAATCTAGAAAAGATTCCAACGAGAGTCTAAAAATATTATCAGAACGACGCGGTCGTCTATTCTTAAAATCGCGTCTCAAGTCGTGATTAAGCCTGTAAATAAAAGTTAAGTTAGTTTAAAATAAGTGTTAAAATTAAAGTTAGCGTTAGCACGGAAAGTGTGTGGAAAATAATAAAAGAAGATATAGTAAAAATCCTAACGCAAGGAGTTTTTATTTCAACTGAACCAGAAAGAAGACCACCCAAGAACAAAATACAACAAATTGGCGTAGCCGGTATTTTCGAGCCGAGGATCGCTCGAAGGGAAAAAGTGAGTAGAAATAAAATACGGAAAGTACAAATAAGAATAGCAGTTTGGAAAATTAAAACAGTAAAATAACAAATTGTAGCAGTTAGCAAGTTATAGGTAAAAAGGAAAGTTATAAATTAAAAGTTAATTAAAGTTAAAGTTAAAAGCAAATCAAGTTTTAAAAGAAAGTTTAGAAATGAAAACTGATAAAAAGTGAAACGATAATTTCGTTAATAAATAAAACGCAAAAAGTGAAAAATAATTTGGTGAATTTGGCATGAAGTGGCCAAACAAAAGAAAAAGTGAAATAAGAAAAAATAAGTATCTTAGTAAAAAGAAAAATTGAAAAAGAAAAAGTGGAAAGGATAGAATTAATCCTAGTTAAAGGGTAAGAGTTTAATTCTTTTAATATATTAAAATATATTATATTATTAAATAATATGAACCATAAAATAACTTTCAGCTAAAAATTCATCGGTTACACCAAAAGGATGCCAGCTTAATTGCACGGCAAAATTATCTGTCCAATAGCATTAGCTGGACAAAATCTTTGCTGAGGTCGACCCTTTTCACTCGGGAAGCCATTCTATAGGTTTAATAGTCATATAGTAGATATGAGGACTAATTGGTTGAATACAAGAATTAGTCAAGTCAAAAATTAAAACTCACCTTAAATCAAATATAGTGGAATAAAGCAAGAAAAAATTTAAGGAAATCAAAGTGCGACCTAGATCTAATAAGCTAACAAGTTTTAATTTAATTTTAAAACAAACAAATTTAAATTTAAGCAAATAAGGAATTTGTAATTTGCTAGGTTTTAAAGCGAAATACAATTCAAATTAAATCAAAAAATTGAAAGAAAATATAACCAAAAAAAAAAAAAAAATCTTATAAATCGGAATTCAACCTAAATTAAATTAATCAAATTAAGGACGAATTTTGTTTTTTGTTAATTTAAGTTATTGGTTACTGTGAGTAACAAATTGGCAGAGATCAAGAGTACTTTATTAACTTAAATAAGTTATATTTAACGTGGTAAAGTTCGGATGATTAAGGCAAATTGTTAATAACAGCAATACAATAGAGACAAAAACAAAACGCGTAGAGTGTAAGTTTTCGTTGTATAGTTTCGGGTGTGTCTTAGACATTTGTATTCAAATTACACAGGTTAAATAAGTTTTAACAGTTAATGTATTTGATTCCAAAGTCGCACATGTTAATTCGATTAAGTGACGAATACTTTTATAAATTCATTGGATTGCAAGTCGCACATTTCACATTATCTCATTTAAAAGTAAAACATTTTAAAAAAACAGATTAAAATTTCCTTACTAATAAAAATGGAAATTTTAAAAATTAACAGGAAAGGGAAAATCTCTGAAAAACTTCACCAAACAAATGGAGTACATTCCACAAAACGTGACGGAAACTAAAGTACAACCCCCGAAGTACATACCATCGGAGATAAAGAGGCAGGGACCGGCGAGATTGACAATCGAGGAATACCGAAAGCGGCAGCAAATTCGGAAGGAAAAAACGCTACCGCAATACCGCAGCCAGAAGAAAGAACAGAGCCAAAGCAGCGGCGCGGTGGCAAATTGGTCAAGGAAAGGAAGCGATTAGCTTATCTGAAGGCACTGTTGACAGATGACGTAAACCCAATCCCGTGGGACAGGACACACCAAGTTTGGGAAGAGGTTGATCAACTGGAGCAAAGTTTGAGAGAACGCAAACGGAAAGGAGCTAGAGACATGAAGACACAACAAATTCCCAAAAATCCTAAGAAAGAAAACCATATCGGTTCTTAAATTATACGTATATCTAAAATTAGAGACCTTAAATTTAAAAGAAAAAAAAAATTTGGAAACAATAATTAAAATTATACAAATAAAACTAATATGTCGGAACACGACCGAATAAAATAATTTTGCTTAAATGGTTACAATGAAAGGCGAAAAATACAATCGAAAATTTTAATGCTATTTTTGGCAAGTCAAAACCAAATTTTGAGCTAGCTTAATGGAAACCACTTTAGGAAACAAAAATTAAACTATGCTTATATTTAAGTTTGATAAATAAAGAAAAGTCAACAAACAAATTCGTTAGTTTTTTTTTTAGCTTTCAATAACAAATTAATTAATAGTATCCAGGCTAGCAGCGATAGCTGCAAGACAATAAATAAAATAAATTATGCTTAATTGCAAGAAACTCATTGCAAAAAGAAGTAGGCCATAAACTTGAACTTGAACTTCAAGCAAGGCCAGAATTGTCAAACTAAAAGCAGCAGCTGGTAGCAAAAACAATACAAAAACCAAAGACAAGAAACACAAAAGTACGTCAGGTAACGGGCGAGCATAATTAAGCAACGAGCTCGGATTACACAAGAAATTAATAAAAGAAGCAAAACAACAGGCGTACGAATGTATAGCGAATGTTTACAAAGCGAAAAAAAAGAGGGGTGTCAATGAGCCGTATTAAAGCTGAGTAAGCAAAAGTTAATTGCTTTTAGAGATTCAATTAAAGCTTTAATTGACTCCGAAAATATCCAAATATATACTTATAATAATAAGTATAGGATAATTAATGGCCGAGTCATTACAGGAGCAGGGTTACATAGAATTAGATAGGACTCATAAAGAACTGAAACGCCAGTTGGGGGAGTTTATATCTAAATATTGGGCAATTTTAAAAGGGACTGTAGGCAACAAAGAGAACTTAGAGTTGATAAAGTCTAGAGTAGGGGAGCTAGGAGACCTTACAAGTGTAGAAAGAGCAGACGCAGTAGTAGAGGAATTGCTTACATTCCTAAACCAGATAATACAGAATAAGACAGAAGATTCCAAGACATGGGAATCAGAATTTAATGCACTGAAGAATAGGTATGATAATTACTTAGTAGATAAAGTATTTCAGGAGGATATACTAAGGAACGTAGAGGGCGAGAACATAAACCTAAGGGAACTATTAGAGAAAAAGGGAATAACTGAGGAAACGATGAATAGAACGTTAGAACAGGGATTTTCACAGAAATCTAGAGAAGACTGCAGTTCTTTAGAAGAAGCGCACAAAAGAATCCAAGAATTGAAAGAGGAAAACAGACGGCTACAGCAAGAAATAGAATTAGCTAACGATCAGACGCTTTATCATAAGGAAGCTACTCCGTCCGCAGTTATTGCGGAAGATTACAACGGAAGGTCATTTAAACAAATTAGGACGACAGATAACATACATAAAATGGGTATAGGTGAGATAGCCAAGATTACAAATAGGCTGGTACCGCTCTTTTCGGGCACACAGTCACCAGACTTACGCGGCGAAGTCTACAAATTTATACAAGGGTGCGAATTAGCCATAAGGGAAGTGGTACAAACAATAGTCAGGACTACATAGACTGCATTAAGCAGAGGTTGCATGGGGATGCCTATGACTTGGTGAGGTCAGAACGCTTCAATAGCCTCGAGGAATTCTACCTCACAATAAAAAGGGCGTATTTACCTAAAATCACTTTAGATACAGTCATACAGAGTATCCAAAATTGTAGCCAGCTGCTTAATGAAGATATAAGACAGTTTGCAAGACGCCTAAACGCGCTAAGAACACAGGCTATAGAGATAATTCGAACGGATTACAACGGAGATGGAGATAGGGCACTATTAAGTATGCTGGAAGGGGTCGTAGAAAAATCATTTAAAACAGGAATAAGGGACGCCGCATTGAGAATTTATATGCTCAATGTGACGAATAAAACCATTGAACAAATGGTAGAATTGGCCGTAAAGGCACTCGAAACCATACACAGTAGCTCCCTCCAGACAGACCATTTAAACATTAACATGAATTCACCTTTTCGTGCCTCAATGAACAACCAGCAAGAGCAAACTCAACAGGGAAGCCAGGGCAGAGCTACAGGAGAACAATTTGTTCGGCAACCAACCAGGACACAAAACCCTCCACAAGGAGCGACCGAGAGAGTAATATGCTCTTTTTGCAACAAACGAGGACATACTAGAGATGATTGCCTAACTCGGAAGAACACACCATATTGCCACAAGTGTTCAAAATATGGACACGAGCCAAACTGGAGGTGTGACCAAAAAGGAGGCCAGAATAATGTGGCAAGGAACACATATCAAGGGACTAATTTTCAAAATCAAGGAATGCAGCAAGGGAATCCAATCCAGCCAAATAGACAATCAAACCAAATACAACAGAACTGGCAACCAAGCCATGTAAAACAAAACTGGCAGCCAAACCAAACCCAACAAAATTGGAATCAAAACCAATGGTGCCAATTTCAACAGCACGGGAATCAAGGAAGGTCAATAAACCCCAATCCTAATACACTTAACGGTTTGCAAAGGAATCAGACTCCTATGAACCCGCCAAACAGAGTGAGCCAAAGATATGTCATTGGTGCAATAGACCAGGACATATAGTAGCGAACTGTACAGCAAAAAAAAGTTGGGAGACTCTGCAGAATAATCAGCAGGGAAACCGGCAAGGGCCCAGACAAGGCCAATAATCTGGGACCCCAACCATAATAGAAATTTAAGGCCAAAGGAAGTAGTAACCGTACGTCCAACATCGGAAGAGATCGTGGATACGTTACAGACTTCAGATATATTAGGAGCTAATAAAGCTAAAAGTATGGGGTACAATTTTAATAATAAAATAAAAATTATCAAACAGAAGGATAAAGTAAATGCTTTAAATGAAGCAGTCAGTAAAATAACAAATAAAGCAAAGAAAATAATAGAAATGGGAGCAGGAATTTTAATAATCACCTTGCTAATTATACAGTTAGCATGTACCTCGATTGTAAAAACAATGTGTCTCAATTTTCAACGTTATAAAGCAAGGAGCGATAGTCTTAATATATCAGAATATATTACAGATATAAAGGCACTTGCAAATAAAATAAAACTAAAAGTATTAGCAAAATTTAAAATTTTTATGTCACAATTATAGGACAAGAAAGCAATACGTTCGTGGTTAACGAATAATTTTAATAATAACTATAAAAATACTATAAAGGAAGTATCCAATTGGGATTCAACCACGTTAAGTGATGTGTTCATTGAACTGCCTTGTGTAGAGGCGAGAAATGGAAAACTCATTTTACTGGTGGATACAGGAGCGGATACAAGCCTAGTAAAAGAATGTGCATTAAAGGAAGACGCCATTATAAATAGAAAGGTTAAAAGGGAATTAAGTGGAGCATTTGGAGGCTGTATAACCACAATAGGGTCCACCAGCATATGCCATGATGAGGTAGAGCCCTTACGTTTAACGCTACACGTTGTGTCACTTAAACAAGGGGTACCGGCGGACGGCATACTGGGTAGAGACAACATGTGGAACAGATCCATTATAAACACGCTCAGTAAAAACTTAACCTTATTTAATAACAATAAAGAATTTATAATTAAATTGCCACTACTAGGCATCAAAAATACAGAAGATCAAAGTATCAAAAATAGTATAACCATTGAAGCAAGAACGGTTAGAATAACGCCGTTAAGAATTAAAATTAAAGTTATGACTGTGGTAGTTCATAAACAAGAGATTGCACCAGGAGTGTACCTGGGAGAAACTCTAGCAAATGTGGAAAATAAAAAGGTCAAAGTACCAATCCTAAATTCAACGGTAAAAGATTTCATTCTTAGTGACAACTTTGTACCGAGATTTAGTGATTTCCACAAATATAAGCTAAGTGAGATTTCGGACAATCAAGGGACTACCATCAATAGTATAAGTAATGCAGACATGGCGCAACGGATGAATGTTTTAATGAACGATTTAGAATTGGATCCTTCCTTAAACCAAGAGGAAAGAGAATCCATAACAAAATTATGTGCGAAATATAATGATATTTTTCTTTTAGAGGGTGACAAATTGACATACACCCCAGTAATAACGCACAAAATTCCAATAAAGGTGGATCAGCCACCAATTAATCAAAAACAATACAGAATTCCTCAAACACATAGGGAAGAAATGAATCAACAAATTCATAAATTACTAGAAGAGGATTTAATATCCCCAAGCGTATCTCCATGGAACTCACCACTACTTCTAGTTCCAAAGAAGAATGGAAAAGATGGAGAAAAGAAATGGCGCTTAATTATAGATTATAGGAAGGTAAATGAGGCCACAATTAAACAAGTTTTTCCACTGCCTAGAATAGATGAGATATTGGATCAGTTAGGCAGTAGTAGATATTTTTCGACGTTAGACTTGGCAAGTGGGTACCACCAAGTCCTAATGGACAATGCAGACAAAGAAAAGACCGCATTTAGTTCAGCGTTAGGACATTTTGAGTTCAACCGAATGCCTTTCGGGTTAACCGGAGCCCCAGCGACGTTTCAACGACTTATGAATCATATTCTGACAGGACTTCAGGGTATGGAATGTTTTGTTTATTTAGACGACATAGTCGTATATGCAACAAACCTGGGACAGCATGAAGAAAGGTTAACTAAGGTTTTCGAAGTCATTAGGGAAAACAACTTAAAATTAAACATTAGCAAATGCCAATTTCTACGACGAGAAGTCGTATATTTAGGGCACAAGTGTTCAGAACATGGAGCACTTCCAGACCCTAGCAAGGTGGAGTGCGTTAAGAACATTCCGCCTCCTAAAAATAGAAAGGAAGTACAAGCCTTCCTAGGCCTTGTTAATTATTACAGAAAATTTATACCGGGAACTGCAAAAATAGCACTACCGATTAACAAATTATTACGTAAGGACGCAAGATTTATCTGGACAGAAAACTGCCAGCAAGCATTCGAAAAGCTAAAAGAAGCAGTCATGTCACCACCAGTTTTGGCATATCCAGATTTCACAAAAGAATTTCTTTTAACTACGGACGCAAGTAATGAAGCGTTAGGCGCGGTTCTTTCTCAAGGAGAAGTAGGCGAAGATAGACCAATAGCTTTCGCTAGCCGAGCGCTAAGCGACACAGAGCAGAGATATTCAACGATAGAAAAGGAATTCTTAGCAATAGTATGGGCTACAAAAAATTTCAGAGCATATCTCTTAGGCAGACCTTTTAAAATATTTACTGATCACCAACCGTTTAAGGGAATAGCGAATTTAAAGGATCAAACTTCTAGACTGGCAAGATTCAGACACAGGTTGTCAGAGTATGATTTCGAAATCATATATAAGCCAGGCAAGAAAAATTTGAACGCAGACGCGTTGAGTAGAATTCCACAAAATCGTAATGTAGTAACAGCAGTCCAGACACACTCTAGGACAAAAGAAATAGAAATAAAAAACCAAGGAGGTAGTGATGAAACGAGTACAAGTCCGACGCCTGTAGAACCAGACACTTCAGGCATACCTCAAAACGAAAACACCATTTTATTAGAAAATCCAAGACAAATAGAGACTGTCATCAAAGATTTTCATAATACACCATTAGGGGGTCACCAGGGAGCAGTGAAAACTTACCTGCGAATCAGGCAACAATATAGGTGGCCAGGGATGCAAAGACAAATCAAAGATTATGTCAAAAACTGTCCAAAGTGCCAAGCGAACAAAAGTTCGAAGTTAACAAAAATGCCCATGGTGTTAACGGATACACCAATGCGGCCGTTTGACAAAGTTTATATGGACATAGTAGGTATTCTACCAGAAACTGTGTCTGGAAATAAGTACATCTTAACTTTTCAAGATGACTTTTCAAAATTTATGGCATGTACAGCTATCCCAGACGCGGAAGCAAGTACTGTCGCCAGAGCCTTTTATGACGAAGTAATTACGCGTTACGGAATTCCAAGAATTCTAATTACGGACAACGGAACTAATTTCATTTCGAAATTGTTCTCAGATACTTGTAAATTATTAGGAATTAAGAAATTACATATAACACCATATCATCCGCAAGCTAATGGCTCATTAGAGAGAAGCCACAGACCGTTAGCGGAATATTTGCGTAGTTTTGCTAAGGAAGATGGGTCGAATTGGGATCAATGGTTAACTGCTGCTATGCATGTTCACAACCACACACCCCACATTACGACTAAGCAAACACCGTTTCGCACTTTATTCGGATTCGATACGGAGATGCCGTCTAACTTAAAAAGGAAGTGTAGTCCGGTATATAACGCCGAAGATCCGAATAAAGTTTTGAAATTCCAAGTTCAAAGAGCTCTCGAAATAGTGAGGAAAAACCAGGAAATGGCTAAACAAGTAGCCAAAAATAATTATGATAATAAGTTAAATTCAGTAGAATTTAAAGTAGGAGATAAGGTATTAATTAAGAATCAGACTAGGAAAAATAAGTTTTCACCAATATGGATAGGACCATATGAGGTAGCAAAGATTAAAACTCCAATTACGACAGTTTTAAAAATTAAGGGCAGGGAAAAACCTTTCCATAATAACTTACTTAAGTTATATAGTAGCAATTAAATAGGAAAATAATATTAACTAAATAATTACATAGGAATCAGAACAACTTAAACCAAGAACATAGGTCAATAGGTTAGGGAATTAAATTAAGTAGTCACAAATTAAAATTAAATTAATCACAATAGGCACCTTATTAGGATTAGGAGTAAATTCATTTACAATAGGATAGACTAAATAGATATGATGGGGATAAACTAAGAATAAGATAGAACAAATAGGACACATTGAATCGTAAACTAATGGATATTTTCCCCCAAAATAGAATAAATACCTCAAAAATTTCGCACAAGGAGCAAACAAAAATGAGAGGATTCATGATATTGCTAATCGTGAACTGGGTCACTGCAGCACCAGTAGTCTTTGAGGATATACCTCCAACCCCAATATTCTTCGAATCGCTAGGAGAGGCGTTATTCTATAACAGCGACTGGACACTATTCACACGTTTCGAGCCATTCGACTACGCGTCATTGGTGGACCATTTAGAAGAGCATGCAGCGGAACTCAAGGGAACATGCAATGGAATAAATAAGGACCTATTACTGGCTAACTTCAAAAACATATGCGAAGCCGTAGATGGTACAATGAAAATAGTGCTGACAAGGTTGAAGAAAAACGAGCGAATGATAAACGCCGCGATTTATAGGAAAAGAACCAAACGGGCGCTGAATTTCGTAGGGGAGGCATTAAACTGGGCGTTTGGCGTAATGGACCAGAAAGACGCGAACAAGATTTACCAACAATTACAAGAGCTGGACGTAGAGCAACACACCCACTACAATCTAATGGAAAAGCAGGTAACTGTAATGGAAGCGAACTACAAGTCACTGGCTAAACCGATAACAGCTGCAGTCGAGCGGATAAATGCACTACAGCAAGAACTAAATAGCACCGTGGAACAACAAAATAGGGTTAACCACATGGCACGAAAGGAGCTGGGAAACATCGAGTTAGGATTAAGAATGGTGCAGGTGCAATCAGCGGTAGAGGCGAGCCTCATCGAGATACAGGGGCAACAGCTTATAGAATTGGCAATAATAGACGACCTCTACAGCGGGAAGCTGCATCCAGCTGTTTTAAGCGACGAAAAACTAAAAGAGGCAGCAGCATCCCTAGACTTGACGACCAAAGGAGTATGGATACTAGAAGACAATCTCGACATCCACCAACTAGCCACGGTTAAAGCGTTTCGATGCGCACAGGGCCTCATCGTAGCCGTAAAAATTCCGTTACCCGAAGACGAGCGATTCAACGTACTGAAGGCGTACCCAATTCCCATTTTTCTAAATGACAAATGGGATATAACAACACAGGTGACCTATGACTACTTACCTGAGTCAAAAACACAGTGGAAATTTATTGGGATATCGAAGAGTAATCTCAAGGGATGCCACTCCATACAGAACATGGAAAAGAAAATAGACCAAGAACTAGTGAGAGTATGCAAGACGCAAGGAAAATCTCTAACAGGGAACAGCGACGTATGTGAGATAACGTTACTACATCATAACAACTTGAACAAGGAGGTCTGCAAGCAACTGGCCATACCAGCGAGTGAAGGATTCATAACCAAATTAAACGCCCCAAACGCTTGGCTATACAGTCTCCGAAGAAAGCAAACATTCGATATTAAATGTAAAAATAGCACCACCGCGGTCGCGGTATCCGGGTTCGGCCGTATCGAAATAAAGGAAAAGTGTGAAGTCCAGGGGATTGATATAATTTTAAATTACGAGGACAATGCTAAGTCAACGATAGACAGCGTGCACAAAACCCTAAACCACACGATACTGATTAACGCGCTCCGGGCCAACTGGTCGAACACGATTAAAACAGATCTATCGGAATACAAACTACGTCCAATAAGATTAACAGAGAGTATAGAAGTAAAAGACGTAATATCAGCAGGAGGCAAGATGATCGAAGAGCTGAAGAGGGAAGTCAAACAAGAGCAGAATATAACCAAATTAAGTAACAAACAAACAGTGTTTGAACCTACGGGTGCCATTGGAAAAGCAACACTCCTAACTTTGATAGGGGCGGCGGTAATACTACGTTGGTATAGAAGCAGGAAGAACCACGTAAGAAATAACCTCAGTATACCAGAGCAAAGATTAGCAACGCCAATACAGTCAATATCACTGCCAATACAACAATTAAGCATACCGCCGTTTGATCCCTCAAAACCACCAAAACAAGTAGCTAAAGACATAAAGCATGTTAGCATTTATGAGCAACCAATCGAAGCGCATATCTTCGGGGCACACATATGAAAAGCAGAAAACGGACCAGCATCATAAAAGTTAAAGACCCAACAACCAATGACAAGTATTACAACACAATACGAAGACGAAGGGAAAGAAAAAAAAAAAGAAGGAGGGGAAGAAACGATAAATTATAATTTTTTTTTGCAATCTTTTATAATTTCTAATTTTTATTTATCAGTAATGTCAATATGAATGAGTAAATTATCAATAAGTAAATAAAGTCCAACATAAAATAAAGCCAAAGAAAATTTAATGTGTAGTTTGTTTTTATTATTATAATTGGTTAATTACAGAGTTTATAACAAAAATTGAATCCTACAGAAGTTCCCTCAAGCAGGGGTATAGGGCTGGTAGCTCCGGCCAAAATTGTTGGACAGTCCTAAGAACGCTGCACAAGCATCGTGTCCACTCCATAGTTGGCTCAGCCCCAGAAAGGTCCTCCAGGACCATCAGCAGGGGGATTATAGGCTCCAGATCCCACGCCTCCTCCCGGATGAACGTTGTGACTTCCCGCAAGTAGAGACCCAAGGGGAAAGCGTACTGCTGGCTTGGATAACGTTGGTGTCCCGACATCATAATTGACCCGACATAGTGTTAGACCTTGTTGACGATTTGTAATCGGAAAAATTGAACTGATACAAATAACGATATCACAGAGGGCTTTTATAGGTGCGAATACAGCAGAACACTAACCCGGAAATTTCGTACGTAAAACCAAAACAAAAACGGAAAAGAAAATTCAGCGTAGCTTGCAATAAAATTAAATAATTAAATTTTACTAATTTTGCAATTACAAAAAGGAAGAATATTTAGGTCACGCGTGTGTCATATACCATAAACGAAATAAGTACGCACACAATGGTACTGGATAACAAATCGGGAATAATATACGGTACATGTAAACTAGCTGTTCCGTTAAATACACAGCAATATCTATTGCATTTGCAATTATTTTTGAAATAAATGCACATGAAATCTATGCATAAAGATGTTGTTTATGCATAACAGAAATTTAAACACCATGGCCTTGTTTAGGCGAAAGACAAAGAAAAAAAAAAAATATTGCTCTAATTCTTATAAAATATTCTTATAAAATATTAAATAAATATAGTTAATTATTGCCTTATCTAATTATACAAAATGAAATTTTTAAAAAAATATAAAATGTACATATACGGTCGTACAAAATGTAGTTAATTGAGATTCCATGTAATTGAGCGATTAACGCAAGCACTGCAACAAACAGGTGCAAAAGTAGAGCAACTGAACACGAGCAGAATGCAGTGTCAGTAAAAACATTTAATGAAAAAAAAAAAAAACAACAAGCACAGTAAATGAAGAATTTTAACACAAGCCAAAAAAGAAAGAGAAAAAAAAAAGAACCCAACGTTGAACAACTTCAAAATAAGCAAGACAAAGAAAAAAAAAAATATATATCAAATAAATAAGAGAGGAAAAATATTTGTTTTTTTTACGCATGTTACATCAACACTTTATGTCCTTCTTAGGCATAGAAAAAAAAAGTTTAATACGAAACTAATAATAAAAATAACAGTAAAACAAAAGACATAATGTAACCGTTGTTATACACATAAATATATAGACAATAGTTAAAGTACATTTACAAATGTACACATATACACATATAAAAATAATTTAAAACTTAACTTACTTGTAATTCAGAATAAGATATGAAATTAAGAAGATTAACCAAATTAGGAAAGAATATATAGTTATTAAGGAAAAGGAAAAAGAATTGCACTTAACTTTCGCAAAATAACATAATTAGGTATTGATTAAAAAGAAGAATAAAATCGTACATTAAAATAAGAAATAAATTACATAAATATTGTAGTGGCATGAAAAATAACGTTATTAAAATAAATTAATTAAATG
Organism: Myopa tessellatipennis; assembly: GCA_943737955.2. Classification (NCBI taxonomy): domain Eukaryota; kingdom Metazoa; phylum Arthropoda; class Insecta; order Diptera; family Conopidae; genus Myopa; species Myopa tessellatipennis. The sequence continues at coordinate 19,038,547 of OX031315.1, forward strand.
TTAATTGAAATTCAATTTATTTCAAAGTTGTAACAAACAAATTATATTCAACCAAATATACATATATCTATGGTAAAAATAGAAATAAAGAATTGAAATATGTTAAAGTTGAATGAATATGCAATAGAATACAATGTAAAAATATAAGAAGAAGACAGCATGCAAAGAGAGGCCGATGTACATCCAATAGAGCAGCAGAAGGCGCAAACAACACACGACTACAGGGCGACAAATACCGCCCCGCCAACTCGAAGGGGGAAGGGTAGCTGGATCAGCGTAGCGACCACAACCAAAGATCGAATTGTTGCGACAAACAAGCAATTCAATACAGCAATGCAGCAGCATTCGACCACAAAACACGGAGATACTATCAATAGGTCTAACAGCAGCAATTTGAACCTGAAAATTACCGAATGATAAGGGTGACGGATACACAGTACCTTGAGATCGAGTGGAGACCAAAACCACCGCAATGAGACTCGAAACAAAATAGAGACGTAAACCATCTGCAGCAGCTACTTACAACATAGTGGCTGCGCAACAACGAATCATGATGACAGCCTGACAACCTAACAGATCAACCTCAAGCGAAACTTAGCGTAGCGTCGCGGCAATGAAGCAGCTAGTCGACAACTACTAATACGGCCAGTCACAGGCTCGCCAGTTAAATTTACGGCGATGCATTCTCCCCTGGCACAAGTCACACTCTACAGCATTACCTCAAGCGGCAGCGATTTAAAAAACATCACCTCTATCGACAAGAAAAATGTTGAAGATGTTTAGCAAGATGTTACAAATGATGATCTTGGTAACATCTCAACCATCAACTACCGTGCAGTGAAAACCAATTGATCCCAACTGCGGGACAACGATACTACCGGCAACGAACATCTGCATCTGATCATCAAGCCTAGCACCTACCACGTCAGCTACCCCGCAGCAACATTCCCACAACACATCGAGAAGAAGACATCGAGACAACGGGGTGTACATTAACAGCCAAACCATCATCAACAACAACAAGAACATCAATATCCACACCAAATCATCATCCACCTACACACAGATGACACCGAAGAAAGGCGGCTACCGGTCGTATTATTGTATTATTATTGTAATCAGTTTTTATTACAACTTTGGTTAATAATTAAGTGTATTGAAGTTGTTGTAATCATTACTAATAACTAATGAATATTGACGTAGCACATAAAATCTTCATGAAATGAAATACACTAACATACATAAGTAGACAATAAGCAAAATCAACCTAAACACACGACCACCCCCAATTCAACAAACAATAGATGTACAAGAAAAATTTAATATCGTTTTGTACGATACTAAATTTTTCTTCCCCGAGGGTGGAGGGATGTTGTATGTCGCGATCGCAATTTCCTCTTCCGTTTGACAAGAACTTTCAAGGCCAGTATTATTGTTTTTATAATACTACTCCGCGAGTGAGTCAAGACCAAGTTCACATTAATGCAACCACAGCACTTTGCTTGGTAAGCCAAAAGCTTTAGTCAAGCTTCGTTTAAAGTAAATTCAAAAGCCAAGGTAGCAACCAGAACACGTCGTATTTAAATGGATTGTGGAAGCTAGCTTTCAGTAGCAAGCTTCCAAACCATAAAAACGCTTGGCTTGAAAGACCAAACGATCAGAATCCACACGCGGAAGAATTAAATTGAGAACGATTTTCTTCCGCGTATTGATTCTGCGAATATTACAATTTTAATATTGCGAAATAATGGAAATTGCGAAACACGGCATACTGACCCACTTCAGTTCGGTCGACGTCTGTGTCGACCGAGCTAACTTGGAATCTAGAAAAGATTCCAACGAGAGTCTAAAAATATTATCAGAACGACGCGGTCGTCTATTCTTAAAATCGCGTATCAAGTCGCGATTAAGCCTGTAAATAAAAGTTAAGTTAGTTTAAAATAAGTGTTAAAATTAAAGTTAGCGTTAGCACGGAAAGTGTGTGGAAAATAATAAAAGAAGATATAGTAAAAATCCTAACGCAAGGAGTTTTTATTTCAACTGAACCAGAAAGAAGACCACCCAAGAACAAAATACAACAGTTGCCATATGGCAATTCTTGTTATATAAGAACTAAAACTAATAATAAATAACACTAGACGTTCTCAAAGGCAATACATTATCGCATCTTTACAAAATCCGGTTCAAGACGGCTCTTTAGATATTTTAATTTGGAACATTATCTATGGACAAGACCAATGGCGAACGTGGAGGAACTATTGAAGGGCCTAGCAGATCTTTGGGGACAGATCCGGCGACTTGTCAGGGATAATATCAGGAGAGCTCGAAAAACTACAAAGACTGTACGAAGCAATTGAGAAGCAAGATTAAACGCTCAGGACACTCTGTGAGAATCTACTTAAGTTGGAGTAAGTATTTCTTTGAAAGGAGGAGGTCAATTACACTAGCCGACATCCACTTTGTAAGGCAAAATTTGATAACATATTCTAAAGGATTTTGGCCCGCTTATTTCAAAAATCATAAAATAAAAAATATTAAACGTATTAAATTTTAAATTTTTACAAACTCCACGTTAAGGTGCATCCATTACACTCGTGAGAGCCACTAAAGCTGTATTATTTTACCGATTTGATTACAACTACCTTAAGTTAAAGGAGAAGGATGCACGCATATTTTGACAAAACAGTTATTGGAATCCAAAAGATAGCTTAAAAGTTATTTCCGATATTGCAACAAAGAAGGGGGAAGTAATTTTTTTTTTTTGTTTTTATTTCTTGCATCGATAGGATATTTACGCAAATTTTTTTTTTTTGATTGTTGGTTGTTTCCTGCACACCTGAGCAGGATATTTTAGCCAATCCAGTGGATTATAACGCCATTCGAATTGTTGAAAATATTATCATTTAGTTTGCAATGAAGAGGAAAGATTTATATTATAATATTATAACTGATGTAATAAAGTTTGTAAGTGATTTAAGTTTTTTGCATAGAGAAGTTGGTTGATGTCCTTGTAATCTTTGAAGAAGGAATATTGGTTTCTGAGCACCTTGTATTTACTGCAGTTGAAAATGGGTTTGGGTCTTCTAAGGAGTTACATGTAGAGCAAATATTGTCTTAAGTGACAACAATTTTAAAAAGATAGTTTTTCGCGTAGGTGTATCCACAGAGTAACCTATTTATCAGTTTTATTTTGTAAGTATTCAGACTTGTATTTTTCCATCAAAATTTTTTGGCACAGTCGGAAAGATGCTCGTTAGAATGGGTTTACCTTGACAACGAATATGAAAGTCCGTTGCCCAATTTTGTTTAATTTTGTTGAACACATGCCGACAAGCTTCATCCAAGGTGAAGCCAAAATTTACAAATTGTCTTTTCCTAGTTTTGGAATTGGACATATCTTTAAATTTCGCCAAGTAGCTGGGATATAGTTTTCCCTCCATCATTTATTAAAGATTTCTAAGAGATTCGTTACTGATACATTTGACAGAGCCCTTAACATTTGGTACGTTACACCATCATAACCTACAACCCATAACCAAACAATGGACTGTTTTTCCACTTAGAACCATTTCCAACTCCTCCAAAGTAAACATTTCGGTGTGTGGAATTTGCAGTATTTCAAGACTTGAAGTGGACTTCGATATGAGAACTTGATCTTTTAGATGTTGCAGGAAGCCTTTGTTGTTTCTATTATCCCAAGTATTACATTCCATTGGGGAAAGGTTTATATATCTTTTAAGCAGTTTGTAAAAATTTCTGAGATTGGTAGACTCGGCCATTTCATGGATTGAGTTATTTATAGTTTTCTTTGTTTTGTTGACTGTTTTCTTTCATAATTTAACTTTATATGTGGCCAACATTGGAATCAAGGATACATAATTGTGATTTAAACATCACTTTCTTAGATGAAAAATCAAGCTCATTTGCTAAAACATTACACAGTGACACACATCTACAGATAGGGTGCTGATTTTCGTAAGAGGTTCTGTGATAAGATGTAAAAAATAAACATTTTTCTCTAAGAGGCCTAGACGGAGCGTATAAGCGCAAGAAGATCTGGAGAATTAACACGAGAATCCAAAACATCTTTGACGAACAGTACCGCATGCATCTGCCTTCTCATTTCAAGTGATCTCAAATTCAAGATACGGCATCTAAGGTTATAATTAGGAATATTGACAGAGTGGTAAAAGTTACGGAGCGCATACTTCGTGAATCGCCGCTAGATTCTCTCCAGTCGGCAGATATCGTTATTTGATGACTGCATCCAAATGATGCAAGTGTACTCTATAATAGACCTGACCATACATAAGAATAATGCCCTCAAAGTTTCTCTCGGCTATTCACATGTACAGGACAAAAGCCGTTGGGTTTTCACTCCGACACTAGCGATCGTTCGTATCAAGTGAGTAAGGCGACGTGGACACTTCAAGCAAGGAAGATCGCGCCAGATTATTTTATGATTGCACTGAGCAAAATGTTTAATAAGGAATGGGAGAATCACTGTTTTTTTCTTCGAAAATTTTTTAGGCGAACCGCAATGCATGATTTGCAATAAAAAGGTGGGACGGGCATCTACATTTTTTGTAAAGAGACACTATAGAACGTGTCATTTAGATTATGATAAGGTTATTAATTAAGAAAGGCCACAATTAATATTTAAGTTAAAGTCTGCTATTAAAAAATATGTTTCGAAATCTGAATTAGAAATAGATTGAGAAATAGTAAACTCAATTTCATTGCAAAATCATTTGCATGATATAAAGTTTAACAAGACCCAAACAACAATCTTCTCAGTGTACCACGCAGAGAGAATTTTTCCGCAAAACAACCTCTCTCAACGCTTCACACATGCAAAAAATATGATTGTATGTTTTGGCCAGCACTGATTTAAACCCGTCTGATTAAATGTGATTATAAGGTAGCTTTCCTTCCTAACGACATACATATTTTCTCTAGTTTCAGTTTGTATTTCACTGTATAATGTTATTGTTCTGCAAAGAAAAATCTAAATGAATTAAAAATTTAAATAAATAAAACTATTTCGTTTAATTAAATTGTTTTTTAAAACTTTTAGGTGTAGGGTATCTAAGATTCGGCCAGGCCGAATATAGCACTCTTACTGGTTTTTCTTAAATATTTATACTTATTTTTTCTGTATTTTATAAATAAATTATAGATTATTTTCGTTATTTTGATATTGTATTAATGAATTATTAAAAAAAAAATTATACAATCGAGCTTACACTAACTAAGATATAGACTTACCTTTAAGTATTTCACTATGTAGTAGAATTTCATAGCCTAACAAGGCCATTACGTAGCTTTTAAGTACCAAAAAATTGCAACCCTAGGCAACAGCAGATCGGAATGGTCAGGTGGCCCATAAAAGGAGAAGCATGCCTTGACTTTAGTTTTGCGACGACCAGCAATTAGGTAAGTCATCAGTAGAGGTAGTAGCTTAGGGATTTAAGACAGCGAGTGAGATTTTGGTCAACTCTACGACAGACGACGTCAGTAGAGCTTGATCGGTTGTGCTGTTGACACGAATGGACAGACAAAGACTATAAAGCCTGCTCGGTTGTGCTGTCTACACGAGCAAACATCGGATGAAGACACATAGATAAGGATACCTAGATACTCGAGTCGAAACGGCGAGGAACGAGAACAAATACGCCAATACGGAGTATCGTATTGTAGGTGTAAATTTTGTAAAAAAACAGAAAATAAGTAAAAGCGGAATAAATTATAACGAAGCTTAAAGAATAAAAGGGGTGGGGTATGCGGAACTTACAGCCTCTCCCTGGCAACTGCCATCCTCACCTTCACGTGGTGCCCCCGTTCTCACCAAAGAGGCTCTGGCGACCGACGGAGGGCGGTATATCCCACCACCTTTCCTTCTCGATCTCCCTTTCCATACACTTCTACTTTTATTATACCTGTCTACCTCTAGTTTATCCTATCCTCTTTCTGGTTTGGATCAAGGTGTCATGCGACCCGTGCCGACGATCTACTAGGCTGAGGACCCAGAATTAAAAATAGTTCAGTCATTAACGGAGCGCACCGAATACCTAGCGACCTTCGGGACTAACCAGCGTTATCCGTATATCTTCTCCAATACTCGTGGGACCAAAATAGCCACAACAACAAAAACAACTACAACGACGAAAACGGGAAGGGACGGACAGTGATGACTAGTCCTTCACCCACCTCACCAACCGTAGGGAACCAGATGGCGTCACTAACAGTGACAAACATCGAACTCCCCCTGCTGCCTCAGGAGGCTCCGAAGATGAAGACTGCAGTACTAGTGGATCTAGTCATCGGCGAGGCGGAAGATAGCGAGTCATTGACTCTCAATCCAGCCAAGCCACGATGATAAGTCTGGAGGCCGAGGCTGCACTGCTCCCAAGCAGGCGGCCAAAGTCCGCCCAGTCAAGGGAGGGCATATAAGCGCGCGAAGCAATCTCTTCGCAAGCTGTCCAATGTAAACCCCCTCCACTTTGATCGATCGCACTTGAGAAGAGGAAACGAAAAAAAGGTGGCCAGGTTTAAAAGAGCCAACGCCACCTCCACCGCACAGGGGGCGGGACAGGGAAACATTTTCAAACTCACCCCCACGGTAAATGCCATGCCAAGACGCAGACGGCGCCACTGATGAGCAGCCCCCTACTTCAAAGAAGTCACAGGCTGCCAGTCAAGGCATGGCATCTAAAACGGCAGAACGTTCCAAAGGCAGACCAAACCCGTTACTCTCTATGAGTAAAGCAACAAAACGGGACAGGTCGACAGAGGAGTGTCTAAACGAACCTAAAAAGGTCAGGCGGTCAGCAAACTTCAAGGCTGAGGAGAAGCTGCAGGTAGCCATCGTCGACAGATCGAAGTTGGTGCAAATTAATTTGCATCACTGCAAGTCGGCATCGGTCGACCTGCTCCTGGTCATGGAGAAAGAGGGTATTTACGTGGCTCTATTACAGGAACCCTAGGTGAGGGGTGATAAGGTTGTAGGACTGGGGTCAGGTCGATACCAACTGTTTGTAACGGACACCACAATGAAGGTAAGAACATGTATATTGGTTAGGAAAAACATAAACGCCTTTCTTTTTTCACATTACAGATCACCTGATCTTACGAAGGTAGTATGCGAGACTCAGCAAGATGGTTCGTTCCTGCTCTCGTCCGCATATTTCCCATACATCAAGGAAAATCTCGGACTTGATGCGTTCCCCATCGCATCAAGTCCGAGCACTAATAAGCCTTGCCAACAAGAGCAAGTTGGTTATAGGATGCGATGCGAACGGTCGTCATACTCAGTGGGGAAGACGGGACATTAACAAAGGGGGTGAGTAATTCTTTGAGTTTATATTAAACTATGACCTAGTTATACGCAATAGGGTGGCCATACCCATATTTAGCAATAAAGACAGGTCAGAGGTGATAGACATAACCCTGAAGAACGATAGGAACACTACCATCAATGGTTGGAGAGTATCCACTGAATGCTCATTCTCTGATAATCCCACGATACTCCTCACTATAAAAACTAGAAAACCACCATTTCGGAACCCTAAGAAAACTGACTGGGAAAAGTTCTCAGGTCTAATCCCTGGGTTACTGTCTAAGGTCACCCCAGGCGATGGGAACAAGAATACCGACTCCCTAGTCAGACTTCTCTCGGAAGGACTCCGCAGGACTTCCTGGTGGACTTCATCGGCACTGCGGAAAACAGCGAGATCGTTCTTGAATAAGGCAACCAACACCGACAAGGACACAGACTGGGCTCTATACAACGCTGGACTCAGAACCTATAAAAGCAGAACCAGAGTGCTTCGCAGACGAGTGCAGCGTGTTCCAGGCAGAGATCTTCGCAATCGAGCGGGAAGCAAACTATGGTCTAGAAGAAAGATTATCTGGAACAGAAATAAATTTCTTCGTAGACACCCAAGCTGCCATAAAAGCATTGGGCTCGACGGAGGTAAAGTCAGAGATTGTTCTGAAAAGCAGAGGCAAACTGCGTGACCTAATGGGGAAGGCAATGAGCGAGCAGACATCCTGGCTAGAAAGGGTTTCTCACTGGAGCCGAGGACGTGGATTCCAATCCACTCAGGACACCAATATCCAACCAGAAGAATTTTATAGATAACATAGTGAAAAACATAACCAACCACACCTGGAAGACCAGGCCATATTGCGTTATCACACGGTCACTATGGCACAAGCTTAACCGAAGGAACTCTAAGACGATACTTTTAATGCCCAGAGACCAAGTTAGAGTGATTGTGGGAGTGATCACAGGGCACTGTCCCATAGGGGCCATGGTGACCAGGTGGAAGCGAGGCGCCAGAGTGGCTCACTGTAGATGCTCCGACGACGTGGATGAGGAGGAGACTATTCACCACCTTATCTGCCAATGCCCAGCGCTTGCATACCGCCGCCTCTACAGTGTAGGGGCGCAGCACCTCGAGAGGCTGACAGAGCGTCCAGAGACTAGTCTAATAAAACTCATCAAGAATACCAAATCGGCTTACACTCGCCCATTACCCCACCCATTCGACGGGGCTCAGTCTGAATAGCTGCCCGGAACAGCGAGGTTCCCACCGAGCACAATGAGGGCACTCGCAATGGGCCTATAAGGCCTCGGTGGAAGTGGCCTTCTAACCTAACCTAAAGAATAAACTAAAGAATAAAAAGAGTCCTTTCTTTGCTGTGATTGCGGGTCCTGAAGAATATCAATTTTCTGTGAAGCGGAACCCTGTACACCAATGAGCCTACCCCGGCTCGAAATTGGGTTCGTCACATACGGGACGCTTTTAGAAGATGTTTGGAAATTCAATCATTGGCTCCTTGAATGTGTGACTCTTCTACAAAATGGTTAGTTCAATCATTGGCACGTTTAATGTGGGACTCTTACGCGACTATTCTAAAAGATGTTTAAAATTTCAATCATTGGCCGTTGTATGTGCGACTGTTCTATGAAGTTCATATTTGGAAGTTCAATCATTGAATGTGCGACTCTTACGCTAAGATGTTTAGAAGTTCAATGACTGGCTCGTTGAGTGTGCGACTCTTACAGAAGAAGTTTGGAAGTTTAATCATTGGCACGTTGAATGTGCGACTCTTACGCGACTCTTCTTATTGGCACGTTGAGTGTGCTCCTTTTCCAGTAGAAGTTTAGAAGCTCAATCATTGGCACGTTGAATGAGCGACTCTTCGAGAAGATGAGTTCAATCATTGGCACGTTGAATGTGCGACTCTTCCGCGACTTTTCTAGAAGATGTTTAGTACAATACAATCGCACGTTGAATGTGCGACTCTTCCCGATTATAAACAACGTGTTAAAATATTGTATTTAAATGTTTTTATTTATTTATGTTTTTAAAATTTTTGTTACTATGAAAAGTTCTCAATATGATCACCATTTTGCAAAACACATAAGTTATATCGTCTTCGTATAGCTGTACATAAATCAATGGTGTGCAAATTTTCCTGTGATTTCATGCTGATTTCTTCAATGCGTTGCTTAAGTTGTTCTATTGATGTTATTTCGACTCTGTATACATAATACTTCATGAATCCCGACGTATAAAAATCTAATGAAGTTAGGTTTGGCGACCTAGGCGGCCACCCGTGGAACCTCTTCTCCCTATCCAACGGTTACTGAAATGTTGATTGAGCCAGCTTTTCACTGTCCTGCTGTAATGCGCTGGAGCTCCAACCTGCTGGTAGACAAAGATGTTCCTTATAGCCAAGGAAACGTTGTCCAACAAGTCCGGCAAGAGATTTGTAATAAACGCTAGGTAAATCGCTCCATTCATTACGGCATTCAGAAACTGTGGTCCAATCATGGTTCTCCCAGCAATACCCAGGCAAACATTGCATCTGAAGCGATGCTGATATATATTTCATTTATTATTTTAAGTGCGGATTGACGTCACTCCAGTAAGATAGTAGACTTCGCCTCATCAGTCCAGAAAATTGATGATATATAATTACTGTCGCTTTCATCCCTTAGTAGGATACGTCGATAAAATTCAGCTCTTGCTAATTTTATATTTGCAGATAATTCCTGAAACGTAGTAAAATGGTATGGGTGCTGCTGGTCACTTCGAAGCACTCTCCACACTCTGGTGGTTATGGACGTATCCATTCTTGCTTTATCCAAATGTTCGTATGTCAAGGTGTACACATGAAGATTATTCTCTACTTCCAAACGCAAGTGTTTCTCGCTCTCGTAGGCGTGAGTGAATCCTCTGAAAAATCGTATGGTTTGGATGCCTTCTATTTAGGAACCTTTCGGCGTAGAGTCTGGCTGCTTCACGACTCCGGCCATCAGCTAAACCGTAGTAAAAGTGCATGTCGGGTAATTCTTCTTGACAATAGTTTGGCATTGTGATGCGTAATAATGCGTTAGAGTTCAAATTGAGAATGACATATGGATATAACTTTTTTAAATTTATACGTTTTTTAAGGCCCATATTACATTGCAAACAGTTCTTCGATCAAATAGTCCAATGAAATGAACTATTTTACTCTCCCGTCAAATCTGTTTGCTTGCTATGTTACATTGCAAACACAAACAGTCAAACACTTTCCGTAGTATATATACATAATTAGAGTTGCTTTGTGCAATTATTTTCACGCAGTCCTTCTTTTTCCGGTATAAGTGCAGCTTTTTCATTCCAAAACATGCATACTTTTTTATTACACCACACAACAACTCTGTTCTGTTTGTAGTTTGCACACATCGCCTGCAAACAGAGTATTTGCTGTGCCAACAGTTCATCCGTTTTCATTCTCTCACGAACTGAGAGTTGACAGCTTTGTACAGAAAACAAAAACAATGTGACTGTTTGATCGAACAACTTTTTGCAATGTAATATGGGCCTAAGCAGTCGATGACGTTATCGCACCCTACCTGACTTTATGAGGCAGGCACTTAAACAGTAAAACACCGTTTCAAAACTAGCTGTTTTAAAAAGCTTGCAAAAATAGGGATAACAAGAGTTTACTGGGGAAATAAATATACTTGGTAATGTTCAATTTTCGCAAAAACTATAAGTCATAAATCCTTCGGGTTTGAAGTAGTTTCTCTAGAATTGATTAGAAAATTTTATGGTTTTACAAAAAATTTACGCTTAATAATGTAATTATTTAAAAAAATTAAATAAAACTCGATTACAAGAGAACGAATAGAGATATTTTTATCAAATTTGGCACGAATATTCTCTGTCATCACAGGCTAAGATTGAAAAGGAAAAAAATTTGACCATTGCCACGCCTAATTTCTAAGTACAAGTGTGTAGGGTATATGTGTAGGGTAATTACGATCAGTAAGGAATTTAAAAACGAAACAATATAAAGTGTATTGCAAACTACACGCGACGGCCAGCCTCATCGCTTATAAAATTACCTGCCATCGATATCGACGTATATAATCCTGCCATATATATATACGTATATAACCTGCCAACGAATCGTATAATATTTACGTAAATAAGGTCAAAGCCAGGTTGCGCTCGGATCCGAAATCCTTCTGGAACTTCGTGAATATTAAGCGAAAGAGCGCTACTTATCCTACCTTTATGCAACTGGACCAACATAGAACGAATGATACTACGGATATATGCAATCTGTTTGCCGAGTTTTACAAATCAACATACTCTTCCGCTACTTATGACTCTTTAAACTATCCATTTCACATTTCTCCGGGCTCTATTCCGTTGCCGTCAATAGAAATAGACACAGTTTTAGAAGCCTTAAAGTCTATGAAATGTAACTTCAACCCTGGCCCAGATGATATACCATCATGTATTTTAAAACTTTGTGCAGATGAATTGGCGCCCCCTATTACAGCTCTTTTTGATTACTCACTACGATCAGTTTATTTTCCTATGATGTGGAAAACCTCTTATCTTATCCCAATGCACAAGTCTGGAAATAGATGCAATATAACGAATTACCGCGGTATTGCGAAACTGTGTGCGCTGCCAAAACTTTTTGAGAAAATTATTGTTAACCAAATTTCTAGGAGTATTTACAGTCTAGTATCTCCGTCGCAACACGGTTTCTGCTCTGGGAAATCGGCGACTACAAACTTATTAGAATTTGTGACTGAAACGATCCATAATTTTTCGAGAGGTATGCAAACAGATGTGATATACACTGATTTTTCTAAAGCATTTGACGTTGTAAATCATAAACTGCTCATCATGAAGTTGGAAATGCTTGGATTTCCTAATATCCTTGTTCAATGGATTCGCTCATATCTGACGCGACGCACGCAAACGGTTGCTTTTAGGAACCATGTATCAAATCCACTTGTCGTGACTTCTGGAGTTCCTCAAGGTAGCCATTTAGGACCTCTTCTCTTCCTAATTTTCATAAACGATCTTGCGGAAGTAATGAAAAGAAGTAACTTACTTATGTATGCAGACGATGTCAAGCTCTTCCTCTCATTTAAGAATGAACTGGATTCACTCTTTCTTCAACAAGATCTAAATATGTTAATTCATTGGTGTGGGGTAAATTGTATCAATCTTAATCTTCGGAAATGCATGCAAATGACTTTTTCGCGCTCGAAACCGATAAATGTCAAATATACCATTGGTTCCTATTATCTGGAAACTGGGAAACTGGTGGATGACCTGGGCGTGACCCTTGATGGAAGATTACGCTTTACTGATCATGTGGACCGTATAAGGTCAAAAGCATACTCAACCTTAGGCTTCATCAAACGATGGTCAAAGGAATTTAAAGACCCATATATTACGAAACTGCTCTTCATCTCCTTAGTGCGGCCTATCTTGGAATACGGTTCTCAAGTCTGGAGCCCTAGTTATTCTTGCCACATCACTGATATCGAGTCAGTGCAGAAACAATTTCTCCTTTTCTGCCTACGAAGCTTCCGTTGGGAGCCTCAAAATATGCCATCTTACAGATCGAGACTTAAATTGATAGACCTTCCTTCGTTAGAGAATCGGAGGAAAATGTTGAACTCTATTTTTATCTTGAAGCTCTTATACGGTATCATCGACTGCCCGTACTTATTGAGCAAGATCCACATTAATATTCCTCGCCTCTTCAGAAGACACTATGATCCCCTTCTCCTGAACTTTTGTAAAACTAATTATTTGCAACACGAACCCCTTCGGAAAGCCTGTTCGGATTACAATGATGTTTATGATGCTATAAACTTATGTGACTCTATATACACGACAAAACGTAAAATCTTAAATCATCTTAAAAATATGTCTTAATATGTTAAAATTTGCATGTTATACAATGCAACAATTTTGTAACTAGTAACTACTGTTTTATATCAATTCTCATTTTATTTAGTATTAATTCGTTAATATCAGCTATAAAATCATGTTACAGATTTAGCTGCTCTTTATATATAAATAAATAAATAAATAAATATGAACTTCGGCCTGGCTGAAGTTACCACTCTTTCTGGTTTAATATTATTTTTTCCGATCCTAAGTCGTAAAATTTCAGTTTCTTAGTCCTCATAGCTTCCATATCTTGCCACGCCCATTTCGGACACTTAGGGGCAGATTTTACCAAAATCCGTTCTTAGCGTACCTCTGCATTATAATGCAAAATGTCAACTTCCCTGTCCTCATAGTTTCTAAACTATGGACATTTAAGACATTGCCACGACCCCTTTGAACTTTTTTCTGCTTTTTCTGTTTACAAACCTTCTACACACCAAACTTAAAAAAGAAAATTATTAAATTCAGCCCGGTAGATGCCGAGTTATAAACAAAAAAACGAACCACATTTAATTTTTATTTATAAAGGGTTTTCCAATAAGAGGTGTAATTTTGAATACCCCGCTATTTCGGTAGCTGTCACTTTTGAAACTGTTATTTTTGACATTTGACAAGTAGAAACTAACCCATTACTACCATTCACTACAAAAATGGTGAACATTTTGCAGTCACAATTCGCAAAACTAAAGCATTTTTGGGTCGTCGTGAAGCACCTTGTCGGACCGCAATACAGAAATTGGTGGAAAAATTCGAGCTATTGGGACAAGTTAGTGATGTGAAGAATAAAACCCGTGCACGTCGCTCAAGAACAACTGAGAATATTGCTGCTGTAGCCCAGGTAAGTGTTGAATATAACCCAGGTTTGTCCATTCCTCGTTGTTCTTTGGAATTGACCATTCCACAAACGTCATTACACCGTATTTTGCATGGAGTTAGATGGTATTTATCTGGACAACGTTTACTTTCAGCAAGACGGCGCTACGTGCCACACAAGCAACGAAACCATCGATCTTTTACGGGAAAAGTTCCCTGACCGTGTTATCTCTCGAAGAGGTGATCACAATTGGCCACCGAGATCTTGTGATTTAACACCTTGCGACTTCTTCCTTTGGGGCCACGTGAAAGATAAGGTCTACGCCAACAGCCCAGCGTCGATTCAAGACCTCAAAGATGGAATTCATGAGGCTATCGAGGACATAGGGCAGCCACTTTGCGATTTGGTTATGGAAAATTTCCTGAAAAGGATATGGTCCTGTAAGCGTGGTCGTGGTGGCTATTTGGCTGATGTTGTTTTTCATTATTAACGGCATACCTTCCTCTTTATTTCGAAATAAACATGCGATAATTTATCTCAAAAAATGGCATTTTTCTTTGAATATCAAAATTACACCTCTTATTGGAAAACCCTTTATATGTAGATTGCTCCTAAATCGGAACTTTTGTATGTCCATATAATCAGAATAAGATTAACAGCACTATTCCAAGGGTCACGGTCGTCTTAAAATCGTCTCTCAATCGTAAATGACGTAAGCTTTGGTCGTCTTGATGTATTCCAAAAGGCGAGTTAGAGACGATTATCGTCTTAAATAAGACGAGTTAGTTGACTCGTGAGACGTTTTACTTGTCATTTAGTGCACAATATAATACTGAACTTCGTATTTATGCTTTATATAATTTTTTTGGTTATAGGTATATGAAATTCATGATTTTTTAATAATTTTAGAAAAGGAAACAAAATCGACGAAATTTTTACAACCAAAAATGAAACTACATTGTCCATATTTTCGCGCACAACTCAACGCACAAAATAAAAATTCACTTATTTATTTAAATGCACTTATAAATTTTAATATTGCTCACTTCTCCGCGAGGAATGTCTTTGTTTACAATTTGCTTCAGTGTTGGAAACTTCCCAAAGGAGAAAAACTATGGTAAATTTTTCGTTACAAATTAAGCGAAATGATACACAATAACCCAAATATTAACCTAATTTTAAGAAACTTAGTTTATTGTATATTTTAGAAACGTTTTCGTAAACGTATACCTGTTTTCGCGAAAAAATCCATTTTTATAAGGTTTTTATTGATTGAAATTAATCACAATTATAACATTTTCGCCTACAAACAAATTTTTTATCTTGTACGCAAACCTTTCTGAGATATAAAAATGGCTGTAAAATAAACGTAAAGACCGGTGACCGCGACGTAAGAGCAAGACAAGACGAGTTCCGTGACTCTTGGAATAAGATTGTTACGTCGTCTTGACTCGTCAGAGACGATTGTCGTCTTGGTCACCATGACCCTTGGAATAAGACTGAAAGTGTCATATATTTGTTTGTAATGAGTATGTTTCTAATACCTTATAAATATTTGTCAATATATATTTTTTTTATAGGTAATTTATGTTATTATTATATTTTCGAATAGTTTTAGACGATAATCGTCTTAAATAAGACGAGTTAGTTGACTCGTGAGACGTTTTACTTGTCATTTAGTGCACAATATAATACTGAACTTCGTATTTATGCTTTATATAATTTTTTTGGTTATAGGTATATGAAATTCATGATTTTTTAATAATTTTAGAAAAGGAAACAAAATCGACGAAATTTTTACAACCAAAAATGAAACTACATTGTCCATATTTTCGCGCACAACTCAACGCACAAAATAAAAATTCACTTATTTATTTAAATGCACTTATAAATTTTAATATTGCTCACTTCTCCGCGAGGAATGTCTTTGTTTACAATTTGCTTCAGTGTTGGAAACTTCCAAAAGGAGAAAAACTATGGTAAATTTTTCGTTACAAATTAAGCGAAATGATACACAATAACCCAAATATTAACCTAATTTTAAGAAACTTAGTTTATTGTATATTTTAGAAACGTTTTCGTAAACGTATACCTGTTTTCGCGAAAAAATCCATTTTTATAAGGTTTTTATTGATTGAAATTAATCACAATTATAACATTTTCGCCTACAAACACATTTTTTATCTTGTACGCAAACCTTTCTGAGATATAAAAATGGCTGTAAAATAAACGTAAAGTCCGGTGACCGCGACGTAAGAGCAAGACAAGACGAGTTCCGTGACTCTTGGAATAAGATTGTTACGTCGTCTTGACTCGTCAGAGACGATTGTCGTCTTGGTCACCATGACCCTTGGAATAAGACTGAAAGTGTCATATATTTGTTTGTAATGAGTATGTTTCTAATACCTTATAAATATTTGTCAATATATATTTTTTTTATAGGTAATTTATGTTATTATTATATTTTCGAATAGTTTTAGACATCATTTATGGTATTTTTATGTAATAACGCAAGTATTACGAAATCTCGAAGATTTTATTCGATTATATAATTTTTATGGACTAATATTATATGTAGAACTTATTATTAATACTCACATATATTTATCCATAACAAATCTTTTTTATATAGATAAGACTTGGTATTTAACAGAGAGGGAAAATATCAGGTGTTTACTGATTACACATTTACCGCTCCATTCTTCTTTGCACGTAATATTCATGTGCCTTTTGTATAGAAGGTGAACTTCAAAGTAGTCCTAGTAACTATTATAGAATAGTTCTCTGTTTAAGAACGTTATTACATTTTGTATAAATTATAGTTTTTATTCATTGTTTAATATTTTTATTCATTTGTTAAAATTCACTTCCAGTCAATGTTCACCGTGTGCGATTGTAGATTTCAAGCTCATAAACTTTTCTGTTCAAAATCAATAATAACAAAAGAACAATACAAAATTCAAATCGTCCTTTGACACAAGCTCTAGTGTTTGTGTATATGTATTTCCCTCAAAAAGTTTTTCAGTAGCGATGACAATAAAAGTATATGTAATCGATATTTGTTTTTACGTTTCTATTCATTAGCTTTTAGTATAATCTGGAACCACTTTAATTAAAAGATGAATGAATTTAAAAGATGAATGACTTATATCTTGGTTAGAAACACTAATACTTGTAATTACCCAGCTGTATATTCAAATGGAATAACGCATGTTAAACAAAATTCTTGGTATCGTATTATCAACATCAATCGAGGAAAACCCCAGCACGATTTCTCTCCCGGGGAGCTTGCGGAAACCTCGGGTCGTGATCCTTAAATTACTTAAATCCTTAAATGTAAAGTAAATACATTTATGATCATTTCTATCTCTGACATCTATCTTTTCTATCTTTTAAACTTCTGCTTAATTCACTTTACGCATTAGCAGTAAAGTGGTGTAGTAATAGGTAGGTAGGTGTAGTAATTAACGCACAAAATTACTTAATCATTAACATTATTGGTTTAATCTATTTATCTAAATTCTATTGATTTCACTATAGTTACTAATTTTATAATTATTATAATTCTCCAAAAACAATGCTTTTTCGAATACATGTCATTAAAATGTTTATGAATTTCTCTGATGTTTTTACATTCTGCATGAGATTATGTTATATCACAGAATAAATAGTATACAGAAGTTGCATCTCGGCCTACGATACCTTTTCACTTTATGGTGCGGTCGGAACAACTGAGCGACGATCAAACAACGAGAGAGCAAACGTGAACAGAGAGAAGCAATCACGAACAAAGAGAAGCAACGAGAGAGCAAGCATAAAACGTTTATGTGTGCGTACATCTGTTTTGCTAGACTGCGTCGTGAATTCACGTTGTGTTGACAAAATTTTGTTTCATGCTTTAGATTTCTGTATTTTGGTTTTCTTCCTTTAAAATTTCATATATTACATTGCATAGCTATGCGCAGCATCAACAGGAGTTACTGGTTAATTGTAGTGCCCTAGTAAAAAATTACTAGAGAGAAAAATTAAATATTGCCGGCACTTTGGAACAATAGCGGCGGTATTTCATTTCGAAAGAAAATTTTACTGTCAGTATACAGGGGTATAAAATAGGGTATTTCGAAAGTATCTCCCAATTCCTGTTTGAGGACCCTTGGTCACAAGTTAAAACTTTAACTATGATGCCGAAACTAATCAAAAATGTTAAATTATATTTTTTAGTATATTGGCAGAAAGTACATTTTTGGAAACAAAATAATTAAATGTAAGCACCCAGTTGGAAAACATTGATTGGTTTGTCTTTTCAACCCCATTTTCCCCAAACCCATCCACTAAATCTAGTTTGGAATTGTATCGCAATTCCCTTCTAACCGCCATTTCAACCATGAGCAGAATCATATTATGTAGTCTTTTTGTACTGATTCAAATCCCAAGCACGTCTTTTTTATTAACTCCAACTTTAGGTAAGGTCAGAACAGCTGAGGGGAAGATCAAACAGCGTGTGAAGCTTCGAGAGAGCTTGTTTTGCGAAAGAAATTTCTTTCTGAGGTACACTGAAAAGATGGAAGCACGGGCGGCGCACCAATAAAAAAGGAAAAATAACCATAAACATTAATGGGAATGATATTGTGGTCAATATTGATCAACAAATCAGACATTGTGTTTCGCCCAAATTATTTTCAAAAAAGAAAAAGTGATTCTCCCATTCGTTATTAAACATTTTTCACAGTGCATTAATAAAACAGCGTGGTACGACGCACATCCTTGAAGTCTGTACGTCGACTGACTGCTCTTTATAAAAACGATCGCTAATGTCGGTGTGAAAAAACGACGAGTGCTATCGTACATATGTGAATAGCCGAGAGAAAAACGATTGCACGATATTGGATATTGGAACCCTAGAACAAAATTTGCTTTGTACGAGATGCAACTTCTGTATACTATTTCATCTGTGGTCATATGCAACTTAACTGTCCGGTTAACGGAATGACTAATAAAAAAAAAACAATGCGGTGAAAGCTTTCAACATGGTAACGGCTTGAACTTTCCATTACAATTTATAACTATCACACCACATTTATAACTATCGAACATTTATAATTTAAGAATACTTAAGCCCCTTTTCTTATTTTTCCTTTGTTTTCATTAACGTTTCGGAGTTATACTGTTTAAATGGTGCAACATAACAGTGTTTTGGTTTTCTAGCTTCCTATTTAATGGTCCACTCGGCATATTTTCAAACTCTCCATTCACGTACATATACTATCCAGGATCCGTTTCACTTATTTGCTGGTGATATGTTGCACTCTGTATTTCGTTTGCTGTTTCTTTAAATTTCCTCGAGTTTAGTTTTCAAAATTGTCGTTGCTTACAGGTTTTCCTTCTTTTACTGTTTTAGCTTGTTTCCCTTGATTTTAAATTTCTGACTTTTTTCTTTCTTTAAAATTGTGATTCCTTTGTCTTATATTTACATGATCACACGGAGGCTGAAAACACAACTTTTCAGCGAATTTTCAAAATTCACTGAAAATTCAGCGAATAGCAACTTTTCGTATTTACAGGGTGTTTTGCATAAGAGGGGACAGAAGACGAGGACGTGTAGGTTGGGTCGAGACAAGAAAAAATCGTATGGGAGGAAGGGTCAATTTCCCCCCGTTTAGACGGTAGGGGCCTTTTTCTAAAAACCCGACTTAATATCGAAAAAAAAATATTAAGAAATAATGGTTTGACCTAGATAACTTTTGCTTGCTGATTTTCAAAGCCAAATATACGCATCTTAATATTCTTTTTAAATTAGGTTCCTATGTCAAACAGTTTTTGAGAAAATTAATGTCAAAGTTAAAATTTGAAAAAAAAAGTCGGAAAAAAAATTTTTGGTCGCCATTTTTTTTAAAATTACGGTATTAAGTTTTTGCAACCATAAAATTCTAGATAATAATCTATTCTAGAGAGAATGCTTCAAACCGGAAGGATCTGTGTTTTGTAGTTTCCGAGAAAAGTGAAAATTACGATCTAAACTCCTTCCCCAGAGCAGTCTTCTTTCACATTTTTGCACCAGTAATAAAACACAAGTAGCCAAAAATTGGTATTTGAAAGTATGCTTCGTAATTTTCTTTTTTCTCGGAAACTACAAAACATAGATCCTTCCGGTTTGAAGCATTCTCTCTAGAATTGATTAGAGAATTTTATGGTCGGAAAAACTTTTATACTTAATACCGTAATTTAAAAGAGAAATTTTTTAATTTCTTCTAGAAGGGGAAATGGACCCTTCATCCCATACGATTTTTTTCTTGTCTCGACCCAACCTACACGTCCTAGTCTTCTGCCCCCTCTTATGCGAAACACCCTGTATAAGAATGGTCAAACTCATCTTAAATTTTGTTTCATTCAATTCCATTCACAAAGCTGTTTTTGCCACCGATGTGGCGCTCACGATCTGCGGCGATCGGTTACATAATATTTATACAGTTCGAAAACCATAGCGGACTGCGTGTTATATTTACTCCAAATGCGAAAAATGTTTGTCCGACTTGACAAATGGTAATCGGCTAAAATTTTTTTTTTATTTATTTTGTTTATATGCTACAATTTGCTGTTTACAAAAACAAGTGACAAACTACCGGTCGACATACAAAGGATCACCCGTACATCGCACTTCAGGCATCAGCTACTACGATACCTAACATGTAGAACTTAGTTACCTCCTTTTTCTTGGTTTTTCTGTTTTCTCTCTTACTTCTCTCTCGCTTCATTCCTATCTCCACTCCCTTCACATGTTTTTAGTATTAAGCAATGCTCCTCTTGCGATATCTTTAACCTTAGTTATATGTTATACTATTTATAAGACATATATTAAGTCTTGCTGTATAACTACCATGAATGAATGAATGAAAAGAAAAAAAAAAAAAAAAAAAACGTAACTCGAATAAATATAAACTTGGAGTTTAACACAAAAGTAGATATAATTTTGTTCTGTGGGTCATATATTAATGTAAATCGAAAAGGAGGGGAAAATGTTTTTAGCATTTAAATTAGAGTCAGGAATTGATAAAATTAAACAATTTTAGTTAAAATTTTCAATTAAAAAGACATGATTTATTTCTATGAGAAATTTTTTTATGCTGCATATAGTGCGGATACTGTGTGATTGTGATCATATATTGCATGACTTTGAATTTTAATATTGGGTCGGCAAAAAAGTAATTTCGTTTTTTTTAAATATGAAATAAAACGACTTTTTTATATAAAAAATTGACTTTGATCAATCAAATATTTTCCATTATGTTCGATTCGCCATCTTTCTGGTAACTTCACTTTTTAACCAGCAAAAAACTCAACCAAGTTCGATTTGAGGTCATCATTATTAGCGTAGATTTTAACATTTAAGAAATTTTGTAAACTTCGAAATAGATGATAGGCCGGGGCTATATGGAGGATGTAACCTAATTTCCCATCCAAGCTCCAAGAATTTTGTTCGCGTTGCTAAAGAGTGTGAGGCCTAGCGTTATCGTGGTAGAACACGATTTCTTTGCGATTGCCAATTCTGGGCTTTTCTTTTCGATTGCTTCCGCCAATTTCATCAGTTGTTGACAGTAAACAGTTTGGCTGCGGGGAATCAGCTCAAAATACACAACACCTTTGGGATCCCACCAAATTGACAGCATGATCTTCTTTTGAAGCACTACAGCTTTCGGAATGATTTGTGGCTTGGACCATTAGCGTTTTCGATCAACGTTGTTGTAGAAGATCCATTTTGCGTCACCAGTAAATTTCCGCTTTAAAAAACTGTCGATTGAATTACGTTTGAAATGCATATCACAAACATTGATTCGTTGCGTTAAATGAATTTCTTTCAAATCATGTGGAACCCAGATATCCAACTTCTTCACGAGTCCAAGACATCTTAAATGATTTTCGATCGTTGTGTGCGATACATTTAACATTTTTGCTATCTCTCGCAGCGTTATATGGCCATTCGATTCAATTATGGCTTTAATTTTCAAATCATCAGCTTCAGAAGGTCGACCAGAACGTTAGTCACCTTTGAGTGAAAAATCTCCAGAATGAAATTTTTTAAATCAATTCTGTCATTGCGTTCTGTTAAGCAATCAGTACCATAAACTTCACATATCTCTCTGTGAGCCTCTCTTTTTGCACTCCATATTCCAATCGACAGTAAACTCAGTCGTAATTAAAAATATGCGATATTTGGTTTAGTAGCAACAAGAAAGTGTCTGCTGTAAAATCTCAAAAGAAAAAAAATAGTATGATGGTGAAAACCGAAATTACTTTCTTGCCAACCCAATAAGTGTAAGCAAATGATATTCTCTCGTAATAATATCGTTAATAATTATACATTGGATAACCTGGAATCGGTCAATGATGTTGAAGTTCTATTGGACCGCAAGCTTCATGCATATGAGCCGTTTATTTTGAAAGTGGCATAAGTCACCTTTTAAAAAAAATCGAGTTAATGGCAACAATAAATACAATTGAACGGTACCTTTTCATTTAAAAAAAAAAAAAAAAATTTGCAATTAACAAGTTGAGAACTATTGAGATTTGTTCGAGAGAAGTTTTGGTAACGGTATAACAAACATGTTTATTTTGAAAGTGGCGTAAGTCTCTGTACTCAGGAAATTAATTACGGGGCTTAGTGTGAAAGAAATAGAAACATGTGATAAGTGTGTGTGAACTATTGTTTTGAATTATTTTCAGTATTTTTAGAAAAGTTGTGATCATTGGACTTATTTTTGTGCGAAAGAATAATGCAGTTTTGTAAATTATATACACATAATTATAGTACACATAATTATCATTATTATGTCACAAATAGAGATGGATCCGTTATACGCTGGATCTCGTCCTGTTTCTTCAGCAAAATACAAAGACATGATAGACTTGCTTAATTATATACCCCCAATATACCACAGTTATTTTAAAAATTTGAAACAAAACACGCTTTCCGAGGACTTAATCACTTCTATTATTGATGAAAATTAAATTGAACTGATGTATTTTCATATAAATTACTTATACTTACATGTTTCAAAATGAACTAATTATTTTTGTATTTTATGAATATTAAAATAAAAAATACTTAAATCCAACCTTTATATTAAATATGTTGATGGTATGAATTATTATTATTACTATATATGTAATTTATTCAACAATTTTAGTAAATCACTGCTCTTTCAAAACATCACTTCAGTAAAATACGTCGGACACAATTAATATATGTCAGTCATTTTTCTATACTATTTATTTTTAAAGTGGCTTAAGTCTTTAGCCACTTAACTTTACCGTATTGAAAAGTGGTGATTTCTTAATGATTATACGAAATTATTTATACGAAGGGCCAGTTTTTCAGTGCTCGGTTATGGTCGTTTCTCGATTAAACTGCGTTTAAACGACACATTGTGATTTTCAGTACAAGTTTAGACGGCGTTTAACCGGCCAATATTGGTGACTTAAACTCCAGTTAAACGCCGTTTAAACAAGCACTGAAAAACTGGCCCTAGGTAAAATCCCCCTATCATGAGATAACAAATACAAGAAAATCTTCTCAAAAGTTAGCATTCATATTTTTAAACGTGTTAAAACGCAAACCCTTAAATATCTAGACTTAAAACAAAGTGACATATGCCACTTTCAAAATAAACGGCTCATTAGACCACGTATTCAGTAGTATGCTAGGTTTTGTTAAACGATGGGCAAAAGAATTTAAGGAGTCTAATATTACAAGGCTTTATATATTATGTTTTTAAGTATGAAACGTCCGATTTTGAAATCAGTTTATTTGATCTAAAAGGTTTTGTTAAACGATGGGCAAAAGAATTTAAGGAGTCTAATATTACAAGGCTTTATATATTATGTTTTTAAGTATGAAACGTCCGATTTTGAAATCAGTTAATTTGATCTAAAAGGAGAAACAATATGATTAATTAAAACATGCGCCTAAGCTATTGACGATGGTATTTTGGCATTTTAACGTCAACTTTCTTATGCCTGCAGCGAAGAAGTCTGCGGGGTGAGAGTCAGTGAAATCCGAAAAGGCATCTCACAGCTTCTTGGGAACTCAAGGATTTTCTTTGTAAGAACTAGTCCAATGCCTGGAATAAGTGGTACAAGGTCTGGTACAAGGTCTGGTGAATGCGGTGATCCATTTTTCATCAACCGTTACAACTCGGTGTAGAAAAGGTTCGATTTTATACCGTGACAGTAAACAAGGGCAAGTTTCGAAACGATGTATTTTTTGACGCTCGTTTAATTCATACGCAACACATCGATCCAGCTTTCTGACCTTACCCATTTTTTTTAAGTGATCCAAAATTGTTGAAAAAGAAACGTTAAACCCTTGTATTAGTTCACGCGTAGAATCAGACATATCTGCTTTTACTACAGCTTTCAGGTTATCATTATCCAACTTACTCGGCGGTCTTCCACGTGGCAAGGCTAAAATCACCAGAACGAAACTTATCAAAGCAACAACGTAAGGTCCAATGATTAGCTGCACCTTCCCCAAACAATTCATTGATGTTTCGAGCTGCCTGCGATGCATTGGCTCCTCATTGGTTGCACTATGAGGAACTATGATATGATATGCACTATGATATGAAAAAACATACAAAACCGTTATAGTCAAGTGTCAGAGATATCAACTATCAAACTCAGCTCTTAGGAAAATCAGACATTTTATACTTAATGACCTAATACCACACTAGTTCGTCCGATTCTAGAGTATTCCTCACCAGTTTGGAGCCCACACTACGCCTGCTATATTTCCGAAATTGAATCGGTACAGAAGCAGTTTCTACTTTTTTGCCTTAGAAATTTACTTTGGGATACTTCCTTCCTATGAAGCCAGACTCAAATTCAGACTCAGACTGATAAATTTACCATCTTTATCTAATCAGAAAATAACAACGAATGCCATCTTTATCTTGAATCTGCTTTACGGGACTACTGTTAATGAATACTTACCCAGTAATGTTATACTAAACATTCCTCGCCGTACATCTAGAAGATATGAATTTCTTCATTTCTCCTTCTGCAGGTCATCGTTTGCTGAACATGAGCCACTTCGCAAAGCTTCCGCAGATTTGAACTCACTATATTCTATTATTAATTTGACAGATTCAGTTTATTTAACAAAACAAAAAATTTTACATTTTTTAAATAACAATCATTTGAATTGTTCCAGGGTCAACTCTATGCTGAAACCGGATTGCAAATGGATCATTGTTGAGGGCAACATTTCATTCGTCCGAACACTTTATGAAAAGTATTGGATGTACGCCACAATTGGATTATACCACAGAATAAATAGTATACAGAACTTGCATCTCGGCCTGCGATACTTCTTCACTTTATGGTGCGGTCGGAACAACTGAGCGACGATCAAACAACGAGAGAGCAAACGTGAACAGAGAGAAGCAATCACGAACAAAGAGAAGCAACGAGAGAGCAAGCATAAAACGTTTATGTGTGCGTACATCTGTTTTGCTAGACTGCGTCGTGAATTCACGTTGTGTTGACAAAATTTTGTTTCATGCTTTAGATTTCTGTATTTTGGTTTTCTTCCTTTAAAATTTCATATATTACATTGCATAGCTATGCGCAGCATCAACAGGAGTTACTGGTTAATTGTAGTGCCCTAGTAAAAAATTACTAGAGAGAAAAATTAAATATTGCCGGCACTTTGGAACAATAGCGGCGGTATTTCATTTCGAAAGAAAATTTTACTGTCAGTATACAGGGGTATAAAATAGGGTATTTCGAAAGTATCTCCCAATTCCTGTTTGAGGACCCTTGGTCACAAGTTAAAACTTTAACTATGATGCCGAAACTAATCAAAAATGTTAAATTATATTATTTAGTATATTGGCAGAAAGTACATTTTTGGAAACAAAATAATTAAATGTAAGCGCCCAGTTGGAAAACATTGATTGGTTTGTCCTTTCAACCCCATTTTCTCAAACCTACACTAAATCTAGTTTAGGCAATTCCCTTCTAATCGCCATTTCATCCATGAGCAGAATCATATTATTCTTTTCGTACTGATTCAAATCCCAAGCACTTCTTTTTTATTAACTCCAACTTTAGGTAATGGCAGAACTGTTGAGGGGAAGATCAAACAACGTGTGAAGCTTGTTTTGCAAAAGAAATATCTTTCTGAGGTACACTGAAAAGATGGAAGCACGGGCGGCGCATCAATAAAAAAAAGGAAAAATAACCATAAACATTAATGGGAATGATATTGTGGCCAATATTGATCAACAAATCAGACATTGTGTTTCGCCCAAATTATTTTCAAAAAACAAAAGGATTCTCCGATTCCTTATTAAACATTTTTCACGGTGCATTCATAAAACAGCGTAGTACCAAAGACAATATAATACAAAGATGTCTTACTCTAGTGTTGGGAATTATAGTTCACTACAGAGAGCGATCTTTCTAGTTCAATCATCTGTCGTGAACTAGTTCGTTCATATAGTTCACTCGGTCATTTAGTTCAGTAGTTCGTTCGCTCATTTAGTTCAGTAGTTCTTTCGCTCATTTAGTTCAGTAGTTCGTTCGCTCATTTAGTTCAGTAGTTCGTTCGCTCATTTAGTTCAGTAGTTCGTTCGCTCATTTAGTTCAGTAGTTCGTTCGTTCATTTAGTTCAGTAGTTCGTTCGCTCATTTAGTTCAGTACTTTACGCGGTCATTTAGTTCGTTAGTTCTTATAAGAGATAACGAGATGAGAAAATCGGTTTGATATTTAATTGGCAATATCTAATACTGAATACATGATTAAATTATATATTGTTAGATTTTTAGTAACATTTTTTTCCATTCTTAATTTTTTTTATAATAAAATATATAATTAACCTATCTATATACATATTTATCACAATATTAAGAAAGTAGAGTGTCTTACCATTATAAGGAGGTGTATTCTATCGTATTCGGCAGAGGAAAATGCATTGTAAAGCTTACACTCACGTAAGTACCAAACGCTTGTTATATAAATTCTACAACTCATTACGGAAAACGAGAAATTCCGAAAAATTGCGCTTGTTTTATATAAATGAAAGAAAATTCGAGTACCTTTCCAAAACCAATGACATGTAGCTATCTGCTACAGTTCATGAGATGTAGGTCTTAAATTCCAAGCTTTAAAGACACATAACTCGGAAAGAAGACGAGAGCTCCACTAACTGATATTGTTGTTGTGGTCCCAACAATAAACAAACAACAACGACAACAAAAAGAACTAAAAAATCGGAGTTATGTCATTGTGCCTGAATTGTGCCAAGATTTCAAATAAATATTTGATTTGGAAACATCCTCTGAAATTGATCTAACGAACTGAAACATACAGAAAAACTAACGAGCAGCTGAATTGAAACGAACTAACGAACTGCTGAACTAAAAGAACGAAAGACCTACTGAACTAGAAGACCGACTGAACTAAAAGAGCGACTGAACTAAAAGAGCGACTGAACTAAAAGACCGAGTGAACTAAAAGAGCGACTGAACTAAAAGACCGAGTGAAGTAAAAGAGCGATTGAACTAAAAGACCGAGTGAACTAAAAGAGCGATTGAACTAAAAGAACTAAGAACTGTGAACTAGATCTCATAGTTCACGCAAGTGATTCGTTCAATTGAACTAGTTCGTTCACGAACTACCCAAGTCTATCTTACTCCTATACAAAACAACCGAGCAGCTAAAATTCAATTGGGATTTTCGGAAAATCCCATTTGAAGCTTTGGGAGAGTAAAATGAACATATTGTGAGAGCGAGAGATCAGGTTGTGAGAATAAGAGCTGCAACATGCAAGAAAGTGAGCACAAAAGGGAGCGCGTTTGCTACAAATGAGTGTAAAGAATCAATGCAGTTGCCATCAGAATGTAGAACATCTTATTTTAATTATAACAACAAAGGGTGGTGGCATAACAAACTTTCAGAGGCCCTATATCAGTAGAAGCAAACAATAAAAAATCAAATCTTCAAATACATATTAAATGACATTTATTTATGATTCAGTATTTGAAGTTTGGATTTTTTTGATTGTTTGTTTTTAAAATATGTCCAAGAACGATGCTTACGGTGTAATATGGTTATCTAAAACACTAAATCTGTGAGAATAACATTCATTATTTTCCTCAAACCGATGTGCAGTTGGACTTTGGTTTGTACAATGAATACATTGTTGTATTATATATTATTAATTAATTATTATTAATTACAAATTACCGATTATAATATAAATAATAAATAAATTGCCAAATTAGCCAAATTATAAAAAACCAAAATCACTATCAAAAATAGTAGCCAAAGTCAAAATCAATCAAGTCACAAAAACATCAGTAAAAATAAAAACACAAAAATCTAGTTTCTGGTTCGGTAAAGAACCGTTGTCGTCATTCATATACTTGCTGTTGTCGGGCGAGCGGTATTCTTGCACATTCGGACAAACTCTAAAAATTTGTTTTACAAAAACAAACATTCGCTTCTCTCTCGCACCGCTTGTGTTCACTGTGTTTTGAGCGCGAATTATATATTTATGTACCCATGCAAAAGGCGAGAGAGAATGTGAGTCGCATCTCAACAAAATTGAAAGCTCTTTCTCAAAAGCTATTAGGTCAGATAAAAATTTTTATTGATATTTTTCAACGTACCGAGTGAGACATCTTTGTATTATATTGTCTTTGGTAGTACGATACGTCCTCCTTGAAGTCTGTACATCGACTGACTGCTCTTTATAAAAACGATCGCTAATGTCGGTGTGAAAAAACGACGAGTGTTGTCGTGTATATGTGAATAGCCGAGAGAAAAATGATTGCACGATTACTCTCTGTTCAATAGGGTGGCAAAATTGGAACCCTAGAGCAAAATTTGCTTTGTACGAGATGCAACTTCTGTATACTATTTATTCTGTGATTATACGTATGAACGCAGTATGTGGAACCAAGAGCTTTACAACTACTATATCTGGATCAGGTTTACTCCAATTAGACTCAAAATGTTCTATAAAACACCAAGTCATCAGCATCCAGGGACAGGAAGAAAAAACTGTCTCATAACTTCAGTACAATCCACGCACCTTTATGACAGTGAATCATGCCAAAATCACAATTTATTGCAGTAATTCTGTGTCAAGTGACAGAATTATAGCAAAGCAAAACACATTTGTTCTTTGGAAACATATAGGTTTGTTAAAGGGTCAGATCCAGTTTATTTCTCGTGATTTTGGTTAGTGCCAAAATCACAATTTATTGCAGTAATTCTAGTTCACGTGCCAGAATTACAAGGAAGCAAATACATTTGCCCTTTGGAATCACATTTGGTAAACGCACCCATAGACAATATGTTATTTTTTAATATTATTATTTGTTATTTGCAAACCGAAAAAATGCTAAGATTATATTATATTAAGTAAATATATAATATTCTTTTAATTAAGGTTAAAATGATTTGGATAAAGTTATTTACATCTAGTAAATAAAATAATGTGTATAAAAAGTGGTCGGATGTTCTATTGTAATCCATTCATTATGGCTTTAATATCCTCAGCATCTAAGGTCTCATATTTCAATAAAGCTTCAGCAAGTGCTTTGTGTTCTTTCGCATGTTTTTTGAGAATTAACTTAGCCCGTTCATAACTTTCGTTGAGTATTCTTTTAATTTCACCATCAACAGTTTCAACAGTGTTTGGACCAAGTGCTTCACTAGACATTAAACCCTGATGGCTTTCGATTGTCCGCAGTCCTACCTTTTCTGACATTCCCCAATCTTTAACCATATGAGTTGCAATAGACGTGGCTTGCTTTAAGTCGCTACTTGCCCCTGATGTAATTTTTTCTGTCCCAAATATTAGCTCTTCGGCTGCTCTACCCCCCATCATTGTATCCATCATAGCAAGTAGTTGTGCCTTAGTGACATGATACCGCTCCTTTTCAGGAATATAAGCTGTGTGACCTAACGAAGGACCACGAGGCATTATCGTAACTTTATGAAGTGGATATGATTCCTACACAAATAAATGGTTACTCTGTCCTTATCTCCATTTGAAAGCTTCTATACCTTTGTGTAAAAAGCAACAATAGCGTGGCCACCCTCGTGATACGCTGTTATAAGATTCGCCTCTTCATCGGGAAGCCGTGCTTTTCTTTCAGGTCCCATTAAAACTTTATCACGAGCTGTTTCTAAATGCTTCATAGTGACAGATTCAGCGCCATCAATCGCCGCTCTATGAACATAAAATTTCATTATTAACTACTAAAACTATACATACAATTACAAAAAATATAACTACCTTAAGGCAGCTTGATTTATCATATTCTCCAGATCTGCACCAGTAAATCCTGAAGTTCCTCTAGCTAAAATATCAAGATCTATCTCATCGTGCAGGACTTTCGCCAAGTAAAGTGACAAAATTTCTTTGCGACCAATAAAGTCAGGAATAGAAACCACAACCTTTAAGAAATGTAACAAAAATGCATTTAAAGTAAAATTCAATTTACCGAATTTATACTTCTACGTCAAAACGTCCCGGACGTAATAACGCTTGATCCAGATCATCACGTCTATTGGTTGCTCCTAAAACAATTACTCCAGCATTTTGATGAAAACCATCCATTTCAGACAAGAGCTGATTTATGGTTTGATTTGCATACGGATGTAGAACTGAATTTGTACGCTTGGCGCCAACAGAGTCAATTTCATCAATAAATATAACGCAAGGAGCACGTTGCTTTGCGGCCTTGAATAAATCGCGAACCCGCCTAGCTCCCTGTCCGACGAGTACTTCATCAAATTCTGGTCCAGCAGCATGAAAAAATGGAACATTTGCTTCTCCTGCAACAGCACGAGCAAGCAAAGTCTTGCCAGTACCAGGGGGGCCGACGAGCAAAACTCCCTTCGGAAGTTTTCCGCCCAAATTAGAGAATTTTTCAGGACTTTTTAGAAATTCAACAACTTCTTTAAGTTCTTGTTTTGCTTCCTCACAGCCTTTAACATCGTCAAATGTCACGTGAATTTCTTCTGGATCAACTTCAACTTGATTACCTAGTTGGATGCTGTAAAAAAAATTATATCTTATTTTATTCCCTTTACTTTGATTTCAGTTCAATTTAATCAAACAAATTTTAAATAAACAAGAAAGAGTGTTAACTTCGGCCTGGCCGAGTTCATATACCCTACACACTTGTACTTAGAAATTACGCGTGGCAATGGTCCAATTTTTTTCCTTTTCAATCTCAAATAGCCTGTGATGACAGAGAATATTAGTCCCAAATTTGATGAAAATATCTCTGTTCGTTCTCCTGTAATCGAGTTTTATTTAATTAGTGGGCGGACCACGCCCATTTTTGGTAGTCTGTTTTGGTCAGAGACAGTGGACTTTTGGACAAAATTTCAACCGCAAATTCGTTTTATAAGCTGGGAAATTGAGGAGTAAGCATGGATTAATTTATATTCACTATAAAAAGTAGGCGTGGTAATGGCCCGATTTTGCCCATTTTCAATGCGGATGAGTTTCTAATGAAAGACAATATACATGCCAAATTTACAGCCTTATAATGTAATAGTTTCAAGACGTAAACGAAAACGAAACATATGTTTTTCATGAGTTTTGTTTTGTGCTTTTCGTCATTTTTCGCTTGTTTGACAACTGAGCATAACAAAACTCGAGTAAAATCCACTAAACTAAATCCACTTGTTGTTAGTATTTTTACATGCTTTGCAGATTTTATCAGCTACGTGTGGTATAATGGATAGGCAGTTTCCAGGAAAAAACTCGGGAAACCAAGCGAAAGCAAGAAGGCTATCGCCTAGTGTAAAATTGTTTGTGTTTTGCAAGCTGTCGAATTGTATGTGTCGAATTTGTATGTGTATAGTGTTGCCGACACGCTTTTGCACTGAATTCTACCCGAAATCTTTGCGTTTCTAGAAATTACTTACAAAAATGCTTCAAATATTGTACACATGGCAACATTTTCTCTCTGCAACACAACGAAAGTTTGCAATACGAACGAAAAGCTTCTATTATACTAGTTTGGCTCGTTTCGTTTTCGTTTGTGTTTTCGTTTTCAAACTATTTACATTATAAGGCTGTTAATGAAAATATCTCTATTCGTTCTCCTGTAATCGAGCTTTATTTAATTAGTGGGCGGACCACGCCCATTTTTGGTAGTCTGTTTTGGTCAGAGACATTGGACTTCTGGACAATTCAACAATTTCAACCCCAAATTCATTTCACAAGCTGAGAAATTGAGCTATAAGCATGGATTAATTTATATTCACTATAAAAAGTAGGCGTGGTAATGGTCCGATTTTGACCATTTGACCATTAATACCGATGAGTTTCTAATGAAAGACAATATTCGTGCCAAGTTTGATGAAGATATCTCTATTCGTTCTCTTGTAATCGTGATTTCCACAGACAGACAGACATACAGACAGACGAACGGACATGGCTAAATCGACTCAGGCGGTCACGCTGATCAAGAATATATATACTTTTTTATACCTGTCACACCTCCTTTAATGCGTTACAAACGGAAGCAGTAAGTGAATATACCCTATTCACTTCGTGTGTAGGGTATAAAAGTGGCAAATCAAATTACATTCACACCATTCTAACTTTTTAAGTAGTGAATCAATTTAAAAGATAAATTGCGATCCATCTCAATGTTATTACTAAAAAAATTATAATCTAAAAGAATATTGTGTGTTTTTATTTTTCAGTTAAATCAGTTGGAGTTGGTTCAAAGAAATATTAAAATAATATAAATGAAATTCGCTGAGCGAACAAATATTACGTTTCAAACTAAACTGAATAGGACATAAATTGATTTAATAATAAAAGAACAATAATATTTTACCGAAAAACAGATCCATTAGAGGACGAAAAGAGGCTTAGAAATATTCCTATAAAGACTGCAATTACTAAAAGTTGTTGAAAAACCTGTAAACATATTATTTATTAAAAAATATACACAAATTATTATTTATTTACTTTGAGATATTTTATAGTTTTTCCAGACTTCGGATGTTCCTCTGTGTTAAC
Source organism: Myopa tessellatipennis (assembly GCA_943737955.2). NCBI lineage: Eukaryota > Metazoa > Arthropoda > Insecta > Diptera > Conopidae > Myopa > Myopa tessellatipennis. The sequence goes on from OX031315.1 coordinate 19,071,695, forward strand.
AGCTGCCAAGTAACCTTCAGCAAATGCAATTTTAATGGCTTCCTAAAAATAATAAAATTCCAGTTGTCAAAAACTGCATAGATGAATACACTTTCACTGTCTAATGAGAACACATTATTAACTTAAGGCCTGATTAGTCGTACTTAGCAGCACTTCGAAGAAAATGACGTACTGTCAAAATCCACTTCTAGCTTATGGAAACGTGTGTATTCGATTAGTCGTACTTATGTACAAGGGGAATATCAAATCGATTTTCATATTTTACTAAGTTCGAACTAAGTGACAGCCAAAACGCGTGGCCAGATCGAACTCGACGCTATTTTCGAAGATGTCGTCTTTGCTTGCCGAATTTATAGTTTCATGGCATTTCAATATAATATTATTTAAACAATTAATTTATTTTATTTCTTCAATTTCATTATGGTATTATGAATATATATTTGGTTACTGTGGTACCTATATAAGTGCGTCATGCGTTGCGTTTCGGAGGCTGAAATAAGCAACGCACTGATGGATTTTCTGATGGAATTTGCAATTTTGGTATGCGCTACGAACGGAAGTCATCCGTGTGTGTATAAAATATTGCTCTTCATCCATAATTTTCAATTGCGTGAATACTTTTCTGAAGTATCCATGGGAAATGTAGTCATTATTTATTGGACAAACTCGCCAGCGCCTTTCCGACTTGGTCGCCATCCATTCCATTGCAAGTTGTAGAATTCTTAAAATCTCCAAATCGTCTTCATGCTCCATTTCTCACTTTCTTAGTTATTTGCTATTTGTTTTATTTATTTAACTTTAAAAAACCTTATATTAACTTTAAAAAATTTGCTGTTGATTGCGAATCCAAGGCAATTGCAGTGAGTGACAGTTCCACCAAGTAATCTAATCAAGTAAAATCCCACACAACCAAAAAAATACCCAATTTCGAACATTAGGTCAACTAGTGGCAACACTAGAAGTGCCGGTACCCCCTGCAACCCGTAAACAACTATGTTCTTCGAAACTAATAAGTGCTATGCGCTAACTACGACTAATCAGGCCTTTAATTTGTAGTACGTTCATCTATGAAGCAATCGGTTAGTTCGGTGTTATCGGTAGTAGTAACCGCTGAAACATTTTTTCTACATACATAATTTAAATGTTCACATTATAAGAATATATTATCCACATTTTGTAGTATTTTTCTAACAACAATGTGTGCTCCGGTTCTGGTTTCATATCCGTTTGAAATTTATCTCCTGAATTTTATCTCTCCACATATATGGTTGACGTACCGTTAGAAAGATAAATAAAATCCCTTTAATTTATGTAACATAACTTTTTATCGAAAACCTTAGTTTTCGAGAAAAACGCAATATAAGATACTTTTTTCAAATTCATTAATGTTTTTCTAATGCGGATATTACACTACGAACATTGTTCGAAATAACTGTAAAATTGTTTTTGCTTTCTGTACAAAGCTGTCAACGCGCTCAAAAGCAAAACAAAATATTTTTGGTCGACGACAACAAACTTCGATTAAAACGGTGTTCTAGTGTGTTGAAACAAAATAGTACTCACGTTTAGGATTGAAATAACTGCACTTTTATTGATAAACGGTACTTCATAATAAGAAAAAAATACACAAAGCAACTCCGTAACTTTGCTTTGTATTTGTAAATATTGATATTTGTTTGCTCCATGTGTAATTACAATTCTGAATAAAATTTTGAGAGAGAGCAGAAATGGTTCATCGACAACAAACCATGTTCATAGTGTAATATCCGCATAAGTAAAATTATCATTAACCCATATAATTTTCGAAAAAAGAATCTAGAATTTAGTAGCGTTCTGAACATATTTTTTCATGATTATCAGTGTGGGAGTTTAGAAGAAATCGCTATTTGAAACGTAACTACTCAATTCTTTTTATACTCTACACAGGAAGTGATGAGGGTATATTCACTTTGCGCTTTCATTTGTACTGCATTAAAGCAGGTTTTAGATTTAATAATCTATTATTATCATCCATTCTCTATTAAAGCTCTATTATTATCCACAATGTTTCGCCATTTTTCTCATACCAAAAAAGACAATAATTTTTTTTAACTGCATTCGATGCATATACATTTTTGCTCAAAACAAATCAGTAGTTGGTATATTATATTGGGTGTGGGAAAAAGTTTTTTTCGTTTGTGCTTTTTTAAATTAAAATTCAACTAGTTTTATTAATTTCAATTTCAATTTATTTCAATACAATTAATGCACACTAAGATCGAAATCTTTTGTAGTGCCTCAGCGTACACAATTAATAACAGGGCAACATGAATGTACTTAAACTAACAAACAATAAATAAAAATAATAAATAAACAAACATAACAATAATAAATAATAATAAATACTGAAATAATAATAAGCTGAAGTATAAGAATATAAGAAATACAGCGCAAATTAGAACATAAGAGAAAGATATAAAAGAGAAAGTAGATTTTTATACTCTGGTTAAGAAGCAGTAAGATAGGCAACAACAGCGTGCTTGAAGCGACCTCGTGAGGAAATTGTCCTAATATGCGAAGGAAGTGAATTCCAAAGTCTGATGGTGTGAACGAAGAAGAATCTGCTACTGTTGAGGAAAGTGTGTCTAGAGACTATAAGATTCAAACCTCTAGATGATCGAAAAAAAACAAGTTTTACATATAAATATGGAGAATTGCGGGTATATATTAGCTTATGTAAAAACATGATGTTAAGGATGCGAAGGTGTGTACACAAGCCACATCCCAAAACACCTTCACTGATGAGCGAAACATGATCGAAGCGACGGATTGCATAAACATACCTAGCACAAGCGTTGAATGCCACAAGAAGCTTATGCTGAGACTGTGAGTCAAGTTGACTATAAACTACAGCAAAATAGTTGATATGTGGCATAATCAGTTGCTTAACAAGGCGGCATCGCGTCTCACATGGCGTATAATACGCAGAGCTACGCAAGCACCTAAGTATCCCATAAATTATACCCACGGCGCAATTGACATGGTCAACACATGTAAATTGTGAATTAAGTATAATGCCGAGATTCTTAGCCCTGCTGACCAAACTCAATTGCGAAGAACCCATAAACAAAGGCGGAACATCACCAAAGCCGCTATACTTTCTTAGGATAGGCAAAACTTTCGTCTTAGAAGGATTAATGCATAAATTATTGGCAGCTGCCCATCTGTTGATTGAAGATAAGTCACAATTCAGTCTATAGCACAAATCCTCCAAGAGATTTAGAGGCCTCGATAAATAAACTTGAATATCATCGGCATAAGCATGTAGCGATGAATACTCACAAACAGAGAACACATCATTAATGAAAATGGAACACAGTAAAGGCCCCAGTACTGACCCCTGAGGGACTCCTCTAGTGACTAGCTGAGGGGAAGACATTTTGTTTCCAATTTTTACACGCTGGATCCTGCCATCAAGATAGCTCACCAATAATCTAACAGCGCTAGTACTAAAGTTAAAAAATGTAGTAAGCTTGGTGCAGAGCAAATCGTGATCCACAGTATCAAACGCCTTCGAGAAGTCAATAAAACAGATTAAAGTTAAGAAATCTTGGTCAAAAAAAGTCCTTATGTCATCGGTAATTTTTAATACCGCTGACGTACAACTGTGACCAGTTCGAAAGCCGGATTACAGAGGAGATAGTAAATTATGTAAATCAATATACGCAGACATTTGGGAATACATAATCCTTTCAAAAATTTTACCTAACACAGGCAGAATACTAATAGGCCTAAAGTCTGTAGGCTTATCTGCAGATGAAGTCTTCGCAAGAGGAATAATAGTTGCAACTTTCAACAAGGTGGGAAAAGACGAGCATGTTAAGCAGTGATTGATAATATGCGTTAAGGGAGCAATAATGAATGGTAAAGTTAACTTTATGAACCTAATGGACAACCCATCAGCACCTACCGCATTAGAAGTAATTTTAAGTACGTTGTTAACTACATCATTCTGACAAACAGTAGAAAACGCAAAGGAAGTAAACGGTAGAGAATTAGAGACAGTAGGTAAGCCATCACTCGAAGAGGAGTCAGCAGGATTGCAGCCGCCGCTGTTTAAGAAAAAATCATTAAGAACATCAGGATCCAGCTCACAACTAGTTTCAACTTTGCCAATAATTCTGAGCTTCTTAATATTTTTCCATAATTGCTTGGGGCTTAAGGTATGGTTAAGCTTATAGCTGAAGTACCGCTTCTTCGCGTTCCTTAATAGTACAGTAGCTGCATTGCGAGCTCGGCGAAACTCCTCCCACGCCTCAGCCGTTCTACTTTTCTTCCATTTAGAATGCAGTTTATTCCTTTTCTTTAAAGCGGTCAGAACATGAGAAGTAAACCATGGACAGCCACTGTTTAATGCTCTCACGGAGCGCAATGGAACATGATTATGGAAAGCAGAGGTTAATTTAGATAAAAAATCACGGAGCTTATCATCAACAGATTCAAAGAACCAAATGTCATTCCAACATTTGGAAGCTAATTCAGTAAACAGCAAATCAAAATTAATTGCATTAAAATCATAATAACTGAACTTGACTATCTGGGCTCTATTAAAGTTAATGTTAAGACAGACATATAAGAGATCATGGTCAGACAAAAACGACACTTGATCATAACGAAGAAGAGCGCGATCAGACAAAAGACAAACATCAAGCAGACTAGGCTCACAAGCAGTTGCAAATCTAGTTGGCAAGTCAGAGTTAACAACAGATAGACCACACATAGAGGCACAATGCAGAAAATCAGTGGTGAGACACATTAGCCAATAAATTAATATTAAAATCACCACATACAACAAAAAAATCAAAATCGACAAGTTTACTAGAAAGATCACAAAACAAGGGCTCAGTACTAATATTGCGTTGGGGATTGTACACACACGAAACCAAAATTTTAGTGTTATCAAATATTGTAATATTTAAAAACTCACAAGCGAAATTGCCTTTATTTACTAATCTAGAGTTGAGAGAGCTCTTACAATAGATAGCAACCCCACCACCTTTTTTATCGCATCTGTCATTTCTGTAAAGCTTATAACCATCCAAAGAATACAACGAATCAGGCACCCCTGGTTTGAACCACGTCTCCGAGACACATATAACATCAACAGGAGAACCCTCAAAAATGTACCTAGCATGATCCAATTTCAAGCCATTCAGGCTTCTGGCATTAAAATGTACAACATTCAAGCCAGAAGATTGACTACACAAGACACGCAATATGGCCTTATAAGAGTTAATAACACCATCAGACCCGACCCCATTAAGTGACAAAAGCCGACACAAATAAGGCAACTTCAAACAGTAACATGTTGACAAAGACACAGCCTCTTAACCAGAGCAGAAGGATAAGTGGAAAGAGAAAGAAAAAGACCGAGAAAAGAAAGATATAGGAAAGATAAAGCAGTAGTAGAAGCAAAGTCACATATAGAAAGTCAGTTATAAATGAGAGCCAGTTAAACAAATGATATAAGAAATATAAACTTAACATGTATTATTCTACGTTCCAGCGACGCGATCAACAGAACTTCTGTCACAAACCAGCTTTGCATCACCAACAGCTGATGACCGGACGAAAACACGTCCCCGCAACGAAAACACAGAGAATAGCAGATGCTCCCTTCTCTTCAAGTTGGCATACTGCAAAACATCGCGGTTCGCCTTCGTCAAGCTTTCGTGAATGAAAATTCTTTGTTCGCCAATAAAGCCAAGATCACCAAGCACTAACTGACGCTTTTTTTCCTTTAGAAATCCCGCAACAGCTTTGAGAAACATAATGCGCTCGTCAGGTGACGACAACTTAGCAACTATTGTTGAATTCTTGCTAGAATCTTTAGGTTTCACTCTAAAAATTTTACGAAGCTCAACACTGCCCATTTTTACAGCCGCCACAATTTTTCCAAAAGCTTCAGTAAGATTTTCACCAGATACAAAAGGAATGCCACTAATTAAGACATCCGTAGAAACAGAATCATTCTCATGTTTTTCCATTTTCTGCTTTAACGCACTCATCTCAGCATTCAGCTCAGTTACCAAAGAGTTTGCACGAGTAGAGTTCTGCACAGCTAAACTCTATCATTATTAAATCATTAAATTCCAGTTTCAAGGTTTTCATCTCAGCACACGATGCCTCAACTATTTCAACTCTTTCCAACAAGTTTTTCAACCCAAACTTCATGTTAGCAAGCTCAGCCGCTAACTCACTTATTCTCTGCACAACTCTCTCTTCAGAAGCACTTATATTTGCGGAAACCTGTTTTACGATGCTCTCTTTAAAACAATTAAGTGTAGAGCCCAACTCTGACCTTGAGAGCACAGAAGCAACATTAGACGGCACAAAACAGAAAACGTTTTCGCGCCTCTTTTAGTTGACGGAGAAGAGTTTGTTGACCCCAAACTCGAGGGCGACGAAGACTTTGTAGTTGGATAACTCAAAGGAGACGATACTTTTGTTCTTCTAGTTGACATTCCAGCACTGGCCATACTAAGATAATTACAATTTAAATTCCAGAATCAAAGTTAGAAAGTAAGCAAAGCCAGGAACAAAGGTACAAAACACAAAACTTCAACTGCAGATCGCGAGCGCCAAAAAAAACACGTCTTTTCACTCTGACATTCAGAACTATTCTCCTCAGTCTGAAAATTAATTTATTTAAACCAAATATGCTCTATTATTGTTCACAATGTTTCGCCATTTTTCTGGTAGAGCCAGGAGGCCATCGGTGAAGAACTTCTGTGGCTTCTGGTTGAAAAACTGAATTAAGTGGTTTTCACAGGATTCTTTTGAAAGCAGCTTAATTTCATTCAGAGAGTTCTGTAGAGATCGAAACAAATGGTAATCTGAGGTTGCCATGTCTGGACTATTGGCATCAAAAGTTCCCAATTAAACTCTCGCAATTTTTGACAGGTCATCAAAAAGTGTGGTCGCGCTCTCCAGTTAGTTAATTCCAGCCGTTTTCTTTCAATTGCCTGGCGTAATCTCTGTAGTTGTTCACAATAGAGTTGAGAATCAATTGGTCGACCAACTGGAAGTAACTCGTGGTGCTCGATTCCCGTCCAGTCCCTCCATACACATAGCATCACATTTTTCAACGTCAATCCTGGCTTTTGTTTGGATTTGTGACCGCTCTCTATTCATTGCCCACGATTTTATATGTTTCCCAATCATACGTGAGCCATTTCTCATCACCGGTTATGATACGTTTCAAAAAGGCTCGATTTCATTGCATTTCAGCAGAGCATCGTAGATGACAGAATTAACATCTGCGATGTTTTTCTCGTTTAGCTCATGAGGAATCCATACATATATCGAGGTTCCTTTGTAGCCAGCCTTGCGTAGATGGATTAAAACAGTTTAGTGATCAATGACTAGCTCCATACCAATATCGACACTGTTGATGTGCTTATCTTGCTGGACTTTTTTCAAGAATTTCATCAGCTTTTCCAGTGATTGGAAGACCAGAGCGTGACTCATCTTTCACATTAAAATTACCAGAACGAAAGCGAGCAAACCATTTCCAAGCAGCTGATTTTGATAAAGCACCTTCACCGTAGACAGCTCACATTTTTTCTGCCTGCGAGGGATTTTTCACTTTGCCGTAATAATACTGCAAAATATAGCGTAATTTTTCATGATTTTCCTCCATTTTCAAACGTAAACAACTTTCCAATCACTGCACCAATTTAGTTGTTTACACACTGACAATTACGATCGAAGTGTCACGTTTCTAATAAGCGTTCAGCGGTTATTTGAAATTCATCCCAACTAAAAAACGCCACGTACTTTTTCTTGAAAAACTTTCCGATAAAAAGTTACATTATATAGATGAAATACAGACATTGATCTGTAAATTCAAAAGGCTTCAGTTAAAATAAATTCAAAAAGCTTCAAGACGGTTAAATTTCAAAATTCAAACGCCTATAAAATCGCAAGGCTAGCGCACATTGTTGTTGTTGTTGAAATGAATCACCGTTCAAAATACGCTCCAACAATAACAGAAGCGGTGCAACTAGGCGGATTCTAAGAATTTTCTAAGGAATTTTTAAAAATCCAAAGATTTGGTGCATGATTTTGTGAGATATACAGAAAAAGTTCGCTGTGGTGGTGTCGCAACAATCTGGCATTTATATGTTGATATTATTTGTGTATTATTATTGTGGAAATTATTTGTGAATTAATTGCGTGTATATTTTCACGTGAAATATAATTAAAATTTTGCAATAATATCGAAATAATATTGCACCACCATCTTTTCTCAGAATAAAATTACTTTTCACAAAATCATTCATCTGTTTACAACTTCAATGCCCTTATAAACGATGCTTTTTTTTCGTTTAACTTTTCTCTGGAAAATCGTCATTCATTATAACCGTCGCCGTAACAAAAGCTACAAAGCATTTAAAAACACAAACATTTTTTGCGCGTGGTGCAAATCATTCGTCATCAGTTATCCTCCGTCTGCCAAACAAAAAAAAATCCCGAAAGGCGCAACACAAAACGCGTGTAAAACGGCAAGAGTTTATTGCTTATAAGGACATAAGTTTATATAGACTTGTTGTCTATTTCGACTTGGTACTTTAGGTTTGGATCTTGGAAAGATCAGGAAAATAAGACATGGTATACAGTACCGCTCATAAGTATTCGAACGACATTAAAATTCAAAATTTTTCGGAATCAGTAGAATTCATTGGAAATAAAATTCGATTTCATTATTTTATGACGTCTCTATGGTTTTTTGGGAGAAACCTAATAACCCTAACCTTATTTTGTTGTGGCACAGGTGCATATATTCCGAATTCGTCTTTATGGAAAATTTCATCCACAATATTTTAATGACTGATTTTAATGACTGAGACTGATTTTAATGGCTGATATGCAAATGGTTTTTATGGTCTTGTTTTTTATCTGTTGGGTGTTGGGAACTAAATTTTATAGTTACCTGAATCCGTACCCAATCCCTTTAAATACCAGGACTGAATTCTCTCGGACATTAATTGTAATTTGCATATCGTCCTGAAAAGTCAAAAAAGCAGCACAAGTATGCCAAAACGACAAGAATTATCAATTGAGACACGTTCTGCGGTTTGTAGGAAGGATGTTCCGCGAAGAAGATATTCCTACGAGCAGATTGCTGCCCGTTTAAAGATATCGAAGAGTTCTGCTTGGGCCATTCTTAAAAAAAAGAAGGGATCGGCAGTGTTGCCAACAGAAATCGTCCCGGCAGAAAGAGAAAGATGACTGCAGGAGATGACAAGTTCGTTGTATTCCAGAGCAAACGGAACAGACATCTAACGGCCCCAGATATCACCAACTAGGTAAACTGCAACCAAATGCAACTGCAACTGCAACTGCCCAAATCCAATATCTGTTTCCACAGTAAAAAGACGTCTAAAGGAAGCTGGTTTGTCAGGAAGAATATCAGCAAGGAAGCCTTTACTTCGGCCTGCAAATAAGAAAAAGCGATTGGAATGGGCGAAGACACACAAAGATTGGACGTTGGAGCAATGGAAAAATGTGCTTTGGACTGATGAGTCCAAATTTGAAATATTCGGGTCCAACAGGCGTGTGTTTGTTCGTCGACGTATCGGAGAGCGGGTGTCGGATGGCTGTATCGTGCCTACAGTTAAACATGGAGGAGGAAACACGATGATTTGGGGATGTTTCGGTGCAGGATCCACCGGCGACCTTGTCATAATCATCGAAAAACTAAACAAAGAAGTATACAAGAAGATACTAGAAGAACATGCTGTGGCTTCAGGAATTAGAATTATAGGTGAAGGATTCACTTTTCGAGAAGATAATGATCCGAAGCACTCTTCACGTTTGTGCAGATCATTTTTACAATATCTGGAAGGCAAGAATATCTTGAAACGCATAGTGTGGCCACCACAATCACCGGATTTATCTCCCATCGAACTTTTGTGGGACGAGCTGGACAAAAAAGCCAAAGCTCTATGTCCTACAAGTAAGGACGACCTCTGGCAAAAATTATTTCAATCTTGGGGCGAGATCCGGCCTGTAAGTTTGGAAAAATTACTCCAGAGAATGCCGAGATTATGTAATGCAGTTATTAAGGCAAAAGGCGGATATATAGATGAAAATGTATAGTGAATTTTTTGTATTATTTGTTGTTATTGTTATTTTTTTAAATAAATATATCGCAAGGCACACAAGTGTGTGCCAAAACTCGATTAAATTGCTTTCCTTTTTTTTAAATCGGTCTAAATTGCACATATATGAATCGTTCGAATACTTATGAGCGGTACTGCATGTGATTTCTTGAATATGTATTTAAGGATAAAATTTGTTTTATACCGTATTTTTATGTAGTCCTTTTTCACCACTTTTTTGCAAAAGTTTAGCTAATGTTTCGGCTTGTGTTTTTGAACTACTCCCATTCTTCTCAGCGGAGCCTCCAAAAACAGTTTTCAATCTTGATGTGATTGAAGGATTTCGTTCGAGTTCTGTTGCAATAGATCGATCAGTTTTAAAATTACGTACAAACTTCCTGGCAAATAAAAAAACACTATTTACAATTTTCAAAAAAAAAAAGCAAAATGTTTGATATACCGGTGATATAAAAACGAACTCATGAAACCGAATCGGTTTGATAGGAGAGCAGAATTTAAAGACAATTCAATTAGATGTGTAGCCCTCTTTTCCCTAAATACACTTTCGTGTAATGCAGTAATAGTAAGATCAGACACCTTAACTTTCTTTCCTTTTTGCAACATCCATTCTTCGACGTCCAATTTTTGTCGAATATTGCACGCTTTAAAATATTGATTGCTCGATTGCGGCTTACAGAGTATACTGGTAAAGTCTTCAAACAACTTGTTGCTTACGTCAAAAAAATTATTTGTATGATTGCCGTTACCAAAAAACGATGCCTTAGATGAGTTAGAGATCTTGTGTTGAATCTTTTTTGTTCGGTTCACACAGCAATAATGAGGTTTACGGCTAAAATTACTTCGGTATGATGAAGACTAAAATTAAATAACAACATAATTTCTTATAAATATACAATTGTATATGTACTTACCAATGAAAAAGAATAACCACAAAACATTTTCCGCGACGTTGGAAATTCACTTTAATCTGTCAGTTATCAAAATAAGAACATGTTTACAGGTACCTAAATTAATTAGGTTCTATAGAGGTTTACCAGAGGTTTACACCAAGAATGACGGAAAATTACGCAAATTGGAAATTTTTTTTCGGAACTGAATTAATGTGGTACGTAAATTAGTGCATCTTCCGTTGCGTTGATCACTGCGTCTTAAGAACGACGCTCCGCTAAACCCAAATAACAGCGTTGCGTCAACATATGTTCTGAGAAAAAGTTATTAAACATTCACACGCCCATGAACATTTTTTAACATTTGTCGCTAACTTCATTTCGTAGCGCATACCAAAATTAGAAATTCGAAGTGCTCTCATCCTTGCGTATTTCATTCACTTCCATAAGAGTTCGTGTTCCAAGTTAATTTTGACAGCAACGCAAGGCACGACGCACTTATTTAGGAACCATAGTTAGGAACAACTTTCGTTTAAGGATAATGCTATGTTTACACCGACCCCAAATGCGCATTTGTAATCACTCACTTGAAAAGTGTTTACACTGCCTTGTTTGCATTTCATTTGACATTGATCAGACCAAATCTATATTTTTTGTTTGCTTGATTTTTTTTACAATTGTTTTTTGACAGCTAATTGACATTATTTCCCTTGTTTTGTTTTGGGATTTTTTTTCCCTACGACAGGCTGATTCGAAAAATTATTTTACAACTCGTTTGGAACTCATTTCGCCAAAATGAGATGATTTCGATAATGAGTGATTTGGCAATTTGTATGGGAAATGGGATCATTTGGCTTCTCATTTCTAGCTCTTGGGCGTAATGAGCCATTTAGCGTCGGTGTAAACGTGGTATAAGAAGCGATTTTGATGACCTTTTTTTAACCGGTTACATTTGAATGTTATTCTCGGAAATAGCCACTCCTTGGTTGTAGTGGCTTACATAAGGCGCATGTCGACTTAACCAATGTTGTGAATGGTGTATTAGTTGTAGCACTTTGTATTGCTCTCGACCAGTTCCAGAGTTATAGCACTTTGAAGTTTGAACAGTTCAGGGCTGTATCTCCTAAACTTTACAAGATTCCTATATGTTATTGATATTGTTGAATGGTAATCGAACTATCTGTCATTTATGGTAAATAATATTTTGCTGAAGAACGTTCAATTAGGATAAAATGAAATTTTAGATTTTTAGTACTATTTTTTTCCATTCATTAATTGTTTCCTAAATGTAATGTTTAATTAACTCACATAGTTATGCCAATAATAAGAAAGTAGAGGTTCTTAGCTTTCGACATATGTTTTTTTCATCGGGATCAGTCCAGGATCTTTACTATTTTTACTATTTTTAAAATTACTATCAAATAATATTACTTTTATAACTCAAACCCATTTTTCTTTAATTTAATTTTTCTCCAAATGGTTTTCGTTTTGTAAAATTTTATTTTACATTACCTAGAGTTTAGACGAGCGAGTAGAACTAGTAGTGTATGCATGGATTAGTGTATATCAGTGTTGGCCAAAATTATACAACCATATTTTGTGCATGTGTGAAGATTTTAGAGAGGTTGTTTGGCGGAAAAATTCTCTCTGTGCGTAACACTGAGAAGATTGTTGTTTGCGGGTTGATTTGTTGTTTAAATCGTGCAAATGATTTTATAGTGAAATTGAGTTTCTATTTCTCAATGTGTTCCTAATTCTGATTGTGAAACATCTTTAATAGTAGACTTTAACTTAAATATTAATTGTGCCCCTTCTTCATTAATAACCTTATCATAATCTAAATGGCACAAAAAAAAAATTACAAAAAATTTAGATTCGCGTCCCACCTTTTTATTGTAAATCATGGATTTCGGTTCGCCTAAAAAATTAAAAAAAAAAAATAGTTATTCTCCCATTCCTTATTAAACATTTTGCTCAGTGCAATCATAAAATAGTCTGGTGCCATCTTGCTTGCTTGAAGTCTGCACGTCGGCTGACTGCAATTGATACGAACGATCGCTACTGTCGGTGTGAAAACCCGACGACTTTTGCCGTGTACATGTGAATAGCCGAAAGAAAAAATTAGCATGCGTGCCTATGGCGTGGCCAACACTGGTGTATATGTACAGAAGAGAGCCAACTAACAGCTAAGGCCGTGGTTATGCTATCGAGCATAACTCCGTGGGAAATTTCTCTAATTTTTGTGACCGGAGTCCGCACGCTTGTGCTTGACCCACGCTTGTTTTCTTCGCAAATATATATTTTTTCTCACCTTCAACAGCAACCCTTCTACTACACAAATGAGAAAACGTATTATTTGATATGTAGTTTTCGACGCGATGGAAGAACAAATGTTTATATTAATTGAAATGTGTTTAACATTTATAAAGACGTAATATTTTGGAACGATAATCAGACGAATATGATTGATAGATTTATCAGTTAATTCCATTTGTTCACTCCATTCCACTTTTCAATACTTTTGTGAATATTGAGACTAAGCAACACCGGTTTACTCGGTGTACGCTAGACCGAGTTTTCGTGCTCGGTGTGAGAGAGTGATCTTGCCTACTTGCCAAACAAAACTCGATAGCATAACCAATTGTTACGTGCAATTTTCCGTGCTATTTGCAATTTCAGTTATTTGAAATTTCGATATTGTTCTTTTTGTTCTTCTGTTGTATGTCGCGATCGCAATTTCCAGTCAAGTTTTCTATTCGAAAGCTAAACCAGCAACCACCGCACTTTGCTTGGTAGCCAAAAGCTTTAGTCAAGCTTTGGCAAGTCGAGTCAACAACCAGAGCGTTCGCATTGGTATGGATCGTGGAAGCTAGCGCTCCGTAGCGAATTTCCAAACCCAAAAACGCATAACTCTTTGCAGTGACCATAAAAAGCTTGATTGGAAGAAATAATAAAAAAGATCCAAAACCAAGCGCGGAAGAATTAAATTGGGAGCGATTTAATTCTGCCGATATTGATATTTCGCAATACAAAAATTGCGAAATACTAAAATCACGGAATAAGGGAAATTGCGACACGCGCCAACACCGACCCACTTTGGTTCGGTCGACGGGTGCTATTCTGAAAGAAAGCAGAATAGCGCAGTCACGAAAATTTTGACGCTTTGGCTCTGCTTGAAACAAAGCAGCAGCAGACGTCAGCGTACAGACTAATAAACAGATGTACAGCGAATGTTTACTGCACGCTCGGTAAACGAAGCGAGCAAGAAAGCTAAGCCGTTTAAGAAAGTTGAATCTTCATATGAAAATTTTAATTATCTATCATTCAAAAGTACTACGACTAGTATAAAAAATTAAACGTGTAATAAAACGATGGAACGTTAAGTAGCGGCGCTAAGTAATCGTTTTACAACATTTTTCACCAAACACTTTAAATTAAATTTAAATTGAAAACATTAGGAAAAATTTATGTATACTCTTACATAGGTAAATTGTAAACATTGGGAAAAATAAAACCCCATTAAACTATATGTCGTTCGTTTAATTAATGGCCGAGTCATTACAGGAACAAACTTACATGGAATTAGATAGAACCCATAAAGAACTGAAACGCCAGTTGGGGGAGTTTATATCTATCATAAATATTGGGCAATTTTAAAAGGGACTGTAGGCAACAAAGAAAACTTAGAATTGATAAAGTCTAGAGTAGGGGAGCTAGGAGACCTTACAAGTGTAGAAAGAGCAGACGCAGTAGTAGAGGAATTGCTTACATTCCTAAACCAGATAATAGAGAATAAGACAGAAGATTCCAAGACATGGGAAGCAGAATTTAACGCACTAAAGAATAGGTACGATAATTACTTAGTAGATAAAGTATTTCAGGAGGATATACTAAGGAACGTAGAGGGCGAGAACATAAAACTAAGAGAATTATTAGAGAAAAAGGGAATAACCGAGGAAACGTTGAATAGAACGCTAGAACAGGGATTTACACAGAAATCAAAAGAACACTGTAGCTCTTTAGAGGAAGCAAATAGACGCATACAAGAGTTAAAAGAGCAGAATAGACTTTTAAGTCAGGAAATATCGCTAGACCACGATCGGACGCTTTATCATAAGGAAGCTACTCCGTCCGCAGTTATTGCGAAAGATTATTATTATTATCATTTAAACAAATTAAGACGACAGATAGCATACATAAAATGGGTATAGGTGAGATAGCCAAGATTACGAATAGGCTGGTACCGCTCTTTTCGGGCACACAGTCACCAGACTTACGCGGCGAAGTCTACAAATTCATACAAGGGTGCGAATTAGCCACAAGGGAAGTAAGTACAAACAATATTCAGGACTACATAGACTGCATTAAGCAGAGGTTGCATGGGGATGCCTATGATTTGGTGAGGTCAGAACGCTTCAATAGCCTCGAAGAATTCTACCTCACAATAAAAAGGGCGTATTTACCTAAAATCACCTTAGATACAGTCATACAGAGTATCCAAAATTGTAGCCAACTGCTTAATGAAGATATAAGACAGTTTGCAAGACGCCTAAACGCGCTAAGAACACAGGCAATAGAGATAATTCGAACGGATTACAACGGAGATGGAGATAGGGCACTATTAAGTATGCTGGAAGGGGTCGTAGAGAAAGCATTTAAAACAGGATTAAAGGACGCCGCATTGAGAATTTATATGCTCAACGTGACGAAGAAAAACGTGGAAGAAATGGTAGAATTGGCCCTAAAGGCACTCGAAACCATACACAGCAGCTCCCTCCACACAGACGAGTTAAACATCAACATGAATGCACCAGTTATTGCCATCATGCCGCATAACATACAAGAGCACCTTCAACAGGGAAGCCAGGGCAGGGCTTCAGGAGGAAAAATAGTAAGGCAACCAACCACGATACACGAGACTCCACAAGGAGCGGCAGAGAGGTTAATCTGCTCTTTTTGCAACAAGCGAGGTCATACTAGAGATGATTGCTTAACTCGGAAGAACACACCATATTGCCACAAGTGTTCAAAATATGGACACGAGCCAAACTGGAGTTGTGACCAAAAAGGACGCCAGAAAAATTTGGCAAGGAACACATATCAAGGGACTAATTTTCGAAATCAAGGAAGTCAGCAAGGGAATCCAATCCTGCCAAATGGACAATCAAACCAAATACAACAGAACTGGCAACCAAGCCAGGTACAACAAAACTGGCAGCCAAACCAAACCCAGCAAAATTGGAATCAAAACCAATTTCCACAGAACGGGAACCAAAGAAGGGCAATAAACTCTAATCCTACTACAGTTAACGGCTTGCAGAGGAATCAGACTCCTATGACCCCGCCGAATAGAGCGAACCAAACAATATGTCATTGGTGTAACAGACCAAGACAGGACACATAGTAGCAAACTGTGGAGCTAAAAGAAGCTGGGCAAATCTCCAGAATAATCAGCAGGGAAACCGGCAAGGGCCCAGACAAGGCCAATAATCTGGGAACCCAACAAAAATAGAAATTTAAAGCCAAATGAAGTAGTAACAGTAAGTCCAACATCGGAAGAGATCGTGGATACGTTACCGACTTCAGATATAGTAGAAGCTAACAAAGCTAAAAATACTGGGAACAAATTTAATAGTGAAATAAAAATAATAAAACAGAATGATAAAGTAAATGAAACAGTCAGTAACATAACCAATAAAGCAAAGAAAATAATAGAAATGGGAGCAGAGTTTTTAATAATCATCTTGCTAATTATACAGTTAGCATGTACATCGATTGTAAAAACAATGTTTCTCAATTTTCAACATTATAAAGCAAGGAGCACTAGTCTTAATATAGCAGAATATATTACAGACATAAAAGCACCTGTAAATAAAATTAAATTAAAAGTATTAGAAAAATTTGAAATTTTTATTTCAAGTTTGCAGAAACAGGACATGAAAACAATATGTTCGTGGTTAACGTATAATTTAAATAATAATTATCAAACTTCTATAAAGGAAGTATCTAACTGGAATTCAGCCACGTTAAGTGATGTGTTCATTGAAATGCCTTGTGTAGAGCCGAGAAATGGAAAACTCATTTTGCTGGTGGATACAGGAGCGGATACAAGCCTAGTAAAAGAATGTGCATTTAAGGAAGATGCCATTATAAATAGAAAGATTACAAAGGAATTAAGTGGAGCATTTGGAGGCTGTATAACCACAATAGGGTCCACAATGATATTTTTCTTTTAGAGGGTGACCAATTGACGTAGACCCCAGTAATAACACATAAGATTCCAATAAAGGTGAATCAGCCACCAATTAACCAAAAACAATACAGAATTCCTCAGACACATAGAGAAGAGATGAATAGGCAAATTCACAAATTACTAGAGGAGGATTTAATATCTCCAAGCGTATCTCCATGGAACTCCCCACTACTTCTACTTCCAAAGAAGAGTGGAAAAGATGGAGAAAAAAAATGGCGCTTAGTAATAGATTATAGGAAAGTAAATGAGGCCACAATTAAACAAGTTTTTGCTCTGCCTAGGATAGATGAGATACTGGATCAGTTAGGAGGTAGTAGATATTTTTCGACCTTAGACTTGGCAAGTGGGTACCACCAAGTCCTAATGGACAAGGCGGACAAGGAAAAGACCGCATTTAGTTCAGCTTTAGGACATTTTGAGTTCAACCGAATGCCTTTCGGGTTAACCGGCGCCCCAGCGACGTTTTAACGTCTTATGAATCATATTCTGACAGGACTTCAGGGAATAGATTGTTTTGTTTATTTAGACGACATAGTCGTATACGCAACAAACCTGGGACAGCATGAAGAAAGGTTAACTAAGGTTTTCGAGGTCATTAGGGAAACAACTTAAAATTAATCATTAGCAAGTGCCAATTTCTACGACGAGAAGTCGTATATTTAGGGCACAAGTGTTCAGAACATGGAGCACTTCCAGACCCTAGCAAGGTGGAGTGCGTCAAAAACATTCCACCTCCTAAAAATAAACAAGAAGTACAAGCCTTTTTAGGCCTTGTGAATTATTACAGGAAATTTATACCGGGAGCGGCAAAACTAGCACTTCCAATTAACAAGTTGTTAAGAAAAGACGCTAAGTTCGTATGGACAGGAGACTGCCAGAGAGCATTTGAGCGGTTAAAAGAATCAGTCATGTCACCCCCAGTGTTTCTCTTAACTACCGACGCAAGCAATGAAGCTTTGGGCGCGGTCCTTTCTCAAGGTAACGTAGGCGAGGATAGGCCAAAAGCTTTCGCTAGCCGAGCGCTAAGCGACACAGAGCAAAGATATTCAACGATAGAAAAGGAATTCTTAGCAATAGTATGGGCTATAAAAAATTTCAGATCATACCTTTTAGACAGACATTTCAAAATTTTTACTGATCACCAGCCATTAAAGGGAATAGCCAATTTAAAGGACCAATCTTCAAGACTGGCAAGATTTAGACACAAGTTGTCAGAATATGATTTCGAAATCATATATAATCCAGGCAAGAAAAATTTAAACGCGGACGCATTGAGCAGAATTCCTCAAACCCGTAATGTAGTAACAGCAGTCCAGACCCGCTCTAGCACCCAAGAAATAGAAATGAAGAACCAAGGAAATAGCGAAAATTCAAGAACAATTCCGACGCCTGTAGAACCTGACACTCCAGGAATAACACAGAACGAAAACACAATTTTACTAGGAAATCCACAATAAATAGAGACAGTGATCAAAGATTTTCATAATACACTATTAGGAGGTCACCAGGGAGCAGTGAAAACGTACCTAAGAATCAGGCAACAATATAGGTGGCCAGGGATGCAAAGGCAGATAAAAGATTATGTAAAAAATTGTCCTAAATGTCAAGCGAACAAAAGTTCGAGATTAACAAAAATGCCCATGGTGCTAACAGATACACCAATGCGGCCATTTGATAAAGTCTACATGGACATAGTAGGTATTTTACCAGAAACTGTGTCCGGAAATAAGTACATCCTGACTTTTCAGGACGATTTTTCGAAATTTATGGCATGTGCAGCTATCCCAGACGCGGAAGCAAGTACTGTTGCAAGGGCGTTCTACGACGAAGTGATTACGCGTTACGGAATTCCGCGAATTTTAATTACAGATAACGGAACAAAAGTTGTTCTCAGATACATGCAAATTGTTAGGGATTAAAAAATTGCATATAACGCCATCCGCAAGCAAATGGCTCATTAGAGAGAAGCCACAGACCGTTAGCGGAATATTTGCGTAGTTTTGCTAAGGAAGATGGGTCGAATTGGGATCAATGGTTAACTGCTGCTATGCATGTTCACAACCACACACCCTACATTACGACTAAGCAAACAGCGTTCCGTACTTTGTTTGGTTTCTAAACCTAACTAACCTAACCTAAAAAGAAAGTGTAGTCCGGTGTATAATGCCGAAGATCCAAACAAGGTATTAAAATTTCAGATACAACGAGCCCATGAAATAGTTCGGAAAAACCAAGAAATGGCTAAAACGGTAGCAAAAAATCATTATGATAATAAGTTAAATTTAGTAGAATTTAAAGTAGGAGATACGGTATTAATTAAGAATCAGACTAGGAAAAATAAGTTTTCTCCAATATGGATAGGGCTATATGAGGTAGCAAAGATTAAAACTCCAATTACGACAGTTTTAAAAATTAAGGGAAGGGAAAAACCTTTCCATAATAACTTACTTAAATTATATAATAGTAAATAAGAAGATAGGCTTAGAAGTAAATTTATTTACAATAGGCACCTTATCAATTACTAGATAATAGGATAGGCTAAATAGATATGATTAGGATAACCTATGAATAAGATAGAACAAGTAAGGACACAATGAATAGTAAACTAATGGATATTTTTCCCCAAAATAGAATAAATACCTCGTAATTTCGCCCAAGGAACAAACAAAAATGAAAGGACTCATGATATTGCTAATCGTGAACTGGGTCACTGCAGCACCGGTAGTCTTTGAGGACATACCTCCAACACCCATATTCTTCGAATCCCTAGGAGAGGCGCTATTCTATAACAGCGACTGGACACTATTCACACGTTTCGAACCATTTGACTACGCGTCATTGGTGGACCAGTTAGAAGAGCATGCAGCGGAACTCAAAGTAACATGCAATAAAATAAATAAGGATCTATTGCTCGCCAACTTCAAAAACATATGCGGAGCCGTAGATGGTACAATGAAAATAGTGCTGACAAGACTTAAAGAAAACGAGAGAATTATAAACACGACGATTTATAGGAAAAGAACCAAGCGAGCGCTGAATTTCGTAGGGGAGGCACTAAACTGGGCGTTTGGCGTAATGGACCAGAAGGACGCAAACCAGATTTATCAACAATTGCAAGAGCTAGATGTAGAGCAACACACCCATTACAACCTAATGGAAAAACAGGTGACGGTAATGGAAGCAAATTACAAGTCGCTGGCTAAACCAATAACAGTTGCAGTAGAGCGGATAAATGCACTACAAGGAGAATTAAACAGCACAGTCGAACAACAAAATAAGGTTAACGATATGGCACGAAAAGAGCTGGGGAACATCGAGTTAGGACGAAGAATGGTGCAGGTGCAATCAGCGGTAGAGGCGAGCCTTATCGAAATACAGGGGCAACAACTGATAGAGATGGCTATCATAGACGACCTATATAGCGGAAAGCTTCGCCCAGCAGTCATAAGCGCTGAAAACTTAAAAGAGGCAGCTAAGACGTTGGACTTGAAGAACAAAGCAGTATGGGTCCTAGAAGACAATCTCGACATCCATAAAATGGCAACGGACAAAGCATTCCGAGGCGCACAGGGTCTCATAATAGCCGTAAGAATTCCGTTACCTGAAGAGGAGCGATTTAATATACTAAAAGCATATGCCATTCCCATATTTCTAAATGATAAGTGGGATATAACGACGCAAGTGACGTATGACTACTTAGCAGAATCTAAATTGCAATGGAGATTTATCGGAATGTCACAAGATGATCTCAATGAATGCCAGTCACTACCGAACACCAACAAATTGGCAACCAACCATGTGTCTGCAAAACACATGGGAAGTCATTAACGGAAAACAGCAGAGTATGTGAGATTACGCTACTACATCACAATAATTTGGACAAGGAGGTCTGCAAACAAGTAGCTATACCAGCGAGCGAAGGGTCAAATAAACGCACCAAATGCATGGTTGTACAGTCTCCGGATGAAGCAAAGTTTCGATATCCAGTGTGGGAATAGCACCACCACAGCCACAATAGCAGGATTCGGTCGCATGGAAATCAAAGAAAAATGCGAAGTCCATGGAAAAGAAATAATTTTACATTTCGAAGACAACGCCCAATCTACAATAGGGGGGGTACATAAAACACAGAATCACACAATACTGATCAACGCCCTCCGCGGGAACTGGTCAGACACTATTAAAGCAGATTTTTCAGAATACAGATTAAAACCTGTCAAATTAACAGGGAATATGGAGGTAAGGGAGACATTAGCAGCAGGAGGCAAGATGATCGAAGAGCTGAAGAGGGAGATCAAACAAGAGCAGAATATAAACAAATTAAGTAACAAACAAACAGTGGTTGACACTACGGGTGTCATTGGAACAGGAACACTCCTGACTTTGATAGATTTGCAACGCCAATACAGTCAATATCACTGCCAATACAACAATTAAGCATACCGCCTGTTGATCCCCCAAAACCACCAAAACAAGTAGCAAAAGACATACAGCATGTAAGCATTTATGAGCAACCAATCGAAGCGCATATCTTCGGGACGGACGTATGAAAATAGAAAACGGACAAGCATCGTAAAAAGTTAAGGACCCAGCAATCAATGAACCACAAAAACAAAAAAAAAAAACAAAAAAAAAGAGAAGAAATAATAAAAATTAGCAAAATTCCTTTTCGATTAAATAAAACACTAATTACAGAACATACAAACCTTAAACTAAATTGCAACTAAAACTACAAACTAGTTTTAAATTACCTAATAACACAATAAAACAAATAAACATATTAAAAACGAAGTAAAACAAAAAGAACCAACTGCTAACCATTTCATTCACTACTTTGGTAATAAACTGTTTAAAATCAACAACGACAACAAACAAATACTAAGCATTCCTGGAGCCACCAAATCATCATCATTAAAAGAGACAAAACAAATTTCTAAATAAAATAAAAAAACAATTTTAAAGGAGAGGGAAAATCTAAAAATTGAACTAAAACCGTGAAAACAAAGAAAATAAAAGGAAACTGCTTAAGGAAAAGGAAAACCAATGAGAAAAGAGATTTGTTGATTTCAATTACAATAAGTTAGAAAATAACCAATAAACAATAAACACTTGTTGCGGGACAATTTTCTTGATTAATCAAGTTGATGTTTTACTTTACATTAAACACAAGAAAAATTTTCACAACAGCAACGACCGCCATCATCCTAAAACAGCTTATGAAGGCAAGGTAACAAAGCCGGGATCTCGGATTCTGCCCTACGCAGAGCACGAAAGAGGTCAATCAGTAGCTGCAACCTCCTGCGGGTGGGGTGCTCCTTAAACTCTTGTTGTAGTCCCAGCACAAAACCCACCAGAGGGTCCAAGTCCCAAGGCCTGGCACGAACGTCCTCGAGCCAGGCAGTCACGTAGAGCCCCAGGGGAAATTTGTATTGGCAAATCGGATACATCTCGAAGTTTTCTAGCAACGAATTAATTAAATTAAAATAAGCAAAACGCGCGGAACGTGACGAACATTGAACGAATAATTAGAGTCAAAGCGAACTTCGCGAATTTATACAATATTTCTACTCATACAAAAAAAAAAAAAATTAAAAAAAAAACGAAAAAAAGAATATATTTTCGCGTAAAATATTCGCGAAAACATCCGCAGAAAATGCAACACGAAACAACGGATACTAGTTACGAAGTATACCCTACATTAAATACGTGTACACACATATACAGTAAGGTACTTAGACCTGGTTTAGAGCAGAAACTGACTATAATTTCGGATTAATAACCGGTAATGTTCATTTACAGTTTACGTATAACTGTTACGCTTATTTACAGTTTACATTTGCAATTATTAAAATAATGAATGCACATGAAAAAAATATGCTTGAAGACTTAGTTCACGCATGTAACATACACACACATACTATTTACATACAAATTCGCACCCTTGCCTATATGTCATCGAGAACAATATGTAGAAATTGAGATAAAGACATAAATTAGAATTAGTATAAATACTAATTTAAAATAGGAAAAAATATAAAAATAAAAATATTTCGTTTCCATTATTGATAAATTTTGTTCGATTACTAAATAAGTATATTAATTCTAAATGTAGGGCATAGACAAACATATGTCAAAAATAAGAATAATAATTAAAGCAAGCACTGCAATACTGCAGAAACAAAGTTGAACAACCAAACACAAGCAGAATGCAGTGTCAGGTTTATAACATCTAATAAAAACGAAAACAAAAGAAAACATAGACACCAAAGGTGATTAACTTTAAAATAACCAAAATAAAAGGGAAAATAAAGTACACAAATAATAAAACATTGTTATAAACATAAATATATACAATATTTACACATATATAAAAGTAAATTAAAAGGTAATTAAATTGTAATTTAGAACAAAATATTTACCAAATTACCAAAATAAGAAAATTAAAGAAAAGAAAAAAAAAAAAAAAACCAACAAATATAAATAAAATTTTTATAAAAATAGAAAAAGAAATGTACATAAAATCTCACAAAAAATGTTACATATTACAATACTTCTAGGAATTTTAACTTTGAAAGATTATATTTATATGTAATAGCATAAGAAATAATATTCAGCTAGAATATTCTAAAGAAATATTATATGTATTACAATTATTCAACTGATTACATAAATAGTAGGAATTGTGTAATGAAATTTTATATCGAATTAGGATAGAGATAAAATGTTTAAAATAGAATTAAGATAAGTGCAATACAAACTACAATTGCATAGAATAACTACACAATAACAATGTCAATTCTTAATCACAAACCAATTATACATACCATAAAAATATTGTAAGAACAAAAAATAAAAAATTGATATTATAGTAATAACGTATATTAAAGAAGAATCCAGCATGCAGAGAAGCTGACCTGAATGCCGATGTACACCAACGAGAGCAGCAGAAGACACTAATATCCGAGCAGCGCACAACAGGGCGACGAATACCGCCCTGCCAACTCAAAGGGGGAAGGGTAGCTGGAACAGCTGATCAGCGTAGCTACAACAACCATCACAACCAAAGATGGAATTGTTGAGGAGGGCTAAGAGCAGCAACGATCTGGAACTGGCAAACTGACCGACACACTAACGTCAGCAGCCTCGAAACCAATACAGCCACCAATACAGTAACCAGAAGATAGTCTCTGAAGGAAAGTAGCCGATCATTAATATCACCACGCCATTGTACGGCAACAGATTCAGTTACGGCATCTTTGCATTAATGCCTGCGAGTGAGCTGCTTGCCTTTGTCACCAATCTACGTTAAGCGAAAGTTACGTCAAGCGTGTGCGACAGCAAAATCACGAAGCAATAGCAACGAGAAGACAAACATCTAATACAGTCAGAGGTTGGCCAATTGAATTTACGGTGACATTTTTGAAACTTACAGGGTAGCACGTTACACAGGTTTACCTCAAGCGACAGCGATTTAGAAACGCATAATCACTATCGACAAGAAAAGATATTGAAGAGGGTACAAATGATGATTTTGAAAAATCTCAAACACCAACAGCTAAAGCGAACAACAATTGATCCCAATTGTGGGAAGCAGATTCTACCAACAAACATATTACAAAAAATACTACTAAGACAGCCACCCAGCAACAGCGTTCCTACTTAACACTCGAGAAAAAGATATTTTCACAACGGGGTGTACATCAACAGCAGCAGCAACGTCGATGTCAACATGTGCATTCACATTAACGTCGAGACCGACGTCAACGTCGAGACCGACGTCAACGTCGACACCATCGTCAACATACTCGGCCACAGCAGCGTCAAGCTCGAAAGCAACGTCAATTTCGACACCATAGTCAACATGTCCGTCAACAGCCACGCCGAGATCGACGTCAACTTCGACACCATCGTCAAAACGAACATTCACATCCACGTCAAGACCGACAGACACGTCGACTACAGAAATATTTTTCTTATACACCATATATGTATATGCATATATATTTTTACGCTAGGACACACAAAACAATTATTATTATTATCCCACTTTTATTAAATTCAGAACACAGCAGCCATAAGAGAAGTTTGAAGTTTTATTGAGCCTGTTTTGTATAACGTTATAATATTATTAATTCAAGTAACAAATTGTAAATAAAATTAAAGACTATAACGTATTGACATGAAAACATGTAACAAAACAGTACCTCACTTAAGGATAAAAATATAAATTACTGTTAACAATAATTTGAGAATAAAAAAAAAATCAAATAAAGATAAAACGATAAACCACCAACACAAAAACATAAATGTAAAAGAAAAATTTAATATCGTTTTATACGATACTAAATTTTTCTTCCCCTAGGGTGGAGGGATGTTGTATGTCGCGATCGCAATTTCCAGTCAAGTTTTCTATTCGAAAGCTAAACCAGCAACCACCGCACTTTGCTTGGTAGCCAAAAGCTTTAGTCAAGCTTTGGCAAGTCGAGTCAGCAACCAGAGCGTTCGCATTGGTATGGATCGTGGAAGCTAGCGCTCCGTAGCGAGTTTCCAAACCATAAAAATCATAGCTCTTTGTAGTGACCATAAAACGCTTGATTGGAAGAAATAATAAAAAAGATCCAAAACCAAGCGCGGAAGAATTAAATTGGGAGCGATTTAATTCTGCCGATATTGATATTTCGCAATACAAAAATTGCGCAATACTAAAATCACGGAATAAGGGAAATTGCGACACGCGCCAACACCGACCCACTTTGGTTCGGTCGACGGGTGCGTCGACCAAGCCAACGTGGAAACTAGCAAAAGATTCGAACGGGAGTCTTAAAATATTATCCGAACGACGAGGTCGTCTTGAGAAACGCGTATAAAGTCGCGGTAAGATAGTGTTAAAAAGGAATGTAACGTAGTAGCACAGAATAAATAGTATACAGAAGTTGCATCTCATACAAAGCAAATTTTTTTCTAGGGTTCCAATAATGGCACCCTATTGAACAAAGAGTAATGCAATCGTTTTTCTCTCGGCTATTCACATATACACGACAGCACTCGTCGTTTTTTCACACCGACATTAGCGATCGTTCCTATAAAGAGAAGTCAGTCGACCAGAGATTAATGAGATTGGAAACTCTTTTATCTTCAGATAAAGATGAAAAAAAGATCGATTTTTTATGACCTGGTGAATTTGGCTACATTTCTTTTGCAGCCAGAAAGAGATAGCAAGTGAAGCTTTATCTTTTGAGGGTATTATTCACCAACATTTTTTGCAAGCGGTTGCCACCATAAGTAGACAAATTGTAAATTGTGGGCATAAATTTATTTCTGTGGGTATTTTTATGTGATTCTAGAAATTTGATTAAAATATTATTTAATTTAGTTAAAATATTATATTATTCATATAGTTTTCTATATTTGTATATTTTAAAAAAAGATATAAAGGATATTTTTTTAGTTCTTTATTAGATGACAATTCTGAAAGTTATAGAGATCATGCTGTTTCCACACCACCATTTAGATAAGAGTCAAGGGGAGTTACCGATTTTTCAGGGTGTTCGGTTCTCCAGTAGCCCTATATCACCCGTGCACATGCAATTACAACTACAAAACACACTAAATTTATTAATACTAATATTAACTACTAGTTAATACTAAAATAAAAAATTAGTAAATAAGTTATGTAATACATGCAAACCTTACTTCATGCACACCACGGGGTACTGATTTTATAGAAATAGATCAAAGGGAAGAATGCAAGTCGCAAGTAGAAGCAAATGACACAATATTTACAACAAAACGTATCAAACATTTCAAAGTAAATGTCAAAGTTTAATTTTCCAAATTGTTAAAATTGGTTGTTGACATTTCAAAACAATATTAATAAATAATTGTAAAAATTTTGCGAGTACTTATCTTTAGCGTTCCAATATCAATCAATTTGTGAATGACAGCTTAAAAAGCGGGAAACAGAGATTATAATGACTTTTCTTCGAGAAACGATATGGCACAGTTTTACATTTTCGACATGCAACCGTTCAATTAAATTTGTTTTTGTAACATTTGTATTGAAACTCACCGTTTTCAGTCGAGTCTTCGAAACTCACCCGCCAAAAGCATAAACAAACCTTTGTTTATGCTTTTGGCGGGTGAGTTTGCATAGAAAATTTACAGAAACAACACGCGGCTGTTTTTTTGAACAGCTGTTTTGTTCTAAGTTTCCAATCTCGTTATCTCTGCAGTCGACGTACAAACTTCAAGCAAGCAACATCGTACTTCGCTTTTTTATGAATGCACTGTGAAAAATATTTAATAAGGAATGGGAGAATCACTTTTTGTTTTTTGAAAATAATTTAGGCGAAACACAATGTCTGATTTGTTGATCAATATTAACTACAATATCATACCCATTAATGTTTATGGTTATTTTTCCTTTTTTTTATTGGTGCGCCGCCCGTGCTTCCATCTTCTCAGTGTACCTCAGAAAGAGATTTCTTTCGCAAAGCAAGCTCTCTCGAAGCTTCACATGTTGTTTGATCTTCCCCTCAGCTCTTCCGACCGTAGGAAGTTGGTGTTAATAAAAAAGAAGTGCTTGGGATTTGAACCAGTACGAAAAGAATCATATGATTCTGCTCATGGATGAAATGGCGATTAGAAGGGAATTGCGATACAATTCTAAACTAGATTTAGTGGATGGGATTGAGAAAAATGCGGTTGAAGGGAGAAACCGATCAATGTTTTCCAACTGGGCGCTTACATTTAATTATTTTGTTTCCAAAAATGGACTTTCTGCCAATATACTAAAAAAGATCATTTTACGAAATTTAAGATTTTTGAACAGTTTTGGCATCATAGTTAAAGTTGTAACTTGTAACCAAATGTCCTCTAACAGGAATTGGGAGATACTTTCGAAATACACTATTTTGTGTATAATGACAGTCAAATTTTCTTTCAAAATGAAATACCGCCGCTGTTGATTCAAAGTGCCGGCAATATTTAATTTTTCTCTAGTAATTTTTTACTAGAGCACTACAATTAACCAGTAACTCCTGTTGATGCTGCACATAGCTATGCAATGTAAAATATGAAACTTTCAAGCGAAGAAAACCAAAATACAGAAATCAAAAGCTTGAAACAAAATTTTGTCAAGACCACGTTAATTCACGACGCAGTCTATCAAAACAGATGTACGCACACATAAACGTTTTATGCTTGCTCTCTCGTTGCTTCTCTTTGTTCACGTTTGCTCTCTCGTTATTTGATCTCCCCTCAATTGTTCCGACCGCACCATAAAGCGAAAAAGCATCAAAGGCCGAGATGCGACTTCTGTATACTATTTATTCTGTGGTAGTAGTTAGTGAGCGATTAAGAGATGCGCACATAAAAGTTAAGTTAGTGTAAAATACGTGTAGAATAAAAGTAGAAAACGACAAGTGAACAAATAAAGATAAAATAAACAGAGAGCAATTAAAATCACTTAATCAAGGAGTTTTATTAATCGTCCCGAGGACAATTGAACCCGAGAAAAGACCACCCGAATAAACCACAACACTTCTAATTCATCTGCCATTTTTAGTTGATTGTTATTGTTTTTCAAATGAATTAGCATACCAGTTGTCAAAACACGACATGGCTTGCAAGTTACAATACACGCAAAAAACTAACACCATGCAGACTGCCTGCTAGTTCTACTCGCTCGTCTTTACCCTGGGTTAATGTAATTTACTCTTAATACCAATATTATAGCATTATATTATAAAGTTTTGGAGCTAAATGAGGTTAAACTTCACATTTCAAAGGGCAAGAAATATAACGCCGATTCAGTACGGAACCAATTGTTGTTGTTCTTGAGATCAGCTCCAAATACTATATTATAACAACAACAACAAAGTTTGAGTCTTATTCATTATGTAAATCGCATTTTAAACTGGGAATTATTAAATAATTTTGTTTTTCTCCCAGAAGTTCATCCTTTTTATGTGAACTCAACTCTAAAATCGTAAGGTTGACAACTTCGTACAGAAAGGAATAACAATTTTACAGTTTAGCCGAACAAAGGAGCGCTTTCACAATTGAGGTCGAACAGCTATGCTTTATTCACTTATAAAATAAATTTTCAATTTAAATGAAAAATACCTTTATCAGGAAACGGATTTCCTCCCTTTTTTCTAATAAAATATTTTTGTTGAAAACTAAAATAAAAGATAAAAGTTTAACTAATTTTATGAATTTTATTAAACTTTTAATTTCAATTTCATTATTATTCAATTTTATTTAATTGAATAGAATACAATAAGCAAAGTTTAATAAAACCAGTAAGAAAGCTATATTCGGCCTGGCCGAATCTTAGATACCCTGCACCTATAAGTTTTGAAAAAAGTGCCGAAGTGGAAATCAAGTATTGACTTATTGAATTCTAGGCATTTTTGGGGCTACAAGTTGATTAACCGTCCCGGGCTCCATGAGACCTAGCTAGCTACCAAAACAAAATAACTAGCTTAGTTGTTTTATTATTCTGTTCATTTAAACTTTATTTCCGTGGTAATAAACTTGTTTTCATACTGCTATACTGTATATGTAGTGTAAAAGTGGGCGGACCGCACCCAGTTTTGATGTAGTAATGTTTTTTTGTAAAACAAGTTGTTATCTAAAGTTTTATTCAGGAAGTTTATATATTTAATAATATAACCCTCTTTTGCCTGTGTAACCTAAAAGTGGGCGGTAAATAAAAGTAAATTACAATTTTGTTGTAATAGCTCAAAAACGAACGCTGATATCACATTTTTAATAAAAAATAGGCGTGGTCGTGGACCGATTTTGCCCATTTTCAATACCAACCTGCACACCACAAGAAACAATGTTTATGCATCGTTATGTTACAATATCGTGTTCATCACGATATCTTCACCGGTCCTCCTGTGATCGTGATTTCAACAGACAGACAGACGAACGGACATGGCTAAATCGACTCAGGGGTGGTCACGCTGATCAAGAATATATATACTTTTCTATACCTACCGTCTCTATTTCTATGCGTTACACATTTTGTTACAAAGTGAATATACCCTTACCTTAAGGTGTAGGGTATAAAAATTAAGATATATTTCATATTTATTTTATAAATACTTTATAAGAAGACTGTTTTCATATTTTATAAAAAGTTTAAATGAATTTCATAAATTTTTTCAAATAAATAAATTCCCTTTAAATGATTATAATAGAAATATAATAATCTATTATTTTTTATATAAAAATTTAATTATTAATAAATTTAGGAAGAAATATATTTATAGAAATATTATTTTTATTATGAATATAATTTATATTAATAGATTTTTATACCCTACACCTTATTGCTACGTTTACACCGACTCCAAATGCGCATTTGAGCTCTATTTCCCAAATGCGAAGCGAAAGTTTAAAAATTTTTATACGATTTGACAAATCAAATTTAATAAATTTGATCGCATTTGAAAGAAATGCTAATGAAATGCGAAGCAAAATAATATTTTGAATCAATCTGTGGTAGGGAAAAAATAAAATCCCAAAACAAAACAGTGGAAATGGAAGGGAAATAATGTCAATCAGCTGTCAAAACACAATTATATTATAAAAAAAATCAGGCAAACAAAAAACATAAATTTGGTCTGATCAATGTCCAAATCAATCAATCTGATCAATGTCCAAATGCGAACAAGGCAGTGTAAACACTTTTCAAATGCGTGACTACGAAAGCGCATTTGGGGTCGGTGTAAACATAGCATTAGCTATTGCTATGCGTTACACTTTTCGTGATAAAGTGAATATACCCTTAATCTTAAGGTGTCGGGTATAAAAACAGAAAGTGAAAAGAAAAAAAAAATTATCAATCAGTTAAAGAATAAATAGTTTTATTTGGTATTATTAAACATGCTTTCCTAAACGCAGTCATTTAGGCTGATTTGCTGGTGGACCTAAAGAAGAGACCGGCACTTGTAGGTGTGGTAGACGGACGGATCCGACGTACGATATGAAATACACATACGGATTAACAATAACGTTTAGTGCAGTTCACGGTTATGACTTGGATGAGTTATAGAGGGGGTGAGCGACATGAATTAAATGATATGATTAGGTGCATGTGTTGTGATAGGGTATGATAGGGCAAACCCACTGAGATTCATTAAGAGCATGAAAACGTTATTCGCTGTATTTGTTTCTTCCTATTTGCTTCTGTTCTTCCTTGCGTGTCACCTTTATAAGATTCTGTCAACTTATAAAATTTATAAATGAGGGCGGAACGGGGCTACTCTAATTACATAGCGTTCTGATTTCGATGACAGCCACTAAAGTGCATAAACACCGGTTGGTTAGATATGAGCTGTTGTTTTTTAAAGTGGTATAAGTCCAATTTTTAAAAACATGAGTTAATGGTAATTTTAGTAAGATGTAGACACATTCTTCCCATATTTATAATCATACATCCAATGGACTACGATTTTTTTATCTCACGATTTAAAGTCAACAAAAGAATTTTGTCTATAAAATGTTATCACAAAAATATTTTTTTTGAAAGTGGAATAACTCCATTCCTAATAATTATAATTAAAACAACTTTCTTATTGCAAGTATTATTGATTATTGCTACTCCAGTGTACGCTGCTCGTTAGCAGATATTACTTATCTAGTACCTTATAGCATAGTGAGATGTGTACCGGACAGAATCGAAGTATAGAGCTCGCACTAATGTGGTTAAGGATTGTTCAATCAGAATAAGGATTGATAATAGCATAGATATTATTAACCACAAATTTTTATTATCCGGCCATTCAATTCTTTCAAACGAGAAAGATTTTGAAGTTGTGGCAACAGCATTAAAGAAAAAGGATGAAGAGTATATATTATGCCAGGAAAACTTGCGAAAAAATAGCTTATATTTGAATGAAATTAAAAGAGAAGATTTTGTCTCGACCAAATATTTAGAAGAGGCAATATCAAACAGGAAAAACAATACGGAAGGCGAAATTGTACAGTGGCTAAAAATAAGCTGGATGAGGTTAAACCTCATCAGAAGAGATAAACCGACCAAACTTTTTACAAAACTAGTATGGAAGAAAATGCTCCATTGAAAGCAATTCGTTTATTTGGAAAACAAGGAAGACCTAAAAATCTTAGAAAAATTACTATGTTGCAAGAGAGAAATACGTTATGAAGAGTTCGCTGCCTATGTAGAGCAGGTGGTATGTAACCACCTATTTACCATGAATACTTCACTATGATAACTGTGAAGGAGAAATAAGTTTAAAATGCCATTTTTTATATTATCTTATCTTTACCTTATCTTGACGAAGGAATTTACATTTTATTGATATCGTCTTTTTAATATGACTGAAATGAATTCTTAATAAACTTGGTGATTAATGTGTTTAATTGTCTTAATTTTAATTATAATTTTTTACATTAAAAAATCCATTTCAGTGAAGTCTATACAAATATTTCCTCTTGACTTTATTTCTTATAATATGTTATTCTTGAAAGTGGTATAAATCCATTTGGATCTAAAAAAATCCTTTTTTTTAAATATTTTCAATAATTGCTATTTCATAATAAAATTTAAAAGGTGTATAGTATTAAAAACATCACTCGAATTGATTATCGTTTGCCAATATTTTCAAATTAATTCAAATGCAAACCTTTAAATATCTCGATACATAAAAAAATGGACTTATACCACTTTCAAAAATAACAACTCATATAATTCCGGTAAGTATGTATGTTACTCTTCTGAGATGAGCTAAACTGATCGAGCAGCCGGTGTCCTGCTTGCCGCCCTGGTGGGGCCTCCTGTGTCAGAAAGGTCGCCTAGTCGGGGACGAACCACCAACTACTGCATCAAGGTGTCATATGACCGTGTCACACCGGCTTGGGGCCCAGTACAAAAATTCTCGAATTCTGCCAACCTCGGGATTAGCCAGCCTTACCTGTGTACTGCTGATCTCTGCACAGATGAACCAGTCATTCTTCGCAACTTGTGGAAACAAGAATGAATAAAAACAACACACCAAAAGAATTACCTACACTCTAGTGATATTCCTGTTGCTGGATATACTTAGGTTATGGCCTGGCATCAGTGGTGAGAAAGGCGGCAGGAGCAGGTTGCGAAACCTCCAGCGCTGACAGTGATGGCGAAGCCTCAAGAACAGGGAAGAAAAGCAAACTACTGCACCCGACCAAATTCTTTGCGACTGATGGATGAACTACGCAAGATTCTTGAAAATAATCTGACCGACAAGGACAGTCCCTAAAAAGGTAACGGACGTTATTGGTACGGTTGGGCCCCCGACCACAAATCCATCATCTAAATGTGTAGGTCAGCCAACGAGTTTGTCTCGCCGAACGACAAAAAACCTTGTGGTAGACAAAGTCTGACTTTCAATGATGGTATTGGCAGTGGTTTACGAAGTGACTCTGACGACACCATATTGGTCTAACACTGGAGGAAGGTGGTGGTCAAGCTGGCCGTACACTTTCTCACCATAATAGAGTTTCTGGGGTCGTCATCAAGAGTTAGTAATGCTGGTCGACATCAGGGCAAAGTTCAGCTGATCGTTTGAGGGGATCAAAGATCCAACGAGCTTTACAAGTCTAAGAGGCGATCAGAAGCCGGAGGAGCCGAAAGGGACTTCAGGTCAGAGATGCTGCGATTCAGGTCAACGATGCTATCAACAAGGAGTCCCTGGAGCCTCTAGAAATGGCAGGCTGAGTGGTGGACTACGGTATTACCTTTTCGACCTTGAAGATCTAGGAGGAAGCCAAAAAAGGATGCCCTGATAGCACTTGCAGTTGAAAACGCAGTAACTGCTTCGGATAGTCCGACAGAACCCGTCTTCTCCCGCTCGAGAAGAATCTCGTTTGGTGGAACCTATCGACTCCGATGTTGATTTAGAGGGGTTGGGTTTCGGTTGTCTTTAGAAGTTAAGGATCTCTTCGCCTCCGGATTGCAGGTGGACGATACTGTGCTGGAGATAATACTCCAGGTGATTCTATTCTACAGGAGGGGTGAAGGTGTGCTCAGATCCTACATATTTTTCTGAAGAATAAATTTAACGACTTTTGTAATTTAGAAATTTTGTAGAGGCGGCGCAGTGCTGTTATGCAGTACTAGTGATTGCATGCGATTCGAATGCACACCATGTCATTTGGGACAGCGAATTTAGTGAAATTAAAGCTAATACCTGTAATTCTTCCCTACAATCGCAGAATGTCTGATCAGAAATAGCAGTCTGAGCCGGGCTGTTGGCAACTTTAAACCGTCCTCGGGATCGGACGGTATAATTCCAACTAAGATGCAGCACACCAAAAATCTAGTTATACCATCGTTGGTTGCCATATACACGCACCCATTATGGGGAAATACTGTGTAATTTTTGTCCTCTGCTCAACATGCGTACTGAAAACGGAGGTCCGTAGAAATCGCTCTGCACCCTCTGGTAAGCAACGCCGAGAAATCACAAGCCTGTAGGGAATTTTCCCTCAATAATGTGGAATCTAATGTGATCGTAGGAGCTCTACGAGTCGAATAACGGCCGGTTTCCTTCACATGTCTAATGCTTAGGGACAGAACTATCGTGGCAATCTGTTAGACGCTCCAGTTGATTACAACACTTCGTACATATTCCCGAATCGTAAATTTGGTAAATACATATGTACGCAGTAGAGAGGACTGGGAGAGTTGATTACCACTGGCCTGCGGTGGCTGATTGATTCACGTGTATACTGATGGTTCGAAGTTGGACCGCGGTGTAGTTGGTGGGGTTTTCTCTGAGATCTGTGGTATTGCAGAAAAATTCCGTTGTCTATTGTAGTGTTTTTCAGGCGATATTTGTATCTTCACGGACAGCTAAGCAGCGATAAAATCCTTGGAATCAACCTTCACAACGTCTATGGTAAGAGACTGTCACCAATCTCTAAACGTGGTGGCAGAGTAGTTTTCAATAAATCTGTGCCGGGTCACAGAGATATTCCAGGGACTTGTAAGGCGGGTGAATTTGACCGTTTGGGCATTAAAAAAACTATTACACCTGACAGGGAAAATGTTGGTATGCCGCTGCCTACCTGGAAGTATATGCTTATTGAGGATGCTCTCAAGCATACCAACAAAAGACGGAAGCTTGACTTGTAGCACTGCAGAACAGATTTGGCCTCTTTTTTAACTTATAAAATACAAAGTGTTTGCTTACACTAGGTATAGTGATTGCTGATTGTTATGCGCATTGTTCAGGAATGTTCAATATAATTCGTAACACTAGTTAACACCCATTTTGCAATAGAATCGCAACTGGCCCGAAAAAATAACTAGAAAGAGTGTTAACTTCGGCCTGGCCGAAGTTCATATACCCTACACACGTTTACCTAAAAATTAGGCGTGGCAATGTTGCAATTTTTTTCCACGAATTTTGGCACGAATATTCGTGCCAAATTTGATGAAAATAACTCTATTCGTTCTCCTGTAATCGAATTTTATTTAATTAGTGGGCGGACTACGCCCATTTGTGGTACTCTTTTTTTGGTCAGAGACAGTGGACTTCTGTACAAAATTTCAAATACAAATTCGTCCTACAAGCTGAGAAATTGAGCTATAAGCATGGATGAATTTATATTCACTATAAAAAGTAGACGTGGTCCGATTTTGCCCATTCTCAATACCGATGAGTTTCTAATGATAGACAATATTCGTGCCAAGTTTGAGGAGGATATCTCTACTCGATCTCTTGTAATCGTGATTTCTACAGACAGACAGACTGACGGACGGACATGGCTAAATCGACTCAGGAGGTGATGCTGATCAAGAATATACATACTTTTCTATACCTGTCACGCCTGCTTTAATGCGTTACAAACGGAAGCAGTAAGTGAATATACCCTATTCACTTCGTGTGTAGGGTATAAAAACCTACCATTAAAAAATGTTGAAGTATGATTTTCAAGTTCAGTGGCTCAATGTCTATGAAAACAAAATAAAGGCGATCCTGTTGCAGAATATTTTAAAAATTTGAGGCTTTGTATCCTCAGCGGTGCCCATGCAAAACGACTCTTTTCTAATCATTGTTGTAGAAGCTGTAGGGATGAGAAATAGGAGACCATCCCGTACTACTTTAATAACATTAGCGAGATAGCGCCTCTCAAATTATGGGATATAAGCCGCTATATAAGTTACTCTTGGTGGTTCCAATGAATAGGAGTTTTACTCCAACATACTAAAGTTCTCTCTTACTTCTCAAGGTGTCGCATGAACTTAGCATGCACGAAAAGACACCACTCATGACAAAATTACCAACCAGACAGAGTGCTATCTTTGATTTGCCGAAGCTAAAGTACCCTACATCTTCCTAACCTCTGATCACAGAATCAACTTAGAACTTTTAAAAGGATATGCTAAAGTGGTGACTGTAAAAGGGGAATTTATATTATGATGAAACTGACGGACCACGCTCATTGGCGGATGGTAATATAATATTAACACTGCGCGTACTTATTGCATCTAGTTTGTCTTCGTACTCGCAGTAGTGCCGTAGCAGTTTTGTACAAAGAAAATGTTTTTATGGCATGAAGTTTTTATGGCATAATAGTGGATGAACCACGTACATTATTGGTACACCTACTTCTGTGGATTACAAGGCTACAAACAAAAGGAAGGACAAACTTAATAATTCGCTTCACCATCGGTTGTGGGGTATAAGATAATATAAAAATTACAGTTTTTTAAGAAGCACTAATTGTATTTTGTATGGAACAACTAGATATATTTATTTTCCGGTGCTATGAACTCAATTTAGCGAACATCATGGCTTTTTTTTAAGAACTCATCACGATTTCGTTTTCGAATTTCATCGTATGTGATTACATGTTTAGAAGTTTCGGTGTATAAATCGGACTCAAGGTGTGGCATCGCATCTGTGACAAAAAGAGAAGCGGAAAAATGAACAGGCAAATACGGATACGTTGCGAATATGTAGTAACGAATAGCTCATTCCCCCGTTTTTGTGGATTTTTTAACCCTTTGCAAATAACAAAAATACATGGGGGGATCATTTGATTTAAAATATATAACGTTAATATGATAGTACCGTTTACAACTAATTAGAAAAGTTATGGTATGTGAGCTCTTTACCCCTACGCTAAAAACCTTTCAATATTGACCGTGGTGTAACGGTCCCACATATTTTGTCACTCAATTCTTTCAATTTAAGATATATTTAGATCAGCTTTTGTTATGTTGTTCGTGCTTTATAATTAACGTTAGCGAAAATGTGAAATGGATTAATCTGTGCTTGCTTGTTTGCTTATTTTCGTTGCTTTAAAAGAAAAACACTTTGTTTTAATAATACGGTTTTTTCTTTACGAAAACCCCCCGAGATATGAAGAATCGCGAGAAAATCTGAATGGTGAAAGAAAAAAGTTGCGTGCAGTGGATGTGGATGTGCAGTATCTCGATGCTAAGAAAATAGAGTTTCTTATCTTTCTAGGTATATTTTTATTACAATCTTTCCAAAAGTGAAAAATTTTGATGATTTTTCATCGCGCTAAAACAACAACAAAATTGGGCATTTTGAAAGTTTGATAGAAATGAAGGTTGCCACGCGCACGTCCGTTATCGTTTGCACTCATCGCCAGCAAACAGAGTATTTGCTATGCCAATTTTGCATATGGGTCT
This sequence comes from Myopa tessellatipennis, assembly GCA_943737955.2. Lineage (NCBI taxonomy): Eukaryota > Metazoa > Arthropoda > Insecta > Diptera > Conopidae > Myopa > Myopa tessellatipennis. The sequence continues at coordinate 19,109,684 of OX031315.1, forward strand.
GGGAAGTTAGCGCAAAGAAGCGCTCAGTGAAATTTTGCAATAATGTTAAAGAAAAAGTTAGTGGTAAGAGTTTTTTCTATTTGCCATCTTGACAGATCAAAATGATCAGTTATCAAAAATGTTGCCAAAGTCTTGCCAGCGAAACAAAGAATTCAAAACCAAAGATACAGGCATCTGTAAGGAACATTTTAATGTAAATTGCTTTGAAAACGAGTTGCAAATGAAGTGTAAGTAAATTTATTAGTTTTTAAACTTTTAATTTATATAACGTGTATTGGGGCTGAGTTGAAAGAACTAACACAACAAAAGGAACAAAAATCGGAGCGTTCGAGTAACATTTAACATGTTCCAACTTTTCTTTATACCCCTTTTAAAGTTTGGCATTTGCTCCGTTGGTTGACACTAGTGATTTTAAAAATGCTTTATGACGTACATGCGCAAGACGAGGCCACTTTTTTATGTTTACTGACGCAAAGTATTCTATCAACCTTGGGCATTTTGTACAGATGTAAATCTGTTCCAAATTTTATTTCGGACTGTTTTACGCAACCGATACCGCTGTCGGTTTTTAAGATTCTGAGCACGAAATATACCACAAAAAAAATTACTTGGACCTGGTAGAATGAGCTATTTTTTACTTATAACGTATGTTGCAATTGGAACTAACTATCCAGTGATGGCCGATTCATGTCCTCTAACCCCGATATTGAAGGTTTGCTTTCTACATCCATATCGAAGGCATCGTTACTCCACTTTTCATATTCGGAACTATGAATATCGACTGCATTCGGAATTAAAATTTCATCAAGCTCTTGGCCAGAAGTAGCAGTAGTACTGTAAATTAAATTTCCTTGTTTACTTGAACGTAACATGTCTGCCAGTTTAGAGTTAGGTAGAGTCATTATTTTTTGAGCACACTTATTTTGGTAACTGATTTTACCCAAAAAATATCCAACAATGGCGCCTAAAAGTACTTTAGGCGCAACTCCATATGTAGCATTAGGCTAATAAAAATATTAAATGCTATTTAATAAAATAAAAAATAAGCGGAAAATAATACTTGTAAGATCCCTCGTTTAATCGCAAAATAAACCAACGCGCTGCATGCCGTACTGATAGGCAAGGATCGTTGGAAAAAAGATTCATAATTGCACTCTCGGAGAACTCGAATCTCATCAGAGGAGAAATGATAATTTGCCTATTAGGGAAATGTGTAAACGTCAATATGACCATTTTAAAATAAAATATACCCGATTGTCCGAAGGCTGACGATCCTCTGCACTCGACCCCATGTTCCAGAACGTATTTTCCACCATACTTTTCTCTTATAGAAAACATCAACAAAATTACGGCTGATAATTATCAGTTCAATTTCAGGTTACAGACAGTGACAGGTTACAGACCAAGGTTGCTGTGTTTATAATTTTATTTAATTTTAGATACCTTTTAAAAATATACTTTTTTGTATAGCATTTAAAATAATGAACCTTCGTTTCAGAGTTATAATATATGAAATACGAAACTTTTAAAAAATGTATCTTCTTAACTATATAAGATATCTACATGCTTTGATAACATTTGAAATCGGGCAGTGAACAATATGCCCAATCGTGTTGTTGATTTTGCTGTTGATGTTGTTTTTGGCGCTGAACCTAACAGCAACAGGTGACTTCCGGTTCCGTTTTTATAGCCTATGGAATTTCAACGCTTATATCTCCTAACCTACAGCACATATCTTCTAAAATCCTGCACCATTGCTAGTGAAATAAATTTCTAAAGAAAGCTCCCTAGGAGGATCCTAAAGAAGGATCCCTACTTTATTAGTATTGGGATAATTTCAAGTCTTAATTATGCATTTAACTTATGGTACGGTCAAACAGACCGCGAATTTACGGTATGGGGTGCGAAGATTTTCGCGATTGAGGTCAGAGAGATTGAAATCGACAACTCAGTTGTATCTGTCGTGTTGGTAAAAATAATTTCACTATTTCATTATGGGACTTGAGACTTTCCCAAGGGAATTTTGTTATTTGTTGTGAAATTTTTCCATTTTTATACCCTACACACGAAGTGAATAGGGTATATTCACTTACTGCTTCCGTTTGTAACGCATTAAAGGAGGCGTGACAGGTATAGAAAAGTATATATATTCTTGATCAGCGTGACCTCCTGAGTCCATTTAGCCATGTCCGTCCGTCTGTCTGTTTGTCTGTCTGTGGAAATCACGATTACAAGAGAACGAATAGAGATATCTTCATCAAACTTGCCACGCCTACTTTTTATAGTAAATATAAATTAATCCATGCTTACAGCTCAATTTTTCAGCTTGTAGAACGAATTTGTAGTTGAAATTTTGTCCAGAAGTCCAGTGTCTCTGACCAAAACAGATCACCAAAAATGGGCGACCAAATTTGGCGCGAATGTTGTCTATCATCAGAAACTCATTCGTATTGAAAATGGGCAAAATGGGCAATATCAGCTTGTAGAATGAATTTGAGGTTGAAATTTTATTCACAAATCAACTCATTGGTATTGAAAATGGGCAAAATCGGACCATATAAATTAATCCATGCCTATAGCTCAATTTCTCAGCTTGTAGAACGAATTTGTAGTTGAAATTTTGTCCAGAAGTCCTGTCTCTGACCAAAACAGAATACCAAAAATGGGCGTGATCCGCCCACTAATTAAATAAAACTTGATTACAGGAGAACGAATAGAGATATTTTCATCAAATTTGGTACGAATACTCTCTGTCATCACAGGATACTTGAGATTGAAAAGGAAACAAATTAGACCATTGCCATGCCTAATTTTTAAGTAAACGTGTGTAGGGTATATGAACTTTCTGGTTAATATTTGTTTTTGATTTGAAATATTGAAAATTTTTTTTAAAATGTGAAGAATTAAATTAATTGTATTAATTCTTCCACACCGTCACAGTTTGCCTCTGGAACAGATATTTCAGTCACAGTTCTGTTCTAACGAGTATTTTCTACTAAACAGTGACGAGCTGTCACAGTTTGTCTCTGAAGCAGATATTTCAAACACAGTTCTTTTTTGAACTTTTTGTTTATTCTTGAGCAAAATGTAAACATTTTAAATAGGGTTAGTGTTAGGTTAGGTTAATTATTTAGTTGTAAAGATTTTATATACAGGCTTTTATTAAATATTAGCTTCGTAATGTGGACAGCAATATTTTCTATTTTAAAAATAAACGAAAATTCAGCAGTAGTGTGAACACAGTATAACGTGGAATAAGCGTTCCGACCTCTTATCTAAAAAAGGCTGCTTATGTCACTATAAGAACCTGTGTTATACAACGCTGAAAAACCTTCGCTTCGCCCGACATAGCAAAAATTCGTGTTCTGTCTGACTTTAGAAAAAACTTAATGAATTGGAAAAAAAGTAAAAAAATCATAAATTACGTTTTTCTCCAACGCTATAAGGTTTTCGATAAAATCTTATACAGGGTGTTTTGCATAAAAGGGGACAGAAAATTAGGACGTGTAGGTTGGGTCGAGACAAGAAAAAAATCGTATGGGAGTGGGAGTGGTCAATTTCCCCCCGTTTAGACGGGAGGGGCCATTTTATAAAAATTCGACTTAACATCGAAAAAAAAAATTTTAAAAAATAATGGTTTGACCTAGATAACTTTTGCTTGCTGATATTTAAAGCCCAATATCAGCTTCTTAATATCCTTTTTAAATTAGGTTCCTATGTCAAATAGTTTTTAAGAAAAACTTGAGAAGATTTTCACTTTCCTCGGAAACTACAAAATATAGGTCCTTCCGGTTTGAAGCATTCTCTCTAGAATTGATTACAGAATTTTATGGTCGCAAAAATTCTTATACTTAGGGTGTGTGTCAATTGGTTACTTTTTACTAGTGGTAAGTAATGTTGAAATTAATTTTACTCTGGTGAGTAAAATTTTGTTATATTTGCTGTGCCAATTCATGGATGAAATTTTGACAGAAACAAAATTTTGTGTTTCAAGATTGTCTGAAAAATTAAACAAATAATTATGCATACAATATCAAAAAAGTATTTTCCTTTGTTATTAGCTATTTTATTAAAAGCACAACATCTTAAAAAAATTAACAGAATGATGCTAATGCTAATATGCGAGAAAGAGACCAGACATGTTAGTGTTTCAAGGAAATGCAACAAGGGCAACGATTAATTTTTTGAATTCTTTTAATTTTTCGTAGGGTCTCGTGTATCTTAAACCAAAAGTATATTCCGATACAATAAATTCTATAATGAATGGAGAAGATAGAGCGACTCGCAAGCACTTAAGAGTATGCTACAATTCTTTCCGAAAAATATCGGATTTCGTTCCTCTAAAACGACATGGGTGGTCAACGGAATATGAAGTGATGTGCTTTTTATATTGGATGGCCTGTGGATGCAGCTACAGAGTTGCTGGAGAATTCATGGGATTAAGCCGCTTTACGGTGAAAAATATCATTCACAAGCTTTTAGATGTATTTCTTGAAATGCGCCACATCATAAACCATGGATCTGCTGAGGATTATGAAAGAACTGGTATAAAATTTTGTAGGAAAGCTAAATCAATGGCTTTTAGAAATGTTATTGGCGCAATTGATGGCACACATATTCGAATTCAATGCCCAGTCAATAAGCATGACGAATATATAAATCACAAAAAATTCTATTCCATACAAGCTCAAGCAGTTGTTGACAGCAATTATAAGTTCACAGATGTATTTGTGGGTTATCCTGGATCAGTTCACGATACACGTGTGTTCCTTAACAGCCCAATATTCAACGCAGGCACTTATCCTCCGAGGGGATATTTTTTGTTAGGCTATAAAGGATACCCTTGCCAAACAGAGCCAGTAGCAATTATTACTCCTTCATCATCACTATCTGACTCCGAAGAAGGAATATTACAAAGAAATGCCATGTTCAACGAATTCTTGCAGTCTAGTATATAGTATATGTATAATATGGTATTTTATAAAATTATTTAAATATTTGACTCTTTCTGAGCGGTAATTTGAAAATCACGAATCCAGCAACTGGGAGAATTTATGCAAATAAGAACAAAACAATGTCCCCTTCTTGCAATCTTATACTGCTATGCGAACTACTAAAGAAAAAACAATTTTGTTATAAAAATAATTTAATTTATAACTATTATTATTTTCAATAAAGAAAAACAATTTTGATTTAACTGGTCGGAACATTCATTAGTCGGAATCGGATGACTCTATCAACAGTGATGTTGTGTCAATATGCGGATAGTCTGATTGCACCATTTGTCCGAAAACTGAAAGCAATGAAGACATTTGCTTCCTTGTTCTTTTTTCACTTTTTGTGATAAGACGCTCTAGCCTATCCAAACGGCTGTGAGAGCGATGGGACGATGAGGGTCTTGGGGATGGATGGGGCGATTCACTTCTTGGTGTGGTGGACGGTGTTGTGGAGCGACTTTCAGATTGGGGCCTTAACACCCCCTGGCTTGAGTCTAGGAGGAATGGAGGGTTGAAATTGTCCTTTCTACCTGCATACGTCTTTATAATTTCGAAAAAAGGCCAATCTTCCGCATCCTCCACAGACAACTCATCTGCCGTACCTTCACCCGTCCTGATACGGCTAAGTTCTTTATATTTCTTTATTAAAGAGTTCCACTGATTTTTGCAGCTGGTGTGGTCTTTGCTGGGATCCAAAAGTGTTTCTTGGAGGGAGCCCGCCACTTTTTTGAAAAAAATTGCATATGAAAATGCATAAACGTGAGCATACTAAATTTGCTTACCTCCAACCATCGTTGCTGTTGGCATTTTTTGAACTAAAGAGTTTGTCCAGCTCTATTCTTCTTGTTAATAATGCCATACGGTCGCTGTTACTCCCTAATATAATCGAAATAAGAACATTTTATTTATAATAATAACTTTATACAGCATATTTTATTTTATACTTACATGTAATATAAGTTTTCCTAATTTTCTTTTCCATTTTTTAATAATTTTAAATATTCGACGTTGAAGATAATATTCAACGGTTGTCAAAAATTTATCTAGCCCTCAGGGCTACGTAAAATTTTGAAGTTTGAATTCACCTCACTCACGTCAAAATTTCAGTTTCTTATGTCAAAATTTTCCAAATCGAGGAAAAAGTAACCAATTGGCACACACCCTTAATACCGTAATTTAAAAAAAAAATGGCGACCAAAAATTTTTTTTCGAAATTTTTTTCCAATTTGTAACTTTGACATTAATTTTCTCAAAAACTGTTTGACATAGGAACCTAATTTAAAAAGGATATTAACAGGGCGATTCCCGTTGTCAACTTTTAGTTGACAGCGCAGATTTTTAGCAAATTGTCAATATTCGTATTCTGGCTGTCACCTAAAAGCTCTTTTCTTTACAATTTTGTCAAGAGCCAAATAGGTGCTGACAGCTACATTTTCAGAACAAAACAGCAAATGAGCAGAAGAGAAACAGCAAATTTATTAGTTATTTTTAATTTATTTACTGTTATTTATTTAAATTGTTATTTAATTTATATATTATTTGTTTAAAACCAGCTCCTGAAACACTTTCAATGAAAATATTTTATAACATAAAGATATAATATAAATATATTATTACATATTCTTTGGTGCTACTTACATTGAAAGATGTTTCAGGATCTGGTTTTATACAAATAATAAGCAAATAATATATAAATTAAATAACAATTTAAATAAATAAATAAACAATTTAAATAATAAAATTTAAATAAATAATAATATACATTGTATATTCTTTGATATTAAGCACATTCCACACATGGTGGACATAAACTACACATAGTGCGCTGCTCTGCAGTAGTCCGTTCGTATTTTCTTTTGACATTTCATGTTCTATTTGTCAAAAATTACATTTTGGTTTCTGTAACACTAAGCTTTTCAGCATGTTACTGCATTAAAGCTTTCACTGTTTCAATTGACAACCAGAATACCAATTTGAAAAGCATTTACAGGCACTGTGACAACTTGTCTTGACAATTTCATGTAAAGCTGACAACGAGAATTGCCCCGTAAGAAGCTGATATTTGGCTTTAAAAATCAGCAAGCAAAAGTTATCTATGTCAAACCATTATTTTTTAATATTTATTTTTTCGATGTTAAGTCGAATTTTTATAAAATGGCCCCTCCCGCTTAAACCGTGGGAAATTGACCCCCCTCGCATACGATTTTTTTCTTGTCTCGACCCAACCTACACGTCCTAGTTTTTTTTCGTATAGGTAGCGTTAGAAATGGAAAAAGGGTATTTTTCCATTTCTAACGCTACCTATACGATATGTACTGTAGGTTAGGATATATAGGCGTTTAAATTTCAAAGTTCAAAGGGCTATAAAACCGAAAGTGACCTCCCCTTTTGTTCTTGTTTAATTGACACACACATAAAATTCAATTATAAATAAAAACTTAAGCAACGTTGTGTAACTCCTTACGCAGTGTGTAATTATACACAATTGTTGAACGACTGTTTAATGAAATCTAATAAATAAGGCTAATAGTTTATATCATGATAGTTTATATTTAAATAATATTGTATCAAGATATGCCGCGTAAGCGTAAATTCAATTTAGCGCGTCACTCTAAAAGAGCACGATCTGCGAATGTTGCTCGAATCCAAGAAACCCAAGAGCAATCTCGTGCTCGCAATGACTTGGACGCAGAGCGTCACGCATTTCTTAGAGCTACAGAGACGTTGGAGCACACTCAAGTCCGCCAGGCCTTATATGCAGAGCGTCACGCATCTCTCAGAGCTACAGAGACGTTGAGCACTCTCAAATCCTTCAGGCCTTGGATGCAGATCGTCACGCATCTCTTCGAGCAACAGAGACGTTGGAGCACTCTCAATTTCGTCTAACATTAGATGCAGAGCGTCATAGGTTCTCCAGAGATAGAGAGACGTTGGAGCAACTACAGACCTGTCGCATTTTAGATGCTGAGTGTCGACGTGCTGTATACGTAGCACGTGGAGATATTTTAAGGACACTGGATTTAACTATAACCCTTTTATTGACTATGCTAATCATCGATTAGTTATCATAGGGAGAATGGATAAAAAATGTAGATACTGTGAAGCGCTCAAATGGAAAGAAGGTCTCTTCTTTGGTATGTGTTGCTCTGGTGGGAAAATCTCACTGGCCTCACTAGGTGAACCAGAGGACCCCTAGAACCTCTCCTTTGGAATGGATGTGATGAATCAAAACGCTTTTTAAACATAATTAGAAAATACAATTCATGTTTCCAGATGACTTCTTTCGGTGTGGATAGAGAAGTAATAATGCCAGGTTTTTCACCAACTTTTGCGATACAAGGTCAAATTTAACATAGGCTTGGCTCTCTTCTTCCACTAAATAATGATCAACATAAGTTCCTACAAGTTTACTTAATGGGGAATGCAATGCATTGCAATACCCGTTAATTTTCAGTAGGGGCCAGGAAAGTTATCATTTTGAAATACCTCAGATCAACTCTGTAACGGGCCTCTCCTTGCCAAACAAAAAAGTGTCATGTAAGGACTTTTATGCATATCATATGATGGTAAAAGAAAATGATTTTAATACGATAACACGATGCAAGCCACTGGCAAATCAGTTTTATGTCGATATGTATGTTAAAGTTGAAAGCGAACCGACTGTGGTATATACCATTAAATCAATCTAAATTACGAGCAGAGAATTATATCCACCTTCAGGATGCTGTGGCAAATGACGCAAATATAAATCCGAATAATATAGGCAAAATATTAATCTTCATTTGTAAACAGTTTAAGATACCTGCATGAGTATACTCAAGACGCATTCACCTATGTGCGCACATATGGTCGTCCCTGATATTCTATGGAATGGCAGAAGCGCGGTTTACTACGCGTTCACATTTTGCTTTGCTTACAGGACAAGGTGAGACTCAATCAAATTGATAACATCATAAGCGCAGAAATACCTGATCCAACTAATGACAGAGTTCTACACGACATTATTGTAAAAAATATGATCCACGGTCCATGCAGCCCTGACAATTATCAATACGCCTTATACCGACAAAGAGCGCCAGAAGACGGAGGTCAGACGGCATTGATAAAGGTTCGAAACGGCGGCTACATTATGGTCGATTATAAATGGTCGTACTTTGTCAAAATTGTTTAGTGCTCATATCAACGTAGAGGCTTGCAGCTCGGTGCGTGCTACAAAATATGTCTGTAAATATATCAACAAAGGCAGTGACCAAGCTATCTTCAACTTCAGAAACACGAGTTTCAAGAAAAACTTCAAATTCCATAGATGAAGTACACACATATCAGTCTGGCCGATATGTCAGCAGTAACGAAGCTGTGTGGCAGTTAGGTTTTCCGTCACACGAAAGGTATCCACAGTAACTCACCTCAATATTCACTTAGAAAATGGAGAAAGGGTGTATTTTAATGAATATAATTTCCGCGAGCGTATATTAAACCCACCAAAAACAACACTTATTGCATTTTTTTAACTTTGCCCAAGAGACTAGATTGCAAAAACTTTTATACGTTGAATTTCCCAGATATTATACTTGGAATACATCACGGAAAGAATGGAAACGTCGAGTTCAAGGAATACCTGTTCATAATTGGGCTGGCATTAAATCAAGAGATGTTCTAGGTAGAGTACGAGTATATACAGTGCATGTCAGCAACATGGAATGCTTTTACTTGAGAATGTTGTTACACCATGTGCGAGGGCCAATCTCTTTTAAATGTCTTAAAAATTACAATGGACGAGAATTGCCAACATTCAGAGAAGCATGTGAGGCAAAAGGCTTAAAGAAAATGATAATCATAGATATGTAACACTAGAGGAGGCTGTACAATGCAAATCAGCCGAGGTGAGAGAACTATTTGTCATATTAATAGCGACCTGTGGACTATCAAATCCTCAGCAAATGTGGGATAAATTCAAAAATGATATGGCGGAGGACATATTACACAGAATGCAAGATCCCAATGCCACATATAATGATTTTATCTACAACAAAGCTCTTATAAAAGTGGAAAACCAAGTAATAATGATATCTGGGAGACATTTATCGCACTTTGGACTGAATCAACCAATTATAACGGCGGAAGTTAGCAGTGATTTAATACGAGAAATGAGTTATGATGCTATTTCCTTGCAGCAGAAACTGACTGCATATGTTCCGCATTTAAATGTTTCTTCTCTGTTTAAATGTTGTTTCTCTCGTTATGAGTCGTGGAGTGTAGACGCACTAAAGTTGGTGGTAAAATTCGCGCTTCTTTTTCCTTTACTTAGTTTGCTGCTCTAAACGTGTTGTACTTTTATTCAATATTATCTTGGCTGTGAAAATTAATCTCATAACCATATATTTTAAATAGTTGTTAATAATTTGCAAATCGAATTTAACAATGAAAAGCAGTGAGAAATATTCTGGCGCTGAAAACATCAAACAGTTGAGCGGCGCTACAAAGCGCGCAACCCGTAGCAACAACAATATCATCAGCACTAGTATTGCTGGTGCCTGGGCAAGCCCCGCCACCCCCGCAACTGAACGATCTGCTGAAACTCGCTCTGATCACTCGTCGTTTATGGTGACACTCGATCAGAAGTTTGCTGCTCTACGTGAGAGCATCATTGAACAAGTTGTTTCATCTATTGCAAAGGCTGAGGAGCGTATTATGGAGAGATTTGGTGAACTGAATGCTGTTGTTGGTAATATCAAAATGCAGTTGCATGCTCTCGAATCTCGGGTTGATGCAATTGAGAGTGCTACTACTATGCATCACAACTCTATGGGCATCGATATGGCTGAATTGAGAAAAAGACTAACTCAGCTTGAGGATGAGTCTATATCTGGGGATGTGATTGTGTCTGGTATTCCCTACTCACAAGGTGAGGACATTAAAGCTATATATGTGAAAATATGCAACGTCGTCAGCTGTCAACCTGTTCCTGCTTTGCGTGATGCATTCCGAATTAAAAATAACAATAGTCGCAATAGTGGGACATTAATTATGAAGTTTCCCTCAAGTCGTGATCGAATCCTGTTCTTACGTGCGATTTCTTCTTTTTGTCGACAAAAACGCCGTGCTTTGACCCTAAGAGAACTTGAGTTTAATGTTGATGGAAGGGTTCATGTTCATGAGAGCATTACGAAGTCGAGGCGTGTAGTTTTAAGGCATGCACTCCAATTAAAACGTGAAAAAAAGTTATTTGCTGCCTACACTGCAGGAGGAAAAGTCTTCGTAAAAAACAACGCTAATGGGGAGCCTATTTTAGTGGAGGACATTGAAAGCATCGACTACGCCACCAACAGCTAATCAAATTCAACGTCTGCTAGTTTAATTTAAATTTTTCTTAGTTTTAATAGTTTTTTGCATTAAATTTGTACTTAGTTTTACTAATTTTTCTTTTTTCCTTCATTTCTCTATTTTCTTTTTACTCGTACTGAGCGCATTCTTCTTCTCTGCTATTTGTCTCACACTTCTCTCACTGTCAGCAATGTATTTATTTTCTTATACTTAAAATGCTTCATTTTTACCTTAAACTGTTATGCGTATATTGTACTGATTCTCACTTAACTCGTTGTTACCTTTACTCTCTTCTAATCTCCTCTCTTTCCTCCAACCTGCTCCAATATTTTTTCCTCACCTACTTTTTTCACTCTCTTTTTACAATTACTTTTCTCAATTACTCTCATTTAGTTACCACTCTTGTTCATTTACATCTATTCTTTTGTTTTGTCTGCACACTTCCTAGCTTCACTGTCGTTGTTAGTAATTCTCTTGTATGCTTAGTAAATTGTGTTTTGTGTTCTCCTGGCTTATTGTCTGACCTCTCTTCCTATATGGTGCTCAGATGATTGTCTCCCCTACGGCTGGTAGTGTTGATTATGATAACAGATTACTGGTCGATATTTTCTGTAAACAAAATAACGCGTTCAATATTGTTAACTTTAATGCTCGTAGCCTAAGCGGCCACAAATTAGATTATGTTAGGAGCCTATTCGAGTGTTCGTCCGTCGATATTATCTGTGTGACTGAAACCTGGTTCCGACCCGAATTAAAAGAATCTGTTCTTAGAATAAACAACTATACACTATTTCGCTGCGACAGACCTGGTCGACGCGGAGGTGGAGTCGCCATCTATGTTAAATCTATTTATCGTTCACAGTTAGAATTCATGTCTGATGAGTCTGATGCCGAGTATTTGTCTATTTCTGTGTCTGATTCAGTCTCAAAAGTACTTGTTTCATGTGTATACAACCCTAACAAACATACTAATTTAAATAATTTTTTTGACACTCTAGCTGACTACTCACTAAGAGTTAAACATTTAATAATCTGTGGCGATTTTAATGTCAATCTTTTACAGACTGACTGTTATTCTTCATCCCTTCGGGAATTGTTCTCTACTGCAGGTCTCTCTATCGTGAACGAATAACTTCCTACCCGATTTGGTAATAACGTCCAACCTTGCTTACTTGACTATTTTGCGGTCTCTGATCCCGCTTTAGCTTTACTATGTATCCAGATTTCTTTCATCTCTGACCATGACTTGCTTTTCTGCTCTTTTGACATTAGCTTCGGCAATAATTCCCTACCCACTTCGTTTTCTTTCTTTGACTACAAATCTATCAATACTGACGAACTATTTCGCACAAGTGCGCTTATTGACTGGGCACCCCTTTGGGCTGCCCTCCTGGTTAATGATAAGATCAAGTTTTTTGTCAATGTGATTCAATCTCTGTTTGACTCTTTTGTGCCTGTTCGTACAATAAATGTTAGTCCTAATTCATGTCCGTGGTTTTCGTCACAGGTTAAAGCTGCCATTAGTCAAAAAAATTTGCTCCATACAAGATTCAAAAGAAATCCTACACAAGCGAATTGGGACTTGTACAAACGAGCGCGTAACCTTGCCACTCTAGTGGTAAAGAAATCAAAAGAGAGGTACTTTGTATCTAGGTTTAAACCTAATCTGGGCTCTAAACAACTTTGGAGACGATTAAAAAATATTGGACTTGGGCGTCAAAGGTCTACGAATGTTAACCTAAATCCCAACGAATTTAGCGAATTCCTTTCGACCAATTGTACTAACGCCCCCCATATAGATGAATTAACTTACAATGATAATGAAGACGAGTTATTTCATTTCTCGAATGTCTCGGAATCTGATGTTATCAAAGAAGTTTTATCTATCAAATCGCCTTCGGTGGGTCTTGATAGAATTTCAATAAAATTTGTCAAGTTAATTCTACCTTACTTAATTTCACCCCTCACAGCCATTATCAACCATATTCTCCTTACTTCCTCTTTTCCTTCCTTGTGGAAATTAGCCACAGTTATCCCTGTACCGAAAAAATCTGCTGCTTCTCTCCTGTCCGATTTTCGACCTATAAGTATCTTGCCTGTTCTCTCCAAAGTCTGTGAATCGTTAATGGTATCCCAAATTAATTGTCACATTTCAAACAAAAACTTACTTAGCCCTCTTCAGTCCGGCTTTCGCTCAAAGCACAGCTGCTCTACAGCTATGCTCAAAATCACCGATGACATAAGAGTAGCACTTGACCAACAGAATGTTACACTTCTCTGTCTGCTTGACTTCTCGAAAGCATTTGATAGTGTTGATCATACGCTCTTATGCCATAAGCTGAGGAAGTATTTTCTATTTTCCTCCAATGCGACTACGCTTATACGCAGTTTCCTATGTGAGCGATACCAAAGGGTTCAAGTTAATTCAGCTTACTCTGACTTTAAGCCAGTCGAGGCAGGGGTTCCCCAGGGTTCTGTGTTGGGACCTCTTTTATTTTCCATGTTCCTAAATGACATTTTTACTACAGTAAATTATGTGACCATGAATGCCTATGCGGATGATGTGCAGCTATACATGTCTAGTAGTGTCGAATCTATTGTCAATCTATGTTCCAAAATTAACAGTGATCTTATGAATATTACCCGTTGGTCTAGTGATAATTGTCTTCAACTCAATGTCTCCAAATCTTTTGTCTTACCTGTTTTTCGTAATGCCTCTAACTTGACTAATATTCCGCCGTTATTTATAGGAAACGAGACTCTCAAATTCGTATCTAAAATTACAAATCTCGGTTTTTGTTTAAACTCAAATTTAACATGTACAGATCATGTCAATGCTGTTGTAAGTAAATCGTACGCTATTTTACGTAATTTCCACTATGCAGCTAGTTATCTTCCTGAAGAAACCAGAAGAAGGATTGTTCAGCAACTCGTTCTGCCCATCATAACATACAGTGAATTAGTGTACTGTAACTTTGATTCTGTTTCGTTGAATAAATTGAGGGTCTTATTCAACAACTTGACCAGGTTTGTTTGTGGTCTAAGACGCTTTGACCGACTCGGTGTTCGGAGACACGCTCTCATAGGTGGTGATCTCTTTGACCTAATTAATTATCGAAACTGTGTCTTTTTGCACAGGCTAATCCATACGAGAACTCCTAATTATTTGTTTGCAAAATTGTCCTTTGGAAGCTCTAACCGACTATCCAATCTAATTGTTCCAAAGTTCAATTACCTAAGCACGGGGAGACTATTTTTCGTCAACACTGTCAAGCTATGGAACAATCTGCCAAATAGGCTAAAGGCTATAGCGGGAGAGAGAGCTTTCAGGCGTCATGCTAGGGAACACTTTTTGAACACATAAAACAACGACTTTGCAACCAAGAGATTACATACCTTCTCCTTTCTGTACCTATTTTTCTTCATTCTGTATCTATTTTTCTCCTTTCTGTACCCCTGTCGTCTATACATCTAATATCTAATACCTATTAATTAAATAATTAAACAATTTATATGTATATTATATTATTTTAACTTAAGTTTTCTAAATTATTTGTATTGTTATATATATTCCCTGTGTCAATTTTTGTTTGCTATAAAAGAATTAGTTCTTAGCGCAACTCCTATTCAATAATAATAAATAAATAAATAAATAAAATACTGAACAAAAAACAGTTTTTAATAATATTTTGCAGCAAATTGAGAGTGATCAAGATGGTTTGTTCTCTTTAGATGCACCAGGAGGAACTGGCAAGACTTTTCTTTTAAATCTTCTTTTAGCGAAAATTCGAAGAGATAAAGGAGTTGCTATTGCAACTTTACTATTGCATATTACTAGATGGCAGTCGAACGGCAGATTCAGTACTTAAGCTGACGTTGAAATTAGCGCATGAAGAAACACTAACCTGTAACATTAGTAAAATCGTTAGTAGCGATCGTGGAAAGATGTTGCAGAAATGTAAGCTTTCGGTTTGGGACGAATGTACAATGTCTCACAAAAGAGCAATCGAAGCACTAAATCGGACCCTGAAGGATATAATTGCAACCTAAGTATCGTAGGAGGGATGGTCGTATTACTGGCTGGCGATTTTGGACAGATTCTGCCGGTAATAACCAAAGGCACACCAGCAGACGAAATAAATGCATGTTTAAAAGCATCAAATCTATGGTAACATATTACAAAATTTAGCTTAAAAACAAATATGCGCGTACATCTCCACAATGACACAGAGACCGGGCAATATACATATGCTCTTCTCAGAATTGGCGAAGGTCGTATTGCTACAGATGATAATCGTCTCATTACATTAAATCGTGAGTTCTGTAATATTGTTCACAGTACAGAGGAATTAGTGAGCAACGTTTATCCTGAACTGCAAGCTAACATGAGAAATAAAGAATGGTTATGTGAAACCGCAATTTTGACGACGAGAAATGATATTGTAGAACAAATAAATGAGAAAATAATTTCACAAACAAAAGGGGATTGCAGAATATCTGTCTCTGGATAATGTTATGGATACAGAACAAGTAACATCTTATCCTGGAAAGTTTCGTAATTCTTTGGAGTTGTCAGGTGTTCCTTCTCATAAACTACGGTTAAAGGTTGGTGTTCCGGTACTCTTGATGCGAAACATTGCGCCACCCAGATTGTGTAATGGTACACGTTTACAAATTACACTTTTGGTGCGAAATATTGTTATAAGGCTATTATAACTAGTGGCACAGCTAAAGGAGAAAGTGTTTTGATTCCACGAATCATTTTCAGTTTAAAAGATTGCAACTTCCAATCAAAATTGCTTTTGGAATGACAATCAATAAATCGCAAGGGCAAACACTTAAAGTAGTAGGAATATATTTAGAAAATTCGTGTTTTTCACATGGGCAACTCTACGTAGCGTGCTCCCTTGTGTCCAATCCTCAAAATCTATATGTTCGCCAAAGATGGGAATACCCAAAACATTGTTTATAAAACTGTATTAAGTTAAGATATTGCAATAAATAAAAAAAATATAATTGCTTTACTTTTTAATAAATGCATATTAATAATAGAGTTGGGTAGTTCGTGAACGAACTAGTTCAATTGAACGAATCACTTGCGTAAACTATGAGATCTAGTTCACAGTTCTTAGTTCTTTTAGTTCAGTCGCTCTTTTAGTTCAGCCGCTCTTTTAGTTCACTCGTTCTTTTAGTTCAGTCGCTCTTCTAGTTCACTCGGTCTTCTAGTTAGTGCCATGTTACATTGCAATTTTTTGATTGCTGCAAATTGGAATATTTTACTCACTCAACAATTTTTTATTTGCTGGTATGTTACATAGCAATCTGTCAAAAACAGTATTAGAACTATGCGTAGTATATAATACCTATTTGCGCTTTTCGCAGACATTACAAATATCAAAAGTGATAAACAATGCAAACAATTAAAAAATTAGAGGAAATTCTACTTAAATTATTAACAAACGCTAAACATTTTGTTCAAAGCACGAAAAATAATAAGCAATCGAGCCAACGAAGTAAATTTTTACTTGGATGGAATTGGTTGCAGAAATAAAGAGTTGCTTTGCGCAATTATTTTCAACCAAAATGATGAAAAGGATGAACTCGGCATTGCCAGTTTTGTACAGAAAACAAAAACAAAGAACATTGCATTACAGAAAACAGAACAGAAAATTGCAATGTAACATGGCACCAAAGAATATACAATATATAGAAGGCGCATCTCATACGAATTTTTGAACAGCAAAATTCGGTCCGTGGACGTAGCCGTACGTCCATGTTGCGCAACATTGAGTAGTTTTTTGTGTTACTACGCATTCTCTATATTCTCTTCTCCTTGTTTGATAAATTCGTGGCGATTTCGTGTCATTTGCTTCTCATTGCTATTGCTTTGTTTTTGTAGAAATACAAATCGGATTTGCTTGTTTTCGTTCATAAATGATTATCCGTAAGAAGAGTTGAGCGATGAAATCTTGGTTGTCAAAGGAGGTGAGAACGAAACGATCGAATTTTGATAAAAGCAATGGTTGAGGGAACAAGGGAATTTGACTTTTTTTTGGTTCCTTTGCAATAACAATTCAGGTGCTTACGTCTGTCGGTCTTTTGATTTGGATTTTTTTTCGCTTAAGTAAGGGAAGTTAAGTTATTAAGTAAGGAAATTTGTTTTTTGGAAAATTTGGCCGACATAATAAACTGTTTAGTATTTTAAATTAGGTTTATTATTAAATTAGGTTATTGTTAATTGTTATTTTATATATATAAAATTATAATACAATTATTGTACCAATATGTGTTATTGATAACTCGATACATTGTGCTCAATGCAGGGTTGATTTCGTTTTATTGCCAGCCCATAGGCAATGCTTCCTTAATAGAACTAAAATCATAAATTTTAAAAATTTTAGTCTTTAAAATAATTTTAGTAATGGTTTTGGACAATACAATAACAAGGTAAATTCATAGAACATCAGACAGAAGTACTTCAGTTGTTAGTACGAAATAACAAACACAAAGTCGATCTTCCGATTCCTTCGTATAACGTGTTCAATGTGTTGATATGCCGACTAAAGTATTCTTCTTCTTAAAATTTCTTCCAAAAACCTTAAAATGCAAAATTTAAAACAAATCCAGACGCATCGCACCGTTCTTCTCATCGCCCGCTGTACTCCACAAATTGATCGATTCTTTCTTTCACACTTTACTTGGCATACGAGTGCTGGATCAATCTCTTCTTACGCATATTCCCTTGAATTGTTAATGCAAAATAACAGAAACAAAGTCGATCTTCTGCTCCCTTCATTCTCATTAAAAAGATCTTCCGAACCCCTCACTCATTAGGAGATCATTCAATTTTGCTTTGTTATCAGCGCTGAAAAAACCGAAGCTTGGCAAAGAGAGTAACTTCGCGAGTAGTGAAGCTGTTTTCACTCATTTGCTTTCACCCGCTGCCTGCGACCGCATCTGATTTGAAAAATTTGAAATTTTGAGTCATGCGTCTTCTATATTATTACATATTCTTTGATGGCACTTACCTCGTTATTTAGTTTGTTAGTTCATTTCAGTTCAGCTGATCGTTAGTTTTTCTGTATGTTTCAGTTGGTTAGATCAATTTCAGAGGATGTTTCCATACGAAATTTTTATTTGAAATCTTGGCACAATTCAGGCACAATGACATAACTCCGATTTTGTAGTTATTTTTGTTGTTGTTTGTTTATTGTTGGAACCATAACAACCATATTAGTTAGTGGAGCTCTCGTGTTGGTTCCGAGTAATGTCCCTTTAAAAAAAATTAATGAATGGAAAAAAATGTTACTAAAAATGTAACAATATATAATTTAATCGTGTATTCAGTATTAGATATTAATATCAAAATTAACAATATTGCCAATTAGCCGAGTAAAGTACTGAACTAAATGAGCGAACGAACTACTAAACTAAATTACCGAGTGAACTAAATATATGAACGAACTAGTTCACGACAGCTGATTGAACTAGAAAGATCGCTCTCTGTAGTGAACTATAATGCCCAACACTAATTAATAAACTACGGCTTGATATTAATACATACATACATTGAAAAAATAGATACACATATTCACACTATACCATCGCCCATTACTCTACCACGCGCACGAAGTCGCGGGTAACCAGCTAGTATTATACAGGGTGTTTCGAATAAGAGGGGACAGAAGACTAGGGCGTGTAGGTTGGGTCGAGACAAGAAAAAAATCGTATGGGAGATGGGGTCAATTTCCCCCCGTTTAGACGGGAGGGCCCATTTTCTAAAAACCCGACTTAACATCGAAAAAAAAAATATTAAAAAATAATGGTTTGACCTAGATAACTTTTGATTGCTGATTTTCAAAGCCAAATATCTTCTTAATATTCTTTTTAAAGTAGGTTCCTATGTCAAACAGTTTTTGAGAAAATTAATGTCAAAGTTTTCCGAAAAAAAATTTTTGGTCGCAATTTTTTTGTTTAAATTACGGTATTATGTATAAAAATTTTTGCGACCATAAAATTCTGTAATCAATTCTAGAGAGAATGCTCCAAACCGCAAGGATCTATGTTTTGTAGTTTTCGAGAAAAGTGAAAATTTAAAGTGAAAAAGAAAGCATGCATGCCGGTAGAAATAAATAATGTAAGGAATGGAAAAACTGATTACATGGTTTTTCTTACTTTACTTTTTTTTTTTAGAATTTTATTGTATTATATATTATTATTATTAGCTTTAGAAACTTATTTCTTAAATATGAAAATATTCCGCATTCTTATTTAAAAAAAATTAATCAAAATATTGATCAATTGACCCACAGGAATATTCTGGAAAGAAAGGATACATTTCTTAGAATTATTAATAAAAAACAAGATGCATAAAAAGGTTGCAATTTCTCTTGCCGTCTTTCTGTCAACCTTTTCATGTTTATTTTTACAGCATGGAAATTCCTGGAGGCTAGCGAACAGGTAAAAAATAGTTGAAGGTCATCACAACATGACATTACATTACATTCGAATAATGCGAACTCATGCAGGTAGAATATATGGTAGGTTAGACAGAGGGTACGTAAAGTACAACATATCTGATGCTACTGACACGTCAAATCAATCACTGCGCACAGTGCCTTCGTTGAAATGAAAGTGCTTACAAACACATCTCAACCGCTTGCACGTACGCGAGGACGCGCACAATTTTTTGTAGTGTGACAGGGTGCAACGTAAAAAGCTTTTTCTGTGACGGCCTCAAGATCTGAGGCGCTCAAGTGTGACACCCACCAATACCCTTCAACTCTTCGCATAATTTTGTAAAATTAACCCGCGACATCTGAGAGGCCGTGGTTATGCTATCGAGTTTTGTTTGGCAAGTAGGACTTTTTTTAGGTCACAAAAATTAAAGAAATTTCCCACCGAGTTTTGCTCTGTAGCCAAACCACGGCCAAAGTTTTCTTTGAAAAACTCGTCATCATGTGCCAATACTAGTTTCTCCCATAACTGGTTTTACGGTTCTATTCTTTGAAAACTTTTATTATCCAAATTATAATTGAAAACATTTCTTTACCTTCGACAACAACAGCCTGCGATTATTTGTGGACAAGGATGCAAAAAGTGCCATTAAGCGCTTTTGCAACATTCGCACTTTTCTTTCGTTTGAAAAGAGCATTTCTAACACAACACTTTGGTCAAAATCGGCACTAAAAACTATTGCTAAATTATCTGTTTGCACAGATGAAATCATTAGGAATATATGTTATAATTTTTTGTATTTCTCAAACCTAATAATTATTTCAGAAGTACAATATTCTTTCAGAACAATATTCAGAAGTACAATATTCTTTTCAGTCGATTTTTTGGAACAGCTGATGGTCTGTCAAACCCAATGCAAACAAAGCGGTGTAAACACTTTTCAAATGCGTGATTGCAAATCCGCATTTGGGGTCGGTGTAAACATAGCATAAAACTAAAAAATGAATGGTATTTAGATATAAAAGTATTTATTTATTACATGAGCTGTTATTTTTGAAAGTGGAATAAGTCCATTTTTTCATGTATCGAGATATTTAAAGGTTTGGGTTTGAATCAATTTAAAAATATTGGCAACCGGTAATCAATCCGAGTGATGTTTTTAACACTAAACACCTATTAAATTTTATTATGAAATAATAATTATTGAAAATATTTCAAAAAATAGGGGATTTTTTAAGCTCCAAATGGACTTATACCACTTTCAAAAATAACTTTTTTGCGATAAGATTTGTGTTGTTATATTTGAAAGTGGAATAAGTCAATTTTTTCATGTATTAGAATATTTAAGGGTTTTCATTTGAATAAATTTAAAAATATTGTCAAAAGCTAAACAATTTGAATGATTTTTTTAACACTTTTTAATTTTGTTATGATGTAATAATAATTAAAATTATCTAATAAATAAACGATATTTTTATCTCCGAATGGACTTGTACCACATTCAAAAATAATCAATTGAATATATGATTATAAATATGGATAGAATGTGTCTATATCTTACTAAAATTACCCTTAACTCATTTTTTTAAAAAAATGGACTTATTCCACTTTCAAAAATAACAGCTCACATGTCCATTTATTTTTATCAATTAACTCGAGTTAGGCTATTATGGCTTGTAGCCACAGATATATATTTATGCATACCATATAATGGATAATGCGAGTAAAAACGGTATAACAAATAAGAAAGAAAAGGTAGATAGAAATCCAACATAATAAATTATTATTTTATATCAAATGCTTGTATGAAATATTACTGCAAAGTTTCACAGATATTGCTTCAAATAGGACAAAGATGAACACAACAGCAGAATTTATAAGGAAGATATTACGTTATTTATTTAGTTCAGTATAGTGTTTATTATAAAACTAAACTACTGTTATTAGTTTTTATTATGTATATATATAAGTATGTAATATATAAATATAACATATTATACATGTTTCATACAGGACATAAATATAAGTCCTGAATAGTGAAAAAAAACCAAAATATTATTTTCTTTTTTTTGGTTCTGTTGCAACTGGTCTAAAGTAGCTCAAAAGTACGTCAAACAATTTCCTTTTTCGTATTAATTGGAGGTCGTCATCCAGTTTGTTTAGATTTGATGTGATTGGTTGATGAATTGCATTGGAGGTGGAGAGCCAGGATATGTAGATTGGGATGGGATGTGGACAGAACAGAAAATGTGCTGCAAAATAAGAAGAATATATATAGTGTTACATTATTTACCATACAAGTCAGGATAACTTACGCGTACACTGCTTCTGTTGAAGTTACTTACAGAAGCTGTTGGGATGCACGTCGAAACCAAAAATTCCATTTGTTAGGAATCTTCCAGGTAGACCTGGAAATCGCATCGATTTGTTCTACCCCAGCTCCACCTTTTGCAGCTTTTAACAACTTTGGACGGTGTACTAACTCCTTAAGTACACTTTCCACTTTCTTATAACTTCATCTGAAATTTTTAAATTGATAATGGAGATATAAATTAATAAAATAACAAATTTCTTATTACATTCAAATGGACGTGGTGTCGCGAAAACACTGGCCATTTCCTCTAAAATCCAAAATATTTGCTTTCTAAGTTTCTTTTTATAATTTGGACTCCTGGAGCTCCAAATTTTTTCCGCCTGCTTCACTTTATTTAATAAAAAAACGATAAACTCGTCCTTGCGAATAAGATGTCGTATTACCATTTTTAAATTGTAATTTAATTACAGTAAAGAAATCTGCTACTAAAACATAAACATAGTTTTGACAGAACGCATCTTTGGATCGCTGGCGATTCCTCTCCCGCAAACTATACCTATCTCGACTTCATCGTGGAATAAATGTAGACAATATGAAGTGTCATAGCACCTATAGTGAAATTTCCAATGTATTTTGAAACGAATTCGAAGTGTCTTATCTCGCAACAAGTATGTATCATGAAGATAACAAAGGCGACTTCGAGGCAGAAGCCTTTAATAATGTTTGATACTTATAATGTTGTTGAATTCTGTATGACTTCGTATGTGAATATGCGTAAGAAGAGTTAATCGATCGAGCACTCGTATGCCAGATAGTGTGACAGAAAGAATCGACCAATTTTGTTGTACAGCGGGGGATGAGAAGAACGGTACAATTCGTCCTCGTTTTCTTCTTTCATAATAACAAAACATGTGCAGCCGTCCGTCCGCCGAACAAACAGATTTGTTTCCAATTTTCCATTTAATGGCTTTTGGATGAAATTTTACGTTTTCTGACTTCGTTGTACTTCATGTTCTGGGTCCAAGATTTGTAAAGCGTTGGCACGATGGACGTTTCGAGCATAGCGCTCTGTTGAAGAATTTATATATGCAGAAGATATATTTTAATCGGCATATCGATTCATTAAATACGTTATACGAGTAAGACTAAAAAAATAATGGAGTCAAGTTATGGAAATATTTCAGCGGAAGTATGTATTGATTACAAGTCTATTTATTTTTATGAATTAACTTGAGTTAGGCTGTTATGGCTTGTGGCCACAATTACATAAACAGGGTGTTTCGCATAAGAGGGGACAGAAGACTAGGACGTCTAGGTTGGGTCGAGAAAAGAAAAAAATCGTATGGGAGGGGCGTCAATTTCCCCCCGTTTAGACAAAAGTGGCCATTTTCTAAAAACTCAACTTAGCATCGAAAAAAAAATTATTAAACTATAATTGTTTGACCTAGATAACTTTTGCTTGCTGATTTTCAAATATCCGCTTCTTAATATGCTTTTTATTTCCTAAATTTCCTAATATCCTAAAATTTGGAAAAAAAAATTCCGAAAAAAAATTTTTGGTCGCAATTTTTTTTTAAATTTATGGTTTAAGTATAAATTTTAGAGAGAATGCTTCAAACCGGAAAGATCTATGCTTTGTAGTTTCCGAGAAAAATGAAAATTACGAAGCATACTTTCCTTTCAAATACCAATTTTTTGGCTACTTGTGTTTTATTACTGGTACAAAAATATGAAAGAAGACTGCTCTGGGGAAGGAGTTTGGATCGTAATTTTCACTATTCTCGGAAACTACAAAAAATTGGTCCTTCCGGTTTGAAGCATTCTCTCTAGAAATGATTACAGAATTTGATGGTCGCAAAAATTTTACGGAAACGGCACAAAGTGAGTTGCAATATATATATATATTTATATTATATATATATTATAGTATTATAGTTATATTTTCTATAAGAATATAAAAATAATAGAAAGCTTTTAACATTTTTGGAAAATAAAAATATAACCATATTCAAAAAACAAAAATTGACATAAAACTTTAGTTATTTACATAAATCAAAAAGATTACAAAAAGATAGAAAAAATTATTCAAAAACAACATAAAAATTCATGTAAACTAATCCGACTCTGGAGAAGAGTCAGCAGGTATCCTTTTACATAAAAAACTTGTCCAAAGTCTGTGTAACAGCATTTCGTCTCATTTGTCAATAAATTTCTTTGTAGCAGTTAATATCCATTGCTACAGAACGAGAAACTTTTGAACTTTGCCGTTAACGGGATAATTTGTTGTAAAAATGTCCGAAGCTTTTGGTATGCAACTTTCTATTCAAACAGAAAGCAAGTACTCCGTTTTTATCATTAGATTACTTCTTGGCCAAGTTAATGTCTTAGCATCTAATGCTGTTACAGATTCAGCCACGTCTTTTATTTTGTTTGTAACGTGAATAAATAGATTCTACAGTTGTTGGAGCCATACTAATTACATTTGCTACGTCTACCGCTTTCCTTCCATTATCAAATCTTTGTAAAATGTTCAATTCAATATCCAGAGTTATCTTTTTTTACTTTTGCTAACTTCTGACACACTACGTTTTCCAGCCATTGTTTTAAATTTTAAAATATGTATTCAAATGTAAATAGAAAATGTTCTGCTAAGTTCAAATATTAACAACTTGCCACTGCAAAATTGTATCCACACATATAGAATACATACACAAATTTGTATCAGTACATGTGTATATACTAAAAACTTAACTTTGTAAAGTATCACATCCCCGAAACATAAATAAACACATTTTCGAAAAATGATGACGCACACCAGAAATTAGAGATAATTCCGTAACCTCACAACATCGAAAAAACGAAAATTGAAACGACGCAAAGCGAGGGTGTATTCCAAACACAATCTCTAAAACTTGAACACTAGAAAATACAAAAACAAAAAAAAAACGTATCGAGCAATTCTCGAGGTTGCAGGTACTATTCATAACTCTTATTCATAATAATAAAAAATGTAATAGATATCCTCCATTTTTTATAAACATCTCAAAACATTTATTTTCAAACCTTTCATCTACTTTCATCAACGTAGTTTTTTCAACACAAATAATGTAATTTTGTGAGCAGATTCCGAACATATTGCAAATCAATATATGCTATATAAGAAACTTATTTCGAGATTTTTTGGGAAAGCCAAAGTACCAGGGGCCTTTTGAGTAGAGTTTGAAAAATCGGTAAGAGAATAGGGGAGCTCTTAAAAATGCACAAAGAAAAATTAAAGTTGCCGCCGTTTTTGTGAAATAATGAAACTGAAGCGAAAAAACTTTTATAACGTTTTTAAAACAGTTCTAAATAACGAATACACAATTTTATTTATTACTAAGTGACAAATAGACAAAAATACGAAACTAAAACATTCCTTGTGTTCATTCAAATTATAAAATCTTTTGAAGCATACTTTATATAATCAATTTTAATATTCGACATTTTATATTAAAAATTTATAACACTCACAAAATATACACATTTAGAGAAATGTTTCGTTCCTCTCGTTTTTATCCGTTTTCATCGTTTTCATTTAGGTGTCTAAAAGAGAACTAAATTAAAGCTTTACTACGAATTTAACTTATTTGATTTTGAAATAAATTGAGGACTAGTTAAGGCTTTCTCATATCAATCAACAAAAGTGCTGTAAACTAGAATTTAAATATTATTTCTAGAATAATCAACTGGAGTTTTCTTTGACAAACAAATCAGATTCATTTGTGATAGGATTGCTGCCATCTGCTGGAAGGATGTTAGAATTTACAGCGAGGGCCATTTTGTGTTTCCGCTTTAACTCCAATAATTGCTTGCGTTGAGCTTCTCGTTTCATTAGTGTTGCAGTCGTTCTGGAGGCAGTTTTAGAAATATCTCCGTCAATGTTTGCAAAGGTTGTGGGTTTTGTTTTTTTTTGTTTTAATAATATTTGTTTTGTTCCTTTGGCAGGAGAAATATCCAGATTAGTTTTCTGAAATATATGAAATATATTAGTTATTCACCTCAATGAGGTATTGTGAAAAAGCAGAAAGAGTATTATTTTCACGCAGCAGGTTATATATCCTCATGATCTTTTGTAAGATAAAATCCGAATCACATAATATATGTATGTGAATAAATTTGAAGTTTGAGTTAATTCTGCTCAGGAATTGTCATATTGTGAAGGTAGGTATTTTGATGAAGAACATATGTATGTTTGTACGTTTCTACACCTGCCATGTATTCTGTGTTATGAATTGAGGAACAAACCACATTCTTGTTTCGATTATCCGTGAATCAATTAACCGGGTGTGCCTGTCTAACAGGTAAAAAACACATACCTATCGTAATCATTCCGTAACAACAAAACATACATAATTAATTTTTTTTACAACGATAAACTAACGTCACTACTTCAGAGTTCTATATAATTTTTGAACTATTATAATTTTGGGTGTCAACGGCACACAGCTTCCGCTTCTGTTGGTTGCAAAATATGCTTTTCTAACGTAAATACCTAAGAAGAGTGTAAACTGTTGTTGTAAAGAGGAGAAATTTCAGCGGTACCGCTTCTAACAGAAGCCCAAGTTATGTGTATACTAAAAACATATTTTGAACAGCTGTTTAACGAATATAACAAGGAATAACGCTGAGAAGCGGTACCGTTCGCAAATCGAGCATAAGGCCCTAAAATTTTTTAAATAATTTTTTCTTTCTGTGATATCGTATGAAAATTTTCATTCATATTCATTTCGAAAGATGTCGGCGGCATCATTCCAGTACTGCGACAGAAAGGTAAGCTGATACTCCTGGCGCACATGGTTAGAATATTTAGAAGAAGTCTTGGACGAGATCAACGATCTCGTTCATACCCAAAGAAGTCAAACTTCACCCAAATCGTTTAAACCGATTATTTGAAACTTCTTCATGCTCAAAACGATGGAGGTTTTCTATAATCACGTCAGTAATTTGGTAATCGTCAGTTACACTGAATAATTTGAAAACTGTTTTCTATACATTCCCTAATATTAAGGGAGCTTTTGAGAAGACCTGGCACGGGTACGTGCCAGAAGCATTGGAGAACAAAGGGGTTTACACGGTGGTTTGCAGGTGGATTGGAGCCACCAGGTCTGCAGAAATCCACTTGGAAATTTCACGAGATTTTTTTTTCTTGAATGTAGCGTCACATTTTCAGGCATTTCTAGATTTTTAAGCGACCGATCGTGACATATAAAGTACCACGTTAAAGATAATTAAATATGCAACCACTTATTAATATATAATTTTCCGATCGGTTTTGTAATTTATGCTCAGTAGATGGAAATATATGTGGTTTGACAAAAATGAGTGTTGACAATTTACAAAATCTTGGAAAACTATAAATCATGAAAAATAAGTTCTTGATTTGTTTGTAGTGCCAGACACCAAAAGTTAAAACTTCAATACAATTTCTCTGCTTTGAACAAATGAAGCCTGCTTGGAGCAGGTGAAATTTAATTATCTTTAACGAATACTTTAGTTTTTTAACGGTAATTTATTTAATAGGAACTCGGTTAGAACTCGAGATATATCTAAAGCTAACTCCAAGGATTAAAAAAAAAATTTTTAAATTTAAAAAAATTCTACATTTCAAAAATTTTGAAGTTTGATATTCTTGTTCAGTGGCTCAATATCTATGAAAAAAATAGTGGCGATTCTGTTGCAGAAAATTTTTAAAATTCCTAGGTCTCATCCTAGACTCCAAGCTTGCTTGAAACGTCCAGAAAGGACAAAGCTGTGTCTTGACTTATCTAGGAACCGTGACCACCTCAAAATTCTTAGCATTAAAGCAACGGACGAATATTCAAAAATGTAAATAATGATCATTTAAGTAAATACATCTTTACATTAGGCTAAATATTACACACACTTTTTTCTGGGAAAACCCAAATATTTTTAACTATATATAATACAGTCGAACTTCCGTATACTGAATCTCCACGGGGACAGACAATTATTTTACTATATAGAAACTTCATTATATAATCAGGTATTCAGTATCATCAATAATAATTATAAATAATCAGGTATTTTTGTTTGAACTACATTTTTCTTTATCAATAAAAGCTTCAATTACATTAAGACATTTATGTATAAAACACAACACAGCTTCAGCTTCAACTTTTTCAACGGCTTCTTTGAAGTCGGAACCAAATGAAAAGCTTCAGTTTACAAAAAACAAATAAATTAGAAATTTTATGCACAGAAAAATAAAAATATCTTAAAATGATTGACAAACTACTTATAATAGGGCATATTATGGGGCTTGTTTTAATTGAAAATGGACATGGGTCCACGAATTTCTGGTATTAATTTTTTTTCAAGTTCATTATTTTGCCTGTTGAAATATAATAAAAATGATTGAAGTAAAAAAATTTTTATTGCTATCAAAATCATATTGTTTTTGTTGGAATTTTTGAAAGGAAACATAGTTTTATGATAAAACGTAGACAACACTTTTGAGGGGAAATTTTTGAAGCCATACGAAAATCTATTTTGAGGCCGCCTCAGGCTTTTTTTTGTTCTCATAAGATTTTGCTTGTGTTCGTTTTTGAAGCTGAAGCTAAAGCCGCATTGTGTTTTATACATAAATACATTTGTCGGAACGTTGCTCTCCATCTCCAAAAAAGTTCGTAGTACATCAAGTGAAGAGGAAACGTGTTCTAATGTAAGTGACGTTTTATCAATATTTACCATTACTTCACCGCCCAGTTCCTCTTCATCGTCATCTGATATAATCTGCTGTAATCCAAGACTTTCGAAAACACTGCTTAGAATATCTTCATCGGACTCGGTCAACTGATGTTAAAAGTCAAATCATTAACTTTTTTGTTTACATTTTCATATTTTGGGAATCCCAAAAATATTACTTATTTTCTTTATAAATAGTGTTGCCAACAAGTGTAAAATAAAGCTGCTAAAATAGTTCACTATATGGAGTCAAAAACACACGTAAAATGTATTTTTGTTTCCAAAGTTTTGTTCATTGTAAAGAAAAATTCACCGTATGGAAATTCATTATACGGAGTTCAAAATACATTGAAAGTGGAACGAAAAAGCTGTGTTCTTGATTTTAGTTCATAATAAGGAGAACTTCATTGTATAGAAGTTCACTATAAGGAAGTTCGACTGTAATATAACTGTAAAAAAAAAAGAAATATCTTTAATAGAAACAATTGTAACTAAGAAAATCCTCAAAACACGTTTCTGAAATTAAAATTTTTTAAAGGGTGGCAGTTTCAAACGTGAAAAACACACGCAATAATTTGTATTAACAAAACATACACCCACACACAAACACACATAACTAATTTTTTTTTTCACCTGACGCAGTGTTTCGCCAACAACAAGCTGGCTGAACAAAATAATTTGTTTTAGGCTTTTGTATTTGTTAGGTTATGAGCGGATACAAATCGTATGAGAGGAGTGACCACTTTCTAATCATTTATGCTGGAGGAGGATTTAAAAACTTAACAAAAAGTTGTTTGCACGATTTTCTTTGTTTTGACAAGTAAAATTTTTCCTAAAAGAAAATGCCAAAGAAGAATTTCTTAAAATGAATAAGTTGAAAAACGTAAGGGTCTATGCGGTAGGGTTTTCGAGAAAATCAAAAATTAGTAAGCTTTTGACAAACAAAAAGAATACCTATGCTCCTAATATCTATAAAGCTGTCTGGTGTCCAGACAAAGCTTTTTGAATTCAACTAAATTTATCCCAAAACCAGATCACAATGTTCTCAAAAAACATCAAATTTCAAGTGTCACATTCAAACTGGTTATCAGAAAGCAGTGTTACCGTCACTAGTTGAACCAAATGGTTTGGTTGGTCCACAATCAGACCCATTTCTTGTGTGAATTTTACAGCGTTGTTCCAAGAGTCACGGTCGTCTAAAAATTGTCTATAATCGTCTCTCACTCGTCTTAGGTATTCTAAGAGTCACGGTCGTCTTAAAAATCGTCTCTCAATCGTCAACGACGTAAGCTTTGGTCGCCTTGACCTATTATAAGAGACGAGTTAGAGACTATTATCGTCTTAAAGACGAGTGCTTAAAGACAAAAAATTAATTAATTTAGTGCACAATATAAAGCTGGACTTCGTATTTAAGCTTTATATAATATTTTTTAGTTATAGGTATAAGAAAATTCATGATTTTTATAATAATACTAATAATAAAAGGAAACAAAATCCACGAAATTTTCACAACCAAAAATTAAACTTCAAAGTACATATTTGCGCGCACAACTCAACGTACCAAATAAAAATGCACTTATTTATTTATTTAAACGCACTTAGAAAAGCATTGCTCATTTCTCCGCGTCGAATTGAAAATGTCTTTGTTTACAATTTGCTTCAATGTTGGAAACTTCTAAAAAGATTAAATTTTTTGCTACAATTTAAGCGAAATAATATACAATAACACAAATTTAATCTAAATATAATTTGCCAAGTTTATTCTATATTTTAGAAACTTTTCTAAACCTGTTGTCGCGAAAAAAAAACACTTTTATAAGGTTTTTATTAATTGAAATTAACAACAATTATAAAATTTCGCCTACCAACACAGAAATTTGTATTTTGTTCGCAAACCTTTTTGACTAAAATAATAAATAATTTTGAATAAAAATGACTGTAAAATAAACGTAAAGTCCGGTGACCGCAACGTAAGAGCAACAGTGGAGATTGCGGAAAAATTCGATTCAAATTCGGAAAGGAAAAAACAGAGCTCGCTATTTGTGAGAAACTGTAATTTCTCCATAATTCAACTAATTGTTACGGCTGTAAAAGTGGCAAGAGGTGCCCCTGGGCCTTTACTAAACATAGCAGATCTAGAGATGAAAACTCGATAAAACCCATAATTCGATGTGTTATCCGTACCGTGCCTATGGAATTAATGGCACTACGTGAATGAGTCTTTTAACGGTGACCTTCAGATACCTGGCAAACTCTGGTTATAATTTAATAATTCGCAAATATAAGAAGCTATAATTTGTATTATATTGTCTTTGCTTGTAGTACAGCCTATAACTGGGGGTAAAGAAGAACGAGCCGAATTGTCAAAAAGAGGTATCTATATATGTATATAAAATCCCTGTGTCGTGTGTTAGCAAAATATGTCCGGGACTTTTTTTTGGACTTCCATATTACTTAGAAACCTGTTTTCACATATGTTCCTGGGCATCTAATGTTGATGAGAAAAATCAAAAAAATTTTGCAAATTTCAAAAATCCAAACGGCTTCGCCATTTTTTTGCATTAAATCCGATTGGGAGGAAATTTATATTTTTTTCCTAGATTGTGCTGATTAATTTGTCAGATTTTGTTATGAAAAATTTAATAATTTAAAAAATGAATAATTTTTTATAATAGTGTAATTTCTCAATAATAAGGTGAGGAAGTCCAAAAGGCTTCGCATTTGTTTGTAATAGTGTTGGGAATTATAGTTCACTACAGAGAGCGATCTTTCTAGTTCAATCAGCTGTCGTGAACTAGTTCGTTCATATAGTTCACTCGGTCATTTAGTTCAGTAGTTCGTTCGCTCATTTAGTTCAGTACTTTATTCATTTATTCCGGAGTCATTTAGTTCGTTAGTTCTTATAAGAGATAACGAGATGAGAAAATCGGTTTGATATTTAATTGGCAATATCTAATACTGAATACATGATTAAATTATATATTGTTAGATTTTTAGTAACATTTTTTCCATTCTTAATTTTTTTTATAATAAAATATAAAATTAACCTACCTATATACATATGTATTTATCACAATATTAAGAAAGTAGAGTGTCTTACCATTATAAGGAGGTGTATTCTATCGTAATCGGCGGAGAAAAATGCATTGTAAAGCTTACACTCACGTAAGTACCAAACGCTTGTTACATAAATTCTACTACTCATTACGGAAAACGAGAAATTACGAAAAATTGTTTTGAAAAATTGCGCTTGTTTTATATAAATGAAAGAAAATTCGAGTACCTTTCCAAAACCAATGACATGTAGCTATCTGCTACAGTTCATGAGATATAGGTCTGAAATTCCAAACTTTAAAGACACATAACTCGGAAAAAAGACGAGAGCTCCACTAACTGATATTGTTGTTGTGGTCCCAACAATAAACAAACAACAACGACAACAAAAAGAACTAAAAAATCGGAGTTATGTCATTGTGCCTGAATTGTGCCAAGATTTCAAATAAATATTTCGTTTGGAAACATCCTCTGAAATTGATCTAACGAACTCAAACATACAGAAAAACTAACGAGCAGCTGAACAGAAACGAACTAACGAACTGCTGAACTGAAAGAACGAAAGACGTACTGAACTAGAAGACCGACTGAACTAAAAGAGCGACTGAACTAAAAGACCGAGTGAACTAAAAGAGCGACTGAACTAAAAGACCGAGTGAACTAAAAGAGCGATTGAACTAAAAGAACTAGGAACCGTGAACTAGATCTCATAGTTCACGCACGTGATTCATTCAATTGAACTAGTTCGTTCACGAACTACCCAACTCTAGTTTGTAATAACTAAAAATTTGGGTGTATAACTTAAAAACAGGAATTTGACCCTAGATGGCCAAACTTGTGTATGCGCTGTAGCAAACCATTGACATAAACGCCATTTTGAAGCTCTATTCATAACATATCAAAATCAGTCAACAGTGTTTGATTTGCTTGTGCGCATTATATTTTGTTCAGTTATGGAACATTTTGAAAATTGGCGAAAAAATCAGCATTTGCGGGAAGTTTTGCTGAGTCACTTTTTTACAAACTGCAGCCGAAAGTTATCGTTTGCTTGTGGAGTTGTATGGCGAACATGCTCTTGTGAAAACACAGCTTCGAATGGTTTCAACGATTTAAAAGTGGCGATTTTTCCACCAGAGGCAAAGAGTTTCCACCTGGGCATCCGAAAAAGTTTGAGGATGAAGAATTGGAGGTGTTACTTGATCAAGACTCGTGTCAAACACAAGAAGAGCTTGCGGAATCATTGGGCGTGACCCAAACAGTTATTTCCAAACGGCTAAAAGCATTGGGATTCATCCAAAAGGAAGTAAATCGGGTGTCGTACAAATTGAAGTCGAGAGACGTGGAAAGGACGCGGCGACGAAAAATGGATTCATTACAACCCGAAGCGCAACAAATCGTATGTAAAGCCCGGCCAACCACCAAACGAACTGGATAGAATGTCATACCGAGTTTCTGAAATCAAAATGTTCGAAGTGTGGTGTATTTTTACGATCGAAAACCAAACCAGTAAGAGTGCAATATTCGGCCTGGCCGAACAATAACATTATAGAGTGAAATACAAACGGAAACTAGAGGAAATATCTACATATATATATAATATCCCTGTCTGTCTGTTAGCAAAATATGTCTGGGATTTTTTTTGGACTTCCACATCACTTAGAAACCTGAATTTTTTCACAGATGTTCCTGGGCATCTAATGTTGATTTAAAAAATCCAAACGGATTCGCCATTTTTTTGCAATAAATCCGATTGGGAGGAAATTTATATTTTTTTTCCTACATTGTGCTGATTAATTTGTCAGATTTTATTATGAAAAATTTAATAATTTAAAAAATTAATAATTTTTAATAATAGTGTAATTTCACAATAGTAAGGTGAGAAAGTCCAAAAAGCTTCCTAATTTTTTTTACGAAATAAATAAAAACTAATAACTTCCTGGCGAAGAAAGGCTTATATACTAGTGTGGTTATAATGAAAGCTACTTTATAATCACAGACGGGTATAAATACAGTGGCGTAGGTAGAATGGAGCGGGGGTAGGTTTCCGCCCCGGGTGGCACAATTTCGAGTGCGGCAGTTCTGGAAATCAAGTATTGACTTATTGAATTCTAGGAATTTTTACGGCTGCAAGTTGATTAATTGTCCCGTGCTCCATGAGTCCTAGCTATGCCTCTGTATAAATAGGAGGCGTGGTCGTTACCTGTTTTCAAAACAAAATAACTGGCTTGTTGTTTTATTATTATTGCGTTCAAATTTAAACTTTATTTGCGTGGAAATGAACTTGTTTTCATGAGCTATACTGTATAAGTAGTGTAAATGTGGGCGGACTGCGCCCAGTTTTGCTGCTATGATGTTTTATTGGAAAATGAGTTGTTATGTAAAATTTTATTTAGGAAGTTTATATATTTAACAATATAACCATTTAAGACCCCCTTTTGCCTGTGCAACCGAAAACCTGTGGGCGGATCATACCCCTTTGGCATATTAACGGATAATGCTACTCTATACCCAGGAATGAATTTTGTTGTCATAACTCAAAAACGAAAGCTGATATCACATTTATAGTAAAAATAAATTTGCCCATTTACAATACCAACCTGCAACAATACTTCTGCAAAATTTCATCACGATATCTTCACCGGTTCTCCTGTGATCATGGACGGACATGGCTAAATCGACTCAGGAGGTGACGCTGATCAAGAATATATATACTTTACTATATCTATCTTCTCTATTTCTATGCGTTACACATTTCGTGACAAAGTGAATATACTCTTAACCATAAGGTGTAGCGTATAAAAATAAAATCAAGTAAACATACAAATACTTGCAAACAGGTGTCCGCGAATGTTTACAACGTGTCAAGTAAACGGAGTGTTCAGTGTAACTTGAACATTATAACGCCACTCAATGCTTAATATGCAAAACTTAAGTACTTGTAGAGACTGCGTTAAAGCAATTAACTACGTCATTAAGTATGAATGTCTGATTTTCATAAGAACTGAGTTTGAGAGTTGATATCTCTGATACTTGACTATAACGGTTTTTATGTGTTTTCTTATCATAAAGGTGCATCATTACTCTTTCAAACTTTTAGTACAAATCGTTGTTCCTTTTTAGCTCGAGTAGCTTTCATAAAACCATAGAAAGGTAAAAAATGCGGGTAATTTTCGAATATAAGTTTCGTCGCGGAACCAATACATCGCAGGCAGCGAAATATCAATGAAGTGTTTGGGGATGGTGCAGCTTGATAATTGCAGGTTTGATAAGTTTAGTTCTGGTCGATGGGTTCCGTATGCCTTAAACGAGCATAAAAAAATAAATCGTTTGGAAGAATGCCTTTTTTTACTGTGACGGTATAAAATCGAATCTTTTTTACACCCCATTTTAACGGATGATGAGAAATGGATCTCATTTGACAATCGAAAACGTTCGGCACAATGGTTCGATAAAAAAGAGGTTCCGAAACAGAGCACTAAACCAAACATTCATCAGAAAAAGCTTATGGTGTCTGTTGGGTGGCCCAGCACCGGAATTATCCATTACAGCTTTATGAGACTTGGTTAATCCATAACAGCAGATGTCTAATGCAATCAGTTGGACATGATGAGAGATAGCTTTCCATTAAACAGTCTAGATTGGTCAATAGAGACCGTACAATCCTCTTACAAGACAACGCGCGACCACATGTCGCTCAAACAATGCTACTCAAATTACCGGAGCTAGGCTTAGAAACTCTCTGTCACCCACCGCATTCACCAGACCTTGTACCAACAGACTACCACTTATTCCAGGCATTGGACTAGTTCTTACAAGGAAAATCCTTGACTTCTCAAGAAGCTGTGAGATGCCTTTTCGGATTTCACTGACTCTCACCACGCAGACTTCTTCGCTGCAGGAAAGTTAACGTTAAAATGCCAAAACACCATCGATAGTTTAGGCGCTTATTTTGATTAATCATATTGTTTCTTATTGGAGATCAAATAAACTAAACTTTCGTTTCAAAATTGGACATTTCATGCTTAATGACCTAATATAATTGATAACAATCTGATTTAAAATCGATTAAAAGAACCCAAAGTATATGAAATTATTGTATAAAACTTAAACATCAGTTCAGTGTATATGGAATTTAACCCCTGCAGCTTAACTATTTATAAGCAACCTGTTGCAAAAAATGTGTTGACATAAGTATTTCAGTGTTCATTATTCACAAGTTGTCAAACACATAAATATAGTAATATACATATATATTCATTCATATCCATTCATATCCATTCATATACCTATACAATGATGATTAATTAAACAGTACGCGGTTCCTCTCCCAGCCCGGCACCAACGGGTGAGCTGAGCACTCTCTAACAGTGGACAATTTTGGGCCAGATTCTGGGAGTCACTGCGAAGACGATGTCGGTGACTCTCTTTTGTTTTCTTCGTCGAAATTGACATTTTATGTCTTTGTTTTTGTAATCGCGAAAAGCACAAAAGAGATTCGCCAACATCGTCTTCGCCGTGACACCCAGAATATGGCCCTTAAGTTTCAATAAAAAACTTTTTTTCTCTTTAGAACCACACGAACGTTACATAACCCTGAAAGGCTAAGATTAATTCAACTGACCCCTTCGGTGCTACTTAGATTACTGGCCGAAGATAGCACTCTTTCTAGTTCCACTTTAATTTTTTAAATAATTATAAACCATTATTGCTATTACCTTCCAGTCATTTTTCTTTAATAACTCAATTTCTTCGAAAGTTTCATTTATACTGCTCACTTGTAAATACAACATATCCCAAAAACCTTGCAAGTCTTCCACTGTAGTAGGAAATTTATCATCTAATGAGACACTTAAATTCTTGTAACAAAGTCCTGTAATTAAATTTTAAAATATTTTGTATAAGCCAAAAAAGATTTAAATATTTTATCGCCTTTTATGGAATAATTAAACTAACCTTCGAACTGTTTCATTTTCTGTGATACTAACAGACGAGCTTGCCCACATGCAGATCTTAAAACTCCAAAAATGTCTTCAGAAACTTCAATATTATTCTATATAAAATGTAAATCTTATAATATAAATAGATCATACAAAATCATACATAAGATCATAGATCATACATAATAGATCATACATAAATCTTATAATAACTTTATTTATTAAAAATGAGTGGTATTAATTAAAAACTGAGTGTACTCAAACCTCAAGCAATTGCTACAATAATTTTCGAAAATGGCTTTGGCTCAAATCAGTATGAATGAAACCTAAATAATTGAGCATTTACTTAAAAAATGTGATTGCATTCTTCTAAGCAAACTCAGGTTTTGCTACATATCACATTTTGTTTTGGTTTGGTACGCCATAGCATACATACTTGTATGTTGAACTTACCTTATTTGTATAATTTTATTATTTTAAATACATTAGAGTATTCACATAAACGCTTAAAAGCCTCTTAAACCGCTTAAATATAATAGCGTAAATAAAACGTCAAAATTTTTATGGAGAAAAACTTAACCGGTGCTGTTATTTACGCAGCGTTTTGGACGTGTAAACTTTGGACGTCTAGTAAACTTAGCTGTGGAGTTATAGCCTGTTTTTCTCAGTTGAGTGCAGCGTGTTGCAAGTGGTGCTGTTTACAATCGACGGGGTAGAAAACTTTGTCTTAGAGGAACGTATTTGGAATAAAGTCTACTTCTTTGTAAACAGTCAGGCTGCTCTGAAAGCGTTGGACTCCGTGTAGTTAAAATCGGTGGATGTCTCAAAGATCCGAGGAAAGCTTACAGACCTGAAGAGGTCTCACGAAGTCACTCTGTTGGATTCCTGGCCAATTGAACATCGAGGGCAACTAGCAAGCGGATCTCATGGCTAAAACGGACTCAGTTTCACAGAAGCTGACTCCCCCACCACCACTCTCATCTGAAAAAACAGGGCCGATTGTATTACAGCTCGATGAATATGGTCAGAACTGAACTCGAAAATTCCCCTCTCCTTACTGAGGGAGTTGTGGTTAGCGTGATCACAGGGCACTGCTCCACTGAACGAATGATTTCAAGAGCACATTATCATCATTCACGTGGACTATACTTGATCGAATATAAAAATTATTTTTCAGCTACGCTCATTTGAAATAAGGCATAAGGAAATTATACATTTAATTTAATTTAATTTTTGTCTTTTCAATTTCAATTCTTGTATGCACAGCTAGACCTCTAGCTGGGGTC
Organism: Myopa tessellatipennis; assembly: GCA_943737955.2. Lineage (NCBI taxonomy): Eukaryota > Metazoa > Arthropoda > Insecta > Diptera > Conopidae > Myopa > Myopa tessellatipennis. Next base: position 19,147,797 of record OX031315.1, read on the forward strand.
TAGGTCTGTAGCAGTGCAAAATCTTTTAGCAAAAAAGTGAGGTAGGGCAGGCAGGTAGATTTCCCCTAAAAGGGTTGAAAAACCCAATAATATATTATTTTGTATAGCCTAATATAAAGAATTAGAAATATAGCCTCACATAATATTGGGTCTGGGAATTCGTGGCGTTGTTTTTTTTTTTTTTTTTGTAAAATTCAACTGATTTTCTTATAGTCAGAAAATTAATTTAAGTAACCAAATACACTCCATTATTATCTACAATGTTTTGCCATTTTTCGGATAGAGCCCTGATGCCATCGGTAAAGAATTTGTGATTTCTGGTCGAAAATCTGAATCAAGTGGTTTTCACAGGCTTCTTTTGAAAGCAGCTTAATTCTATTCAGAGAGTTTTGCAGAGATCGCAACAAGTGGTAGTCTGAGGGTGCTATGTCTGGACTATATTTTATTAATGCATCAGAACATCCCTATTAAACTCTCGCAATTTTTGACGGGCATCAACGAAATGTGTCATCAACGAACATGCGTTGTCATGATGGAAGACACCACCTTTCCCATTAGTCAATTTCGGCCGTTTTCCTGGCGTGGCATTGCCTGGCGTAATATCTCCAGTTGTTCACAATAGAGTTGAGAATTAATTTTTCGACCAACTGAAAGTAGCATGGTGCACGATTCGCTTCCAGTCTCACCATATACACAATAACTTTTTTAGCGTCAATCCTGGCTTTTTGACGTTTCGGATTATCATACGTCACCCATTTTTCATCACCGGTTATGACACGTTTCAAAAAAGGCTCAAAAGTGGTATCAACTGCGATCGGTATTGCCAGTTATTCGCAATTGACCCCACCTATCGGAAAAACCCCACGAACTTTTTCTCAGACTTTTTTTCCAATATATAAAAAGTAAAACCGAGCAGATAAGCTTTCGTTGTTTTATTGAATTTTTAACCAATAATGAAACAGAAAAGGTGTTAACTTCGGCCTGGCCAAACCCTACACACGTTTACTTAAAAATTAGGAGTGGCAATTTTTGTCCTTTTCAATCTCAATTAGCATGTGATGACTAGTGAATTTAATAGTCAATTTATATTTATTCCTATTTTTATTTACCAATGTTTACTACTTAAATAAATATATCTATACTTATATATACAGGGTGTTTCGCATAAGAGGGCTCGAAAAGAGAATTTTATGGTCGGAAAAATATTTATAGTTAATACCGTAATTTTGAAAAAAAATTGCGACCAAAAATTTTTTTTGGAATTTTTGTTCCAAATTTTAACTTTGGCATTAATTTTCTCAAAAACTGTTTGACATAGGAACCTAATTTAAAAAGGATATTAAGAAGCGCATATTTGGTTTGAAAATAAGCAAGCAAAAGTAATCTAGGTCTAACCATTATTTTTTTAGTATTATTTTTTTCGATGTTAAGTCAGATTTTTATAAAATGGCCCCTCCCGCCTAAACGGGGGGAAATTGACCCCCCTTCCATACGATTTTTTTCTTGTTTCGACCCATCCTACACGCCCTAGTCTTGTGAGCGCTCTTATGCGAAACACCCTGTATATACTAGCTCACCCGGCAAAAGTTACGCTGCCATATAAATTATTTTAATGAATATTTTGGTTGTTAATTAAAAAAAATTAAAACTGCAAACCGACTAAAAAAAGCGACTCGAAAAAATGAAATATTTTTGCCGGCTATATTGCTGTCGTATAGCTTTCTTATTTGCCTTTGTATGTAGCTGTTCCCTTGGCATCAAGTGAAGTAGCCAAACAATTGACGTAGCAATAGGAAAGCGAGTTGTCGGAGCTCATCATATAAAGTATTGTCCAAATATTGCCGTTGCAATAAGAAAGCGAGTTGCTGAACTCGCCCTATAAATTTATCGCATAAATATTGTCCAAATGTTTGCAGTGTAGGGATGGGAACTATGACAGAAAGTGAAAAGGAGCGCCACAATCATAAAACACGTAATATATTTCATATAAATTCAAATAAATCGTACAAAATTGTTCACGTCAAAGTGAAGCAAAGCTTCTCGTAAATGACTTGAAAGTTCTATAAGGCACGCGTAGCGTCAGCTGTCTCCAACATAATTAAATTCGTTTTAGTTGAAATACGAATGTTAAACTAAAATCGCGATTAACGAATGAAAGGGTGAGGGTAGGATGGTAAAATATACTTTACGACCTATTCTCACACCTACCAAACATAAAGTGCGTGAAGTTAAATTCGTAAATCCGACGATAACTTAGCAAAGATCTGAACCCAAAACGCGAATACGAATTCGTATTTTCTACCCATTCCAACGTAATGGCTTCAATTGTAGCGCTCTTTTGTTCAACGAAATATATATTTTGAGCAACAAATTTACATATTTCAAGAGAATAATATATATACTTCAAAGATTACGCCTACTTTTGAAAAAATTTTAAAATTTGTGGAAGTGAGGTGTCTCCGACGGTGAAGCTTCTTCCCCAATATTCAGCGATAACTTTTGTTCTACGAAAAACATAACTTGGCCAAGTGGAATATAAGGTTCGATAGCCTTCTTCAATACCTTTCATAATCAGTAAAAACTTTTAGTGCACTCGGAAGGGTTTGGTCACCATGGTCATTTGAAGTTGGCCTTACCCAGTGCAATTTTTCATGATTTTTCAGCGAAAAATTTTCTTCAACGAAAAACATAACTTGGCCAAGTGGAATATAACGTTCGATAGCCTACTTCAATACCTTTCAGAATCAGTAAAAACTTTTAGTGCACTCGGAAGGGTTTGGTCACCATGGTCATTTGAAGTTGGCCTTACCCAGTGCAATTGTGTTATCCTCATGATTTTTCAGCGAAAAATTTTATTCAACGAAAAACATAACTTGGCCAAGTGGAATATAAAGTTCGATAGCCTACTCCAATACCTTTCAGAATCAGTAAAAACTTTTAGTGCACTCGGAAGGGTTTGGTCACCACGGTCATTTGAAGTTGGCCTTACCCAGTGCAATTTTTCATGATTTTTCAGAGAAAAATTTTCTTCAACGAAAAACATAACTTGGCCAAGTGGAATATAAGGTTCGATAGCCTACTCCAATACCTTTCAGAATCAGTACAAACTTTTAGTGCACTCGGAAGGGTTTGGTCACCATGGTAATTTGAAGTTGGCCTTACCCAGTGCAATTTTTCATGATTTTTCAGCGAAAAATTTTCTTCAACGAAAAACATAACTTGGCCAAGTGGAATATAAGGTTCGATAGCCTACTCCAATACCTTTCAGAATCAGTAAAAACTTTTAGTGCACTCGGAAGGGTTTGGTCACCATGGTCATTTGACCATGCCCACGCCCATTTCGGACACTCAGGTGCAGATTTTTCCAAGATCCGTTCCTAGTACCTCTGCATTATAACGCTAACCTCCCAGTCAAATTTCAACTTCCTATTCCTCATAGCTTCGAAACTATGGCCATTTTAAGTCTTCCCACGCCCATTTCGGAGACTTGGGGACAGATTTTTCCAAAATCCTTTCCCAGTGTACCTAAGTTCTATAAGGCAAGCGTAACGTCAGCTGTCAGCAACATAATTAAATTCGATTTAGTTGAAATACGTATGTTAAACTAAAATCGCGATTAACTAATGGTAGGGTGAGGGTAGGAGGGTAAAATATACTTTACGACCTATTCTCACACCTACCAAACATACACAAAAAAATTTCAGCAAAATCGGTCAAGGCGTTTAAGAGGAGTTGAAACACAAATACCGTGACACGACATTTTTATAGACATAGTAGAGTAACCCTGCCCGCGTTGCTGGACAATACAATAACATATGTTTTTGTCTTTGTACTAAAAATTAAATTTTCTAGAAAGAAAAGACATTTTCCTGAAAAAGAAGTGCAAAATAATATAAATTTTTTAAAGTGAGAACATCAAAAAGAAAAAAATTTATTGCAGAGCATGGTGGTAAACGACATTTTTAGTATTGCCATTTTCACAAAACATTAATAAAGACGACGGCTTCCCAACACGTTAACATGCAACATACAGTTGACCGTGTGAAAATACTGGAAATTCTAAATTTATGCCGCAAACTTGCAACGACTGGCTTTATTAATAGTCATTGCAAAAGCCAAACGAACAGGAAACTGTAATCGTTGAAATTGAAATGGCATATCAGTGGGAATCATTGGGATGCGTGGTATTAAAACATCTTCGCTTTTGAATTTCCCATTTAAAATTGTTGCTTCAATTACATAATTCATTAATTTTTTGACCGCAAGTCTTGTTTTATAAAGGGAAAACACACCATCATAAAAGTGCGCGTATAACGCATATTCGTAAAAATTTTTCGATGTTTTTTTTTATAAACCATCAGTGCAAGTAGACCTTTCCAACGCATGTACTCATTTGAAAATCGGTTGAGTGGTTCTCGAGTTGTAAAATAACGAACATAGAACAACTTATTTTTATATATATAGAAGATATAGATATAGATAAAAATTAAATATTGTGTTCATCATCGCATCACTTGAGAATGGTTGGACAAATTTGTGATTGGCGTTATCACAAATAACACCACGTCGTCACGTCTCGATATTTTTGTCAATTGATAATGACGATTGATAGTGATTAGCATTATAATGAAGAGGTGCACTAGAACGAATTTTAGAAAAGTCCGCTCTAAGTGTCTGAAAGGGGCGTGGGAAGATTTAAAATGGCCATAATGTGAAAACTACCATGCCTAGTTGAAATGTTCATGCTGACTGGTTGTACACTGTAGAGGTGCACTAGGATTTTAAAACATTCGCCCCTAACTGTTGAAAATGAGCGTCGGAAGATTTAAAATGGCCATAGTTTGGAATTAATAATAATAATAATTTTAAAACTACATAGGTTAGGAAGCCTAATTTTTTACCGTAAGAATTGTATTACGTAAAATAATTAACAGAAAATAAAGCAGTATTTTAGGAATTTTCTAAGCTAAAGCTTTTAAAATAGGGAAGATCGGAAAGATGTAGGGGAATGGGGTAAACAAAAGGCGACCAGCAAAGTCGGGCAACGGGCAAGCTCATATAAAAATTTTTTTTAATAAATTTTACTTTTAAGATGACCCTTTAACGGATTTTTTCCACACAAATTTGCACGAGCACGTATTTTGCAATTTTGTGCAATGGACGTTCTCTGTTCCGCATTATGTTACGATAAGAATGGTCACCCTACCATAAGGTCTAGTTCGAAGTACGTTTACGTACAACTAATCAGGCCTTTATTCATACCAATTTGAGTATTTGGTAATTTCTGGAAACATTTTCACTACTCAAATCTTTTACTTCAGAGCATTTGTTTTGAAGTATACCCGTTCCTATTAATACCACCACAGGTTTATTCTTATTAATATTTTTTATTTGCGAATGTATTTTCCTTGTGGAAGTTTTTGCTTTCAGAAATCAATCTTTTTTAATACGAAATGGTTGTATTGATTATAAAAATTAATGAATTTGTGAAATAAACTTGTGTGGAAGCTTCGAACAGTAAGTGAGTTGCATGTCACATTAATGTTTGGTTTGACAGAGCGAAAGGGCTATGTCGTTTATAAATTTAAACCCACAAACTAAACATACCCGTAAATATACAACTTCAATTATTTTGAAAAAAGGACTACGTATACTTCTCTTTGCAGTTTGAGAATACCTTTTTTATTATATAATAAAATATATCTCTAATAGAGGTATTTATGAAAACTTTAATTTACTATTTAAAGCTTTTGAAATAAAAAACGAGATAAAGAAGATTTTACTAACCGAAAGCTGTTCAATATATTTCTCAGCCCTATCTGCAAGTGCTAATAGGCGACTTTGTTCATTTCTTAAAATCCTCAGATAATAGCTACCATCTCTGTCCTTTTCAATGAAATTGGACATACTCAAGGGGGGTTCCATAGATATGACCCCCTTGGAAAACTCAGTTTCTTCAGACTTCATACCGGCTTCATAGTCCACTTCGTCTTTGACTAAAGAAAGCTGTGAAACAGGTAACTTTTCCTTACTGAAAATATAATCAGAGCATTGTTTTTCTGTTTTTCGTACATAGCTCCGTTTCGATGAAATTGAAGGTAATTGCGCTCGAAATTCCTGACTTAGGAGGCGTAATACTGGTAAATCATTGATGTTATTTTCACATTTCTCATTGGATAAATGTTTTGGTTTTTCTGCCGATTCGGTGCCATCGATACTTTTTCTGTTAAAAGCACGGTAATCTCCAGATAGTGAGAGCATTTTTAATTTGTTATTGAATTCTGCACTTGTTATATCCACAAAGTGGTCTTCTATGTTTGCTTTTATTTTTTTGGGACTGTAAAAACCTTGAGCTAATGCGCCAGGTCCATACAGCCGCTCCAGTCGCTGTTGAATAAAACTTGTGCTTCCCTTTTTATCCTCCGAATTGCGTACCTTGTCTTCCGAAGAGTTATAGAAATCTTCATTCCCATTCCTAATGCAGTTATTTTTCGTTTCAATGGATGAGGTTTGACTTAATGGTGAAGTTGAAGGATTTAAATTTGACATAACTAATTGTAAAGGTGGAGTTAAATTATTACTCTTTTTGCAATACTGAAAAGAATTGATTGAGGGTCGAATAGGTGAAACATCACGGGATTTATTAATATCTTTACGAATTTTCGAATTATATGTAGTTATGCTAGAGTAGCCATTAACACAGCAGGCCAGGTTTAAGTAACTTGGTTTTTTACCTGACGAGATAAATAGATCTACTTCTGATAATTCAGAACCAATTGGAGAGGGCTGACTTATAGCCTTTAATTCACAAATTGAGTTTCCGGAGTCATTAACAACAGATATTTTTTGATTACTGTTTAGTTTAAGAGAACATCGCTCCGGAACATGTAATGAACAGTTTTGTGCGATTGGTGCAGAACTGTTTTCGGTATCTACAAAGATAAGTACATTTTTAATATTTAGTAAAGTACGTATAAGTAAAGTAAATAAAGTAAATATACTAAAGAACTACTTGAGTGTAGTATACTTAATTAAATAGAGGTAGTTACTTACTGAATTCTATTGAAATGCATATACTATAACTACATATGTATAAAACAGTATTCAATTAAAATTAGTATATGTATACCTAAAATTTTTGAGGCATCCCCATTCACATCTAGCGGACAACTTCCAGGTGAATCCATATTCTGATCCATTTGTTGATCTTGGTTCTAATGATTTTATAAAATTGATATTGTATATGTAAAAATCTTATACAAGAAATATATATATAATATATTTAAATGAAAAAATTTATTCTAGAGAATAACATTTAATTTGGCAAGCAAATAAACTGTTACTTAGATACAAATAATATTTAAACAAAAAATATTTAGGGCCAGTTTTTCAGTGCTTGTTTAGTGAAACGTCAAATAAAAGTTAACTGAGATTGACAAGAGCAAGGGTTTTACAGTGCGAGTTTAACTTATCTATGTTAAACGTATCTTATCTATTTTTCATAGAGAATTTATCCAAATGCAACGAGTATTTAGCGTATACTCGTTACTATAAGTTGATGTTTCAACCTATTTTGGCAGCACCTGTCAATATTTTCATCTTTACAAGGAGAACAGCTGTTCTGGTGCAAATAAACAAAATTATTAGAATATTTTTGAACACAGATAAATGTCTGTACTCCAAAGAAACAGCTGTTTCTTTATCTTTTAAAAAGATAAATTAAACGGAGTATAACTCACCAATTTTGGAGGGTTAAACGCCGTTAAAACTTGTTCTCAAAAACACAATGTGTGGTTTAAACGGAGTTTAACCGAGAAACTACGGTAACCGAGCACTGAAAAACTGACCCTTAGACAATTTGGTATATTTTTAAGGTGAACGTAAAGAGGTATGTTGGTAATCGGGACTGCTTATACCTACTAGGGTCGGTCGTGGTCGAAACTTCAACCAATAACAATTCGCATTTTAAATTAATTCATTTTAGTATTAAAATTGTTTACTATATATTCTCCACTATTTTATTTAATATTTTTTTTTAACCTTTACATTTTTAAGTTAAATTTTTTATTAATAATGTACGTCCTGACCAAAGGGGAAATACTCCAGAACCTCAATGGAGGAGTGCTCATAAACATCTTTTCCTCGACAGCATAATTTTCACACATAGAAGTGTAAGCTATAAAATAATAACACAGACAAATAACATACAGATGCCGAATGCAGAACAAAAATTATATTTCGATGATTTCGCGATGGCCAGCCAGCGTTTGTCAGCTAAATGCTATTTATTCAATCAAGCCTTTAACCTATGCGTGAAGCTTTATAAAAACATTCCTCATCGACCGACGTTCAGATCTCTTTTGCACAAGTTGATTTGTTAGCGTTCTTTTCATACCCTACACCTTAAGGTAAGGGTATATTCACTTTGTAACGAAATGTGTAACGCATAGAAATAGAGACGATAGGTATAGAAAATTATATATATTCTTGATCAGCGTGGCCTCCAGAGTCGATTTAGCCATGTCCGTCCGTCTGCCTGTCTGTCTGTCTGTTGAAATCACGATTACAGGAGAACCGGTGAAGATATCGTGATGAAATTTTGCATAAACATTGTTCCTTGTGGTGGGCAGGTTGGTATTGAAAATGGGCAAAATCGGTCCACGACCTGAGTATAGAGTAGCATTATCCGTTAATATGCCAAATATGGGCGTGATCCGCCCACTTTTAGGTTACACAGGCAAAAGAGGGTTATATTGTTAAATATATAAACTTTCTGAATAAAACTTTAGATAACATCTTGTTTTACAAAAAAACATTATTACATCAAAACTGGGTGCGGTCCGCCCACTTTTACACTATTTATACGGTATAGCAGTATGAAAACAAATTTATTACCACGTAAATAAAGTTTAAATTTTAACACAATAATAAAACAAATATAAGTTATTTTGTTTTGAAAAAGGTAATGACCACGCCTACTATTTATACAGAGGCGTAGCTAGGTTTCATGGAGCTCGAGACGGTTAATCAACTGTAGCCCCAAAAATGCCTAGAATTCAATAAGTCCCTACTTGATTTCCACAACTGCCGCCCCCGACATTGTCCCGCCCAGAGTGGACCGCCACCCCCGCCCCACTCTAGCTTCGGCACTTTTTTCAAAACTTTTAGGTGTAGGGTATCTAAGATTCGGCTAGGCCGAATATAGCTTTCTTACTGGTTTTTTTTGCATTAGTAAAAACGTGTTCAGTGTCGAATAAGATTTTATAGTTTCTATGGTCAGTCATCGAGATGTGATGTATTTGCAATCTTTCAGAATTTGTGGGTATGCATGGATGGTCACATGCAAAACTACACCCAAAAGTTTTAAATTAATTGAATTGAACGAAATAGTTTTAATTATTTAAATTTTTAATTTATTTAAATTTTTCATTGCAGAACAATAACACTATAGAGTGAAATACAAACTGCAACACGAGGAAATATGTATACACTCTACTCTCGTTTTACACGCATTTTTTTTACACGATTTCGAAACAACACGGTCAAAAAACTGGAACCGAAGCTCTTTTTTTACACGATCTCATTTTTTCTACACGATTTTCAAAATAGGTTTCCTTTTGAAACTCTACACAACTTCCACTCTTGCGTGTTTGAATGTATGTAAATGACACAAGTTACATGATTTTATTGCTTCTGTACTTTCTTCATTTATTTTCCTTGAATAAATAATTTTCTTTGCAATCTGAAGCAAATGATTATACGCCGTTAGTACCGCGGAATGGCCAAAATGCATCAAAACTGAACTCCATAATGGAAGCAACAATTGTGCGCTCTGAATAACTTTGTCCCAAGGAATTGGTGGTGAAGCCTTTGACAATTTGCAACCGGCGGACATCGATGAATTACTAATTGAGAGGCCTTTTGAAGGACAATGATCTAAATGACATGATAACAGTTCGAGGTAAAGGTGGAAACCATGGAAGCGAAGACGAAGATGAAGACAAAATACCACAATTAACAGCTGAATTCGCGAGAGTTTGAAATTTGGCGCAAGTATGGAAGAACATTTTGTCACCCATGATCCCAACCTAGAGCGTGCCTCAAAATTTCAACGTAATTGCAGATGTGTATGGCCGATATCAGGAAATGTATAAGCACTTTAAAAGACCGAAAACACAACAACCTACTACAAATTTCTTTAAAAACCAAACAACGTCGTCGACGTCCAATGTTTCTCTCGATTCAAAGTGGATTGAAACTTTCAACATATCTAGTTATTCAAACCAAGACTATTTGAACTAAAAAAATAATGAAATATGTAATTTAAGTAATTGCCTGTGTTATTTTTTGTAGTCCTGATCGTATTCTTATTTGATAGTATTTTTAAATACATGCAAATATTTAAATAAGAATAAATTTACAGGGCAATTCTCGTTGTCAACTTTTAGTTGACCGTGCAGTTTTTTAGCAAATTGTCAATATTCGTATTCTGGCTGGTCGTATTCTGTGTATTTATTTAAATTGTTATTTAATTTATATATTATTTGTTTAAAACCAGCTCCTGAAACACTTTCAATGAAAACATTTTATAATATAAATATATAATATAAATATATTATTACATATTCTTTGGTGCTACTTACATCGAAAGATGTTTCAGGATCTGGTTTTAAACCAATAATATATAAATTAAATAACAATTTAAATAATAAAATTTAAATAAATAATAATATACATTGTATATTCTTTGATATTCAGCACATTCCACACATGGTGGACATGAACTGCATATAGTTCGCCAGCTGCTCTGCCGTAGTCCGTTCGTATTTTCTTTTGACATTTCATGTTTTATGTGTCAAAAATTACATTTCGGTTTCTGTAACACTAAGCTTTTCAGCATCAAAAAAGTTACTGCATTAGAGCTTTCACTGTGTCAATTGACAACCAGAATACCAATTTGAAAAGCATTGACAAGCACTGTGACAATTTGTCTTGACAATTTCATGTCAAGCTGACAACGAGAATTGCCCCGTTAGTTTCCAAAAGTTCTCTTGGGTTTCTTTTTTACACGGTTTTCCAAAAAAAATTTAGCAGTTTTTTGAAACAACACGGTTTTTCTTATTTGCGGAACGAATTCTCTGTTCTCCCATAAGCTATGTATATTTTTTTACACGATTTTTCTTGCACGGCTACTCGCTAAAACGTATCTACCGTGTAAAACGAGAGTTGGGTGTACGTTATAAGGTACAATACAAGTACAGTGGCGTAGCTAGGATGGGGAGGGGGTGGCGGTCTGCCCACGGCGGCACAATTTTGGGGGCAGCAGTTTTGGAATTATTAAAGTATTGCAAGTTGATTAACCGTTCTGGGCTCCATGAGTCCTAGCTACGCCACTGTATAAATAGTAGGCGTGGTCGTTTCATGTTTTAAAACAAAATAACTAGCTTTTTTATACCCTACACATGAAGTGAATAGGGTATATTCACTTACTGCTTCCGTTTGTAACGCATTAAAGGAGGCGTGACAGGTATAGAAAAGTATATATATTCTTGTTCAGCGTGACCTCCTGATTTAGCCATGTCCGTCCGTCTGTACGTCTATCTGTCTGTGGAAATCACGATTACAAGAGAACGAATAGAGATATCTTCATCAAACGTGGTACGAATATTGTCTATCATTAGAAACTCATCGGTATTGAAAATGGACAAAATCGGACCATTGCCACGCCTACTTTTTATAGTAAATATAAATTCATCCATGCTTATAGCTCAATTTCTCAGCTTGTAGAACGAATTTGGGGTTGAAATTTTGTCCAGAAGTCCACTGCCTCTGACCAAAACAGACTACCACAAATAGGCGTGGTCCGCCCACTAATTAAATAAAACTCGATTACAGGAGAACGAATATAGATATTTTCATCAAATTGGCACTAATGTTGTCTATCATCAGAAACTTATTGGTATTGAAAATGGGCAAAATCGGACCATTACCACGCCTAATTTTCAAATAAACGTGTGTAGGGTATATGAACTTCGGCCAGGCCGAAGTTAACACTCTTTCTCGTTATTATTGTGTTTTTATTGTTATTATTGTAGTTTTATTATTGTAATAAATTTGTTTTTACGAGCTATACTGTATAAGTAGTGTAAAAGTGGGCGGACCGGGCCCAGTTTTGCTGTTATAATTTTTTATTGGAAAATAAGTTGTTATAGTATAAAGTTTTATTGAGGAAGTTTATATATTTAACAACATAACGATTTAAGACCCTCTTTTACCTTAACCTTAACGTTAAGGTGTAGGGTATACAAATACATATGTATATTAACTTTAATATTAATGAGATTTTCGTTTAAGTTATCCTTGTCTGTCTGTCTCTCTGTGGAAATCACGACATCCCTAGCAAAAAAACTATCCTAAAATTTCCTTTATTTTGCCACATAAGATATATTTATTTTTTTATCCAAGAACAAAATAATAATTATCGCTCACGTTCCAAATAATTTCGGTCTTCCCAGGAAAAATATTACTTGAGATGAAAAAAATTCTTATGTTCTAACATTTCGATCCGTGAAGTTGTAAAAACATCATTTGTTGGAGAATAGCGACCGTAGAAAATGAAAAAACTTTGACTAGTCGACGGAAAACCGCAAATAAAGCCGCTGGAGATTGGACATCGCCGAAACCTGGCTGTCTATGGTAGAAAAGTAATTTCAAGAGGAACAACGAAAATTGGACCCCAAAAACTATTTTGTTCTTTCATTTGGTAGGAGACGCCGTTGGTTCACACACTGCAGAACATTTAAATACACCTAATTCTGTTTTTACACGGTCATTGGTTCCAGGAAAACCTGTGTAAAAAAAACATGTAAAAAACGTATAAAAAACCGTGCAAAAAAAGACATTGTTCGTATGCAAAATAGGTGATTGGTTCCTTATCTTTAAAACCTATTGAAATTAGTGAAAAACGAGGATTTTTTAAGAACAACTATTCAGGTTTATTGTATTATATCACATATGTATATAATGTGTTATTACACAAGCATAGTTATTAAAGAAAAAAAAATAGTTCAGAAAATATTAACACATTCTAGTTGCTAAATGGAATAAAATCGTGTAAAAAAATTTTAAATTTGTTTATTTTCACACCGTGTTAAATCAAAACCGTGTAAAAAAAGGCCGTGTAAAAACAGAATTAGGCGTATACCATTGTTGCATATGAATTTGATAACATAAAATCAAAAATTTACAATAGAATAAATATTCCACTTTTAGAATATTAAATTATATCACCTTAATATAATTTTTACAACTTTAACCCGACAATTCATTTTCCAACTACTAGACTTCATCGTAAAAAAGAAGGTATGGCAACTAATCTGCATTCGAAATGTGTAAAAGATTTGTTTTGAGAAAGGAAACTGAAAAATTGTTTACTCTGCACAAAGACGGTATTTTTCATTCTTACAGATGAACCCCGAAAGACAATTATCATCGAGATTAAAAGTTAATACAAATTGATGTTCTCTGGAGGCTACTTACCTATAATTAAAAATATTATTCTGGAACTTCTTACAATTAAACAACTTTACCTAATCTAAGCGAACTTTAATAATCATCGGTATATCATAGAACTGTTGTCAAAACAACTCCGGTGCAAATTTGTAACAGTGTCACAAAATAGCGTACATCGATGGGAAAATATTTCACTTTGAGAAGAAGCACATACTCAGAATTATTGTAAGACTATTCACATAATGTACTAAAACTGTGGTACCTAAATAATTGCGTCGTGCGTTGCGTTGCTGTCAAAATGAATTGGAACACGCAATCATGGAAGTGGCTGAAATAAGCAACGCACTTACGGAGAGCACTTCGAATTTCCAATTTTGGTCGGCGCTACGAAGTGAAGCTGGCGGCAAATGTTAAAAAAATGTTCATGTGCGTGTGAATGTTCAAACACTTTTAGTCAGAACATATGTTGACGCAACGCTGTTATTTCGGTTTAGGGCAGCGTTGTTTTTAAGATGCAGTGATCAACGCAACGCAAGACGTACTAATTTAGATACCACAGAAAAGGCTTAAACACAATCAGGATACAAGATACATTTTCAACTATCAAATTTACATGGGATCTTATGGAGATCGAGGAAAAAGTTTGCTTTCCAGTTTTTTGTTCTGGTTTGCATTCCATTTTGTATCTTGTCTCCGGGCTAATTCTAATTTTGACAGCAACAGAATCATTCTTGTTCTTCTTCAGTGTGTTTGTTTACATTCTGTCATGTAAAATTTGACAATACGCATTGTGGGGGAGGTTCACACTAGGCATCTTAACGCCAATTTCTTTAAGTTAATATTTAAAGTAATTTTTATTATTATTATTATTACTAGTTCATGCGAAATTATCTTTATTATAACAAAATACCATAATAATATAAATAATGTAAATATAAATACTAAAATTTTGTTTCTGTATTTATATTATTAAGGTATTTTGTTATAATAGAGATGATTTCGTATAAATTAATTGTTTAAAGAATATTATATTGTAATCCCCTTAAGCTATAAATTCGGCAAGCAAAGACGACATCTTCGAAAATAGCGTCAAGTTCGATTTGGTCACGCGTTTTGGCTGTCACTTGGTTCGAACTTAGCAAAATATCAAAAACGATTTGATATTCCCCTTCTAAGTAATGCCTTGAACACATAGAAAATCGCACTGCGAATTATTCGTTGCGAACTGTCAGAAATCTTCTGCCGCAGCGAAGTTTTGGCTTGTCAAAGTCGAGATAAACACACAAAAATAAGAAGAGCGACGGCTGCGAATAAATCGCATCTGCCTGCGATCGATCCAGTTCGTTCGCAGGCAGATGCGATTTATTCGCAGCCGCAAGCAGAGGCAGCGACGTAATTTTATTTTTTTTCTTGTTTCCCATAAGAGGCCGTGTAATTTTGACAGTTCGCACCGAATAATTCGCAGTGCGATTTCTATGTGTTCAAGGCATAAGTACGACTGATCGGATACACATGTTTCCACAAGCTAGAAGTGGATTTTGACAGCACGTCAAGTTCTTCGAAGTGCTTATAAGTACCACTCAAGGTTAATAGAATAAAAGGTTGCGCCAGTAAACAAAGAAAAGTGGTTTCGTTCTGCGCATCTACGTCAACAAGTATTTCTAAAATCACTAGGGTCACAACACACGGTACAATTGCCAAACTTGAAAAGTGGCATGAAGAAGAGTTAGAACAGGTTAAATGTTACTCGAAAGCTCCGATTTTGTGTTACTTTTTTGTTGTTGTAGTCTTATACGGTACTTCACTTCACTATTCATTATTGGAATAATAATTCACACAATAATTCAATTCAAACATTCACATGAAAAATTATTGCTATAACCAGTGTGCGGGCGCCTCGAAACAAAATTTCATTACAAATACTTATTGACGTCATTTGACGTAGCTGTCAAACGAAAAAACATAACGGACCTGCGCGTGGCGCAAGCTTCTTTCTATAAACCTTGAGTAGCACTAATCAGGCCTTTAGGCATCGTATGGTTATGATTTCTGATAGGAAACGAGGGCTTAGTTTTACCGTTGTGGAATCACTCCAATTTTATTGTTGTTGTCATTTTAGTTTTTTATGCTGTTTAGAAAAAAATTTTTTTTACTCTAGTATAGTATTTATAGTACTAAAGAATAAAATATATTGAACAAACTGTTCGAATAAATAACTCTTATAAATAAAATGCTCTAAAAAGCACAAAATAATTTTTTCTTCCTCAGCGATTTTATATTTACAGCGATTAATTTACATATTTTCAAGTGCAATAATAAAAGTTTGGGCTTAAGGTAGAATTAGACAATTGTTAGATTGTGTTGTTTTTGAAAGTGTATCTTGTATTGGACAAATTATAACAATTTTGGGAACAAATCGATGCTATATAATGTGGAACTTCGAGAATTAAAAAATACAATAGATAACATAAGATTTATTATAAAATTAATGTCATGATAATTTCACAATAATAAACATGACATTAGGCATGCCACACAGTGGTCTAAACATGAAATTCATCGGCCAAAAATCAATAACTTTTGAATGGATAGGAATTTAGGATTCTGCTCCGCTATTGGCCACAAGAATTTGCAATCCATCCAGAAACATTACGTGGTGTAATAGAAAACGAGTTAATAAGAGCCTAAAGCATTAACCACAACCAAGGCTACAGGCTACAAGATACAAGCGGCATCTGTCAAAATTACATTGGCCCTTATAGGAACAAGAAAAAAACATTGATTTCCAGTCGCCGCTACGTATCTGTGGTCAGCCGCTAGCTTTACGCCGCTTGCAGTCGATCGAGTTCTATTTTTCTCTGGCGGCGTAGTTATTCTTCTTCTTCTTTTATGTTTGTTTACGTTTTACATATCAACAGATTTGCGTTTTGACGTTAGTATCTTGTACCCTGTAGCCTTGGTTGTGGTTAATGCTTATCTCTTTAAGTGCAGCTTTTTCACTCCAAAACATGCATAATTTTTGAATCCACCACACTAATAGCCTGTTTACATAAAAATATTTAATCCGGTTAAGGTGTTCGAAAATCGATCAGCTGATCTAGTGTTTACATACATAATCCGGTCCGGGCTGTCAAACCGAAAAGAAGAAATAAACAGCTGTTGTTTTGTGTTTGTTTATTTACGCAACTATTTTTAAAATTTTGCCTCGCTTTAATTTACAATACAATGAATAAAATAACAATAATATTCAAAATTGTTGAAATGTATTTTGCTATGGTGACGAAATTCGCAAGTTTACAGAATTTGGAAAGTGAAAAGTCCATTGGGCCATCTCCGCCGCCATCTCCCTATAAATATGGACATTTTTGCGGAGTCCGCGCAGGCCGTCAATATTTTCTTGCCACAGGTCCAGTAGCATTAATTCCGCCCCCATCGACCACAAAGTTCTCTTGGTTGATTTCTGCATCTGAAATAGTTAATTTTTTGTCATTTATTACATATTATACTTATTTAAATAAACATATTACTTACGACATGAAACGCTTAAATTTGTTTTGACATTTGGCAGAATAGTTTGGTGGCACTTTCTCTTTATCTCTTTCTAACTTATTGGCACTAGAAAAGGAGAAAGATAGTGTGTCTGCAATTCCGAACTTCGAAACAGACTTGCAAACTAAAAACTGAGGCTAAAAACCAAACGCATTTTGGTTTAGCGCTGGAATAGCAACAACAATTTCACGGGAGTTAAAACAGTTTACGAGTGGTTTTGGGACTTAAAACAGTTGATTCCAAAAACCTGGAAAAACCATTTTATGTAAACACCTTATAAGACTCTGTACCTTCACCTCTTTTAAAACTGGCCTCTTGGTCTTTTTTACGTATTTGAAAAATCATATTTCTGGCTTATTGCTGTGAAGAAGAACAAGAGCTGCATTCCTCTCTCAAAATATTTTGTAAACAAATTCCCGGACTGTCAAAATTCGTTCCCGAACTGTCAAAATTACATGCGTTTTGTTTTTGTAATCTACAACACCCAAGCCTGATTTCACCAACACATTCAAAGCGAAAAAAGAGTTTCCAGTCTTGTAGTCTTTGGTGCAAACACACAAACGAAGGTAAACAAAGGCAAGAGAGCGAAGCATTGAGTAATGGATCAACGATTCAGTAGTGGATAGGAAACAAATGCTCAGAGCAGCCAATAGCAAAAGAGAAGAGCGCGAAACACACAGCATTGAGTAAAAACTCGATCCAGTACTGGATCGACCATGGAAAATATTTTTGTTCATGATTCGCCCTCTTGTTATTCTTTCTCTATGTTTCAACGAAAGCACTGTGCGGAGTGATGGATTTGACGTGTCAGTAGCAGTAGCAATGTTGTCCTTTACGTACTGTCTGTCTATACCTACCGTATATTGGAATCTACCTGCATTTATGAGTTCGCATTATTCGAAATTTTTTAATCATATTTTCTAATTTTGTCGTAATATTTCGGCATAATTTCTTGAAATGATCTTCTGATTTTAGCGCTAACATTGAGGCGAACGTGGATCGAAAGCTGTTCCACTTTTTGCAATCAACCAATCAGAGCGTGTGAGTCTGGCGGTAATATGCTTAGTGTGACACCCCACATTGTATATTATAATGTCCAACTAGAGCAAGATGCAACTGAACGTTTGCCTGTGAGTCCAAACCAAAGACTACAAGACTGGAAACTCTTTTTTCGCTTTGAATGTGTTAGTTAAATCAGGCTTTCGTGTTGTAGATTACAAAAACAAAACACATGTAATTTTGATAACTCGGGAGTGAATTTTGACAACTCGGGAGTTTGTTTACAAATTTCAGAAAAATATTTTGAGAGAACAATGCAACTCTTGTTCTTCTTCATAGCAATAAGCCAGATATATGATTTTTTAAATACGTAAAAAAGACCAAGGAGCCAGTTTTAAAACCAGCTTCTAGAAATGTACATGAAACCTTTTTTAAGTCATATAGTTGCACAATATTGAATATTTTGCAAGTAAAACGAAGTTAAAATTCATAAAAATTTCTCATTTCACAAATTTAGTCAGCTGTTTTTAACCTACCATGCGTATTTTTAGACGAAAGAGATGCCAACGTATTCAACATGTTTGTTGAATATTAATGTGTGATTTAGTTTAATATTTACCGAATTGTGATTTTAGTTCTTTTGGTCTTTAATTTAAATGAATTTAATTTTAAATGCATGAATTGAGAATTTATTTGTGGTTATCTATTTTGAATTTAAAAAATTGATTTCTGAATTTATTTGTGCTAACTCATTTTAATTTAAATGAAAGAGAAATGAAAAATTACAAAAACAAATAAGTTTACATTACTTTTTAATATTTCCAAACCGCCAAGAAATCGTCAAAATCGCGACAACTCTTAAATGCAAAGTAGTTTTTCTTGTAATGTTTACTTAAAAACCAAACAAATAATAAATAATAAAGTTGTGTCGTTCGTATCCCTGCCACTAAGTAAATACGACGTCTTTCACTCTCGTGAGTTTTCAACGACGACGTCCGACCCAGTCCTGGTGACTCTATGAATAAGGGGCTAAATTCCTCTGCGTTACAACAATTTCTAGATATTGTGAATCTACTGCGTGAATATTTCAATATACCCCTCATGCAATGTGCAAAACGTACGAATCTCGTCAACATTTGAGGGTTGCAAGGTTGACCTTTGGTACACGCTATTTAGAATTGTAAAATTGGCAACAGCTTCGAAAAACTACGTGACAAATAGTCCTCAAAGTATTCACATCCGCTCTTCACCCCCCAAGTGTTGATGCAGTTTGTCTAAAAACTGACGCATGTAATCTGTTATTATTACACCAAGGGCCAGTTTTTCAGTGCTCGTTTAAACAGCGTTGAAACGACGTTTAGTTAAACGCCAAATAAAAGTTAACTGAGATTAAGACGAGCACAGGTTTTACAGTGCGAGTTTAACTTATCTATGTTAAACGTTACTTATCTGTATTTCACAGAGAATTTATCAAAATGCAACGAGCATTTAGTATATACTAATTACTATAAGTTGATGTTTCTTTTCATCTTTACAAAGAGAACAACTGTTCTGGTGCAAATAAACAAAATTATTAGCATATTTTTGAAAAAGGTAAATGTCTGTACTCCAAAGAAACCGCTGTTTCTTTATCTATTGAAAAGATAAATTAAACGGAGCCACTAATTTTGGCCGGTTAAACGCCGTTTAAACTTATACTGAAAAACACAATGTGTGGTTTAAACGGAGTTTAACCGAGAAACAACGGTAACCGAGTACTGAAAAACTGACCCCAACACGCCACTGAATATTTTTTTATCAGTAATGTGTATTAAATTATAATCTTCCTGCTTGTCATTTCGTTTATTCTCATTAGCTTCAGCATTCTAGATATTGATCGTAAGACACCAACGGAGAAATGGGAGTTGGTGGGAGCACTATCCTCACTATCCCAAAGATTGCAGTTTACAGGCATTCTTCATCGCGTCAGTGTTAAGCTATTATTGACGGCATAGTTTAATCGCCCAGCTACAGACCTAGGAAGTGTTTAGTCTATTATTAGTCTTTTTGCCCATATCATCTTATTCATATTCATCAATCAATCATAAATTTCAGCCTCAATTCGATTTCGGAAACGCGCGATTTTCATAAATATCTTATATCTATATATATAAAAATCTCGTGTCACGGTGTTTGTGTTCGAACTCCTCCCAAACGGCTCAGCCGATTTTTATGTAATTTTCTATGTACATATGTAGGTAGATATGAGAATAGGTCGTAAAGTATATTTCAGCCTCCTACCCCCACCTCCTACTTTTTTAATCGCGATTTTAATATTTTTGTATGAACAGTATCCAAATCGTTCATATTTCAAACAGTGGAAGTGGGCATGGGAGGAAGTGGAAGAAGTGGGTGTGCCATATGTGGGCGTTGTAAAACGGACAGACAGCCAGACATACATAGCTCGGCGTGCTGCCTGTTGTGAGTGTGGTGAGCAAGTCTGAGAGCAAGTTGGTGCGTGCCGTTGTTCATAGCACCAATCAGAATTAATTTATATGGCAGAACATCATTTGCCGGGTCAGCTAGTAATATATAAAAACAAATAAATTGTTGTTTGTTTGTCATCGCATCAGTTGAGAACGGCTACAAATTTGGAAAGTTTTTTTAAGATTTATTCATAACAGTCTGGAGCTAGTTCGTACGAACAAAAAACCTGAAAAAATCTAAAGGGGGCATGCCAATCTCCTAAATGGCCATAATTTGAAGACTATGAGGAAAAGGAATTTGAAATTTTGCATGGTGATTGGTGGTACACTAGAAACGGATTTTGGAAAACTCGTCCAGTATTTGTCTTAAAGTGGACGTCAGACAGAGCGCATATTAACAGGGCAATTCTCGTTGTCAACTTGTCAATGAAAATATTTTATAATATAAATATACAGGGTGTTTCGCATAAGAGGGGACAGAAGACTAGGACATGTAGGTTGGGTGGAGACATGAAAAAATCGTATGGGAGGGGGAGGGGGGGTCAATTTCCCCCCGTTTAGACGGGAGGGATCATTTTATAAAAATTCGGCTTAACATAAAAAAAAAAATATTAAAAAATAATGGTTTGACCTAGGTAACCATTGCTGATTTACAAAGTCAAATATGCACTTCTTAATAACCTTTTTAAATTAGGTTCCTATGTCGAGCAGTTCTTGAGAAAATTAATGTCAAAGTTAAAATTTGGAAAAAAAATTCGGGAAAAAAATATTTGATCGCAATTTTTTTTTAAATTACGATATTAAATATGGTTTTTTTCCGACCTTAAAATTCTCTAATCAAATCTAGAGAGAATGCTTCAAACCGGAAAGATCTATGTTTTGTAGTTTCCGAGAAAAGTGAAAATTACCGGAATTACGGAAATATACCGTCCGTCATGCACATGTATCTGGCCAGATATTTTACGAATTTACCTGTGATTTAAATATATTTCTAATTTAGCTAGGCGTTTTATGAAAAACACATTAAAAAAAACAACAAACAAAATTTATGTGGATTTTTTCATGTATACATCGTATACGTAGCGCATGTATCTGGCCAGATTACTAGTATTTTTCAGTTGCATAGTGAACTTTGAAAGCTACAGTCAATAATTTACGGAAGAATTTTTATTTATTCGAAAAAAAAATGGGTGAAGAAGTACAGTTTGTTTATAATACGCGATTTCATAGTGGTAATGTGATTTTCCATACACGACTAGCAGAAGCATTGGCCAATGACTTAGAGCGTGAAAGAGCCGCTGAAGAAGTGGTTGCAAATGATGAGATTGATAACTTCCCAGGAGTTGACGACGATATGGATCTAAATTATATGCCAGACGATGGCGATGCCTCAGATGTCGAAAATGATCCAGGGATATAGAATAAAAGGTTGCGCCAGTAAACAAAGAAAAGTGGTCTCGTTCTGCGCATCTACGTCAATAAGTATTTCTAAAATCACTAGGGTCACAACACACGGCACAATTGCCAAACTTGAAAAGTGGCATGAAGAAGAGTTAGAACAGGTTAAATGTTACTCGATCTCTCCGATTTTGTTGTTGCTTTTTTGTTGTTGTAGTTTTATACGGTACTTCACTTCATTATTCATTATTGGAATAATAATTCACACAATAATTCACTTCAAACATTCAAAAAATTATTAAAAATAATTAATTTAATTAAAAATTATTGCTATAACCAGTGTACAGGCGCCTCGAAACAAAATTTCAATACAAATACTTATTGACGTCATTTGACGTCGCTGTCAAACGAAAATAAATAACGGACCTGCGCGTGGCGCAACCTTCTTTCTATAAACCTTGGAAAATGATTAGGTTGTCGAAGCAGATGAAGTGTTTGATAGTGACGACGATGAAGAAATTGAAGAACAGAATGCTACCGAAGATTCTTTTCTTGGTAAGGACGGTACTATATGGTGTAAAAATTAACCAAATATTGGAGTTCGTTTACGTCAGCACAATATCATGCGTTTTCGACCTGGTCCGAAGGAACCAAGGAATTGGAAAACAGTGTTCCAATTGAGGTGTTCAAAAATTTTTTCACACCAAATATAACATTTATCATCATTTCTAAAACGAATCGCCATGGAAAACCTGTAGTCGAGAAGTGGAATGCAGCTAATCCCAGTAAAAAACACAGAGTATACATGTTTAAGTTGCTTACCTGAAGCTGTGTAAGACTTTTTTAATTTAGAATTAGTTCAAACTTACTTTATAACTACTGAATTGAATTGAAATGAACTTTATAACAACTATTTTTTTAAAATGAAACACAAAAATAAAATTTTCCTTGTTTTATTTCTCATTAAAATTTTTTAGTTTAGCATGTACTAAGAACAAAAAAAAAAATAGAAAATATATTATATATCTGCCTGGCGTGATAACAATATAACAATGTAATTTTATAACTAAAATAGCATATTTTTCATATAAATGTACTGAAATACATAGTGTATCTGGCCAGATACATGCGCTACGTACGTGACTATCGGAACATGTGCATGACGGAGGATTAATACCGTAATTTTTTAAAAAAATTGCGATCAAAAGTTTTTTTTCGGAATTTATTTTCCAAATTTTAACTTTGACATTAATTTTCTCAAAAACTGTTCGACATAGGAACCTAATTTAAAAAGGATATTAAGAAGCGGATATTTGGCTTTGTAAATAAGCAAGCAAAGATTATGTAGGTCAAACCATTATTTTTTAATATTTTTTTTTTCGATGTTAAGTCCGGTTTTTATAAAATGGCCCCTCCCGTCTAAACGGGGGGAAATTGAACCCCCCTCCCATACGATTTTTTCTTGTCTCGACCCAACCTACACGTCCTAGTCTTCTGTCCCCTCTTATGCGAAACACCCTGTATAATATAATTATATTATTACATATTCTTTGGTGCTACTTACATTGAAAGATGTTTGATGATCTGGTTTTAAACAAATAATATTTAAATGTAATAACAATTTAAATAATAAAATTTAAATAAATAATAATATATGTATATTGTATATTCTTTGATATTCAGCACATTCCACACATGGTGGACATGAACTGCATATAGTTCGCCAGCTGCTCTGCCGTAGTCCGTTCGTATTTTCTTTTAACATTTCATGTTCTATTTGTCAAAAATTACATTTTGGTTTCTGTAACACTAAGCTTTTCAGCATGTTACTACATTAAAGCTTTCACTGTGTCAATTGACAACCAGAATACCAATTTGAAAAGCATTGACAAGCACTGTGACAACTTGTCTTGACAATTTCATGTCAAGCTGACAACGAGAATTGCCCCGTAAATCACAGATTAACATTCAACAAAACATGTTGAATACGTTGGCATCTCTTTCGGCTAAAGATACGTGTGGTAGGTTGATAGGTGGCTAAATTTGTGAAATGAGCAATTTTTATGAAATTTAACATCGTTTCACTTGCAAAATATTCAATATTGTGCAACTATATAATTTAAAAAAGGTTTCATGAACATTTCTAGGAGCATGCGTTGGTTTTAAAAAATGCCCCTTGGTCTTTTTTACGTATTTAAAATATCATATTTCTGGCTTATTGCTATGAAGAAGGACAGGAGTTGCATTCCTCTTTCAAAATATTTTCTGAATTGTGTAAACAAACTCCCGAGTTGTCATAAACGCATGCGTTTTGTTTTTGTAATGCCTTACACCGTCGGTGTGATGCCACCGTCACATTCAAAGCGGAAAAAGTCTTGTTAGCTTTGGAGATGGTTTGTGTACTAGCTAGCATTTTTAGTGCTACCGCACAAAAATATTACTATGTTGAAATAATAAAATCCTAAAAAAATAGAATTTTTTTCACGAAATTAGATTTATAAATGTAGCAAAAATAAAGAATAACATCAGAACTTTGTGAACGTCTTTATTTATTGTTATGAAAAAGTTTTTATAAAATCTTTATTGTTTTAGCTTTTCTTTGTTATATCCATTTATCCATATTCACAAGAAAATTGAGTCTACTGCCTTAAACACAATCAAAGACGCAAGACGCAAGATTCATTTTTAACTGTCAAAATTACACGGGCTCTTATGGAGATCGAGAAAAAAGTTTGCTTTCCATTTTGCTTCCCTGCGAAATTACGCATCTCGCATTCGAGCTAACTCTAATTTTGACGGATGCAAAAGCGTTCTTGTTCTTCTTATTTGTTTGTGTTTGTTTACATTTCATTGTTTTTTCTATTTCAGTTGCTGTAAAATTATCTGAGTGTTTTTCTGTTGCTTTTTTTATTATTATTCTGTATAATATATTATTTCAATGTATTTTAAATATATTTTAATATACATAAAAATAAAAAAACTTCGAATAAACTTCGAGAATTTTGGTTAGAATGAATCTATTGTTCTCTACAGTCAAATATTTGACATTTCATACTTCTGCTTCCCGAAAATGATTTGGTTTAAATCCGAGCCATTTCTTGCTTCGCTGCGTTGAATCTTGCGTCTTGCGTCTTTGATTGTGTTTAAGGCATACAGCAACTCGTATTCTTTCTTGATAAATTTGTATGCAAGTTACCCCTGTATAAAACGGTACTTTTATAGCACGGATTCACTCTAACACGGTTTGAGAATTGGGAACAACTCCGTATAAAACGTTTTTTTATCACGGATCACTCTAACAACAATGAATATAATAGCTGTTGAACGCGAACTTGATCTAATGTTTAATAAGGGGAATTCCTTACAATAGCCTTATAAACGCGAACCTTTTAATTGTTAAAGATCCGACCTAACACCTCCACTTGACATTTGGCAATCGAGCATGTGCGTGTTTTCAAATAGTACAAAACTCACATACAACGACCCGTTTTACAACAACGGGCTGGGAAAAATCCATTCTACAAAAAATCAGTGCCTAATGCTAATCAAGGATAATAAAAACTAAAATACAAAGTGAAACAAATACCTGAATTTCTTAAACAAAGATCTCGCTTATATTTAGTACACTTTTCTTATTTAAGCACCTAGATTAAATAGTTTTAAGAGCTTTTTATCCCTCAGCGTCATTATTTAAGTTTACGAGTAGAACTTTATAAATACAAATAACCTTAAATAAGAGTTAATCGAAGCGATTAAAATTCTTTATACAGCAAGAAGCTGTCAAAAAATTTTCTCATCTATATTTCTGAGAATACTTGATAGTCTAAAATTATAACAATGTGAACCAAAAAAATGTATGTACAAATGTCACTAAAAAAGAAAAGTCTCAATTAATTGAATTTTGAATTATCAGGTAAGTTTGGATCACAACATAGCAAAAGATTTATTGCTCATTGGTGGAAAAAAATGCAAAAGTTTCACCATGTTTAAAGGCAGTGGCGTAGCGTGAATTTCTGCCACCCGGGGCCGGTTAGAAATATTCCGCATATACAACTAGCCACTTCGGCCGACCCCTGATAGCTCTGCCGCCCGGGGCAAAAGCCCTCCTGATCCCCCACACTACGCCACTGTTTCAAGGTATCAAAATACCGTTTAAGATTACTCATGTGTAGTAAAATAAATTCCTCAACCCTCGTGCAATGAAAAACGTTAATAAGACCAATTTACCGGTATACTGGGCAGCAAATAGAAAGCTTGGGTAACTACGGAAATATTTAAGAAATGGTTTTCAAAGTGTTTTACGCTGAGTATGGAAAACTATCTAAAAGAGAAAAAGTTAGAATTTAAAGTTGTACTTATGTATATTGGATAATGCCATCTGCAACTTTTCAATAACCCAAACATCAAAATTATTTTTTTACCATCAAACACAACTGCTTTACTTCAACCGTTATATCAGGGAATTATAGCCATATTTAAAATGAATTATAATAGATCATTACAATGGATTTTGAAAAAAGTCGATGATATTTCTATGGACGTCAAGAAGGAATGAAAACTCTTCACAATTATGTACTGTATTAATGTAATCAACTTATCCATCAAGGAAATAAAAACAAATCATTAAATGGTTATTGGAAAAAAAATGGCCGGAGTCAATTGAGAGTGAAAATTTGAACGAGACACAAGAAAACAGAATCGAGAAAAAGGTTGAAATTCCTCTTCCTTTCTTTCTGTTAACCCTTTCAACATGTTAATTTTTACAACTTGGAAATTCCTAAAAAAGGAGGCTGGCGAAATGGTAAAAACAGGTGAAGGTCTTTAAAGAAATGATGGAAAATACAATTAAAAAATTTCGAATAATGCGAACTCGTAAATGCTGTTACATTCCAATATACGGTAGTTATAGACAGACATTAAGACAGTGCGTAAGCGATAACATTGCTGCTGCTGCTACTGACACGTCAGATTAATCAAACCGTACAGTGCTTTCGTTAAAATGAAAGCGCTTACAAACACACTCTCAACCGCTTGCACGTACACGAGTGTGAAAACGCGCACAATTTTTTGTAGTGTGACAGCGTTCAACGTAAATAGCTTTTTCTGAGGCGGCCTCAAGATGCCTAGTGTGACACCCATCTTAGTTCATTTTGCCAGGGGAAGAAGGGGAGAAGAAATGGGATAAAATGATTGTTTTGATCTTTCACAACAAGATCACCTAGGCACTAAAATAAAGAAAACATTGCAATGTCAGTTATTTAATTTTTCTATATGTGATATAAATAATAACTATATAAGTACAAATTTTGTAATTCTAATAAAGTATAAATAATTTAGTAGCATATGCTATTTTCTTAAGAATTTTGTTTGCTAACTATTAGCCTAAGCATTTTCTATTCATGTGAAGTTTTATTTTACATTTCATACATTCTATATTAAAACGATTATTTAACATGAACACATCTACATACATACATATTTCGTACAATAAAATATTTACAATTTAATCATGTGTTTAGAACATCATTATTGGAAACATCCAATTAATGACAACTCTTGCTAAACTCTTAAAATTCATTTACTTACTTCAAATCAAATTTAATATATTTACTTAAACTGTTGAACTTAAATTTAACACACTAGTCCCAGTGAGCTATATTCTTATGTACTTACTGGGACATACTCGTACATATACAAATATATTGTATAATATATTTGGGACATACTCGTACATATACAAATATATAAAATTTGAATAAATACGAACAGATTTAAATAAATGTTAAATACAGGGTTAGGCGATTGAAGTGTTTCCAACTTCATACCAGTATATCTGACAACGCGATATTGTCAAATTCATACCAATTACAGTTGCTTATATTGTTTACAAGCTACCACAAGCATTTGCGTCTAAGTGTTATACAAAGTTATTCGAAATGGAATTCAAACGTAATAGTGTGATGGCATTATATTTGAGTGGAATATCACAACCAGCTATTGTTCGTGAGCTCAGGCATCCCAAAGTGAATAAAATGTTTGTGTATCGCACTATACATAAATCGTCGAACGGCAACCCGAAGTAATTTTCCATCTCAAGTAATGGTATGGGCAGCTGTGACCGCCGATGGACGCTGTCCAATCGTTTTCATCGAGCATGGTGTCAAAGTCAATGCGACTTATTAATGGGAAAATGTTTTGGAAGCTGCTTTAAAGCAAACATTTCGGTCGTACGCCATGGACATTCCAACAAGACTCGGCACCGTCTCATAAACCTCGTGTGAACCATGGTTAAAAAAAACCATGTTCCATACTTCATTTCGTCCACACATTGGCTTTCGAATTCGCCAGATGCAAATCCGATGGACTATCCATTGGGCCACTTTGGACAGTAACGTGAGAACTAAAAACTATGCTAGTATGGATGCACTATTGTAGGGGAATGCTCCAAAATACCGCAAGATCATATTTGTGCAGCATGCAACTCATTTTTTAACCGTTTGAAGGTCGTCGTTTGAATAGGTAACATTTCAATTGCCTAAACCCGTATAATGCTAAATACACAAAGTTTATGTACATACATATTTAATTCAATACTTCTATCTAATTTCGATGGTCGCCTTGAGTTCTGTGAATAATGAAACGTATTTTCTGATTTTCAGCTGCTACTCCAAGTTTTGATGCGAAGGACTGTTAGTCGAGATCATAAAGGAGGATGGACTTTGTGTAGAAAAACTATCTAGGTCTAAGGCTCCATCACCCTTTTCGTTGAGATTACTACCATCGTGTTTCATCATCATACGCCGCCACTTAGCTCTTGCATTTTGGAACCAAACCTGAAATATGAAATGTGTACAAGAGTTACGCAATTTATTTTTGAATTATTATTATACTTGAAGAACCCTTTTCGGTAGTCCAGTTTTCTGTGAAAGCTGTTTGAGGTCCTTCGCATCGGGGTTATGATTAACGGAGAAATATGATTTCATAGTTCGTAGCTGGTGATGTTTAAAGGAGGTTCGCATACGTTTCGTTCTGGACGATGCACTCATGTGGGATCCACGACCGAAATCAAGATATTCCGTATTGAGATCTATGTATCAATATTTTAAAAATATTTATTGAATGCTTTGTTCAAACATTTCGTTTGATTAATAATAACCTCTATAAATAATATTAGTATATACATAAGTATAAGTACATATATGAGTATATATACTTAGATATAACAAATCAGAACAAACAGAAAGATAATTAATAAGTAGTGGTAATAGGCGGACATACATACATATAGACGGACAGACAGACGGACCTACAAACATAGACACTTAAACACACGTACATACATATACTGTAAACATAATATCAGATATGTTATATCATAATGTCATTATAATGTAAACAAACGTAAGTGTTCATTTAAAAGATGCATGAATATGGACGAATTTGTTTGAATATTGATATATAGTAGCTGTTGTTGTTGTTAACATTAATGAATAATAGAAAACCATAACATTTTAATACAATTATTTCAGTGGACAGTGGGCGTTGGCACCCCAACCTGATCGACAGCTGGAGCTGGGAAGACGGACAGATAGATATACAGGCAGACATGCAGATAGTTATACAGACCACAGACGGACGGACAGACAGACATACATACATATAGACGGACAGGAGAGTAGTTTTTGTTGAAATTTGATCTTGTCGTTTAAGGAGTTTGGTTTATGTTGCTGTTGTATATGATTTACTCTTGGTATGTTGTTCTTTTTTAGATATGTATGTTGACGTGTGTCGCTGATACTCAAGTGGTAACACTGAACTGTAGACATGAGAGGATTGAGTAGGTAAGCCTAGGATGCTCTACTTGTTCTTTCTCTTCATTGTATAGCTTCTGTTAGAATAAGCATTGATGTGTGTGTCAATTTTTTTAAGGAATGGAGTGGCGAGTCGATAGAGTTAATATAACAAATTTAGGGGTTTCTACTATATTATTATACACATAAAGTACTATTTTGGCGAAGATGTACAATGTTTATGCTTTCGCGTTAGGAATATACTTGAGTATACTATACTTGCTTTTTTATTTAATCGTGATGACATTAATAGAACAACATTTCTTTGTTATTGTTTTTATTTTATTGCTTTTCGGGTGTAGACTTTTTTGTTATTAGGTAGCCTCATAGGTTATATAGGTATTATTATACTAATATGGGTTATTTAATTTTATGGTTAGCTAATCTACCGACACTCTTATGAAGCAGTTTTCTGTATGAGTTTTGCTTATGTTGTTGTTGTAGGAGTTTGGTTTATGTTGTTGTTGTTGTTTTAGTAGACGATTTATTCTTGCGGTGTTGTTGTTGTTTTTTATTTTTAAGAATAGAGACGCATGCTTTCAATATTGAAGTAGTAAAATGCGTGACTTAAGTAGTTAAATCTAGAATATGTTCTTATAGTATCCTTATTTTAATTCTTCTTTTTTTTGTTGTAGGATAAGCATTTAATAATTAATTGATACTTAATTTTAGTGTTGGAGAAAGGCACACA
Source organism: Myopa tessellatipennis (assembly GCA_943737955.2). Lineage (NCBI taxonomy): Eukaryota > Metazoa > Arthropoda > Insecta > Diptera > Conopidae > Myopa > Myopa tessellatipennis. The sequence goes on from OX031315.1 coordinate 19,178,261, forward strand.
TATTTTAATCGCTTATTATTTTTTCTTTCTGTATTTATACTGAGACATTTAGAAAATATTATAAGTAGATTTTTATTATGGTTGTTATCTTTATCAGTTTCATTATGACTATATGGATTTTTGAAATGTTTATGACATGATTTTTGCAAAATTTGTTCTTGTAATATATTTTCGAATTTCACTGTTTTAAACACTATTTCTTTAACGCTAATTATTATTGCTTGTCGGTGTAAGAGATTTGTTTGATATGGTTTAGTTAGTTAATGAGCGATGTGTTTGAAAATATGTGTTTGAGAAAATAGACAGCTACTGTCTTAGACAGATTTGTACACGCACAGAAATAGTGAACTCCTACATTTCTGTTAAATTTCATTCCAATACCTTAATCATTCAATCAATGATCACACCTGAGATCATTATTCCAACAGACAGATGAACAAGGTTAAATCTCAAAGAAAATCATTTGCACAATACAATTTTTCATACCATACTTTTAGGACATAAATTTAAAATCATTAAAGACCGTAATTTTGATAAGGGGTTTCTGGGACAAAGTAAATCGTGTGTGCCAAGCGTCCTCAACCTTTTGATAGTGACTGTACATTTGTACTGTACATTTAGGTTTGTGTCTTTGCTGAAAGTACAGTTTTAGGGGCTTTTTAATGTGGTGCTATGTGTTAGGAATGAAGGTGTGATTGTGTCTTTGGTGGAAATTGACTTTATTTTTATTTTGTTTAACATTAAATAGGGTAGAAACAATGTACCATACTTTTCAGTCTTTTTATATGGTGGTTGGTTGGTATATCGGTAAAGTGTTAAGCTAGAGTAAGAAGTTTTGCTATGTTGTTGTTGTTATTTCTTTTAGAGTATGATTCACTTCGGTACTTTGATCGCCTGCTGTGTGCTAGTAGATTTAGAGATCAAGTGGAATGTTATGTGGATGTTATTGTTGTTATTTTTTAGCAATAGCCACCGATACTCAAGTATTGATATTAAAGTGGTTAATAGCTTTTCTTAAGCATCTGCTGTTCTAGAGCATGATCCTGTTCTCATTCTTCTATCTTCTTTTCTTCGTATAGGTTCTATTCTATTTCTTGTACACTTCTTGTAAAATAGTAAACTTTAAACTTTTATTTTAAAGTTATAAAAGTTTCAACCTCTGATTAGGACAATCATTTGTCCTGTGAGTGTTAATTTTTGTGTCGCAAAAAGGAACACAGTTTTTATCGGGGTTGGTAGCGTTTTCTAGAATTTCAGAATCTGTAATACAAAATCTTGAAAAACAAAATCTTGAAAATCAAAATCTTGAAAAAAAGATTTTTTAAATATATGTATACATAAATGTGCTTTATTTATTTGCGCAAATAGTAATTACAGTATAAACTCGGTTTACGCAACTAATAGAAATTACGGCTGTTGCAATAACCGAGGTTGTTGCACTTACTGGGTCACACTTTTTTGTATAAGAAATGGTAGTCAAATGTCTATATTTCTATATAGAAAATGACAATGAAATACAAAACACATTTTTGAAACGAAAGGAAAACGTTATTGTCGAACACATATTTATTTAATAAGAAAACAAAAGGTTAGAAACATATACAAAAAGGAATATACATATGTGATACATATACACATGTGATGCATTATATTTTTAACAGAGTAGCTTTACTGAAACACCCTTATCAACTTCGGATAAAATTTCACTTCTTTTTTTAATAGATAATTTAGTAATATTTCTTGTAACACCCATCCTGAACGAATTTCGCGTAGGTACTAATGAAAGTGGAACCCATCTAAGGAAACACACTTGGATGTGTGAATATATTTACAAAGAATTCTGTCTAGACCCACACGAAACTAAATTACTGTAAAATAACGACAGACGTAACCAACCAAAAGGAGAACATGCAAATAAAAAACAGATGAATAAGTTGCACTGATCGAGGTAACCTTTTTGAAAAGTTGCACTTATAGAGTCAATACGTGCTACGACTTTAGTGTTGCGTTAACCGAGTTCCTACTGTAAATATATTCATAAATGTTCTTTATTATTTGCGCAAATAAACAAGGTACATTTATTAATATTTTTAATAATTCAATTTTCGCAGAATATTTCCTTGGCTAAAAAAACTTCCATACGAATATATTATTATTTTATACATACAGTATATTTCGCATAAGAGGGGACATAAGACTAGCGCGTGTTGGTTGAGTAGTGTTATTGGAAAATTGCTCCTCCGGCCCCTAAAATCGAGCACCGCCCCCCTACGATTTTTGTCTTATTTCGACCCAACCTACTTGTCCTAGCTTTTTGGCACACCTTGTGTGCGTTACACCCTATATAAGATACACTCTTAAAAAGTTGATACTTCTGCATATATACAAAATCAAATTAGGTTTTCAAATAAATTTCACAAGAATTGCAAAATTGATACTCGTTTTAATTAGTTTTTATTCGCGTATCGAAAATGAAGTTAGATTAAAAATGAATACTTCGTTAGTAAAATTCAAGAAAGGAAGAGAAAAATGTATTATAGAATGATTTGTGTATCATTTGGAAAGCAATCACGACGCATACATATTTAGATGGATTTGTGAGGAAAATAAAAAATCGCATTGCAAGGGTCGAGTGACAACAATATTCAACGGCGGTATTCATAACATCACAAAGGGACCATGTGAACATAGTCACAGCCCGTCTGAACATAGCAAAAATGTTTATTTAACAAATGCCTTTATAAAAGAACGTGCACACACCGCCGTAAATTACAGAAATAGTAAACTCCTACATTTTTTGCCAAATTTCATTCCAATACCTTAATCAGTTCTCCTGGGATCATAATTTTAACAGATAGACAGACGGACAAGGCTAAATCTCAATAAATATCGTTTGCGCACTAAAATATTTCAGACCAAACCTTTAAAATCTAAATATCAAATCATGAAAGACCATAAGCAATTAAATGAGAACCCAACCCCAAATTAATATGACGGAGAATTAAAATAGGCATTAACATTTAACATCTAGATATAAACAGTAATTCTTACTATAATCAGTCACCAGATAATGGTTCGACAATGATAATAGAAACAATCATTAGAAATAAGTAAATAATAAAATGAACAAAATAAATGAACAAAAATTCATAAAAACATTTTTTTTTCATTTCAATTTTATTTAGTTTCATCTAATAACTAGCAAAGCTATACATGGAAGCTTGTCTGCTAGTAGTTAACAGTTGTACACTTAAGATGCGATCTTCTAACAATTGAAAAAATTAAATACCACAGTATTCATTAATATATTTGGATACATGAGGAAATGTGACTTGCATAAATTTCGATTTAAATACCTAATTTTCGAACAAGATTTATTTTAAATAATAGCATGTGAATTATGTATTTCTTTGAAATTTCCCATTTCGGCCAGCCGATTTCGGTAAGTATATTAAAGTTATTGGAAGTCTGTTGAAAAGAGCTGCCACTAGGACTGAGAGCGTACTTTTCGTATAGTTGTTTAAATATTTCGGAATTTCAAATCTTCCTGCTACACGCTGCCTGGTTGCGTGCTCGTGTTCGATACGGTTCCTGTACTTTCGTTCGTCATAGAATAGGCTAAGTACACTTAGTTCAAATAATGATTTTATATCTAGGACACCAAGCTCTTTACACATGGAGCATTGATGATAATCGAGACTCCTTTTTGCCGCTAAAACTTTCAGACTATAGTTCTGTATTTTGCTGCTAGTTTTGATTTTGTTTTCTGTAGGAGTTAGTTGTACCCCAAGTTGTTATGCCATGTAATAGATTCGATTCCACAAGAGCGAAGTAGGCTAGTCGCACAACCGAATAATTGCTGCAGAAGCTGAGTTGTCGTAGCATATACAGGGCTTTGCGGAGTTGTTCTTTGTAGTTCTTCCCTGTGATGATTTTATCTGAAGTGGTCATCAACAGTAACACCTAAATACTTGTACGTAGCAGATTTAGCTGATATACCTGATCTAATATATGTTGCTACTATCACTAAAACCTGATGTTGTTACTATCAGATTGATCGGTTCATCAGGTTGATCAGTTGTTCGATTACAGTTCAGATTCTGTCGTGTATGTGTTAGGTGTGTAGATTTTAGAATATGGCACAAAGAACATGCTCCGTACCAATCAAAAGTATCAAAATGTTATCATCAAACCAACATTTGCGTTTGAAAAATTAATAACGTCATTGTGATGACAATAAAGTGAGTTTTACGAGTTAATCACCGGTGATATGTTGTTGTATTTAAAAATCCTGAGTTCCCGTTACGTCACCTGAAATGGTTCGGAAATTAAGGGCTCGACTTGAACGAAATCCACGCCGCAGTGGTAATCAAATGGCCAAAGAACTGAAAATATCCCAGCGAAGCATCTGAGGCATATTCCAAAATGAGCTCAAGGTAAAGGTTCATAAACTCTCAAAATGATCATATTTACTTAACTGAAAGCACTTACGAAAATTTTAGCCTACGAACGGCAACCCGAGTACCATCTCAAGTAATGGTACGGGCAGCTGTGACCGCCGATGGACGCACTTCATTTCGTCCGCACAATGGCTTTCGAATTCGCCAGATGCAAATCCGATGGATTATTCCATCTGGGACATTTTAGAGAGCAAGGTGAGGAGTAAAAGCTATGCCAGTGTGGATGCGCTGAAGAAAGCCATTGTACGGGAATGGGCAAAAAATACCGCAAGATCATATTCGTGCAGCATGAAGTTTTTATCCGTGTGAAGACAATAGTCAAGGCGAAAGGTGGCCACATCGAGCTAAAGTGAATGGATTCCAAAATTATTATTATTTTCACAAATTTTTGTAATTTGAATAAACAACAAATAATTTCACCCAAAAAAAATATGGTCGTTTGAATAGGTAACAGTTCAATCACCCCACCCTGGAATAACCTTCTTTGTTTTATTGATAGGAAGTGGATATAAATGTAGCAGTGAATGTATCCTGTGAATATGATGGAGATTCTGATGCTAAAAATAATATTTGTGTTATTGTAGTCGGCCTACTATCTATTATAGGACTATTATTTTGTATGTGTTTTCTTAAGAAACAAAATTTGTGGATTGTTTAAGTATACTATGTATTTCTTGTTTTTATTAGGAGTAGTAAGTATAATTTTGAATGATGGTGAGTTTTGCGAATATAATTATCTGGCTAATAGTTTGTTGAGTTATATGCTAGTGTGTCGATTTTTAAGTGAATTTTGGTTTAGGAATTGCAATTAGGTTATAATACTGATATCACTAGGCTGATAAAATTACGGTGCGGTCGCTGATAAAGTTTTGGTGCGGTCGAGTATATAGATATCGTTTTCGGATATTTATAGACTATATAACGATCCCTAACTAAAAGCCAGATTTTATCGCACAAAGAAAATTCTTATTGTCCTTTCCAAAGCACAAAAACATAAAAAGTTGAAGTCAAGCTTCAATCAAGCAGCTATTTTTTTGGTTCAATAGCATTCTTTACAAGAGAAATAATTTAACCTACATTAATAATACTTAGCATTTAATACTTGAAATAAGATATTGCTACCATTTAGACTAAACATTGTTTATAGTATAGATATAAGGCTTTCTTAGACAAACTTTCTTTCCTTCATAAATTTCTTTCTTCATAAATTTTGTTATGATTGATTTGATGGTTCGGCTACACGCAGAAGAAAAGAAAAAGAAGCAATAATAATAGTAATAATAATAATATAATAATTTAGACAACATTTTTTGAAAAATTTATTCCTAAAAGTTCAAACAACAACAATATCAAACCATATCAAACAAATCTCTTACACCTATAAGCAATAATAATTAGCGTTAAAGAAATATTAGGTAAAACACTGAAATTCGAAAATATGTATGTATATTACAAGAACAAATTATAACAAACATCATTTCATCTACTTTGCAATAATCCATATAGTCATATTGAAATTGTATATAACCATGTTCATATATTCTATATAACCATATTCATATTCTATAACCATGTTCAAAATCTACCTAAAACATTTTCTAAATGTCTCAGTATAAAAACACAAAAAAAAGCAAGATTGCTATATTTCGGCACTCGGCCTGGCCGAATCTTAGATACAATACACCTAAAAGTTTTGGAAAAATTGAATTGAACGAAACAGTTATTTTAATTTTATTTTAAAATTTTTAATTTATTTAGATTTTTTATTGCAGAACAATAATATAAAGTGAAATTCAAACTGAAACTATAGGAAATCCTAGAGGGAAATTCCTTTCCCAATTGCAGATGGGTATAAATACAGAGGCGTAGGTAGGGTGGGCAGTGGTTGCACAATGTCGGAGGCGACAGTTTTGGAACTCAAGTGGTGACTTATTGAATTATCGGAATTTTCGGGGATGCAAGTTGATTAACCGTCCCTAGCTACTCTATATAAACAGTAGGCGTGGTTGTTACCTGTTGTTAAAACAAAATAACTAGCTTTGGTAACATATTTGTTTTCATTAGCAATACTGTATAAGTAGCGTAAAAGTGGGTGGACCGCGCTTAGTTTTACCGTTATAATGCTTTATTGGAAAATAAGTTGTTATGCAAAGTTTTATTCAGGAAGTTTATGTTCATATCAACGGATGATGCAAGTCCCAGGAATGAAATTTTGTTGTCATACCTCAAAAACGAACGCTGATATTACATTTCTAATGAAAAATAGCGTGGTCGTTGCCCGATTTTGCCCATTATATGCTCAATACCAATCTGCACACCATAAGAAAGAATATTTCTGCAAAATTTCATTATGATATCTTCACCGGTTATCCTGAGTTCATCAGACAGACGGACGGACATAGCTAAATCGACTCAGGAAGTGACGCTGATCAATAATATATATATACTTTTCTATATCTATCGTCTCTATTTCTATGCGTTACACATTTCATGACAAAGTAAATTAAATTACTACCTTAAGGTGTAGGGTATAAAAACAAGTAAGCATATTCCTAACGCAGAAGCATAAACATTGTACATCTTCGCCGAAATATTACTTTATGTGTATAATAATATAGTAGAAACCCCTAAATTTGTTATATTAAATTTATCGACTCGCCACTCCATTCCTTAAAAAAATTGACACACACATCAATGCTTATTCTAACAGAAGCTATACAATGAAGAGAAAGAACAAGTGGAGCATCCTAGGCTTACCTACTCAATCCTCTCATGTCTACAGTTCAGTGTTACCACTTGAGTATCAGCGACACACGTCTCCATACATATCTAAAAAAGAACAACAACAACATACCAAGAGTAAATCATATACAACAGCAACAAAAACCAAACTCCTTAAACGACAAGATCAAATTTCAACAAAAACTACTCTCCTGTCCGTCTATATGTATGTATGTCTGTCTGTCCGTCCGTCTGTGGTCTGTATAACTATCTGCATGTCTGCCTGTATATCTATCTGTCCGTCTTCCCAGCTCCAGCTGTCGATCAGGTTGGGGTGCCAACGCCCACTGTCCACTGAAATAATTGTATTAAAATGTTATGGTTTTCTATTATTCATTAATGTTAACAACAACAACAGCTACTATATATCAATATTCAAACAAATTCGTCCATATTCATGCATCTTTTAAATGAACACTTACGTTTGTTTACATTATAATGACATTATTATGATATAACATATCTGATATTATGTTTACATTATATGTATGTCCGTCTGTCTGCCCGTTTTCCCAAGCCCAAAATCTGACACACCTACTTCTCCCTGTTCCCACTTCCTCTACTTCCGGCCGCCAGTTACCATTACTTTAATAATTTCGAAAAGCAGCTTTTTATTGGAATGAAACGCATTTTTTAATCACTGAATTATAGATAAAAAAGTGGAAAAACTATAATATTACATTACTATAATCTAAATTTGGATAAAGAATAAATATAAACGTGTGTTTTTATTTTCTCTCACTCTGGCTAACATTCGCATATTTAGTACAGTTTACATACACATTTCGGAATTATATGTGCGAATGTGGTTTTTGTTTTACATTCATTCATAAATTTTGTTGTTACGTTTTTGAGATTGAAATATTGAATTCGATTTTTCGCAATTGTAAATTTTCGACAGATGTTGGACGAAGAGATGTTGTCACTCTCCGCAATGCATGCCAAAACACCCACACAGAATTTAAGGACATTTCAATAGAATATAGTTTGACAATTTTAATAACCTACACCACAAAATTAAAGGTTTTACGGTGAAATGGCTTTATTAAGCTTGGCCTTCCGTTTGTAGTGCACAGGTGTAGGCATGACAGGTATAGTTACAGGGTGATTCACATAAGGTGCGACAAAATGCATGAAATGCTTTTTGTGGTAGTTAGATATACTTATGTAAAAATATAGGTTACATAAAGCTGTGTGAAATTAAGGCGGGTATATTTATTAGATGGTTTTGCATTTCTGTAAATTGTTAATTAACTGGGATATTTAATCATTGAAAAAAATATTATATTCGCCTCTTTATTTACTTCATTCTCATGTGTTGAATTTAGACATCGTTGGCTAAGAACATTAAGTGCTATGCTGTTTAAAATAATAGATATACATATGTATTACGGTTTGTCTTTAGAACAGAGAACTTTATAAGCGATATCCTAAATCCGACATGCGAGAAAATTGAAAACTACGAACTAAACTTCTTCCCTAGAGCAGTCTTCTTATTTTTGAACCAGTAATAAAACACAAGTAGCCAAAACATTGGCATTTGAAAGGAAACTGTGCTTCGTAATTTTCAATTTTCTCGAAAACTACAGAACATAGCACCTTTTGTGACCGGTAAAAAGTGTATACTGTAATGTGTACTTCAACTTCGGTATTGTTTTTCTCAAAAACTGTTTGACATAGGATCGTGAAGGGGAAAATATTTGGCTTTAAAAACCAATATTTAGAAATGATCTAGGTATCGCCGATATTTTTTAGTATTTTTTGTTCCGATTTTAAGTTGGGCTTTTAGAAAATGGCTCCAGCCTAATCGGGCGGGAAATCGACCCCGTTCCCTTACGATTTTATTCTTATCTCGATCCAACCTATACGTAGCATCTTATGCGTTGCAACCTGTATAGCTGCCTCAGTATAAATACTAATAACATAACATGTTATGTGGTTAGTGGTATAAATAATTAATAATATTTTTAAAATCTACAAAAAACATGTGTTTAACTATTTTTTTGCAAAAAAGGCATTTCTTATACCCCTTTTTATTTGGAAGTTTTTCTGGTTACACGTTTGTATATATGTATGTAGTCTCACTATAACTCAGCATGTTCCACCTCTTTTTACTGCCGATTTTAATGCTTTCGAATACTCTGAATGGCGCCAGTGCGAAACCATTCCATAAAATCGATAATAAAATATATTTTATGTGCTCAGTATGCGAAGAAATGATACAGGTAACTCGAAGGATCATTAAAAGATATGAAACTTCTGAGTTCATTTTGAAAGCACTGACATTAAAGATATTGTAATTGTAAAAATTATACAAAATATGAAATGAATTATTTTGTAAAAAACAATAATCAATATATAATAATAATAATCAATTTCTCTTTTAACGAATGTAATGCATATTAGCAAAGAACATACAATACACAGAACGCGCAACTCAGCACTGGATTCAGTTCGTCTCAAATCTTTTAGATGAGGGAGATATTGTGTGTTCTTTGATAAAACCTAATTCCATTACTATCATCTGAGGTTATTTTCGCAGTATTTAATAAGGCAAAGCTTCGCTACCGAGCATACTCGGTGGGAATTTTACTCTCACACCTTTTTTGTTTTGTGTGTAAAAGAGAGAATGGCATACACACAAAACAAATACAAAAAAAAAAGTTCTACTGGCTGAGCATGCACGGATACACGGCTCATCATTACGCGTATTTAAAAAAAGCTATAAAATTTTTCAAGCTACACGTAAAAAAATTATGCATCACTAAAATTCGTGTACTTGTAAGGACTTGAGACTGTTTTTGTGAACGCTTTCATTTCAAAGAAAGTATTGTGCGAAGTGGTTGAGTCAGCAGTGCATATCAGCACGTGTTTTAATTCAGATTTTGTATCAACCGGATAATTTTTACTATACTTGCATGTGTTGATATAATATCTTGCATGTGACAAATTTTTTAAAATGTCCCATTGTTTCTTCTAATTACCTGCAGTATTTTCTACCTTTCGCCAGCTTCCTTCTTTACAGGAATTCCCAAGTTGTAAAATGGAACAACGGTTGAAAGGGTTGACAGAAAGAGAGCTTGACGAATGCATAATGATGAGCCGTGTATCATAGTCCAATGGTGATTAAGAAGCCAATTCTCCTGAATTTAACTGACCTTTTGATCAGCTGTATGGCTCAATATCATTAGTACAGAGTTCTTGAGTAAGGAAAATGTATTTGCATTTATTATACCCTACACCTTAAGGTTAAGGGTAATTTCATTTTGTCACGAAATGTGTAACGCATAGAAATAGAGACGATAGGTATAGAAAAGTGTATATATATTCTTGAGATTGAGGAGGTCATGCTCCTAAGTCGATTTAGCCATGTTCGTCTGTCTGTTGAAATCACGATCACAGGAGAACCGGTGAAGATATCATAATAAAAGTTTGCAGAAATATTCTTTGTTATGGTGTGCAGGTTGGTATTGAAAATGGGCAAAATCGCTCAACGACCACGCCTATCCGTTAATATGTTGTCAACGATTTTAGAAAGGTAGGGGGGAATAGCAAGTGGTCAGAATTCTCCGTTTTTGGGATCGAAATTATTCATGCGGGATAAAGGGCAGCAGAAGGGAGAAGGAATAAAATCACCAGCAATTATAATATTCCTATAATATTCCTATAAGAGGGCTTCTTGTTTCCCCAACTTCTGAAAGATATCAATTGCATTTTTACACCTGTAAACACTTCCTAGAAGCATTCTATCATATTCAGATGCGATTTCAATGAAAACGTTTTTTAATCAAATGGCCATCTAAGAAGCAGCCTGAAAGATATGTTGTTCTTTATGAATACATCAGGGCCGTTGGCGTACCCCTTTCTCACAGCCCGGAAATTCGGTACTATCGCAGTTTGAAAATATCGTCTTGCATATGGTTCTTAGTCCCAGTTTCGGATGTAGAGATGCCATCGACGTTGGAGTATACAAAAATATTTCTGAACTCGTCGATTTTGTTGCTAAGCCTTTGAGAGTGAATATGACAAATGTTTAGGTCGTTTTCTGTCACACAATCCGCACTACGTTAATGTTGACTTTATAGAATTCATGCCCCCGCTTACCTGATAACATATTACTCAGATGTAAAAAAAGTTGAAAAGCTTTGAAGCTTTGAAGTTGAAAGCAAACTTCAGACAGTTACTATAATACATAAATTTTGAGACGAAAAATGCAACCAGGCGGAATAGTGGAGAGACGATATATAAAATGAAAAAAAATTAAAGCAATATACACACACACACACACACACATTATATTATTTATCACATACATTATGTATATAAAAATCAGTAAGAGTGCTATAATCGTCCTGCCCTGGTCCTGAATCTTAGATACCCTGCACCTAAAAGTTTAGAAAAAAATAAATTTAAATTTAAGTAGAAAAATTGAAAATAAGTTGGTATGAAAAACTTTAATCAGATTTGTATATTTAACAATATAATCCATTTAAGTGCCTCTTTTGTCTGTGCAAACTAAAAGTAAATATGCTAAAGTAAACAAATGGCGGATCACGCCATTTTTTCAAAACTTTTAGGTGTAGGGTATTTAAGATTAGGCCAGGCCGAATATAGCACTCATACTGGTTTTGTATTTGAAGTTCAGAAAATCTTTAGTTCAGAAAATCCAAATATTGAAGAGGAACATCAGTGAGCAGTTTTCGAGTTGTGATTTTTTTTAATGAATTTTCTTTTAAAATTTTCGACTGGCTTTAAATTTTTTTTTAAATAATTTTTTTCTACCATAATTTTCATTTGAAAGAAAAGTTTCACTTTAAAGACCAACTACTATTATAGAATAACTACCAGGACTCAGAAATAAATTTATATATGTATGTAATCACCTATGTTAGAGGTTAAGGCTTCAATTTCTTTTGGCTTTCTCTTTCGCGGTCTACCTTTTTGGCGTGGTGGCTGCGAAAGCCCTGAGACTACATGAGTTGTAGGCACGAACAGGTTGCTAGGAACAATATGCTTAAGATCATGAGGACTGGATGAGTCATTTGGGGGTGAACCAAATTGTGTAACGTAAGAAACTGGTCTTCCAAAGCGGGTCAACCTTGTGTCCTCTCCCATTGTTATTCCAAAATGTGTTCTATGCAGGAAGATTGTAAGTCATTTTACTTAATTAATTAAAACTTGATTCGTACCGACAATATATGAGTGAGTCACGAATTCCAAACTGATCGCCTTTACTTAAAGGTGTATTGCAAACGGCACAACAGAAGCAACTTACGTGAAACACCAAATTTCTTGCGCGCATTACTAATTCCGATGAGCTGATAGAAGCAAGGCATCTAGAACATCGTCTCGTTCCGAAAAGTCTACAAAGATTAAATAATTGTATTATATTTGTACGCTTTGTACAATATTCATATATTAATAATAAAATAATTATGTAAAACTAATATACATTTACTGAAGAAATTTAAAATACTAATTAACTGAAATAAATTATTTCGAAAAGAAATAATGACTTCATGAGAACCATTTTTTCAGAAAAGGGATAATTTTATTCATTTTTTTTTAAATATGCAGATTTTATGAGCAATGACAAGCATAATTTATTATTTTATGATATTTAATTAAATTAACAAAACTTAAGTGGTTTTAAATTTTTTTTTTATTTATAACTGTAGGTAGGTAGGTAGGGCTTGTAACCTCCAAAAGGGGGGTTACCAACACCTAGGCCTAATCGGCCCATTGTGATTGCCCAAAGATATATCGGTGGGAACCCTAAATCCACGTGCCGGGTCTCCAGCCCCCGCTGCCAGACCCACCCTTGTATTGATCAGGTAGAGGCCGCGTGAAAGCCGTGCCGGAGCTCTTAATAAGCATTAGGAGACTAGATACCGGTCGCTCTATCAGCTCGGACAGATTATTCAGGAATCCCGCCCCCATCATCTGGTGGCGGCTTCGTGATAGGGTCGTTTTCTGATTTTAAGTACTTTTTTAGAAAATAGCAATATACACGTCCTAGTGTCATGTTGCATCTTATGCGAATCACCCTTTATATCGTAGTTCCATATAAGTATGTGTATACATATATTTACATATACGTAAGGGAAAGGTGAAACCCTACCATAGGATCATTTTGCACCGAAGTAGGGATAAAATTATCCCAGGGGAATCATTTTAACCGATCAACTTTGCACTATTGAAATACTACAACACTTTGCACTAAAAAAAAGAACATAAATTTCCTTTCGTCTCCTTCAGAGGATGATTGTTGTGTTTCTTTTATAATTCGCTGGCATAACTTTTACTGTTGGTTAAGAAATAGGGTGAAATGATTCCTGCCTTCATTCATAAACAAAACCTCTTTTTAACCTTTTTTTAAATTATTAATTTGCTTTGTGTCACAAATATACACGCTAATATTAGCCTCACTGGTAAGAATGCCATGGGTCAGAAGCATTTCGGTAAGAAAATTTAAATAATTAAAGTAGGCCATGTACTACACCAAATCAAGCAAATTTTAATTATCCGCTGCAAAAGCACATCGCCATCTATCAGTAATCCTGTATGTTTAAGTATTGACTAAATGCATCATCACGGAGCATTTGAGTATGGATACTGATGCAGCAAATAGATTAGCAGAAAAAAAGGGGCATAATTTTAAGTACCATTCCCCTATATGGGACTTATCGGAATTACATATTTTGCTTTTTCTTATATTACTAGGTATAGTCACTGTTACTGTTATCTAGGAATTGATTTGATTCATTTTCTATGAGTTTCTTAATTCATTTTGGAAAGTTGATATATTCTGTTTTGTGATAAATTTTTTGTTAACATTGTGCTTTTTTTAAAAACCAGGCAAAAGGTTATCGTTTGAAGTAATTCAGCTAATATATTGCAATATCCAAATTTGGAAACGAGTTATCGGAATGTTTTATGTAAGACATGGAAGACAATCTATAATATTGTAAATCTTTGTTGAATTGAGTTGATTTTGTTGAATTTTTCGTCCCTTTTGCCTTAAAATTGCATGTTTTTTTTATGAAACCCTTGTAAGTACTCTAACTAACCGTAATTGCAAAAAAATTATATACAGAATTAAAAAAGTAGTTTTTTACAAATCAATTTTTATACAAATCAGACCTAGGCTCTTTATTCCGGCTTCACTCATTTTGATTGGTTTGCCCACATCACATGCCACGAATCATCGAATCAGAGCGAGTGAGTCCGGCCTCAAGAGTCTCAGTCTGACAACGGCTTTTCAGTTTCAGTAAAAAAATTAGGGTAATAGTCGCAAAATATAAGTACCAAAGACTATAAAGTGGACGTCAGTCAGAACGCGTATTTACGCTACGCCGGGCGTAGCGTTGGGTTTTCAGTGTTGTATTATACAGGTTCTTATGGAGCACGTTAGACAGAGAAATTGCTTTGTTTACTTACGCGGCGTTGATATTTAACGCCGAGTAGCGCGTTGAAAAATGTTTTTTTTGTTGTACAAAACAGATTTTGTACTAGGGTTTGTATATTGTGAGTGTGTGAGTATGAAAATGCTCAGCACTACAATTTATTGTGTTGCCAGTTGTGTTATTAACTTCGCTTTAATTCGTTTAAATTTACACCAATTTAAGTTATAGTTTACAACTATTAAAGTCGTGAATATATACAATTAATCTAATTCTTCACATTTAAATATATGCAAATTTAATATTTCAAATCAAAAACAAACATTCAAAATGGAAGAATTTCACAAAAATATAACAAAATTCCCTAGAGAAAGATTCAAATCCCATAATAATGAAATCGTTTCTACCAATACGGAATTCTACTGTTCACAGACACATACACAGCTGACTTGTCGATATCGCGTTCTGTCTGACCTCCATCGCGTAAATCTACGCCCGGCGTAGCGTAAATACGCGTTTTGTGTGACCGTACCTTAAGAATGGAAACTCTTTCACTACACTCAAAAATCGTAAAATCAAAAAACATACATACTTACATACTTGTAACCCATAATACAATACATACATTATACTTTAATACATGTATTGTATAACGATTACTTGTACACTATACGTGTAATTTCCCATTGAATTGTTGTTGCCCGTTTGGTGAAGTTGAGAAAAAATTCCTTAACATGGAAATAAGTTTAGATACCCACTTTCTAACAATATTTGTTTGAATTTAAATAACAATATAATGGTGAATAATTATACTTAAAAAAATGTTGTATTGCAAATCTTGGGAAATACGTATACGTTGTATACACATATAATTTAAGCATAAATAAATATATAAGATTACAGCAAATAAACTTTTATACACTTATATTTCATGTTCAAAATAAAAATATGTACAATGCTTAAACACAACAGTTTCAAAAATACTCTTGGTATCTTATTTGCCTGCGGTTAGTTGGTATCTCCGACAGACACAAGCGGCGATGAGTTACGAGAAGGACAGAAGCAGAGAAAAATATATGTCGGCAAGCTCAAAATCATAAAATTATTCTATAAGTTAAGCATAGACTTATTATACTTAGGCGAACATTAAAGTTTATGTGCTCATTTTGGCTTAAATAAAGCGCTTGTCGACCAATTTTGTTATTGTTGTTTTTGGCGCTGACCAAAATAACAACAACAATTTTATTGCTCTCATATAGTTCCGGATTTATAGCCCTTTGAAGTTTAAAAAGGCCTGTATCTTCTAAACTTTACACGATACCTAATATGATTGATATTGTTGGGAAGTTAATCGATAATAGCCATTTATGTAAAGTAATATTTTCTCGAAGACTGTTCAGTTTTGGAGATAGTAGAGATAATAAGAAAGTAGAGCCTCTTAGCATTCGCGCATATTTGTTTCATCAGGATCAGTCCAGGGTCTTGGGAGAAAACGCGTTTGTAATTTAGGGTATTAATCACAAACAACGAAATGAAATAACAGGCTTTATTTAGAATTTGGCTGTGCTCAGCCTGCAGCAGTATATAAAACAATAACTAGTCTTGACTGAATTCAATACTGGTTACATTCTATGTTATTGCTCAAATTATCAACAGGGTATCATTAATAGATTTCTTTCCAGTAAAAAAATGCTAACAATATTAGTTATTTACGATTAAGAGTACGTGCTTCCAATTTTAATAATGCTCCTCAAGTTTACCTTATATAGATAAAAATATGTTTATATATAGACATATATAGATAGATAGACATATGTTTATATATACATATGTATAACATACATATGTGTACTATGCACAATGATTCGGGAACGAAATTGCCTAATTCGTAACTTTAGAGCGGCTGTAGATTTTTTGTTGTTCAATATATTAATGTTAATATATGATTGCCGAATTCCGAATGTTCAGAGTCGGAGATGTGAAGTGGAAAACTTTTCATGACGTTTTGCCTTTTTCGTAAAAAATGTATAATTTAAAATTAGGTTATTATTATGCATTTGTGAATTTTAAACGATAGTTTTCGAGCCTTATGTTGTTTTGAAAGCTTTTGTTAACCTTTTTAGCATTGTTTTGATCGTTTTTAAAATCGTCTCTAAATTGAACTACGAGTAAGTGAAATATGTACATGTATATACATATATGTATATATATGAAATATGTATACTTTTCAAATATGAATAAATAATGCATATTCACATAAGTCCTGTTTTAAGCAAATTATTTTAAGGCGAATTTGATTTAACGCGATTTCAAAAAATTTTTTTTGATTTAACGCGGTCTAAAAAAATATTTAAATATTAATTAAAATGTTAATTAAATATTCAAAAGCACGTAGGTATATATATGTGTAGGTACACACATACTATATACTCGCATTTGATAGTTATACCAATTGCGACATTATACCAATTTGGTTGGATTTTTGCCATTGTCATGAAGAGTTTCTGTAGAGTTATGAGTTTCGAAAATTTTTGTACGCGTAATCATCAAGATTAGAGCGATAATCTCGTTTATGTGTTGCAGGACTCTGATTCGTCCATGACCTCGTCAATCGACGAGGTTGCATTATAGTCGAGTCGGTTAAGAGATTAATATTAGTGTGCGTAAAAATCAAGATTTAGGGCTATAATCTCGTGGATATGTTAGAACCCTGATTCGTCCATGGCTCCTGGTTACCTTATTGAATCTCTAGGGCGGTTTTCAGCCCTGTCAGCCGGAATGCAACAATAAATCCGCCAAAGAACTTTTTCATCTTTAATTAATTTCAACTTAACATAAAAAAGATTGATAGGAAAAAACAAAAATAATATACACAATATTTAACTATTAGTATTTTATTAGGGTACCTATTTTCACTTTTTCACGCTATTTGCCACATACAGTGACAGACAAAAGTCTACATACGGTCCCCATTTCTAGCTACTTGGCAAATTCAAAAACATTATGAGGGGAAGTAATGATGCAGATATTTATTAATATTATACCAAACAAGTATCATCCTTACTCTTACAAAAAACGAAAAAAACAGTGACAAACGTCTACATACGGCTTGTATATCAGTGGAGTAGCGTGGGGGATCAGGGCGCCATTGCCTAGGGCGGCAGAGCTATCGGTGTCGGCTGAAGTGGCTAGTTGTATATGCGGAATATTTCCAACCGGCCCCGGGTGGCAGAAATTCACGCTACGCCACTCAATATAACGTATTTGGATGTGATGGAAGGGCCAAAGTTTAGAGAAAAATTTGATTTCCCCTCTGAATAATTTTGTAAGTTTTTCTTGATGTTTTTTGAAAAAATATGAATAAAAACACAATATTTAAAAGAATACTGCATCATTACGTTTTCCAAAAATGTTTCTGGATTCGTCGGGTAGCAGAAATGCGGACCGAAATTCAACTTCTGTTGGCAACTGTACCATTGCTCGTCTCGTTGGCAATACCCCAATATTGGACGTGGAGTTTTTTAAATATTTCGAATAAAGAAAAAATGCCGATTAAAAACTTAATGTTAATTAAAACTTAAAAAAATAAATCCTATTTAAGCAAATTATCAAAATAGAAAAAAAAAATGTAAGCAAAATTATTTAAGCAAATCCTAAGTAAAGCAATTTAAAATATGAAGTTATATCCTTCTTAACACTTTTTGTTCTATTTATATTATATTTATTCTTATTTTAACACTATGTAAATATTTCCTGGATTATTTTCTAACATTTTTCCAGACGTTGAAAGAAATAGAATTGCATTACCCAGTTTTCTAAAGCAACCACGCCTTCTTGGCTTAACATACGCGAAAGTACACATGTTTACTACTGAAAATGAGGTAAACAACCTTTTCATATATGCATTGAAGCTTGAAAAGAAAAAAAATGAATTATGATTATTGTCGTGTAAAAGAGAGGACACAATTTCAGAGTGACATATTTAAATATATGACATTGTCTTCGAGTGCTTGAAATATGATACTTCTCCGCTGTGCCCATCTTTCAGATTTATCTTAACGTTCTAATTTGAGAGGCCATGAATTTCTATAACAGAGGGACACCGTTTACAAACCAGAAATCGGTGAACAGGTAATGCCTCCGGTTTAAAATAATGATTAACACACATAATATGTATAAAAGTATGTTTTATTCTGTCACAGTTAAGAGTATTCAAACTCTTATACATATACATATGTATGTATGTTTATACTCGTATATGTAGATTGTTTTGTAAGTAACACAGTATTTAATTTTTGATATTTTAATTAATGTTTTTAATGTTTTGTGGAGTTCTGTTTTTACTTTTGAAGTTTTGTTTATTATTATAAGCTATTTAAAATATAAATACATCCTACATCTAAAGGAAGATATATATACATATCTTCCTCTCTGTGCTGACATCCCATAGTCTTATAAGCGCTTAGGAACGTCTTAGCAACGTGAAAGTAGTTATCGCTCCGATTATTCCCCAGAAAATTTCGAAAAGCCTTCTTGCATTCCATTAAGACTTGCCAAAACTCTAAAATCTGATACAATTTCCCGTTGTTAGTTGTTATATTCTATGTTACATATAATTGATTTAAGAGTATTATATGGATATATATTATATTTACATTATTATATTTATTATTCATATCAGTGGCATATGCTAATGGAATGCTTGTAAGCACTTTCTCATTGTACAAAAGAACTGCCTTAAAAGCTAAAAAGCATAAAAATAAGTAAATGAACAAATTAATTAAAATCGTTAATTTAAAAAATTAAATTTTATTTTATTTATTTAATAATAAATAGATTATTCCGTTTTATTACCTCAAGTTAAATTTAGTAGACCCATCGATGAATAACCTCCATTCATTTACATTGAGGTTGACACCAAAATATTTGAATAATTCTTCGACAGAATTACAGAAGCCAAGATTACCACTTTCTGTAAGTAGTGATTTAGACATTTCAGTTTCTCCAGTCCTTCTAAATATAAGGTTGACATCAAATCTCGGACGAGATCAGAGAATTCTGCTTGGGAAACATAATGACGTGCAGTTGGATCATCAGGAGGTGGAATATATTCGGATTAGTCTGTCCAAATGATATAAAAGGTGTGCTTAATGTGGTGATATGTTTCCTACTGCTGTAATGGGCTCATCTTGGCGCATCACAACAGTTTTGACGATGTCCATATCCGCATATTCAATACTACAGGGTTAGACGGTTGAAGTGTTACCAACTTCATACCATTATATCTGACAACGCGATATTGTCAAATTCATACCAATGACAACTGTTTATATTGTTTACAAGCTACCACAAGCATTTGCGTCTAAGTTTTATAGTACAAAAGTTATTCGAAATGGAAAATATCCTAGCGAAGCATCCGACGCATATTCCAAAATAAAGTCAAGGTAAAGCCTTACAGTTCCTGTAGGTTCCAAAAGGCACATGATCTTACACCAAATTCTTACTTTGATGAGAAAAATTTCCCTATTGAGCTGTACCTAAACTCTCAAAATCATCGTGTTTCCTTAACTGAACTCACCTACGAAAATTTTAGCTTATGAACGGCAACCCGAAGTAATTTTCCATCTCAAGTAATGGTATGCGCAGCTGTGATTGCCGATGGACGCTGTCCAATCGTTTTGATCGAGCCTGGTGTCAAACTCAATGCGACTTATTATCGGGAAAATATTTTGGAAGCTGCTTTAAAGCCTGCAAACATGGGCACGCAAACATTTCGGTCGTATACCATGGACATTTCAACAATACTCGGCACCGTCTCATAAACCTCGTGTGAACCATGGTTAAAAAAACCATGTTCCATACTTCATTTCGTCCACACATTGGCTTTCGAATTCGCCAGATGCAAATCCGATGGACTATTCCATCTGGGCCATTTTGGAGAGTAACGTGAGAACTAAAAACTATGCCAGTATGGATGTGCTATTGTACGGGAATGGGCCAAAATACCGCAAGATCACATTCGTGCAGCATGCAACTCATTTTTTAACCGTTTGCCATAGTGAAGGCAAAAGGTGGCCATAGAGCTAAATTGCAAAGTGGATTCTTAAATTATTATTATTTCCACACATTTTTGTAATTTGAATAAATAAAAAATAATTTCACCCAAAAGAAATATGGTCGGTTGAATCGGTAACAGTTCAATCGCCTAACCCTGTACCTCTTATTTTGAAATAAAAACCTGTTGCTTTTGTTAAGCAAAAATCCTCGACCCGTCTCAACGGAGGAGGGGGGGGGGGGGTTTTGATCCCAATCCCATACAATTTTTTCTTGCCTCGGCCCAACCTTCGCGTCATAGCTTTATGAAACATCATATGCCTGTATATATCTTCCTTTAGATATAGGGTGTCATTATTTAAGAAAAGTAATTAATTATGAAAATCTGTTTTTTTAACATGAAATGTACTCATATTTCCTCTCAAATGATACTTGTGACATTTAATGTCACTCTATATATCAATTCGTGTAGCTGTGTTTTAGGAATTTGTGAAATGTAGCGAGGGCGTCACATATGCGTATCGAAGTATTAAATTCAGAGCTACAGCATTTCACGGCAAATGCCTGGTTTTTATGAAATGTGTTCTTCCCATCGTTTTTAGCAGTACTCCGTTAGCTCAAAGAATTGTCGTAAAATAAACATGGCTCATCTGACCTAATTTTCTTGGGAAGTAATCTAGTTACAATAAGTAACGTAAGTTAGTGAATATAAGCTGGATGTAGAATTCAATTTCGAACGGAAAAGAATCATCAATTTTTCCATAAACAAATAAACTAAAAATTAGACGTTATAACTTTATGTACAGTAGCGGACATAAAAATCCGGACAGGTAGTTGGGATGCATTCAAAGGGTTGTTGTGCTCCCCAGGTACAAATGTCTGTAGGTAGGGCAATTATTTTGTATAAATACATGCATTATGTGCATTTTTTTATCAGTCTGTTGTTACTGGCATGACAAGTACCATACAAATTTAAAAAAAAGCGAAAAAATGCCAAATTTAAAAAAATGAGTTGCGCCGATAAAGCTCAGATTTTGGCATTGCGCGCGGAATAGCTGACTCTCCGGGACATTAGTGGAAGAATAGGATTAAGTAAATCGTTCATCAGCGTTTTTTTAATAAAGTATAATGAAACTGGATCTGAATGTATGTATGTAACTTTATTATATTATTAATCTTTGTAGTCAAACCTTAAAAATAATTTTTGTTATTATGTTTTGTTTATATCGACTATCATAGTCGATATAAAGATCTAATTCTACTGCTTTAGAACATTATAACATTCACCGAAAACTAAATAAAGATAAGTATCGCGTGGAATGAAAATGTTCATAAATATTCTTTTTGTGCAGCGCTAAGTCCTTTGATATTATTGGAAGCTGGTATGTTCACAAAAGAAAACATTGGCTATGTGATCTCTTCCTATTCTAATGGAAATCTATATATAAGAATTATAGCAAGAATTTGAAAGAGACTTGAAAGAGACGAATCTGCAATGGTAGGTCACCGAGACCAGACATACACAAAAATACACAAAAATTTGACATTAAACATGACAAAAAAACATTTAACATCTAGCGACTTGCTAGTGTATGCCAGGTAATCGTAAAGGTGAGTGTTCGGTTTTCCTACCATAAAAAGTTAACCATATAAAAAAGTGATAAAAAGAAAATTTTTCGGTTTTAAAACCCTTTGACGGGCAGCGGTGGGAAAAGCGACCACCTCGTCACGGCCAGACAGAAAATCGGAAAATTTTTTGACAGTGGAAAATGGCTATTTATGGTCAGTGAAAAGGATGTACTTCAAAGGATTTTGAAAACAAAAAAATATTTTTCTCTGGACTGAAATGAGTTAAGGAGATTGATGGATGAGACTGACATGCTGCACGCCTATTATATTTCGGAGAATGGAACTCGAATTGGAACTCGAGAATAGACCTCCTTCTACTGCGATAAGATGGGAGATCATTTTAGTTTTAAAAAGTATTTATAGATTATTTATGCATACTCAAACTATATATGTACATTACTTACAATTAAAGTTAATTATTATTGCAAATTATTTTGTCAATGGAAAAAAATACAATTCATCTATTATAATTCATAAAACGGATTACAATTCCTTTCCTTACAGTTGTGAGCCTTTCTTTTCTGTTTAAATATAGTTCTTAAACTTGCATTTCAGCTCGTGTGATATGATTCCTCTTTTTACAATAATCCGCTTTAGCCTAAAGAACAACCAAAAGCTTTCTTTCCTATCAATAGGAAAATAGGTTCACTAAAATTAGTATATTAGTATAGTCATGGCCATATAACAATATGAACAACAAAATTAACATACATACAACATATGTATGTATGCATGTACGTATGTATAGTCACCCTTTCTAGAACAAAAATAATCTTTGTTTAAAAAGTCTTTACTTACCTATAGTAATCGTTTTTGCAGTAGATGTTGCCGTCTCGTGAATAACATGAAGATTCGTGATCCAATGGCTGCCTACAAGCATTGCACTGAAGACAGCCGACATGCCACCGCTTTTCAACAGCTGAGAGGTAGAAGCGATCCTGAAAGTAAAACTTGTATTGCACACATTATCTTATTTTATGAACCTGTGATTATCTAGCACTGAGAAGCAGTGACTATTTCAATGTGTAGTTTCTCTCTAATTCATCAAAACCAAGAAGACTATCTAAGCACTTAGAAAAAAAATTAAGGAATAAAACGGAAGCAGTATAAACCAGAAAGAGTAAAATCTCCGGCTTGGCCGATGCTTAAAAATCCTACACCCACACGATCTTTGGATCGTGCCCTTCTTCTTTATACGAGATTCTTTACACGAGAGCCCTTAGACGAAATCGCATGTTAAGATGTACGAGTATGTTCGAGTACACATACCTCAGAGGAGTTCACATTGATCCTAGGGGGACAGTTTGTCTTTGTATCTGCGCCATAGCAATTTAACACAAAGTCAATTTTGTTTGGAGCAATACCTTTGACCCAATGTGCTTAGCTGCCTCACAAAATAAATGTAATCACTATAATAATTTCCAGGCACTTTGTATGGGCGAAATCAATCTTTTTAGTTTTCTTGCGCCACCGTCGGATTCAAACTATGCTATACTATTACATAGGGCGCGAAGTGGCACACAGTTCAATCTATAGAAGATATGGGAGAATAGTGGTTGGCCCATGCCTATTCTTAGCAGTGTGAATAATATTAATGGGTGTAGAGATGTTAACTTTTTTCTAAATCTGGTTTACCACAGTCAGACAGACGGACGGTTGGTGGAGGGGGATTACTCGACTCAAGAATGACGATGATCCAGAATATACGTATGTACATATATCTTTTCTATATTATTCTGTTACTCCCCAATTTGTGCATTACTCTAGTTAATAGTCAACTGCTAGTAGATTTCAATTTTAGAGAATTGCATCCACACAAGTAGCAGCAATGCTAAAGTAACATGTGTGTAAGTCTCAGAAAACGAATTTTCGATTTCACCCCAGAATCACACACACAGAGTCTTAATATTTTCTATTATCAAAATGATAAGCGTTAATCAATTCGTCAGTAAAGTTAATAATTATGGGATCTTATTTCTTGACAATAACATACTACCTGTATAAATCGACCGCAATGACCGCAATCATCCGGCCCGGTTAAAGTAGTCTCATTGGTTGATTCTGTACTACTTGGCGAAATATAAGCTTCTGCTTTTAGCGAGATCCCTAAATAGTTTTCACTTTCCGGACAATGTGTCTGAATACTGCTGATTGAATACTTAATGGGAGACTCGTCAAATGGCCTCGTCTTTTCTTCATAGCTAAAAAATAGACTTGTACACCTTTGTACCACACTTTGTTATGTTATATATTTTTCTTACCTTCTAAACGGCTCATTGTAAGCTGTACCGAAGAGCTTTGAACTAAGATCACATATACCAGTACGTGAAGAGCATGATCGAAATACGGGGTGTTTGTTACTTATTACAGACGCGCTCCCACTGTTCCTCCGTTGGCCCCCTGGAGATGTTTGACTTTTATCCCTTGAGCTTGGTCCAAGAAATCTTGCGCTCTGCTGCTATAGTTGTGAAAAGAAGTGGAGATTAACAAGAAATAAGACAAAAATTGTTTTTCTATTAATTTTACGATTTCCTAATGCTAATAAAACCCTGAAGTACAGAGTTCTGTTGTGAATATGTACAACATACTCGTCATACATGCAAATAAAAATTTGCTTACCGAACGGAAAATATATCGGTTTTTTTATAATAATTACATACATGTTATTTAGACAATTACTCATTGTCAAAACCCGCAGTGCGAAATGAATCGATTGACACCTTAAAAGCGGTGGGAAATACTGAAAACTAATTTCCACAGTGAGTGTTGTGTTGCAAAAACAATGCGAATTTTGAAATGAAATTTCGTTAGAAATACTGCTCCATCCTCGCCTGCTGCACGGAAGTTTGTGAAGAAAGAATGGCATACTAATTTATAAGACAACTTATCCCCGTCCAGTGCGCTCAGTCATAAATATTGGTACTGTTACCTCGTCACAGATCCATGCAACTGAATATTAGCTGCGCTAGCTTGAGGATAATTCTGCATAAAGATCTTGGCATTGAAGCAAAATGATCACCAGCTTCATAATCGATTCTCTGCTTTAGACTAGATGGAAATCGATTTTGCTAAAAAAATCATCTTAGATGAATCGTATTTTCACCTCGTCGGTTATGTTAATAAGATCAGGAAAATTATAACCGATTGTTTTGGGTGAGTTATGGCCAGCACAACTGCACTACGTGTTGCAAAATCCACGTACAATCGAACTTTTGTTCAATCAGTTTAATAATTTTCTAATCAGTCGTTTTGATGATGTTGTTCGATCTGAGCGGAACTGTGATTTTATGACGTTGAACTATTTTTTGCAATGCCGTTAAAAGTTCATGTTATTCAGACAGTACTCAAACGATTCAGGCATTTAAGTAGAATATTGACCGAGGTATTCTTGAAATTGGGACTCAAACAATCGAAAATGTACTTAAAAACCTTGTTGACGGCATGCGCATCTTTAAGGAGAGCCATTGAATGAAATTATATTCCATTTTGAAACCTTAAAAACATAAAACGGGGTTTTTTTAATTGCAATTTTGAAAACAAACCAGCCTGTTATAAAAATGATAGACGAATTATCAAATGAGAGTTCATGCATAATAAAAATCCAAAGAACACGTTCTTCAACTTGCTTTATTTTGATATGTAGACGCAGATAAGTTTAAAGATCTGCGTGAGGTTCTAAAGTGTTATTTCTGTTATTTCATTGTTGTCATCGTCGCTTTTTTATTGAAATTTTTTATATTTTTATTAATATAATATTTTTATTTAATATTTTTATATATTATTTTATATAAATATTATAAATATTTTTTATTGTTTGCATTGAAAAGAATAAGGAATAAAAAATGTTACAAAATTCAATTTCTAGAAATCTATTTGCGTTCGAAAACCCTCACCACCCTTCTTGTGGTAAATACTAGAGCCACACCTAGGGTCCTTAGAAGAAAATTGCTTAGACTTATAAACGAATAAACTTTTACGTACATTCCATCCTACATCATTGTAAGATGGGACATTTTTTAATACAGGATGTTCTGCTGGATATGTATATCATATGCATATCACAATATACCATTTATTGTTTAATATTATAGTAATTACTATACATACGTACATATATGTATAGTATTTATTTATTACTAATAAAGATAAAGAAAATCAAAAAAATTTTAACTTATTTTGTTGGTTCAAAGTATGTTCCTTATTTAACTGTTTTTGTATTTTTGGGAAGAAGCAATTTTCGATTGCGTATCATCGCATTAATGAAAATTTATCTTGGTTTTGAACTTCTGTCAAAATTTAAATCCTTTCTATAATCTGATCCATAATTTCCGTTATAGTGGCTAACATAGAATATCTGTTGAAATTTACTTTTGCTTCTCATCTTCAGAAACTTTAATTTATTTATCTTCATGCAATTGTTATTCTACTAATTCTTTGAGATTGTCGTTGGGAACATTATACGTATTTACTCGGCAGTAATGAGTAAAAAACAATTCGTCGTTGAAGTTCTAGAGACTCAGAAGTAGTGATCAAGAAAACATTTTCCCGACGCTAGATAAAAATCTTTAGATAAAGTCGCTAGTCTAGGTATGATATACATAAATACATTTTCTAAACTATCCAATTTTTAGCTGGAGGCGTGGGAAAAGAATAAAAAAGAAATGAAATTGATTTGTGGAGAAAAATATAAGTATTTTTTATATATCTTTTTATATTTTTTTTTATTTTTTTTTTTTTTAAGGGCGAATTCAAGGGAGTTTTCTGCGAAGTTGGATGGTGATATAAGGAATGAGAAATGTTTAATGATATAGTAGATTTGTGGGAAAAACTCTACTGTTGCCAATTTTGTTGTTGTTTTTTGGTTGTTTTTTGTTGTTGTAGTTTTTGTCCTTGATTACAACAACAATGCATTCTGCTATATCTCCGAAACTGTTTAGGATATTTAGGGTATCGTTATAAAGGAATTTGAAATAGCTTTTATTTGTGTAAAATTTTTCACTTCCACTGCGATTTTCATAACTTCTCATAAATAACACTGGAATATTAAAGAAATTATTTGTGTACTTATATGGAAGTATTTCAATATGCACGAAAGTAAAATGCTTTTTCTTGTAAAATGCTGCACCGAACTCTGTTCAGATAGCTTGATAATTTCGTCAGCGTAAACAATGAATTCTCTTGTGCCAACATTCCTGCTTATCGCCGGCTATACATTCGTCCATACTCCTCAAACAATTCTCGGTCACCGGTATTGAAGTAATAACAGCGTACTCAATTTCGGAGAATACTGTATTCGAGTTTGGGGAATTCCAATACAACCTCACAATACTGACAACGCAATACAGAGCAACGTTTAGGGGGGTTTTGTTTATCATAATAATAATAATAAAAATGAAAGGCCTGACTTATTTCCCATCAACGCACAGGCTAAACCCTTGGACCTAGAACGGTGAAATTTTGCACATAGGTTCCTTTTATGATGTATACGTCGAATAAGCAAGGATTTTTCGAAATGTTACTTCTAAGGACTTCAAAAAGGACATACACGGAATTTTTTCTTTGCACATGCTAAACCCTTGGATCTAAAAAGGTAAAATATTGTACGGAGGTTTCTTTTATGATGTATCCAAGGAAAAAGAAAGGATTTTTCGGAAATTTTACTTCTAAGGACTTCAAAAAGGACAAACACATAACTCTTTTGTTAGCCATCAAATATGGATTTTCTTTTTTCACGAAAACATCCGGCGGATAAATGCCTAAAAACCATTTTCAGGATTTTTCAAAATTCATCCTCTAAAGGTCAAAAAAGGACATCCTTTGGTAAAAGTACACCCAATAACATAATAAAACAAAAGGAAGCATGAATATTTTGTATGGAGGTTTCTTTTATGATGTATACCAGAGAAAAGAAAGGATTTTTCGGAAATTTTACTTCTAAGGACTTCAAAAAG
Source organism: Myopa tessellatipennis (assembly GCA_943737955.2). Taxonomy (NCBI): domain Eukaryota; kingdom Metazoa; phylum Arthropoda; class Insecta; order Diptera; family Conopidae; genus Myopa; species Myopa tessellatipennis. The sequence continues at coordinate 19,206,539 of OX031315.1, forward strand.
AACAAACACAGACCTCTTTTGTTAGCCATCAAATATGGATTTCCTTTTTTCACGAAAACATCTCCCGTAGAAATGTTTAAAAACCATTTTCAGGATTTTTCAAAATTCATTTATTTAAAATTTAAAAATTTAAATTTAAAATTATAAGTATTACAGCTTAACAGTGGCGTAACGAAAAAAGGTGGAAGCCATGCAATGGTGAAAGTAGCGGTAACACCCCTTGGTTTTATTAGTTTTACTTGCAATATTTTTGTTTTTTAGCAAGATTACCATCGGCATAGTTTTTGAAAGTATAGCCTAATATTTATAAATTCATATAATAGTTAACTATATTAATTGATATTTCAAATAATATTCTACCTTAAAATTCGAGTTAACAAATGTACGAGTATAGCATAAACTGAACGATATACCGATTTGTAGTTACTCCTTTACTCTACTCCATAAAAAAGTAAGAGAAATTTTACCTGCTTTATAAAATATCAGTGCTACAGTATAATATGAAAATTTCATGTCAAAAAAAGTCCATAATACTTGAATGACAAATAAATTTGACGGATTAAGAAGAGAAAGAGAATAAGACGGAGAGTAGAAGATTATCCAAAATAGACTACTGGAAGTTTTTTTTTAATAAAACACATACTCGTTTTAATTTTATTACTTTTTTATTTAGGTATCAGGTATTATGTGTAACAAATATCTGCGAAGAATGATATCTGCCAAATAACTACCATGACCACATTAACAGACATCGATTCGAAAGTCAGCATTTTTGTTTACATTTTGTATTAATTGCATTTTGAAAGCAAGAATCTCTACGCGAAATTCGCCACAAACTGTCACCACAAAAATCAATTCTTGAGAACGACGTAGAATTGAAATTGATGAGTGATTATCAAACCTTTCACGAAAAGCATCAAACTGGTCCTTCGACCGAACTGTTTTTGGTCTGCCAGACTTTAGTCAATCATAAACAGATTCACTCTCAAGAAAACAAAGAAATTTTATTAAATTTGAGTATAAAAAATTTATTTGGTTTCAAATAACAGGTTTTTTCAAACTATTCATGGACGACCAGTCCATTTGAATTTTATATTTACCTTGCTTATTGCTTATTGACTTTGCCGTTCGTATTGAAGTAAATCTTGAAGCAGCCACAAACTCGAAAATAACTTTGCCAATGCTAATATTTTGCGCTGCTTTGTGTTCTATTGCTAATATGGCAAGATTATTTATTTAATGTGTATTATAATCCTCTCTTTATTTATTTAATTTGCTTTAGCCTTAAAAACATATTATTGATATTATTTATTTTCATGTGATTATTTGTAATCATCTTATTTAATTCGGGTCCCAAAGAATCCGTGGACGATTGCCCATGCCAACTCTTTTGTCTAGAGTTCCGTGGTGTACGATGATGAAATATCAGTAAAATGGGATAATTGCGTGGCGCCCATACAACTAAATATATTCTGATATATCTGCTTAACTCTTGGTTGATTTTCAATATCATCCTACAGAAGAAAATTCCTTTGATATTTATACCCTACACCTTAAGGTAAGGGTATATTCACTTTGTAACGAAATGTGTAACGCATAGAACTAGAGACGATAGGTATAGAAAAGTATATATATTCTTGATCAGGGTGACCTCCTGAGTCGATTTAGCCATGTCCGTCCGTCTGTCTGTCTGTCTGTCTGTCTGTCTGTCTGTCTGTCTGTCTGTTGAAATCACGATCACAGGAGAACCAATGAAGATATCGTGATGAAACTTTGCAGATATATTGTTTTATGTGGTGGGCAGGTTGGTATTGAAAATGGGCAAAATCGGTCCACGGCCACGCCTATTTTTTATTAAAAATGTGATATCAGCGTTCGTTTTTGAGCTATTACAACAAAATTTCATTCCTGGGTATAGGGCATGGGTATAGAACCTGGGTATAGCATTATCCGTGAATGTGCCAAATATGGGCGTGATCCGCCCACTTTTAGGTTACACAGGCAAAAGAGGGTTATATTGTTAAATATATAAACTTCCTGAATAAAACTTTAGATAACAACTTGTTTTACAAAAAAACATTATTACATCAAAACTGGGTGCGGTCCGCCCACTTTTACACTACATGTACAGTATAGCAGTATGAAAAAAAGGTTATTACCACGGAAATAAAGTTTAAATGAACACAATTATAAAACAACTAAGCTAGTTATTTTGTTTTGAAAAAGGTAATGACCACGCCTACTATTTATACAGAGGCGTAGCTAGGTCTCATGGACCCCGGGACGGTTAATCAACTTGTAGCCCCAAAAATGCCTAGAATGCAATAAGTCAATACTTGATTTCCACAACTGCCGCCCCCGACATTGTGCCGCCCAGAGTGGACCGCCACCCCCGCCCCATCCTAGCTTCGGCACTTTTTTTAAAACTTTTAGGTGTAGGGTATCTAAGATTCGGCCAGGCCGAATATAGCTTTCTTACTGGTTTTAATTCAAAATTATTGTTGCTATGCACTTCAAAGCTATGTTACCATTCTAATTAGACAAATTACAACCTTAGTAGATGTAAGGATTGTACAAAAGTTATTTGGTTGGGTGAAAAGATAGGATGGGATGTTCGTGTACTGCAAGTTGTGCTACGATTGTAGTAAATGGCTATAACTTGTTTTCATGAAAAACTTAAATCAAAAGTGCGTTAACCATCGATGAAAATAGGTGATAACCGGAAGGCGCCCAAATCTGAAACTCATCTGAAGTTTCATCTGATTCAGAAGCTCGGGATACCCTTCTGATCCTACCAAATACATAGCATTGTATTGCGGTCGATTTTGATACTTTTCGTTGTGTCAAACCGGGACTGAATCACCATATTTTTACAGAAGGATACGCCGGCTTTCACTCGCGTTTTGCTTCTGGTTACACAAGAAAAAGAATACTTGTCGCAAATGCTGTTTACTTGGTTTGACACTAGACATGTTTACTACAAAAAAAAAAATATGACGCTAACTCGAAATCGTTAGCAGAGCAACAAAATCACATAAAGGATCGTCATCATGAACTTGCTCCCAATGCCATGGCGAAAAATTAAGAATGAATAATTAACAGGCCGACCTGCTATATGTACATATGTATGTATATGCCTGATCAGAGTCACCTTCTGTGTTGATTTAGACCTGTCCGTCCGTCTATCTGTGTGGCTGTGGAAATCAATATGAATAATGAAATGAGAGCAAACAGATATAGATATCTGAATTGAATTTAGCACATGTATTCTTTGTTATTTACCACTTTTTACATTAAAACGTATTGAGCTTTTTTGAACATACTATGTAAAAAATAAATAATCTATGACGACAAAATATGAATCCAAAATATCTACCTTCAATTTTAACTACTCTATTAAAAAATCGGTCTGATCCGCCCACAGTTACGTAATCTGTTCTATTAAGGGTTTTGGATGAAAAAGTGCTATTCATTTTAAACTATTATATTATAACAATCTACGTACATAAATCTCGTACATAAATAACATAGTTCCAATGGCAATATTCATTTCGGTCTAGAGAAAATAAAATATAAACATATTCGACATCTAAATAATCAAATCAAGCCACCGAAAACACACGCGTACGATTACTTAATAATATATTATAAAATCAACAGAAGCATAATTAGTGCTCTACGCTCGTCTGATCATATATTAATTTTTTTTCGAATTCCCTTAAAGTACACGCTAGTGGGAAGCTAAATAACCATTCTTCAATTTCAAACAAATTTGACGGGATGTAATGGGAATAAAAGATCAGAGACATAAAATTGAATCCAATCAACTTTTATCGTTTGTCATCACTAAAAAGCATCTGTTATCCTTAAAAATATTTTGTATAAAAAGTGGGTGCGATTGATCAACCAATTTCTATCTCAATAGTAAATATTTGCTAAGTATTATATTATAATTACTGTAAGCTATGTAGTCAAATCTGAATATTTATTTCGCCGGGGTGCTGTACTAGTTGGCACGCCTTTGGAATATTTGCATAAGTATTTTTCGGAAGATCATTTTGCGTTTTACACAAATATGTATTACTTGTCGCAACATGGAAGTTGCCTTTACGCATGTACATACCATATATACATATGGTATATTTTTCTATGTAAATTTTTTAAGTAAATAAAAATTAGAAAATAATTGTTTTCTTATTAGTGTGATATTTCCAAAAGAATATTGATTTTTTTTCTTAAATTATAATATAAAACATACAATTCAAACATATGCAGATGGTTTTTAATATAATACAATCTTTATATTATTATAATTTTAAAACAATTTTGTCATTTTTCTGGTTCGGCCCACTGGATCTTCATACCACTTTTCAACTTCGGCAACAACTAAGAAGAAGAAACCTGAATCCACCTTATCCGAAGGTGGAGAAAAATAACACTAAAACCTGCAGAGAGTATTTGTTTAGAGAATTGCAAATTTTCAAGAAAATATTTTATAGTAAATTTGTTAAATACATACAGGCAGAAACCATAAGATAGGCTATTAGCAAAGCACTTGAACTATACACATAGGAACTCTAATTCTGAGTGGATACAAGGTGAATATTCATAATCGTTATTAAATATGCGCTATCTATATAATATAAAAGAATACCCAATATAAATACCAAATAAAAGTAAACCATATAAATAATATAAATAAATTAAGTATTATATTTATAACTATAATTTTCAATTATATTTATTAGTATTGCATACCCATTTTAAAAGCGACAAAATCAAAATTTTGTCATTTATGTTGGTAAATATGTTCTTTTCGATGAGTGTAAATCAGAGGTTGCAACTTTACAACTTGTTAAAAAATCTGTTGAACAACTGCAATGACTTTTAAAAATAAAATTCACAAAATAACTTTTATCAAAGACTTTAATTTTTAACAGTCTTGAAAAAAGTCTTTTCTTAACTTTTTCCTCTTACTTTTTTTGAATAAAAGTCCTTTTAAAAGTCTTTTGAAGAAAAACTGCAATTTGGAGAAATATACACTCCGGAGCATAACTATAAACGCAGTCAAAATATGCCCAGTTTTGAATTGAATATGAGAGAAAAGAAAAAATAATGACTAGATAACAATATTTAATTTAATAAAAAGTATGCCAAACATTGTTTGAAGTAATACAAAATAAAGGTGGTCCAACCACATACTGAAACTACCTTTATTGTGCTGCTTCTATTTGATTTCATCAAATTATTCGAGTGCGTTTATAGCTATGCTACGGCAAAGTTTATACAAATTAAGAATAATGGTACTTACAGAGATAAGATTTTGCAAATTTGCATTTATTGCATTTTTTCTCTTTTCTCTCATATTCAATAAAAAAATTATATTTAAAACAATGAATTGCAAAACTGAGCATGTTTTGCCTGCATTTATACTTATGCTCCGGAGTGTATATCGCTAGAAATGCCTCAAGTTGATTTCTTTAGGTTGTGAAAAATCAGCTTGAGGAATTTTTAGCGAGTTCGCCTTATGTATGATATATCATACCTCTCACTACGCCCACAACCCGTAAGAAGATATTCTTGTGAACTTTCAGAATTCTTATTCTTAGACTAATATTAACATTTCAATACCTACGCACAACGAGATCGGGGTGTGGTCACTAATGGGTTAATGTTTTTTCCGCTTCTCAAGTTGCAGTTATAATTTTCAATATTTCATATAAAGAAATTCATTGAACTACTACACATTATAAAAATTTTGAAAGAAGTAGTAGTCTATTAGTCTATACGTATTTCAAAGTGTTCTCAAATTTACACCCGTTTTTGGTGAATGACATATACATATACATACACAAACATATACACAGTCATATACATATACAAACATATACAACAGATACATATATGTATTTACAAAAAAAGTGCAAATAAAATGTTGGAATTCCTCGTTTTTAAATTAATATTTACTGTAAAATTCTCAAAATTTCTCAATAAATTATTAAAGTAATTCATAAATAACAAATTGAAAAATTCATAAGAGTAGAAATATTTACATACATATAAAAATTATACATTGAAATTTTTTTAATAGACAAATCGCCTTAAATCAAGTATATTCGAGTGAAAACAGAATCAAAAAATTTTTAAATCGAAAAATCGTCTTAATTCAAGATTTGTTGCTTAAAAACAGAATCAAAAATTTTAAGTCGCGTTATTTCAAATTCGCGTAAAAAAGAAATTAGGTGCATATATTTAATAAAAATTAAAAAAATAGTATTGATGCGGTCCTATAAGACCTCTGAGATTATGCGGGAATAGACGAAAAAATATAAAAAAAAAATACGCGTGTTTATCTACTTTCTAAAAAAGCTGAAAAGCCTTCCTTCGCTTACGAGAGCATGAGCGAGCCCGAGTCCTTGCTCCTAATTTTTTAAGAGCACGAGCGAGCCGCTCATTTTTAAATCGAGAGCACGAGCAAGCCGGAGCTAAAACAATAACAGCAGCTCCGAGCTCCGATCAACTGCGAGCTTTGAGTTAGTGAGAAGTTTAGAGCCGAAGTGAGCTTCGAAGCCGTCGTGAATGAGCAGTCGGTCGATTGTGTGTTAAAAATGAATGAAAATTAAAGAAATTTTGAAAATTTTTTTATTAATTTGAATAGCAAGAACATGTGTTTTGGGATTTTGTTATGTCTTGTAGGCATTTGGTAATTACTTTTATTGAATTCAGTAGTTTAGTTCGGTTGGACTTCCTTTGTTTGATAATTGCTTATCTAAATTAGTGCGTCTTGCGTTGCGTTGATCATAGCGTCTTAAAAACTTAAATACTTAATACCGTAATTAAAAAAAAATTGCGACCAAAATTTTTTTTTTTTTGGAATTTTTATTCCAAATTTTAACTTTGGCACTAATTTTCTCAAAAACTGTTTCACGTAGGAACCTAATTTAAAAAGGATATTAAAAAGCGGATATTTGGCTTTGAAAATTAGCAAGCAAAAGTTATCTAGATCTAACCATTATTTTTTAATATTATTTTTTCCGGTGTTAAGTCGGATTTTTATTAAATGGCCCTTCCCGTCTAAACAGGGCAAAATTGACCCCCCCCCCCTCCCATACGATTTTTTTCTTGTCTTGACCCAACATACACGCCCTAGACTTTTGTCCCCTCTTATGCGAACACCCTGTATATTCTATTTCTTTTTGAAAGTTGATTTGGAGTCTCGTGGTAACGTGTTAAAGTTGACGAATTCAAAATAAAGTATTCCATACATGCTGTTTAAAATTTTTTCGGACTTTGAGTGCAGGTATCTCAAAAGGTATTAAAATAATCGACGCGAAATAAAAGAGATATTAAAATATCAACATTTGGAAAGGAATGTATTTTTATGGTTGTCGGTATTTAGAATTTTTTTAAAAAGGATTTTATGTGGGATTTTAGAACCCATAATTTTTGCAGCTCGTGAGGGCTCATGGAACGGTTAGCAGTTTCTGAAAAACATTTCCAAATATACTTGACCCCTGACGATCTGAGCTACGAATCTATGCTCTCACTTTAAGGAAAATTTTCTAGTGATTCCTTATAAAATGATGTTCTCTTAAGCGAAGCATCATTTTGGTCAAAGATTTTTTTAGAAGCTGAAGAAATGGGAAGCAAAGCTGTGACCTACGTATATACATATTATCAATTTGGATATATAGAAGAAAATGTAGTTTGAAAGCATTATTGCAGAAATTTTTAATTTTAATTTATAATTTTAAGATATAATGCGCTGGAGGATTTGGAAAAACGAGTGAAGACTATTTTGAAAAACGGGAAAAAAGTACTACAAGGATTCCAACTATCCTATTTCAAATAAAGCACAAGGAATGTTTAGAAAACATAATAAAGATTGAACAACATAAAGAGGACACTGATGCTGAAAAGAATACTGAACTCAAACCAAAGCATGGTAGACCGGAAAAGTCTTTTGAAAACAGCTCAGAGCGTTCCAGAAGAATAAAACTGCAACATGTTGGCCAAAATGTTGGGGACACAATGCTTACAAAAGCATATTTTGTATACAAAACCTAAGACCAACCAGGCAATATATTCATTCAGGCACTCGTGAGAATCAAAATTGATAACATAATTTTTGGAAACCTTACTGAAGGAGAAGAGAGTTTATGCGGCATAAACTCAACTCAGTATGCGGCTGAAAACACTATCTCTATTGAACGGATAGTACGTTGGATGGAGCTCGAAATCACAGAACTGCAAATCTTCTAACAAAGCTCTCTTCGAAAAACGATGACGGTTGTACAAATCAAACTTCATCATGCCAAAGCCGAAACCGATGTATTGGCAGATAATTATCTTATTATATTATAATATGTCCAGCAGCCCATACAAAGTTAGTCCTCGTACCGGAACCGTGGACGTGCACGAAATGGAGAATACTTGGTTCTCCTTGCCTGCAAGTAAATTTTTATTCAGCAACTAATATATCTAGGACATCTTTCCTTTGATAGATAAGCATGAGAATTTCAAACTAGAGTGTGTGCTTCAATAATTCTGAACTTCTGAATCCATTCACCTTCTTTAATTCCTCTCTTGGAGGACTGCTCAAACAAACCATCAGAGACAACTAGATGGTATGGAAAAGAATCTGCATGTTGGGTTTGCATCCACAGAAACATCATTGCACTTAATTTCTGAACGCCCAGCTCTCTAAAGTAATAGTAGAAGGTCAATCTTCGGCAAAGAAATACTGAAGCATACAGATTTAACTAAACTAAGAGATACACAACTTATGAAGTTCAAAGTATATAGGACTAGTATCTAGTGTAACAACTACTATAATTGCATAGGATCTTGGCACGATTTATAATAAACAGACTAAAGTTATTAAACTAATTGAAGTAATTGAAGTCACATTTCACTACTGATTGCGTATATTTTTTGAACAATATTTGAATCAATGTTCCACGCCAATCATCGAGAAGATATTAATTTCTTTACTTAGATTTCTGCCAATTTACATATCAATTCGTGGTAATAAAAGTGGGTTAAGTAAAATTGGTATATTTGGAGAGAGAGTACTTGATTAATACCAAAGAATTGAAGTCATTGCAATTAAAGTACGAGTACTGATCTGAGGGAGCTTCCATAGAAATTGAAGTGCGGGTACTAATATTGGAACCCGCAAGCAAAAATGTTATTATTTGAGATGTGCGTTCTACGCGAAAAACTTGAAACAGTATCTATTTAAACTATGAGCACAATGTACGACGTCTGTTCAAAACGTATCGCGACTTTTGAATTTTAATTACGCGGCTGCAGCGATTCGAGCAGCCTTTTGTTTTTAGGTTGGCAGCACCATCATTCATATCTGTGTAGAATTTCACGTCATTACGGGTTTTCTTTGATTAGTTTCTTTGTGTTTTCTGAATGGTCTGCAGTTCATTCTTCGATTTCCTTTTAACTCATAATTTTATTCAAAACGGTGTGCGCCAAGCGGTCGTTTGAGCTTAGAGAAGAGCCAGAAGTCACATGGAGCTAAGTCAGGCGAATAGGCCAATATTTGCAAATATTTCCTTGTTTTTATATCCTAGATCCGTAGGTGAAAGGTGTATTAATTTTTTGCTTCAGTTTAAAAGGCACAGAACGGGCTTCCCGAGTCGACTTATGTATCGACTTATGTATGTACATATATGTATACTTATGTATGTATATGTATTTAGAGAATTTTGGTAATGCTAATGGAAAAATCGGCCATTAATAAAATATAATATTGACAAAATCAAAATAATAAATAAATATGCATAAATAAACGTAATACAAAATAAAACGTAAATAAGAGAACTTACGTTGAACAAATCTGATTGAACTGCAAAGACTGAATTAAATATCTGCATATAATATCAAAAATATTCACCTGTAACAAATGTGAGTAAGTCACGCCTCTATAATAACCTTTTTATAATATGCCTTATGAAAGATTTTACATACATACTTCCTTTTGCAACTCAATATACAGGACATGCATCAGCTAGGACATGTAGGACGTGGATCGCAACAAGATATAAATCGTATGGGAGGGAGTTAATTACCCTCCGTTTCGACGGAAGGGGCCAAAAAACCGGAAAAAAATATTCAACAATAATGGTGATATCTAGATCATTTCTAAATTCCGGTTTTTAAAGTTAAATATTTTTTCCTTAACCTCCTTTTCGAATAAGGTTCCTGTGTCGAACAGTTTTTGGGCACTTTTTTGGGTGGTGCGAAAGAATACTAAAAAAATTAACATGTGCCTATGCAAAGTGCAGAGAAATTATTATAGTAATTAAATTTATTTAATAGGGCAGAAAATCGCAGTAGTACATATTTTTGATCAGCATCACATATATTCTTTGTTGCGTAGAGTTATTTGGGATTGTAAATGAGAAAATCAATCAGCAAACACACACATTTTAAGTATTAAAACTTAAGTTCTCTTCATATCCTTTCTGTGAAATCGTGTATCAGGATTTGGAAGTATAAAATGTAATTCCCAAATATTTGGCAGAAATATTAACTAATCTACAACCATGGCCGTAATCCACCCATAATTGTACTGTTAAGAATTGGGATGAAAAAAGTACTAGTTAGTGTAGAATGCCTGCACAAGACGGCACTTTGCCACTATTACACGGCTCAAAAATTGAGTAATTAAAATTAAAATGGAAAGCATGCTTACAAAAGAAAATGTATTAGGCCATTAAGTATAAAATGTCCGATTCTGAAACGAAAGTTTAGTTTATTTGATCGCCAATAAAAAACAAAATGATTAATCAAAGTATGCGCCTAAGCTATCGAGGGTGTTCTTCCATTTTAACGGTAAGGTTTTAATGCCTGCACCGAAGTCTGCGAGGCGAGAGGAAGTGAAATCCGAAAAGGCACCTTTCACAGCTTCTTGAGAACTGAAGGATTTTCCTTTTAAGAAATGGTCCAATGCCTGAAATAAGTAGTAGTCCGATGGTGCAAGGTCTGGTGAATACGGTGAGTAACAGAGAGCCTAGCTCCTGCAATTTGAGTAGCGTTGTTCGAGCGACATGTGGTCGCGCGTTGTCTTGCAAGAGGATTGGATGGTCCGCTATTGACCAATCTAGGCTGTTTAATGGAAAGCTCTTTCACCATCAGGTCCAACTGATTGTAGGGTGACATCTGCTGTTATGGATTGACCAGATCTCATAAAGCTGTAATGGATAATTCCGGCGTTCGACCACCAAAACAAAATGTTTTGTTTAGGGCTCTGTTTCGGAACCTCTTTTTTATCCAACCATTGTGCCGAACGTTTTCGATTGTCGAATACACAGTCTATTTTTCATTAACCGTTACAATGCAGTATACAAAAGGATCGCTTTTATACAGTGACAGTAGAAAGGCAAGCTTCGAAACGATTTCTTTTTCGATGCTCGCTCAACTCAACGGAGCTGGATCGATAGCTTTTTGACCTTACTAATTTGTTTTAAGTGATCCAAAATTGTTGGAATAGAAACGTTAATCCCTGCTGCTAGTTCACGAGCAGTATGAGACGTTTCTGCTTCCACTGCTTCAGGTTATCACTATTCAACTTGATGGTTCATTTGCAAGGCTAAAATCACCAGAACCAAACTTATCAAACCAACTACGTAAGGTCCGATGGTTAGCTGCACCTTCCCCAAACACTTTATTGATGTTTCGAGCCGCCTGCGATGCATTGATTCCGCGACGAAACTCATATTCGAAAATTACCCGAATTTTTAACCTTTCCATTGTCTTATGAAAGCTGCTCTATATCAGAACATTCAAAAAGGAACTACGATTTGCACTATGAGTTTTAAAGAGTAATGATGCGGCTTCACGTTAAGAAAACACATAAAAACCGTTATAGTCAAGTGTCAGAGATATCAACTATCAAACTCAGAAATATCTCCAAATGTACGTTAATTTGAAATCATGGAAATCTCCATACAACACTTGTTAAAGAAATTATCAGCCAAATGTGATAAAGGTTAAAGTGGGAAAAATGCCCCCATTTGACATTTGTCAGACTTCAGATTTTCCTGCAGTTAATTAGATTAGTTAGAGATTAGATTCAGATTTCCCTTCTATGCTGATTAGAAAAATACAAAAGATTTTAAATTGGCATGAAAATGTATGTTTTATTTGTTCTGTTTATTTTTAAATTATTTTTACCTATTTTTATTCACAAAACATGAAAATTAAAAAAGTTTGTGATGTACATACTTCGTCTTGTTTTTCAAATTCTATAAAAATTAATTTTTTATAAACTAAAACCAAACAAAACCATTAATAACAATCCATAATTTTCATTATAATAGCGTTTTTTAGCAAATACGTCGAAAGTTCCTTCTTATCATATTAAAGTAACAATATCAAATTAAAAATATTGTGCGCATTACATTTTGTGGCTGTATAAATTACTCTTCCAATTATGGGTGTCAACTTTGGAATAAAAGCTTTACAAAACAATATTATAAATAGATTGGCGTGTGCTATGACAGAGTTAGGGGCAGAAGGTTCTTTCTAAACTTAGAATTATTATTATTCATCTTGCCAAAAATAGGTCTGCCCACTGTTCAGTGCTCTGCAAAGAATTTTCTTTGCATAAATACGAGTATGCTGAAGCGAGGAAGTATGTAAATATCTGTACACATACTATAAACATTGTATTGTAAAAATGTAGAATAGGAGTGATCCTCCAACTTTAACATAACCTTCCCCATGTAAAGTTCCTATAGTGCCTACTATACAGAGCCTGAAAATAACTGTTATGTCAATGACCTTGCTTCTAAAGCTCAACTTTGAACTATTATTTTAAAAGTTAACACTACAGGTCAATAAAAAAGAAAAATTACATGTGCACTTCAGGTACATGAAAAATTCAAAAAGTTTCGATCAGAATGGTAAAAGCTTCCACCAAGCCAAAGATAGCATCCTTTTTTCAAGATAATTTGGCTTGGCCTCTCTAACGGGCTGTACACTCTTGAATTTTGTGTTTTTATAATTCTGTAATGGCGCGGAATTCGTCCTTCTTCATATATCTTTTATGTATTATATCTTTTATTTCCTTTTATAATATTTTGTATTGATATTTGTTAAATTTAGAAATAAAAGATTCAAGGTTGAATTCGTTTTACAATAGGTAAATAAATTCGTATTTCATTTAATTTAGTTTAATTTCAGAGATTTTCTTATGAAACAAATAATCAAGTGTCCTTTTGTAAATGATCTTCAACTATGAGCTAGAGTCAAGCTTGCTAAAGAGAACACATGAATAGGTTATATGAAGGAGAATAAGGTGAGGCAGTGGGGTCAATGAAGCTGAAGCTTTAAGAGTGCGCAATGCTAGTTAGATCCCACGGACAAGATAACTAATATGGTCAGTATAAATGAGTTTTGAATTAATCCTGTAAACTGTTGACACATCAAATAATTAACATAGACGGAAAAGCAAAGTGCAATTTAAATTCTCTTCCAACTTAAAAACAAGATCTTCTTTAAGACTACTGCTGCTAGATATGTAAATTTGGATGTCATATGCGTAACCATGAATAATGCGGAAGCAATTCGAAAATATATCATTTACAAACAGAGAACAATAAAGGCTTTAATACAGAACCTTGTGCCACAAAACGAATAGTTTTCTGCTAATAACGAAGCACCTTCGCTCCGTTTCCCTAAAACCCGTTACTTGTTTTGATATTTGATACGGGCGACATTTAGACACTTGAACCTGTAAATAATGCTCTCTTTTCGAAGCGAAGTTTAACACAAATTGCAAGTTCCACAGCATTGATAAGTTATACTTTATTTTAATTTTTACATATAAGTATGTACATACTTACCCAATGCATCACAGGGCGCTCTTCTGTGCAGACGCCCATGTGCGTCTGTTAAGGTAACACAAGGGTGTTGTTTCCAACGATACGTCTATTCGATGTTGAAAATTTAGTTGGCTCTTATAAAGATATTTCGCCGATAACGTTTGTAAACTCTATATCATCACACTGAAGTAGATGAATGTAATGTGACCGATGATTTTCAGTTATAAAATTAAATTAGTGAGTTGGCGAACAATGGCGAACAGTTCGTGTAAATTTAAAACCTTCATCACCTAATTCAACGAAAGTTTGCGCAACGCTTGTATTTTTTAAAACTAGTTTATTTTTATGTATATCCTGAACTGAATATATAACCTAAATAATAGGTTTAACACTTTCAAATAGGAACTAAAAGCCAAAATAACTTCGCTCAAATAAAACTTTGTTCTGAAAATTCAAAACATGATTTGTTTTGTTTGTTTGCAAAATGCTTTCGCTTTAACAATAAAAAAACAATTATTACAAAAGTACATCCTTCTGACAAGAGTGAATTATCCGTAAAATGGGAGAAAGAAGTACAAATAGAAAAAGGATTGTGAGGGAGCTTTACAAATTTTTTGCGATATTTAGTATCCCGTCACAAGTACGACCGCGATTCCAACAATATTACAATATTATTAATAAAAGTATGGCCGGGTATGAGTCACCGTGGAGCACAAATATTCGTCCACAGATCATACAATTTTCAACATCAGACAAATTTTCATCCAGATATCATTAGCTGGGGTTGGTCCATTGGTGGACGATTTTAATGCTTGTCCTGTCTTCGTAGTAACATGACGATCTATAGTATAGAGGCATGCCTCTGATTGTTCTCCGTTGAGTTATTCGCGTGTAGTACCCACCATTGTGGTTCGTGGTATTTGTGAAATCTATCCGAAACCGGTAAATTAATTTCCACTAATGGCGGAATATGTTCCGGTAATACTAGGCAATACTAGTTATCACATTAACACATAAATAACGAAGGCGAATTTCTTTAGCCAATTGTCAAGAAGCTAGTAGTCACTCTCTGAACAAAACACATCTTCGAATTTGGCTTTGGTCACGTTAATATGTTTCTGACATCGACTAATAGCGGAGTAATACTACGGTCTTACATTTCTCGATTTGTAGTATCGTTTGATGTCTGGTGTTTTTTTACCGGTATGTTCGAACTTTTTTGAAACGGTCTGACTCAACCGTATAACACATAATCTGGATAATGATATGACTCGAAGAAGTCTAATGCACAAACATATACGCAACTATACTGTAAGTAACTATACTGTATAATAAAACCTGCGCACACCGTTCTGTATCCACGCGCACTCTTCAAACATCTAATCTTTCAGACTTTCGAAATCTAGTTCCAACAGTGTTATTGAGGTATCGAACCAGTTTATATTGTTGTCTCAATAATTATGCATCATTGCGG
Source organism: Myopa tessellatipennis (assembly GCA_943737955.2). NCBI lineage: Eukaryota > Metazoa > Arthropoda > Insecta > Diptera > Conopidae > Myopa > Myopa tessellatipennis. The sequence goes on from OX031315.1 coordinate 19,221,857, forward strand.
TGTTGCGACTATTTCACTCTAGCAAAGCTAACCCAAAGGCAAAACATCTTTCCGACGCGGTAATAGGGGAGTTGACTTCAATACAACAGGGTATGTGGGAATGAGTCGAAGGCGTGGTTTAATACTGTGTGCTTAAATATACAGCTGTAAATTGGACTGCCCCTCTCCGTTGCCTTGCCCAGTGGCAGGTCGGCATCCAGACCTCATTGTTATGTGTTGTTTTATATAGCCGGTGCGACAAGAGTTCACTTGCGGCAAATGAATAATTCAACAACGAGTTGGTATCAATTCAGCAGCAGTTGTTGGTTGACTATCTAAATGGAAATGGCGACGAAATTCAACATGACGAGTGGAAACGTTCAGTGCTCCATGTTCGATGTTGAATTTCCAAAAGAACGAGTGTCTGATTCGGATTGTCAATTATAGGCTACACACGCGGGATTAAAATGTATTTATTTACGTAAATCTACTGTTCCATCCATGCACAGCCAGTGTACGTATGTACATACATATATAAAAATATTCAACCATAAACGAGTGTGTTTCTAAGTTTGTTATGCGTTCGCAGTCTGCGCATATTCAATGTGTATTTGGGTTGCCTTTTAGAATACACTTGCTACAAAAAATCTTTCTTGTATGGTATACGTATGTATGCGTGACTTTTTTTCCATAAGTAAGTAGGCGAAATTCTTTGAAACCTTCAGAATAAATTCATATATATGTATATATGTATGTATATGTATGTTCATAATTGTTCCCGGTTTTGGTTTAACAAAAATTGGTGTGCAAACAAATATTTTAACAAAAAATATATCTACGTTTGCATATGCACACTCGAAGATTCTAAAGCAAATGTTACAGAATTGCTTATCAGCTTGTAGGTATACATGCATATGTACATACTAGTTCTATGTATATGGGTTCCGCTTCAATTTATTATTAACTTCTGCAGAATATTAATTTCTGAAAAGCAGTGTTCTCCGCAGAAAGTAAAAGTGCACGAGGTCCTTTCGAAATTGAATAGTTTCTTAACTATTTTATACGATAGTTACTTAATACTTACTTTTAATACGATAGTTATGTAACAGTAAGTAAAAAACAATACTTAATATAATATTTAGTAATAGTTAATAGATACATGCATGACCACACACAAGTTTTTGGGAAAGGAAATGCATACTCGTATGAATGTATAATATATATATGTACATATGTACATATATGCATATACGACATAATTTATATTACATATATGTATGCAATGTAATAAATATAGTATTATAGTATAATAGTATATAAGTACATAAATACGTAAAATATAAAAGAATTCTTTTTAAAAACGCATTTTCCAACGATATACCATTGAACATATGTGCATATTTGTATACACAGGGTGCTTCGCATAAGAAGGTCGAGACAAGAAAAGAATCGTATAGGGAGGGGTTAATTTCCCCCGTTTAGGCGGGAGGGACCATTTTTTAATCAGCAAATTAAATCAGAAAAACAAATATTAAAAAATAACGGTGAAACCTAGATCATTCCTAAATACACTCAACTTTCGTTTTACACGCATTTTTTTTACACAATTTCGAAACAACACGGTTAAAAAACTGGAACCGATCCTCTTTTTTACACCGTTTTCATTTTTTCTACACGACTTTCAAAATAGGTTTCCTTTTGAAACTCTACACAACTTCCACTCTTGCGTGTTTGAATGAATGTAAATGACACAAGATACACGATTTTGTTGATTCTGTATATTCTTCATTTATTTTCCTTGAATAAATAATATTCTGTGCAATCTGAAGCAAATGATTATACGCCGTTAGTACCGCGGAATGGCCAAAATGCATCAAAACTGAACTCCATAATGGAAGTGCGCTCTGAAATTGTAACTTTGTTGCAAGGAATTGGTGGTAAAGCCTTTGACTATTTGCAACCGGCGGACATCGATGAATTACTAATTGAGAGGCCTTTTGAAGGACAATGATCTAAATGACATGATAACAGTTCGAGGTAAAGGTGGAAACCATGGAAGCGAAGACGAAGATGAAGACAAAATACCACAATTAACAGCTGAATTCGCGAGAGTTTGAAATTTGGCGCAAGTATGGAAGAACATTTTGTCACCCATGATCTCAACAACCTAGAGCTTGCCTCAGAAATTTTATAGTAATTTGCAGATGTGTATGGCCAAGTATCAGGTATAAGCACCTTAAAAAGCCAAAAACCCAGCATCCTATTACAAATTTTTTTAAAAACCAAACAACGACATGAACGTCCAATGTTTCTCTCGATTCTAGGTCGATTAAACCTTTCAATATATCTAGTGATGAAGACAATAATTCAAATCAAGCCTATTTAAACCAGAAAAATAATTAAGTATGTAATTTAAGTAATTGCCCGTGTTATTCTTAATCGTATTCTTTTTTTATAGTATTTTTAAATACATACAAATATTTAAATATGAATAAATTTAGTTTCCAAAAGTTCTCTTCGTTTTCTTTTTTACACGGTTTTCCAAAGAAAATGTAGCAGTTTTTTGAAACAACACGGTTTTTCTTATTTGCGGAACGAATCCTCTGTTTTTCCATAAGCTATGTATATTTTTTACACGATTTTTTTTGCACGGCTCCTCGCTGAAACGTATCTACCGTGTAAAACGAGAGTTGGGTGTACATCATTTGAAAGTTAAATATGTGCTCCTCAACCTCCTTTTTGAATTAGGTTCCTATGTCAAATAGTTGTCTTAGAAAATTAATTCAAAACTTAAAATAAAAAAAATAAATTTAAAAAAAAATAGTTTTTATAGCCATATATGTACATACATATGTACATATAAATTTTTTTCAAATGCTGTAATCAAATCGAGAGGAAATGCTTCAAACCGGAGGGATCTATGTTTCTACTTTCCGAGAATAGTAAGAAATACGAAGCATAGTTTCCTTTAAAATATTACTTTTTGGGTACATGTGTCTTATTACTGGTGCAGAAATGTCTAAGAAGACTGATCTGGGGAAGAAGTTTAGTTAGTAATTTTGAATTTTCTCAGAAGCTACAAAACTCTGCGGTTTGAAGCACTATCTCTAGAATAATGAATATAAACATAATTTATATATGTATGTATTTTATATTCGTTAATATACTTACTATATATGTACTATGTTTATACACACATATAGTACATATACAGGGTGTAACGGATAAGATGTTACAAAAAAGTAGGACGTGTAGGTCGTGTCGAGACCAGAAAAAATCAAATGGGAAAGGGGGAAAAATCGATTCCCCTCGTTTTAGGCCATTTTCTACAATCAGGATTAAAATCGGAAAAGAATATTAAAAAATAACGATGATACCTAGATCATTTCTAAATTATATGCCGTTGGTTTAATAAGTTTCATCCTGGTGCCTTGAAAATGAACCACGTGGAAGACCGGCGAGTAACGTGGATAATGATAGCAGGCTATCATTACTTAGCTGTAGTGCAAGCAGATACGTCTCAAAATACGCCTGAACTAGCAACAAGATTTAACTTTTACTTTTCTATTACAACCATTCTGGACCACTTAAAACAAATTCGCAAGTTCAAAAATTTGCGTCAAAAACGCAATCGTTTCGAAGTTGCCTTTCTTTGATGTCACGATATAAAAGCGAACCTTTTGTACACTGCATTGGTACATGTGACTAAACATGGATCTTATTCGACAATCGAAAACGTTCCGCACAACATTTGGATAAAAAAGAAGTCCCGACATTTATGGCGTCTATTCACCGCCTGAATTATCCATTACAGCTTTATGAGACCTGGTCAAACCATAAGAGCAGATGTCTACTGCAATCATGTGGACGAGATGATGAGAGAGCAGCCCATTAAATAGCGTAGATTGGTCAATAGAGATCGGCCAATACTCTTACGCGTCTCTCGAATTAATTGAGCTAGACTTGGATACTCTCTGTGACCCACCGTATTCACCAGACCTTGCACCATCGGACTACCACTTATTGGCATTGGACACCTTCTTCCAATCCTTCAGTTTCATAGAAGCTGTGAAATATGACTTTTCGGATGTCATTGCCTCTCAGCCTCCGGGCTTCTTCGCTACAGGCCTAAAAAACTTATCGTTAAAATGGCAAAACACCATCGATAGCTCAGTATATTTCATACTTAATGATCTAATAATCTGATATTACTGATGCAAAAATATCTAAGAAGAGTTTTAGTTTGAGATGAAGAATTTTAGTTTGTAATTTTCTCGGAAAGTACAGAAGAGAGATGCTTTTGGTTTGGAGCAGTTTCTTTACAATTGATTTGGTTTTTTAAAAATTTCAGTTTTGGCAGTACTTTTTTCTAAAACTGTTTAACATAGGAACCTAATTCGAAAAGGAGGTTAAGGGCAAAATATTTTGCTTTAAAAAGCAATGTTTAGTAATGATCTACGTATCGCAGTGTTTTTCCCATTTTAAGTCGGGTTTTTAGAAAATAGCTCCCCCCTTCCAAACGATATTTTCTTGTCTCGACCCAACCTACACGCCCTACCTTTTTGTAACATCTTATATGTCTATGTATGCATATAAACATTTATGTATTTATGTAGATTGGCAAATATAAAACATGAAAGGATGCTTATATACTTATGTATATACAATAACAGGGCAGTTCTTGTTGTCAGCTTTACAAGAATTCGTAGGGTCAAGTTATCAATATTCTTGTAAGTGCTTTTTGAATTGGTATTCTGGTAGTAAATTTACACGATGAAAGCTTTGCACAGTTAACAAATTGGAAAGCTGAACATTACAGAAACTGAAATGTTATTTTCGACATACGAATAAAGGTTTGTCTACACGTAGCATCACGATGCGAGCATCCCTCGCGCTGACAGCTGATTTCAGGAAGTGGAACAAGTCTCGATGATAAAGTGAAAACGTATACAAGCGTAACCTCTGTAAGTTGATAGCGAGAATAGCCGCGTAAATACATGCTTGCATACATGTCCAAATTGATGAAGATACTTAATCATATGTTTCACTTGTTACGATATTGCACAGGCCCGGGACAAAGAGATAAAGTTTATATTGTAACGCCCAACATACGTTGTAACGCTTTTTACGCTTTAAGTACGCATATACGGCCGTGTGTGTACAAATATTTTTTCATAATAATAACTTTACCTAATATTTTCTGAAAAATATCATTGTCTTTAACCATGTAACAATAGGCAATCGAACGTTTATGGTTTTGCAAATGAGTAAATGCAACTATATACAATGCATAAAAATAAAAGTGGTGAATGTCTGAATCATCAACGCCCAAACTAAATCAAAGAGCGTAGTACCATTAAATTTTGCACATAGTTTTCTTTTATGATGTAAACAAGGAATAAGAAAGGATATTTCGAAGTTCAACCCCTAACGAGGACATAACACACAATTCCAATATATTTTGTTAGCCATTCACTATCGATTTTCTTTTCCCACGAAAACATCGAAATTTGGTAAAAAGTGGGATATTTATCATGAAATATGTCCTAAAAGAACTGACTTGGGAACATATTTTTTGTGTGAAAAAGGTTCTCCTACAAATATTCAGAAATGCATTTCTTCGAATTCAATCGCTAAAGGATGGAATCAGGCAATATGTTTCCTTTTATGATTAGAACGTGGTATCTTGCTGGTTGATCGAGCTACAAGCCAAAATCAAGAGCGTAGAACACTGCAATTTTTCTCACACATTAGTTTCATAGCGTAGAGGTGTACAACGTCGGGGCGGCCAACTGCACCGAGTTCGCCATTATATCTCGCGACAGTAACGGGGACAATTATGTTACATATATGTGTAGTAAAAACATTGTCTGTTTGTTACTTTTTCACACTTAAACGTCTGGAAAGATTTTTAAGGAACTTGGTACATAAGTTAAGTTCGGCTAGTGGAGAGTATTATGTAATACAATTTTACGAGATTAGATTTAGATTAGTCTGAAATCACTAAACGGATATTTAAATTAAATATTTGCCATTGAAATATATACTATATGTGTGTACGTTTTTGGTTTTAACAACATTCATTCTTAATCGATAACGTAATTAAAATTATAAACACGATTATTATTATTTTATTATATTTCCCACGCCTCTTTCCCCCCCAGATACCGCGCGAGCTGGGGTCCATTTTCACCGAGTACGACGGCAACTCGGTTGCAAGTCATATCGGCACTTTCTTCTTTTCTTTCTTATTGTTTTAATATTTATTTAATTTATTTAATATTTAATATTAAATATTGTTTTAATATTTATCTTAATTTATTTATATTATAAATCAGATTTACGGTTGCTGTAGAAATTGTCGTACAATCCTACATGTACTCAGGATAACAGATTTAGATATTTCATGTAAAAGATGTTCGCATTTTAGGTTTTTTAATTCTTCGACAACAGATTTTGCAATTATCCCTGTGCTGGAGATGACAAGTGGAACTACGCGTACTGTTCGTAATGCTTCGCGTTGTTTAATTTCGTGAGCGACTTCCGTGTATTTCCCAATTTTTTCAGCAAATGCCCGATTTATGTTATTTGTAAGTGGGACTGCAATATCTATTAGGTATCCATTCCTGTTTCTTCTATCGATCCATACTATATCAGGTCTATTTGCCAATATTGTGTGGTCAGTTGTAATGGTTCTATCCCAGTATAGCTTATAATCTGAGCTTAATAAGACCCCTGTCGGTTGATATCTGTAGAATGGGATTTTTTCTTTTTCTAGTTTGGATCTTAGTGCTAATTCCTGGTGGACGATTTTAGCCACGTTGTTGTGCCTATGGAGATAATCACTGTTGGCCAGTGCTGAGCAGCCATTCATAATGTGTTCAATTGATTCTTGGGTGTGTCTACATCGACGACAAGTGCTTTCTATGTTCTCATGTAAGATAGCGTTCCTGTATTGCCGGGTTGCAATTATGCCGTCTTGAATTGCTATGAAAAACCCTTCGGTTTCCGGGAACAACTGTCCTCTTTGTAGCCAGATGGTAGCCGCTTCCTTATCGGTATTCTCTAATTGGAGTTGGTAAGGGTATTTTCCGTGAATTTGCTTATGTTTCCATTGGTCAATAATTTCACTGATTGAACGGATGTGAGTTAGAGGCAAAAATTCTTGATCATATAGATGCAGGGGAGTGTAATCTCTGTCTAATTGGATCAGTGCATGACATCTACTATCCTGTTGACTGCTATTGTAGAAGAAGCATCGCAGTTTTTCAATTTGCATCAGATTTAAATTGTGAATGTTGGATACTCCTTGGCCTCCTTCCGCTCTTGGTAAGCAGAGTCTTTCTCTGGCGGATAGCGGGTGATGAAACCGATGCAACGTCATGGTTGTTCGGATTATACGCTCTAGCTCACCTATGTCCGTGTGACTCCATTTTCAAATGCCAAAGGAATAAGTAAGAACAGGAATAGCAAAAACATTAATAGCTCTCGCAAGATTACCACTGTTCAGTTTGGTTTTACATATGCATTTTATTCTTTCCTTAAAGCACGTTTTTACTTTGGTTTTCATGGTACTGTGCAGTATACCACGCATCTGCTGAACACCGAGATACTTATAGCTTTCATCATTCTGCAGTGACTCAATTGAACCATCATCAAAACTAAATCCTTCACTATGCACGATCTTTCCTCTTACTATTTCTATTGATTTGCATTTGTCGAACCCGAATTCAAAAGTTATATCATCGCTAAAGGTTTTGACAATATTAAGGAGCCCAGTCAGGTGGCGTTTTGATCGCGCAAATAATTTAAGATCATCCATATACAGGAGATGTGTATAGCTGTAATATAATTCTCCAAATCTTATGCAATATCCATTGGACGATTCATTTAGGACTCTACTTAGTGGGTACAAGCATAGACAAAACCATAGTGGGCTAAATGTATCACCTTGAAATATTCCCCTTTTAATCGTGATGTCTTTCGTTTTCACATTTCCAAGGCGCATATTGGTTTTCCAGTTACACATAGTGTTTGCGAAAAATGATATAATCTTAGGATGTATTCCATATAGTTTCAAAATATGGATTAAATACGAATGAGGAATACTATCAAAGGCTTTTTTATAATCTATATACGCTACAGTTAGGTTTCGTTGTTTTTTTATTGCATTTTGCGTAATAATGGCATCAATAGTAATTAATTCCTTGCACCCCCTAGATCCTCTGGCACATCCTCTTTGTTCTGTTGGACTGATGTGGTGTACTTCACAGTGCTTCCAAACACGATTAATGATGATAGACGTTAAGATTTTATATATTGTTGGTAAGCAAGTAATCGGTCAATAGTTGGCTGCGTTGTTAAGGGGTCCACCTTTGGGGATCAGATATGTTATACCCTTGCTGAAGAAGGCAGGCATCGGGGCGTCCCCGTTAAGAATTTTATTGAAGTTGCCTACTATGTGCGTGTGTAAGCTAGTCAATTTCTTAAACCAGAAATTCTGGACTTCATCTGGCCCTGGGGACTTCCAGTTTTTACTTTTTTGTACAATTGATTTTAATTCTTCCATATATATTTCCTCATAATTCATTTGAGGATGATGAGGCTCGCTAGTTAAATAGATCGATTGGTGGTTATGTACCCGGTTTGAGCTTATTATTTTATTATTATTATTATTATTATTATTGATTATATTATTATTATTTCCACATTTGAAATAAATAGCCAAAAAAGCCAGGAGTCCTCATATTGAATATAAATATCAATATTTGAATCGAATACATTAATTTTATTTGTTTATGTAGTCACGAAATTTATTAAAATATGAAATGTCATTATATCTAATACCTATTTATTTATTATTAGCATACTTAAGCGCTGGTTTTTGAAGATAGAGGTAGAGAGGAAAGATTACAATCACAAGTTCAAAACATGCATGCGTGGTGGGATTCAAACCACCGTCCTCAAGACTGCTAGACAAGTTACGTTACTTGCTGCTCCGTGGATACTTTCTTTAGAAAGTATTTCTAGTCAGTTCTTTAAATTAATCATTTAAAGTTAATGTTAAATGTTAATGTAAAAGTTAAAAGTTTTAAATTAATCATTCCCCAAGCTGTAGGGAAACCCACTTGGTGGGTTCTTTTTAAGCTCCCTTTTTCGTGATTTAACTTGTCATTTTGTACAGTTCCTGAAATTCTAAAATCGAAGACATAGCCTTTCTTCAGTATGTGTTCCATAAACCTGGTCTTTGCATGTAACGGCGAAGGTCCAAATTCATATGCTTCAATTGCTTTGAGGGATGATATGATGGTTGCTGGTTCAATTTACTTGATGTTTGCTTGCATATTATACAGCTCGATGACGCCTTTGTTTCTGTCAATGCCTGACCATTGATCATTGTGAGCACCAGTTCATAACGTACTTGAATGGCATACTGTTCAAAATCAAACCTCAAATTATATTAGCTGAAGTTTCGATTTGAGCTCTAATTGCATCGACTTCCTCAGTAATAACGTCCTTGCTTTCCTTTTTGATTTCAAATCGAATAGACCTGCAGAATTTTGTAGAACGTGGAGTAAGGTTCACAGAAACATTATTTAGTTATGTCGAACTAGTCGATGATTTCGAATCTTCCAAGTGCTTAATCGCAAAGGTACGATTGATGACATAAACAACACAGAATTTGCTGTCTTTTCACGTAGGGTTTGACGTAACCTTAAACCTTTTACGCTTTTAATTTCGGCTCATTAATTAATTTTATTATCCTCTCCGTTGTATGATCCAAAAGGGCTTTTGCTGATGTTGGTCTTATTATCACAGTTTGGGGATAACACTCTTTCCCAGCCATTGGAACATCTTTGTAGGATACAAATTCGACATCTTTTCTAATACGCGTTTTCGAAGCAAAACGTTCTGGTGCTTGGTCAATTTCAAATCAAGACATAATGCTAAAGCCTCCTCAGGTGTAAATACTTATTCTTGTTCCGGTATCGGTATGCTTTTAAGAATTCTCTTCATCCTTAAAGGGCTCGCATTAAGGACTTTCTCAATGATTTCGGCTTTGTGGTACTTTCGCTTTGAATGTACCATATGTACTAGGCTGCGTTTAATAATTTAATTTCTTAAACTGTCGTTAACTTCTTTTATTTTCCGTCTTTATGATCTTTCACTGCTCTCTACAAACACTTTAGGTGGACTTCCAAGTCAGCCAATCCTTTGAGCTAAGATACATTTTCAAAATTTGTAGCGTCTACACAAATTGGCTGCAAACGATTTTATTTGAGCTAATATTTGGTTTAAACTTTCGGGCTGCACGAATCAATTGGAACTTTAATTTTTACAATATCAATCCTGTATGTCTCTTTTTACTAAATACATACATATATATAGTATATGTATATCGGATCTCTCTTTATTATTGAAAGTCTCCATGGTTGATTGAATAATAAAAAATTCTAAATGTTGAATATGTATTATTTATATCGATATAATAATTTTCGGGCACTTTTTCTTAGAAAAACTCGAGTTCATTTAAAGGCTTCTAGCGCTTAGGGGTACAAAACAGGGGTACATCTCAATGGCTATCAGAAAAAAATTGTTTTATTTTTGTTGCCGCATGTTGCGCTATAAATTTTTTAATTTTTGGTTTTTTGTGATCTCTGCAGTCATTACGATTGCATCCTCCAAAATTAGATAAGCAAAGATTTGAAGCAATTGACTGTTAACCAACTTTTTTATGAAACTTTCAAATAATAAAAAAGAACTTTTCTTTGAAGCCCCACAGCTCTGATCTTGACTCCTATTTATTTAGGTTATTTTGCGGATATATTTCCTTATTTCTCTGATTGTAAGAAACCGCAATAAAAAATTCCGAGGAGTTAAAAAGTTTGAAAATCGATTTTTGGCGATTGATTTCAATTTAGAGCCATTGTGCGGTGGTTGCACAAGAATGCTCGATAAACACACCGTTACAGAAAAGTCTATAAGTCTATACCAACATTGTAAGGACAAAATGTATGGAGTAAAATTGGCTCTTAAAACGATGAGTGTAAAAAGTGTCTGTCTTCACTGTCTTCAAGAAAATTGAATAGGTATGAAACCAAAGCCATTCTGCCCGGAGTAAAGCAGTAAAACATTTCACTTGAAAAAGTCAACGATTAGAATAAGAACAGAACGCCCGTAGAAGCTGCGGCAGCAAAAACAGGGACAGAACTTGCTTATGCAGAGTTTGTTAAAAAAGGAAGAGAACAAAATAATTTGAAAAACAATTGCAAGCACAAGAAAGCTCGAAGGCCGGAATGCGAAAACAAAACCGACTGAATCACGATCGACGCGGTAGATATAAATGATGCCACGAATGTCCAATTACTTGGAAATCGGGTATGAACTCCCGACAACTTGTAGTCGAAGATTGGTGGATAGATTCAGCTTCCAACGAATTATAGGTAGAATAATTTAACCCTTACCGGAAATTTGTTGTAGTGATCCAACAAAGCTCATAGTTACTTCCAAATGATATCTGGTGGTAACACATAACCCCAACAAAATTTTCGATCTCTCTAAACTTACGATATAACAAGATATACCTTGTGACTCACCTTAATCATGAAAATTATAATGTGGAAAAGCTTTTGAATATTAAAATTCTTCAAAGTGGTTGTTCATATTTTGTAAAAACAATTTTCTTTAAAAAAATCACAAAATCTGTCTGGCCAAAATAATAAGTACATGCTGGATTGTGATTTAATTCAAGTGTGAAAATTTTTGCTGAGTGACTTTTTTTAAAGAGAAATAGGTTTTCTAATTGTTTAAGAGATAAAATTCGATAAAACACTATTATAATTATTATTTAGATGAATAAAGCGACACATTGCACTTTTGAGGAGAGAAGAATAGTTTTAAAGATGCGAGAAGATGGAAAATCACTGCGATATATTGCTAATTACTACAGCGTTCATTATGTTTCGTGCAAAACGTTTTCAAGACAAAAAAAGAAAAGGAATCCCGTGGAAGGCCCAAAAAAACAACTCCTACAGGTGACCATAGAATTGTGACTTTAGCAAAGAAAGACCCGTTTAAATTGTCTAGGGCGATTTCAGCAGAAGTTGGCAACGTTGTTAGTGCCAGAACGATCCGCCGGCGTTTACTAGGAGCACTCGGTACTGCGTTTGAGAATTTCTACTCAAGAACGAATGTGAAACAATATTTAGTCTTTCTCATGCGAATAAACTTCTCCATTTGTGCTATTTTGAGGATCCACATTTTATTATATTGTACCAATATATAAATTGGTTATTTGAAAATGTGAATATTGGCCGCTATCCGCAAATTCCGTTCACTGTGTGACGCAGAAAACTCACTTTTGCCAGAAGACGGAGTTCACCAGTTTACCACACTCTCTTAACTGCATTATAATAGTTGAAATGGGTTATTGGTTTAAATTACCACCTCCTGGTTCTATTATAAGCTATACAGCATTAGCCGCTTAGTTTAAGTCTTAATAAAGAAATAAATATTCGATATTCGACAAAAATTTAACTGCACCATACATACATATGTATATATTTACATAAGTATACATATGTATAAGTAATATGTATATTCCATTATGCATTGAACTCGTATATATTTGCCATCAACCATATCTGGTATATCACATGATATACACAACTAAATTATGTATAAATATGTATAATACATATATACATACATATATGTATGTATGTATGTTTATGTCGTTTATATAGGGGTATTTGTATATTCTACTTTGACAAAAGTAAATTTTACATAATCTGATTTTACTTTGAAATATTTTTTTAGAACAGAACTTATTATTTTTACTAATTTCGTTTTAATTTTGCATTTTCAAAATAGAAAAAGGAACTAAGTGTTTAAAATGAGGATTTAGTTTTTTTGTCTCTCATTGCCCCTCAATTTGTACCCTGTTTTTTAATAAAAATTGTATTCCTTATTCCTTACACTTCCTTACAAGATCACCAGGATTAAAATTAATTATTAGCTTTGAAATTCGCAACAGTGTCCAAGTCACTAATCCAGTTCGAGCAGCAAAATCGTTTTCGGATTCGGGTGATTCAGGAAGCAACAAGATAGTGCTACCCTAAACCAGAGTCACAGTTATCTATGCAGAAATTAATTGGCAAATGCATACATATGACCTGCCAAATGTATCTGTACCTGAGAGGTAGAGGTAACTAACCGAACGCGAAACGAAAAATTTTAATTTTTCGCCTTGTTTTTGTTTTAACATTTTTTTTTTACAAATATATAAATTTTTTTATTTTTTTTAATCCCCTGTCCCATAGAAATTTTTAGATATGACCGAGATATTTGGTTCCAAAGCACCCACAAATAGACCCATATTCAAAGGCCCAAAAGTAAACAAAAACTTTAATTAATTTATTTAATGAATTAATTTGAAGCTCTGCAATCGTTACGAATATACTCAATAATTAGATAAACAAACAAATTTGAAACAATTTGCTTTTAATTTTAAGGGCCCATTGATCTGACCTTGACACCTCTATTGACATATTAGTCAATTTCCAGAGATATTAAAAAATCTCATTCATATTCAATCAATTCAATTCAATATTCATATTCAAAAATATTTCTCTGCCGACGTATTTAAAAATTTCTATCCCTTTAAACAACCGTTTGACGAATCTAAATAAATTTAAAATCTTAATAAATAAAACTATTTCGTTCAATTAAATTGTTTCAAAATTTTTGGTGTAGGAATATAGCACTCTTACTGGTTTGTATATACATTTTAACTTTGGAATGTTATAAGTCTCAGCCCTCATAAATGCTTATCCTAGAGTTTATTGTTTTGGAAACTTTGAAGTGTTATAAACAAATACCCCAAAAATACCTTTCCACCCGGACCCGCCGGAATCGTTTTTTCTTTTCGTTTGACTATTTTACTTACCTGTTTTGTGGACATTTCTCAGTACCTGCATTTTTATGAAGGGGTGTATTTTCATACGTGTTTGTTCGAATTTTTCACGGAAAAGCTTTTATTTCCTTATCTTAATTATTTAATTTTATTAAAGTGCAGTAAATTTATTATTAAGTTTTATTAAACAAGGACTTCCAAATAGATTTGGTGGATGAATACAGCGACAACGAACAAGCGGAGCTAACAAATGATATTGGAATTCCAGAAGCATCGTTTTAATTCGATCGGACGAAAGGAAGGAAAATATAGGAAATAAGCATAACTTTTGGAGCGGACATGGTATCAAGAGCATACGTTCTGAAACTCAGAAGGGAAAAGAAATATTTGGTAGTTTCCATAGTTATTTTTTTTAGATTTAGATTTTTAATAACTATTTACGAGATGATTAAAGCATTATTAAATTTACTAATATTATTTAACAAAATAAAGAGAAGGATATCTCATTGAAGCATATTAATACATATTTGATTGTTTCCATTAATTTTTACATAAATTCAAATCTTATAAAATTCATATTAATTTTTATAATCCCGCGAAGCCTCAAGGGTTTGTCTGCAGGAAGGGATGTCTGTTACTATCTAGAATACTAGTTGTCGAGTGTTGTATTTCGATGAACTGATGTGTTGTCTATACTTTTGCTATTTTTGTTGCTGCTTTAGATGATTGGTTATTATTCACATAATTTTTAAAGGACTGTTAGTCTTAAGGACGACTTAATCTAATTCGTTTTCGTAATATTGCTTTAGTTTATTCTTTCTAATGTTTTGGTCTTTAATATTTCTTACGTTCTGTGCAAGTTTGTTAAGTATGGAGAGCACGACGTATGTCATCATTCTTCTCCCGTACTCCTTCAGAGTCCCCGGAAGTCGGTACAACCCTTGGGAATTACTTCTGCATTGAGACTGATGCCATAACGGCATTCGACACTTTCTCTCGTCATAAAACTCCAATTCCGCACTGAAGTCGAAAACCTGCTTCACGTTGAGGAGTTTTAAGTCTTTGTTGGAATCGCTGTCGGATCTTAGCAGCTAATGGCTTTGTTTTGAACATTTTGAAGTTTTGCTATATGCGTTTTTGCTGCAGTTCCCCATGGTAGTATACTATACCTTAACGTTTACTCTATTAAGGCATGATACACTAATTTTTTAACTTCTATAGTGAATTTGCACTTTAGGGACGCCAGCGCAATAAAAGAGCGCATTTTAGTTTAATCCGTAAGGTCTTTATAGGCGGTTCCCAAAGAAAATAGCTATCTACCGTTATACCCAGATATTTGTACGTATCCACGAGTTCCACACAATCCGCCTTGTTCCTACATCTAAAGGGACTCATTAAGATTTGCGACCTTGGGAATCTCAGGCTACGTATGTGCATCAGTTTGGTTTTGGACGCATTGATAATGAGCCCATTGTCATGAACCATTTTCCTACTTCATTCAGTTCCATTTGTATTTTCCTCGTTGCCTCGTCTAAGGATTTACTATTCACTCCTATGGTCACATCAATCTGCGTAAGCAAGTTTTGTACTATTTTCGAGGCAGTTAAGTATTTCGTTTGTGTATATGATAAACAATAATGGGTCAAGTTTGGAACCTTGAGGAACTCCATACTTTATTGCTTTCTTTACTCTTGTGGTTTGCCTAATTTTAACTCTAAGACACCTAGCTTCTAAGTACACTTTCAACCAGTCCAACACTCTTCCTCTTATGCCCACTCGTTCGCAGGCTTCAATAAGTTTCTGATTGTCGAGGGTTTCAATTGCCTTGCTGAAGTCAAAAAAAAGTACTAAAACATGTTGGCGCTGACTGAGGCTCGTGTTAACAAAGTCCGCAAAACTGCCCAACAATTTATGGGTACTTCTTCCCCGCTGGAATCCATATTGCTCTTGGTTTATTCTTTTGTGCTTGTCTATGAATGCCCACAAACGTTCTAGTACCACTTGTTCCATTACCTTTTCTATAACAGGCGAGATTGTAATGGGGCGATAGTTCTGCATCTGGTATCTTGCGTACATTCACACTTCTCAACAGATTATTAATTTCTGTGCTGTTTGTATCTTCTAGGTACATTGTATCACAAAGGCTTTTGTTTCGATGATGTGACAACATATACTGGCATGTGTGAAGAATAGAGGTTACATGGTCTGCGTAAAGGCCTGTGAGGCTTTTGGTTAGTTTTTCCATGCTAACCGTGGCTGAGAAGTTTCTTTCGATTGCGTCGTCCACTGACAATTTCTTTCTTCCCAATAATTCAGCGTCCATGTTTTCCTTGCGTCTGTCGATAACTGTTTGAACTGTTCTCTGTAGTACTGGTTTTTTGTTCTGGCTATGAACTTGTTTACGTTATTGCGACATTTCTTATATTCGTTCTCGTATACTACGTTATATACAGTGGGTCAATAAAGTATTTGAACACCTTCTTTTGAATTTGTATTTTGTTAATACTTGCGAACTGGAAAAAAAATCCAAATATGCAAAATATTAAAGAAACAATATAAATTGTCGTACATTTCAACCCAAATCATATTTTCAAATAACAAACCGTTATTGCAATTTATACAAAATTCGAAGCCAATAAAGTATTTGAACACCTCATTTATAGTCAGCAACAGTAGCGAGCAATAACGGTAAAAACCCGAAATAAAATCGTTACTTCAATAATTTCGCTTTCTTAAAGTAACTTTTACTAAAGTAACAGTAACTTTTAAATATCGCACATGTATGGTCCATAGAAAAAAATGGGTAAAAAAACCAAAGAACTCAGTGATGCTGAAAAAAAAATAATTTGTTTTCATCATAAACAAGGTAAAAGTTTAAGTCAAATAGCTGTAGAAGTAAAGAAACCTCATACAACAGTGCAATATGTAATTCAAAAGTTAAAAAAAAACCAATAGTGTCGATAATAAAGTTCGTACTAGCCGCCCAAAGATTTTGAATAACCGCGATGAAAGGCAGATTTTAAAGGAGGTGAAGCAAAATCCCCGAATTAGTGCAGGAAAGCTTGCCGTAGATCTTGAATCGTCATCGGGGAAGATTGTGTGTGCAGAAACAGTCCGAAAAATTTTAAGAAAGGCTGAATACCACGGGCGTGTAGCGCGTAGAAAGCCATTTATCAGCGAGGTTAACCGCACGAAACGTATTGAGTATGCTAACTATTTTAAAGATAAACCTTTGGAGTTTTGGCAAAAGATTCTATTCACGGACGAAAGCAAGTTCAATATTTTTGGATCAGATGGACGACAAATGGTTTGGCGCAAACCGAATACGGAACTACGCAAAGAAAATTTAAGTTCAACTGTGAAGCATGGCGGTGGCCATGTGATGGTTTGGGGGAGTATGTTATATAACGGTGTCGGCCAATTGCATTTCATTGAAGGAATTTTAAATGCCAAAGGCTATTTGAAAATTTTGCAAGAAGAAATTCCAAAAAGTATTGAAAAATTAAATATAAAAAACGACTATTTGTTTTTACAAGACAACGACCCAAAGCATATCTCCCGTATAGTTAAGGAGTGGTTGCTTTATAAGGTGCCTAAGGTACTTCCACATCCCCCACAAAGTCCAGACCTAAATCTTATAGAAAATCTATGGCATATATTGGATCTAGGATTGAGAAAGATATTGTATTTCCATCTCTTGTACAATTTATCTCTTTTTTGACAGCTAACTAATATTTCTGCGGTAATTCAAGGACCACTATTTCTCTGGCGTTTATTCTTTAATGGAGCTGTGGATAAAATTATAATCCACATTAATTATTTTATAAATTTCATAAATTTTTTCCTTCTAGCAAGGTAAATAACGTTTCTGCGTCATGCACTATAGTCCACTTTTTATTAATAGATTTACTATACTTTATTTAGTCGTTGTATTAAAAGGATATCTTTTACGATTTGCCTGCTCAGTTGTTTTATTTACTTCTCTTTCATATACTCCATATAATGGTCACAGATATCAGTTTCCACCACAGCTGCGAAGGTTTTATGCTTCGGCATCCTCACTAGTATGTGATCTATGATTGTAGCACTACCCTTCACTCGATCCTCTCTTGTAGCTGTTTTTATTAGGTTGCATAAGCCATGTGAAGCTACCAGTTCTTTGTAATTTAAGACAATATTTGACGAGTTGTCTTTTACATTTATAATGTATTAAAGTCTCCCATAATTATCTCTTTAGCTTTTGATCCTATCAAGTCAGTGGTTTTCGTAAATTCCTCTATAATGTCAGTTTGTCGTAATCCCGGTGGTCTATAAAGTCCTACAATTAATTATTCTTTTTTAATGAGACTTGACTTTTACATATCGGTTTTCAAAGAATAAAGAATCGATATACATCCGTTCATATTTGAAGTGATCTTTTATGCACATAGCTATTCCTCTTCCCTTTTTCTTCTCCCCGTTTGAAAACGGGGCGTAGTTTCTACTTGTCAAATGTCAAAAATAACACCTTCAAAAGTGACAGCTACCGAAATAGCGGGCTATTCAAAATTACACCTCTTATTGGAGAACCCTATATTTAAACATACACAACGAAAATTCATACCTTTTAATTCCGCTTTCATTTCACTAAAAGCTTTACATACTCTGAACTTCAAATCAAATAAGCTAACTTCACTCCCATTGTTGACAGAGTTTTCTAATTGGTGCTTACGAACTTTGCTCAACTGATCTCGTTTAATTTTATCGATGTCGTACAATGCCTTAATGTGCAGAGCCTCAGTGCTCTCTTTATTTCTGGCGAATACCATTCCATCATTCTCCCATGCGAATTTCCAACCTTCTTCCTTCGTCTTTTTCTTAGTTTGCCACAACAGCTGTTTGTTGCCATTTGTTAACATATTATTTATGAAGATTATTTTGTTATTGTTTTTTTTATTTCCGATTTACTTTCTATATTTTTGTTTATTTTTTCGACAGTAAGTGGAAGGCTCTGCACGTGCCATTTCCATGAAGTTTGATTTTTCCTCATAGCTATTAAAGGTAGCAATGATCGCTTTTTTTCCGGGTTTCTATTTCTTGTGCGGTATATCTCCCTTATTTCGGATTTCGTTTTATTGTTTAACCAATTGCTGTTACGATTTCCATTATTATTATTATTATTCCATATGGAATATTTTTGATTTCTATACTGTGCTTTATTTTGTTGTTGGTAGTTGTGATAGTTGGAAGAGTTTCACATGCTAGTCCAAATGGACTTAGAAGGGTTCTGAATTTCTTCCTAATCAAGTGCAAATGATAATGATGAACAAAGTAGAAAATCGATTCTCCCTAGATGCAGCGTTGGCTATTTACATATGTATATTGACGCAAAAATGACAAAACGCCAATATAAATTCATTCATTCATAAGCACCAGTGCTATGGAAATTGAAGTGAAAAGCTACCAGCTTAAAAACATCTAACTGCGATGGAGCGATGTATACCACATCTAACTGAAGGCAGCATAACAACAATACCAGCAGAAGTCAAATTATAAGCAATGTTGTTAAGCACAGCAGCAGAAAACTAGTGATGCAATCTAAATGGGGTTGTAATGGTGCATTTGGACAAAGTGAATACAAGCAAGCCATTGATGAAGGTATTACTGTTCAAGCATGGTCTGTTGTTGATGAACACAAAATCTTCATCATCGTGCAATCTTCATCGAAAGTTATGTCGTGAGGAATGTAACAAGGAGATAATAAACCAGTAAGAGCGCTATTTTCGGCCTGGCCGAATCTTAGACCTACACCTAAAAGTTTTGAAAAAATTTAATTGAACAAAATAGTTTTATGTATTCATATTTTTTATTTATTTAGATTTTTCATTGCAGAACAACAACATTATAGAGTGAAATACAAACTGAAACTAGAGGATATATATGAAAATAAAGAAAGCTATCTTATAATCACATTTAGTCACAGACGGGTATAAATACAGAGGATTAGCGCGGGTGGGGTGGGGTGGGCGTGGCAGTCCGATCTGGGTGGCACAATTTCGGGGGCGTCACTTTTGGAAATCAAGTGTTGACTTATTTAATTCTAGGAATTTTTGGGTCTGCAAGTTGATTAACCATCCCGGGGTCAATGACTCGTAGCTACGCCACTTTATAAATAGTAGGCGTGGTCGTTACCTGTTTCCAAAACAAAATAAGTAGCTTAGTAGTTTTATTATTGTGTTCAAATTTAAACTTTATTTCCGTGGTAATACATTTTTTTCATGAGCTATACAGTATAAGTAGTGTAAGAGTGGGCGGACGGCGCCCTGATTAGCTGTTATAATGTTTTATTGGAAAATAAGTTGTTATGTAAAATTCTATACCCAGGAAAATAAAATACCCAGGAGTGAAGTGTTGTCATAACTTAACATAACGAACGCTAATATTACATTTCTAATTAAAGTAGAATTTCGCCAATTTTCAATACCAACCTGCATACCATAACAAAGAATATTCCTGCAAGATTTCATTACGATATCTTCTCCTGTGATCGTGATTTTAACAGACAGACATACGGACGGACATGGCTAATTCGATTCAGGAGGTGACGCTGATCAAGAATGTATGTACTTTTCTATACCTATCGTCTCTATTTCTATGCGTTATACATTTCATGACAAAGTGAATATACCCTTAACCTTAAGGTGTAGGGTATAAAAAGAGCTTGTTGTTGACCTCGGATCCATTTTTATCTAGTATTAAAAAAAACCTAGTAGGACGGGTGAAATAGGAATAGCAGATGAAGAAGAATTAGAAGATGATGATGTGACATGATCTGAATAATATATAAACTGTGTAAGCAAATAAGAATATCCTTGGCTTTATAACTTTTGAAATGTAATTTATAGGTAAAATATTGCGATATCCCATATTATAGATAGTAATTATTTCCTAATTGGAATTATAAAATTCTAATAACCAATAAAAAAATTAGATGCCAAAAATAAGTTTTTGCATTTAGAATTTACAAATGCCTCTATGTGCGCCGGTTGACCTATTTTTCTCATAGAGGCCCGATATAGAGCTGACAAGTCCCTAATTTCTAATTCAATCGTTATTCGCAGGGTTTTTTTTAAAAGACCTTAAAATGGTTTGGATCCGCTTTAGGTTGGAACCTCCTGTGCTACTTTTTCAAGGCTATGACGGTAGTAACCCAGCTCTCGGGAACTGGACGTTGACAGTGCAAGTGCTAAATCGTCTTTCTTCCTGAGCTTGTCTACACTGCCTGCAGGCTTTGCTGGCAACCTGTAACCTATGCCTGTAAGCATGAGCCTTGGTGAAAATATATCGCATAATCATCACCACGAGAAGTATAGGTAGCCTTTGTGAGTAATATCA
Organism: Myopa tessellatipennis; assembly: GCA_943737955.2. Lineage (NCBI taxonomy): Eukaryota > Metazoa > Arthropoda > Insecta > Diptera > Conopidae > Myopa > Myopa tessellatipennis. The sequence continues at coordinate 19,243,125 of OX031315.1, forward strand.
CAGTGCACAAATGCATTTCCACCGTTTTTTCGGCTCCTTCCTACCTGTACCTGTATTATTTTTATTACATGCAAACGCAAATCTTATCTTACTACTTCTCATTTTATATAGACTTATTTTATATTACTATTTACTTATTTACTTGTTAACATACATATAAGTACAACTGAAGCATTATTGTTACTAGGCTACCATTACTTTTAAGAATGTATTCTTACTATGGTCAGCAAACTAAATAAAAATATGAATATAAATAAATAAATACAAACGCCCACAAGCAACCCATATGTTAAAGTCGTTTTCTCGTAAGAAAGTATCGATTTGAAAATGACAGAGATATAAGCATTTACTGTGGAGCGTATAGTTAGATAACTATACTTTTCATCATCGTGCAATCTTCATCGAAAGTTATGTCGTGAGGAATGTAACAAGGAGATAATAAACCAGTAAGAGCGCTATTTTCGGCCTGGCCGAATCTTAGACCTACACCTAAAAGTTTTGAAAAAATTTAATTGAACAAAATAGTTTTATGTATTCATATTTTTTATTTATTTAGATTTTTCATTGCAGAACAACAACATTATAGAGTGAAATACAAACTGAAACTAGAGGATATATATGAAAATAAAGAAAGCTATCTTATAATCACATTTAGTCACAGACGGGTATAAATACAGAGGATTAGCGCGGGTGGGGTGGGGTGGGCGTGGCAGTCCGATCTGGGTGGCACAATTTCGGGGGCGTCACTTTTGGAAATCAAGTGTTGACTTATTTAATTCTAGGAATTTTTGGGTCTGCAAGTTGATTAACCATCCCGGGGTCAATGACTCGTAGCTACGCCACTTTATAAATAGTAGGCGTGGTCGTTACCTGTTTCCAAAACAAAATAAGTAGCTTAGTAGTTTTATTATTGTGTTCAAATTTAAACTTTATTTCCGTGGTAATACATTTTTTTCATGAGCTATACAGTATAAGTAGTGTAAGAGTGGGCGGACGGCGCCCTGATTAGCTGTTATAATGTTTTATTGGAAAATAAGTTGTTATGTAAAATTCTATACCCAGGAAAATAAAATACCCAGGAGTGAAGTGTTGTCATAACTTAACATAACGAACGCTAATATTACATTTCTAATTAAAGTAGAATTTCGCCAATTTTCAATACCAACCTGCATACCATAACAAAGAATATTCCTGCAAGATTTCATTACGATATCTTCTCCTGTGATCGTGATTTTAACAGACAGACATACGGACGGACATGGCTAATTCGATTCAGGAGGTGACGCTGATCAAGAATGTATGTACTTTTCTATACCTATCGTCTCTATTTCTATGCGTTATACATTTCATGACAAAGTGAATATACCCTTAACCTTAAGGTGTAGGGTATAAAAAGAGCTTGTTGTTGACCTCGGATCCATTTTTATCTAGTATTAAAAAAAACCTAGTAGGACGGGTGAAATAGGAATAGCAGATGAAGAAGAATTAGAAGATGATGATGTGACATGATCTGAATAATATATAAACTGTGTAAGCAAATAAGAATATCCTTGGCTTTATAACTTTTGAAATGTAATTTATAGGTAAAATATTGCGATATCCCATATTATAGATAGTAATTATTTCCTAATTGGAATTATAAAATTCTAATAACCAATAAAAAAATTAGATGCCAAAAATAAGTTTTTGCATTTAGAATTTACAAATGCCTCTATGTGCGCCGGTTGACCTATTTTTCTCATAGAGGCCCGATATAGAGCTGACAAGTCCCTAATTTCTAATTCAATCGTTATTCGCAGGGTTTTTTTTAAAAGACCTTAAAATGGTTTGGATCCGCTTTAGGTTGGAACCTCCTGTGCTACTTTTTCAAGGCTATGACGGTAGTAACCCAGCTCTCGGGAACTGGACGTTGACAGTGCAAGTGCTAAATCGTCTTTCTTCCTGAGCTTGTCTACACTGCCTGCAGGCTTTGCTGGCAACCTGTAACCTATGCCTGTAAGCATGAGCCTTGGTGAAAATATATCGCATAATCATCACCACGAGAAGTATAGGTAGCCTTTGTGAGTAATATCACAGTGCACAAATGCATTTCCACCGTTTTTTCGGCTCCTTCCTACCTGTACCTGTATTATTTTTATTACATGCAAACGCAAATCTTATCTTACTACTTCTCATTTTATATAGACTTATTTTATATTACTATTTACTTATTTACTTGTTAACATACATATAAGTACAACTGAAGCATTATTGTTACTAGGCTACCATTACTTTTAAGAATGTATTCTTACTATGGTCAGCAAACTAAATAAAAATATGAATATAAATAAATAAATACAAACGCCCACAAGCAACCCATATGTTAAAGTCGTTTTCTCGTAAGAAAGTATCGATTTGAAAATGACAGAGATATAAGCATTTACTGTGGAGCGTATAGTTAGATAACTATACTTTTAGCTCAAAACAAAAAAAATGTATTATAGTTTAAGATCAGTTTTTCAGTGAAATAATTTAAATAGAAGATTTAATTTTTCGCTCCCTAACTAGATCTATCAATCACAGCGATCTATCGATCACAGCGACTGTGTGACGAGAGTTTTCCGATAACTTCGGAGATAGCTGCACTTGAATAAAACTATTGGCCACACATTTTTGTAATGTTTTAATTAAATGTTTGATTTAGTATACATACGTATATTAAATGAAATTTAAAAATAAAAGAAGTCTGCTTCTTCTTAACTTAACTTAATAATATCGAAACCTTTTATATAAATACCTTTTAAGAACTTTTTCTTAAAAACTCTGACCTCTGTTATACACCTCAGACCCCCTGCTTAGTCTTTAATTCATTAATAGCTTAGTTAATTTAATATTATTTTTTATATTATGGTTATAAATTTCATGTTTTTGAGTATTTTTATTATAATTATTACATTAATTATTTGTATACATATTACACTTACTACAAATTTATTTATTTACATCATACATTACATTTATTATTATTATGTATTATCACAAGAGAATTAAATATTTCTGAATTTTTTTGTATATCGGAATTATTTGCCAAAACTAGTTCGTAATAGAGTCATCAACATGATCATTTATCTTTTCAATCGACCTCAAATTAAAATAAATAAAGGGTATAAGATATGGAGGGAGGATATAATTTATTTCTTTCCGTACTGTGGTCGAGTGTAAAACATTCATATTACATGTGCTTCAAGCCCCTTGAACCCTTATTTCGCGGCGGAACTGATTAGCTGACAATATGTTCAACGGGTGTGTAAGCACACTCACCATATGTTCTCTAGAGGACTAGATAATCACGCTTGATACTTTATCAGCCACTTGGATAGGCAAAATCGGTTTGTAGTTCATAAGTCAGGGGAATAAACGACTACATGTGTCGGCAATAGTTTTGATTTGATAAAATCTCATATTCTTTTAATTTCCGAATGGAGGGAATTTTTGTCCTTAGAAAAATAACGTACACTTCGGCGACGAACTCGTGTTTGGGTAAATGCTACCCGTAAATGTACTATCAGCAAAACAACCCCCGAGCTATTGCCACTTGCTTGCTATTACTAAACTGGGGTGTCAAGCAATTGCTTGCGAGGGGTAGATCTCTATCCAAAAAGCTGCGCTTCCAATGGCTTTGAATTAATAAAGTTTATTTTAGCTTCTTTTCTAATTGAAGAAGTTGACTTCAAATGTTTAAAATATCGAAACTCTAAGCTAACTTTTTTCGTCCGAATACCTACAATCGTGCCTAATTTTCTCATACTTCTTAATGGAAGTTTATTAGTTTGAGCGGCATTAGGATTTCCCCAGAATTTCTTTTGTGGTGCACTGGAACCTACCGACGCATTCCATACCCTTAGATTCAGGTCGTCTGCCCAATCGCTCATCTTATTTTTTAGGGTTTGACTTCTCTAGCTCCAATGCGCTGAGATTTGGATTTTTCAGTGCGAGTTTAACTTATCTATGTTAAACGTATGTTATCTATATTTTATAGCGAATTTATCTGAATGCAACGAGTATTTAGCGTATACTCGTTACTATAAGTTGATGTTTCAACCTATTTTGGCAGCACCTGTCAATATTTTAATTTTTACAAAGGGAACAGCTATTTTGGTGCAAAGAAACCAAATTTTTAGCATAGGTTATAACACAGGTAAATGTCTGTACTCGAAGAAACAGCTGTTTCTTTATCTATTAAAAAGATAAATTAACCGGAGTTTAACTGGAGGTTAACTCACCAATATTGGCCGGTTAACCTCCGTTTAAACGAGCACTGAAAAACACAATATGTCGTTTAAACGGAAGTTAACTGAGAAACGACGATAAACGAGCAGTGAAAAACTGGCCCTAAAGCTTTACCTTTGGCTCATTTTGGAATATGCGTCGGATGCTTCGCTTGGATATTTTCAGTTCTTTGGCCATTAAATTAACACTACGGCTTGGATTTCCTTTAAGTCGAGCCTTCACTTTCCGAACTTTCAGGTTATGTTGCTGTTTTGCTCTACCACCATAGAGTTTGGCAATGCTGACTGTATCATTATAACGATTTATGGTGCGATACACAAACATTTTATTCACTTTGAGATACCATAGCTTACGAACAATAGCTGGTTGGGATTTTCCCAAGTTTGTGGTAGCTTGTAAACAATATAAACAGCTCTCATTGGTATGAATTCGACATAGGTGCCAATATCGCGTTGCCAGATATTCCGGTGTGTAGTTCAAATTCAAAAGTTGAACATTTTGAGCCCCGTTGAGCTCTGCCCAATAACAATGTTGTGATTCAGATCCAGATGATGAAATCTGGCTCCCTTTGTTCATATCGTGGTAGGGGTTGTGGTGCCTTGAATTTATGAAAACAATTTTTGATGGATTTATAAATTAGGTAGATAGTGATGATTATTGATACGCCCAGTACAGTGTATCCTATTGTAAACCGATGATGATCTGAGGCTTGTATATCATTCGGTAAATTCATACCCTATTAGCCGGTTAAGTGATACGATGTCCTCTGGCGTGGTCGATAACTGGACTGTGGGTTGTAGATGATTCCTAATTTTGACTATTTCTGTTTTAAGTTTTTGAGGAGACAGAATCAACTGGTTTATTATTCCTGGTAGTCATCGGTTACGTCGTTTTGTAGTGCAGCTTGTAATTTCAGCACCTTCGATGCCATTATAGAAAGCCGTACATCCAAAGTGGTGATAATGAGAACTGAACTTTTGAAAGTCGCTTATTTTTAGAGCTAGAGCTTCATTGGTGATTTTCTTTAGCTGGTCAGTGATTTTTTCTGCTTCAAAATATTCAACGTTGAATCAATGACTGATGTTTGATTTTTGATAAGGTGTAACATATGATCCTCATATTGTATTACTTTAGAAATTGTTGTTGCCATCTGTGCCGCGTAGTTGGAATAATGGCTTGGCAATATTTCGATTGCACCTCTTCTTTGTCGATGTGGGATGGATAGTATGTTGTCGGCTAGCAATTCTATCTTCAATGATTGGAACTGGTTGCTTAGGTTATTGCAGATTGCTTTCTGATTCACCTGATCATATAGTAGCTTCAATATTATCGTAGCATTTATAAATGTTGTTAATTCTGCCCAATTGGCTCTAGATCATAATTCGCGATTACTTCCCATTCAGATGTGGCAAAATGGATGAACCTTACTGAACCAATGTGCTCGAAATGGATTCCAGGATTGTTTTCAAATCGTTTTCCTTTGGTACTCGTAGCAGTAGTATGGTTATGTTAAGGTGATACAATGGCTTGAAGGAAAATCAGGTATACACCTCAGATTCTAATTATCTCTGCTCTTCATCGTTCGTGCTATCTTCCATAAAGAGCGGACCTAGTTTATGTATTGGCCGTAAGGTACTTGTGACGTCGTAACTGCGGCGACCCGAACGGCTCCATCATCGCCTTTGAAGATGTTGGTAATTCTTCCAAGGGCCAATGTAGGAGTGGGATATTGTCTTTGAGAATGACCACGGTGCCGATTTGTACATCTGGTGCTTGTTCTCGCCACCTTCGTCGATACTGCAACTGGATGGGTTATTCAGTTGACCACCTTTTCCAAATTCCCACCAAGTCCAAGGTGGGAGGCTAAGTTCCATCGTTCCTTGAATCCGAAATTGCTTCTATTTCAATGACGACTATTTGTAACTCCTCGTAGGTTAAATTTGCTGTAGAGTCGCTTCGAACTAGAAGGTGCTTTGCATAGCTTTGATATAGTTTGTTCCGCTGGCGAAGAGTAGAGTGTCAATCCGACTTGAATCCGACAGAGTCAAGAATAACACTGAGTTGTTCCTGTATTAATTTGGCATCTGCAAGACTGTCACTACTTATGATTCTATCGTCGACATAAAAGTCTCTCTCTCTCTCTAAAGGCCTCTATGGGTACTTATTGATGACTTGTTTTGATAGTTCTTGCAAACAACTCGTGGCGAGTTATGCTGCTGACCGTGTTCCGTATGTTACCGTTTACAGCCTGTATGTTTTTAAAGGTAGATATGGATCTTCGTTGTATTCTTTCATGCATTGAATATAATGTTGCTTTAATTCCTTGTCCTTTAGCAATTTTTTCGAGTGTGACAAGTCTGTTGAAAACTATCTGGCGAGATTCTCCTAATGCGGTTGGACAGGTTGAAAAATGTAGATTTAGCACAATATGTTTATGTGTGAAGATTGGATCCTGTATTTTAATTTCTATTTTATTAAGAAGTACATTTTTTTGCTACATTTCACTAATGTGGAACCAAACCAGATCCCTCAGTATAGAATTGGATTCGTTTTACGCCGGTTTTGATTTGCGCCGGTTTTATTGCAACGCAGTTTGTATTACGATACTACTATTCGAAGAATGATATCCGCGTAACGGCGGATATTTGAGCTAGTCATATTACATATCGTTAGAAAGCTGAGATTATGTGCTATTACGAAAGTAATTTTAATTGTCATTTAATAGTAATACATTTTGATATAAAAAGATGTATGTAATTTTTTTTAATATATACTATTACAATAATTACTATAGTAATCTGAAGTATCTTTAAGTATTTGACTTAAAAAAAAGGCGTTCTCTTGCCTGGATTACAAGATATAGCTGTTAAAACAAGACTGGAAAGTCCTAGTTGTAGCGGTTTTGACGATTTCTTAGCGGTTTGGAAATGTTAAAAAGTAATGTAAACTTATTTGTTTTTGTAATTTTTCATTTCCCTTTTATTTAAATTAAAATGTATTAACATAAATAAATTAACAATTCATTCACTTAAATTAAAATTAGACAAATATAAACAAATTCACAATTCATGCATTTAAAATAAAATTCATTTAAATTAAAGATCAAAAGAACTAAAATAACAATTAAGTAAGCATTAAACTAAATCACAAATTAATGTTCAACAAAACATGTTGAATACGTTGGCATCTCTTTCGGCTAAAAATACGTGCTGTAGGTTGACAGGTGACTAAATTTGTGAAATGAGCAATTTTTATGAATTTTAACTTCGCTTTAGTTGCAAAATATTCAATATTGTGCAAATATATAACTTAAAAAGGTTTCATTTCATGTACATTTCTAGAAGCATGCGTTGGTTTTAAAACTGGCTTCCTGTTCTTTTTTACGTACAGCAGCGGTCAAAAAAATAGTAGTAGGAAGACACATTTTACATTTTTTGTTATATGTCATGTATATGTTTATTATTTTTGGCCATGACTGTAAAAAACCGTTACACAGCTTATCTCCCCACAAAATTTATATGATTTGTAAAGAAGTGTTTTTTGTTTCTTCTTGAAATCAGTGCTTTCTGAAACAAACTATATATAATTTTTAACAGTCAAAATAATAGTAGTGTATCAGTGTTTGTTTTTGACTGTGATTTTAAAAAAGAATTAACAATATTTCCTTAAAAGTAAAGGAACAAAAGTGGATAATTATATAATTTTTATGTTATTGAAACAAAATATAGCAATAATTTTGAGTTTTCTCTTTAAGAATGGGTCGCGGAAAGCTTTGCACTGCAGAGAAGAGAGCACTTATAAAAAAATTGGTTTCAGAAGGTAAGACCTATAAAGACATCCAAAATTTGTTAGGTTGCTCTCCGACAATGATACGGAATGCCATTACATACAAATCTGTAAAGGAGACTCGCGGGAGTAAGAAGGTTATGATAGAGAACATGGTTCGAAGAGTAGTCCGTCTCTCTAAGTACGACCCTTTTATGGCGGCTACAGAAATCAAAACAGATTTCGGATACAGTGAAACGGGGATGATGGAAACGTCAGAGGTCAACATAAAATATGGAATTTTTCAAGGTGACTGTTTATCTGCTCTCTGGTTCTGCATTGCACTCAATCCACTTAGTATTCTACTAAAAAATATAATATTATAGTAAATATGGATATAAAATAAAGAGCAGTTCTAACCAAGAAATACTAAATGACCTTCTACACATGGATGACCTGCAAATGTACGCGTCGACGCGCCAAACTTTGGACCTGCTAATACAAATTGCCTCAATGTTCAGTAAAGACATTAATATGAAATCTGGTTTGGAAAATGCAAACGAATATCCATCAATAGAGAAAAAGTATCGAAAAGTGGGGGCTAAGATGGTCAAGACACTCAAAATATAGAACAAATGAATGAAAAAGATGTATATAAATATATCGGCATGGCCCAAAATAATCGCATCGACAAGAAAACAGTCGAAACCAAACTAACGAAGGAGTTTGAATCACGTATACACAAAATAGGCGAATAGGCGAATCTTAATGGTAAGAACTTAAATAAAGCTATAAATACATACGCAATTCCAGTTCTTTCGTATAGTTTCGGCTTTATTAAATGGACAGTGACTGAAATTCAATCACTGCAACGAAAAATCAGAACAATGCTGACAGATTATAAATTCCATCATCCCAAAATCATGTTGTTAGGGAATGGTAGCATCACGGAGAGACGGTGGATGAGGGCTAGTCGATACTTCGAGCTAAAGTCGGAAAAATCTGAACTTATAAAAATAATAACTAAAGCGGATACAAATCTAACATCTCTTAATCTTAACGGATTCTTCAATCGACACGCAAAAGACAGAACTACAAGGGAACAGAACTGGTTAGTAAAACCTATCCATGACCGATATTAATGCTGATAATGTTGATAAAATAATGTCAAGCAAATGGCTATTGAATGGAAATTTGTTTGCTGAGACCGAGGCTTTCATGGTTGCTATACAAGACCAAATAATTCCAACGAAAACTACAGAAAGAATATCATAAAAGATAAAACCATTGTTAATGATACCTGTAGAAAATGTATGAGTCAAGGTGAAAGAATTGACCATATAATATCAGGATGCACGAACGTAGCCCAAACGGAATATACACGAAGACAAGACAACGTCGCAAAGATGCTCCATAAGAATCTCCTGACCAAATATAAATTTCAAGATAATGAAGGACCACACTATAGATACACTCCACAACCAGTTATGGAAAACGAACACGTAAAAATCTATTACGATCGAACAATATACTCACACCAGAATTGTATAGACCACACGAGACTCCATAACCGACCTCATATCACGATCTTTGATAAAAACGAATGTAATGGCTTCTTCATTGATGTTGCAGATCCGGCTACTAGAAATATTAGTCGTACATACACCGAAAAAGTTAGCAGGTATGGTGAGCTAGCAGTTGAAATTAAACGAAACTGGAACCTTAAGAAAATGAAGAAATACTAAGATCATTCCTATAATAATAAGCGCTGAAGCTGTGATTGAAAAACAACTCACTACGAATATTAACATCCTTGGACTCCCACAAAATCTGAAGTCTATCATCATCATCGATACTTGTCATATCACCAGAAATTTTTTGAATTAAATCTATATACTGAAATGATATGTAATATATTTTGTTCTAGGGTAAGGCTTCCAAAATGTATTGTGGTATGTTAAACCCATTAAGGAGAATATTTATATAAAAATAAAAACAATAATAATGAGAATGATAACGATATATAATGATAATGATATATAATGAACGTAATAATATAAAAGTGCGTGAAGTTAAATACGTCGCGAACTTTAACAGAGCACTGTTAACTTCGCTGTTATTGACTTCTTAGCTGTGAGTGTGCTAGATGAGACTGCCGAGATGAGATCTAAGCCGTATGAAAAGCCACAGTCAGAAATATTTATGAATCAAAAATCAAAACAAAACCCAATTACCATTTTTTTAAAAAATAAATTTTGAAATCGACCTTATATGACATATACATTGGACGGTCAAGGAGGTGTATAACAGATGCCACTGCTCGTAAATCATGCTTAGTGCGTTGATGAAGCCTACAGTGCCTGAAAGCCAATGAACATAGCCACTAACTGTAGAAAAATGGTTGAGACGGTTATAGCCATAATTTTGTAAATCGCGTTTGAATTTGGCCATATTTAACATCATATATAATCAGATCTGTTTCAGTATTGGTTTTATATCGGCTACTATAGTCAATATTAGTCGCTTAAAATAATTCAATGCATCTTAAACCAATGGATCTCCGCCCATCATTATTAAGTTCAGCTGCTCCTTCGACACAGTGCCTGAAAGCCAATGCATACAGCCACTAACTGTGAAAAAATGGTTGAGACGGTTATAGCTGAAATTTTGTAAATCGCGTTTGAAGTTGGCCATATTTAACATACACGACGGCAGGTCAAGGAGGTGTATAAAAGACGCCACTGTTCGTAAACCAGGCTTAGTGCGTTGATGAAGCCTACAGTGCCTGAAAGCCAATGAACATAGCCACTAACTGTAGAAAAATGGTTGAGACGGTTATAGCCATAATTTTGTAAATCGCGTTTGAATTTGGCCATATTTAACATCATATATAATCAGATCTGTTTCAGTATTGGTTTTATATCGGCTACTATAGTCAATATTAGTCGCTTAAAATAATTCAATGCATCTTAAACCAATGGATCTCCGCCCATCATTATTAAGTTCAGCTGCTCCTTCGACAGGGATTGCCTGCTACGTGCGGCTGCGACCTATAGGAGAACATCGAATCGAGATCTAACTCTCCGTGACATCGGTGTGGAGGTAGAGGAAACTGTTTTTTAAATGAATGCCTGACGAAAATGCCTAGAGCCATTACTCAGTTAGCATTGAGGCTAAAACGACAACAAAACTTTCAGCAACATTTTCTAGGAGTGAGAACTCCTTTGTGAGAAGTCTGATGATCGGTTTATGGAAATATGCAACATGAATGACTTGTACAACTTTCGTGCCGCTGTTTTGGATGGCAGCTCGCCTTAATAATGTAATGTATAATATTATATTTTTAATAAATTATTACTAATCAAATTACTTGTTTTCTGTCTTTCTATTTTATGTGCTCCTTTAAGTGCTCCCCGCTGATATCGATTTGCCTAAATTTGTTCTGCAACTCTGGATGTTTTGCTCTGTCTCTTTCAATTAATGCCGCATAGCCGGTATCGCCGTGTCGATATAATATATTAATATTCTATATTATATATAGAATGTGCACTTTAATGCTTGGAGTCTTAATCATGCTAAATTAGACTATGTATATTTAGATGGCGAAGATGAAATTCTGTAATAATATTAGTTCCCTGAGACTATTCTTAGTTAATGATGCCACGCCAACTGGATTCTCAAATAATGCTTATCCCTCCCTTCTAGATTATTTTATAGTTTCTGACTTAACTAGTCCTCCTATTTTTCTGCATTTTCTTTGAGAACATTATCTAATTTTGTGCACCTTGGACCTTACTTTCTCAAGCGTAGATACACGTAGTTTTGATTCTTACCGCGATTACAATGCGGGAAATTGCGGCTGATTCCTTTGATGACTGCATGCTACTAAATATTGTAGATGATAAAATAAAGTCCCTTTCTGCTAGTATCACGCATCTCTTTAATATGTAAGTTCCTCTAAAAACTGTTAAGAGTGTAAGTGCAACTAGACCTTGCATTAATCCTGTTGTCCTTGATGCCATGATACCAAAATTAAAAACCGGTTGCATTCTAAGTAGCGTAGAAGCCCTACATCTGTAAACTGGGAAAACTTTAATGCAGGTCATCTAAAGCACATTATTTTTAATCAAAGCTTTACACTTCTGTTCCTACGAAAACATTGTGGGCCAATATACGAAATCTAAGTTCTCAGGATGGATGTGACATAACTTCCCAACCAAGCTCGAATAATTTTGTTCGGATTGCTAAAGAGTGTGAGGCCTACCGTTATCGTGGTGGAACATGATTCCTTTGCGATTTGTCAATTCTGGCCTTTTCTTTTTGATTACTTCCGCCAATTTCATCAGTTGTTGACAGTAAACCTCTGACTTGATCGTATGGTTGCGTGGAAGCAGCTCAAAATACACAACACCTTTGTGATCCCACCAAACTGACGGCATGATCTTCTGATGAAGAGTAACAAAACGAACATAACGCTATCTATTGTAAAAACCTACCCTACCTTTCTTTTACTTCTCTGTTCTTCTACTTCTACTCATTTCTATCCTCTCCTTTACAGTCCTTTCTATTTGAATTTAATTATTTAAGTTATCAATTTAACTATTTAATTTTGTAATAGTAATATCTTATTAACCAAAATAGTTAATGTTACTATAAAATATTTATTATCTTGCTGTATTATTACTTTTAATAAACAAATAAAATATATGTACATGTACATGAATTGGTTAAACCAAGTGATAAGTGAGAAACATTTATTGCTATTGCTAATGCCATACTTGCTTATGCTACTATGCACACAAATATGTATGCTTAAAAACATCAATTTACTGCAAAAAAACAACACAATAATTTCGTAAACATTCTTGTCATTATGAAGCAGCATGCTGATTTCGCGAACACCCGTAAAAATTGATAAAATCGGATTTCAAAAAAGTCATATTGAGTCCTAACAAAATCTTGTGCATATGCCCACGTTGTGTGACATACGTTATATAATCTACTAACCACCACACGAAATGTAGAATCAGCACGCATTTCACCCGCCGCCGTAATAGTTCAATGATGGCGGTGATGTGAACGTATGATGATGTGAATGCGTCATGCACGTGCACAAGGTAAAGATTTTTTTTGTAAGGTTACACGTGCGTGTTCTTTGCTCTTTGTACCAAACCTCAGAAAAGAGTATTTTTGTTTTTTTTAAGGGCTTACATCTTTTTGTGCTTGTTAGGGCATATTAAACACAAGCCTCTATTTGAAGGGTATATTCCACGAGTCCTGTTGCCATAATGCACTTCAATGTTTCATGGCAGGACTTCGCTTCGATTCCTTGGTTGTGTGGTGTTTATTATAGCGCTTTCGAATCAGTTCACTTTTCGACAGGAAGGTTTTTGTATTTCTTACCTTCATTAGTAAATATATAGAACTCTCTCACAAAATATAAAAATGCCACGGTACTTGATCCTTCAATTATGATTTCTACAAGTATTTAAGTTACCCCTCCTAAAATACAGTATTTAGAAATAGAATTCCTCTTGCAGAGAGAATATTCTGCAGCAATGGCATAGGAACACAAAGTGAAGCGTAGTCAAGGGGTGTACAGGTAAAGTGACTGTAAAATGACCTTTGAAATGTATTGTAATACTTATTTTATGAATTATTTTTACATTAATTTTTGTAGATGAAATGTTGTTCATTAACATAGCTAAATAATAGAATATTAATGCCAAGATGTTAATGTAATACCTCAGAAACGAATGATGAAATCGATTGCAAAAACACATTTGAGAGGAAAAAATCTTACACCGTAAGAAATCCTTACCTCAAGTAAGGTAAAGGTCCTACTAAACTTGGCACAAACCCACTGACGTTACAACGGAGTAAGCTTCATAAGAAAGGTCAAATTTGGCATCATCAGAACACTATCTTTCTCCAAATATAGTTTTCTTTTCGGCGCGAAATGTTTCAAATTTGAAATTTTTATATAACTCACGCGCGAAATATATAGGTAAAGTACAAGCAATTTGTGTCTTCGTAACTCAATGAAATGTTCAATGAAAACTCTTGTTGGTGTAAAAGTATTGACATATTTATATTTTACGAGTATATGCATAAAGACTACAAACATACATATGTACATATATTATTGTTTGCCAATTGAGTACATACCGGTTAACACTATTGCGTGTAAATGGGGGAATATCAAGCCCAGTTTTGAGAGGGGAATTACATTTTCTTAATTCCGTTATATCTTACTCCAATTCTTTGATATGCTGTTAAAAACGTTTGATTAAGATTTTGTATTAAAAATTAGGGTGTCTGTTAACTGGTTTTGGGTATGTATGGCAACATACAAACCTAAAATGCAACAAAATACGAAATTTCATTCAGACGTCTGGATATATTTTAGCCCATTCACACACAGTCAAATACAGACGGAAAGAGCTAATCGACTCAAAAGTTGATTTCATCTTCGAGTGTAGGTTATAAAAATGTACTATTCAAGAATTTGAAAGTATTTATTTTAATACAAACAACTCAAAGGCAACGAGAACAGTTCACTAGTGCAATACCCGTATGTTTGAAATATCTTATTGTTTATACTACTACTTTGTTGACGGGGATAATGTAAAACTTCAACTTGATAACGTGGAATTTTAAGATAAGGGAATTACATTTTTTGCCATACTTGTAATATTAAACAAAAGAAGCTGGGATCTGCGTCGCAACCGATGGTAAAATATCCAATAACTTAATGATGAATAATATTTGATTTGCGAGCCTACAGAAGAAGATGAATAGATACAGATTTATATAGATATAAAATTTAGTACTTGTACCCTCGTTTTTCCGTTATTAGTTTTTCTTATTAATATGAATATGTTGAATGAATGGAAAACTGAATCGCTTACTTTTACATTAGTGCATGCTCTTAAATTTTTCATTCATATCCGTGCAAATTACTTACACTTATTACCGTAATTTTAAAAAAAAAAAATTCGACCCAAAATTAGTTGTTGGAAATATTTTCAAAATTTAAAATTCGGCGCTAATTTTCTTAAAAACTGTTTAACTTAGTTCAAAAAGGATGTTAAGTAGCGGATATTTGCCTTACAAAATTAGCAACAATGATCTATGTAATTCCGTTATTTTTTGAGATTTTTTCCATTATAAGTCGTGTTTTTAGAAAATAAATCTTCCCGCCTAATTAGGGAGAGGGTGTGGGGGAGGGAACAAAAATATCCAAGAAGACTACTCTGGGGAAGAAATTTAGTTCGTAATTTTCAATTTTCTCGGAAACTACCTTCCGGCTTAGAGCACTTTCTTTGCATTGATTAGGGAAAAAATATACATACATACATACATATGTATATGTACTTATTACCGTAATTTTTAAAAAAATAACACCAACAATTTTTAAAACATTTTTTCAATATTTCAATTTCGACATTAATTTTCTCAAAAACTGTTTGGCATAAGAACGTAATTCTTATTTCCAATATTTAGAAATGATCTGGGTCTCACCGGTTTTTTAAATATTTTTTTTTTCGATTTGAAGTGGGGTTTTTAGAAAATGGCCCCTCCCGCCTACAATGGCGGAAATCGTCCTCGTCTCCCATATGATATTTTTCTTGTCTCTACCTAACCTAGACGCCCTTACTTTTTGTAACAGCTTATACGTTACACCCTGTATTATATAATATAAGTAAAACCTAACATTTTCAAAAGCCTTTTGTATAATCTCATGAGATTCCATTTCAGGTTGGAATTGATATTAGTTACAATAAGCCCGGAAGACTCGAAAAAAGGCAGACGGAAAAATAAATTTGAATAAATACAAGGAAGTATGTATGTATGTATAAACCAAAATTGAGTGAGACCACGCTTAGTACAGAGCACTTAATATCGATAATTGGAGCACAAAGACTACAAGACTGGAAACTCCTCTCATTTCGTGAGCGAGCTCAAAAAAATGTCCCTCCGCGTGTTCACGTACAGTGTATGTGAATTTTATGGTGAAATTGTTTCCTTGTTACAAGCTAAACCCGGCTATTACAAGGCAAGATAACTGAAAAGGTAAACCGTTTTGGTTTGTTACCACACCGTCACAAAGTAATGGGATGAGTTAGTGGCAGGGATTACTTAAAAAGTAACTTATTAGTTTTTATAATTGGTGGGGAAAAGTGGGCGGGGTAGTGGGCGAATTAGCACTCCGCCCACTCTCATTTGTTTAGGAGTAGTTAATCTTGATGCATTTGCTCATCATAGTTCACTCCTTGTTAAGCTGTAGAAGGAGATTCATTCAGTCTTTGTATAAAACTACGTCTATTTGGCATATTTGCAATAGTACCTATGACTGTGTGGAAACTCGATATTTTAGAGTATTTAGCCTTATTGGCAACCTTAATGAATTTTGTAAACGTACAGGTCTTCAAGTGCATTAATAAAAGTTTGGGTATGAGTTTCACTTAGACATTTAGATGCACTTGAAAAGCTGCACATTTAGACAAACCATTGATAACAGTTCAAACATTTAAAGTTATATTATATACTTATAAAATATTGTTAATATAATACATTAAATTTTATAAAGCTTTTGTTGTGTATATTACAAAACAAGAAATATATTTTTTATTTTTTAGTGCATAATAACTATTAAAGTTATGATAAGAGTTCAAATATTTAAAGCTAAAGTCTGTTACGGGTAGTCTGCTACTTTTTAACAAGTCTTAAAGCGAACGAGTCTGGCGAACGATTTATTGTATTGATATAATTATATATATGATATAAAGTATATATACGATGATATGACATCGTACTTATAAATAGTACCTATTGAAATTAAATGAAGTTTAGGGACTAGTTCCTGTTTTTAAACACGTTTCTTCCTGCTCCTGTTTCTAAGCTCTTAAACCTTTCAAAGTTTAAAACTCATGCCGATGAAAAGATTTGGGTTTTCTGCAATTGTAAGAAGGTTTTGGTACAAAGGCATTTGGTTTTACGTAGTTACACATTCGAGCGTCTAAATCAGATCTCGATTCTAGAGCAAAATAATCTTGGTTGCTTACTTGGCATGAACTTACTAAAACAACTCTATTTAAAAAATTTAAAGCTCTATAACAGTGATCACGAACCTATCGCACGCGTGCCATAGGTGGCACGTACGACAATTTTGCTGGCACGTGAACGATTTATTATAAAATTGGATTTATGTAATAGTATAGATGAATTTTAAAATTAAACCATGTTTTGGATGACGTTGCGTGTGCTTTTCTACAATGATGTCGTCCAGTCTTGCAAAGACATAAGTGCATGTATGTACTTATGTATATATAGTCCAGTAGTGCGTTTCTGTAACTTAATCGAAGGTTTTCTATTTTCATGACGTCACTTCGATTCGATTAGTTTTTTCGATTGTGAAAAATTTAGTTTTTCTCTAATATGAACTCGGAAAGAGTCTGTTATGCTTTGGGAAAGAAACATTAATAGAAAAGGAACAGGTAGAAAGTGAACCCACTAAAAAATTTGCTCGATAAACGGTTGACATTCAAACAATCAGGATCAAGCTTGCCAAGACATGGGGAATTGTGAATATATGTATTATATTATATGCGTGATATAATATACATCACCAAACGTATAATTTTGTACGTTTGAAAATTTTTTTGAAAATTAATATGTCTGCAAAATAATACATATTAATATGTATGGTTGTTCTGTAAATTTTGATACTGGTAATATATTCCTATTTTTAGGAATATTAGGACTATTTTTGAGTAGTCCCCTTGTTCTTGTAATTCACCTACATATTTTATAACGTTGGTACTTTTTCTTATTTTAAATTTATTTGACATCCACAGATTTTCACTATGTAGTTGCTAAAATGATTATATACATATATGTGTAGTTTAGTTTTTGTACAATATATATACAATAAAAATTCTGAAGCACTTATATTTTTATCAATTTTTCCTAGTTGAAAACTGTACGGCACTTGTAGTTGTCATTTTTTGGCACGCGCACATACAAAGGTTCACCACCACTGCTCTAGAAAATAGAACCTGATTAAGCAAAAAATATAATTCCTAAAATTTACTGTTTGTGATAACATAAATTTAAAAAAAACAACTGAGCTCAGCTGACGAAAGAATATAATCCGGTTGAAATCTAATTTATTTACATTTCAATATCCTTCATATCGTAGATACGTATAAAGATATACATATATATGTATATATCCGATTTAAGTACAATAGATTGTTGGTTGTGTGACATTACTAGTATTAAATTCAATATCAATTGTGTAATCGCCAATACTATATTGTTTATTTCAATTTATATATATATATATATACATCAGGATTTAAATTTTCTTACTTCTTTATACATATGTACATATTTTTATTTTTCTTTCTTAATGTGAATAAATTTTGTGGAATAAGATTTGAATGTTTCGAAAGGATGTTAAAGAGAAATGGATATGTAAATATTGAAACAAACTAAACAATTTGTAGCAGAAGGGGTGGTTTTCTAACTGTGAATTCGCTTAACAGTTATGGTAACTAAGTTGGGGCTGGTGAAATATGTACATAATTCACAACAACCTAATACTTTAATCCGTCATTTCTTTGTGTTAAGTTGAAGGGTTTTCTGTTTACAGGGCAACTAAGGCAGGGTTTACAGGGTTTAGAAGGCAACTAAAAATCAATCTTTTTACTGACACCGATTTTAAAACATAAAATATATGAAAGCATAAAATACAATTTTTTTGTAGAATTTCTATTTTCAAAATTACGAACTATAGTTTCTTATCAAATACCAATTTCTCGGCATTTGTTGCAGGTGCACAAATTCCCAAGGAGAGTTTTCTGAGAAACAACTATATGTGTCAATTTCCAATTTTCTCAGAAACTACAGAACATAGATCCTGTCGGTTTGAACCATTTGCTCCAGAATTTATATGCATGTAAATGTGAATGGCATCATTCACATTTATATTTTTATTTAAACCGATAGCCTAGCAACTAGCTGAAAGTTTTTTATTGTCATTTTATTTATCAGCTTTATTATCAACGTGTGTAATTCAAGGTTTTATTCCTTCAAAGATAATACATGACGACGTATACAGTTTCATCCGGTCCATAGCTATTGTTTTTGTAAAAAACAATACGGTTCGGTGCAAATTTTGAAGACAACTATTTACCTTCTGCTGAGTAATACGCCAAAAGCAAACTAAGATGGTGGCTAACACTGTTTTCATATTCAGTAAAATATTCATACGTTTTGGGTTCCATTTAATTTAAATAAACAAAGGAATACAATTTTTTCCTTTAAATGTTCACCGATACCTTTTCGTTTTATATAATTTTATAGAATTCTTCAAAACTAATTAAAAAAGGTTTCTGCCTAATTGGGATAAAATTCCATTTGATCCAGGGTTAAATCCAAATTAAAACAAGCTGAAGAATGCTTTAGGTAGAAGAAATGTATTTAAAACATTGATAACATACAATAAACAGAACTCTTTTGCAATAGACCATCATCCTATTTTTTATTCTTAAAATATAGGAAACACTATATAAATTATACCATGTTGTATGTTAATAAAATTCAGATAGGAATACCTAAGACAGTAATGATAGGAATACCTAATACCTAAGACTATATTCACATTAGTTCGTTTAAATATTTGGATTGAATACTCGAGCGATGGTACTTTTTATACCCGAAACTGACAGGATATACCCGAATTTTTATACCCTACACCTTAAGGTTAAGGGTATATTCACTTTGTCACGAAATGTGTAACGCATAGAAATAGAGAAGATAGATATAGAAAAGTATATATATACATATGTATATATATTCTGGATCAGCGTCACCTCCTGAGTCGATTTAGCCACGTCCGTCCGTCTGTCTGTCTGTTGAAATCACGATCACAGGAGAAACGGTGAAGATTTTATAATGAAATTTTGCAGCAATATTCTTTTTTATGGTGTTCAGGTTGGTATTGAAAATCGGTCAACGACGACGCTTATTTTTTATTAGAAATGTGATATCAGCTTTAGTTTTTGAGTTATGACAAAAAATCATTCCTGGGTATAGAGTAGCATTATCCGTTAATATGCCAAATATAGGCGTGATCCGCACACTTTTAGGTTACACAGGCAAAAGAGGGTTTTAAATGGTTATATTGTTCAATATATAAACTTCCTGAATAAAAGTTTACAGAACAACTTATTTTCTAATAAAACACTATAACAGCAAAACTGGGCGCAATCCGCCCACTTTTACACGATTTAAACAGTATGGCTCATAAAAACAAATTTATTATCACGGCAATAAAGTTTGAATTTGAATGAAGCGACCACGCCTACTATTTATAAAGTGGCGTAGCTGGGACTCATGGAGCCTGGGACGATTAATCAACTTGCAACCCCAAAAATTCCTAGAATTCAATAAGTCAATACTTGATTTAAAAATTTGTATAAATAAACTATTTCGTTCAATTAAATTTAGCCGTAGGGTGTGCACGATTCGGCCAGGCCGAATATAACATTCTTACTGGTTTGAGTTGCGTTTATTTCGCGTTTTGTTTTGTGCTTTTCGCATTTTTCGAAGAATTGAGAGAGGAAAATCTAATAAACCTCTCAATCGTAATCGAAACGCGAAATCAAACGCAAACGCAATTATGTTGGTAATTTACATGCTTTGCAGATTTCACTACGTATTTGTCCTATGATGAATGAACTATTTCCTGAAAATCGTGTTTCAAACCAGACGATTGCAAAATGCTCGCGTTTGGTGTGATTCTGAACAGTGGCTCATACACCTATTTTATGCACCGCGCTACGTTCTCCAAAAGATCCAGAAAAACTTCTTTTTTCATGCGTAGTTCGTCATAAACCTGTTCATTATATAAAATAATGTACATACATAATTAACAAATAATATTAGAGTTACTGAAGCTCCGGCATATGTAAAAGATCCGAATTGTCCCTCTTCTGAGTATCCGCGTATTTTGGTCCGCACTATGACGCTACGCTAGTAGTCGCACGAGGAATATTGCTGCTATATTCACTCTCACATAAAGGGCACACGAAAATAAACGCAATATTGTGAGTGAATTCTCAGATTTGCTTTCGTTGTACGAATTGTTGCCATACATCAATTACAGCACTAATTCATTGCGCTACCTAGGAAATATTTGTAAAAATGCTTCATACTTGGTAACTCTTTGTGCTCTGCAAACAGGGGAAGTCTGCAAGACTACGTAAAGTTTGTTTACGCGTGTCTTTCTCCTCAAAACCCAAACTCAGTCTACTCGAAAAAGTTAGATCATACTATTTAGAATGCATTGCGTTTGCGTTTAAAAATAGAAACAGCGTTTAGGCTGTGAAACTTAATATTGCCTTAAGGTTTTTTTTTACGTTCGCAGTACAGTGAAGGAGATACTGGCATGCCGAGTATTGAAAAATATATGGATTATTTATCAGCGTCACTTTCATGCCTTTAGTCCCTCACAATTTAAAATCAATTTAAAAGGAAATCATCGGACTGACATTCTGCACAAATATGTATTTTAAGTATGCTTTGTAATATAATAATGTACTATCGTGACCAAGAACTGAAGCGAGTTTCGCCCACCTATAGGTTACCATATCTGCCCTAAAGATATTTATAATCACATCAACCACCAAGAACACTATCTCCAACCTGACCAAAGTTCAAATGCCAATTCACGTATAGCAGATATTGTTACACTTATAACACATTTTAAGGTACGGTCAAACAGAACGCGTAAATAATCGCCGCCCCGCGGCGATTGCCGCGAAGGCAGTTGCATTACACAGGTTCTTATGGAGGTAGTCAAACAGAAACGCGCTACTCGGCGTAAAAACTGACGCGTAGTAGAGCGGCAAAAAAGATCGGAGTAGCGCGTTAGAAAATTTTGCAAAATCTTGTATAAGTATGTGTGTATTTTAGGAGTGTGAGTAGAAAAATGGTTAGAACTGCAATTCACTGCGTTGCCATCTGCTGTGTTATTCAGATCTATTTTTTTCGTGGTGCTGTTAAATTTTCTGTTTTTCGTGGTTTTGTTATTTCTTCATTTCTTTAAAAATGCTAGACATGCTAATTGAATTGGTTAGAAAAAATCCATGCATATATAATACAATAGATCCGGACTCTCAATTTGTGGCTTCACCAGCTCATGAAGCTCTTCAAACTTGCTTCGCGTCATTCGGAAATATGTCCAAAATTTTTCATCATTATTTTCTAAATCTCTGTATAGATGGTGGAACTCGCCGAACTGCTCCCGCGCTTCATTTATTTGGCTTACCCAGGGACGCCTTCGCTTAACTCTTCTCTTCGCAATTAGCAGCAACAGTAGTTCTTCATTGGAAGACATATTTGACATACTTCTTTGAAGGTACACTTCAATTTATTTTTAATATAAAGACGAAAATTTTTGCAACACACTAATGTTTCGATGAAATATTTGTGTCTCACAACATATGGCCGTGCAAATATGAAATACTGTTTCCCTGAGAAATTTTTCATATCACACAACCAAATTCCCCAGAGAAAGTGACAAATCCCATGCAATAAATTCAATTACTATCAATATGGCATTCTACTATTCACAGACACGAACAGCTGATTTGTGTAAATGAAAGTAGTGCCGCGTTATGTTTGACTGCCTCCGCGTATAATCTACGCGTGGCGGCGATTATTTACGCGTTCTGTTTGACCGTACCTTTATACTTTTTGTCATTCGAATTTGTCATAGCTATTCCGATTCAGTTATGACAACC
The DNA here is from genome assembly GCA_943737955.2 of Myopa tessellatipennis. Lineage (NCBI taxonomy): Eukaryota > Metazoa > Arthropoda > Insecta > Diptera > Conopidae > Myopa > Myopa tessellatipennis. Next base: position 19,265,975 of record OX031315.1, read on the forward strand.
TATGAATGCCATATATTTATATGCAATACTGATGGTGAATACGATTTTCTATGGGAAAACATCTGTTTTGCTGGATTGCGAAAACACAAACAAAAACGAAACTAAGCCAAACGAATAATAGAAGCTTTTTGTCTCTATTGCATACTTTCGTTGTTTGCAGAGAGAAAATGTTGCCATGTGTACAATATTTGAACATTTTTATAAGTAGTTTTTAGAAACCCAAAGATTTCGTGTGGACTTCAGTGCAAATGCGTGCCGGCAACACTATACACAAAACAAATTCGACAAAAAATTTCCAATACACAAACAATTTTATACTAGACGATAGCACAGACAAATAATATACAGATGTCGAATGCAGCACAAATTTTTTGTCGTGTTGCCTTCGCGCTGGGCAGGTAAAAGCTATTATATAGTCGAGAACTTCACCACTTTCACGAAAGCGTAAAGCTTGACAGAAGCTTTTTCCACTTATTGATGGCAATGACAAATAGCACTGATCATATTTATTTATATGGTCAGTGCGTGTAGAAAAGAGCAAACAACACTTTCTTGTCAGTCGCACCCATTGTTTTCTGCGTTTTTAATTGTGTTTGCATGATTCCTTTATAAACAAAAACAATTTCTATGCATAGGAGAATTAGTTGGTTTGGGTGTGTAAGAAAGAATTTTTTGGGAGATTTTTTAATATTTTCTGAGTTTTCAATTTTTGCTTTGCCGATGCAACTTCTTGCATTGCAATTTCACTTGTTTCCAGACTGTCTTGGAAAGCGCTCGATTTTTTTATTCGTATGTTGACAAATTTCTTATATTATTATATATATAATATATATAGAATATATTCTTATATTCCGCGGTTTGTCAAAAGATGGCCCCACCAGAAGGTTATGGTTATGGTTATGGTTCCACCATAACCTTAAAGTACTAGTGATTCCGTATCAGCATCACGTAATTTTTTTCCTGCAAAAATGTCAAGTTTTGTGCCGAATGGTGGGTGTCACATTGGACATCTTGAGGCCGCCTCAGAAAAAGCTGTTTACGTTGCACCCTGTCACACTACAAAAAATTGTACTCGTCCTCAAACTCGTGTACGTGCAAGCGGTTGAGATGTGTTTGTAAGCGCTTTCATTTCAACTAAAGCACGTTACGGAATGATTGATTTGACGTGTCAGTAGCATAAGATATGTTGTACTTTACGTACCCTCTGTCTAACCTACCGTATATTCCACCTGCATGAGTTCGCATTATTCGAATGTAAAGTAATGTTGTGATGACCTTCAACTATTTTTTACCTGTTCGCCAGCCTCCTTTCTTAAAGGAATTTCCATGTTGCTAAATAAACATGTTTTAAAGGTTGACAGAAAGACAGCAAGAGAAATTGCAACCTTTCTATACATCTTTGTTTTTATTTATAATTCTAAGAAATGTATCCCTTCTTTCCAGAATATTCTTTTGGATCAATTGATCAATATTTTGAGTAATTTTTTTAAATAAGAATGCGGAATATTTTCATATTTAATAAATAAATTTCTAGAGCTAATAATAATAATAACAATAATTACATAATACAATAAAATTCTAAAAAAAAGTAAGAAAAACATGAAATCAGTTTTTCCATTCCATACATTATTTATTTCTACCGGCATGCATGTTTTCTTAAGCGAAGCCCTTGCTGTGGCTGCTACGGCCCATATTACATTGCAAACAGTTGTTCGATCAAACAGTCCAAAAAAATGAACTATTTTACTCTCCCGTCAAATCTGTTTGCTTGCTATGTTACATTGCAAACACAAACAGTCAAACACTTTCCGTAGTATATATACATAATTAGAGTTGCTTTGTGCAATTATTTTCACGCAGTCCTCCTTTTTCCGGTATAAGTTCAGCTTTTTCACTCCAAAACATGGATACTTTTTTATTACACCACACAACAACTCTGTTCTGTTTGTAGTTTGCACGCATCGCTTGCAAACAGAGTATTTGCTGTGCCAACAGTTCATCCGTTTTCATTCTCTCACGGATGAACTGAGAGTTGACAGCTTTATACAGAAAACAATAACAATGTGACTGTTTGATCGAACAACTGTTTGCAATGTAATATGGGCCTACGCATAACAAAACAGAAATGAGAAGGCAACAGATAAGAACAATTTTCCGACCGTGCTTCGAGTTTGTATACATGTGTTAGTGTTTGACGCTCGTGAGGCAGCCAAAATTTTAGCGCTAACATTGAGGCGAACGTGGATCGAAAGCTGTTCCACTTTTTGCAATCAACCAATCAGAGCGTGTGAGTCTGGCGCATAGATGCCCAGTCTGACACCCACCATTAAGCATCATTTGCGGGAACTTTTGATTTACGTCTTTAATTTGAAAAAATCTGCAGCTGAGGCGCATCGATTGCTTCTAGAAGCATATGGTGAAGCTGCTTTAAGTGAGAGAAGTTGTCAGGATTGGTTTCAAAAGTTTAAGAACGGTGAGTTTGACGTGAAGGACAAAGAACGCTGTGAAAGGCCGAAAGTGTACGAACAAATGGAAACCAAGCGAAACCATTACTGGAGCTCTCTACCGAACACAATTGATGAGATTGAGTCGGGCACTTAAGGAAAAACGCGCCCATTACTACTCCAGACACGACAAAATTATTCTTTTACACGATAATGCTCGTCCACATGTTGCGGCGCCGGTAAAAACATACTTGGAAACACTCAACTGGGAAGTTTTACCCCACCCGCCGTATTCACCAGACTCCTAGCCCCTTCTGCTTATCACCTGTTCTGGTCGATGGCACATGGTTTGTCTGAGCAGCGCTTCACATCATATGAAGACACCAAAAATTGGGTAGATTTGTGGATAGCGTCAAAAGATGAAGAGTTTTTTCGACGGGGTATCCGAATGTTGCCAGAAAGATGGGGAAAAGTAGTGGCAAATGATGGAAAATACTTTGAATAAAACGTAATGTACTGTTCCTTCACAATAAATTCCTAACTTTTTATAAAAAACCGCGGAAACTTATTTGTACACCTAATTTTAGTAATATAATATTTTGAAATTGATAAACTATCATGAAATTTTGGGATTTTAAATGTGTTATTACTTCATATAATGCCGCACGGAAAAAATTTCCTAATAGGAAGTTTTTGAAATTTCCGAAACCTGAAAGAGATGGTTACAATTTATGGATTAATAATTGCAGAAATTCCGCTGCGAAATTTCTCGAAACCATAGATATATGTATATACATATATGCGGAATTCATTTTAAAGAAAGATTTAAAGGAGGAGAAGGTTTACCTTGAAAAACATGCATTTTTGCAGACATTACAAATATCAAAAGTGATAAACAATGCAAAGCATTGAAGAATTAGAGGAAATTCTACATGAATTATTAACAAACGCTAAACATTTTGTGCAAAGCACGAACCTGAGAGAAAGTAATCATTGGGACATATTGCGGAAATTTATTTTTTGCATCAACTTGGCTCTCAGGCTTCGAGCGGCTAGACGTCGTAGCAGGAAATGCTGGGTGAAATCGTGGAGGGCGAGACGAATGCAGCAAGGCTCCTTTCACCAACTGGCCAGAGAGCTCCGTCAGGAGGACTCTGCAGCTTTCTTGAACTACTGCAGAACCAGAGCGGCAGATTTTGATAAAATTCTTCTTGCGTACATAAAGAACGACATAACAAAACTTGATAGCTCCTGCAGGAAGGCCATAAGTCCAAAAGAACAGCTAATGGTGACTCTACGATATTTGGCAACTGGGGAGTCGCTAAAGTGCTTGTAGTACCACTCAAGGTTATCGCACTCCTATCTAGTTTACTGCATTTCCAGGGTGTGCAGAGCTATACATATATGGAAAACCATGCGAAACAAATATATGAAGGTGAACAAATTCTTTCGTAAATAAAAAAAATTTAACTTTATTTGCATAACAGCAGGTCATAGTTGAACTCAATTTATTTATAACTAAATATAAGTATTCATATAATAAAAAAAAGCAATTCATAACAATTCATATATATAAAATAGTATAAGAAAAAAAACAGTAACTTAAAGCATTCATTGCAAAATAACTTAAAAATATGTCCCAATTAGACGTAATCACAATTAATTTATCACAGTTAGGACAAGTCTTCCTCGTCACTAAACAGACCTGCCATGGCTTCTTCCAAAATATTTTTTTGGTTTATTTTGGGTGCCCTGTCTGCTTTTTTTGCAGATGCGAGACATTTCTGTACTCCTTCCACAGTCTTATCGATTATGTCTTCGTTTTTTATCTCATTTAAAATTTCGACGACTTGGTCGCCAAGCCATTGGAAGCGTTTTTTCTTCGCGCAATCGCTGACAAGGCTGTTTAACTCGATCAGACTTTCCGTGAGCAAATCCGACTCTTTGTCCGTTTGCTAACTGAAGGCTGTGAGTTCTAGAATGAATAAACCCACATAAAATTAATTAATTGTAAATAAAATAAATCCAATGTAAATATAATTTAATAACATTTCTAGTTCCCCGACAGACAAGACGAATGGTTACAGATAAGTAAGAAATTCGAATCCAAATGGAATTTCCCCTTATGCCTGGGAGCGCTGGATGGCAAGCACGTAGCTTTTTACGCTTCGAAGGAGGATGGTGCTTTCTATTATAACTATAAGGGAACTAACGGAGAAATTCGAGATCATTAAAGCACCAAAGAGCTGGTGTTTTAATATTATCGCGTCCGGATCCACTTCGTTTGCTCTGCTCTATCTCCCTTATTTCTTTGCGGTACTGTGTGCGCAAGCTTTGTAATTTCTTGTTCACTTCATCGGAGGAGCGCATCTGCTTATTCGGCGTAAGCTTATTGAGCTCTTTGGACATATATTGTAGAGCTTTCACCTTCTTATCACAATCCAAGTACTCCGGACATTTGATATCCCAAAGCACTCTTGTTTCTGCAAAAAGCGACACCAACAGCTGTGTTTCGGTGCACTCCAATTGGCCACTATATTAAATACATTATCAAATTGCAATATTTAGAGAACGCCTACTGTATAAAAGCGTGAAGTAATATGTACTTACTTGTCACAAACTTGGTCAGAATAAGCACATTCAATTCAAGGGACAACAAATAAACAATCGCAGCCAACGAAGTATATTTTTACTTGAATAATATTGGTTGCAGAATTAGAGTTGCTTTGCGCAATTATTTTCACTCAAAATTACTTTTTCTGATAAAAGTAGATCTTTTTTACTCCGAAATGTGCATACTTTCTTTTTTTTTTTTTCAAAACACCGTTTTGATTGAAATTTGGAGTCTTCGCTGGCAAATTTTTTAGATTGCGGGCTCCGTAGTTCATCGTCTCTCTTTCTTTCACGGATGAACTCGGCGTTAACAGTTTTGTACAGAAAACAAAAACAAAGAACAAACTGAAACAATCAAAAAATTACAATGTAACATGGTGCCATGTTACATTGCAATTTTTTGATTGCTGCAAATTGGAATATTTTACTCTCTCAACAATTTTTTATTTGCTGGTATGTTACATTGCAATCAGTTTGCCAGCAATCTGTCAAAAATAATATTGGAACTATGCGTAGTATTTCATACCGATTTGCGATTTTTGCAGGCAGTACAAATATCAAAAGTGATAAACAATGCAAACAATCAAAGAATTAGAGAAAATTCTACATAAATTATTAACAAACGCTAAACATTTTGTTCAAAGCACGAAAAATAATAAGCAATCGCAGCCAACGAAGTAAATTTTTACTTGGATGGAATTGGTTGCAGAAATAAAGAGTTGCTTTGCGCAATTATTTTCACCCAAAATTACTTTCTCTGGTAAAAGTGGATCTTTTTTACGCCAAAATGTGCACACTTTTTTATTACGCCACACAACAACACCGTTTTGATTGAAATTTGGAGTCGTCGACGGCAAATTTTTTGATTGCGGACTCCGTAGTTCATCGGCTCTCTTTCTCTCACGGATGACTCGGCGTTGACAGTTTTGTACAGAAAACAAAAACAAAGAACAAACTGAAACAATCAAAAAATTGCAATGTAAGGCCCATATTACATTGCAAACAGTTGTTCGATCAAACAGTCCAAAAAAATGAACTATTTTACTCTCCCGTCAAATCTGTTTGCTTGCTATGTTACATTGCAAACAGAAACAGTCAAACACTTTCCGTAGTATATATACATAATTAGAGTTGCTTTGTGCAATTATTTTCACGCAATCCTCCTTTTTCCAGCATAAGTGCAGCTTTTTCACTCCAAAACATGCATACTTTTTTATTACACCACACAACAACTCTGTTCTGTTTGTAGTTTGCACCAAAGACTACAAGACTGGACACTCGCAAATTCTGTGTACACACTTATGCATTTTTGCTTGAATTTCACTAACACTATTAAAGAAAAGTTTGATTCGCTGCAAAAAACTTGTAGCCTCGCCGTAGAAACTTTGATTCGCTGCAAAAAACTTGTGGCCTCGCCGTAAAAATCTTGTGGCCTCGTTGAGGTGAAAAATTTGTTTTTCGGGGGTGATTTTGGAAACGTCAAAACAAATAATTAAAAATATTATCCTTTTTATAAGTGTAAAATATATATAAATCATAACTTCCCGTTCCGTATAATGGTAATTATTGTATGCTTCCATATTTTACCCCGTACTGGTTGTTGATTTCTCATTTTTACTTTGGTATAAAGTAGTTGCAAATGCATAGTTGTCTGCCTATTGACAAAAAACATTACGATTTATAACTCCAAAATGGTGGCATTTTTTTTTATTTGTTTTCTAATATTTTTGAAAATTCAGTATTGTTAAACATTGTTAATGCACTTGGGGGGTCAAACATCCGTTGGCACCTACCATTTTAGGTTTGGGAAACTTCACCACCTTTGTTTATATATGGTGAAATTTATATTTTAAAAGCCAATGGCTTTGGCTATACGAAGTATCTTTTGAAACGGTTACACTCAGTTCGTGGGAGAGAAAGATGAGGAAGAAAGAGAAAAGTCTACACTCTATTATCGAATGTAAAGAATTTTCGAAACGAAAATAGCCCCTGCTTCTATTTCTTCTTGCGTTTCTTTGCACGCACATAAGAAAGCAGTTGTCAAACGAAAGAAGAGCAACGCAGTTCGCCGAACGCGTGTTCATATTTTCTCTCACTCTGGCCAACATTTGGATATTCATTAAATTTCACACACACTTTGTCATCACATGTTTACGACTGTTGAAACCAAATGAGAAACCACAGTGTGTAGCTACCGATGGTATGGAAATACTAGTAGTGAAACCGTTGGAAAAGATATGCGCTTAGCCAAGCTGATTTCATAACTAACTGAATCCGTGGTGAAACATGAAACAGCTGATTTTTTCAACATACTGAAAGACAGAAACAAGAACAACAATATGGTTGCTCTCACGTATAGTGTACATGAATTCAACAGTTCATAAAAAATAGACGTCAAACCGATTTTTGAAGCGGCGAATTCGAGAGTGTCCAGTCTTGTAGTCTTTGGTTTGCACGCATCGCCTGCAAACAGAGTATTTGCTGTGCCAACAGTTCATCCATTTTCATTCTCTCACGGATGAACTGAGAGTTGACAGCTTTATACAGAAAACAAAAACAATGTGACTGTTTGATCGAACAACTGTTTGCAATGTAATATGGGCCTAACATGGCACTTGGAAATTCTGATGAGAAACCACTTTCCCTGAACTTTTTTTTATCATGAACAGCCTCACAAAACATATGCCAAAAAATTCATATTTTTGAATTGAATTGAAAAATTCCATGTTTTAAATTTGGAAGATTTCATTATATTTCGAAAGAAAAGAAAAGGTTTCATATTCGTTTTATGAAACACCTAATTTAATTAAAAAAATAAACATGTGCCAGAAAAACGAAATAGTTACAAAAAAATTAAAGATTTTGCAGCAAGAAAAAAAGCAGATAATGCAAACTAATGCAAAATCGTAATAAAACTTTGAAAAAACAAAATAATGTCAAGAAGTAACTAAGGAAATATCAAAAGATTGGTTTGATGAAAGTCATTCTTGTTACGAACATCGTGTTAAGGTGTTAGATATACATATGTACATATGTATTAATTTTGATCTTATAAAGAGAAAACTGGGTTTGGATTCTCGATAATATGACGGCAAAAAGTAAAAAAGCGGCCACAACAAAAAAACAAAACAAAGCAAGTAAAAAACATAAAAAACTCATGCATAAGTAATTTTTTTTAAATCATATACGAGCCTTAGCCAAATTTGCAAATTTTGAAGCCTACATATGCATGTGTGTATGTACATATAATATGAAAATGAAAATCCTATGCAATGCAACTCATTCTCTTTTAGACAAAGGCTATGTTGCCAAAATTTACTTCAACTCCTACGTTGTCAAATTTCATCGACAAACAAAAACAACTATTAAGAGTTCCGAACATCTGTATTTCGCCAACACAAAAAAAATATATTCAATAAGAAGAGCTTTGCTTGAAAGCTAATGTCGGTTGAAATATGGGCTAGGCAAAAATAACTTCGCACATCGCCACAGTTGATTAGCGCCAAAATTGCCTGACAAAAATTTTTGCTCTGCATTCAGCATCTGTATATTATTTGTCTGTGACGAAAGCTTTTTTGCTTTCGCGTCGTTCATCAACTTTTTTCTTGGAAAATGTCGATTCATTATACAACGCGTAGGTGCGATGTTACATTGCAATTTTTTGATTGCTGCAAATTGGAAAATTTTACTCTCTCAACAATTTTTTATTTGCTGGTATGTTACATTGCAATCAGTTTGCCAGCAATCTATCAAAAATAATATTGGAACTATGCGTAGTATTTCATACCGATTTACGATTTTTGCAGGCAGTACAAATATCAAAAGTGATAAACAATGCAAACAATCAAAGAATTAGAGGAAATTCTACATAAATTATTAACAAACGCTAAACATTTTGTTCAAACCACGAAAAATAATAAGCAATCGCAGCCAACGAAGTAAATTTTTACTTGGATGGAATTGGTTGCAGAAATAAAGAGTTGCTTTGAGCAATTATTTTCACCCAAAATTACTTTTTCTGATAAAAGTGGATCTTTTTTACTCCAAAATGTGCTTACTTTTTTATTACGCCACACAAGAACACCGTTTTGATTGATATTCGGAGCCGTCGACGTCAAATTTTTTGATTGCGGGTTTCGTAGTTCATCGGCTCTCTTTCTGTCACGGATGAACTCGGTGTTGACAGTTCTGTACAGAAAACAAAAACAAGAACAAACTGAAACAATCAAAAAATTGCAATGTAAGATGGCACTAGCCGATTAAATCTCCAAAGCATGTGAAAATACCAACACCAATCGTTTTTTGTGTTTAGTGTAATTCACTCCATCTTCTGTTATGCTCCCTTGTTAAACAAACGAAAAATTACAAAAAGCCCAAAATAAAACGCGTGAAAAACGTAAATTTCGTTTTCGCTTACGTTTACATTATATGGCTGTTATTTAAAATACTTTTTCTATTATTCTTTTTATTAATTTTTTTAATATTATTTATTGTCAATTTCAATAAAAGTCTTTTATCAAAAATCAATTACAATATTATTTGAAATGAAGAAAATGCAGTACTTTTATTATAAGATAACACATTGAAAATGAAAATTGCCGTACTACTTAGTCTCTGTTTTCCATGATTTATGGATGCATTACGGTTTAAAAGCATGTGAGAAAGTGGAAGTAGAGATGATTCACACTTTCTTTGAAGGCATTGACGTTATTTCGTGGAAGATATCTCCCAAGATAAATAAAAACTTATCTAAATAAATGGGGGAGATATCTCCCCCAAGATAAATAAAATCGAATCTAATTAAAATCCATATATGAATTAAAAATGGTCAACTACAGCGACGCAGTCATATTTTCACAGGTTTGTCAGTATCTTTATCAGCCAAACCAGCTAAAGAAACCAGTAAAAGTGCTATATTCGGGCTGACCGAATCTTAGATACCTAAAAGTTTTGAAAAAATTTAATTGAACGAAATAGTCTTATTTATTAAAATTTTTAATTTATTTAGATTTTTCATTGCAGAACAATAACATTATAGAGTGAAATACAAACTGAAACTAGAGGAAATATGTGGTTATAAGGAAAGCTACCTAATATCACATTTAATGACAGACGTGTATAAATACAATGGCGTAGGTAGGGCGGGGGTTGACGGTCCGCCCCGGGTGGCATTTTTGGAAATCAACTATTAACTTATTGAATCATAGGAATTTTTGGGGCGACAAGTCGATTAACCGTCCCGGCTTATTTTGGAGATTCTCCCAACTACTTTTAGCTTCACAGTTTACTACTATGTATCCTGGTCCGTTACACCAAGCAGTTGACATAGCATTTGATTTGTTCTGTTCGGCGTGTTCATAGAACTCTGATTTCTCTGCAACCCCTTAAATGTACTCGATTTTGAGTTTACTGGGTTCTTTTGCTTTTGTTTCCAGTTCTGTTGGACTTCGTTTTGTTGCGGAGGATTCCATTGGTGAATTCCTTGACTTCGGTTATTAGGCCCTTGATTTTTGTTGCTCGCCCCATTTCTTTTGCTTTTCTTGTGTTCACACCTCCAGATTGTGTCGTGTCCATATTTTAAACACTTTTGGCTGTATAGTGTGTTTTCCCTAATTATACACTTTTCTCTCGTATGCCCACGTTTATTGCATAATGAACAAATTATTTTCTCCCGTGGTGCTCTGGAAACGTTCTGCTTTCTTCTGGTCTTTTATAATCAAGGCGATTATGATACAGGGCTCTAGTAAATTCATATTAATTGTCGGTGTATTTGTTGGTTGATGGAGGGAATTACTTCTTTGTATTTCGATCAGTGTGTCCACTGTTATCTCTATCGTTTCCTCCATACTTTTCCCTGTAGTATTCGGCATAAAGTTCGGCCTGTTTTAAAAGCCTTTTCGCCGTTGTCTCTACCATAGCAATATGTGCGCCGTCGCCTTCTCCCTTATAGACATTTTTTATTATTTGTAATGCCTGTGTTCTTTTGGTATTTAGGCGTCTTGCGTACTGTCGAATGTCCTTATTGTGCAATTGGCTGCAATTCTGTAGGGCTGTTATCGTTGAATATAATGAAAGCATTGGTTGGTAGGCTCTTTTTATCAATAGGTATAATCAAAGACAATATAATACAAAGATGTCTCACTCCATACAAAATAACCGAGCAGCTAAAATTCAATTGGGATTTTCGGAAAATCCCATCTGAAGCTTTGGGAGAGTAAAATGAACATATTGTGAGAGCGAGAGATCAAGTTGTGAGAGTAATAGATCAAGTTGTGAGAGTAAGAGCTGCAACTTGCAAGAAAGTACGCACAAAAGAGAGCGCGTTTGCTACAAATGAGTGTAAAGAATCAAAGCAGTTGCCATCAGAATGTAGAACATCTTATTTTAATTATAACAACAAAGGGTGGTGGCATAACAATCTTTTAGAGGCCCTATATCAGTAGAAACAACAATAAAAAATGAAATCTTCAAATATTAAATGACATTTATTTATGATTCAGTATTTGAAGTTTGGATTTTTTGGATCGTTTGTTTTTAAAATATGACCAAGAACGGTGCTTACGGTGTAATATGATTATCAAACGATCTAAACACTAATCCTGTGAGAATAACATTCATTATTTTCCTCAAACCGATGCGCATTTGGACTTTGTTTTGTACAATGTATACATTGTTGTATAATATATTATTAATTAATTATTATTAATTACAAATTACCGATTATAATATAAATAATAAATAAATTACTAAAGTGTAATTGGATATCCAAATAAAAAACCAAAATCACTATTAAAATAGTAGCCAAAGTCAAAATCAATCAAGTCACAAAAAGGAGCTAAAACATCAGTAAAAATAAAAACACAAAAAATCTCGTTTCTAGTTCGGTAAAGAACGCTGTTGTCGTCATTCATATACTTGTTGTTGTCGAGCGAGCGGTATTCTTGCACATTCGTACAAACTCTAAAAATTTATTTTACAAAAACAAACATTCGCTTCTCTCTCGCATCGTTTGTGTTCACTGTGTTTTGAGCGCGAATTATATTTTTATGTACCCATGCAAAAGGCGAGAGAGAATGTGCGTCGCATCTCAACAAAATTGAAAGCTCTTTCTCAAAAGCACAAAAGCTATCAGATCAGCACAAAATTTTTTTGAAATTTTTAAACGTACTGAGTGAGACATCTTTGTATTATATTGTCTTTGGTATAATTCTTCTAGTCAACTGAAACATTGTAAGCCTACTAAATCCTCATGTAATCTCAACTTAATACACTTAATGTACTCTTGAAGGTTTCCTGTAGTAGCTTCTCTTGCAGCTAACTCACATTCCTGTATAAATTTATATACTTCACCTCTTAAGTCTGGTGACCCGAAAATAGTGGGACTACCCTGTTTGTAATCTTAGCTATTTCTGCTATACCTATATTAGTTTGATCTGTCCCTGGTTGCTTAAATTTAGGAAATGAAATTGAGCTATACAACTTCGGACTGACTATGGCTCGGGTAGATTCCTTATGGTATAGTGTCTCATCGTTAGCTAGTTCTATTTCTTGTTTTACCCGTCTGTTTTCCTCTTTTAATTCTTGAATTCTTTTGTGTGCCCTCCCCAAAGACTACAAGACTGGAAACTCCTCTTATTTCGTGAGAGAGCTCAAAAAAATGTCCGTCCGCGTGTTCACATACAGTGTATGTGAATTTTATGGTGAAATTGCCGACTTGTTACAAGCTAAAACAGGCTATCACAAAGCATGATATCTGAAAAGGTAAACCGTTTTGCTTTGTTACCACACCGCCACAAAATGATGGGGTGAGTTAGTGGCAGGGATACCAATGACACAGCTTTATTACTAATTATTTTTTTGGTTTTTAAGTAAACATTAATAGAAAAACTACTTTCCATTTATAAGTTCTAGAGGTTTTGACGATTTCTAAGCTGTTTGGAAATATTAAAAACTAATGTAAACATATTTATTTTTGTAATTTTTCATTTCTCTTTTATTTAAATTAAAATGTGTTAACACAAATAAATTTACAATTCATTTATTTAAATTAAAATTAATTAAACATAAACAAATTCTCAATTCATGCATTTAAAATTAAATTCGTTTAAATTAAAGACCAAAAGAACTAAAGTCACAATTCAGTAAATATTAAACTAAATTAAAGATCAATATTCAACAAAACATGTTGAATACGTTGGCATCTCTTTCGGCTAAAAATACGCGTAGGTTAAAAACAGCTGACTAAATTTGTGAAATGAGTAATTTTTATGAATTTTAACTTCGTTTTACTTGCAAAATATTCAATATTGTGCAACTATAAGACTTAAAAAGGTTTCATGTACATTTCTAGAAGCGTGCGTTGCTTTTCAAACTGGCTCCTTGGTCTTTTTTACGTATTTGAAAAATCATATTTCTGGCTTATTGCTGTGAAGAAGAACAAGAGTGGCATTCCTCTCTCAAAATATTTTGTAAACAAATTCCCGGACTGTCAAAATTTGTTCCCGAACTGTCAAAATTACATGCGTTTTGTTTTTGTAATCTACGACACCCAAGCCTGATTTCACCAACACATTCAAAGCGAAAAAAGAGTTTCCAGTCTTGTAGTCTTTGGCCCTCCCTAAGAATGTACAGTCCTCTCTTGCCTTTTGTGCCGAGTCCTTTTCTAACATTTTGTTTAGTTGTTCTTCCGTAAATCCTTCTTTATTTAACAACCCTCTTAATTTTTCGTTTTCTTCTCCTAAGTTCTTTATCAATTCTTCTTGAAACTGTTTTTCTATTAAATATATATCGAACTTGCTTTTCAACGCTAAAAATTCCGATTTACAGTCTATAAACTGTGGTTTTTATGTCCTACGATTTCCTACTGATTTAAAAACACTAGCAATTCTTCTACTAATGCATCTGTTTTTTCTATACTGTAGATTTCTCCTAGATACCCTACTCTAGTTTTTATTAACTCTAAATATTTTTTATTAGATACGGTACTCTTTAAAATGGTCCAAATTTTTGTTACCAATTCCCCCAACTGACGTTTCAGTTCTTTATGGGTTCTCTCTAATTCTATGTAGGCTTGTTCTTGCAAAGACTCGACCATTAATTAAAAAACAACATAGTGGTTTTTATTTTCCTTAATATTTACAATTAATATATGTATGTATATATAAATTTTCAATGTTGTAAAGTTAAATGTTGTAAAACGACTACTTAGCGCCTCCAAATTATCGTTCAATCGTTTTTTTAAACGTTTAATTTTTTAAACTTGTCAGCATTTTTGTGGCCAACTCTTGCTTGGTAGCAATTTTGCCGGTTTCAAGTTTAAGTTTCTATTCTACTTTTGTTTTTGTTACTTATGTTATTGTTATATAATAAATATTTTGCAATTAAGCAAAATTTTACTTAATTATTTCTTGCAGTTACTCTGTCTGCTTTCCTGGTTGCTTGTTGGCGTTAATTACTTCTGTTAATAACTTTTAGGTATTATTTGAAGGCGTCTTTTAGCTATTTAAAGTTATTTTTTACCTGTTGGAATTTTGTTTGCATGTTTGCTGATTTGGCTATGTTATGCCTGCTGTATTTTTATTTCTTTAATTGCTTAACTACATCTTTTATTTTTCATAATTTTCAAAATTATCATTTTGTCCTCAATTTTCCTCGACAATGAGAATGTACCAGAAAGGAGAAACCCCCGAAAATGGCACTAATGTGACTTTGATTCTGCAAACGATAAGACGTCTTTAAACGCTTTACTTATTACCTATTAAGGCTACGGAATAATGAAACTAGGAAATCAGGAAATTAACACCAATAGCAATATACTCCTATATTTGCTAAACAATATTTTAACCACAATATTTCTTTTCCATTGATTCTAATGCAAAGAAAATTTTTAATTCTCTGCCACATATGTAGTAGAATAGAAAGCATTTGTGCAACCGGATTTCTTGTTCGCAATTGCCAATTTTACACCTGTCAATAACTACTTTAATTAAGATAATTCCCTATGAAGATGAAACCTTAGCAGATTGATTTGTCATCGGAAGTTCTGACGCTGATGATATTCGATGTGCTTCAGCACATACAACATGTTTTGGTCAAGTGCGTTGCATTAACAACATTATCATGTATCTTTCCGCGTTGCGTTTATTTCGCGTTTTGTTTTGTGCTTTTCGTATTTTTCAAAGAATTGAGAGAGGAAAATCTCTCAAACGCAATCGAAACGCGAAACCAAATGCAAAAGCTGTTTTGTTGGTAATTTATATGCTTTGCAGACTTCACTACGTATTTGTGGCATTATGGATGAGCTATTTCGTGGAAAAAGTTTCTCAAACCAAACGATTGCAAAATGCTCGCGTTTGGTGTGATTCTGAACAGAGGCTGATACAACTTTTTTTATGCACACGATCTTTTTTTTTTTTTTTTTCTCAATTTATTCAGACTTCAGATTTTCTCTTAACATTTAGTTTAATAATAATAGTAACAATTAATATTGGTAATTGAATGTTAAAGGGGCGTCCCTCTTCAGAGTATCCGCGTATTTTGTTCCACGCTGTGACGCTACGCTAGTAGTCGCACGAGGAATATTGCTGCTATATTCACTCTCACATAAAGAGCACATGATAATAAACACAATATCAATATGTAAACATTGTGTGCGAATTATCAGATTTGCTTTTGTTGTACAAATTGTTGCAATACATCAGTTATAGCACTAATTCATTGGGATTCCTAAAAATACTTGTAAAAATGCTTCATACATGGTAACTCTTTGTGCTCTGCAAACAGGGGAAGTCTGCAAGACTACGTAAAGTTTGTTTACGCGTGTGTTTCTCCTCAAAACTCAAACGCAGTCTACTCGAAAAAGTTAGATCATACCATTTGGAACGCATTGCGTTTGAGTTTGCGTTTGCGTTTAAAAATACATGATAAGGCTGTAAAAATTAATGTAAAACTTCAATTTAATATTTTGTTGGATCATTACGGGCAGAGGATATAACTGCCTGCAGAAGTGTACATTGAAGTCAGTAAATTTCTATTTTTATGGGCGTTACAACTTGTCATTCTACTTTCCTGCACCAATATTATGGTGGGCGAATTCTAATAGAAGTTTTCACTTTCTAAGTTTTCTAAACTTATAAGGGTATACAGGGTGTTTCGCAAAAGAGCGCTCAAAAGACTAGGACGTGTAGGTTGGGTCGAGACAAGAAAAAAATCGTATGGAAGGGGGGTCAATTTCCCCCCGTTTAGTCGGGAGAGGCCATTTTATAAAAACCCGACTTAACATCGAAAAAAAAATATTAAAAAATAATGGTTAGACCTAGATAACTGATTTTCAAAGCCAAATATCCGCTTCTTAATATCCTTTTTAAGTTAGGTTCCTATGTCAAACAGTTTTCGAGAAAACTAATGTCAAAGTTAAAATTTGAAAAAAAAATTATGAAAAAAAATTTTTGATCGCAATTTTTTTTAAAAAGTACGGCATTAAGTATAAAAATTTTTGCGACCATAAAATTCTTTACTCAATTCTAGAGAGAATGCTTCAAATCCGAAGGATCTATGTTTTATAGTTTCCGAGAAAAATGGAAATTAAAGAAATAAGAGAGCTTCAATAAAAATAAACGTTACACCCTGTATATGTATATTGATAATATATTATACATATTGGAAAATACGAGCTAAACATTTGTAAATGCGAATCTTCGAGTTTTAAAAAATTTCAACACCAAATTTTTGTTTAGTGACATTTATAAATGTAAAATTTTTTTCTAATAATTTTTATATTGATATTTGAATTTATATTTATTGAGATTTTATTATGAAAAATGTTTATTTATTGTGTAAATCTGCTATGATCTTAAAAAGTTTTTAAATCTTATCTTGTATTTAAAAGTCAGTCGATTTAAATTATACATGTTTTATTTTATATTCAGTTAGAAACTATATCCATTGCTGTCCAATCGTTTGTTCAATAATGTGAACTACATCTTCACGTTTCATTTCTTTAAGAATAGATAGAAGTTCAATAGTTGCATTTGTTGAATTATTAACACGGCATTCAAAAAGGTTTATGATTTGCTCCGTTGGCGAAGGCTTTGTTGCAAAGTATGCTATATATCGATCGGTATTAAGCTTGTTTGCTAAACGTCGCCAATCATTTTCATCAATACGTGGGGGATCTAAGGCGGCACAAATCATACGCTTTGCTGCAGGAGGAAGTTGTATGGTTTCCAAAGAACAAAAATCACTGATGTTATTACCACGAGCATCCATATAAACAGCAGCTGGCTCAGTCAGTGTTTCAATTGGCAAAGTAGGAGTGCATCGGTTTACAATGGAGACCTTAAGATATTCACTGAATTTATTGCTATTTTGTTGGAATCCTATATGTAAATCAATGTTCATACAGTGTTTCACTTTTTGTTTTAAACTGAATTCGCAATGCAGAATAGAATTATTACTTATAATGTGCGTATATGGAATTACTTGCTCTTGCTCCTCGTTAACTGAAGATTCCACATTATCTACATTTACTGGCCGTGCGAGTATTGTGAGATTACCCTTATTTAAATGAAATTTAAATGCAGAGCTTTCTTCCAAAAATGTCCCACCTAATTGGCATTCAATACGTGAGCATATATCTTTGCTATAAGGATAGTCTCGTAATGCATATATTCGCAAAATACAAGTATTTGGTGTCATTTGAACAAAAACAAAGAATTTCATTCTTATAGATATCTCCGCCATGGGTATATCAGGTTTGGGATCAGCAACGACTACGTAATATCCCAATTGTTCCGTCATGAGGTAGGCATGCGATTTATCTAGGTGAGCAAACATAGGAGTATTAATTGTTTCATGTCCGACAATAGTAACTATTCGCCATGATACATTTACGTCTTGATGCTGACTCCCTGAGTGATAAATGCTAATATTCCACTGATCTTCATTTGTAAGACAGTGGGGTATTTTCAGTACGACAGGTTTGAGAAAGTAATAGTCTATAGGTGCACAATGTACAATTGTACTGCGGATCAATATAGATTCTACACAAGGAATAGATGTATTCTCCGTTTCATCGTAAAGTACTTTTAGTTCTACGAACTTTTTCTGATTTTTAAGTATTGCAAGATTAGGTATATATAAGATAATGTCTCCCTTATAGAGCTGCAAAAGTCCACCGCCACTATGAACCATTTCACGAGCTGTATTTAGTCTGCCGATATTTTTAGAGCATATCAATGAATATGGCTTAGTTGATATGTCGTATGTTGAGTTGGCTATAAAATAATCGTAAAATGTAGAAAAATAAAAATTAATCTTTAGAATTCAAAAACTTACATGTGCACAGTGATGGATGATGATCATCCACAGAGTCTTTCAAATAATTCATAGTTATCTCGTCAATAGGATCGATGTAGCTGAATATTATAAAAATAGAGATGGGTTAGCGTTGCTTCCTAATAGTAAAGTTATTAAAAACTAACTTTGATAAGATTGGAACATCATAATGGTGAATATCAGATACAGCATGGCTAATGATGTGCTTATCAGCTGAACTTTGTCCTATATTACCATATTTATATCTTTTAGTACCAGTCCCTATGTGCACATGATTTGATTTTACATTAACGCTTTGTATGTATCCAGAGTCCATCACTATCGATTTTAGAAATGTTAGTTAAATTATTTAATGATAAAAAATAATCAGAATTATTATCACCAGATTGTGTAATATTGTAATTAGATTTACTCTCAATTCCATTTTTTGCGCAATATATAAGTACAGCTCCGAAGACCAAAAAAATAACAGTGATAAAGGTTAATCCTAAGCAAAAGGTCCAGTCGAATTCTGCAAGTGTTAGGACAAATTATAACAATTATGACATCATGGTACAATATTGTCTTATTATCAAATTTTCGCAACTATAAATGTCTACTTTATATCAATGTGGAAAAATTTGTTTATAAATCTATATATTTATTTAAAATATAAAATTGGCACTTCTAAGGTTTTTTAAGTTATAAATAAGTTTTGAATTATCGTAAATTTTATGATACTTCTGCAAAATATTTAATTTTTTTTAACTATGGAAAAAGTGAAGAGTGGATATCACATAGAAAAATTACTCTAGACAGGTGAATATCGTGTGGTGTTGGAATGAAATATTACAAACGAATTCGCTTCAAATTCATCCCTACAAGATATAAAACAGTCAATGAAATGTATTCAATGCGAACAGTCGTATCAACATTGTTTAATGTTTGTAAATATATCTACAAGTTTTATCGTATAGTAGTTTATTATTTCAAAGTTTTCCGTTCTACAAGAATGGTGTGCTGCTTTATTGGTGTGTTCGCACTGTTCTAAATACGTTCATAAAATATCTTGTAATTTTCTTCATTGTGTCGAGAATGTCACTGTGAGTAGATGTGTTTTTTGCTTTCGCTTTACTCTGCCTCGATTTTTCTTGTGTTTGAATGCTGCTGCTGGATTTCGTTGTTTTAAGTGATATTGTTTTTTGCATTGTTATTAAATCATCACCGTGTTTGAAATGTCTTGTCCAGCGAAGAATACAAGAAATGTTTTGGCCTCTCGAGGAAATTCTGCATCACCTACTTTTGGGCGGTGGGCTGTTACAAGGCACTATTGAATGTTTTCTGTGTGCGATCGGGTGGATTTAATGTAGTACATTTCAATGCTAGGAGTCTGAACGGGATGAAACTAGATTATTTTAGATATATTTTTGAGAACTCTGCTTTAGATGTTATTTGCATATCTAAAAATTGGTTCAAGTGTGAGTTTTCTGATTCCAGAAATCCTTTTTTGTTGATCTCGTGAATAAACTTACCAACTTTGACTTTCTACTTGTATGTGATGTCTGTCTTTCTGAACTTTCACTACTTTTAAACATTGACCATATGACTTTAATTTCTGACCACGATCTAGGTTTTTGTAGCTTCAATTTCAGTCTGTATAAAAATGAAATTACTGGCTTTAGTTATCATGATATCAGTTCAATAATTATGTTGCGTTATGTAGTGACTTAGAAGCTGTGTCTTGGAATGATATCTGGTGTTCTGTATTGGTTGATGACAAACTTCGTGTCCTTATGGCGTACCTTAACACTGTATTAGTGTTATCTGTTAGTGAGGCCGAGGTGGGCAGCATCTTGTCTAAGTTGGGTTCTAATGCAGTTGAGGTTGATGGACTGTCAATGAGATTTATTAAGATGGTTTCTCCGTTTATTTTAGCTTCCCTCACGCACTAGCTCTAGGTTTCCGAGCCTATGGAAAACAGCCATGATAATTCCCATTGGCAAATCGAGTTCTTCAGCTGTTTCTATAGACTTCAGACCGGTTAGTATTTTACTAGCATTGGGAAAGGTTCTAGAAAGCATTATGTGTCTGCAAATGTCAACTTATTTGAACTCTCGAAATTTATTATCCCCTCTGCAGTCAGGCTTTCGTTGTGGCTACAGTTATTCGACGGCCATGCTGAAAGTTACTGATGACATTAGAGTTTATTATGACTAAGATTTCGTAACATTTCTTTGCCTTATTGGTTTCTCGAAAGCCTTCGACTCGGTTAATCACAGCCTGCTCTGTGATAAGCTCAGTAGATATTTTCATTTTAGTTGTAGTGCTGTGAGGTTACTTGCTGGTTACTTGGAGGGTAGAACGCAGTCTGTTAGAGTTGGGAGCCGATTGTCTTCTTTCGAGGCAGTCAGCAATGGCGTTCCTCAGGGATCAATTCTAGGCCCGTTATTATTCTCCATCTTCAGTAATGTTTTTTCAGTTTGTGAGTATTCCTTCATGCACGGCTATGCTTATGATATTCAGATCTATTTGTCTGGACCTCTTAGTCTTGCTGAAGAT
Source organism: Myopa tessellatipennis (assembly GCA_943737955.2). Classification (NCBI taxonomy): domain Eukaryota; kingdom Metazoa; phylum Arthropoda; class Insecta; order Diptera; family Conopidae; genus Myopa; species Myopa tessellatipennis. The sequence goes on from OX031315.1 coordinate 19,286,905, forward strand.
CTAAGTTATAGACTGAATTTGGACCTCTCTGCTCTTAATGCTTGGGCTGAAAAAAACATATTTCGCATTAATCCCGCCAAATCAAAGGTTTTGCCTATTATGAGGAAAGCCTGTGTTTTCGATGTTCCCCGGATGTATAACCTTGGATGTATAATTAATTCTAAGTTTACTTGTACGGACCATGTTAATATTACTGTAGGTAAGGTATATGGCTTGCTGAGGTGCTTGCGGTCCTCTGCACTATTTACTCCACTTGTGATCAGGCATCAATTTGTTAAACATCTGGTTATGCCGCACTTGTGCTCTATTGCTATAGTTTTTGGCCCTTTAGACTCTCATTCTCAATATAAGATCCTTGTGGCATTCAACAGTGCTGTTAGATATGTGTATGCAGTCTCGTGTTTTGATCATATCTCAACGTTGAGTAAGGGACTTCTAGGTTGTGGTGTAGTTGAATACTTAAATACTCTAAATATTCTTTTTGTTGATAAGCTGGTTCGTACCAAGACTCCCGTTTACCTTTACGAGAAACTACAACTTACTCATTCGGCTAGGTCTTAACTTTTATTGTTCCTAGATGCAATTTTCTCAACAGCAGTCGACACTTCTTCATTAGCACCATTCCACTTTGGACCTCCTTACCTTTGAATTTAAGACGTCTATCGAGAGTCAAAACACAATTGTAAAAAAAATCAGGCAAACAAAAAACATAAATTTTGTCTGATCAATGTCAAACCAAATGCGAACAAGGCGGTGTAAACACTTTTCAAATGCGTGATTAAAAATGCGCATTTGGGGTCGGTGTAAACATAGCATTAGTGTACATTTGTGTTAAGTAAACAAATAAATGAAAATGAAAATTAAAGGTGAAGTTTATAATTATATACTTATGATAGACGGTGATACAGCGGTGATAACTACAATAAAAAGTGTTTGATTTATTGAATTCAAAATATTTGTCCAGCACATGAACTGAAGCTGTATGGATTATGAAATAAATATTTCTAGTACTTGAAGTAGAAATCTTTAGTCAGCCACTGATTACGATTTAAATATTTCTAGCATTCGAACTGGAAATATTTCCTTAGCCACTCTCATTTAAACAACTTGATGAATTGAAGGATTTACTTGAATAACCAAAATTGTAAATTCTTTATTTCTTATAAAACCACCAAGATGACGTCGCCCTAGTCCAGGAACCTTGCGTTGTTGAAGGCCAGGTTCGTGGGCACCGGACTACACTCTGATCTACAGAAGAGGTGAAGGTAGGCCCAGATCCTGCATACTAATGTGTGAGGTCGGGTTCAGCAGGATCGATGCCTCGCTGAACACCACCATCACCAGGTAAATGGTTCTGGATTCGCTGTGAGAGCGAGTCGATCGCTGCGTACAAATCTGAAGGTTAGAGCGGATTCCGTAATGTGGCGTTATCCGAACCTTCTAGAAGCTTTTTTGTTAGATGCAGTTTGGATCATGCCATATTACGGAACCCGCTTCGTTTAGCGTTTCGTAGAGAACGCTAAAAATAGATAAAATTATGAATCTCGAAACAAGCAAATGTGAATTTTTTTGTATGCCATAATAAAACCAACGTGCTTCGCAGTCAACCAATTACAACAAGCAACAAGAACACCAACGCGACAGTCTGCATACCGCACCACAAACAGCAACAAATCAACGCACGAACATTTAAGCATAACGAAAAGTTGATACCAACGTTTATTCTCAGTTAAGTTAACCAAGCACATAGAACATATAATTCTTTACCATCATTAGAAATATATGATTTACTTTATATTTACGGAATAAAATCGTAACAATGTGTCATTAAAGCACGAAATAATACGCAACATTAGTATATGAATTTGAGAACAAAAGAATTTGAATTTGAAGACAAAACAAATTTATAGTTGATAGTTTTTACGAAAAGAGAAATGGAATTAAAAGCAAAGCAAAAACAAAATCCTCATCATCGCTCAGCAACCGCAGTTTATCAACATGGGAGCTCATCAACATTGATGCACATTAACATTGAAGTTCATCAACATTGAATTTCATCAACCTTCATGCTCATCAACATTCAAGTTCATCAACATTTGAGCCGAAATGGAAGCCAAGCTTAAGCGAGAAGTAGCAGAATTGTAGACGCTCCAAGTATTGTACTTTAATCTACACACTCTCAAATACAGTTAGAAAACCTAACAAGAAAAACTTTATTTAGATGTTTGAGATTTTAAGCGTATGAATTTATTAGTAGTCATTATTTTTTTGCTATTTATTTACGTAATCCATTATATCCGCGCTCGCCCATGAAACTCCGCAAGCAACGCTTAATCAGTTTCTTTTTATGCTCTCAACAGTTGTTTTTACGCCGGAAGTTTTGATTTTAATTGCCTTTTGTATACAAAGTCAACTTAATTTCCTTGGACTAATTTATATAAACTACAATATAAAAGCTTAATAAACTGATTAACTGATTTTATTTACAAATGTTGGCAGCTTTGTTTTTAAATATTGTAATTTAAACAATAGCCGCATTCAGCGGGTGAGCGCTCCTTGAGCGCTACCTGATCAGTGATCGCTATGTGTTCCTGAATGGTATGCTACCTGATCATTGAGCGGAAAGATAAAAATAGTAAACAAGACGAGAAAAAAATTGCCACGTTTGATTTTTCCACACGAATTTCAAGTATCCCACAAAAAGAAAACTCCCAAACCTAAAACTTCAATCGTATCCCAAACTACATATTCTATATTTTTATAATTATAATTCCTTTGTTGAGTCATTCTGAGTTCAATAACTTTCAAATTAATTTTATTTCACTTAATAATGCGTTGATTTATTAAGCCAATTCGTTAAAAACACTTTGACGTTTGCTCTGTAAAAAGCGAATTTATTTGTTTTTTTTGCTTGCTTGTTAGTAATGTAGTAGCGTAAAAACTTTTCGCTACAAAAAATGGCGACCGCTCCGTGAATATGTAAACAATGGTACGTTCAGTGACATCAAAACAATTGAGCGCTCAACTGCTGAATGCGGCTAATGACAACAAACATTAATGTATAAAACACAACGCAGCTTCAGCTTCAGCTTTTTCGACGGCTTTTTTGAAGTCGGAACAAAATGAAAAGCTTCAGCCTCAGGCATCAGCAGCTTAATTGAAAATGGACATGGGTCCACGAATTTTTTATTAATTTTTTTTCAAGTTCATTATTTTGCCTGCTGAAATATAATAATAAAAATGTTTGAAGTAAAAAAAGTTTTATTGCTGTCAAAATCATATTGTTTTTGTTGCAATTTTTGAAAGGTAACATTTTTTTATGATAAAACGTAGACAACATTTTTGAGGGGAAATTTTTGAAGCCATACGAAAATCTATTTTGAGGCCGCCTCAGGCTTTTTTTTTGTTCTCATAAGATTTTGCTTGTGTTCGTTTTTGAAGCTGAAGCTGCATTGTGTTTTATACATAAAGCTCACACATATCTAAACGCTCTTAATAATAAACAAATCTTTTCGTTTTTCTTTCTAAAATATTCATAAACTAAATATATAAAAATAATAAAAAATTTTCAAATAAGGTTTAACTGTAATTTCACATATGAATCTGAAAAAATGCTCAAATAATAGAATTTAAGAGGAATTTTGTATAAAAAAAAGAGGTGCTTCTAACAAACCCATGCAAATTCTTTTGTTTTCTAAATTTACGCAATTTAAATCTGGTAAATTAGACGAAATAAATACTTGAAATAATAATAAACTAGACATCAGATCAAATAAATTGAAACAATAGAACATAAATGAAATAAAATAAATTAAAATACAATATACTGAAAATAAAATAAATTAAAATATAATATACTAAAAATAAATAAAATTAAAATGTAATATACTAAAAATAAATAAAATTAAAATAAAATAAATTAAAATAAATACAATGAAATTAAATTAAATGAATTGGAATAAATTAAGCTAACGATAATAAAATAAAATACCGTAAACTAGAATTCAATAAAATAGAGTAAATTAAAATGCACTAAGTTACGTTTTTACCAGTAAATCGAAGAAATAATTTTTATATATTTGGTTTGATTTAGGTTAAACATAAAAACTGGTTCATGAACCATGCATATTGAAAGTAAGAATACATCTTTGTATTAACTTCCCACTTCACACAGTGTTTATATACAGTATCTTTTTTTTTCTTTTAATTCTCGTTAAATATATAATTGTATTTAATTTGGTACATTTATAATTGTACCAAACAAATTGAATGTAAAAGCGAAGCCGAAGCGGCTTCCGTACAATGGGATGGCAATTAAACGGCCTTCGACTGCCAGCAAGGTTTGAGGGGCACAGAATGGGCGGGGCAACCATGACCTTAGTTCCGCCCCCAACTACTCGTAGCGCGACCTAGGTAATGACGTCCGTCCGATTCGTCCACGGGACTCGCGAGGTCTGGTCATCCCACTTTTCCTATCTCGTTTGTGTATTTTTTTTTCGGTTCGAACCGTTGGATTCGTAATCTTCCACTACCTACAAGTCTTGACTCCTTTTTATGTTTTTTTCCTGTAACACGGGCGTATTACACTGTTCGAGGGTTCTCGAACACCCCCATTTTCCCTGAGCACGAGATGAGTCGCTTTTTGATTATATTTTGCGCGAGAATCTCTATATCTGCAAAACGGGAAGGGAACCAACCTTCATTACTGGAAATAGGAAGGAAGTTCTGAACCTTACAATTGTGTCTCAGGGCATAACTTCCCATCAGCAATTGGAGGGCCTCAAATGAACATTCCTTCTCCGATCATAGGTATATTGTTTTCACTCTTGGTGGGATTCCCGTTGACTTAGTCCAACCAGTTAGGAATGCTAGCAAAATGGATTGGTATAGGTATAGGACCGAAGTTGAAAATTACTTGTCAGTCGGTCTGGGTATCACTACGAACAAGGAAGAACTGGAAACCGTGGTTGATTTCTTCTCAAATACACTCAAGATGGCATTTGAAAAAGCGTACCCACTTAGATATCCAAAGGGTAGAAGCAAGCCACCATGGTGGAATTCCAATCTCATGGAATTGTGTAAGAAATGCAAACATCTATTTAATAAAGCTAAGACTTCGTAAGGCAAAGATGTCCTCATGGCAAACCGGAAACATGAGAGCCTTGGAGGGCTGCAGACTGAGAAAGGTTTTATCTTCCAATCATGCCGGTATCGGTGCATTAAAGAGGGAATATGGAACATAGACCTCTTCGAGAGTGGAATCACTGAAAGTATTGATGTATACCCACTTTTCGGGAAAATCTGAGATCAGCGAAATTGAAGGCGACGTTGAGACCAACTATCTCCCCACATCTAGAATATCTGGTTACAAAGGATCTTGTTGTATGGCTGGTAGCCATAATAAAAGCTGCCTACAAACTGGGTGCATACCGTGGAGATGGAGAACTAGCACAGTGGTGTTCACACCGAAGGTTGGTAAATACATACACGAAACTACCCAGGATCTACGACACATCACTCTATCATCTTTTCCACTGAAGATACTGGAAAGGATTATTGAACTGCACATACGGGGAAGGTACCGTGTAAGTCAACAGTCTCTTGAAGGCGCTAAGTGAGAAAAGCATTTACGTGGTCTGCTACATCGTTGACAAAGTAAGCACAGCCACGCGAAGGTTCCATTAGTTCAAGGTCAGGTTCAAGTTCATCAAGGAAAATTCAGGAGGCTCTGAAACAACGGACTTATGCTTATTCACTAGAAGAAGAAAGATCCCTAGATTTGGTCCTAGAGCGCAAAGAAGTGAGGCTCAAGGATAAGGTCAATTATCACGGAGTAGTCCTGGATAGGAAACTTAACTGGAAAAAGCAGAGTTAACAAGGCCTACAGAATATGGACCACCATGGAAAAGATGCGTTGGACCCAGATGGGGACTAAAACCAAATATCTCTGGCTGTGAACTGGCTATATCTAAGCGTCATTCGCCCGATACTGACCAATGCTTCAGTGGTCTGATGGTGTGCTCTAAAAAAGTGTAATCCTGTAAAAGTAAGCCGCTGGAGTAAGGGTGTAACGATCATGTGTAACCTCGGCATGACGCGTTAAACACTACCTCAATAAAGGCGATGGAAGTAATCCTGTACATACTACCGATAGACATACAGGTCAAGTATGAAGCAGCCGAACCAGCAACAGGACTGCAAGTCAGGACTGGTATAGCAAGAATCACATTAAAGGACATTAGACCACATGAGCATAGAGCCCGGCTAATGGGACTGTGACTATATTCCGGAGGTCCAGTCAAGAACGCCGGTGGGGTCCACCATACCGAAAAGGCATGATTGGAGCCCGGCAGTGATAGGTGAGCTGAACCAAAGCATTCACATATATACGGACGAACCAAATATGGATGGGCGCACGGGGCCGGATTTTATTGTATGAATAAAGTAATTCGCCATCGATATAGGCCGAAATAGGACATCGCTCTACAAAAGATGGGCGGAGAAGCCGACCTGCAGCACTACGAGACTGGTCTGGTTAACTTTAAAAATGCTAAAAAGCTCCTTTCACTGGGTGGAGAGAATTTCCGGCGGGTGATAGGAGCTGTAAGCGGTCAGTGCCTCATCAGTGCCCATGCAAGAGGATTAGGGCTCTTTTCTAATGATTTTTTTAGCTGCTGAGATAAGGAAGAGGAGGAGACCATTCTGCATCTGCTGTGTTCCTGTGCGGCACTGGCTCAGAGAAGATTCACCCATATGGGAGCGTACTTCTTCAATAACCTTTGTGAGATAGCACCTCTTAGAGTAGGTGATTTCAGTCGCTATATATATATAGCTCCTCGTGGTTCGTTTGAATAGAGGCGTGTACAGACCCATAGGATATCACAATGAGCCAGAAGTGGCCTACGTGTGTCCTGCGGAACAGCCCAACCTACCTACCTACTGTTGGTCACCTCAACGAACTATATATTGAGGCAATGGAAGAATGCCACTTCTGCGGTAGCGGAAGTGAAACGCCGCATCACTTCCTCTCTGAATGCGAGCCACTCGCACGAGCTTAGAGGACCTGGGCTCTAACTAACCTGTAATGCAGGAACTCAGGGACCTAAACACGCTTGGCATATTGAGCTTCCTCAAAAGCCTGGGATTAGAAAAAGCACTGTAATGCACAGAATCGTTTAAGGGGGCACAATAGACCAATAGGTCGGAGTGCGCTATCTCCCACACTAATAATAAATAAATAATAGGACCTGATCCGAAATCTGACAACGCTTAAACGATTTGTAATCTCTTGTCAGACTATTTGAAATCAAAATATTCGCGTGCAACTTACAATTTAACGTTTCCATATCCATATGAAGTTCCTCCAGGATCTATTGTACAGTCTGTAATTCATGAGTTAATAGTGCCTGATCTATCGGATGCCAAAGTTTCAATGGGTTCCCTTTTGGATCGTGTACTTAATTCCCGAGTTGATACTGTATAGTATTGATCACGATGTAAACGCTTAGAAATTCTACATGACCTTGAATTGTTACAAAAGTATAATGCTTGCACGGTGCGATGATTTTACCGCATTTTTTTTTTGTTTTTAGTGGTTGTTCGCCGTTTACTTTTGAGTATTTTACGATATCTGCTGTTTGCTATTTGTCAAACATGGATAATACCTCGAAATCTCTTCAAATTTATGTATACCCTGAAGGTATTACCGACAAAGCAAGATCGACAAATTCAAAAAAACGAAGAAACCACTTGCAAGTGGTCTAAAAATTTTCTGGAAGCATTTCATGCCATTATAAAAAATATGTATTTTTCGGAAAAGTATGTACTCACAAAAACATAGTGTAAATAAAGTAATATATATAAAAACTTTTATATTTTTCGAGCGCTATAAATTCCATTGTTGTAAAAAAAATCCCACATCCTACCGCAAAACTCCATAATCCATTGAAAATCGCAGCAACATATTGTACTATAGTTAAAAAAACGATAATTACGAGGGTAGTCCCAGAAGTACCCGACCTGACGTATGGATGGCGGTTGTTGTTTGAAAAGAATGACTATGGTAGAGAGTACCAACTTTATAAAGCTTAAGTTTGAAGTTTGACGACGCTACGTTGTTCAGTATTTGTTTGGCAGCCATCAATAGTGAACGCTCTCAGTGAATTTGTAAACATGGAAAAAATTGGGTGCAGCGATTGGAATGGAACAAAAACAGCGTCGTGAGGATGTTTCAATCGAGTGTTTGGCGTTTGGTTTCACAGCAATAAAGCAGAGTTTTCAAGAAAAAACGGCGGCACCCAATTTTTTCCATGTTTACAAATTCACTGAGAGCGTTCACTATTGATGGCTGCCAAACAAATACTGAACAACGTAGCGTCGTCAAACTTCAAACTTAAGCTTTATAAAGTTGGTACTCTCTACCATAGTCATTATTTTCAAACAACAACCGCCATCTATACGTCAGGTCGGGTACTTCTGGGACTACCCTCGTATATTTTATAAACGGATATCTGGACAGACTTCTGCCATAGCACCATTGCACTATTAGATTCTTAAATTGGTTATATAATGAACGCGGACTAACAGAAAAACGTTCTAATTACATACCTGTACAGGAAATGCAATCCAGTGTTTTTTGTAGTTGTGGCCCTGAGCACTGTATTCCACCATTTATTGGTAGAGGATTACTGCACGTGCGCGTCCTCTTTTTCCCTTGACGTTCTCTTTCCGAACACGTGCAATCCGCCCATGAACTCCAAGCGCTCCAGCCACCATTCACTATGTATATAAATGTATATAGGTATATAATACAAACAGTTGTACGTTGTCCTTTTTTACTCGCATTTTTTTACGTATGCGTAACCGTTGAATATTGAAAAACATGCCTTGTGACAAAGGCAAAAATAAACATACATCTCTTCGCTTATTGCTTATTCTAGAAAAATAACTTTCAAATATTTCCCACTTCCAAGGATAAAACTCCACATTTACAAAGAAGTGCTCATAAGCTCTAAACGTTACGACTGTGGGCAATGAAGACAATGCAGGTACCTGTCCAACGACATCTCGAGCGTAACTGTATCTTGTTTGCTTTAGGTAATATTAACCTTTTATTGGGTGATCTTCTTCGCGTTCAACCGCCTACAAATTACAAATGGGGGCCAAGCACCAAAAAAAGGAGCGGATATTTCCGAGAATAACTGTCAAAATAACAGTAAAAAAGGTCATCAAAATTGCTTCTTACCGCCTAAACCCAAGTTGCTCCAATTGCACTATATTTTGCAGTATTATTATGACAAAGGGAAAAACGCTGCATATGCTTGTGAAAAAATTTGTGCTCTCTACGGAGAAGTTGCTTTATTAAAATATGCTGCGCGGAGATGTTTCGCTCGCTTTCGTTCTGGTAATTTTATTGTGAAAGATGAGTCACGCTCTCTTTGTCCATTCACTGGAAAAGCTGATGAAATTCTTGAAAAAGTCAAGCACGATATGCATATCAGCAGTGTCGATATTAGTATGGAGCTAGAATTGACCACAAAACTGTTTTAAGCCATCTGCACAAGGCTGGCTACTAAAAGAATATATGGATATATCTTCATGACTTGAGTGAGAAAAACATGATAAACAGAATTAACATCTGCAATGCGCTGCTGAAACACAATCGAGCCTTTTTTGACACGTGTCGTAACCGGTGATGAGAAATGGTTACACAAATGGTTAAATTAATTAATTTGCAGACTATAAAAAAATCACTTGAATTTTACTAAAAAACGGCATGAACTTTTTCCAAGACCCAATAATATTTTACTGCGTATTTTTTTCGATGGTATAAATTTGGTTTAGGGGGATGGCTGCGCCAATTATTAACCCCTAGAATCTAACCGCTACACATTTTTGGGAGCGTGGCTTTTGTTTAGGAGTTATGAGCGTTTATGAGAGTTATCGATAATTTCTGATGGAGGAACGATATCTGCTAAAGTATAACATATACAGTGTCGCATGTATTCGAAAGGTCTGCTGAGGATCTATTCTTTATGTGATATGAATTTAATGCATTTTCACATAATTATGGAGATAATTTAGTTTTACAAAAATAATCGTGGAGGTTGCATTAAGAAATGTTTTTTTTCCCGCTTAGATGACAATTAAGGTACAAGTTGGAACCTGTCATCGGAAAGCCTATAATTTTTCCTTTCCTATATTTTTTATTGACATTTTCCTTGATTTTTGTAAAATTTTGATAATAAAAATGTTTCTTAAATATAATTTTAATGTGAAACTTATGTAGTGAATACAGGGAAATTGCTATTTATACCTGCTTTTGCAGTTTTCTACACTTGAGCTTTTTCATTCGCTTAGATGTATGAAAGAAGTTTAAACCTTTGCGAACGTTAAGAAGCGATATATTATAGAATAGTCCTTATCTTAAGTCCTCTACTATCTGCTACGATTGTGGCCACTCGCGTTTTGAATATACATAACTCGTTGATTTGTCGTTTATAAAATTGTTACTTACCGTAAACAATAACCACGGCTGCATCCGAAGTGCGTTTTCCAGCTATGTTTTCGGCAACACAAGTATAATTTGCCATATCCTGCAAAAACGAGTCTTCAATTTTAAATGGTATGTTTAAATACAGGGTAAAGAAAAAGGTGTAGAAAATAGTGTTTTCAATATGTTTGAGAATACTTTTCAATAAGTACCCGTGTTTGAAAAAAAGTGAACTTCGGACTGATTAATAGTTCATTTCTATTTGGCAGAGATTTATTTGAAACTTATTTGGTGTTTCGATACTATTTTTAAGATTTGTAGCAAGATTATTCCAGAGTTAACAAAAGAAAAAGAGTTAGCACTTAGGTAATTAAGTTTTAAGAGTGAATATTAAGGTCTTGTACTCTATTCGATTCAAAAAATTTCAGCTTTTGACAAACATAACATTTGACACTACATAACTAAACTTATATCAGTGTTACAGTATAACTAATCATACGATTAATACTCTACCTCAGGAAGTAACGGTGGGCTTACCACGGTACTGCTTTGGCACGGTGCGGCGCTGCCGTAAAAAATCCGAAATTAAGGACAAGAGTTTCCGCTACTCCAAGGCCGTCCACATCTTGGCCTGAAGAGGCCGGGAAAGTAGACGAGCGGGACCTTATAGATAATGTTAGATACTCAGCGGTGGTCGAAAAGTACAAAAGGTATCAGGGCAACCAAATCTTAGGTTGCTGCCAAGCGTAACGTTCGGTCCTGAAGAACGATCTTTACTTGGCACAAGTTTCGACCTTTCCTATTGACCTATTAGGTCACACGGATTAATCCCCTCCTTGTTTCGATTCTTCTGACGTTTTCAGAGGTTGCTGGCTGATAAAGTGAGTAGTAGTAATAGGCGGGTTCTGGCCCAACAGAGCTCAATGGAGCTATGTGTTAGAGTGAGACAGGACTATATGGATATATGAGAGTGAGTGAGAGAGAGATAGTTTGGAAGATAAGCAGTGAGGGAAGTGGGTGTGGCAAAAGTGGGCGTCGATGAAATGGTCGTAGGCAAGACGGACATACAGAGGGGCATACAAACGACCGGACATACATACAGACAGATATACATACAAGCAGAGAGAGGGACATCCGTACGTAACTCGGCGTGCTGTCGGTTGTGGAGCGTTTGGAGTAAACTTGAGATTGTTGTTGTTCTGAATATGCATAGCGTTGTTATTGGAAAATATTTTTTAATGGTTTTCATAATTTTGGTATGTGGTTGTTGTATAGTATTGTAAATTTACAAGCTTATAATGTAAATAGTTTCAAGACGTAAACGAAAACGAAACATATTTTTTCCATGAGTTATGTTTTGTGCTTTTCGTCATTTTTCATTTATTTGACAACTGAGCATAACAAAACTCGAGTAAAATCCACTAAACGCAAAAAATGCTAGTGTAAATTGTTTGTGTTTTGTAAGTTGTCGAATTGTATGTGTCGAATTTGTATGTGTATAGTGTTGCCGACACGCTTTTGCACTGAACTCTACCCGAAATCTTTGCGTTTCCAGAAATTACTTATAAAAATGCTTCAAATATTGTACACATGGCAACATTTTCTCTCTGCAATACAACGAAAGTCTGCAATACGAACGAAAAGCTTCTATTATACTAGTTTGGCTTTTTCGTTTCGTTTCGTTTTCGTTTTCGTTTTCAAACTATTTACATTATAAGGCTGTTAGTAAATGAGCATTTAAAGTGGTCGATTGGCTCGCGCCCATATTTTTATATAAATACAATTATTTCAATCAAGGAATTTGAATTGACATTTTCGGTACTTTCTCTTTACAAATATTTCTCAGAGTAAAAACTCGTAAATTAAAATTAATCGGGATACACGGCTGGAGAACGTGGGTTTACTCAAGATGTATAGGGTTTGTTTATGTTCAATACAGATGGGTGGTGGTTGCAATTGCAGCTGGCTAGATATAGAGTTGTTGTTGTTCTTTTTTTTCATCTCAACGAGCTTTTAGAAATTTACGTTTTGTTCAGAATCATAATGTAAACAAACGCAGGTGTTCATTTAGAAGATGCATGAATATGCTCGAATTTGTTGTGGTTCATTTCAAGTGGTTCAAAAAAATTAAATCAACGTGTAATAAACTATTGATGAATACGAATGGAGAATGTTATTGTGTCGTAAGTTTTAAAGCGAGTTAACGAATTTTTAATCCAGCAAAAATAAACATTATTGGATGAGCATTTTGATTAGCATCCAACAACAAAAAAGACGAAGTATGCAGTGGTAAAAAATCCATTCAAATCAGACAAGGAGTGGTATTGCTCTTCAGCATCATCATCATCGTCAAAATCAAATATACATACAATATATATATATGTACATATAAACAAAATCAAATAATAATATTGTGTATGTATTATATACTAAACACTTAAGTAAAACTCAATTTGATTTAATTTTTTAATGAACTAAACATTTACAGCCTTATTTATTAAATTTCGTTAAACAGTCGTTAAACAATTGTTTAATTACACACTGCGTAAGGAGTTACACAACGTTGCTTAAGTTTTTATTTATAATTGAATTTTATGTGTGTGACAAATAAACAAGGTTTGTGGATAAAAAGTTTCCACTAAAACTATTACAAAACGGCGTTCTCTATTACTTTTTTTCATATGTAAGTAAAAAATTTGACGTTTTTGAATTTCATTTGAAAAGATATAACGCGATTTGAAGTTTTTTTTTGAAAAATTTTATTTGAACACAAAAATTATTTGAATTTTGATATGCCACTTTACGCAGGCTTTAAACGCAAATTTTTGTGTTTAAATTACACAGCCTTTAAACAACGTTGCGTAAAATAAAAATTTTTTTATAAATAACGTTTTCTTGTTTAAGAGGTGTTTAAGGTTACGCAGCCTTTAAAATACGTTTATAAATAAGGCTGTTAGTGTTTATTTTATTCCTTATTTCTATTGTACATAAAATTAAAATTATAAAGGAATTCTAGAGATCGAATTGTTGGATTACTTCATGCGGTGGTTGCAAGTTTCAAAAACTATCAAAGTATTCCTTTGATTCTGGTCTTTATAATATGCTACCCAAAGAGTACCAGGACCCTTCGGTCTATCAAGATTAACGATCCCAAATTCTTGTTGATAAAGGCACTTTGGTAAGGTATCTAGCGCACAAATACCTCTAAAGTGTGGTAGATATTTTGTATATTGCATCAGCTCGATATTTGTAAGGGTTCTGTTGGGTAGATTCTTCAAAAGTTTTTTGGTTGATATAATCCCAATACTTTTTTCTATGGTTTATTGCAGAACCACCAGATGCTAAACCACCAACGGGTCTAAGAGCTGTTAAAATGGGTACTAGTGGTAGAAAACCTCCTACTTTTGGAATACGTATAACAGACAATATCTGTCATAGATTTTCTACGCCCGAAAGACTTTTTGATTACACCTTGCGCCAATTTAATAGCATTCGAGCTATCTTTTGGTTTACGTTGCTTGATAATTTTCAATCCATTAGGTCCACAGGTTTTTGTTATTCATATTCTTTCCACAGGTTTTCTTGAAAGCTTGTTCCCCATACCGAATTTGACTTTAGCTTTCATTGCGTTTGCAACTAACCATACGTTTATTCGCTCACTAAATTTACTATTGTTTGATTTTGCTCTTTGCCACGCCTTTTCAGCTAATATTTTATCTGCTTCGTGATACTCATCCAAGTTCTGCGTATCGCTATAAGCAATGTCGTGCTCTCTACATCCAGTGGATTGATTCCTTTATCACCTCTTGCTAAGCGTTCTTTTAGTTTAGTTAATGGGCCACAAAATTGATAACCCGGTAAATGAAGTTCAACTGATAGAGAATTTATAGCTTTTTTTAAAAGACCTCTTCCAATTACTGGTTTATATAGACTCGAATTATTGTTATAAAGTATGACCATTTTATATAACTTTCCAATTGCATTGTAAAATCGATATAAATATATAGAAAGGTGTGGTTATTGCGTATTTATATCATAAACTAAAATGCGGTTCGTCAAGCAAGACAAAAATATTACTGTGAAAAATATGGAATTTCTTACTAATAACATGGCTAAATACAGTCACAGTTCCCTCCTGCCGAATTCAATTCAATGTCTTATTGTGGGACCCTCAAATTGCGGAAAGAATAATGTCATATTGAGTTTAATAGAAAGTCCAAATGGACTAAAGCTTGCGAACATATACTTACATTCAAAGTCGTTATATCAAACGAAATATGAATATCTAAAGCGTTTAATAAAACCAATTCAAAATATGGGATTCTTTACGTTTTCTCAGAACGAAGAAGTGCTCATGCCGAATGAAGCCAAAACCAACTCAATAATGATATTCGATGACGTAGCTTGTAAGAAGCAAAACAACATTCCAGAGTACTTTTGTACAGACAGACACAAATCTATTGACTGTTTTTACTTATGTCAAACATATACAAGAATTTCCAAGCATTTAGTGCGCTATAATGCCAACTTGATTATTATGTTTAAGCCGGATGAGATGAATATGAAGCACATATACAATGATCATGTTGGAACAGATATGGCTTTTACAAAATTTATTAATATATGTGGAGAATGTTGGAACGATAAATATAGATTTCTTGTAGTAAGCAAAGACGATCCCATTGATGGTGGGCGTTGTACAAAGGAATTTAATATATACATTCAACTGTAAACTATAACTATAAAATCACATGCATCCTAGTATTATCTACTAGTACCATATATGACTTCAAGCTGATTTCCTGATACCAGATCCGAGCAACCTAACCGAAACTTAATCATAAGCTGATATAACTGAACTGATAGCTGATCAAAGGCTGATCAACCTAATCAAAAGTTCATCATAAGCTCTTTAAAAACTAATCAAAGCTGATCAACCTATTCAAGTGGAGGAAGAAGGGATGTACGCAATAGATATATGGAAATGGAAGGACTTACCTGAAGTGCGACGTGTTGAAACGAAAGTATACCTCTGGTGGATATAGAATTTCCTTTTATATCCTCATCACTAACAGCTGCATCGTTTTTTAGCCACGTTATTTTTGGAATAGGATTTCCGATAGGAGGCTCACAATGTAAATCCCCTCGTGAACCAAGTTCCACTCGTAATGATGTGGGTGAAGTTAAAAACTGCTTTCGTATATCTAATAAAAACAGCACCAAAATTATTATTAGGGAATCCTATTTCAGCTTATGATGTTGAACAAATTGTAATTAAGAACGTTTTTATAATCGCAATTGGGGAGTATACACCGTGTAATTGAGGGTATATTTCAATTTCATTTAATGAATGCTAAAATTTATATATTTCAACATTTTATATTGTGCAATATTAAAACAATCTATTTCGAAAAACGGGTGATACTAAGCATGAAACTGAAAATTGTCCGTATAAAGAAATCAAAGCAGCATTTCAATAAACAAATATAATTTTTAACAAAAAGGGGTTGAATGTGTATACCATATCTTATTGTTTCACTTCAGTACAGAAGTCTTAATGTCTTAATAGTGTAAATATAATATTTTAATAAACAAATTGTAAAAAAGTTGAGATTAGTTGTAAAGGGAAAAGCAGAAAAAATGGTGAAATGGTTTATAAAGCAGAAAATGAATCTAAAAGTAGACAAAGAGATTATCTCCCGTATTGTGACACGGGATTAAACCCTCAATTCATGTCAGTGTCTTGAATTTTCTTGACAATCTCTCTTTACTAAACAATCGAATGATTATTAAAGTTTTAAAAAAGTGTATGTAATATTAATTATGCAATGTTTATATTTAATTTAAAAAAGAAACATTTTTTGCGTTGTACAAAAATAAATTATACCTTTGAAGATGTTGGTAAAGTCCGACGAAATGTTGGGTAAAATTGGGAATTTAATTTGTTTATTTGCACTTTTACATAATCGATCCATTGCCTACATCAGTGGTGTCGAACCTATGGCACGTACGAAAATTTTTCTGGCAGGTGAACGATTTATTATAATATTAAATTGGATTTAGTGTAGATTCATTTTAAAATTAAACCAATTTTTGGTTGAAGTTGCGGCATATGCCGGGGACGCTACGCAGCTCAGATTTTTTTTTTGTTCTTATTTTTCACGGAGAGTCCAACAACAACATCATTTTGCGCGCTCTCATCTGGTGTCGGAGTTATAGCCCACTTTTATAACTCCGACATACACCTTTTATAACTTTAATCGGAAGGATCTATGTTTTGTAGTTTCCGAGAAAAATTTATGAAGCATACTTTCCTTTCAAATACCAATTTTTTGGCTACTTGTGAGTAGTAGGGATATGTACCTTCTGGAACAACGTAGCGACTGCGCTGCCCGTGAGGTGCTATGGTAGCGACTGCGCTGCCCTTGAGGTGCTATGGTAGCGACTGCGCTGCCCGTGAGGTGCTATGGTAGCGACTGCGCTGCCCGTGAGGTGCTATGGATATGTGAGAGTGAGCGAGAGGGCATTAGTTTGACGGGAAGGGGAGGGAGGAAGGGGAGGGGAGGGATTGGGGGGTGGGGAGGGAGGGAGGAGAGGAGGGAGGAAGGGGAGGGACAGACTGACAGACAGACAGACGGACATACATACATATATACCGACAGTCAGACATACATATATACCGACATACAAACATACATACATATAGACGGACATACAAACATACGTATATATATAGACGGACAGACTGACAGAGACAGTGAACATGCACGAATTAAAATTCTTTTGTTTATTTTGTTCTTTTTCTTGTAGGAGTTTGGCTTATGTTGTTTTGTATACGATTTATTCTTGCTGTCTTGTTTTATTTTTAGGAATAGAGACGCTTGTTAATGATATTGAAGTGTAGAGGAGAGGATTGAGTAGGTAAACCTAGGATGTTCCACTTATTCTTTTTCTTCATTGTATAGCTTCTGTTAGAATAAGCATTTGATGCTCCTGCGAGAAGAGTTAATACAACAAATGTAGGGATTTCTTTTTATACACATGAAGTAATATTTTGGCGAAGATGTACAATGTTTATGCTTTTGCGTTAGGAATATGCTTGGGTATGCTATACTTGTTTTTCTTTTATTTAATCTAGTTTTTATTTTAATTCTTTTCGGGTGTAGATTTTTTTTCTTGTTATATAGACACTAAATGAACATTTCAAGTGAACTTTGGTTTGTAGACTCATAGGTTATTACTAATATAGGTTATTTAATTTAATGGTTAGCTAATCTACCGATACACTTATGGAACAATTTTCTGTATGAGTTTGCTTATGTTGTTGTTGTAGGAGTTTGATTTATGTTGTTGTTGTTGTAGTAGTAGAGGATTTATTCTTGCGGTGTTGTTGTTTTTTATTTTTAGGAATAGAGACGCATGCTGTCGATATTGAACTAGTAAAATGCAGGGCTTAAGCAGTTAAATCTAGAATATGTTCTTACAGTATTATTACTTTAATTCTTGTTTTCTTTGCTGTAGGATAACAATCTAATTAATTGATAGTTAATTTTAGTGTAGGAGACAGACTCACATATTTTAATCGCTTATTATTTTTTTCTTTTTGTTTTCATACTGAGACATTTAGAAAATGCTATGATTATATTTTGAATATGGTTGTATATAGTTCATAAATTTCAATATGACTATATGGATTAATGAAAATTTGATGACATGATTTTTGCTGTAATTTGTTTGTAATATATTTTTAATTTCAGTGTTTTAAATAATATATCTTTAACGCTAATTATTATTGCTTTCAGGTGTAAGAGATTTGTTTGATAGGGTTTAGTTAGTTAATGAGCGATGCGTTTGAGAAAAGAGTTATTGAGAGACGCATGTTATTTATATTGAAGTGTAGAGGCTTGAGTTGGTAAAGCTAGGTTGCCATTCTTACTTCTATTTTATTTTTCTTCTTCTTTTTTCTTGTTCTTTTTTCATTACTATTATTATTGCTTCTTATTCTTTTTCTTCTTTTTCCGCGTGTAGCCAAATGATAAGGTAGTCATATAATGTATAAGCAAATAGTCAAAACGTTATTTATATATTCGTCCTCAACGAAACAGTTAAGCACTCTTCAACGTATCACATCTAACTCTAAATTTGAAAGAAAATACGGACAGCCTAACAGAGGTAAAGGACAGGCGGATAGTCTAGATGTAGCGACAGAGACGGATTCAGATGATTGGTAGGATTTTGGGTGGGACTATGCTTAGCGTATTCAATATTATTATTATTCATTTATATTGTTTATTGTTTGTCGTAATTTTCGGATGTTTAATACATATAAGTAGAATTTTAACATATAAGTAGAATAAGTTAATATAGTAGATGTAGATATATAGTAAAAATATAATATATATATATATATATATATAGTAAATGTATAATGTTGTTGTTGTTGTTGAAATTTTTAAGGCTAATCTAGCAATAGACTGATGAAACAGTAGAACCGGGTTTGTAGGAATTTTGCTTGTGTTATTGTTGTAGGAGTTTGGTTTATATTGTTGCAGTAGTAGACGATTTACTCTTGCTGTATTGTTGTTTTTTTTTTTTTGTTTTTTAATTTTAGTAATAGAGATGCATGCTGTTGATATTTAAATGGTGACATGCGTAGCTTAAACAGGCAAACCTAGGATGCCATTTTCTTCTTCTTCTTTTTCGTTGTATAGATTCTGTTAGGATAAGCATTTAATGTGCGTGTGAATTTTTATGTCGATGAAAGACACACATATTTTATTCGCTTATTGTTTTTTTCTATTTTCTTTTATACTGACACATAGAGAAAATGTTGAGTAGATTTTCAACATGGTTATTGTTCATCAATTTGAATATTACTTTACTATAATACTAGTACTACTACTAATGGTTTCATGAGCATATGATGACATGATTTTCCTTTCATTTCTTCTTGTAATTTTTTTAATTTAATTTTTTAATTTTTAATTTCAGTGCTTTAAATAATATTTTTTTAGAGCTAATTATTATTGCTTCTAGGAGTAAGAGATTTGTTTGATAGGGTTTAGTTAGTTAATGAGCAGTGGGTTAGTAAACATATCTTTAAGAAAAGAGATATTGTTGTTGTTTAAAATTTTAGGAATAAATTTGTGATTAAATGTTGTCTAAATTATTAAATTTTAGGAAACAAAAGCCTCTTAACATTGAAGTAAAGACATGAGAGGCTTGAGTTGGTAAAGCTAGGATGTCATTCTTACTCCTATTTTATTTTTCATCTTCTTGTTTCTTTTTCTTGTTCTTTTTTTTATTTTATTACTATTATTATTAGTTCTAATTCTTTTTCTTTTCTTCTGCGTATAGCCGAACCATCAAAATAGTCATACCAAAATTCAGCTTAAAACTATTAAAAACTATCACCAAAATTTAGCTTATATACTATGAACAATGTTTAGTCTAAATGGTAACAACTTCTTATTTCAATATTAAATGTTAGGGATTTATGTAGCTTAAATTATTTCTCTTGTAAAGAATTCTATTGAACCAACAAAATAGCTGCTTGAATGAAGCTTGACTACAACCATTTATACTTTGTAATGGACAACAAGAATTTTCTTTAAGCGATAAAAATACTGGATTTTAGTTAGGGATCATTATATAGTCTATAAATAACCGAAAACGATATCTATATATTCGACCACAGCGAAACACATAAATACCCTACAACTTATGATGTCTAACTATAAATTTGAATGGAAAATGCTAAGGTAGCGTTCCAACATATTAAACTTTAACTTTAAGGGAAACCTATAATTATTAAGAAACAATAAAAGAAACATATTGATTTGTACATACACAGAAATAGTGAACTACTACATTTCTGTTAAATTTCATTCGAATAGCTAAATGAGTTCTAATGCGATCATGATTCCATCAGAGAGACGAACAAGGCTTAATCTCAATGGATCTCATTTGCACCATAAAATTTTTCATATCATTCTTTTTAGGACATAAATTTAAAATCATTAAAGACCATAGGCATTTAACTCAAAACCCAACTCCAAATTAATAAGACGGAGAAATGAAATAGACATTAATATGGAAATATAATATAATGCAAATAGATATAAACACTACTTCTTATTATAATGAGTCACCAGATAAAGGTTCGACAATGATAATAGAAACAATCTTTAGAAACCAACAACAAGGGACTTTGAGCGGAAAAATGGATAGAAAACTCACAGAAATATCTACAATATCAGGCTAGCAATTTTATCAGCCCAGTTGGGTATTTCAGTATGATAACATAATTGCATTTCATAATCAAAATTCACTTAAACATCGACACACTAGCAATATAACTTAACAAACTATTAGCGAGACAATCAATTAAAATTATATTAACTCCTAATAGAGACAAGAAATACATAGTATTCATTCTTAAACAATCCACAAATTTTGTTTATTAAGAAAGCACATACGAAATAATAGACCTACATGCCCACTACAGTAACACAAATATTATTTTTAATGAAGTTTCTCAATAACATTGCATTACTTACTTTAGATTCAATAAAAAAAAAAAAAACAGAAATATATATATATATATATATATATATATATATATAGCTGGAAATATGGATATGTCTAGAATTTGAACATGAGTTAATTAGATAGTGTTGTTGTTACTGATGTAGAAGTAGAAGCTGTTTTGTAGGAGTTTGCCTATGCTGTTGCTGGATATAAGAGTATTGTTGATGTTGTTCTTGTTATTTTCTAACAATAGATATACATACCGCTGTTACTGAAGTGTTGATTGAAAAGGACGAGGTCTATAGCATGCAGTGTACAATGCGATGTGTGAGTTCTTGATCGCAGAAACTTGAGTATCGCTTGTATAATGGTCAGACACATTGCAATATTTATGAGGATATATTTAAGATGTGTTTACATTCTCAAATTTTTATTCTTTATAAAAACTCATTCTTTGGTGTGTTCTTGATGTTTTAAAATTTAAGGACTACGACATTCTTTGCCATGTTATTGATGTTTTCAAATTTAAGGATTACGTATGTTATTCAAGTGTTGTTTGAAAAGGTTGAAGTCTATAGGATGTAATGTGTTGTGTGAGTTCTTGTTCTCAGAAACTTAAGTATCAACCACATTACAATGTTTATGAGGACATTTCAAAATTAAAGATGAGTTTTACATACTCAAATTTCTTTTATTCTTCAATAAGGGAAAACGCTAGCTCTGAAGTTCCTCGTCCCTCCCCTCTCCACACCATACTTTCCCTTCTGTCCACTCTTCTTATTATAAATACCTCTGCGCCCCTGCATTTGTTCTTACTTCATTCTGTTTTTCGATAAATACATCATGGCTCCACAACAAAAAACACTAGCAATTTTGGCATTGCTCAAATTTATTGAACATTTACTGAATGAAGTAGATGAAAATTTTTGGGAGATGGGATCCTTCACTTCTGCCCTGAGAGCGGAAATGGCGGAACACAGGAATTGGCCGACACGTGTTCGGCTGATATTTATCGTAGCCATAGTGAAGAATATGGCACGATACACAACATCGATGGAACACAAGTACATATACTACCACCAGCCATTGATACTTCCGCCCCACATCGAATATCTAATGGAGATTGTGGCAGAGGGCCTTTGAGGTCCTATAAATTAAAAATTTAATAAATAATATTGTAAAAAAAAAAATTTTTTAAAAAAAAAATAAATAAAACTGATAAAAAAAAAAAAAAAATTGTACATGTATATTGAATTTGTTTATTTAATAAGAATAAAATAGCTGTTCAAAGCTGATCATTTGTTGATCAGTTGTTCAAAAAATGCTAAAAGATCTTCAAAAGCTGTTCAAAGCTGATCATAAGCTGTTCAGAGCTGTAACAAAGTTGTTCAAAAGATGTTCTAAGCTGTTCATAAGGTGTTCAGAGCTGTTCAAAAGGTGTTCGAAAGGTGTTGAGAGCTGTTCAAAAGGTGTTCAGAGCTGTTCAAAAGGTGTTCAGAGCTGTTCAAAAGGTGTTCAGAGCTGTTCAAAAGGCGTTCAGAGCTGTTCAAAAGGTGTTCAGAGCTGTTTAAAAGGTGTTCGAAAGGTGTTGAGAGCTGTTCAAAAGGTGTTCAGAGCTGTTGAAAGATGTTCGAAGCTGTTCAAGAGTTGATCATAAGCTGATTGAAAAGTAATCAAGAGCTGATCAAAAAGCTCATATACCTGATCTGATCTATCACTAAAATGGATAAGAAAATATTAAAAGATCTAATAAAAGAAAAACTAGACACAAATTGAAATACAAAAATTAAGCATATAAAATTAGGAAAAGCAGATTTAGAGAATTAACTAGAAAGACATTTAGCCCCATCACAAAACTTCTAAAAACAAATAATAATCAAACACTCCAATACAAATTATATAGCTAAGGCCAGAAATTCGATTTTTTCAAACGAAACTGTTTTCATTAGTTATAAAGATGACGATAACTTTTTCACCCAAATGGAAGATGCAGAAGTGAACACATCAACCCATACAAAATAATAATTAATAATAATATTAATTTTCTGAACTCGATACTGCAAGAGATGTTCAGAAATCTACTGAATCAATGCTCTATTCCGAATTGGAATAGCAGAATGTGTTGGATACCACATATGAACCTTACAAAGGATTGGATTTTAAAGGCAAATCGGAAATAGCGATGGCACAGTACATAATTATTATTAGAAGCAGTATGCTTCAATTATTATTAGAAGCATCAAATTATAACAAAGCAGACCATATTTCAAAACTATTTTACATAACTACTAGTACTAACAAACATCATTTTAATAGAAAAGAACAAGTAACGGGAATTAAGGGCTTTTCAAACTCAATTGTTGGTTTGATGACAACATTTTTAAATTTGAGATTGTTATAGCTGGGGCATTTTCTTTGAGCCATACTCTAAAATCTACACACGTAAAACATAGTCACATACACGGCTGAATCTGAACTGTAATCGATCAACCAATCAACCAGATCAACAAGATCAACCAGATCAACCTATCAACCAGATCAACCGATCAACCAATCAACCAGATCAACCGATCAACCAGATTAACCGATCAACCAGATCAACCGATCAACCGATCAACCAGATCAACCGATCAACCGATCAACCAATCAACCAGATCCACCGATCAACCTGATCAACCAGATCAACTGATCAACCAGATCAACCGATCAACCAGATCAACCAGATCAACTGATCAACCGATCAACCAATCAACCAGATCCACCTCATCAACCGATCAACCTGATCCACCTCATCAACCGATCAATCGTACATCTAATCAATCGATCTATCGATTGACCTGATGAACGGTTGATTAATTGGTTGATGAGGTGGATCGGTTGATCTGGTTGATCAGTTGATCGGTTGATCTGGTTGATCAGTTGATCTGGTTGATCGGTTGATCTGGTTGATCGGTTGATCTGGTTGATCGGTTGATCTGGTTGATCGGTTGATCGGTTGATCTGGTTGATCTGGTTGATCTGGTTGATTGGTTGATCGGTTGATCGGTTGATCTGGTTGATTGGTTGATCGGTTGATCTGGTTGATCGGTTGATCGGTTGATCTGGTTGATCGGTTGATCGGTTGATCTGGTTGATCTGGTTGATCGGTTGATCTGGTTGATCAGTTGATCTGGTTGATCAGTTGATCTGGTTGATCGGTTGATCTGGTTGATCGGTTGATCTGGTTGATCAGTTGATCTGGTTGATCGGTTGATCTGGTTGATCGGTTGATCTGGTTGATCGGTTGATCGGTTGATCTGGTTGATCGGTTGATCGGTTGATCTGGTTGATCAGTTGATCTGGTTGATCGGTTGATCTGGTTGATCAGTTGATCTGGTTGATCAGTTGATCTGGTTGATCGGTTGATCTGGTTGATCGGTTGATCTGGTTGATCGGTTGATCGGTTGATCTGGTTGATCGGTTGATCGGTTGATCTGGTTGATCGGTTGATCTGGTTGATCGGTTGATCTGGTTGATCGGTTGATCTGGTTCATCTGGTTGATTGGTTGATCGGTTGATCTGGTTGATCGGTTGATCTGGTTGATCGGTTGATCTGGTTGATCAGTTGATCTGGTTGATCGGTTGATCTGGTTGATCAGTTGATCGGTTGATCTGGTTGATCGGTTGATCTGGTTGATCGGTTGATCTGGTTGATCGGTTGATCTGGTTGATCTGGTTGATTGGTTGATCGGTTGATCGGTTGATCTGGTTGATCGGTTGATCGGATGATCAGTTGATCTGGTTGATCAGTTGATCTGGTTGATCGGTTGATCTGGTTGATCGGTTGATCTGGTTGATCGGTTGATCGGTTGATCTGGTTGATCGGTTGATCTGGTTGATCTGGTTGATCTGGTTGATTGGTTGATCGGTTGATCGGTTGATCTGGTTGATCGGTTGATCGGATGATCAGTTGATCTGGTTGATCTGGTTGATCGGTTGATCTGGTTGATTGGTTGATCGGTTGATCTGGTTGATCGGTTGATCGGATGATCAGTTGATCTGGTTGATCTGGTTGATCGGTTGATCGGTTGATCTGGTTGATCTGGTTGATTGGTTGATCGGTTGATCGATTACAGTTCAGATTCAGCCGTGTATGTGACTATGTTTTACGTGTGTAGATTTTAGAGTATGGCTCAAAGAAAATGCCCCAGCTATAACAATCTCAAATTTAAAAATGTTGTCATCAAACCAACAATTGAGTTTGAAAAGCCCTTAATTCCCGTTACTTGTTCTTTTCTATTAAAATGATGTTTGTTAGTACTAGTAGTTATGTAAAATAGTTTTGAAATATGGTCTGCTTTGTTATAATTTGATGCTTCTAATAATTGAAGCATACTGCTTCTAATAATAATTATGTACTGTGCCAGCGCTATTTCCGATTTGCCTTTAAAATCCAATCCTTTGTAAGGTTCATATGTGGTATCCAACACATTCTGCTATTCCAATTCGGAATAGAGCATTGATTCAGTAGATTTCTGAACATCTCTTGCAGTATCGAGTTCAGAAAATTAATATTATTATTAATTATTATTTTGTATGGGTTGATGTGTTCACTTCTGCATCTTCCATTTGGGTGAAAAAGTTATCGTCATCTTTATAACTTCGTTTCGTTTGAAAAAATTGAATTTCTGGCCTTAGCTATATAATTTGTATTGGAGTGTTTGATTATTATTTGTTTTTAGAAGTTTTGTGATGGGGCTAAATGTCTTTCTAGTTAATTCTCTAAATCTGCTTTTCCTAATTTTATATGCTTAATTTTTGTATTTCAATTTGTGTCTAGTTTTTCTTTTATTAGATCTTTTAATATTTTCTTATCCATTTTAGTGATAGATCAGATCAGGTATATGAGCTTTTTGATCAGCTCTTGATTACTTTTCAATCAGCTTATGATCAACTCTTGAACAGCTTCGAACATCTTTCAACAGCTCTGAACACCTTTTGAACAGCTCTCAACACCTTTCGAACACCTTTTAAACAGCTCTGAACACCTTTTGAACAGCTCTGAACGCCTTTTGAACAGCTCTGAACACCTTTTGAACAGCTCTGAACACCTTTTGAACAGCTCTGAACACCTTTTGAACAGCTCTCAACACCTTTCGAACACCTTTTGAACAGCTCTGAACACCTTATGAACAGCTTAGAACATCTTTTGAACAACTTTGTTACAGCTCTGAACAGCTTATGATCAGCTTTGAACAGCTTTTGAAGATCTTTTAGCATTTTTTTGAACAACTGATCAACAAATGATCAGCTTTGAACAGCTATTTTATTCATATTAAATAAACAAATTCAATATACATGTACAATTTTTTTTTTCTTTTTATCAGTTTTATTTATTTTTTTTTTAAAAAATTTTTTTTTTTACAATATTATTTATTAAATTTTTAATTTATAGGACCTCAAAGGCCCTCTGCCACAATCTCCATTAGATATTCGATGTGGGGCGGAAGTATCAATGGCTGGTGGTAGTATATGTACTTGTGTTCCATCGATGTTGTGTATCGTGCCATATTCTTCACTATGGCTACGATAAATATCAGCCGAACACGTGTCGGCCAATTCCTGTGTTCCGCAATTTCCGCTCTCAGGGCAGAAGTGAAGGATCCCATCTCCCAAAAATTTTCATCTACTTC
The DNA here is from genome assembly GCA_943737955.2 of Myopa tessellatipennis. Taxonomy (NCBI): domain Eukaryota; kingdom Metazoa; phylum Arthropoda; class Insecta; order Diptera; family Conopidae; genus Myopa; species Myopa tessellatipennis. The sequence goes on from OX031315.1 coordinate 19,313,599, forward strand.
ATTCAGTAAATGTTCAATAAATTTGAGCAATGCCAAAATTGCTAGTGTTTTTTGTTGTGGAGCCATGATGTATTTATCGAAAAACAGAATGAAGTAAGAACAAATGCGTGGGCGCAGAGGTATTTATAATAAGAAGAGTGGACAGAAGGGAAATTATGGTGTGGAGAGGGGAGGGACGAGGAACTTCAGAGCTAGCGTTTTCCCTTATTGAAGAATAAAAGAAATTTGAGTATGTAAAACTCATCTTTAATTTTGAAATGTCCTCATAAACATTGTAATGTGGTTGATACTTAAGTTTCTGAGAACAAGAACTCACACAACACATTACATCCTATAGACTTCAACCTTTTCAAACAACACTTGAATAACATACGTAATCCTTAAATTTGAAAACATCAATAACATGGCAAAGAATGTCGTAGTCCTTAAATTTTAAAACATCAAGAACACACCAAAGAATGAGTTTTTATAAAGAATAAAAATTTGAGAATGTAAACACATCTTAAATATATCCTCATAAATATTGCAATGTGTCTGACCATTATACAAGCGATACTCAAGTTTCTGCGATCAAGAACTCACACATCGCATTGTACACTGCATGCTATAGACCTCGTCCTTTTCAATCAACACTTCAGTAAAAGCGGTATGTATATCTATTGTTAGAAAATAACAAGAACAACATCAACAATACTCTTATATCCAGCAACAGCATAGGCAAACTCCTACAAAACAGCTTCTACTTCTACATCAGTAACAACAACACTATCTAATTAACTCATGTTCAAATTCTAGACATATCCATATTTCCAGCTATATATATATATATATATATATATATATTTCTGTTTTTTTTTTTTTTATTGAATCTAAAGTAAGTAATGCAATGTTATTGAGAAACTTCATTAAAAATAATATTTGTGTTACTGTAGTGGGCATGTAGGTCTATTATTTCGTATGTGCTTTCTTAATAAACAAAATTTGTGGATTGTTTAAGAATGAATACTATGTATTTCTTGTCTCTATTAGGAGTTAATATAATTTTAATTGATTGTCTCGCTAATAGTTTGTTAAGTTATATTGCTAGTGTGTCGATGTTTAAGTGAATTTTGATTATGAAATGCAATTATGTTATCATACTGAAATACCCAACTGGGCTGATAAAATTACTAGCCTGATATTGTAGATATTTCTGTGAGTTTTCTATCCATTTTTCCGCTCAAAGTCCCTTGTTGTTGGTTTCTAAAGATTGTTTCTATTATCATTGTCGAACCTTTATCTGGTGACTCATTATAATAAGAAGTAGTGTTTATATCTATTTGCATTATATTATATTTCCATATTAATGTCTATTTCATTTCTCCGTCTTATTAATTTGGAGTTGGGTTTTGAGTTAAATGCCTATGGTCTTTAATGATTTTAAATTTATGTCCTAAAAAGAATGATATGAAAAATTTTATGGTGCAAATGAGATCCATTGAGATTAAGCCTTGTTCGTCTCTCTGATGGAATCATGATCGCATTAGAACTCATTTAGCTATTCGAATGAAATTTAACAGAAATGTAGTAGTTCACTATTTCTGTGTATGTACAAATCAATATGTTTCTTTTATTGTTTCTTAATAATTATAGGTTTCCCTTAAAGTTAAAGTTTAATATGTTGGAACGCTACCTTAGCATTTTCCATTCAAATTTATAGTTAGACATCATAAGTTGTAGGGTATTTATGTGTTTCGCTGTGGTCGAATATATAGATATCGTTTTCGGTTATTTATAGACTATATAATGATCCCTAACTAAAATCCAGTATTTTTATCGCTTAAAGAAAATTCTTGTTGTCCATTACAAAGTATAAATGTTTGTAGTCAAGCTTCATTCAAGCAGCTATTTTGTTGGTTCAATAGAATTCTTTACAAGAGAAATAATTTAAGCTACATAAATCCCTAACATTTAATATTGAAATAAGAAGTTGTTACCATTTAGACTAAACATTGTTCATAGTATATAAGCTAAATTTTGGTGATAGTTTTTAATAGTTTTAAGCTGAATTTTGGTATGACTATTTTGATGGTTCGGCTATACGCAGAAGAAAAGAAAAAGAATTAGAACTAATAATAATAGTAATAAAATAAAAAAAAGAACAAGAAAAAGAAACAAGAAGATGAAAAATAAAATAGGAGTAAGAATGACATCCTAGCTTTACCAACTCAAGCCTCTCATGTCTTTACTTCAATGTTAAGAGGCTTTTGTTTCCTAAAATTTAATAATTTAGACAACATTTAATCACAAATTTATTCCTAAAATTTTAAACAACAACAATATCTCTTTTCTTAAAGATATGTTTACTAACCCACTGCTCATTAACTAACTAAACCCTATCAAACAAATCTCTTACTCCTAGAAGCAATAATAATTAGCTCTAAAAAAATATTATTTAAAGCACTGAAATTAAAAATTAAAAAATTAAATTAAAAAAATTACAAGAAGAAATGAAAGGAAAATCATGTCATCATATGCTCATGAAACCATTAGTAGTAGTACTAGTATTATAGTAAAGTAATATTCAAATTGATGAACAATAACCATGTTGAAAATCTACTCAACATTTTCTCTATGTGTCAGTATAAAAGAAAAAAGAAAAAAACAATAAGCGAATAAAATATGTGTGTCTTTCATCGACATAAAAATTCACACGCACATTAAATGCTTATCCTAACAGAATCTATACAACGAAAAAGAAGAAGAAGAAAATGGCATCCTAGGTTTGCCTGTTTAAGCTACGCATGTCACCATTTAAATATCAACAGCATGCATCTCTATTACTAAAATTAAAAAACAAAAAAAAAAAAACAACAATACAGCAAGAGTAAATCGTCTACTACTGCAACAATATAAACCAAACTCCTACAACAATAACACAAGCAAAATTCCTACAAACCCGGTTCTACTGTTTCATCATTCTATTGCTAGATTAGCCTTAAAAATTTCAACAACAACAACAACATTATACATTTACTATATATATATATATATATATTATATTTTTACTATATATCTACATCTACTACATCTACTATATTAACTTATTCTACTTATATGTTAAAATTCTACTTGTAGAATTGTATTAAACATCCGAAAATTACGACAAACAATAAACAATATAAATGAATAATAATAATATTGAATACGCTAAGCATAGTCCCACCCAAAATCCTACCAATCATCTGAATCCGTCTCTGTCGCTACATCTAGACTATCCGCCTGTCCTTTACCTCTGTTAGGCTGTCCGTATTTTCTTTCAAATTTAGAGTTAGATGTGATACGTTGAAGAGTGCTTAACTGTTTCGTTGAGGACGAATATATAAATAACTTTTTGACGATTTGCTTATACATTATATGACTACCTTATCATTTGGCTACACGCGGAAAAAGAAGAAAAAGAATAAGAAGCAATAATAATAGTAATGAAAAAAGAACAAGAAAAAAGAAGAAGAAAAATAAAATAGAAGTAAGAATGGCAACCTAGCTTTACCAACTCAAGCCTCTACACTTCAATATAAATAACATGCGTCTCTCAATAACTCTTTTCTCAAACGCATCGCTCATTAACTAACTAAACCCTATCAAACAAATCTCTTACACCTGAAAGCAATAATAATTAGCGTTAAAGAAATATTATTTAAAACACTGAAATTAAAAATATATTACAAACAAATTACAGCAAAAATCATGTCATCAAATTTTCATTAATCCATATAGTCATATTGAAATTTATGAACTATATACAACCATATTCAAAATATAATCATAGCATTTTCTAAATGTCTCAGTATGAAAACAAAAAGAAAAAAATAATAAGCGATTAAAATATGTGAGTCTGTCTCCTACACTAAAATTAACTATCAATTAATTAGATTGTTATCCTACAGCAAAGAAAACAAGAATTAAAGTAATAATACTGTAAGAACATATTCTAGATTTAACTGCTTAAGCCCTGCATTTTACTAGTTCAATATCGACAGCATGCGTCTCTATTCCTAAAAATAAAAAACAACAACACCGCAAGAATAAATCGTCTACTACTACAACAACAACAACATAAATCAAACTCCTACAACAACAACATAAGCAAACTCATACAGAAAATTGTTCCATAAGTGTATCGGTAGATTAGCTAACCATTAAATTAAATAACCTATATTAGTAATAACCTATGAGTCTACAAACCAAAGTTCACTTGAAATGTTCATTTAGTGTCTATATAACAAGAAAAAAAATCTACACCCGAAAAGAATTAAAATAAAAACTAGATTAAATAAAAGAAAAACAAGTATAGCATACCCAAGCATATTCCTAACGCAAAAGCATAAACATTGTACATCTTCGCCAAAATATTACTTCATGTGTATAAAAAAAATCCCTACATTTGTTGTATTAACTCTTCTCGCACGAGCATCAAATGCTTATTCTAACAGAAGCTATACAATGAAGAAAAAGAATAAGTGTAGCATCCTAGGTTTACCTACTCAATCCTCTCCTCTACACTTCAATATCATTAACAAGCGTCTCTATTCCTAAAAATAAAACAACACAGCAAGAATATATCATATACAACAACAAAAAAAAAACACCATAAGCCAAACTCCTACAAGAACATGAATAAAATAAACGAAAGAATTTTAATTCGTGCATTTTCAATGTCTCTGTCAGTCTGTCCGTCTATATGTACGTATGTTTGTATGTCCGTCTATATGTGTGTATGTTTGTATGTCCGTCTATATGTATGTATGTTTGTATGTCCGTCTATATGTATGTATGTTTGTATGTCCGTCTATATGTGTGTATGTGTCTATGTCTGTTCGTCTTCCCACCCTACACTTTCCCATTCCCTCTTCCCTCCAACCACTTTTGCCATCAAGCTGATCTCCTAGCTAACTATGACACTGGATTTATGAACAATTCAATTTGTGTATGTTCAATGTCCATCTGTCTATTCGACCGTTCGTCTGTCCGTCTATATGTATGTCCGTCTGTCTATCAGACCATGAGAAATATTTTGTAAACAGAAAGTACTGAAATTGTCAACTCCAATTCCGAGATTGAAATAATTGTATTAATATATAGTATGTGCATTCAATTAGTGTGATCGCGAGCGAATTGACCACTTGAAATACCCATAACTCATTTACTAAATCTACAACAACCACATAGCAAATTGACGAAAAGCACTTAAATTAAAGCAATAAAAAATATTTTCCCAACAACAACGCTACGTATATTCAGAACAACAACAACAACAATCTCAAGTACCACAAACGATACACAGGCGGGCAGAGATCAAGGCATAGGGGCACACCACACTCGCAACAGTCAGCACGCCGAGCTATGTATGTGCGTCTATATGTCTGTCTGTCGGTCTATATGTATGTATGTATGTATGTATGTCCGTCTGTATGTCCGTCTGTCCCTCCCCTTCCTCCCTCCTCTCCTCCCTCCCTCCCCTTCCTCCCTCCTCTCCCTCCCATTCCTCCCTCCCCTCCCTTCAAACTATCACCCTCTCGCTCACTCTCACATATCCATAGCACCTCACGGGCAGCGCAGTCGCTACCATAGCACCTCACGGGCAGCGCAGTCGCTACCATAGCACCTCACGGGCAGCGCAGTCGCTACGTTGGCCCAGAAGGTACATATCCCTACTACTCTTGTGTTTTATTACTGCTGCAAAAATATGAAAGAAGACTGCTCTGGGGAAGGAGTTTAGATCGTAATTTTCACTTTTCTCGGAAACTATTATATATTACAAAACATAGATCCTTCCGGTTTGAAGCATTCTCTCTAAAATTTATTAGAGAATTTTATGGTCGGAAAAATACTTATACTTAATACCGTAATTTAAAAAAAAATTGCGAAAAAAGTTTTTTTTCGGAATAATGACATAAGAACATAATTTAAAAAGGATATTAAGAAGCGGATATTTGGCTTTGAAAATCAGCAAGCAAAAGTTATCTAGGTCTAACCATTATTTTTTTATTATTATTTTTTTCGATGTTAACTCGGATTTTTATAAAATGGCCCCTCCCGTTTAAACGGGGGGGGGGGGTAATTAATACCCCCTCCCATACGATTTTTTTCTTGTCTCGACCCAACCTTCTAGTCTTTTGTCCCCTCTTATGCGAAACACCCTGTATATATTTTATTAAAGCTACAACGCCTACTTTTGCGCGTTATAAAGGGAAAGACAAAGTCAATACATCTGTTCAAATTCGGGTGTAGGGTATAGCAAACGGCAATATTGCCACTGTAATAATAGTGCTAAAAATGTACCTATGTGCGGAGATATGAAGACATAAGTAGATTATAAAATAGCTCTCTTGGAACGGGATCAGTTTTAGTAAAATCGCCAGAACCTGGTTTGAAATACTTCAAATATGACATTTGAAAACGGTTTATTGTTGATGTTTGAATTCAACAAAAATTAATTCTTAACAAAAATGAAAATATTTCTCTTTATGTAGCCCAGTTTGTTGAACGATATTCACATTATAAAAATCGAAAAATTCACTTTGAATTGCTCAGAAAACACGATAGTATCCAAAGAAAATATGTACTGACGTGAAAGTCTACACGAGTATGAATGACTGACAACCTAAAAACAAAAGGATTTGCTCGATTCGCTACACCAGCGCAATTCACACTCAAAATTGGCTTTACTTTTTGATCACAGTAGTACAAAAACTAAATTAAAGTATTTTGTTATTTTCGTGGTAGTTCTACAAAAATATATATACGCTTCATTAGCGCCATCTCCTAAGTCAAATCGACCTATTATGCTCGCATTTTTGTCTGCCTGTCCCTTGAAATCGGGAGATATCTGAGAGAAATTTAGCTTGCATATTTCTTGCTATGAAGAGCAGCTTCGTATTGTTGTAGGTAATAACAGCACATACTTATGGACATATTTTTACATCCTTAAAGCTCGAAGACGGTAACACGGTTTTCGTTTGCAGAACGCAAATGCAGACATACCTTTAGACTGCACTATAATCGTAAAGCAGCAAAGCGAAACTACACGTGTAAGCACATTCTGTGGCCTAGATAAAACCACCAGTGGAGAGTCGTGTTCGCATTAAAGCATCGCTCTAAATTTAAAATAGCAATTTATTATAATGAATTATTAATAAAAATAATTCTGGAGAAAGTTGCAAGAATCGAATGCGGAAATAGTTCTGGCCAACAACGAATTCAAAAGATATATAAATCCATCTTTTGGTTTCAAACAGTTATCAAAGAATTATCAATCAGCTGTAAACAATCAACGACACCCAAGGATAAGTTTGAAAATTAACCCAAAATAAAGTGAGAAGAATAACTAAATTCCTTTTATTTCAGCTTCTTGTTTAATTCGACATTCTTGCCTGACACCGTAAAAACCCACAAGTTCGGCATTTTAATGCCCGTGGCAATTTGGGTAAAAGGAATTCGACACTTGTGCCGGAAATAAACCAACAACAAAAAATAAATGTTTACAAACATTTATATTCCAATAAATATAGTATACATAATTTAAATTGTAACTTTAATAAACATTTATTGACAATACAAAAATAAGTATTTTTTGGGCGGTTGTTTTTACACAACCACCTTTAGGAAACACACATTATATAATACTATAATATGTAAATATGTACATAAACCATTTATACACTGTATATCTAGTATCTGCTTGTACAATTAAGTTAAGGTTCAACGACCTTTTTTGTAGGACTTGAAAGGAAATAAATAAATAAATCTGTTAAAATATATTTAAGTAGTGCAAAACAAAATATTGATAGTATTATTATTATTGATAGTTTGATATTATTGATAGTATTATTAAAATAAAACAAATCAATGAAAAAAATAAAGAAAGATTGAATATTTTTTTTTAATTCATAGCAACCAGGCGAGCAGACAGATTAGCCTCGCAAAATAAATGAATACAATTTTGCTTCAAGATAAATTTCAAATTGCAAGATATTCATTGCATTAAGTAAAACAAAGAAGTAGGTCAGAATACTGATCACCAGGAACCAACAAATTGCTAGCGAGCAGCAGTTGGCAGTGAAAATGCTGACAAAGTAAAAAAAAACAAACAATAAAACACAAAGAAACGAAAAATCAAAAAAAAAAAAATTGAATGAATGAAAACTAGATAAAGGGAATTAGGCGAATTAACAAGTGTAGAAAGAGCGGATGCAATATTAGACGAGCTAGTTACGTTCCTAAAGCAGTTAATAGACAATAAAACGGAACGATTAGAACAGTGGGATTCAGAATTAGCAGTTTTAAAAAGAAGATATGATAGCTATTTAATAGACAAAGGCACTCAGGAGGAAATAAAAGAGCGTCCAGGAACAGAAAACGAAATATTAAAAGAGCTATTGAAGAAAAAGGGATAAGTAGAAGAGAGACTAAAAATGCTTGAGTGCTACCCACATAGAGCAAAAAAAGACTACACATTCTTAGCAAGGGCAAACCAACGAATAAATGAATTAAAAGAAGAGACTAGACGTTTCAACTAGGATAATTCGTTGGGTCACGAGCAGACGCTATATTCTAAAGAAGACATTAGCCAGACAGACAGACTACAGTTCACTCTCTTTTTCTACATTCAAACAGTCGGGGGCAGATCAATCTAAAATGGGCATTGAAGAAATAGCGGAGACAGTTAGCAGGTTAGTACCGTTGTTTTCGGGAGAACCTTCACTAGATATTCATATCGAGGTATACAAATTTATAGAAGGATGTGATCTAGCAGAGAGAAACATTACAGCTAAAAGTCTACATGGGAATGCATATAGCCGTTTACAGTAAAAAATGTTTTGACAAAGATTGCAAAATTTAGTGACACAATAAACAATTACCTACGATACAAGTCATTGGATAGTGTGTTGGCCGAAATACAGAGCTTGAAATAATTGTCAACAGAAGAAATATCACAATTTGCGGAAAGGTTTTTTTTATGAGGTAGGAAATGCTTTTACGCAGCAATATCAGCATCCCGGCTTAAAAACAGTTCCACCGATAGTGTAGGACTCCGACACTCTTCGTATAACCCACTAAAACCTCTTACCTGGGGAAATATCCGAAGCAGACCAGAACAGGTAGGTCCGATTTCGTCCCCGCGTCCCTGGTCACTGTGGGTGACCGAACAAGTCGATCTCGCGCTTCATGGCCCGGTCCCGTGTCAACGCAAGTACGTTTCTAAACCGTACCGATGAGTACCATCGTCGAACGTCATCATTTTGACCATTCTAAGTCTCCTGGTTGCCAGGACCGGATCGCCAATTAGGTGATCCCGTAAACCTATTTCCCTAAATGGAGTTTGCTATGTCATCTGCGTAGTCAATTATATGTACGCACCTTGAGGCTAGCCGTTGAAGCAAGGAGTCAACAGAGATGTTCCAAAGGATGGGTGATAGTAGCCTTCCCTAGAGGCATCCCTTCGTTGCTATCGCTCTATGACTATCCACATTGCAGATTTACATCCCTGTGTTACTTACGATGGGTTGAACCCACGGTACTCGAGAGCTAATCTCAATCTTCCGAAACAGATCTTTTAGAAAGCACTGTGTATATCTGTAAAAGTGGTCATAGGGTTGCCTCTATTGTTCAGTTCCATTTCCGTCACCCTAAACAAATCATGGAGGGCGGTCTCAGTGGATCTCCCGCTATGTATGCGTGCTGAAATCTACTTAAAGGAAGTTCCACAAATAGAGTTCTTTCTAAATAGTCCATCAACCCCCTCTTAATTGTCTTTTAGACTAATGAGGTAAGGCAAAGGATTTGGTTTCTGTGTAGTCCTTCTTACCTGGTTTTGGTAGAAATACCACTCTTCCCTCCCTCCAAATACCAGGCACAAAACCCATTGCTAGACATGGTATGAATATTCCCCGCAAACGTGCTCTTGGCCCCATTGGAGCCAATCCATCTTTGTTACCGATGAGTCACAATACGGATACATCAGAGATATCCTTAGTGTTGGTGCAGTAGTCCTTCCACGTATGCCTCTTCCTCCTGCAAAGGGTCTTCTTCAACGGTTTTTTCTTTTCCTTATAATCAGCCCAAGTCACTGCGTCTTTTTCCATCTCCATCCAGTCGTATCCATCTTCATGGATTTTGGTTCCTCGTTCCACCAGGGAACAGAGTCCTCTATGGTTCGACAGAATCCGCTACGGTTCGACGGCAAGCCCTTTCATCCGCAGAGATTATGGACGAGTTTAACCTTTTCACTTCGATCTCCACTTCTGCTATATTCCTAGGTACTCCATTCAACCTAGTCGACAGAGACTCCTTCAACACTTCCTAATACTACTGACCATCCGTGTTCCTTGGGATCCTTATTAACCTGTTTCCTCGCCGCCGTTTCAGTCCATACGCGACATCGAACCGAATGGCCTTGTGATCAGACATGGTTTGCCTGTCCCAGACCCTCCAGTGCGATAGTGTGTCTATCATTCTAAGACTTGCCAGGGCTAGGTCATTAACCTCACTTTTGGAAAAAGAGGCTAGTCCCTTTACAAGATAGGCCCTTGATACTGCCATGGAGTATCCAAGACTCCTACACTATGTCCAGCTCCTCTTCCTCCTCAAGGTGTCGCATCACATCGCTCTAATGTGGTGAATGTTTAGCTGACACACCCGGAGTATTTTTCCGTGCAATATTTGTTGAGGAAAGCTTAATGTCATTAAAATCACAGGCAGAAGACCTTACAACATACGTATATAAAGGTAACTTTAATGTAGCCTTAAGAGCAGAAATAGCAAAAAAACCGTAATGAAATTTTTTGAAAGAAAATAGAGCAAACCGTTCTATTCCAAATTAGGATTAAAGGATAGTGCGTTGAGACTTCACATGTGGGATCGGTACGAAAAACAATGGAAAAACTGAATGAACAAGCCATAGATATTGTCGATGATGTTCGAGAAGCAGAAATTCAACAACACAATGAGTTCCTAAGAATGGTGGAAACATTTCCTAATAACCATAGAAGTGATCCCCTTCCACGTCCTCACAAATATACCCTATATATTCGGAACGTAATTTCCCAGAAAATAAATTCAGAAAACCAACCAACCAATATCAAAGGCCCGATAACCGGAGACAGGAAAATCAGTAATGGAAACTACCCCAGTCAAATTGACAATTGGCCAACAGGACTGATAGCAAAATCAAAGGAGGGCAGGAAACCCAAACTCAAATAAAGCACGGACGCTTTAAAGCACGGATTAGTCCTAATACGGAATATATTACAGATATAAAAGCACTTGCAAGATCTTAAACTTAAGAACTTAAGAGAAATGGGGAACTCATTTTACTGGTGGATACAGGAGCAGATAAAAGCCTAGTAAAAGAACGCGCATTAAACGAAGATGTCATTATAAATAAAAACCAAAAAGTGTTAACTTCGGCCTGGCCGAAGTTCATATTCCCTGCACACGCTTACTTAAAAATTAAGCGTGGCAATGGTCCAATTTTTTTCCTTTTCAATCTCAACTAGCCTGTGGTGACAGAGAATATTCGTGCCAAATTTGATGAAAATATCTCTATTCGTTCTCCTGTAATCGAACTTTATTTAATTAATGGGCGGACCACGCCCATATGTGGTACTCTTTTTTTGGTCAGAGATAGTAGGCTTCTGGACAAAATTCCAACTGCAAATTCGCGCTACAAGCTGAGAAATTGAGCTGTAAGCATGGATAAATTTATATTCACTATATAAAGTAGGCGTGGTAATGGTCCGATTTTGCCCATTTCCAATACCGAAAAGTTTCTAATGATAGACAATATTCGTGGCAAGTTTGATGAAGATATCTCTATTCGTTCTCTTGTAATGGTGATATCCACAAACAGACAGACGAGCAGACAGGCGGACGGACATGACTAAATCGACTCAGGAGGTCACGCTGATCAAAAATATATATACCTTTCTATACCTGTCACGCCTCCTTTATTGCGTTACAAACGGAAGTGAATATACCCTCATCACTTCGTGTGTAGGATATAAACAGTAAGAGTGATATATTCGGCCTGGCCGAATCTTAGATACCCCACCCCTAAAAGTTTTGAAAAAGTTTAATCAAACGAAATAATTTTATTTATTTAAATTTTTATAAGGAAAGCTACCTTATAATCATATTTAATCACAGACGTATATAAATACAGTGGCGTAGCTAGGGTTGGACGGGGGTGGTGGTCCGCCACAGTCGGCGAAGTTTCGCGGCAGCAGTATAAATAGTAGGTATGGTTGTTACCTGTTTTCAAAACAAAATAACTACCTTAGTAGTTTTATTGTTGTGTACAAATTTAATCTTTATGTGCGTGGAAATAAATTTGTTTCATGAACTATACTGTATAAGTAGTGTAAAAGTAGGCAGACTGCGCCCAGTTTTGCTATTATAATGTTTTATTGGAAAATAAGTTGTTATCTAAAATTTTATTCAGGAAGTTTATATATGTAACAATATAACCATTTAAGACCCTCTTTTGCCTGTGTAAGCTAAAAGTGGGCGGATCACGACCATATTAACCCGCCCAATATTTCTGCCGGTTCACCGGCTCTCCTGTGATCGTGATTTCAACAGACAGACGGACATACATGGCTAAATCGACTCAGGAGGTGAACCTGATCAAGAATATATATACTTTTCTATATCTATCTTCTCTATGTCTATGCGCAACACATTTCGTGACAAAGTGATTATACCTTTAACCTTAAGGTGTAGGATAAAAAAATATAATTATTGGTAGAAGTAGAATTAAAAAACAACCACATAAACAGTTATTGTATATAAAATATTATGTAAAAAACGCACAGAGTTTAACCTCTATAAACTACACACTAAATAAGTATGGGTATATATACATATATATTTCGGACACTAAGGAGTAATAGATAAGTATAAACAATACTATAACGACAAAAGAAGTGCATGGAGTTAAATTCGTAAATCCGACGATAACTTAGTAAAGATCTGAACCCAAAACGCGAATACGAATTCGTATTTTCTACCCATTCCAAAGTAATGGCTTCAATTGTAGCGCTCTTTTGTTCAACGAAATATATATTTTGAGAAACAAATTTACATATTTCAAGGGAATAATATATATACTTCAAAGATTACGCCTACTTTTGAAAAAATGTTAAAATTTGTGGAAGTGAGGTGTCTCCGACGGTGAAGCTTCTACCCCAATATTCAGCGATAAGTTTTGTTCTACGAAAAACATAACTTGGCCAAGTGGAATATAAGGTTCGATAGCCTACTCCAATACCTTTCAGAATCAGTAAAAACTTTTAGTGCACTCGGAAGGGTTTGGTCACCATGGTTATTTGAAGTTGGCCTTACCCAGTGCAATTGTGCTATCTTCAAGTTATGTTTTTCGTTGAAGAAAATTTTTCGCTTAAAAATATCATATTTGATGCAAATTCTGGAGCAAACACGGTACTACAACATAACAAACAACCACCTTTGGTGAATATCAATGCAAAGGAATTAAAAAATTAACAGCGGCCGTTTCAGCTCTCACACACAACTAAGCAACAACATTCAAATATTTAAGAATTAAAAAACAAATGTGTTCAGTTCAATCTCTAATCCAAGTTTCTAAAAAATATGTATAATGTATATCCAACCGAATACATATGTATGTGTTTCGGTTGCATTTTCGTTCTACTACAATAATTCTCTACTTAAATGAAACACATTTTATAATAAAAAGTAATAAAGTAAGATTTAAATCATATTTTTCATTTTTAATAAACTAAGAGCATGGATGTGATTCTCCTTCGTTAATGGTTTCCTTAATATAACTGCCGCATTCTCTTCGGACGCAACATTCAAGCCTTTGCACATATTTAAATTGGATATTTTAGTTAAATCATTTAAGTTTAAATTCCCGAATCTCTTGTGCCACTTTTTAGCATTTGTTTCATTAACCGCACAGTTCAGTTACTATTTTTTCGAGTGTTTCAGAGAAAAAAATAAAAATCCCATTCTTCAGTTCTGCCGTCAAAACTACCTTTTTGTTTTGATTCAGCATGACAGCTTTACTAACTGTTATACAGTTGCCATATTCAATAGCCTTGCTCACTGAGAAAAAATTAGAGTGCAGTTGAGGAACATACCACACATTATTTAATTTCACTCTTGAATATTTGGTTTTCAGATTAACCGTTCCTCTCCCTTCGGCATAAATGCTCTCTACGGAGGCCAACAAAATTTTTTGCTTTTTCTTTTCGAGGTATTCAAAACAATTGGAATTATTCGACATATGTTTAAAAATGAAATGAATGAAATTACCTATAAATAGTAGGTATGGTTGTTACCTGTTTTCAAAACAAAATAACTACCTTAGTAGTTTTATTGTTGTGTACAAATTTAATCTTTATGTGCGTGGAAATAAATTTGTTTCATGAACTATACTGTATAAGTAGTGTAAAAGTAGGCAGACTGCGCCCAGTTTTGCTATTATAATGTTTTATTGGAAAATAAGTTGTTATCTAAAATTTTATTCAGGAAGTTTATATATGTAACAATATAACCATTTAAGACCCTCTTTTGCCTGTGTAAGCTAAAAGTGGGCGGATCACGACCATATTAACCCGCCCAATATTTCTGCCGGTTCACCGGCTCTCCTGTGATCGTGATTTCAACAGACAGACGGACATACATGGCTAAATCGACTCAGGAGGTGAACCTGATCAAGAATATATATACTTTTCTATATCTATCTTCTCTATGTCTATGCGCAACACATTTCGTGACAAAGTGATTATACCTTTAACCTTAAGGTGTAGGATAAAAAAATATAATTATTGGTAGAAGTAGAATTAAAAAACAACCACATAAACAGTTATTGTATATAAAATATTATGTAAAAAACGCACAGAGTTTAACCTCTATAAACTACACACTAAATAAGTATGGGTATATATACATATATATTTCGGACACTAAGGAGTAATAGATAAGTATAAACAATACTATAACGACAAAAGAAGTGCATGGAGTTAAATTCGTAAATCCGACGATAACTTAGTAAAGATCTGAACCCAAAACGCGAATACGAATTCGTATTTTCTACCCATTCCAAAGTAATGGCTTCAATTGTAGCGCTCTTTTGTTCAACGAAATATATATTTTGAGAAACAAATTTACATATTTCAAGGGAATAATATATATACTTCAAAGATTACGCCTACTTTTGAAAAAATGTTAAAATTTGTGGAAGTGAGGTGTCTCCGACGGTGAAGCTTCTTCCCCAATATTCAGCGATAAGTTTTGTTCTACGAAAAACATAACTTGGCCAAGTGGAATATAAGGTTCGATAGCCTACTCCAATACCTTTCAGAATCAGTAAAAACTTTTAGTGCACTCGGAAGGGTTTGGTCACCATGGTTATTTGAAGTTGGCCTTACCCAGTGCAATTGTGCTATCTTCAAGTTATGTTTTTCGTTGAAGAAAATTTTTCGCTTAAAAATATCATATTTGATGCAAATTCTGGAGCAAACACGGTACTACAACATAACAAACAACCACCTTTGGTGAATATCAATGCAAAGGAATTAAAAAATTAACAGCGGCCGTTTCAGCTCTCACACACAACTAAGCAACAACATTCAAATATTTAAGAATTAAAAAACAAATGTGTTCAGTTCAATCTCTAATCCAAGTTTCTAAAAAATATGTATAATGTATATCCAACCGAATACATATGTATGTGTTTCGGTTGCATTTTCGTTCTACTACAATAATTCTCTACTTAAATGAAACACATTTTATAATAAAAAGTAATAAAGTAAGATTTAAATCATATTTTTCATTTTTAATAAACTAAGAGCATGGATGTGATTCTCCTTCGTTAATGGTTTCCTTAATATAACTGCCGCATTCTCTTCGGACGCAACATTCAAGCCTTTGCACATATTTAAATTGGATATTTTAGTTAAATCATTTAAGTTTAAATTCCCGAATCTCTTGTGCCACTTTTTAGCATTTGTTTCATTAACCGCACAGTTCAGTTACTATTTTTTCGAGTGTTTCAGAGAAAAAAATAAAAATCCCATTCTTCAGTTCTGCCGTCAAAACTACCTTTTTGTTTTGATTCAGCATGACAGCTTTACTAACTGTTATACAGTTGCCATATTCAATAGCCTTGCTCACTGAGAAAAAATTAGAGTGCAGTTGAGGAACATACCACACATTATTTAATTTCACTCTTGAATATTTGGTTTTCAGATTAACCGTTCCTCTCCCTTCGGCATAAATGCTCTCTACGGAGGCCAACAAAATTTTTTGCTTTTTCTTTTCGAGGTATTCAAAACAATTGGAATTATTCGACATATGTTTAAAAATGAAATATTTTGCAAGTTATTGCTTAGTTTTTATATTTATCTTTTATAATTTTTTTTATGTTATATTTAAAAAGCTCGTGTCACGGGGTTTGTGTTTCAACTCCTCTTAAACGCCTTGACCGATTTTGATGAAATTTTTTGTGTATGTTTGGTAGGTGTGAGAATAGGTCGTAAAGTATATTTTACCCTCCTACCCTCAACCGACCATTAGTTAATCGCGATTTTAGTTTAACATACGTATTTCAACTAAACGAATTTAATTATGTTGCTGACAGCTGACGTTATGCGTGCCTTATAGAAGTTAGGTACACTAGGAACGGATTTTGGAAAAACCTGCCCCTAAGTGTCCGAAATGGGCGTGGCAATATTTAAAATGGCCATAGTTATAGAAACTATGAAGAATAGGAAGTTGAAATATGGTAGGGAGGTTAGCATTATAATGCAGAGGTACACTAGAAAAGGATTTTGGAAAAATCTGTCCCCAAGTCTCCGAAATGGGCGTGGGAAGACTTAAAATGGCCATAGTTTCGAAGCTATGAGGAATAGGAAGTTGAAATTTGACAGGGAGGCTGGCGTTATAATGCAGAATTACACTAGGAAAGGATTTTGGAAAAATCTGCCCCTATGTGTCCGAAATGGGCGTGGCAAGATTTGGAAGCTATGAGGACTAGGAAATTGAAATTTTGCGTGGTTATAAGTCGTGCACTGCAAAGGTGCGAAGGCATGGCAAAAATTACAATTTTAATACTACATGGGCTAGGGAGCGTAATTTTTTAGGGCAATAATTTCATTACATAAAAAAAGTAAGGAAAACAATGCAGTATTTTAGGAATTTTCTATGCTAAATTTCTGGAGTAAATGGGTATATTTTCGCGAAGAAAAATTTTCCTTTTCTACGTTGTTTCTTTTCGATTTATAGAGCTTTGCTAAAAAATCGTTGCTTCCCATTATCTTCTTGTGATCCTTAAAACATCCTTTAACAATACACACAAAGTATAGAATTGTGAATATGGATAAATAATATGGATATAAAAGAAAAGGTAAAACAATAAAGTTTTTAAACAAATAATAAATAATTACAACAATTTTTGTTAAATATTTTATTAATTCTTAAGATATAGCGTACATTTTACGACATCGCTATAATTTGAAGTTTTGGTGCGGGGCATAAAAGAGGTGCCCCTGTTTTTAACTCCAACCCAATATAGGGTGAACAGGAATGGGAGCGGCTTGTTAAACTCCAACGGCCCTCCCGTTAGTATCCTTATGAATGGATAAGGTAGTTTAACATTTTAATTGTCACATGTGCACTTCCTTACATACATATGTTACAATTACAGATATGAAGAGATTTCAAATCCCGCACCAAAATGGAGCTGAAGTTCATGCGGATATTGCGACTATATGAGGTGGCCCCAGCATCACTAAATCCAGATTTGAAAATTATAAATTCACTAAAAAACAGGCACTTGATAAACATAACTCAAAATTTTGCACATTGTAATTGTTTAGAATTCCCAATTGCTTTCAATTCTACAGTGTTGCATATTTCCAACAGAAAAACCAATGTTAATATATTTTAGTGTAACTAAAATGATGAAAATACAATAGAAAAACAAAATAAATATTCCTCTCATAAACTCCTAAGGTTATTCTTTATTTTTACTACATTTATACATCTAATTTCTCGAAAAAAAGCTAATTTTTAAGAATTTTATTAATTCAACATAAACACCATAGTAATATTTTTGTATTGTAACACTAAACATGCTAGCTAGTACACAAACCAACTGTCATATATGAGCGCAACGTAAATTGAGGTGAGCACGACGTAAGAGCTAGTCATCTTTCAAAAAGTGACTCTGTGAATACGTCTTCCACTCAGGTGACTTTTTGACGACGACGTCCGACTCACTCCAAGTGACTCTCTGAATAAGGGGGTTATTTCAATCTCTTTAAGCTCATCGATTAAGAAGCAAAAAACATTATTTTGTGAAGAAAATTGTTTGGAGTCATTTATTTTAAATGTTACTAATCTTTTGAAGAGATTAACCTTCCTGGAGGAAGAATCGGGTTTAAACAGAGAACTCACTATGTTCCAGACAGTTTTCCCGGTATTACAGTTTTTTACATGTATTAGCTGGCACGGCTTAACACAGAGGATAATGGTGGCCAGTGCCTTCTGGTCACTTATTATCCAACCCGTTTTTTTGTCCTCTTCTGAGGGACACACTTCTAACACAGGACGCCATAAGTCCAATGTAATTAATACACTTTTAACTTGGATAGCCCACGACGCGTAATTTTCTACATTTAACTTTTCTATATTAGCAACCGTACTTGCCATTACTGCTTGTTTTTTTTTTTCGACGGATAAAACATTTAAATCGAAAACCGAAAACGACCAGGGTCCATAACCTTTGTAAGAATTAAAAAACACGTGTGTTCAGTTCATTCTCTTTAATCCAAGTCTCCAAAAAATATGTATAAAGTATACAAGTATGTAATAGGTATAAGGTATAAAGTAAATAGTACAAATGTGTTTCGGTTGCATTTTCTTTCTACTACAATAAAATACAACAAATCGAGGGGGCAGGCATCGGCAGAGCGGGGTGTACATCGCCAGAGTCAACGCCGATCAGGCTTACTGGAGATGACATTAAACCAGCTAACAGAGTGCGGATATGTCTTACCACTATAGATGTATACGTAAAGCTCGAAGACGGTAAAACGGTTTTCGTCTGCAGGACGAAAATTCTGACATACCTTTAGGCTGCACTATAATCGTAAAGCAGCAAAACGAAACTACACGCGTGACCACATTAAATCTACACGCCTAGATAAAACTACCAGTGGAGCGTCCTGTTCGCATTAAAGCATCGCTGCAAATTTTAAAATTTTAAATAGCAATCATTCGCAATTTGGTATTTCGCAACGTATTATTAATAAAAATAATTCTTGAGATAGTTCCACAAACCGATGCGGAAAGGATTCTGGCCAGCAACGAATTCAAAAGATATATAAACCCATATTTTGGATTCAAACAGTTAGTTATCAATCAGTTGTAAACAATAAACGACGGCCAAGGATAAGGTTGAAAATTTACCCAAAAGTCCACAAGTTCGGCACTATCATACCCGTAGCAATTTAGGTAAAAGGGATCCAACTTCGGCATTCCTGCCAGATCCCCATAAAAGTCTATTTCGGCACCTCCTTGCTTATGGCACTATTGTTCGTGGTCCTTCACGTCGAAGGTTCAACGACAAAATCCTTTTCTACCACCATGGTCCGAGATTCTTCTTGTGGAAGCATCTACGAAATAATATTAAACGTGGTCCTTCTGGACAAAGAATACAGAACATAACAGTATGGCAAATGAGAAAACTCGGTCTACGAGTACCGAAGGAACCTTTTTTAAAACAGCATAACAGTATATCAGAGTCAATTATTTCCGACAAAATTTAATTCCCGAATATCCTGTATTAAATGGGCAGAATTCACCCAATATTTAGGTCTGTGAACCTGATCCATTCGACTATTGCGTGCTCGCTCCAAACTCCATTGCTGTCGCATTAGAGTTGGACATACAATCTACAGCATTCCAAACTTCCGCAGATATCACCATGCACTCTACTAGGTTGTTCGGTGATATTGGCTGACGAAACACACCTTCAACTGCCGATCTTGGAAGACCCTTGCACTCAAAAATTACCGGATGTACATCTTCACAGGGACTATCGCGCCGTGTGCAAATTGTTCCAATATTGTGCCCGTACTTATACGAGTAACTTCGGATACATCCATGGCCGCTGAATATTTGCGTCATGGAATAATCGAAGTTAACTTCCGGTCTTTCGACCCATGTCTATTTGAGCGTCCATGTGCCTTTATCTTAACTACCCCGTCTGAAAATTAATTTATTTAAACCAAATTATTATCTACAATGTTTCGCCATTTTTCGGGTAGAGCCATGATGCCATCGGTGAAGAACTTCTGTGGTTTCTGGTTGAAAACTGAATCAAGTGGTTTTCACAGGCTTCTTTTGAAAGCAGCTTAATTCCATTCAGAGAGTTCTGCAGAGATCGAAAGAAGTGGTACTCTGAGGATGCTATGTCTGGACTATATGGTGGATGCATCAGAACTGCCCAATTAACCTGTCTTTTACCGATACAAGAATCCATGCCCCGATGTAGAAAATTTTTACAGGGTAGGCTATTGGACAACAAATTAGAAGTTCTGCATACTCAGAAAAATTTTAAAAAAATATTTGTAGTGTGTTGCTTTAAAGCAACGTTGGTAAGTAGATAGTACTGGTTTTATTAAAAGTACTTTATCAATACTGAATAAAGACTGATAACGATGCACACACAACTAAAAAAAGCGTCTATTTTCATAACTACAGAATAACGGTAAGCCTTGTGCCTTCTCTACTCCTATTTGAAAATGTTCACAACTGCCAAAATAATTGAAGTTCTAGTTATTGACCGATGTTGCTTTAAAGCAACAGCTTTCTTTATGCAATAAATAAACTGATAAACACCTGAAAAACCTAATACTTATAGACAGTTTTGTATAATTTCAAACATATATTTTAAGATTTAACGTCAATAATATGGACACCTATTTTATTTGTGCTTAGAAAAAATAGTTTTAAAAAGGGCTAAAAAAGATGTAACTGGTTAACTCATTGCTAAACCAAGTAAAAGCGTAAAATTTAAAAAAACATTGATGCAGTTTAATAATAAACAAACAAAGGTATCAAAAAGCGCTCATCCTTTTTTTAAAAAAAGGAACAGTAAATTTAAGGAATTTTTTAAAGTTAGTGTTTCTTTAAAGAAACGGCGATAAAAGACAGGTTAAACTCGCAATTTGTGGACGGGTCATCAATGAAATGTGTGGTAGAGCGTTGTCATGGTGGAAGACAACACCTTTCCCATTAGTCAATTCCGGCCGTTTTCTTTCAATTGCCTGGCGTAATCTCTCTAGTTGTTCGCCATAGAGTTGAGAATCAATTGTTCGAGCTTCTTTTGGTAGCCGGCCTTGTGTATATGGTTTAAAACAGTTTTGTGGTCAATGCCTAGCTCCTTACTAATATCGACACTGCTGATGGCTTTTATTGCTGGACTTTTGCAATTATTTCATCAGCTTTTCCAGTGATTGGACGACCAAAGCGTGACTCATCTTTCACATTAAAATTACCAGAACGAAAGCGTGCGAACAAAGCACCTTCTCCATAGACAGTACAAATCTTTTCACAAGCCTGCGCAGCGTTTTTCCTTTTGTCGTAATAATACTGCAAAATATAGCGCACTTTTTGATTTTTCTCCATTTTCCAACATAAACAACTTTCCAACCGCTGCACCAATTTCGCTGGTAACTGACAGTTACATTCGAAGTGTCACCTTTCCAATAAGCGTTCAGTGGTATCGCTGCGATCAGTGTCGCCTGACTTATTTGCAATTGACCCCAATTGACCAGAAAATTTGGTTTGATGTGGGCAAGTTGATATATGGATCCACAAAGGTCTTGGTACACCTAAAGAAAAGTATAAAAACTGTAATTATAACTTTTTTTCAATATTTTGTTGGATATCGTTTCCTTTGTATTACCGACTCTGTCAGTCTTTTAGGCAATAATTGTGGCAATTTTTTGTAAGCTCACCGCTGATGTTGTTCCACTCCTCCAACGTAACATCCTTGAGCTGTGCTTTGTTTGAAATCTTTCCCTGATTTTTGTCACCTGATTTTTACCCATAGGTGCTCTATGAGGTTTGAAATCAGGAATTTAAGAGATAAGAATAAAAAGGATATGTTGACCCCTGTATTAAATAAATAGGTCGGTAGGTATAGGTATAGAAGGGATACGTTGGTCTCTATAATTAATGAACCCACCAGCATTTGTAGGATGGGATGTGATTTGGAAATCATATATGCATGTATGTGAAATTAATAAATTTCATTCTTGTTTGGTTCTCCGAGAAGTGAATTTTTATATCGACTCGCATATTTTGTCATTTAGTTCTCATTTCGGTAGTGGATTGGAATAATCGATGGAAAATGTAATTGAATTCATTTCAATTGAATTTCAATTGTATAAAATTTTTTTACAAAATAAAGCAAAGCAAAAACAAAAACCCCAAAATATAATTAATCAGTCAAAAATTTTGTATGCCTATCTGTAAAAGAAGCATTGATTTTCATATATACCACCTGTTTTCCTTAAAGATTCTAGCTTGTTTCGAAAGCTAATAGCCTTGGCTTTTGTATTAATTCTACGTTAACACGTTGTGATCATGTTAATATGATTCGACTAAGTAAGTCATACTGTATGCTGCGTAATCCACGTTACTCTGTGGACTTCATTCCTTATCCTATACACAAGAAACTTATTCCTCAGCTAGCCTTGTCACTCTTATCCTATTCTGAATGAATAGGTATTCTATTTTCTATTGTGTATTGTAAAAATGTGTAAAACACATATGCATACCTCTCTATGTATGCGCGGGCAGCTTTGTGGTTCCCTCTTTTCAGTCCGTTACTTGGCTTTATCGGTTGTTGCTTGCAATCTGCCAAAAACGGTTCCTGCTTTCAAACTGTTTGAGTACGGGTTGTGTGACACAATTTCGGTAAAAACTGTGTTTGTTACAAAGTTAAAAGTTCTTCTTTCTTCTTTTGTTTTTGATCCAAAATTAGTTTAAAAAGGAATTTCAACCTTTTTGAAATTAGTCTAAAACAGCCAAACTTTCATTTTCGGTTAGTATGTAAAAAGTGCTTTAATAATAGCTAATCTCCTCAAATAAGGACCAATTATAAGTGCTAAAATAACATAAACCACTTTCCGTAGCACTTCTCACGATCAGAGAATTTTTTCAAAAAGTTTTATTGTAATTTGATAAAATACAAAGTGAAGGTTACAAGTTAGAAGCTTTGTACTTACATGCAACGGTTACGATAGCAGTTTTGCTTTTAACGATCCCCCTTGACGACCAAGCTTGGCACTCGCACTTGAAAGGTCCTTTGCCGAAGTATTCATCTACAAGATTACGATGGATGGTAGCAGTGACTTCTTCATGATGGATTCCTTTCTGTGGATCAACATATTTATCATATTTTGATGGCGGTGGTTCAGAGCTCCCACTACATTTGAAATGAAGCTATATACATAGGAATATTATGAAATTTGAATATAATCCAGAGTATTATTTGAGATTTTTATCCGTCAAATCGGGATTGTTTGAAACCCTTTTGACGTTATAAACATTTACATATAGTACGTTGAAGTCAGATTTGGATATGCATATGGTATGTACACAGTCTTCCATTTGTTTCCGAACAAAGCATTTTTTACCATTAATTAAGGAATTAATGTAGAATACCGGTACGAAAACTTTGGCTACTAACTCAACAAACTGGTTGAAAGTATAGTGGACATATGGGTCTGAATTGAGCAAGTGGTTGGACAAGAGAGGAGGGTTTACGTTCGGCGATCACCTAAAGAAAAGACGATCCCTAGCTGTGTGAGCCTAACAATCAAGCACTGTGGTGGTTCTATAATTGTCTGGAGATGTTTCTCCTCTACTGATGGAGTCATGAGTAAGAAGTAACGAACACATTATTCCACTAGGATTGCAAACATTAGGCCCTGGATTCTACGCTTTACACTGGATATCTTAACCGAGAAGGCCAAGAAGACTAAACACTGAAATATATGAAATGGCCTTCTTGAGAACTTCGAAAACAGTGTCCCACATTGAAGGAACATCTTTGGGAGATTCTTCAAGTGGTTTGGAAATTAATATATTTTACAAAAATTCAGAATTTAATTTATAGAATGCCCAGATGGACGGCCGAAATGATGAAAGTATTTTATTTATTAAGTCTTATAATTTACCAAGTGAAATTAGTATGTAGTCTTAAAGCGAACATATTATTTATAAAAATAATCAAATAAATTTATTATTTGTAAAATTTTAATGAGCAATTTTCTTAGTGAAAGTTTTTCTGAAATAGGGCTTGCCCCGTAACTTATTGACGGCAGTGTATAGGCCGTTATATAATTTAATATCATTGTAAATATAGTATTTACTACTACTTTTTGAAAACTTTTACAGGACATTTCAAATTCTTATTAAATTGTTAGAAAAAGTGCAAAATCTTTTTATAAATTATAATAATGTTTTATGATTTTCACGATTTAAAAACAAAATTATTTCATGTCGAACAATCACCAGCATTGCTGAATTAATCAACATTTTTTTAAATTCGAGATTAAGATAAAAACCAGTAAGAGTGCTGTATTCGGCCTGGCCAAATCTTAGATACCCTACACCTAAAAGTTTTGAAAAAAATTAATTAAACGAAGTACTTTTATTTATTTAAATTTTTAATTTATTTAGAATTTTCATTACAAAACAATACCATTATAGAATGAAATACAAACTGAAACTAGAGGAAATATGTGGTTATAGGGAAAGCTACCTTATAATCAAATTTAATCACAGACGGGTATAAATACAGTGGCGTAGCTAAGGCGGGCGAGGGTGCCGTTCCGCCCCAAACGGCCCAATTTCGGGAGCGGCATTTTTGAAAATCAAGTATTGACTTATTGAAATTTAGGAACTTTTGTGGCGGCAAGTTGATTAAACGCCCCGGGATCCATGAGTCCTAGCTACGCCACTGTATAAATAGCAAGCTTGGTCGTTACCTGTTTTCAAAAGAAAATAACTATCTTAGTAGTTTTATTATTGTGTTCAAGTTTAAATTTTATTTGCGTGGTAATAAATTTGTTTTCATGATCTATACAGTATAAGTAGTGTACGTTGCGTTACACATTTCGTGACAAAGTGAATATACCCTTAACCTTAAGGTGTAAGTTATAAAAATAACCACATTTCAAAAATTAAAAATAACAACCACCCTGAAGTGGTATGAGTATAAACTGTTTTGTCTAACAGCATAACAAATTATAGTAGATTGTATAAAATAGTATAAAAATTGTGTTGTCGGGTATTACTGACTGAAGACATTGCAAAGACCCGAAGCATTATAGAGCGTCAATGTATACTGATTGTATAATATATTTTTCTTTTTCGTGAAAAATACTTGCCCAGAAATACTTTACGCATCTTGCGTTTCGCTCTTAATACAACTTAAATAACCGACACAATAGTATACAATAAATACAATAGTAGATGTTTATAAATACAATGTTAGATAGTAAATATTATATAACATGGATTTGGACATGTTCCGATACGGGTGACCAATATATTAAATAAAATTTTAGCAATTTAAAAGTAATTGTTATTTTAGTGTTTTGTTGAGTTAGTTTATTCCTAAGTTATTTTCTGAACAAAAGCATTATTTAATTTTCAAAATTTTTTCTTTATGTAAGGCTGTATTTCTTTATGTATTTATGTAAGGCTGAAGACAGAACTGAACTAAAACGATACTACTTCTTCGTCCTTACGCTCTTTTATAGCTTAGCTTATGCATTTTATTATTAAGTTTAAGTCGAAAATGTTGACTTTGCAATTTGGACTAAGTTGGAAACTTTGGGAACGAATGTCTTTTATATTTCGCTCCTTATTGCTGATTCGTAGTCATCTGATATCCTGAATATTCGGGCGTTGATCCTCGTTAAGTATTTCGAGTGTTAACTCTACCCGCCTTATTTTCAAACGGCCTCGTTTTACACCAGATGATTTGACATATTTTCGATGTTGATGGGTTGTACATGTCTGTTTTGAACTATTAATTCTTTGTTTTTATTTTTTAGCCAGATTATGGTAATTGCAATACATATGTATAATGATGATAAGTGATACATTTATTGATAAACTTGCTTTCCCATTGCCTGACTTTGCTGCCCGCCCTGTTTACTCCATTCCCCTACACCATTCCCATCTTCCCTCTTTTGAATGATGCAACATAGATAATTCCTAAAGTTCTGCTCTATTTTCTTAAAATTTTTTTACGTAATAAAATTGATAACGTAAAAAATCACGCTCCTCAGCCCATGTAGTTTTAAAAATATTGTAAATTTTGCCACGTCGCCTTGAACCATTTATGAGAGTAATTTTCCAAAATCCGATTCTAGTGCACCTCTGCAGAGCAATACTAATAACCATGCAAAATTTCCCTAGACATTATAGATTTGAAAATTATAGCAATCGAAAATTCTTTCCTAGTGTACCTCTGCATTATAATGCCAATCACCATGCAAAATTTCAACTTCCTGCTCCTCATAGTTTCGAAATTATGGCAATTTAATAAGACATTGCCACGCCCTCTTTAAACTTTTTCAAGTTTGTTTTCGGACTTTACGAACATATCTAAAAAAATATTCCCAAATTTGTCAAGCCATTCTCAAGTGATGACCAACACACATTTCATTTTTATATTGGGTCTGGAAAAAAGTTCGTGGCGTTTTTCCGATAATTGCAATAATTCTCTAGCAACACCGATAGCACCGAACACCGAAAAAATTGCCAGAGTTTAATTGCGAAGTTTTGATGCATCCACCTTATAGTCCATACATAGCACCCTCAGACTATCACTTGTTCCAATCTCTGCAGAACTCTCTGAATGGAATTAACCTGCTTTCCTAAGAAACTTGTGAAAAACACTTGATTCAGTTTTTCAACCAGAAACCACAGACTTTCTTCACCAATGGCGTCATAGCTCTACCCGAAAAATGGCGAAAGATTGTAAATAATGGAGCATATTTGTTTTAAATAAATTCATTTTTAGACTATAAGAAAACCAGTTGAATTTTACTAAAAAAACGGTATTTTTCCGAGAGATATACATATGTATATCTGATATAAATATACATATATTGATTTATATATTGATAGTATTTCTTCCTGTCTGTTAGAAATTAAAGATAGCTGCAAAATGGCTTCAACCGTAGAGCTACCCTAGAAAAATAATCATAATCCTACCCTGAAGTGTAGATATCTACACCCAGAGGTTTTCCTTTACTCTCCAAGAAACTTATGTTGTGTTTACAGTTTGTTTTTTAAAATTTATAATTTAAAAATAATATTACACTATTTAAAATGAAAACATACACGGTTTGTGCATATGTTTCTTTTGTGCATTGCTTTGGATATACTTTTTTCAGATACAGCACGCTAATTAATGATTATATTTAACTTCTAAGTTTTTCCCTAAAGTACACATCTTTCCCTTTCTTTTTATATTTTCGGAATTGCATCTAGTCTTTGAACCTTTGGGCTAGTTCATCTTCGCCTACTTCAGATACACGTTTAGAAACGGATGTCAAAAGTGCTTGTGAAGGTGTTTTTTCCTCTGTTTTTTGAGCCAATTGGGATCTATTGTATATATAGAAGAAATATTTACAATATTTTTTCAGAATGTTTTGGTGTCTTTACGTACTAGTTGTATATAACATAAGCATTTAATGCTGATGTATCAAGCATATTGCAAAAGACTGCCATGTTTTGTCAATTACTTCGTTGAGCTTCGGCTTTCTTGAATGGTATCTGTTGGTGTGTTTTCAAGCGTTCTGCGAAGAAGAAATTATGATCGCCTCAAATGAATGAAATTATCTTGTGTGTTTCGTTATCAATTTTGATGTTCCAATTATATTAGGTGA
This sequence comes from Myopa tessellatipennis, assembly GCA_943737955.2. NCBI lineage: Eukaryota > Metazoa > Arthropoda > Insecta > Diptera > Conopidae > Myopa > Myopa tessellatipennis. The sequence continues at coordinate 19,341,615 of OX031315.1, forward strand.
TGTTCCAATTAGGAGTATATCTGTGCTTATTTCCCCTATTTCTATGTAATATGTGTTGGTTATTTATAATAGTACAATTGTGTTTTTACTCTTAAACAGATGGGGTACAAAATTAGAGTTTGTTATATTTTCTATTGCGTTCTTATTACAAATAGATATTTCATTATACATTTTACAATTATTTTCCATATACATATACATACATACATATATAACATATAAATACGTATATACATATTCCTTTATTTTTTTTAATGAAACTATTTATTAATTCTCTATTTCTTACTGGACTAATTTCTATTTTCTCACAATCTTCTATATCTTTTGTTGCCAAGCTTACTATGTAGAATATACATTTCGGAACAACTTGTGTGTTAGGGGTAAGAAGGGATTTTTATGAGCCTTGTTTTACCTTTACTTTTGACCGATATTTTCAAAGATATCCGCCCCATTTTAAGGTCAATATTTCTATATTCTCCCAAAGCAGATGAGATACAATTATGTGCGAGGTGTCGTTGGGAAGGCGTTATAAAGTTATAAGCACTTTATGTAAATTTTTTTTCCTTGAAATTAGGTTGTTCTTTTCGAAAATGGGAGCATGAAGGTAGTTCTAAAATTATATATCGTAGAAGCAAAGACAATATATACAATAATACAAAGATGTCTCACTCGGTACGTTGAAAAATATCAAAAAAATTTGGTTCTGACCTGATAGCTTTCGGCTTATGAGAAAGCAATTTTGTTGAGGTGTGACGCACATTCTCTCTCGCCTTTTGCATAAGTGCGTGAAGTTAAATACGTCGCGAACTTTAACAGAGTTCTGTTCTCTGTTAAGATCGCGACGTCGCGAACTTTAACAGAGCACTGTTAACTCCGCTGTTATTGACTTCCTAGCTGCGAGCGTACCAGATGAGTATGCCGAGATGAGATCTAAGCCGTATGAAAAGTCACAGTCAGAAATATTTATGAATCAAAAATCAAAAGAAAACCCAATTACCATTTTTTTAAAAATAAATTTTGAAATTGACCTTATATTATATATATATATGTATATATACATTGGCTGGTCAAACACGCCACTGTTCGTAAACCAGGCTTAGTGCGTTGATGAAACCTACAGTGCCTAAAAGCCAGTTATTGCCAGTTAGTGGCTGTATTCATTGGCGTCTTTTATACACCTGGACCTGCCATCGTGTTTGTGATATATGGCCAATATCAAACGCGATTTACAAAATTTTGGCTATAACCGTCTCAACCATTTTTTCACAAATAGTGGCTGTATTCATTGGCTTTTAGGCACTGTAGGTTTGATCAACGCACTAAGCCTGGTTTACGAACAGTGGCGTCTTTTATACACCTCCTGGACCGGCCATCGTGTATATTAAATATGGCCAACTTCAAACGCGATTTACAAAATTTTGGCTATAACCGTCTCAACCATTTTATCACAGATAGTGGCTGTATTCATTGGCTTTTAGGCACTGTTGGTTTCATCAACGCACTAAGCATGGTTTACGAACAGTGGCGTGTTTGACCAGCCAATGTATATATACATATATATATACATAATATAAGGTCAATTTCAAAATTTATTTTAAAAAAAATGTTAATTGGGTTTTCTTTTGATTTTTGATTCAAAAATATTTCTGACTGAAACTTTTCATACGGCTTAGATGTCATCTCGGCATTCTCATCTGGTACGCTCGCAGCTAGGAAGTCAATAACAGCGGAGTTAACAGTGCTATGTTAAAGTTCCCGACGTCGCGATCTTAACAGAGAACAGAACTCTGTTAAAGTTCGCGACGTATTTAACTTCACGCACTTCTTTTGCATGGGTATATAAATATTTAATTCGCGCTCAAAACACAGTGAATACACCGCGAGAGAGAAGCGAATGTTTGTTTTTGTAAAATAAATTTTTAGAGTTTGTACGAATATGAATGACGACAACAGCGTTTTTTACCGAACCAGAAACAGATTTTTTGTGTTTTTATTTTTACTGATGTTTTAGCTGTTGATAAGCTCAGTGCGTTTTCCTTGTGATTATTGATATTTTTATTCCGCTTTTTGTGACTTGATTGATTTTGACTTTGTCTACTATTTTTGATACTGATTTTAGTTTTTTATTTGGATAATTTGGCAATTTATTTATTATTTATATTATAATCGGTAATTTGATTCCAACTTCTGAACATTTTTATTCATATTTCTCTCCGTTTAAAAATGACTGGAAAAATTGTTCGCAAATGCGGCTCCAAATGCTGCTTATTGCATTGCAGTAGATCAAAACGACAGTTTCCTGACACGCGATTATTCAAATTTCTTGACTATAATTCGCCTTTATTTGAGCAATGGGTGCATAAATGTAAGCTATCTGAAGAATTTGTTAGTAATTCTTCTAAGTTATATTTATGCGAAAGAATATGGCATTTAATACATATAATAATTTTCATAAATTTAAAACGGCCGTTTCATTACCTTTAATTTAGTATACCGGTCTTCAATAGTATAAAAATAGTATGTTTAGGCCAATTTAATTGGCGTCGTAATTTTAGGCGTCTTTTAGGAATGTCTTAAAATTGATGATGTAATTATATTGCAGTGTCGTATACCAAATTAAAGGTAATGAAATGGCACTTTTCTATAAATGGAAATTCATATACAGGATGTTTCGCATAAGAGGGGACAGAAGACTAGGGCGTGTAGGTTGGGTCGAGACAAGAAAAAATCGTATAGTGGGGGGGGGGGGTTTAATTTCCCCCCGTTTAGACGGAAGGGGCCATTTTATAAAAATTCTTATATGGTGTTATGGACTTATATGGTGTTTCCATAAAATGGTTTTTCCAGGTTTTTTAAATAAACTGTTTTAAGCCCCAAAAAACACACATAAACTTTTTTAACTCCGTTAAATTGTTGTTGCGATTCCAGCGCTAAACTCAAATGCTTTCGGTTTTTTGGCTGAGTTTTTAGTTTGCAGCACTGTTGCGAATTTCGGAATCGCAGACAACCTATCTTTCTCCTTTTCTAGTGCCAATAAGTTAGAAAGAGATAAAGAGAAAGTGCCACCAAACTATTCTGCCAAATGTCAAAACAAAAGTAATCGTTTTATGACGTAAGTAATATCTTTATTTAAATAAGTATTATATCTGTTAAATGACAAAAATTCAACTATTTCAGATGCAGAAATCATCAAAGCCAACTGGTCGATGGGCGCGGAAAATATGTTGCTGGACCTCTGGCAGGAAAACATCGACGGCTTGCGTGGACTCAGCAAAAATGTCCACATATATAGGGAGATGGCGGCGGATATGGCCCAACACGGGTATATGGTTGGTCCGAAGGTATACGGTTGGTTAATTCATTGTATTATAAATTAAAGCGATGCACAATTTTAAAAATAGCTGCGTAAATAAACAAACACAAAACAACAGCTGTTTATTTCTTCTTTTCGGTTTGACAGCCCGGACCGGATTATGTATGGAAACACTAGATCAGCTGATCGATTTTCGAACACCTTAACGGGATTAAATATTTTTATGGAAACAGGCTATAACGCTGTTTTGTTTAGCGCTGTTTCGGTTTAGCGCTAGTCTGACTGACTTAGAATTTTATTTGTTTTTATAAGTATATTCGTTTATATTGTTTTTATTTTTGTAAGAAATAAATGTTTGGTTTTATTTTTATTAACAAAAAGCATAATTATTAAATTTAATACCTAAACAATTTTCTATCCATCTTCCCCTAACCCCATTATTGTTAAGATAGATTACATGTTAAGATAGCCTCGTTTAGCGCTGCTTCGCATTGCGCTCGACTTTGATGGAACGTATCCCCCGCGTTAAGCGGGGTCTTTCTGTATATCACTTTTCATAGAATTAGGTGCTGCTTGTAGAACGCTGAAAAAATGCGAGTTGAGAAGTAGGAAAGCATGTCTGAAATATTTGAGAGCACATTTTCGAATTTGTTTCTCAAAACTAAAGCGCAGCTTTAACCATGAATATACTGCTATACGAATGCGCAGACATTTGTGCACAATGACCAGCGAAAGGGATGTAAATGTACATTAGAGATTGAATTTTTTACACTCTATTGAAAAGTTTTCGAAGTTTATTGTTACATATTTGCAATTAGACAATACATTTTCGTATTTGCGCGTAGCCTAAAGGTTTCTGTTTTAGATTGGGATGCATTAGATTGATGCAGGTTCAAGCTCCGTAATCGGACTAAAAAAATAAAATAATGTGTAAGTAAAGAAATTTCCTGTGAAAAAATATTGTCGGTTCTTTTATAATCCATATCCAACTTTGATTTGGATTGTTCAAATAGAGTACATAATATGAAATTCATGCGCTAAAAAAATGCTGCCTACCCGAATCCATATTCATAAATATATAAAACATAACCTGGCTTTGTCTAAAACATATATGTCACTTGCCCTGTCAAAATCAGCAAGAGACAAACAAACAAACAAACAAAATGCATTTTATTCTACATTAATAATTAGAATTATGAAGACTATCTCCAAGATGAGGTTTTACTCACACTGAACCAAGCTCAGTTTAACTGGCAATAGCAGGAAAAAACAGGACACTTGTTTAAATAGGGCATCGAAATAAAAAGAATGAAAACCTGACGAATTTACTCTAATGAATGGACACCGTATTTTACATCGGACTAATGCGGAACTGTCATTGCTGAATTTGTGAGAAAATGGTGCCATTTCAGCCAATCTAGTTAAATTACTGTTACTATTCTCCAAATTAATTGTTTCCAATCATGAAAAATGTTTGCCGGGATTCATATGTACATTTATGTCAAATCAAATTATGCCGTTCGTAAACGGCTTAAAAAGTTTCAATTTCCGATCTGAAAGGAGATTTATACATCTTTACATTTAATCAAATATATAGTAAATACCGAATTTTAGAAAACCAAATACACTAACCTGAAGAGCATGAGCTGATTTACATTTAAGAATAGCAGGTTTGTTTTTGAACACATAAGCACTATCAGGTTCAGTTAGGAATACTGGAAGTGATAGCACTCCATTAGTCCCATAACTTGCTGCACCGAAAGTATCCAATAATGTATCAACTGACTTTCCACCGAATTCAAAACTATTCATTTTAATACTTTTATTATTATTAATATTATTAATACCCCCACCAAATTGCTCTTTATTTTTTGTGAAATTATTATACAGGGTCTTATCTAATCCATGATTCGATTCCAATTGTTTATTCTGATCGATTACTTCTCTGTAATTTTCAGTGTCTGTTTCAAAGTATTCCAATCCTTGAAATTCTTCTTGACTCTCCAATTCTGAATAAGGTGGTGAATTTCGTTTAAATTTTTTCCCTGTATAAATACCTTCCATCTTATCTACAATGAAAGGTTTTGTATTTTTAGACGGCAGTATTGAAGAGGCAGTATTTTGCACACTGAATTCTTTCATTTTCGATGATTCTAAAGAATTACTTATAGCAAGTTCAATTAGATCCATTAAACTCAAAAAGAGCCACAGGAAATAGCTGATCCTACTTCGTGCGGCATTCATTCCAACGGAACCCACTAACCTTTAAACTCGGTATTGGAACAAATAGGAATAATATATAAAATTTGTAGTGGATCGTGATAGAACGTGATCATGACATGTGCTGAAACGATACAAATATAGTCATATATTAACAATAATGTAAACTCTCATATTAATAAATAAAATTTTATAATTATCAGAATTCAATATTAATTTGAAGAGATTAATAAAATTAATTTCTAGACATTTCCATTACATTTTACACCATTCATTAAACAATTTTTTTAACGCGGGGTCCAGGTTCGCTCAAGTTTGGGGGATAACGGGACCACAGGACGACCCTCCGTAACACTCCTGGGCGGGCAAGTCGACTTCTACCTCCACGCGGTGATCCCTGGTAAGCAGGTCGTCTTGGCTGTAAGGGGTAACTGAGACTTCTTGGGCTGACAGAAGCGCCGACTCCTGCTTTTATTCCCTGTGTCCTACCTTTACCAGGACTCATACTTCCGTCCCTTTCTTCCTCCTTTTTGTCCCTGGGCTGGATTAAGGTGTTAGACGACCAGTGCCGATAATCTACCTAGCTGGGGGCCCAAGCAAATAGCCCAGTCGCGAACGGAGTATTCGGTTACCTGGCGCCCACCGGATAAATTGCCTTGGCTTGCATAATGGGCTCTCTGAAGGTTGACCCTAATTGCCCATTACTCGTGAGACCAAAAACGGACAACATATTATATCATTAAGTCCGAATTTGAAATGTTCGATTTTGTCTGCAGCGAAGAAGTTTGCGGGGCTAGAGGCAGAAAAATCCGAAAAGGCATATTTCACAGCTTCTAGAGAACTCAAGGATTTTCCTTGTAAGAACTGGTCCAATGCCTGTAATAAGTGGTAGTCCGTTGGTACAAGGTTTGGTGAATACGGTGGGTGATATAGAGTTTCCAAGCCTAGCTCCTGTAATTTGAGTAGCGTTGCTCGAGCGATATGTTGTCGCGCGTTATCTTGTAAGAGGATTAGACGGTCTCTATTGAACAATCTGTTTAATGGAAAGGTTTCTCATCATCACGTCCAACAGATTGCAGTAAACATCTGTTGTTATGGATTGACCAGGTCTCAAAGCTGTAATCGATAATTCCAGAGCTGGACCACCAAACAGACACCATAAGCTTTTTCTCATGAATGTTTGGTTTAGGGCTGTTTCAAAATCTCTTTTTTATCCAACTATTGTGCCGAACATTTTCGATTGTCGAGAAAGATCCATTTTTCATCACGAGTTACAATGCGATGTAGAAAATGTTCGATTTTATACTGTGATAGTAAAGAAAGACTAGCTTCGAAACGATTTATTTTTTGACGCTCGCGTAACTCATACGGAACCCATCAGTCCAGGTTTTTAACCTTACCAACTTGTTTTAAGTGATCCAAAATTATTGAAATAAAAACGTTAAGCCCTGCTGCTCGTACGTTCACGCGTAATTTGAGACGTATCGACTTCCACTACAGCTTTCAGGTTATCATTATCCAACTTAGGCTAAAATCACCAAAACAAAACTTATCAAACCAACGCCGAAAGGTCCGATGATTAGCTGCACCTTCCCCAAACACTTCATTGCAGTTTCGAGCTGCCTACGATGCGTTGTTCTCCGACGAAAGTTATATTCGAAAATTCCCGCATTCTTTTGTCTTATGAAAGCCACTCTATATCAGAAGATTCAATAAGGAACTACAATTTGCACGATGAGTTTGAAAGAGTTACATAAAAACCGTTAAAGTCATGCGTCAGAGATATCAACTCTGAAACCTAGTTCTTATGGAAATCGGCAACTTCATAATTAAGGACCCATTATACATAAATCACAACGCCGCTTCAGCTTCGTCATCAAAAACGAACTCAAGCAAACCGTTATGGGAACAACAAAAAGGCTTGGGGCAAAGCCGAAATAGACTTTCGTATGGCTTCAAAAATTCCCCTCAAAAGTGAAGTCTACGTTTTATCATAAAAATATGTTTCATTCCTAAAATTCGAACGAAAACCATATGATTTTGACAGCAATAAAAATTTTTTGCCGAGCTTACGCTTTTTTTCGGAAATGTGTTGCCTAGTCTTCACCGAAAATACTTCCAAAATAATGAAGTTGTGCAATTTTTACAAAAAATATAAACAAAAAGCCTCTGTTTTTGATATGCAAAGAAAGGAAAACAATGCCGAACAAAAAGTAAAAATTATTGTTTTAAATTTTGTACTTCCACTGAAATGTAATAATTATTAGTTTCACAATTGTCCACAACGCAGAAATGGCGGGCATGATGTAAACAAATTTTAACAAGCGTCTGGCATTTTCATTTTGGGCTGCCTTTTATGACACTCGGGAGTTCTGACGCTCACGTTTTTCTATGCGCTTCAGTACATATAAAAAGTGAATTTTATAACTTCCAACTAACGTGAACGATAGTAGTTTAATTGTCATATCTAGTCTTAGGTGAAAACCAGAGCCTGAATGTAGCTGTTATACCAATGACCATCAGCAAAAAATTCATCTTTTAACTTTTATTTTAAAAGTATTAAAAGTTAGCTTTTATTTTAAAAGTAATAAGTTAAAAACTTTAAAAACAAATGTAGGAACAAATTTATTTTAGGGGTAACAAGGGATTATGACCTTTTTTACCATTACTTTTGACCGATATTCTCTGAAACAGCTGACCCTTTTTTGGGGCGTGGCCTCCGTTTAGGAATCATAGGCAGTTGATGGTCGATTACGATCACCCAATAAAAGTTGAAGATTTATACCTACAGCAGATGATACAGTTAGGTGCGTTGGTGAAGATATTATCATTGTCTTTATTTTCGTTATACATTATTTTACCCACAGTTGTAGAACAAAAAATTTAGAAGGTGTGAACACTTTTATGTAATGTGGATTTCCTTTGAAAGTGGGTTGTTTTTTCACGGAAAACAAAATTCAAACGCAGTACTCGAAAAAGTTAATTTACGTCTTTATAAACGATAAACGCTTTTTCAGTTTAACACCAGTTTTATTTTGTGCTTTTCGTAATTTTTCGTTGGTTTGACAGACGGATAACAGATGACGAATTAAATACACCAAGCGCAGAAAACGTTTGTTGTTAGTATTTTCACATGCTTTGCAGCTTTTGTTACGAGACGGGGTATAATGGATGACGAATTTCCAGAGAAAAAAGTGTTCAAACAGACGCAAGCAAAGATTTTAGCGTTTAGTGTAAAATTGTGCGTTATTATAATTTGTATTTTGCCTACCAAAAGGTTTCGGAAATTAGTTCTTCGAACAAAATGGGAAAGTATGTATTGAATCGGTAAAGTTAAACGAAAGTATCGTTTATAAAGGCATTAAAGTTATTGACAGATAACTGATTGTATGAAAAGTGATTTCATTGTGAAAAAAGATGGTAGCTGCGCGTGCTGGTACAATATTCCGTTGAATATTATTTTTTATTATTACAAAACTTTAGTACTTGTGAAAATATACACGCAATAAATTCACAAGTAATTTCCAAATAATAATACACAAATAACATCAGCATATAAATGCCAGATTGTTGCGACACCACCTCCTCGACCTTTCTCTGTGATTCTCACAAAATCATGCACCAAATTTTAGAAAATTTTCTAAAATATTGTACATATGGCATCATCTTTCTGTCTGCAAAGAATGGCGCTCTGCAAACTTAGACAATTACTTACAAACACGCAAATGTCAGCTCGAAAAGCTTCCATTATAGGAGTATGGCTTACAGCCTTATCAGGTACTTTTAAACGCAAACTCAAACGCGACTCAAACGCAATGCGTTCCAAATGGTATGATCTAACTTTTTCGAGTAGACTGCGTTTGAGTTTTGAGGAGAGACACAAAGATAAACAAACTTTACGTAGTCTTACAGACTTCCCCTGTTTGCAGAGCACAAAGAGTTACCATGTATGAAGCATTTTTACAAGTATTTTTTAGGAATCCTAATGAATTGGTGGTATAATTAATGTATGGCAACAATTTGTACAACAAAACCAAATCTGGTAATTCGCACACAATGTTTACATATTGATATTGTGTTTATTATCATGTGCTCTTTATGTGAGTGAATATAGCAGCAATATTCCTCGTGCGACTACTACCGCAGCGTCACAGCGTGGAACAAAATACGGGGATACTCAGAAAAGGGATGCCCTTTAACATTCAATTACCAATATTAATTGTTACTATTATTATTAAACTAAATGTGAAGAGAAAATCTGAAGTCTGAATAAAATGAGCAAAAAAAAAAAAAAAAAAAAAAAAGGAGCGTGTGCATTAAAAAGTTGTATGAGCCACTGTTCAGAATCACACCAAACGCGAGCATTTTGCAATCGTCTTGAGAGACTATGTCCACGAAATAGTTCATCCATCATACCACAAATACGTAGTGAAATCTGCAAAGCATGTAAATTGTATGGTGTTTCCATAAAATGGTTTTTCCAGCTTTTGAAATAAACTGTTTTAAGCCCCAAAACCACTCGTAAACTGTTTTAACTCCGTTGAAATTGTTGTTGGGATTCCAGCGCTAAACTTAAATGCTTTTGGTTTTTTGACTGAGTTTTTAGTTTACAGCACTGTTTCGAATTTCGGAATTACAGACAACCTATCTTTCTCCTTTTCTAGGGCCAATAAGTTAGAAAGAGATAAAGAGAAAGTGCCACCAAACTATTCTGCCAAATGTCAAAACAAATGTAAGCGTTTTATATCGTAAGTAATATTTTTATTTAAATAAGTATTATATCTGTTAAATGACAAAATTTCAACTATTTCAGATGCAGAAATCATCAAAGCAAACTTTGTGGTCGATGGGGGCGGAAAATATGGACGTCTGGCAGGAAAACATTGACGTTCTGCGTGGACTCCGCAAAAATGTCCACATATATAGATGGCGGCGTATATGGCCCAACAAGGGTATATGGTTGGCCCGGAGGTATGTATATGGTTGGTTTATTCATTGTATTATAAATTAAAGCGATGCACAATTTTAAAAGTAGCTGCGTAAATATACAAACACAAAACAACAGCTGTTTCTTTTCGGTTTGACAGCCCGGACCGGATTATGTATGGAAACACTTGATCAGCTGATCGATTTTCGAACACCTTAACCGGATTAAATATTTTTATGCAAACAGGCTATTACCAATAAAACTGCGTTTGCGTTTGGTTTTGCGTTTCAAAACACAAAAAAAAAACGCGAAATAAACGCAACGCAAAAAGATATATGATAAGGCTGTTAGTTGAGTTTGCGTTTACGTGTGTTGTTTTAGTTCATAAGGCTGTTATTCCGTTTGGAACGTTTGATTTGCGTTTAAATATAGATTATGAGGGTGTACGTTTGTTTATATCGAAAAAAATTATTTGTGAACTAATAAGTAGTGAAATGCAAGATCTGAATGGAATATCTGTGAATATTTTATTTAGAATATAAAACATTTATTTGTTTAATAAAAAAAACATATATAATAGGGGTACCGGTTAATTCGTGCGGTTTTTTTCGAAAATTGTAGCTTTATTGTGAAAAAATGGTTACAAATTTAATATTCAATTCAAATAGTCCATCGCTATCTATAACTTTTTCCCATTTTTTTGGCAATTCACGAATACCCTTTCTGAAAAATTCGGCCGGCTTCTCCGCTATCCACGAATCGATAATTGGAGAAGTGCTGGTCAGCCAGGCCATGTTGCATTGATCGGAAGAGATAGTAATCGGATGGTGCAAGGTCTGGACTATACGGCGGGTGGGGTAGGACATCCCATTTGAGCGTTTCAAGGTAGGTTTTGACGACCTGTGCAACAAGTGGCCAGGCATTGCCATGTTGCAAAATTACCTTGCCGTGCCTTTGTTCATATTCCGACCGTTTTTCGCACAGTGCTCGACTCAAACGCATCAATTGTCGTCGGTAGACTTCCCCTTGGTCGAGCAATGCCTCCAATTCGTGATCTTCGAACTTTTTTGGCTGTACGGGCTTTTCATCGTCCTCCAGGTCAAAATTGCCACTTTTAAACCGTGCATACCACTTCTGACACGTACGCTCAGCTAGAGCATGCACACCATACACTTCCACCAAAATACGATGACTTTCGGTAGCCTTTTTCTTCATATTGAAGTAATGAAGAAGTACTCCCCGCAAAAACACTTTATTCGGCAATAAATAATAAAAAAGGTTTGTTGTTTACGCTTCAGCTAAATGACACATACTGATTCTGAAACTATATGACAGTAGCTTTCCAACAAATATATGGAAAGGTAAATCACTGGAATAAAAGTCAAGTTACGCCATCTGTTAGAAAACCGCACGAATTAACCGGTACCCCTATTATATACATATAATATAAAATAAGACTTAAATATGTTTTGCGACACAATGCCCTATGTTGTTGTTTATCTTTTTGTTGTTGCTTTTGGAGTTGAAATCAACTCCAAAAACCTGTGGCCTCTTCCGGTTCCGTTTTTATAGCCTTTTGAACTTTGAAATTTAACCGCCTATATCCCCTAAACTACAGCACATATTGAACTGGCTTAGGTAGAAAGGTATTAAAGATTATATTTATGTTATAAAAGATTTTATCTAAAAACTTATGGTTTTAAAAGAAAGTGCCATTTAAAATTTTTAGTACTTTTTTTTCAATTCATTAATTTTTTTCTAAGTAAAATGCATAATTAAGAAACGTAATTATTCCAATAATAATAAAGTAGCCTTAACCTTCTTTAGACATTTATTTGAGCATGATCGATCGAATTTAGGAGAAATCACAATTATACCAATAATATGGAATAATATGGCTTCTGGCGGCACATTAAGGCGGAACTGCCAGAGTCTATGCATAAAAAAGGTTTTCTTCGTGGATTCCTAGCCATATTTATGTTCAAAATGTACTGAACATGCTGCCAGATTGTATGTATAATCTGTCAGTGGAAAGACTTTCGATAGATTCATTCTTGAATCGTAAACGCTTTAAGGAGCGTTCACACAGAGTTCGTTTTCTGTTTACTCAAACTCCCCTTGTCAATTTCGGTTGTATAACATGGTGTTTTATGAGAGGCGTCAGATAGAGAAAAAAGTTGTTTACACTCTTCAGCTGATCATTTTACAGCAGAGATAATAGCCGCATTTAGCGGTTGAGCGCTCAGGGAGCGCTCAATTGTTTTGATGTCACTGAACGTACCCTATTGTTTACATATTCACGGAGCGGTCGCCATTTTTTGTAGCGAAAAGTTTTTACGCTACTTTTACGCTACATTTGCCAGAGTTGCATTACTAACAAGCAAGCAAAAAAAAACAAATAAAGTCGCTTTTTACAGAGCAAACGTCAAAGTGTTTTTAAAGAATTGGCTTAATAAATCAACGCATTATGAAGTGAAATAAAATTAATATGAAAGTTATTGAACTTAGAATGACTCAACAAAGGAATTATAATTATAAAAATATAGAATATGTAGTTTGGATACGATTGAAGTTTTAGGTTTGGGAATTTTCGTTTTGTGGGATGCTTGAAATTCGTGTGGAAAAATCAAACGTGGCAAGTTTTTTCTCGTCTTGTTTACTATTTTAATCTTTCCGCTCAATGATCAGGTAGCATACCATTCAGGAACACATAGCGATCACTGATCAGGTAGCGCTGAAGGAGCGCTCACCCGCAGAATGCGGCTAATGAGATAAGACACTTCGAATTCCTCACAAAGCACATTGGCATTTTCACTAACACTAGGATAAAAAATTGTGATTTTGTGCAAAAAATTAGTAATTCGCTGTAAAAAACTTTTACTTCGCGAATAACACTGGCCGACAGCCATTTTGTAACGGGCTGTTTGACAGCATATTCTAAAGGCTGAAAATTCGCGCAAATGTCCAACCTATCGATATAAAAAATAAAAAGGGTAAAAAAGTTTCGGGAACATATTTTTACATACAGATATATAGCAGTTTTTTGCCTTTTTTCTTAAAAAATTCCTCTTTTGAAGTTTCGATTTCAGCAAAAGGTTTTAAACTATTTTTCGGATATCAAAGTAATGTTGACAAAAAACATGCGTGCATCCTTCCTCTTTAATTTAATCTTAGTTGTGATCGAATCGGTTACATATGTCAGAAATAATTAAAAATATTATCCTTTTTATATGTGCAAAATATATATAGAACATAGCTTCTCGTTCCGTATAATGGTAATTAATGTATGCTGCCATATATTACCCAGTATTGGTTGTTTATTTCTCATTTTTACTTTGGTATATAGTAGTCGTTGTGTTCATTTTTGGTTGCAAATGCATAGTTGTTCACCTTTTGAAAAAAAACCAGAAAGAGTGTTAACTTCGGCCTGGCCGAATTTCATATACCCTACACACGTTTACTTACAAATTAGGCGTGGTCAATGGTCTAATTTTTTTCCTTTTCAATCCCAAATATCCTGTGATGACAGAGAATATTCGTGCCAAATTTGATGAAAACATCTCTATTCCTTCTCCTGTAATCAAGTTTTATTTAATTAGTGGGCGGATCACGCCCATTTTCGCTATTCTGTTTTGGTCAAAGACAGTTGATTTGTGAATAAAATTCAACCTCCAATTCATTCTACAAGCTGAGAAATTGAGCTATAAACATGGATTCATTTATATTTACTATAAAAAGTAGGCGTGGCAATGGTCCGATTTTGCCCATTTCAATCCTGCCCATCAATACTGATGAGTTTCTAATGATAGACAATATTCGTGCCAAGTTTGATGAAGATATCTCTATTCGTTCTCTTGTAATCGTGATTTCCACACAGACAGACAGACAGACAAACAGACAGACAGACGGACGGACATCGGCTAAATCGACTCAGGAGGTCACGCTGATCAAGAATATATATACTTTTCTATACCTGTCACGCCTCCTTTAATGCGTTACAAACGGATGCAGTAAGTGAATATACCCTCATCACTTCGTGTGTAGGGTGTAAAAATAACTCAAGAATGATCGCAATTATATTTTTTCATTTGTTTTCTAATATTTTTGAATATTATGTATTGTTATACATCGTTGATTTACTTGGGGGTTCAAGCAACCGTTTGCAACTACCATTTTAGATTTGGGAAACTTCACCACCTTTGTTTATACTTCACCACTGTATATGGTGAAATTTATATTTTAAAATCCAATTAGCAGCTTGCATTTTATATTATTTATTGTATACATAAGTGTATATTATATTATAAATATTGTACGGATGCAATAGGTCTACAGGAGAACCAAAGACAGTGCATTTTATAATTAATCATGTTTTATTTACAAACATTTTCAACTATTATGCTGTAAACACATAGAATGTAGCTCAGCGACAATAATAGCTGCATCTTGTCAAAAATCTGCGCTGCTGAGACGCCGCAGAGAACAGCTGGTTTAATTTTTACAAAATCAAATCCGCAAAATCCATTCTGAAAATAAAAACTAATAGATAAATAAAGCTTAATTTAATACAATTAACATATAAAAACTCACACCGTACGATTTTGCCTCAAAATATTAACTCAAATGTCAAATACCATGTAAACCATCATAAAGAGAAGGAGAACAAGAGCAGCGACAGCGACAAAATTGGAAAATTTTCCGAAACTGTCGCCGTTATTGGCAGAGGCAGCGGCTACCTTTTATTTTTTTCTCGTTTCCCATAAGAGCCTGTGTAATTTTGACAACATGCAGCTACTATTGTCGCTGAGCTACATTCTATGTGTTTACAGCATTACGTACATAATAATATTAATTAGAATATGAAATCTTTCTTCCTGTGTGTCTGTCTGTTGAATTCACGATCACAGGAGAACCGGTGAAGACATCATAATAAATTTGCAGAAACATTCTTTGTTATGGTGTACAGAATGGCTGAAATCGGTCAACGACCTGCGGTTAAAGAAATGATAAAAATTAATTGTATTTGATTGTATGTGATCTAATTTATAGATACTAACCTAAATAACTGACCACATGCTGGTCCATATTCGATTGACTGTCGCACATAAAAATGCAGAATCTACGAAGATGCTTCGTGACATCCGCGAAAATTTTATTTTAGGAGAAAACGATCATGGTCAAATAAATTTCTAAAGATAGCTAAGGATCCCTGATTTCTTATTATTGGAACAATTATATGTCTAATTAAGACATTTTACTTAGAAAAAAATTAGTGTTGTGGAAAAAAGTACAAAAAATTAACTTGCGTTTTTCTCGAAAACTATAAGGTTTTCGACAAAATATTGTATTATATAAATGGAGGGTATTCTTAATATCTTTCTAACGGTACCTATGCCAATATAGTTTATAAGATGTAGGCAGTTGAATTTCAGACTTCAAAGGGCTGTAAAACCGGAACCGGAAGTTGCCACCCCTTTTTGGTGTTGTTGTTGGACTCAGCACCAAAAACAACAACAACAACGTGGTCATTGTCTCGTAAAACCTATCTGTTCCCATGTTTTGTTGTGATCAGGGTTCGAAAATGCTCGCTCTTGCTCGCTCTTTTCCGCTCCAGCTCGCTCTTTGAAGCTCAAAAGAGCATTTATTTTCAGGAGCGCGAGTGAGCAGGAGCGGCAAAAAAAAATTTTCAGGGCTCCTGCTCGCTCCAAAGAGCATTTTTTTTCAGGAGCGCGAGCGAGCGAGCAGGAGCTGCAAAAAAAGGAGCGCTGAAGCTGAGCTGTTTCTGAGCTGATGGTAGGTAGCAAGTAAATAATTTGTTCAATATTTATAATTGAAACAAGTCAAAGACAATAAAAAAAACTTTGTGAAATATGTATTTCTTATTTTTTAACACTCTGAACATTTTTTGATAAGCTCTGGTGAAGAATTAGGTCCAAATTGCCAAATTTCAAAGAATCGCTAAAAAGAGGTATTGGTTTTATTGCTGTTTATTGTCTTCGTTTTTCATGTGGATGTAGCTACCGCTTCCAGGTACAATAGCCAGGTACTTAATAATACAATATATGTACATAAGTATTTATGTATGTATACTTTACGAATATAACACATACTCTCACATACGCAAGGTACTTTTTATCAGCGAAGTGCCATTTACAATTGACAGGTCATCATGATTTTTTTACGTAACGCGTTGTTTTTCAAAAAACGCATCTAAAAAATGCAAATTTGAAACGCATGCATATGCCTGGAGAATTCCATCGCAGGCTGAAATTGTAAGTATTTATATATGAAATAAACCTTTGGCAAATTCTATGTCGATTACGGTATTCCTGCATTAGATGCTTCGATCAGAAAACAATGATGAATGAAATTAAGGCAATAAACAGCAATAAACCATTTTTAAGCGATTCTTTGAAATTTGGCAATTCGGAACTAATTCTTCACCAGAGCTTATCAAAAAATGTTCAGGGTGTTAAAAAATAAGAAATACATATTTCATAAAGTTTTTTTTATTGTCTTTGACTTGTTTCAAAATTATAAATATTGAACAAATTATTTACTTGCCATCAGCTCAGAAACAGCTCAGCTTCAGCGCTCCTTTTTTTGCAGCTCCTGCTCGCTCGTTCGCGCTCCTGAAAAAAATGCTCTTTGAAAACAAATGCTGAAAACAAATGCTCTTTGGAGCGAGCAGGAGCCCTGAAAACTTTTTTTTGCCGCTCCTGCTCGCTCGCGCTCCTGAAAAAAAATGCTCTTTGGAGCGAGCAGGAGCCCTGAAAACTTTTTTTTGCCGCTCCTGCTCGCTAGCGCTCCTGAAAAAAAATGCTCTTTGGAGCGAGCAGGAGCCCTGAAAATTCTTTTTTTTGCCGCTCCTGCTCGCTCGCGCTCCTGAAAACAAATGCTCTTTGGAGCGAGCAGGAGCCCTGAAAACTTTTTTTGCCGCTCCTGCTCGCTAGCGCTCCTGAAAAAAAATGCTCTTTGGAGCGAGCAGGAGCCCTGAAAATTTTTTTTTTGCCGCTCCTGCTCGCGAGCATTTCCGAACCCTGGTTGTGATTACCGTAGAAAGCAACAACAAAACAATGAAACTGGATATTTTGTACGGATGTAAATATGTTCCAATAGTGGATACATTAAAATATGCCCGAAGTGCGTAGTTAGTATTCCTTATTGTGTGATACTTTTTAGCTAGGATTTTGATTAATTTTGTAAAGAATTGTAATTGGTGGTGTTGTGTATGTTGTGTTTGGCATAAATGAAATTATTCCATAATCACGGAACTTGTATATAGATACATACATATAAAGCAGTTGCGTGGACCAATAAATTTTTGTTGCAATTGATGTTTATATAATTTTTTCACTGAATTATCAGTTTTCTAGAGATTATAGGTAAAGCCGCTTCTATTAACAATATCAGTTAATTGCTTCAAGAAAAGTGTTCGCATAACTCACAAGTGCCTATAATTCACTCTTATTACATTGATATAGTTAAAACACCAGATGCAAACAAATGTACATTTAACACCATTTTTCTAATCCTATGTTTCGTATGAAAACGCGATCCAGTTACAAACAATACACTTATCCTATCAATAATGATAGAAAACAGGATTGCGACACACGCAGGTGTGTTATCCTCTTCGACTGCGTCGTTAAATGACGTCACAGGTTCCTGGTAGAGATGGGTAGTTCGTGAACGAAGTAGTACGAAGTACTTGCGAAGTACTTGCGTGAACTATGAGATCTAGTTCACAGTTCTTAGTTTTTTTGGTATAAGTTTGGTTTAGAGGTTTGGCTGCGCCAAAACTTATGCTTTTCTCCCACTTCCTGAATATAACTCCGATAAAAATTTTTGGGGCGAGGTTTTGGTTTAGGATATGGGCGTTTAAACATCAAAACTTTTATGTGCGATATCTTCCAAACTATTAGGTGTACCGGTGTAAGCGGGGTACCGTTTGAAAGATAATTTTAATATCTATTTTCTAAGTCTTAATCCTTTTTTTGATTTTTTGAATAGTTATGGAAATAATTTAGTTTTAAGGAAAAATGGTGGCCGTTGTTTAAAAAAATAAGTTTTTTCTCAACTTAAATCGTAATTAAGGTATACATTAAAATCAGTGAACTTATAGCCCATAATTTTCCTTTTTCAACGGTATATAATATGTTGGGTATCTCCTACCGTTTCGACCACTTTTATTGATATATTAAAAATAACTTTTCGTTGCATATCCGAACACACATCTTAGACTTGGATACTGGAAACTTTTGTAGTTTAATGCGCGTAGTATTCGCTATTTACTACTTAAAATTGAAACGTTTTTATATATTTATATATTGTCATAAAAATACTATTTTACTGCGTAGCCGCCGTTGGACAAACTGAGGGTTATAATCAAAAAGCGCGGCCGTAGGCCGGAGGACGCATACACGCCCTAAAATTGGCCACAAAACACTATGCTGTTGCGTACCCGGTGTTTGACACTCTGAGTGTTATAATTCCAGTCTCGTGAGGGGACAGATCACGAAACGGACGGAGACGACAACGTCGAGGACTATGAAATTGTACCATAATTTCCTACTTAATAAATAATAATTAACAAAAAAACAACACATAATGAAATACACATAAAACACTACTTTTAAATAATCATTCCTTCTGCAATTTACCAAATCTAACGGTAAGTATGACATATTATATATCGCTAAAAAGAGAAAATTATAGGCTTTATAAATAGTGTTTTTAATATATACCTTAATTGTCATATAAGAGGGAGGGGGAAGGTTTTATAATGGCACTTCCACCATTTTTTTCCTAAAACTAAAATATCTTCCAAACCGTAACCTTGGCTGTAAAATGTTATACTAGGAAAGGGTACTATGAGGGGCGTGGCAATACCTTTCTTTTGACACCTCGATCATTAATGTACCTTACCTAATTTCGGAATAATAAACCTTTAAAGAGGTGACCTTTCGCGACCTTCAAACACCGATAACACCCAAACTAATGCCAAGCCCCAAAAAGTGGGCGGCTATTTACCGTTATAATGGTCCCAAATAACGGTAAAAAAAGTAACAAAAAAATCGGAGCAAAACCGCTAAACCAAACTTTTCCCGTTTTTTTAGTTCAGTCGCTCTTTTAGTTCACTCGGTCTTTTAGTTCACTCGGTCTTTTAGTTCAGTCGCTCTTCCAGTTCACTCGGTCTTTTAGTTCAGTCGCTCTTTTAGTTCACTCGGTCTTTTAGTTCAGACGCTCCTTTATTTCACTCGGTCTTTTAGTTCAGTCGGTCTTCTAGTTCAGTCGGTCTTCTAGTTCACTCGTTCTTTTAGTTCAGCAGTTCGTTAGTTCGTTTCAGTTCAGCTGCTCGTTAGTTTCTCTGTATGTTTCAGTTCGTTAGATCAATTTCAAAGGATGTTTCCATACAAAATTTTTATTTGAAATCTTGGTACAATTCAGGCACAATGACATAATTCCGATTTTGTAGTTCTTTTTGTTGTTGTTTTTGTTTTGTTTGTAATCTACTACACCGAAGCCTGATTTCACCAACACATTCAAAGCGAAAAAAGAGTTTCCAGTCTTGTAGTCTCTGCCAACACCGGTCGGAAGGGTTTTTCCAGGCCTGACTGCAACCCGCATTGGTTAAAGGAGATTTTTGAACGAAAAAATCGAAAAAAAAAAACGAACCGGCTTCACCGGAAGTCTGTTTGTTGAGGTGGAATAGTTTTTCCACCGGTGCTATCCTTGTTTTCTGGATATACAGGGCCGTGAACATATCACGGAAAAAGGGCCACGATAGGTAATTTCCACGAAGCACTTCTGTGTCACAGGGAGAAAATTAATATTGTATCCTGAGGCAGGACTCTCGACGAATGAGGCTTCCGCCACACCAGGTGGAATTGACCGATTCTCTATCATTTCGATGATGGTGTCGGCGCATCGTAGGTAGACGGCGTAACAATGGCGACATTTCTCATTCAGGGTTTCTAAGGTGCTTGACTCCTCGTTGGTTCTATCTTGGACATAATGTTGTCGAACGTTCATTTGACCAACATCCATTGAGACTTCAGTTCGTCTCTTTGGATGTCGAGCGTACGAATGGTGTGTTCCCGAGCGGGCGTTGTCCGAAAATCGACTTGGAACTCGACGAGTGCGTCGGCGAGACGAATGAAAGTATCGAGGGTAATTGTTGAAAACGCTAATCTGTTGTGAAAAAAAAGAAAAAATCCAAGAGCTATATCTCGTTGTTGAAAAAGGAGAAACTAAGAACAAACGATTTCGTGTTTAGTTTATTTTTCACAATATTATTTAGGGTGTGTGTCAATTGGTTGCTTTTTACTTGTGGTAAGTAATGTTGGAATAAATTTACTCTGGTGAGTAAAATTTTGTTCTATTTGCTGTGCCAATTCATGGATGAAATTTTGACAGAAAAAAATTTTGAGTTTCAAGATTGTCTGCAAAATTAAACAAAGAATTGTATAAAATTGTAAAAATTGTATGAAGTGTATAAAATATCAAAAAAGTATTTTCCTTTGTTACTAGCTATTATATTAAAAGCACAACATCTTATAATAATAATAATATAAGTTTTCATAATTTTCTTTTCCATTTTTAAATAATTTTGAAATACTCGACATTGAAGAGAATATTCAACGGTTGTCAAAAATTTACCTAGCCCTCAGGGCCACATAAAATGTTGACGTTTGAATTTCTCACTCACGTCAAAATTTGAATTTCTTATGTCAAAACTTTCTATATCGAGGAAAAAGTAACCAATTGGCACACACCCTTAGTATAGATTGTTACTTATTATTTTTTACCAGCGAAATTTTAGCGGTGGCCCACTATGCGGCACGAAATGCCGATGCTCTTAGCTAATTGCACTAGATATGAGCGTAGATATTCGCACAAACGAAAAATGCTTCACTGATGAGAGACACGACCGTGAGTTTTTCTATGTCACACTGTAGACACGCCTTTGCTGAGAGCGCTCACGAAATGATCGTAAGGCCGTGGTTATGCTATCGAGTTTTGCGTGGCAAGTAGGACTTTATTTTTGTTGTTTTGTGTGTTTACGAGAATTAAGAGAGAATTGTTTACAGAGAAAACACACAAGCAAAGCCCTTTTTTTATTATTCGTTTTTCACTATATTGAAAGTGAAATATGCTGAGAGCGTGGCTGCGCAAAGTAGTTGGAGCACAGAAGCCCAGTTTTTTCTGTCGATCGAAGGAGCAAGACACAGAGCTTCTTGAAAAAATTTAATTGTATTTTAAAAATTGAATTGAATGAAATAGATTTTATTTTAATTTAATTTTAAAATTTTTAATTTAATTAGATTTTTCATTGCAGAACAATTGCACACCGAAATACAAACTGAAACTAGAGGAAATATGTGGTTATAAGGAAAGCCACATGTGATTATGAATTACATTTAATCACAGACGAGTATAAATACATTAGCGTAGCTAGGATGGGCGGGGGTGGCGGTCGACGGGCAGCACAATATGGGGGCCGGCAGTTTTGGAAATCAAGTATTGACTTATTGAATTCTAGGAATTTTTGGGGCTGCAAGTTGATTAACCATCCCGGGCACCATTAGTCCTAGCTACGCCACTGTATAAACAATATGCGTGGTCGTTACCTAATTTCAAAACAAAATAACTAGCTTAGTAGTTTTATTATTGTGTTCAAATTTAAACTTTATATATTTAAGATCAAGTTTTGCCTGTGTAACCTAAAAGTCTGCGGATCACGCCCATATTTGGCATATTAACGGATAATGCTACTCTTCACCCAGGAATGACTCAAGACCCATGAGTTGTTGTCATAACTCAAAAATGAACGCTAACCGATTTTCAATACCAACCTGCACACCTAAGAAATAATATTCCTGCAAGATTTTATTATGATATCTTCACCGGTTCTCCGGTGATCGTGATTTCAACAGACAGACGGTCGGACGAACATGGCTAAATCAACTTAGGACGTCATGCTGATCAAGAATATATATTATTTTCTATATATATCTTCTCTATTTCTATGCGTTACACATTTTGTGACAAAGTAAATATACTCATAACCTTAAGGTGTAGGGTATAAAAAACCACAAACCCACGTTTGTTTGCTTATAGCGTGGTTGTAAAAATTAGTTGGCGCACACAAGTAAGCAGAGTTTTTTCAACTTTTGGAAAGAGAGCGAACAACACATAAAGCGAATTTCGTATACTTCTTGAGAGTGCGACTGCACAAACGGGTTTGGGGCTCGCTAATGATTTCCATGTGAGCCAAGGTTATGGTGATTCACGTGATGGACTTTGTTTTTGGGGGTACCGTTACACCGAAATCTCAAATTTCGGGTACCCAAAGCTACGCCACTAATTGCCGCCTGAATCTATTTTTTTGAAGTTCACTGAAGTAAGCAGGTAGAGTTAGGGAGTGGACACGAGTTCACAGATATTTCCTTATATTTTTGGATGTTCGCTTTTTATCATGTTTTTTATTATCATATTTAGCTGTATATTCTACGTCTTCGGTTGCATATTCTATTATGAACTATGCATTCAGTTATCTTACGCAGCAAGACTCGTCAAAGTCTCAATTTTCAAAGTGCACTTAAAAAAAGTTTGTATATGTCAGATATGCCCTAAAAGCTAGGGACATGTACACATTCAAACTGCTTCAATTTTGTACTCCTTTGACTCGGTTTCAATAATTACTGAAATCTAGTTATAGTTTTTTTTGTACTTTTTGAAAAAAATTTAATATTGAATTAGGAAAATCATTTTTTATTTCCTGAAAAAAAAAATATTAATTTTAGTACTTTGCTTCAAAACAACAGGTTTTATTATTATTAAAGAGTTCTCATTTTCTTATTAAAAGCTATATTTAATTTTACTGAGTCTTACCAGCTGCCGAGCAAATTTTATGAGGGATTTTCGATTTATTTTAGAAATGAACGCCTTTTTGGCTGCTTTATAGGTAGGTAGGTAGGTTGGGCTGTCCCGAAGGACACACTTAGACCAGTTTCGGTCCCTTGTGGTACCCTAGGCTGGCTAATGGCTGCTTTATAACTAAAAATCAAATTATAATTTGATTTGTGTTGTTTAAATTAATAAAATTTGTGATATTTTTGAAATTTTTCGATAATTAATTAATTAATTATTAATTAATGCAGGCACCTAGTCCAATATGTTTTGTCCGACACTGTATATTCGTACACAAGTAAGATTTCCTTAAAGACTTGAAAGCATTCAATATGAGTTGAAACTCTTGGAAAAATATCCATAATGAGTTGAAACACTTGAAAAATGTCTCTAGTGGCTTGCAAGCCTTTTCGGAATTTTAATGAATGTTTCAAGCTTCTGGTGGGATTTTTTTGAGCAAGTACTTGCTCATTTTAAGCGTAACTGGCTCTACCACTTGAAGTTTGTGAGTGTGAATTATGCAGACACTTGCATTCATTCCTGCAAGCCTGCCTCATTCAAAATTTCATGAATTGAATACTGAGTTCTTTAGATTTTGTATGCGTAAATGAATTAGTAAGTGCGCACTTACACTTATAAATCCGAGCACTCATGCAGTTCAATGATGTACACCGCCCATATTTTTCCGGCTCAGCATTTCAATTAGAACAAAATTTGTTTCACCTTGGCTGGCAGATCGTATAGCTATTTCGGAACATGCCAATATTCCTAATCAGCGATCTCTGTTGGTGTCTTTTTATGTCTTTAAAATTAAGCCATTAAGACTTTATAGTTTTATTAAAAAATAACAATCGTAATTAGATAAAAAGGATGGTAATCTTATGGTTGGATCCTATCACAAATTTCTGAGGTAAAATAGTAGAAACTGTTTTTGTACAGACTCAATTTTCGCAATATGGGGTTCGCAGCAGGGGTTCGAACATAAGACCGGCGATGCAAATTCCAAAGAGTCAAGATCATGTTGAAGCATGTTCATATTCATTTTTATAAGAAAAGAAAATTTTCACATCATCCGCAAACAATAATATGTCTGTAATTTTCTATAACTTTTGGCAAATCATTTATGAAAACCAAGAATAACAATGGTCCTAGGTGACTACCTTGAGGAACACCAAATGAAACCATAAATTCCTTAGATTAAGTATTATTAACGCGTACCATTTGGGTCGATAAGTAAGATAAGAGGTTATCCAATTTACCAAGTTTCCTGAAAATCCAAATAATTTAAGCTTTATTAGCAGTAGTCTATGGTTCACTACATCAAATGCTTTGCTAAAATCCGTCTAGATACCATTTATTTGTTTACCAAAGTTAAAATTCTTGATCGCTTTCGATGCAAATTCCAACAAGTTGGTAGTTGTAGATTTAATTTAGATTTAAATATAAGCGTTAACACTTCTTGAAATGTGGCAAACAATTATTTTCTCAAATAGTTTTGATAGGGCGCTATGTTTAGCAATTCCGGGATAATTATTTATGTCAGCCCTATTTCCAGAGTTATGCAATGGAATAACGTATAAAGATTTCCACGCGCTCGGAACAGCATCTTCGAAGTGGAAAAGCGAATAGGTCCATAGATTCATTCTGCGAGATAATGTAAAACACATGCCGATAGGCCATACAGACATCAGAATTATTTAATTTAAGCTTTAAGGGCATTAAAATTGTCTACAAGTCAATTATAGGTAGTGCAGTGGAACCCGAAGAAATACTAAATGGGTAGGTTGTTGAACTATACGTTGCAGACGAGTATGATGACTTAAAAAATGAAGCAAAAAGGCTACCAATAACTTCAGTATTATTAGATTCATAATACATGTAACATGTAACTGATGAAGCTATCAGCCGTACGCAGCTTACAGTACCATTTATAGTGATTCGATTTCGAAGTCCTTGCTGCACATAGATTCTTAGTAAACCTATTGTGGCGCCAGTTTAGTGCAATTCTGATCATTGGAACCGAGGACTTAGGGGCATGTAGCAAGGAGGCATTGAAGGAAGCCAGTGCCAAATCTAGGCACGATAGAGACGACTCATCATTTAGCGACAGAATGTTTCTCTAATCGAGAGCTTGGACAAGCTGGGTTGCTGGGTTCTTCAGAATAACATAATTGGTTTGAAGCAGTATTTCCTTTTATTGCTAATTATATTCGTGGTATCATGTTTATAAGTTCCCACGATGCTTTTAATACTCAAGGTAGGATGGTGCTTATCCTCCGGTGATGAATAAGGATCAGAGCGAGATCATAAGGATCATAGATATCTTTGTCGTCAACGACAATTAAATCTAACATGCGATGATTCAGGTTTATAATGTCATTAATTTAAAATAGACCTTTGATATGTTGTTTAAAAATTGCAATTCCCTATATCGATTCGATAAAGGTAGAAGCACGACCGGGTCATCAACCCATCTTTCCTAATTAACATGAGGAAGATTAAAGTCACCAAGGACAATTAATAGCACCGTTTGCAATAAACGCAGCAAAATTCTAATTAAGAATCAATGAACTTTCTCTTGAGAAATTCTTGGAATTTACGGCAATTAACCTTTGGTTAAATTAGTAAGTAATTGAGATCGATCTTTTCTATAAACTGTGTAATTATTTAAGAAGATTTCAGAGTTAAGTATATCGGGCCTGAGCCAAGTTTCAGTGAACACAATCATTTTATATTCAGCTTCTATGATCTTTATGAAAAGGTTTGTAATCTTCGTATTAATTCCTCTGACATTTTGATGAAGAATATCAGAGGAATAAGTATTAAGTTTTTTGGAACATCACTACGATTAGTAGCATTTACTGAATTAACAATGCTAATTCGGTTATTTTTAGGCCTAAACACACATTCGTGAACAATGGACTTATCTGGCCAAAATTTGGGGTCACCGACACGATTCATGTAATGATCCAGTAACTTTATATTGAACGCCGAATTTTTTGGGAAGGAAAATTTAATTTCAAAATAGACATGTCAATATTGACTTCATCCAGTTGTGAGAAAATATGATGACGAATGTCGTCGATCTTACTATCTGGAGCAAAACGCGATACGAAGATAGTTTTTTTTGGCTGCACGACCACCAGTTTCCTTACAGTAACCGGCGCAGGCAGTACAGCCAGAGATGATTTCGAAACTTTCCACGTCACGTGACCTACATTTGATGCAACCTTAGTCCGCCATCAGAGATAACGAGATTGGAAACTTAGAACAAAACAGCTGTTCAAAAAAACAGCCGCGTGTTGTTTCTATAAATTTTCTATGCAAACTCACCCGCCAAAAGCATAAACAAACCTTTGTTTATGCTTTTGGCGGGTGAGTTTCGAAGACTCGACTGAAAACGGTGAGTTTCAATACAAGTGTTACAAAAACAAATCTAATTGAACGGTTGCATGTCGAAAATGTAACCAGTAAGAAAGCTATATTCGGCCTGCCGAATCTTAGATACCCTACACCTAAAAGTTTTAAAAAAAGTGCCGAAGCTAAGATGGGGCGGGGGTGGCGGTCCACTCTGGGCGGCACAATGTCGGGGGCGACAGTTGTGGAAATCAAGTATTGACTTATTGCATTCTAGGCATTTTTGGGGCTACAAGTTGATTAACCGTCCCGGGGTCCATGAGACCTAGCTACGCCTCTGATTAATAGTAGGCGTGGTCATTACCTTTTTCAAAACAAAATAACTAGCTTAGTTGTTTTATAATTGTGTTCATTTAAACTTTATTTCCGTGGTAATAAACTTTTTTTCATACTGCTATACTGTATATGTAGTGTAAAAGTGGGCGGACCGCACCCAGTTTTGATGTAATAATGTTTTTTTGTAAAACAAGTTGTTATCTAAAGTTTTATTCAGGAAGTTTATATATTTAACAATATAACCCTCTTTTGCCTGTGTAAACTAAAAGTGGGCGGATCACGCCCATATTTGGCACATTCACGGATAATGCTACTCTATACCCATTTTGTTGTAATAGCTCAAAAACGAACGCTGATATCACATTTTTAATAAAAAATAGGCGTGGCCGTGGACCGATTTTGCTCATTTTCAATACCAACCTGCCCACCACATAAAACAATATATCTGCAAAGCTTCATCACGATATCTTCATTGGTTCTCCTGTGATCGTGATTTCAACAGACAGGCAGACAGACAGACGGACGGACATGGCTAAATCGACTCAGGAGGTCACGCTGATCAAGAATATATATACTTTTCTATACCTATCGTCTCTAGTTCTATGCGTTACACATTTCGTTACAAAGTGAATATACCCTTACCTTAAGGTGTAGGGTATAAAAATGTCCCATATCGTTGCTAGTAATAATCTCTGTTTCCCGCTTTTTAAGCTGTAATTCACAAATATTTATTAATATTGTTTTAAAACGTCGTATTACAGAACTTGTGCTTGCGGATGTAAAGCAAATGGACATTTTTATGCTTTTGCATATATATTAAAATTTGCTTTACTATAAGGTTTTTTAATAGAAGTATTTTCGAACCTGATTTGAGAAATAAGATTTTGAGCATAACACATAAAAAAATAAAAAGAGTTTGTTGTAAATATATTGTCATTTGCTTCCACTTGCGACTTGCATTCTTCCCCTTTATCTATTTCTATAAAATCATAACCCGGTGGTCTGCATGAAGTAAGGTTTTGCATGTATTACATAACATTTACTTATTTTTTATTTTAGTATTAACTAGTAGTTAATATTAATTAGTATATAATATATAATTAGTATTAATAAATTTAGTGTGTTTTGTAGTTTTAGTTGCATGTGCACGGGTGATATAGGCCTACTGAGGAACCGAACACCCTAAAAATCGATAACTCTCCTTGACTCTTATCTAAATGGTGTTGTGGAAAGCAGCATGATCTCTATAACTTTCAGAATTCTCATCTAATAAAGAAGTAAAAAAATTTCCTTTATATCTTTTTTTCATTATAAATTTTACAAATATAGAAAACTATATAAATAATATAATATTTGAACTAAATTAAATAATGTTTTAATCAAATTTCAATAATCACATAAAAATACCCACAGAAATAAATTCATGCCCACATTTTTCACTTTGTCTACTTATGGTGGCAACCGCTTGCAAAAAATGTTGGTGAATAAAACCGTCAAAAGATAACGCGTCGCTTGCTATCTCTTTCTGGCTGCAAAAGAAATGTAGCCAAATTCACCAGGTCATAAAAAATCGATCTTTTTTTCATCTTTATCTGAAGATAAAAGAGTTTCCAATCTCATTAATCTCTGTCCGCCATCGATACCAATTTTGTCTGCAATACTACCCGTAAGCCCAACACATACGAGATGATACTCATCATCGCATAGTGAGCAGAATACAAATCCTTCAGCGGCACTATTAGTTTTGCAATCACGTAGTTTACACGACATTTTTTGTTTTTTATTAATTATAACAAAAAAAATATCAGAGAATTTTTAAAGAGTTTTAGAAAGTTTGACAGCCATCTTGAGAAGCAGAAAAGATGTCATGTTTAAATGTCAGAAAAGAAAATAGAAAAAAGCAATGATTTTCCAAAATTTCGTAAAATCGCAAACAAAACCAAATAAAACACGATTCAGGGGTACAGAAAATTACAACCGGCCAAAGTAAGTCAGAAGGAAATTAATTTTGGCAAAGATTTAACTTAGTAAATTCACGGATTGTAAAGATTTTATTAAGAATTATTAAAGAATTTAGAGCATAGTGAAAACACTATGATCAGATCGCGGAGTAAACGACCGGAACGCAATATAGTGCTCACACGCGCGATTTATTTTCGAATAAATATGTAAGCTTTTGTTTTTTATTGTATTCCCTTATTAGCTCTTGATGGAGTTTGTCAAGTAAACTTTAGACACAGTAATAATAATACCACTAACCACATAATATATAGACCGCTAAAAGTCCCTTTTTTCTGGTCTGCAAATATTTCTATAGCCTGGGTCCCACAAAAATTCTTACTCTCGTATTCTCTTTTCAAGAGCAATTGTTTTTGTTTTACAACGGTTATGAACGGTAGGCTTTCTCGTTCTTCCACGTGTTTAAAATGTGTTCCTACTCATTTCCACAAATGCTTCTATAGTCTGGGTCCCACGAAATTTCTTACTCTCGTATTCTCTTTTCAAGAGCGATTGTTTTTGTTTAACTACTGCCACGAAAGGTAGGTTTTCTCTTTCTTTCTTCCACAGATCGTGCTCGTTATTGCTTTCGTCATTGCATATTCGTATTCTGTGTATGTGTAGCTTATTTTGCTAGGTTGTGTGTGAGTATTTTCATCCAGTTGAAAATATTTTATGTTGCTTTTTATTGTTTCTAGGATTTTTAGAACTTTGATATTTTCATATTTACGTTCGGTGTCCAAGTAATATTTTTATTTTTATTCAGAAATACGAAAAGATCACATACACAACCTAGCAAAATAAGCTACACATACACAGAATACGAATATGCAATGACGAAAGCAATAATGAGCACGATCTGTGGAAGAAAGAAAGAGAAAACCTACCTTTCGTGGCAGTAGTTAAACAAAAACAATCGCTCTTGAAAAGAGAATACGAGATTAAGAAATTTCGTGGGACCCAGACTATAGAAGCATTTGTGGAAATGAGTAGGAACACATTTTAAACACGTGGAAGAACGAGAAAGCCTACCGTTCATAACCGTTGTAAAACAAAAACAATTGCTCTTGAAAAGAGAATACGAGAGTAAGAATTTTTGTGGGACCCAGGCTATAGAAATATTTGCAGACCAGAAAAAAAGGACTTTTAGCGGTCTATATATTATGTGGTTAGTGATAATACTCACAAGAGGTTGTAAAGGAAACCAGAATTTAACAAAATTAATTTTAAAATATAAAATTGATGACTTCATGACAAAGAATATTTGGTAAATATTTTTTTCTACCCGGCAGCTACCTAACATTCTCACAAGGTGTTGTAAAAGAAATAAAAATCTAAATATATTCATTTTAGATCTATAAACTCAAATGTATTTATTTACAGTTTTACAGTTAAATTCTTACATATACATATTTACAAAGCAAAAGAGTAGCTTATAGAATGTCTGAGTTATATACAGAGTGTTTCGCATAAGAGGCGACAAAAGACTAGGGTGTGTAGGTTAAGTCGAGATAAAAGAAATCGTATGGGAGAGGAGTCAATTTCCCCCAGTTCAGGCAGGAGCGTGCATTTTCTAAGGATTCAAGGAATGCTAATTCGTTGCCTTCCCCGATGTCATGTGTAAAACGTATACTATATATGTATTGAATTTGTTAAGTGTATTTAATGTTTCTTCCCACATGTTCCCATGCACCATGGCAAATATATCATCAATATACAATATTTCGGCATAGGCATTTCTTTTAATGTTCGTTTCATTATGTTCGTTCATTATGTTCATTATGTTCGTTCGATTTTCATTATGTTGATATCTAAATTTTGATGATGTTCATACTTAAAATATCTGTTTTCTTTTATGCAAAAATATCTCCGTAAATAATCTTTAGGCATGTGCTTAAAATCGGTCAACTACTTAGAATGATTTGTAAAGCTAATTTTATCGGAATGCTAAGAGAAAGAGATGTTATGTCCTCACTAATATTTTCTTTCTTTATGTTTGTGTTATTTATTATGTCCTTGAAAACAACCGCATCTTTTAAATTATATTTAATTTCTTATGTTTAATTTTTTTTTCAAACGGGGAATTAATAGATGAACAGATTAGTCTCAGTGGAGTTCCGTCTTCGCGCATCTTTGATAGTTCGTAAATTCTTTGAGCTACTGCATTATTTGTCAGAATTTCTTGCATTTCGCTTCTCGAAATTAAATTTAATTGATAATTATCAAGCTTATAAGCTATATCTTCTATAAAATTATTTTTCTTTTGAAGTACGCGAGTCTTTTCTTACCCGATTACTTCCCATTAAGAGGTTTTTTTACTGCATTTTACTTTACTTTACTCCATTTTACTGAACCAATGCGTTCCAGGTTTGTTTTCAAATCGTTTTATTTGAATTCGGTTTTCCAATATTATTGGTAGCAGTAGTAGTATCGTTAATGCTGCGGTGATACAATGGATTGATGAACGACGTCTTTGCTTTGAAGTGCAAGTCTGGCGATTTCTGGGTGACAAATGGCTCCATCGTCGCCTTTGAAGGTGTTGCTAATTCCTCTAAGAGGCCATTGTAGGGGTGGGACATTATGCGCTACGAATAAATTGGTATTGTGTTCCCTTATCAGCACATATATACCTTTGATATAGTGTGTTCCGTTGCCGAAGAGTAGTGTGGTTCTTCTAATTCAGCGAGCTGAGTTCTGGCTCTCACGAAATTGGTTGTATTATCGCAATAAAAATTCTTGCCATGTCCTGTGCGACTTATAAAGAGTTTTGTTGATCCAATAAAAGTTTCTGTAGTTAAGTCGCTGTCCAGCTCCAAATGAACTGCCTTTGTTGTAAAGCAACAGAACAATGCGATGTAGACTTTCAGCTGAGAAACGAGTACTACATAATAATAACAATAATAACAACAACAAGTACGTCTCAATTGCCAGTCCAATAAGTCCGTTAAATGTCTCTCTCAGCACAATTGGCAACTCCCCAGCCTAATTCGATGCTAAACTATAAGAACATCGCGAAAGTTCAACCCGAACTGTTGAATAGAATATTTAACCAGAATATTGAACCTGTTGTCAACCAGATTAGTGAGAGCATCTATAAATCTGAAAAACGAATTTTAGGCAGATTTGTAGACATAGTTGCTACAGTTGCTACAGTTGCTAACCTGAAGGCTGAGTGGCCGAGACTAAAGCTGATACTGATTCTAATTGTCTATTTAGCAGAGTTTCTAAGCTCGAGGACGAAGCCGTGGCTGCAGACATTTTAATAACTGATATTCCTTCGTCTGTGAGTGATGATCTTGAATCAGTATTCTTAGAGTGTGCAACACTGTTGGCGTTGACAAGACCTCGTTAGCTGTGTATGATATTTTCTGAACTCACAGAAAAGACAAAAACAAAGCGTCTGATGGTCCCGTTGTTGTCAAGCTCAGATCGAGGCGCGACCGGTCCAAACTAATGCACTCTCTCTCTCTCTCGTCTTTTTGTCGTAAAAATCTGTCGACGACCGCTCAATACTGACGACAGATTGCTTGATGACAGCCGTTATGGTGACAGTCCTCTGCATAAAATATCTGCTGGATTGTCCTTTGTGCCTACGTATGGCCAGTGTTCCGGAAGTGAGAATTCGCAACAAAGGTCTGGTATGACCCTGCCGTTGAGTTAATCCATGCTAGGACAAACTGCGAATCAGGCCAATAAAAAATCTATCTTGAATCGTAGGAGAATCTTTATTAACTCGTGCTGCACTTGCACACCTAGTAGTGCGGACGTCGGGGTCACTAATCTTTGTTTAATGACGGTCAGGGATTCCTCCGTCACTATTGGCTTCTGATGATTGTTAAGAATACCTGGCTCTTGTACCAGACTTTTGTGTGTGGTGGTATTTGGCACTTGAACCAAATACCAACAAGTGAGTTACTGACGGCGGTTAGCACGAATGAAATTAGATTGATATCTTTAGTTGTAACTGCTATTGCAACTGTAACTATCTTTATTATTAAACTTTCACTCATTTATAACAAAATATTCAGCAAAATTACACTAATAATTAAGTACAAGCATAGCAATAATTTAAAATAATAAAGTGCAGGTGGATCAATTGTTCAAATCTAAAAGTGCAAGTAGTATGGTCAGCAAATTGAGTTTACTGAACTTCGGGAAGCTAATGAACTTAATTAACCTAGTTTGGATAGTGAAATTAAATGGTGAATAACTTAACTTCAAAAATTTAAAGAATTGGCGAAATCAATGTGCCATATGTTGCCTGCTTACAATTCCAACAACTAGTGTTGTCCATCCAATCTCCTGTCTTTCTCTTGGTTCGTCTGTGTGATGTCCTCTACATCTGCAATTAGTTTAATTGTTCTGCAATTGGAAGTTGTAGTTTATTCATTGGTAATGCAAACTTTGGTCCTAGCGATAGTACTTCCTGTATCATTGTTGGTATATTTCTGTTATTAACGAACCATTCTCTATTATATTTTATCTTTATGTCTTTGTTTTTAATATTTAAAATTTTTGGAGTCGTGTTTGTTTATTTTTGTTGCTTCTATAATATACATACATATGTGTATTATTCGTTCACTTTCTAAAGTCCTTAGTTCGTCTATTTTAAGGTGTTTCTTTAGAAGATTTTTGGTTTTGCTAATCTTTATGACATTACTTTTTATGTCGTAATGTTTTTTTGTTATTCTATGATTCTTCTGATTTTTGTTGTCCATATTAAAAGTGAATGTTGTATTTTTGATGGAATTTGTGATGAAGTGTTGGGTATATATAGTTTCTGCATTTAATTAGGAACGTTAGGGACGTTCTTAACGTGGCTTTTAATTAATTAACATAATTTTTTGAAGAAATGGCTATAAAAATTTTTGGAATTAATTTTTCCAAAAACTATTTGACATAGGAACCTAATTCATAAAGGAGGTTGAGGAGCACATTATTTTTATCCAATTTTAACAGGGGTTTGAAACGGTCTCTCCCGCCTAATCGCCGGGAAATTTACCCCCATTCCATACCATTTTTTTCTTGTCTCGACTCAACCTACACGCCCCAGTCTTTTGTCACCTCTTATGCGAAACACTCTGTATATGTATAATAATTTTACTTAATTATAGAAGTAGCTTGGGAACTTATTTTTTATACATATCGCACAGAACCTTCTCCATTGGTGTGTTTCCGATAGTTCGGTGAAAATAAATTGCTTCAATTTTATGAGATTCGACTATTCTCAGCAATGACAGCATTAGTAGTAGTCTGCCGAAGCGAGCAATTTGTGCAGAAAATTGTACTCGAGTATGTTGAGATAGCATTACCTATGTAAGATGTTTGGAATTAGATATATTCTATATATACATAATATGCAGTCAACTAACATGTGCCTGATCCTGCAAATTTTCAATTTGTGATGGATCTTTTAAACCCCGGGTTTCAGGACGAAATAAGACTATAGCTTTCATGCAAGCGAACTCCGCTGGATCCACTAAAACCGCTTTAAACTTGCAGAAAGTTTCGTGTAAAATTCTTACATCGGCAGCTATCTGGAGTAAAGTAGTAATTGTAGTTGTGTGTGTGTATATGAACATTCAAACCTTCTATAGCGCAATTTTCACGTAATATGGATTTAAAATAGTGGTACACCTCCTACAACGTAGTAGGACATATCGTAATACGTATAGCATAATTCAAAGAACTTGACTAGATTGAAAATATTATACAATTGTACAAAGTATACAAAATATTATAATATCCGAATACAATTGTAGTACAAATTTCATATGTCGAATTTCTAATAATCGCTTTATAGAAGACTTGACTATACATGCAATTATTCTAACTTTCGCTTCCTACCTCAGATTTTGAAATACAGGTGTTGTTATTTGCATTATTGTAAAAGTTATAATGCTCTGCAACTGAGAACAAAGCACACCCCACAGTATCCAATGGAATACACCATTGAATGGCATTGAGTAGAAATAACTCTGACCACGACTCTTCTAATAAAATTACCTAAAATTTGTATTTTCAGAAAAAAGTTAAAGCAGTCAAGCGAAATATTTTACTTGATCGCGGAAGGACAGACTAGCAAAACTAGGTAAATTTTTAGCCCACTTAACAGCCATAAAAAGGAGACGGGCGCTTGTTTCATATACAGTTTCACGAGGATGTCCATACAGGTTTGTTGCTGTTAACTGAGTTAGTCCCAGTGGTTTATTGGGCTGATTTTCTTGCTCCATAGGATTTTCATCATTGGTAACGTCAATGGAATCATCTAATGAATATAGGAAATTATTTATAAGAATTTATTGTAAACAACTTACATATGTATGTAAATTTATTATACCATCGTTTTCATTATCAAGTATTGGACTTGAGGAGCCAATAGAAGATACACTCCTACTTATTATTTTGTTTATAGGTACATCAACTGCAAAGACAGATAAAAATATACCATAGTTTGATACTTCAATGATATTTAAGCAGCTTTTATTAATTTCAAAGTATGTATTACATATTTTAAATTAATATTTTTTTTTAAAAAGTAGGTATTTCAGTATAAATCAGGGTTCGGAAAGCGTTTCTTTTTTATATCGCTCAATTCATATCCCTCACTGAAGATAACAACATCCTCATTGATAAATATCTTTTTTCATCTTAGTTAAAAAAAAGCAATAAAACTTCCAATAAAACTATCAGTTGGGATCAAAAAATTTATATCTTCAAACTAGCTGACCAGACGAACTACGTCTCGCCCAAATATAATAATCTGAATTGAAAAATTTTAATACGATCATGACTTTATTAAATTAAATACAATGCATCTTAACTCACAACGCCGATTAATTTCATCATCAGAATTTCCAAGGAAATAAATTTGAAGAAATTTGTGATCAGCATTCACGGCGGGCAGTAATGCTCCTGTACGATGGTGAATTTGTCCTTGAATCAACTTGGACTTGGATTTGTCCTATAAAATCAAACACAATTTCTTGGGTTTGTGTGATGTTTTCTTCGTTGAAGCTCTTTCGTAAATCTGTAATATTTGCATTCGAAAAAGAATTTACCTTAAAAGTAGGGTTAACGCTTGTGTTTTGATAATATTCGCCCCAAATGAAGTCATTTGCAAGGAACTGTTATAAATACTTTTGCATGTTGTCCAAGAAATGCTTCGATCGAGTATCTTCGTCAGAAAGCAATGATGCCAATGGCTCTGATCGCGGTGTCAATTGTGCTAATTTTACCTTTCTGCTCGCACAACATATTCCTGGTGGTTCCTGTCGAAACTTCAAAGCATTGCAATATTGACAAACAGTGCTCATTGTACCGAAGTTGGCCATATCCGCTGCGTAATCGACTGTTGATCATACCTGAACGCCAAACGTTCGTTAATGATTGTGTCGGCTGGCCGTCTTTTTTGAAGACGTTCAAAATTATTTCGAGAGTTAGCTTGAACTGAGCGAGTCGAACTTGATTGAAGACGTTGTTCAGGAGTCATAATCGATCGCCCTCGCGAAGTTCTTACACGATTTTCTTCCAAACAGTGTCTGCTTCTTCTTCACCGGCTATAGATAGTATTAAATTTCCTGCCGCCCAGCTTCCTAAAAATGGGAGTAGAACCCCTATATTGTACCCTGTATAATTATACCAAATTTCATTACTGTAGCTTTAGTAGTTTCCGAGTTATAGGTAACTCTTGAAGGGGAGGGCTGCCACGCCCATTTTTGGTCGACAATGGCCCTACGAACTTACCCACCAAATTTCATTCGGCTGCGATCAATATGTCCCTAAATATTAAATTTTACCGATTTGCCACGCCCCCTTTTGAATTATTCGATGTTGTAATAGTTATGCTATTCGGAGCTGAGACAAATCCAACAAATCAAAAGTCATAAAAATCGGTCCAGCCGTTCTCGAGTTATAAATGGTGTAACTAACACGACTTTCTTTTATTTATATAGATATTTCTATCCCTCAAGTTGAAAAAACTTCGTTTATTGACGAAAAGTCATCGCAGAAGATGAGAAAACTTCAGCTTTCGTGCTATAACGATCTTAGTGATGAAAAAAGGCTGCGTAGGCAAGGAATCGATCTTTGAAGATGAAAATAATTTCGACGCAGGGATCGAAAAAAGCAGCGAAACAGAGTTTTGTTGGTGTTTAGATGGTTTCCTCCGCGGCAGAGACAATTGCTTGAAAGTTAAGTTTTATTTGTGTTTCGTATTAATATGTTTTTGTTGGATTTGTGATTTTTGTTGGATTTGACATTTATCAATTTTATTATCCGACGGACATTTGAAGCATGAATTCAAACACTTGAAAAAGTTTGAAAATTATTAACATTGCACTCCAAAAGTAATTATTTTCAAGGCCGAAATACCAAAATGTATTATATTAATATATTTATTGCGTATTTACTTTTACAGCTTTGCCTAACACCATGCAAAATTAATTTTTTATCATCGTGTACCAAACCCAACAAAAACATATTCATACGAAACACAAACAAAACTTCATTTTCATCTCTGGAAATTAGTGTATATGGAATATCGCGATAGAGGTGAAGGACAGAGCAGTGGGCCTTCAAAGTCAATTTCTGTATACAATTTGTTGAAATTTTCATAAAAAATGGTGGTTAAAAGCGAATTATCTCAAATTTGATTGCTTATCCATTTATTGAGGATATATTCGTAACGATTGCACAGCTTTAAATTGGCCTCTGAAACTTGAAACCATTGAGGAAAACTTTCCCTTTGCCTATTTTTACCGCCAATTACCGCCGGAACCGTTTTTCCGCAGTGATGCAGTTTTTGAGGAATTTTCTCTTTTAATGAATAAAAGCACGAGGGATTTGGTTAGAGTGATTCTTATAGCATAGATCCCTATATTTTATCATTAAGAAAAAAATATACTAAAACTTCCACACCCTTGAGTACAGACGCTGAAGAATTACTTTCCAAAAACACAGATTCAAACTTTGCTGAAAAGGTGTAATATTATGTAATATGTAGTTTCGAAAGAGAGAAACTAATTTGCATTTTTCTTACCGACCAGCCGAGCATTAAATCCGTGTCTGGGA
This sequence comes from Myopa tessellatipennis, assembly GCA_943737955.2. Taxonomy (NCBI): domain Eukaryota; kingdom Metazoa; phylum Arthropoda; class Insecta; order Diptera; family Conopidae; genus Myopa; species Myopa tessellatipennis. The sequence continues at coordinate 19,379,753 of OX031315.1, forward strand.
AAATAGGTAGAATGCCCAAACGAAAGTCGGTGAATACCCGTGCTTAGTACAATAAAATCCCGGAAACACCAACAAGTTCCTAATTTTGTACCTGAACGAAGGTCCGTTAACACCCTCGACAACATACATAGCTAGGATGCCCAGATCATGGATCAATACAATTCAAGGCGATACTCCTCAGCGGCATGGAGGAAAATCCTGCAATCGCAAAGGGTTGTGTTAAAATAAAACAAAATTACAATGCAGTTCAAGCGTACAAGAAGATAATGTATTGTCAATTAATAATGCCACAAATTTCATTGGTAATTGGTTTCACCAGGTGTCGGCAGACCAGAAGCAGAAGCGGTATTTGAGGAAGAAAGCTGCTGAAAATAAACAGTCGCAGAGGGAAACAGGAAATGGACCCAACAAATTCAGAAAGCTCTCACCGGTAGAAGAATGCATATATGATATCCTGTCCGTGAAAGATTATGTAGAAGGCGTGGGAGGAAGCCGACGTATTGGTTTGAGTAGCGAAGCTACTTCGGACTGGCCGAAGTTCATATACCCCAAACACGTTTACTTAAAAATTAGGAGTGGCAATTGTCTAATTTTTTTCCCTTTTCAATCTCAAATAGCCTGCGATGACAGAGAATATTCGTGCCAAATTTGATGAAAATATTTCTCTTCGTTCTCCTGTAATCGAGTTTTATTTAATTAGTGGGCGAACCACGCCCATTTTTGGTGACCTGTTTTGGTCAGAGACAGTGGACTTCTGGACAAAATTCGTTTTACAAGCTGAGAAATTGAGCTATAAGCATGGATGAATTTATATTCACTATAAAAAGTAGGCGTGGTAATGGTCCGATTTTGCCCATTTTCAATACCGATGAGTTTTTAATGACAGATAATATTCGTGCCAAGTTTTATTGGATTTGAGTTTGACTGAAATTTGGCCAGTAACTGTCTACAACAATGTACTACACGGTAGTAAATTTCTCTTGCGATCGTGGCGACTATCGGATGGTGAGACTAAGTACTTATCGGACCGCCCTCGTAAGTACCAAGCTTCCCACCATAATCGGATATATACACAAATGCCACTTCGTGAGCCTGGTTAGATCTGGTGACGGATCTGATCTCACGAATCCACCGCGTCCAAAACCCGTTTTTAATATTAAGCAAAAGCCATTGTTTCCTTAACCGTAATAATTTACGCTCGAACGGTGCTGGAGTCTGTGTAGAAGTAGACTCCCAGGGGGAAGTGGTTGAGCTCCTCGAGAGTTATTGGCATGTGATTCAGTGGCCGAGAGTTCACAATATTCTCGCTGTGTAGCAGCTGTGTGTAGAACATGTACAATCGGGTGACGTTCTCTACGAGCATTACAGAGAGGGCTCTTTTCACTGACCTTACTAGGCGCGTCCAAGCTGCTTCGGTGCGACAAGACATCGAATTTTCAGTCTATGTCCAAAGGGGTCAAGCCGGCTCTATAGGCCCCTCGTCTAAAAAATCCTTCGTGCCGTATAGCTCTTTGTTGATTCTTAAGAAATTCGTACCGTTGTCGCTTCTAATTTGCACTGGTACCCCATGCCTATTTATAAAGTTCCGGATACATAGAAGATGGGCATCTGATGATAAGTCTGTCGCGATCTCTAAATGTACAGCTGGTACTGTGAGACATGTAAACAGTCTCACCCAAACCTTCTTTCTCCCTCTGTCTATGGCAACATTTTTGAACTCAAAGAAGTCCAAGCCGGTGTACGAAAAGTCGGTGCCTCACAAAAGGAGTGCCTCTGTCCGGTGGTATGCCTCCCATTTGCACAAGCGCAATTCGATTCCACACTATGAACGTATTGAGTGTATTGAAGTATGAGTGAACTGAATGTGTCAGTGTAATGTTGTGAACAGACAGCATGTCGGTCGGCTACTGACAATTTTGTTACGGGGATAGCAATTATACAACATATTGTATGTAGAATAAGTATTATAATAAAATTAATTATTATTATATGTATTATAATTTTCGTAATTCATTCTATTTATTTCGTATAAATATGGTTGCAAAAATATAATTTAAGCATAAATACAAAGGATTAAAACAAATAAAGTATGATACAATTTTACTTCATCTTAGAAATTACCAGTATTAACTTCCGTCTGGCCGAAGTTCATATACCTTACACCAGCAGAATAAATTTATATTGGACTTCTAATATTTTATCGGATCAGCGCGCTTATACATGCGTAGAGTCTGTAGTCTGACCGATGGTGTCGATATATCTACAACTGCTTGACTAGACAAGGTGAGCTGCCAAAGGACAAAATGCAGCGATATAATAGATGCCAATCAAAATATATTCAAGTGGATCGCCCATATGTAATTGCTGAATACAATACTTATGTATGTGAGAAGTGTAGATTTAATCGATAGTATAATGGGAAGGAATAAAATAACAGTTCGCAGTAAGTAGTGGCAGGTACGGATGTTTTACCAGTTGTTGGACTTAACAATGAGCAATTCTTGGCTCCTATATAAACGAGTCCATAAAGCTCTTGCCAATAATGACAAGATTTTTAATGCCGCTGATTTCCGCCTCGAAGTTGCTGAGGTTTTGTGCAGAATTTCAAAGCAATCTAATCCCAATAAAAGGATTAACAAGATACAGCATGAGATATTAGAAGAAATTAGGAGGGGACCAATTTCTTCACAAGCAGTTTGTCAAGACCAAATTGGTCATTGGTCCATTTGTAGTGATAAACGAATTAAATGCAAGCTTCCAAAATGCACGGGTTTCACACAAACTGTTTGTGAAAAATGTGGAGTTTGCAATATTTGCGATGTTACCATATAAAGGGTAATTGATTTATTTCCGTCGACTAGTTTATTATAATTATGGGAAATTATAAGTCCATTGAGAATAAATTTTATACATATCGTCACCTTAAATGCAAGACAGCGTAACAAGCATATTAGTAATTTTACAGGAGAAGCAAATAAGTGAATACCGTTAACAGTAGTTAATGGTTTTAAACCATTTTTGCACCATTTGTTTATAATAGGACAGGGTGTAATTTGCAAAAAAATGTTTTTGGTTTGTTCTTGTTATTTTCCGCTCTAGTGTGTTACGTTGTCTTGATAGCTTGTTTTGTAAACCAAAAAGACGTAACATCAAATCAGATTGGAATTAAGTAACAAAAACATTGATCTACTGACTATTTTGGATAGAATAAAGACAATCTACGAATATTTTCCAAAAAATATATTTAAGTTTTTATTCAGTTTTTATTATAATGCGATTCTAACTTTGGTACATCATCTAACCCAGGCATGTCAAACACGCGGCCCGCGGGCCGCATGCGACCCGCCAATGCATTCATTACGGCCCGTCGAGGCTTTTTAAAAATTTTTAAATATAAAGTTTTGAGCATCGAGTATACAATGTATAGAAGAACCACAATAAGTATAGATGATAAAGAGATATTTGACTCAAAGAAGAAGAAGAAGATTACACGCGCCATTATTCCACTCTGCCGCTATGGAGTGGCAGTGCAGTAAGGTGAATGTGGTATAATATTTACAGTACAAAATACTTCCACCATATTACAATTTGATTGCTAGAACTCGGTTGCTTTGTCTTCGTTTGCTTTGCTTCAGCTGAGGACTTCAATTTGGTTTTCATTCTAATAAGAAACGAACAAAAAAGTGCACAACAACAAAATGCTTATGCTTTCTCTCGAAACTCTCAATTGGTTGTCATTTTGGGTTTTTTTGTTGGTTATTGTTGTTATTGTACGGAAGTGAGTGAGTGTTGTTCGGAAGTGAGATTTAGCAACGCTTTGGTGTGGCCGTGGTTATGCTATCGAGTTTTGCTTGGCAAGTAGGACTTTGTTTTGTTGTTTTGTGTGTAAAAGAGAGAACGGGATATTTTTCTGTTCTTTGTGGAAAGTTGTTGTTGGTAAGTTGGAGTAAGTTGTTTTCGTTTTGTTCCTTCGCAACAAACAAACCGAAAATGAAAACCAAGTAACAAAATTGAAAAGGCACATAAGAACAAAAAATATAACGGTGATAGAAACAGAAGTTACATTCGTTATATTATATAAATTATAAATTCGTTACATTCGTCACAGCTCATGTTTGGACTCATGTTTGAAAAGTGCGGTGTTTGCTAATCGTTTGCGAATATTTAGAACTCTAAATTGAATTTTGCTTTTATTCATATTAATCTGAAAACTTATTTAATAAAATATTTACTGAAACTTCAAAAACAATGAGTAAGAAAAGATCAATTGAGGAAGAACATGGTAATTCTCAAGAAAAATGGGAACTGCTATATTTTTGTGTCCAAAACAGGAATAAAATAATATGCCTCATATGTAAAAACTCTATTTCGGTTGCTAAGGAATATAATCTCAAAAGGCACTATGACACAAATCATAAAACAAACTATGACCAATACGTTGCTAAATTTCGCGAAGACAAATTGTCGGAATTAAAATCAATTCTTCATAAACAAGTGTATTCACTAAACTTGCTGAAGACAATACAGCTGCTGTAAAAGTTAGTTATATGTTATCACATTTAATCGCAAGCAGATCGAAACCATTTACTGAAGGGGAATTTATTAGTGAATGCTTAATTAAAGCGGCGGAAGTATTATGTCCAGAACAAAAACAAAAATTTAAAAGTATAAGTATAAGTCGAAATACTGTAGCTAGCAGAGTTGATGAAATAGCCGAAAATTTAAGAAATCAGCATAATTCAATAATATCAACATTTCAAGCCTACTCTTTAGCAATTGATGAAAGTACAGATATTCGAAATATCGCTCAGTTGGCCATTTATATTCGCGGATGCGATGTTAATTTGAAAATTAGTGAAGAACTTTTGGAAATCGTTCCTATGCATAATACAACCACGGGGGCTGATATTTTTTATGCTCTTATGGAAGTTGTTAAAAAATATGAGTTACCGTTTGTAAAGTTGGTTTGCCTTGCAACTGATGGTGCACCTACCATGACCGGTATTACTAAAGGAGTTGTTGCAAGACTAAAAGAAACATGCAAACAGCATGGTAATAATAATTTTGTACATTTTCACTGTATTGTTCACCAGCAAGTATTGTGCTCCAAAGTTTTAAATATCGGACATGTTTTAAAAATAGTCACCAAAATTGTGAATTATATTCGAGCACATGGGCTTAATCATCGTCAATTTGCTTCATTTCTGGAAGATATAGAATGTGAATACACCGATTTACCATATTATTCAGAAATTCGATGGCTTTCGAGTCATAAAGTATTAAAACGATTCTTCAAATTGCTGGACGAAATCATAATTTTTTTGGAAACAAAAAACTATAAATGTGCTGAATTAAAAGATGCACAATGGATAAAGGACCTAGCTTTTTCAGTTGATATTACAAGTCATCTTAATAACCTTAATCTTCAGCTTCAAGGCAAAAATCATGTTGTAACTACGCTATTTGATAATATTAACGCTTTCAAACAAAAATTATTACTTTGGCGAAAACAAATAGAAAAAGAAAACTTGTCTCACTTTGAGAGCTGTCAACATATATTGATTAAATCACCTAAATCAAAATTTGCAGAATATGCTCTCCAAATTAATTTGTTAGAAATGGAGTTCGATCGAAGATATTCAGATTTTAAAAGCTGTGAATTACAATTTCGTCTTTTTACTTCACCTTTATCTATCGATATTGAACTTATTGATGAAAACTTGCAAATGGAATTAATTGAAATCCAATGTGATTCTTTGCTGAAGCAAAAATGTATGGAAGTTGGAATTCCAGATTTTTATACATATTTATCTGCAGATCGGTTTCCTAAAATGTTATCTTTTGTCAGGCGTATATTGGCTATGTTTGGAAGCACCTATTTATGCGAGCAGCTATTTTCTTTAATGAAAAATAACAAAAATGCAGAAAGATCAAGATTAACCGATCAACACTTATCATCAATTATGAAAATTGCTTCAGCTCAATGCATTCAGCCAAATTTTGATGACTTGATTTCTGAAAAACGATGTCAAAAGTCTTCAAAAAAGTAATATAAGTATTAATGTATTAAGTTTGACAAATAACATGAATTATTGAATGTCTAGGTATGTACATATACTACAATGTTTAATAAATACATGATGTTATCATTCTAAAAGTCGTATTTTATTAATTTATTTAATATTGAAAACATTCGGCCCGAACTTAAGAGAAATTAGATCATGTGGCCCGTAATATCATATGAGTTTGACATGCCTGATCTAACCATATCTCCAAAAATTCCATGCTGGTTCTATATTTTTGTTGTTGACTTGTATTTCTTCGGGACTGGTTTCGCAATTTTGCTTGTTTCTCTGGACCAACCATGTTCATCCGTTTCTTGTACGCAGCCTCTTACCATCGATTCTGTTAAGCCCAAAGTTGCTAAAAACATTGTTCTGCATACTTGAAGTCTGGTAGAATTTTTCATTAAATAATATGACTTCGATATTGAACGTCTGGAATTTTCAACATCCGTTTTCTGTTCTTAAATTCAATAAGACTGGTCACATAAATTTTCTTTTGGTCCCAAGACATCTGCCAGAAACTATTAAATATTTCCTTCCGTACGCTTTCACAAAATTGGGAGCACTTTCAACACTTTGCAAAGTACTTGGATATACACCCAGCCTTCATTTTTCTTGGCTATTTTTTTGGAAATTTTTCGTTCGGAAATTCCTTCACATTCTTTGCCATGCATATGTTTATTTTTATTCAAAGTTCTTTTATTTTTAACTCTATTTGATTGACTTTCATCGGTATTGTTCTCATCACTTGAACTCATTTTTCATAAGTTTTATTAAATAACTTAAATTCCGATTGTTAATAACTATTGTTAATAAGTCCGAACCGAAATTATCACTGAATCACGTTGTCCAAAATCTGATGATTTTGCGATGTAACAGTTCTGATAAAACAGGACTGTGGAATATTTTAGGCGAGAGGTTATGAGTGGTATATCTACCCCTCAAGCAACTCATACTCTCCCGTCCAAAGTGTAAAACACCAATTTCGAAGAAAGTGAAAGAAAAATAAAGTAAAGAAATAGGAGAGAAATTCTACAACAACTGTGAAGATTATTTACCGAAACGTAGCTGAGTGCTCTATAATGCTGAATAGGGGGAAGACGTGTTCATAACACTGGCATGCTCTCATTCTATGTCGCTGGCCCTGCGTTCTGATCTAATAAATTAAATTTAACAGTATTGTTTGTCTTGTTATAACATACGTGATGTTAAGTTGTTTTGCATTGGGAAACATTGTTGTTACGCTGTTGTGTATTTGGTTCATAAAACAGTTATTTTTTTATATTGGTGCCTAAAACTTTGCAGGTACACGTATTTAAGTCATTTGCATCATATCCCATCAAAACCTCGATTTTCAAAATATTGATGTTACGCTGTCCTGCATTTAAGGTGCCTTATATGTGCCTAAAATCGGTTGCATAAATTTTCAAACAATGAAGTTTTATTGAAAATGTGGCGTGATAATATAAAAATACAACCCACTGTTTTGGCACCATCTTCCAGGATCTGTGAGACAAATTTTTATACCCTCCACCTTAAGTTTAAGTGTATATTCACTTTGTCCCGAAATGTGTAACGCATAGAAATAGATACGATTGGTATAGAAAAGGATATATATTCTTAATCCAGCGTGACCTCCTGAGTCGCTTAAGCCATGTCTGTGCGTCTGTTGAAATCACGATCACTGGAGAATCGGTGAAGATATCGTCATGAAGAAATATTGTTTCTTGTGGTGTGCAGGTTGGTATTGAAAATGGGCAAAATCGGTCAACGACCACGACTATTTTTTATTAGAAATGTGATATCAGCGTTCGTTTTTGAGTTATGACAACAAAATTCATTCCTGGGTATAGAGTAGCATTATCCGTTAATATGCCAAATATGGGCGTGATCCGCACACTTTTAGGTTACAAAGGCAACAGAGGGTCTTAAATGGTTATATTGTTGTATATAAACATCATGAATAATTTAAGTGGCTATTGCCATTGGGCACTTTATCCTGACCACTTAATCACTTCTGAAATGAATTTTCAAAAAATCATGAAAAATACTCCGAGAATTTACGCGATATGACAGTTACATTCCTTAAAACATGATTGCATTTCCTATCCAATAGTTCAGGTCCGAACTACCCACTTCATCCCACTTACGCACTACTAAAATAGTGAATTTTCAATAATTAAAAAAAATATTTTTTTAATAAAGATTATATATATATTATATTTCTATAGACATATATTATAATATATTATTATAATTATATAATAAATTATATATTATAATATATAATATATTATATTTCCGTGAATAATAATTTAATAAAAATATATTTTCATTGAATTTTAAGAAAATAAAACTGCGAACTGTGGTGGATTTAAAAAAATGGCATGGTGAGTTTTTGTGGTTCATGTCCGTGCTACTTTCGCTATGAATTTTTGTTAATCTCTCATTCCACTTGGGAAGCGCCTGTTTTAGCCCATATAGAGCTTTTTTAAGTTTACAAACGATATTATTTTCTCCATAACCCTCTGGCAATTCCATGAGAAGTTCCTACTCTAGGATTCCATATAGGAACGCGGTTTTTGTATAAAATTTAATTATTTTATGCTTGATTAGCATATTTTTTAATTCTTTGCGGTACCTCGCATTTTCTTTCAATTAAGTAGACTACAGTAAAGTGTGTATATATATGGTGAAGAAACGTTATTATATATTTTTGGTTATCCCACGTCGATGGATCTAATGGTCCACACACGTCCGTGTGTATACTCTCAAGTGGTCTTTCAGCTCTCTTTCTTTCATTGCCAAAAGGTAATCAGGTTTGTCCAACTTTTAGACATGTCTTTAAAACATTCAGGCTATTACTTGCTACTTTTATTCCTATAGATAAACTCAACAGTTCCTTCATATTTGCCTTTCGAAAGTGTCCTAATTTCATTTGCCAATCCATTGCTTTTTCAATTTCTTGTGAAAGCATTTTTTTTAATCTTTTGATCCAGATTTATAATCCACAACCAGTTTTTATTTTTATGTGCAATTAATCTCGTTATTTATTTGTATTTCGGAGCAGATCGGGTTCCGTCGGGTAACGCCAATTCTCAGTCATTCTCAGCTCTACATTTCCGTGCAAATGTAAATTTTGCCAGATACCCAAGAAAAAATTGCTTTTTTCTCGTATATTGTGGCAAAGATGCCTTCACCTGGCGCCATAGACCCTCTATTGTGTTTATATGTGCACCAGTCGTCGGGTCTTTAAAATTCACCGAATGGTTGACGGTGAGGTCAGTATATCCTTAATTTTTAAGGCAATTATATACCTGAAAAAGGAATATTATTGTTACTAAATTTTAAAAATATTATATATATTTATCTTTTACCGGCCAACAGTTGGATATAACTGTCGTTTCTTTTCGTACCCATTTCTTGATAAGCGCTATAAGCACCTCGGTAGACCGCGCCTCTACCGGAACCAAAAAACAGCGGTTACTTCCCCGCTCTACTTCGCCGAAAACCCATTGGCCTTCGACCATGTGTCCCCTTTGGTACTTTCGTTTACCAAATTTTTATTCGTCTATTTCGACGAATTTTCCGGGCCCTCCAATAGGCTCCCGCCCCTTAACTGCATGAATGACGACTTCCCTGTGGAACGACGCCCAATCCACAGCCGTGCTACCATTTATTTCCAGCTTAAAATACAAAAATTTTATCAAAAACACATTTTTATATTTATTGCTAATATAATACCTCCTTGAGAAAACGCAATGTGACATTTTCCAGCCATAGATGAGAAAATAAGACTATCTTGAACATTGACAGCCTTGATTTCTCTAAAAAAGTTCCACTGCGTATGGACAGAGTGGATTTACAGCTCTTCTTAGAACTGTTCTTATATTTTTCATAGCACTGCTATTGAAATCCATCCTTCATTTTGCTACTCGAAGATAACTTGTAGAAATGCCCATGTGGACATTTCAAAGTTCCTTCCGTCGGCAACAAGTTCTATTCTTGTAGTTGATGAATTACTTCCGAAGAAACAGGTCCTTCCTTCTCACAATTAAACAGTTTATATAAACTTAAAGGTGTAATATTAAGAATAATCGCGATAATCGAAAACAAGAAGTACTCGCAACGTACGTACACAAACGGTATGAACACGATATAAAGATTTTTAACGGATAACGGTATCCTCTTCCATAATTTCAAATTTATACTTACCATGAACATAATTGCAAAAGTAGTAGCGTAAAACTCATGCGTAGCGTAAACGCATGTAAAACTCATACAAAGCGGAATAGTAAAATTCAAAAAAATTATTAACTAATTACATTTCAAAAAGCGTTTCCTCCTACACTACTGGACCGATTACGATAAGAAAAACAGCTATAGAAAGCTAATACCATCTAGTTTCATGTTTTTCACACAATTATGTAAGTTAATTATAGAAAAAAAATTAATTAATGGGAAAAAGTATTAAAAATGTTAAGAGCGGATTTTCTCCAAAAATATGCGTTTTTCGGAAAAATCGTACTTTACATAAATGCAAGGTATTTAAGCTTAACCTTTTTAACGATATACATCCATACCGGATATCTGGCAAATATCCGGATATTAGGCAAATAAATTCCAATTTCAAAACGCTATAACTCCGAAACCAGGGGGCTAAAGGTGAATGCGTTGTTGTTGGGGTCTGCTCCACATGCTACAATAATACAATTGTCGTTACGTGACGGATTCCGATCTGCTCTGAAAATACTCATTTTCAGCAGTAGTGTGAACACAGTATAAAGTAGAATAAGCGTTCCGTCCTCTTATCTAAAAAAGGCTGTTATTTTATGTCACGAGTCACAGGTTTTTGTATCTGTGACAGAGCTGTCACTGTCACTGGTTGGAACTGCTCCGCAAAAATCATGATATCGCTCAGCTCTACAAGTTTTATAAAATAGAAGGTTGCGCCAGTAAACAAAGAAAACTGGTCTCGTTCTGCGCATGTACGTCACAAAGTATTTTTAAAAGCACTAGGGTCGCAACACACGGTACAAATGCCAAACTTGAAAAGTGGTATGAAGAAAAGTTGGAACAGGTTAAATGTTACTCGAACGCTCCGATTTTGTTGTTGCTTTTTTTGTGTAGTTTCATACGGTAACTCCAACAAAAACAACAGTTCTGGTCGTTCTCATGTTTTCAGATTTATATCCCTTTGAAATTTGGAAATTAAAAGAGTATATCTCTTAAACTGTACAAAGTCATTACTATTCAAACCAAAAACTATAAGACTGGAAACTCTTCCACTACACTCAAAAATCTAAAAACCAAAAAACATACATAAATTAGACTATAAGTGTAATTTCCGGACAAAATTAATTCGGATAAAATTCGTTAACATGGCAATGAGATGAGATATCCACATGCTAACAATATTTAATTAATAATAAGGCCTGAAACACAACACAGCTTCAAGTTTTTCGACGGTTTTTTTGAAGTCGGAACAAAATACAAAGCTTAAGCTTCAGGCATCAACGCTTTTATTGTTTATTTACGTTTACAAAAAAAAAAATTTGAAATTTTATGCACACAAAAATAAAAATATCTTAAAATGGTTGATAAACTACTTATAATTGGGGCACGGGTCCATATTAAGGGACTTGTTATAATTGAAAATGCAATCATGTCCACAAATTTGTTATTAATTTTTTTCAAAGCTCATTATTTTGCCTGATGAAATATAATAAAAATGTTTGAAGTAAAAAAATTTTTATTGCTGTCAAAATCATATGGTTTTTATTGAAATTTTTGGAAGAAACATATTTTTATGATAAACGTAATGTGAGAACACTTTTGAGGAGAAATTTTTGAAACCATACGAAAATATATTTTGAGCCCCTCTCTTTTGTGAACGGCGTAAATTTATTTTTTTGTTTAGATGTTCGTAATAGTCCGAATCAGGTTCGTACGAAAAAAATTGCCCTAATTTGGAAACTATGATGACCAGGAAGCTGCAATATTACAGGGAAATTTGCATTATAATGTAGGGGTGCACTAGAAACGGATTTTGGAAAAGTCCGCCCCTAAGTGAAGTAAATGGGCAATTTAATATGGCCAAGGAGGCAATGTCCATAATTTGAAACTGTGTGTCATAGATAGCTGAAATTTTGCATGGTTATTAGTCGAGCACTGGATAGGATAGGAAAAGTGTTTGGAAAAATACTAGTATAAATAGTTCAAGAAGGCGTGGCAAAAAGTACAATAATATTAAAACTACAGCGTAATTTCTTACGGCAAAAATTTTATTATTTACGTAAAATTTTTTTTTTTAAATATTCTAAAGCAGTATTTTAGGAATTTTCTATGCTAACGCATTTAAAAGAAGAAATATGGTATGGTATGGCGTATGTAGGTTGTAGCGAGTTTTCTTCGTAGGTAAAACTCGCAACCCTCAGGTAATTTTGATGCCTGAATTATGCTCTGCTGGCTCGGTAGCGCCAGCAAAATTCACCAACCCGTAAGGATTTGTAATTGAAATACATTTCAAAACAAATCAATGAATAAAATAATTAATTTAGGCAGAACAACGTTTGCCAGGTTAGCTAGTATTCGTATAATTTCTTAAAGTAGTACACAATTGTCTTGGAAATCATAAAGTTGAGAATTACACGGAATTGACGGAAAATGTGCTTTATGCATTTAATATTCTCGTTTAAAAATGTGCATAAAACTTCACTAACACAAGCACTTAGACCGATTTCCATAAAATATAGGTACATATATGTTTATACTTTTCTATACCTGCCACAGCTCCTGCTGTGCGTAACAATCGGAAGGACAAACTCAATATAACGTTTAATATTGCGGAGGTGGGGTATAATAAAAATGTATTCAAATTAAATATATAAATTTCTTTTTCTTAACAGTTCTTACTTTTCGTGTAAGAATATATTTACTTACTTGGGTGTGAAGATGGTGAACTTAGTTCTCGTGTATGGCTGCTGGACTCTGTGCTTGCAGATATTCCATTGCTAATGCCTAATGTAGTATCACTAGTTTGAATGTTGTTGTGAAAGTGGAAATTTTCAGAATTGTTGAAATTTGAGGGCATCTGCATTGGTGGTAAATGATTGTGTTGCAGTATACGTCCCGCTAACAATAAGGGCATTGCTATATCATATTTGCGTCGGTTATATTCTAAACGATATTTAACATTACTTACAAGGCGGAGTCAGTAAGCCTGGGCCATAGCATCCCGGTGACATTAACACAGGGGGTCTGTGTAATGAGATAAAATAATTTGGAAAAATGTAAATTATTAAAAACAACAAATGAAGGTGACAGCATTGATAATAATGTTTTACCCAAAAACACCAACGGCTACAGCGGCTTCTCGCAAAGCACGCCCATGCTCCATCTCCCGCAGTGTCTCCGGTCTTATGGTAGCGGTATTTCTTGGCTGTCGTTCGTTTTGAACCGCTACAATTATAAATACAAATAGGTAGTGAAGGTAGTGAGAATCATTATATTTTAATTTAACCCCTAAATCTAAACCTTAGTTACATAAAAACATACCCTTAATTATAAGCTCTAGTGTTTGGACTAAGAAAAGAGTTATAAAGAAGTGCAAGGATAACGTTGAGTTAAAGGACGCTGGAGTGGGCTGGTGCACCATATTTGCACATGCATGGTGCACATTTCTTCCTTACAGCTCTCACTGCCAGCATAGATTCTGAGGGTGTAAGATTAGGCAGGGTAAGCTTCGGTCAGGTCGGAAATATACCTCTGCCTAGTTTTTCTTGACACTGGCACTGACACCAAGTCAGTGGTGTAGCGTGGATTTCTGCCACCCGGGGACAAAGCTCAATTTTCCGCCCTCTATTTTCGCAACCAACCCACTAATGACGGGTAACACCGTGAGCTTAACTCACACGTGTAGCGGGCGAAAATTAGTGAACTAAAAAGCCCACTTTGTAGAAAACAAATAACTGTCAAATTGACGCAAAACAACGAGAAGCAAACAAAGAAACAGTTATTGCTGCAAGTTGTGCCAGTTATGAAATAGTGACTAATATTTTCACAACTAGTATATAGTATGTATATCATTTCAAGGGTAAAGATGAAATTTTTTTAAGACAACAATTTTTATTTAAATTTATATTATTTATTTATTTATTTAAACTTCACCTACCGAGTTGATACCCTATAGATTGCGAAAACCTTAAAACGAATTTAAAATTATAAAAATTTTTTTAAAGATATTACTATTAAAGACTTCTAGATATTACAATTTTTGTATGAATTAACTATTAAGTACATAAGCTGTGTGCTAGCAATATGTCTACAAGGAGCTTCTTGAAAATATCTCTACTTAGTAATTCGGTAGAATTTATTTGCGATCGTTTATATCTTTGACGAATAGGATATTAGATAAAAGACGTCTTTGTACATATACATATAGGCGCCGTAGGGCAAAACTCGAAAAGCGCTTCTAAATCTTCTCGACACGGTTGACTGAGTTCTCGTATGATGGATCCAGACGATGCTGGCGTATTCCAGGTAGGGTCTAACGAGGGTTAAGTATACCTTCCTGGAAGTGAAAGGATCTATAACGTTCTTAATATTTCTTTTTACAAAGCCTATTTGGGAATTCGCCTTTGCTATAATGTATAGTGGAGTTCGAACTTAACTTGGAGTCAAAAAAGATGCCAAGGTCTTTAGCCTCACTAGCTCTAAGGAAACTTTCACCACTATCGCTGGTATAACTAAATTCAATTGGACGTTTTTTCCGAGAAAAAGTAAGAATTTTGCATTTAGAAAAGTTTAAAGATACAGTAAGTACAGTAAGACCACCCTTAACGCGGGGGGCACGTTCCATCAAAGTAGAGCGAAATGCGAAACAGCGTTAAACTGGCTATCTTAACATGTAAATAATTGGGTTAGGGGAAGATGGATAGAAAATTAGTTAGGTATTCAATTTAATAATTATGTTTTTTTAATAAAAATAAAACCAAGCATTTATTTCTCACAAAAATAAAAATAATATAAACGAATATACTTATAAAAACAAATAAAATTCTAAAGGCCAGTTTTTCAGTGCTCGGTTATTGTCGTTTCTCGGTTGAACTGCGTTTAAACGACACATTGTGTTTTTCAGTACAAGTTTAAACGGCGTTTAACCAGCCAATATTGGTGAGTTAAACTCCAGTTAAACTCCGGTTAATTTATCTTTTTAATAGATAAAGAAACAGCTGTTTCTTCGAGTACAGACATTTACCTTTGTTCAAAACTATGCTAATAATTTTGTTTATTTGCACCAGAACAGCTGTTTCCTTTGTAAAAATAAAAATATTGACAGGTGCTGCCAAAATAGGTTGAAACATCCACTTATAGTAACGAGTATACGCTAAATACTAGTTGCATTTAGATAAATTCGCTATGAAATATATATAAGGTACGTTTAACATAGATAAATTAAACTCGCACTGTAAAACCCAAATCTCAGTTAACTTTTATTTGACGTTTAACTAAACGTCGTTTAAATGAGCACTGAAAAACTGGCCCTACGTCAATCAGATCAGCGCTAAACGAAACAGCGTTAAGCGGGGTCTTCCTGTATTTCGTTGGATTTACACCAATTCATGAAAGAGGTAATATCCTTTTGAAATTTCAGGCCTCCGCTAATTGATGTAATCGTATGAAAGATTTTTAAGTCGTCCGCATACATATATAAGACTATGGCAGAAACTGAAGGTCTGAGAGATATCGTTAATGAATCAAGTAAATAAGAGTGAACCTAAGTGGCTCCCTTAGGTGAGGCACACCAGATGTGACTGCTATAGCTTTGGAGTAACTATTATCTAGTGCGACGATTAGAAATCTTCCTGTTAAATAAGAATGCAGGCACTTTGTAAGCTGAGAACTAAACCCTAAGCTTTTGGTTTTTTTTATACATACATATTAGACCGGTCCTTATTTCTTTTTTTTCGAATTCGAATGACGGCAAGCGCTAAAACCATTTTATTTGATCCTAAAAATACACAAAAAAAATTTGAGCTTGATTGGACAATTTTTAGCCGTGCCCCCGCAGAAATTAGTGGCAGGGAAAAAGTTGATCGCTTGCCAATCATAGTCTCATCTCAAGGTATCGATAAACTACTTGGCATTCCAAAGTTAAAATATTCGAGTGGAAAAGAAATATCAGATGCCGTGTTTAATTCAATAAAAGAATATGAAATGCTTAATCGAGTTGAAATTATCTGCTTCGACACAACTGCTCATAATACAGGAGCACAAAACGGTACTGCTGCTCTGCTTGAAGGAAAACTAGGTCGCGATTTATTATATTTTCCCTGCAGACACCATATTTACGAGTTGTTGATCCGTAAAGTGTTTGAAATTAGAGTGGCTACTACAGCCGGTCCAGAAGTGCTAATTTTTAATCGCTTTAGCAAATACTGGAATAATATTGACAAATTAAATTATAAGAGTTGTTTAGAAGATGAACACATTATTACAGTATTGACAGCTGAAGAACGTGGAACAATTTTAAATTACTGCCTAGATAACTTAAAACAAGCTCATAGCAGACGCGAGTACAAAGAATTATTACAATTAGTTGTCAGTTTTCTTGGTGGTACGGTGCCGAATTTTAACACCTTTCGTATACCTGGTGCAACTTCTCATGCTCGATGGATGTCAAAATCTATTTATGCACTTAAAATGTATTTGTTTCGTAATGAATTCAATATGACCAAACAAGAGCTAAACGGTATACGTAGAGTCTGTCTGTTTATAGTTCGTATTTATGTAAAAGCCTGGTTTGGATGCACTAAAGCAAATCAAGACCTAAATTTAATTAAAAATATTATAGCTTATCCTGAAAGGGATATAGCTCTTGCTTTGCTACAAAAAATAAGCAATCATTTGTGGTATTTGTCGGAAGAAGCAGTCGGTCTTTCATTCTTCGATCCTAATGTAAGTGTTGCAATTAAAAAAAAAATGGTTCAGGCAATTAATGTTAAAGCAAATACAGAAAAATGCAAGCGAATAATAACTAATCCAACAAATATCGACACATTTGCGCAAAAAGATTTAAGCGATTTTGTAAATTCCAATACACACGCGTTCTTTGATCGCTTAGAAATTTCAAAAGAATTTTTGCAAGTCGATCCGTCGGATTGGAATGAAAGATTTGACTACGCTCAGGGATCACAAATTTGTAAAAACTTATCTGTAGTAAATGATGCAGCTGAAAGAGGCGCCAAATTCATTACAGATTATAATAATAAATTAACCCACAATGAAGAGGAGAAACAATTCCTTTTTCAAGTGGTTAAAGAATATAACATGAATTATCCCACTTTTAAAAAGACTTCACTATTAAATTAAAATAATATTAATGTTACTATCAGTATGTAATTAATAAAAATATTTCAGTTTATTCTTACTTTTCAAATAAATGCAAATAAAATAAAAAAATATATTTTTTTTTGCCTTATTTCTCATAATAAAAACAAAAAGGTGCTTGGGGCACGGCTAAAAATTATCCAATCGTTGTCAAATTTTTTTTTATGCTTTGTGAGACTAAAACGAATATTTTTAGCGCTTGCCGTAACATATATTCGAGAAAATAAATTTGTCCATATAAATAAGGACCGGTCTAATACATATGTAGCAAACGCTGTCGAAAGCTTTACAGAAGTCAGTGTACAGTACATCAACTTGTGAGCCAGCTTCAAAGGAGCTTACACAGTAATTTGTAGCTGTTGATCTACCAGCCAAAAAAGGCGTGTTGTTGAGGTAAAACGAATTCGGAACCTGTGCAAATAATGGACCATGTACGATTTTCTCAAACACTTTTGGTATTACTGATAGTTTTACTATAGGTCTGTAGGCTTCTATTAAGTGTTTTTGCGTGGATTTAAACATTGCCGTAACGTAATCTATTTCCCAGTCTTTCAAGAGGATTCCAGTAGAAAGGGATGGGTTGAAAATACTGTTTAGTATCACGTGCAAAGAAGATGCGCAATTTTTTACAAATATTAGTTGAAGCAAGTGGAATCCTGCGCCTTTACTGCATCAAGTTTAAGTAAAGTTTGAAGGACGTCTTCGTCCGATATTTGCGTTGTGTTAGAACTGGCATATTATAGAAATATCCAGTCTGAGTTACTGGATTCTTGCACACCGACCCAAAAAAGCCAACAACAATTCGCTGATTTCCGATTTATTACTGATAATATTATAATATTACTAGCTAATCCGACAAATGTTCTGTATTTCAATTACGAAATTTTTTTAATGAGTATGAAATGAAATTCGTATGATTTTTAAATAAAAATTTTATTTTTGATTTTAAAGCGTGTGGATATTTTTTGTTTCTCCATTTTCGGCGTCTGCAAACAAATCGTTGGGCTTACCAACTCTGGGACAGGCTACATATAATTATCCATGATCGAAGCATGAATTTTCCAAATCCAAGCCGCAGACTTGCATCGATTGACCTTGTAAGCGGTTAAATGCTATTGGAGAATCTGTTAGAATCATCGCGATTCTTGGCAGTAAAACATGCTCTCCTTTAAACTTGCCGTTGATAATTGTCGATTCAATAATGTTACCCAATAATTTTTTGACAACCAACCGCGTTCTATTACATAATTTTGGAGCATTTATGTTTCGTAGCAGTATGATTGGTGATCCAACTTTCAAAATTAAACTATGTGGATGTGAACCTAGCGAATTTAAAAATTCACTTGGAAAATTCACTTCTTCATCTTTTCCTACCACAGTATCAATTGACTTGAATGAAAATGACGGAGATTCCAACATGTTTTGAATGTAGATATTTATGGTATCGACCTCAATATTTTTTGCTGCTAAAATTGCCCTTTCGCTCAGCCACTGATGATTTTTGATATTTTCTCGAATGTTTGGAAACACATTTTGAATTAATGAGTCTTTTGATGGCACAATGGTGCAAAAATTATCTGGTAACTTGATTGTCCGCTTCATTGAATTTACATTAATTTTGCCTTCTATAATATCAAGCAATTACTTTGAGAAAAGCGCTGCAGATGGATAATTTTGAAGTTGGATGCGCATATTTGTTGTTAACTTCAATTTGTGAACATTGCTCCACAGTGATGAAGCTTTGAAACAGGCATTTATTTTATCTGCATAGGTGGAACGTGTTATAACCGGAAGTGTTTGTCGAAAATCTTATGATAACAAAATGAGAGTACCGCCAAAGAGTCTGTCGTTGCCTTTCAAATCTGTCAACGTACGATTTAAAGCTTCTAATGAATTTATGTGCCTTTGTACATTCATCCCAGATTTTAATTTGGCATATTTTAAGCACATTAGCCACATTGTACCTGATGAAGCGATGACCAAAGCAATTTCATCAAAATCAAATCAAAATCAAAAATTAATTTCGTTCTGCCAATAATTGTGGTTCATCTGTTTGAATGTACTCATTCAAATCATCAATAATTTATGATTGTTCTCGTGGTAAATCTGGATTAAATAAATCACTTGCCGATGGATTGGGTGATGGTAATCCCAATGTAATGAGTGATTTATTTGACATAATAAGGTCTTCCATTTTTAATAATGCTTCATTATATGTACATTGCTGATGTATAATCTAAAAATGCAGTTCTATGAATTGTACATTGTGCATATAGAATACCCTCACTCATGGCGTTTTAAATTTCTCCCATAATTCGTTTGCGTTATTTGGAAAGCATGTTGTCAATATAATTACAAATAACTCACGATTTTGATGAGGAGCAGAACCAAGAACAGCATCGGTAAGAGTCGAGTTCCAATGAGATTTTCCTTCTAATAATTGTAATGCGCGACATGCATGATTTGTGGCATATATTTGACCGTTGACTGTTTTTAAATATTCAAATGATGTTGCTCCTGGAGCATTAATTAATAGCAGTCGTAAGTAGAAGCATTCACGTTGTCTTGGATGCACATTCTATAGCCTGCCTGATATTCGCCTGATATTCGTTTAGGGTTTTACCTCTTTTACGGGGTTCCCCGTAAAGTTTTTTAGAAGTATCCCATGTAAAGTAAGTTGGAAACTCTGTATAACGTATGTTTTTTGCGAAACGTCAAAAATCATTTTGTTTTTGGCATAATTTGAAAAATTCCGTTAACGTTGTTTTTGGTCCACTAACTGCATTTCGTTCTGAAGTGAACACTTTACCCATTTTCAAGATGGATAGCTAAGTGAATGACAGCTGGATTTTTTTCGTGAGCAGAAAAGGATAGGATTCGCCAGACTCCCTCATTAGTGTTTATATACCCGCCCATTTGGTAACATACAACATTGTCATTTTTATTAACATTTTTAACATAAAAAAACATCCATGTCGCTGCCTTTGTGTACATATTTACATATATAATATAGATTTAGCAGAGCTGCAAACTTCTACAGTTATATGTGCTTTGTACGTTTTCGATAGAAGAGGGCAATATGATGCATCCCATCTATTGTCTTTATCAATGCCGTTCTGGTTATTGTTTGAGTTTATTACAAAGGAATGGCGACCATTTTCAGTAGATCGGCGACGATATAGTGAAAATATAGTATCCGATAATAAGTCCTTGGGAAAGTGCATTTACCATTATCCATACACGGTGAATTAAGGTTGATGGCACCACATGGACCATGTATCATGTTTGTCGGTGCAATCTGGAACAATTTTGGAGTTCTTGATTCATCTGGGATTTCTTCTGAAATAATCTGATAGATTTCTTCTCGCCTTATAGATTTTTTCCTTACAAAATTACTTACATATGGTGTGATTATGGGATCAATTGGCCCGTTTGCATAGAAGTTCTATTGTGGCGCCACCTTTTGTGGTCAAACCTAACTACAAATCACATGTGGTCATTAATAAGTCCACTTCAGAGTGGTCCGATAAATATATCACAATTTGTTAGCAATAATTGCAATACACAAAAACCAGGGAGACCAGTGATTTGATTTTGATGTAACGTTTTTTCAAATAAATAATACAAAAACAAAAACCCGGGCGGATTTGGTTGCAACCAGAAAGAAATGTTTAACTTCTAAAGAAGTAAGGGGAAATGCCCGAGTAATGTATATAGGTTTTCTAATATACATACACACATAATCTGCATTAAAATTTCCAACGCAATGTTGGAAATGCAGAAACGCTTCGAAATCGGTGCAGCCGCTGAAGAGTTAACTACTCACACTTTTCTAAATTATTAGTATATACATACATACATAGATTGCATGTTTCTTTCTTCTTTAATTTCTTTTATAAGCCTTAATACATACAAAATCGACGATAACAACTCAGGCATTTATACAAATGCCAGACAATTAATTGTTGTTGTATTCCAATGTATCTACTTGCCGCCGACAAAGAACCGACAGAGACATTGATAACACTGCCAACATTTGCTGGGTGAGAAATTAATGCAAACTATTCTTACTACACCATCTATACCACAGCATTTCATTACAGCTAAATTATTTAAAATAAATTATTTGCATTAATTAGTGCATGATATAGTTATTGCCAATAATAATGTTATTGCATTTGCATTAACTTCTTATTTCATTTTGCAATAGAATGCTTATTTGAAATAAGAAATTATTGCAATTTGCTCAGGCCTGCTATGAAGTTATGGGGTCATTATCTAGTGCAGATTTGTAAAAGAACAGATATACCGCATTTGGATATAAATAAATAAATAATTAATAATAATTAATTAATAATAATAACAAATAATAAATAAATTTAGATAAATCTCGGAAAGACTTACTAAAAGGAAATATATTATCAAAAATAACTCCTTGATTTGTGTGTTGATTTAAATTAGAATACTATTTTGAAGGTAATGCAGAAAAAGATTTTAGATTAAAGAACATAATAACGAACTGTACGTTTCGAAAAAGCTCTTCCATATGTTTGAAGAAATAATCATTTGAGTTTCGACATAATATCGTCTGCATCATACAGACACAAAACAACCGACATTGAGCCTCCGTTTGGCACATTCCCCCCCCCCCCCCCTTTTTTTTCATTTCATGTTAGATGATTCGGGTTTAGTATGATAGTTCCGCCGATATAATTTTCCTTAAAAGAAATAAATATTTCTTATAATAAAAATTACTAATAACACTTTAACTATTTTGGAAAAATATGTGTGTACATATGTACGAGTAAATAGGCATGTGTACTTACCATCTTTGTTCATTCCCATTTGAAGGCACTTTTTTAAACGACAAGCTTGACATTGGTTGCGATGAGCTTTGTCCACAATACATCGTCCTGTTCCAGCTTGACATCTGTAAAAACGGAAAATTCATTTACATAAATAAGTTTAATTGAAGAAGATGAAATACAATTACTGCCAAGTGCTGACCCTAACACAATGCAACTTATGTATTTGTATTTACGTATTTGTTAAACATGTTCGGTGGGATACCTTTGTTAAGAAGTACTAAAATTGTAACATTTGTTACTCCAGTACCTCACCAAATTTCTAAAATAAGAAGTTCAATCTTTAGCTGACAATTGACTACACAAAATCTGTGTACATTATTTGTTCAATAGAAAATTTGCCCTCCATTCAAAATGTAGTGATCCTTGCACAAAAAACTCTTATACATTTCTAATATTTAATCGAATAACCATTCAAGTTTGTTCGTGCGAACTTAATTCTACTCAAAAACATCCACAACAAAGAAGAATTCCACTTCAGCAGGAATAAATTTATTTTTGTATTAAGTAGAAACCACTGGTGTCTTGCTGCTGTTAGACGCATGAAGGAAGTAATATACAATATTAGGGGAGAGCCAGAATAAAACTTGTAATAAGTATATACAAAATTCATCATTATTTGTAAATAAAGATCATTTAATATAATTCATTTAATTTCATACAATACTTGGGTCATATACATAAATTTAAAACCATTTGATAGAAATACTAATATATACATACTAAATATAATACATAATATATCAAAAACAACACAAAATATTTTGACCCGTAAAACTAAGACAAATAAACAATTAACCAGAAGCAGTGGTTTTTGTGGCCTTACCGACCTGTGGATCACATGTAAAATAGGTCTCTGGTACGCCCCTTCTGATATGAGTTTTGACTATTATTGGTGCAACTTATAGACCGAATTTGAAGTCCAAATTTTATTCACGAGACCACTGTCTTGGACCAAAGCATACTACCAAAAATGGGCGTTATCCGCCCACTTGTAAAATAAAACATGATTACGGGAGAACGAATAGAAATATCTTTATCAAATTTGGCACGAATATTTTCCGATGGTCCGATTAAGAATTCGCTAATTCCTCCACTTAAAGACAAGAATATTTTGATGGATGTGCATGTAAAATTTAATATTTTATATTCTTTTTTTTTTGTTATTTTGTGTGTAAAAGACAGACAACCATTCTCTCACAAAGAGCACGAAAACTACATCTAGCGTACACTGAGCACACCGGTATTGCTTAGTTTCAATATTCACAAAAGTATTGAAAAATGGAGTAAAAAGTATGTAATTGTAGCAAATATAGACAGGAAAAAGCAAATGTGTTTCATGTGTTTTCTTGCAATGATTTCTTGCTGGCTTTCATAAATTTGCTTCAAGAAAATGAGTCTCTCTGAGACGTCAAATGTCCTCAATATATAAACCACAACGCACGGCAAAATCGCACTTGAAAGCCACCAATAATGATATTGATATAAAAATTCAGGAAGAAGATTAAAGTACTTAGAGGACATTACAGGAAACAAGTACAAGCTACTGCCAAAAAGGTGGATCTCCAAAACTTTGGTTCTTTGATTTATTAAATTCTTTTGCGCCCGGGCGCAAAACATACGGTAGGCGTGGTCGTTACCTGTTTTCAAAACAAAATAACTAGCTTAGTAGTTTTATTATTGTGTTCAAATTTAAACTTTATTTCTGTGGTAATAAATTTGTTTTCATGAGCTATATTGTATAAGCAGTGCAAAAGTGGATATATGCATATACTTTTGTATATCTATTACATCTTCTCTATTTCTATGCGTTACACATTGCGTGACAAAGTGAATATACCCTTAACCTTAAGGTGTAGGGTATAAAAATATTGAGTCAAACTAAAACTAAACTGCTTTAAAAACTAAAAGCCTATATTCAGTCACAATGGAAATCGTTATCTGAAAAACACCTTCCATTGCTTTGCTTTATATATTTCTAGCTGAGCTTCGAGTGCTACTTAGATTTCTGTCCACCAAATACTTCTTCTTTCGTGCAGATGATAGGATTTCCAGAATCTCATCGATTGTGTTGTGCTCGAGGTCAGCGTTGTTTAATTTATCCAAACTGCTAACGAATTCTTCACCGAACCATTCATATTTTCTTTTTCTATTACTGCTTATTAGCTTCCGCAAATCTTGAAGATCTTTATTAATAAATTTTGCAGAGCTTGAAGATATTTTGAATGACGATTGTCTCTGAAATTTTATTGATAGATTATTATACAAGTCTATGTGTATACATTTTTATATAACATATGTTTTCGACCTCCTTCTTCAGGTGCGTTTAAACGAATATGTACTTGTTTTTAGTAAAATATTTAAACTTCAATGATTTATATATAACAACAACAACGAAAATAGTTTTTTGCACTCAATACCAATTTCTATTAGTTTAGTAAACAATATGAGTTAGAATTTGTTTTGAGTAATGCATTGATAAAAGAGAGAGAAGGTAGCAAAGTGAAAATTAAGAGTGCGTTTATACGAATATTTGTCACTGTATATGTTGGTGCTAATGGAAGGACCAATGATGGAGTTGTACTAAAGCACTCATTACTGCAGAGTTCTCGATAATGGAGGCTGTTTTTCACCTAGCCGATCAATTGGAAATAATAGAAAGATGATATATGTACGTCATTGTTGCAGATAGTGCATTTGCACTACAAAGGCATTTAATGACGCCTTTTTCCCATCAATGCATGTCAGCCCAAAAGCTTATGTACAAGCACAGAATAAATAGTATACAGAAGACGCATGTCATACAAAGCAAATTTTCTTCGTGGGTTTCAATATTGACACCCTAATAAACAGAGAGTTCAAGCATGAGAACATGCTAGAGATGCCTTAAACACAATCAAAGACGCAAGATTCATTTTTAACTGTCAAAATTACACGGGCTCTTATGGAGATCGAGAAAAAAGTTTGCTTTCCATTTTGCTTCCCTACTTAGCTGCGAAATAACGCATCTCGCATTCGAGCTAATTCTAATTTTGACGGATGCAAAAGCGTTCTTGTTCTTCTTATTTGTTTGTGTTTGTTTACATTTCATTGTTTTTTCTATTTCAGTTGCTGTAAAATTATCTGAGTGTTTTTCTGTTGCTTTTTTTATTATTATTCTGTATAATATATTATTTCAATGTATTTTAAATATATTCTAATATATGTACATAAAAATAAAAAAACTTCGAATAAACTTCGAGAATTTTGGTTAGAATGAATCTATTGTTCTCTACAGTCAAATATTTGACATTTCATACTTCTGCTTCCCGAAAATGATTTGGTTTAAATCCGAGGCATTTCTTGCTTCGCTGCCTTGAATCTTGCGTCTTGCGTCTTTGATTGTGTTTAAGACAAGAGTATACAGAAGAAAATTGAGAAGGTGGTGCGAGTGTGCGTGTGTATGCATTGATAGCTTCTTCTATCGTAAGCTTGCATGGTGTTGCATTGCTCACTTTGGAATTGTACTTTCATGCGAACGGTTGTGGTTTTCCTGCGCTTATATATCGACTCCATTTTTACTTTGTATTTTGATCTTTGACTCTATTTTTTTAATTGTTGCTGTTATAATTATTGACTACTTTGTTTACGATTTGGGTTATTCTTTATTTCTTTTATTCGGCTTGTCACACGATTTTGGAAAAATGGATTCTGTACCTACTGTTGGTAAAATTTTCCAAAAGTCCGGCATTCTATGCTGCATAAAAACATGCGGTAAATCTAGGCGATATGATGAAAAGATAAGAATGTTTAAATTTCCTCCCTATGACTCGGCTTTGGGTCAAATTTAGCAAGAAAAATGTAATATTCCAACAAACGATTGCACAAAAAATTGTTGCTTTGAGCCATTCACTTCTCAAGCTCTAACATTGGTAAAAAAAGTTAAAATTTCGAGCTGTTCCGGTATTAAATTTAGAAGTTATTGAGGAAGATTACAAGTCATTGTAGCTCAAATAAAACAATTAAATCAAAATAAAATACCGCCTCTTTCGATCCAAAGTGCCGGCAAAGTGTAATGTTTCTCTCTAGTATTTTTTTTTTAGAGCGCTACAATTAATCAGTAACTCTTTCTGAGCTACGCATAGCTATCCAACATAAAATACCAAACTCAGCTTTCAATGAAAGAAAACCAAATACAGAAATCTAAGGCTTGAAACAATATTTTGTCAGCACCACGTTCATTCACGGCATAGGATAGCAAAACAATGCACACACATAAACATTTTATGCTTGCTCTCGTTGCTCTCGTTGCTTGATCTTCCATTCAGTTGTTCCACCGCACCTACATGTGAAAAAAAGCATCACTGCCCGAGATGCGTCTTCGGTATACTATTTATTCTGTGGTACAACAGAAGGTTATCCAGAGTCCAGTCTTGGTTGTAGAAAGGGCTTTCAGCATACTTTTACAAAGGTTTAAGGAAAATTACATTTGCGAAGTATTACAAATATTGAAGCTGTAACGCAATTGTGCTGCACAATTTTCCACACCGAACAAACCCACGAATGGATTCGGAACCAATTCGTTGTATATTTGAATTCGAGAGGAAAATTGAATTAGCTTAACAATGAAAATCAATAAAGCTAATTTGAAACTATGTATGAAAATTAATATGTATTATTACTTATATGGTGGTGTATTTTGTTTTTAATTCTAATGATAAAAACTGTCATTAATCCATAATCGAATTAACGTGCATTTGTTTCAAGTCCTTACTAGGAATTAACTGAAGTTTCGTAATGTGTCTTTGACAACTGTTTTGTTTAAATGTCGCACATTTTCCATAAAATTTGAAATATTGATTTTTTTTTAAATATAGAACAATATTTTTTTCTTTCAATTTAGAATTTTGCGATTTCTTTCCTGTGCGATATTAGTTACTGTGAGTAGCGAATTGACTAACATTAAGCTTACTTTATTAACTTAAGTAAATTATATTTAACGTGGTAAAGTTCGACTGATAGCAGACAAAATGTTAAAAAAAAACAGTAATCCAATAAATTCTAAAAGCAAAACGCGTACGAGGTACGGTTTCATGTTTCGTGTTTGTCTTAGATGTCTGATTTTAATTTAAATATGTTAAATAAATCTTGACATTAATTTTATTCCAAAGTCGCACACTTTTTTTGTCATAAATGTAAGAAACCAAAAAATAGTCGGAAGTTACTATTATTTAATTAAAATAAAAATAATAATTTAAATAATTTCTGTTAAATTCACAAACTTAAATGGTCTAGTGTCCTAGAGACTTCATATCGATTGGAGAATCAAAGCAACATTAGTGTAAATTTTTTTTTTGTTTCTGCTCACACTCTTTGTCGCAAATTTTAAGCAGTTAAATAAATAACCAGAAAGAGTGTTAACTTCGGCCTGGCCGAAGTTCATATACCCTACACACGTTTACTTAAAAATTAGGCGTGGCAATGGTCTAATTTTATTCCTTTTTAATCATAAATTGCCTGTGATAACAGAGAATATTCGTGCCAAATTTGATGAAGATATCTCTATTCGTTCTCTTTTAATCGTGATTTCCATAGACAGACAGACAGACGGACGGACAGGGCTAAATCGACTCAGGAGGTGATGCTGCGACTACAGGGAATAACAAAGAGAGCGACAACAAAACATGGACAGTGTTGACGTATACGGGAAACTTGACATACAAACAAGCCGCATTTTTCAAAAAATACAACGTTCACACTGTATTCCAAACAAGAAATAACTTGGGACGAATATTACCAACCAGCACAAACGAGAAGAACCCACTGTACAAGCAAGGCGTGTACAAACTAACTTGCTCATGCCAACACAGCTGATAGGGCAGACATACAGTTTGACGGCCGTATAATAAATGAACAAACACACACTATCTCAGACGCAATATTTGAACCCCTAAAATTGCTCTATAAAAAACAGGACAAATACAACGACGGTATCATAAACGCGAATACACAAGATCAAACTATAAAAACCCATAAAAAAAGAATCACTGACTTCTACCTACCCAGACAAAAGAGCGTGACGCGCTCATACCCGAAAAATGCTCCTATCTCATCCTTGATTCCAAAACCGGCCTGCATACCAGTAGATGGATACTATTTTCTAGTCTTGGTGAACTCTTTTTCCAGGTAGCCGGAAATAGTTCCAACTACATCCATCACTTTTCAGCACACAATAGAAATTCTCAGCGAGATATTCTCTCGATTTAGATTACCGAGGACCATTGTTTCAGACACCGGTACTCAGTTTAAGAGCTCACAGTACATGGCAGAAAATGGTATCGAACATCTGTACTGAAGTCAGTACTACCCGATGTCAAATGAACAGGCGAACGATTTGTAGACACGTTCAAACGTTCGCTGTTGAAAATAAAAACAGAAGGGATAACGATTTAAACTTTCTACAGTGGTATCGCGCAACTCCAAACAGGAACACATCCAATTCAAAGTCACTAGCTGAAGTCATGTTTGGAAGCAATATCCGCATTAGCTTCAACCTTATCAAACCACCAAAAGTAAGTGATATTCATCAAAACCAAGATGAGTCTACAAATCATACACGTTCAGAAAAATTCAAAAGAAAATTTGGTACCAAGATGGTTTCATTCAACAATCAAGACTTAGTTTACAGCAGTATACACACTAATAAAAGCAATTTCCACTGGAAACCAGGAAAACTTATCGAACGTATTGGTAAGGTTATGTATAATTAGTTTGTGCATATGCAAATTAAGTTCGAAAAAGTCTTGGCGAAGAACTAATTATGAAACCTCAAGTTGAGAGGCCATGGAACACGACGCTGGACATGTGTGACAACTCAGTTTCACATGAACCAGATCCACCATCAAGTATGATGGTACCATATTACCTCGAAAATGGCATAAATTTTAAGACTTCGTCAAATAATCCCGCTGACCGTTTACCACACATACCACTTCGCACTCAGCGAAAACAACGACCAATCGAAAGATTTGTATCTAGATAATATATTTATAATATTTATAATATATAATATATCATTGCAATAATGAAAAAAAAATACTAAGAGTGTTGTCCGATTCTGCCATTTTCAATGCCAACCTGCAAACCATAAGAAAAAATATTTCTGCAAAATTTCATTATGATATCTTCACCGGTTCTCCTGTGATCGTGATTTCAACAGATAGACAGACAGACAGACGGAAGGACATGGCTAAATCGACTCAGGAGGTGACGCTGGTCAAGAATATATATACTTTTCTATATCTACCTTCTTTATTTCTATGCGTTACACATTTCGTGACAAAGTAAATATACAATTAACCTTAAGGTGTAGGGTATAAAATATCCAAAGGGAGTCTATAATGCCTTTTGATATTTTTGTGACAGCTGATCTTTAACATTTGATACATTTTCTGTACGGATTTTTTGGATATTCTAATAAAACCTTGTGGACTACAGATACATACAGGACTACAGAATACAGATTTTGTATTTCACAAGTAACTTTTTTGTGTGATCGCACGGTATCTTGTATGTCTAAGCTTTTAAACATCTATAGCGAAACCTCTATACGTGATTAAATGCTTAGCTAGCTTTAAATTCAACTGTTCGACCTATATGGTACTATACATATGTACAATACAATACACTTTGACCCATATAGTTAAAGCATTTATCATAAAATATCAAAAATCAATACGGCTTTATGGATTCTGCAGCAGATCCCTATTCAGTAAACTAAAAAGTAAGCTTAATGCAGCTATTAGATGTGCCCTTGGAGCACTCCTATAATTAATATGTTCTTTGAAGCCAACATACTCACCATTGAAAATTAGACAATTACAGGTTAATAAACTAGGCAAGTCTATTCTTTATTGCAAAGATACGCCATTATTCAATTAAGTACATCAAATCTAAAGAACCCTAAAATTAGTTAAATCTGCTTCAGCATTATCAAGAACAATACATGGTTGTGCCGAACTCTTAATCCCAATTTCCCCACTGAAGATCAATTACTCTTCACTGCCCATTGGGATTTGAAACCAACATTAATCAATTTATCACTACGCAAATACAGCAAATCTAACACTTCTCCTTTTCAGTTCCGGAAAGCCATTAAACGAAGTATTCTTTGTATTATAAATAAAGATCAGTATTTTCAGTCGAAAAAACCGCCATATATAAGGCCATACAATATGCTAAAAACAGACACGGCAAATTCGCCATTCGCTCTGATTCAATATCCTCCCTGGAGTGTATATCGAATATTCTAAGCAAGTATGTACTTCTACACATCGCAGATTAGAGATACTCTTGGAAAGGCATTGTAGACTTCTTTTGATCTGTACTCCGGTACATGTAAATATTATACGAATTCGCCGATCAAGCAGCTAAATACGCTTGTACTGCGTCCATAATTTGCACTTCTTACTATAATTTCTCACAACTACTTTCTAAAGACATACCACTATAATGCAAATAAAATATACATATTAAAAAACTGCTAAAATAAATAACTTTTATAAATAAAATGTACTAAAAGGCATAAAATAGTTGTTTCTTTCTCAGCGATTTTATATTTACAGCAATAAATTTACAAATGTATTTTCATGTGCATTAATTTAAAAGTTTGGGTATTTGTTAGAGTATCTCACCAAGGTGAGATGGTCTTGGTTTTTGAAAAGGAGTACCTTGTAATCGACAAATTATAAAAACTAGGGTCGTTCGTGGTCGAAATTCAACCATTCAACCAGATCAACCAAATGAAAAATCACAGCTACAAAATTGTGCGTTTAGTTTCTTTTTTGTGCTTAGGAACATATGTTGATAAGCAATGTTTATGAATTGGGAAGAAATACCTGATATCTTTTAATGCATATAAAATCTCGTCTCGATTTTTGCGCAGTAGAGAATAAAAATACCTACAAATCGATATATCGTTCATTGAAATTGAATAAACGGTACAGACGCTAGAGGGATGGAAACGTTTTCGTGTGGCATATTTATATATAGATATATTATAAATAATAAATCGATACTATACAATATAGAACTTCATGAATTAAATAATACAATAGATAACACAAGGTTTATTATAAAATTCCGCCTGTAATTGCGAATCACTGAACTGACAGCTGGCTGTCATTAAAAGGTTTATTAAAATTTATACAAGTTGCAGTTAGACAAATGTGAGCCCAAAGTTTTATTAATTCACTTGAAAAGATGTAAAATTATCGCTGTAAATATAAAATCCCTGAGAAAGTGCATTTTAGTGCATTTTATTTATAAAAGTTATTTTTTTTATTTATTTTTTATTTATTTAAACACTTTTACAGGAGGTGCCCTAAGAATGAATTGTAGCACAGAAGGTAACATAAAATATAAAGAACAATAACAAATAAATACAAAACTTAACTTAACTTAATACTTATAACAAATTAACTAATATTTTAGGGGGTGGTGAAGAGGAGAAGGGTACAGAAGGAAAAAGAAGAAGTAATAAGAAGAAGAAGTAAGCTCTTGAATGTAGTGATTATTTATTTAGGTGCTGAAGAAATGTTCCCAAGCAAGTCGCCGGAAGGCTTTCTCTTTCACAATAGTTTTCAGTCTGTTTGGTAAATTATTCCATAACTTGATAGTGCTGACAAAGAATAATCTCCCCGTGCTGAGGTAGTTGAACTGCGGAATTATTAGATTACGTGAACGATTGGAGCTACCAGAGCATAATTTTATAAACAAATAGGTAGGTAGCCCCGTATAAATTAGCCTGTGCAGGAAAACACAGTTACGAAAATTAATAAGGTCGAAGAGATCACCACCTATGACAGAGTGTCTCCAACCACCAAGTCGATCAAAGCGTCGTAGACCACAAACAAATCTTGTCAAGTTGTTGAATAAGCCCCTTAATTTGTTCGCCGATACAGAATCAAAGTTACAATACACTAATTCGCCATACGTTATGATGGGCAGAATGAGCTGTCGCACAATCCTTCTTCTGGTTTCTACAGGGAGACAATTAGCCGCATAACGAAAATTACGTAAAACAGCGTACACTTTACTTACAACCAAATTGACATGATCAGTACAAGTTAAAGTTAAGTTTATACAAAAACCCAGATTTGTAATTTTAGATACAGTCGTGAGCGTCTTATTGTCTGTATATAATGGTGGAATATTGGTCAAATTAGCAGCATTACGAAAAACGGGTAAGACAAATGATTTGGAAACATTGAGTTGTAGACAGTTTTCACTACACCAGCGAGAAATATTCCTGAGATCGCTGTTGATTTTTGAGCACAGGTTGTCACTGAGTTCAACACTACTAGAGAGGTATAGCTGCACATCGTCCGCATAGGCATGCATAGTCACATACTTAACAGTAGCGAATATGTCATTCAAAAACATTGTAAATAAAAGAGGTCCCAAGACGGAGCCCTGAGGAACCCCAGCCTCAACTGGCTTGAATTCTGAGTAAGCCATATTAACTTGAACTCTTTGAAATCGTTCACATAAGAAGCTGCGTATAAGCTCAGTCGCATTAGTTAAACTAGAAAGTACTTCCTCAACTTATGGCATAAGAGCGTATGATCAACACTGTCAAATGCTTTAGAAAAATCGAGCAGACAAAGAAGAGTCACATTCTGCCGATCAAATTTCTTTGAAATCGTTCACATAAGAAGCTGCGTATAAGCTCAGTCGCATTAGTTAAACTAGAAAGTACTTCCTCAACTTATGGCATAAGAGCGTATGATCAACACTGTCAAATGCTTTAGAAAAATCGAGCAGACAAAGAAGAGTCACATTCTGCCGATCAAATTCTACTCTTACGTAATCGGTGATTTTGAGCATAGCTGTAGAGCAACTATGCTTTGAGCGAAAACCGGACTGAAAAGATTTTTATTTTAAGATTTAAGATTTTAAGATTTATTTTAAAATTTTTTTTATATACTTAATTTTTTATTTTTTAGTACTCAATATGTGAATTTCCCATGCAAAAAAATTATGCAATAGTTTTTCGATCGAACTCGGGCCCTTGACATGCAAATCAGGAAAGACCAAAAGAAGGGAAGAAGGGAAAAAGTTTAATATAAAGAATTACTCCAATGTCCAAAAGTCCAAAGATCGAAAAATGTTTTTTCCAGTTCTCGCATTTTATTAATTTTCTATCAAAATTACAGTTTTTCCAGACTTTATTCTTCTTGTAGAAATTCTTGTAGTTTACTCAAAAACACTGGAAATCTAAAGTTATAAGCTGAATTCTATAAAATTAGCGCTTTCTGAACTATTCCTTCGGAAACCGGCCGCACGACATTCCGCGAACTCTCCAAATTCATAAAGTTACATTACTTGAGCCACATCGACTACATAAAAGTACACATTTAAATATTGTATACTTTCATCCGAACTTCATTCACAGAGATCAAAATATTTTCCCGTCCGTCCGTAAGTCTTCTCGTAAATACATATGTCCGTCCATTTGTCGTCAGTGCTGTATACTTTCGTCCGTGCGTCACTCAGGGGAGACAAACCTTTTTCGCCAGTTTCTGTAAATATATAAAAGTTTTAATAAACTAATTTGGAACTCATCATCAACCTATAAAGAAATAAACTCCAATAGAAATGC
Source organism: Myopa tessellatipennis (assembly GCA_943737955.2). NCBI lineage: Eukaryota > Metazoa > Arthropoda > Insecta > Diptera > Conopidae > Myopa > Myopa tessellatipennis. Next base: position 19,413,715 of record OX031315.1, read on the forward strand.
AAGGATTACTTACCCCCTTCGCATGGCTATTTGATAAATACTAATTTCAGCCCTGTATATAACTGCTGCATCATATCCTCTACTAAAGTGATATTCACACTATCACACACATCACACTATCTTCGTGAATGCCCTGTATTCAGACAACTAAGATTCATTATTTTCCTTTAGAACCAATCCAACCATTTCCAATCCAACCATTTCCAATCCTTCATCTGCTGATATTTATAATTTTATAAAATTCTTAAAATCAGACCACCCTTACAATTTAATTTAACTTGATTTCAACTGCTATTTAATTTTTCCACCATTATTTCTCCTTTATACGTTAGGAGCCGAAGGTCATTGCTATTTATTTACTGCTTTTCTTTTTATATAATTTGCAATAATTTATTTAATTATAATTATTTGCAATAAATAAATAAATACTTTCTGCTTACTAACCTATATATTAATTTTCGTCTTACACTCCGCTTGAAGAAACCGGAGCATCCATTGCAGGCCAATATGCCGTAGTGTTTACCGGAACTTGTATCACCACAAACAACGCAAATCAGACCCACATTTTGAATTTTGCAGCGATGCGGTGTGGTCTTTGCATCGTAAACGGAATCTTCGTTAGTGCGATGACTCCAAGGCACAATTCGTTTGGATTGCGAATACTGAATTTCCAAAGAATTTTGTATTTCTGTAAAAAAGTAACTTATAAAACATGTTCATATACATATGTATGTATGTATACACATTTAGATTTGTAATATAAAGAAGTCATGTTTTTATAAGCTTCATAAAGTCTGCATGCTTAATCTTCAGTTTGGTATATTATCCAATTAATCTAATATAACTGCTCACAATAACACAACAAAATTATTCATGTATTCAATTTAGGGTGACTGATTCAGACAGAAAACACAAACCCCTGGGACAATCAGTAGCCAATCACACCCTAATTTTATTGAAGTGAGTTTTTGATGCACTTAGTCCTCAGCTGAAGCTCATGCTGTTACACTTGTCTAAAGACCAACTGTGGCCTAATACCAAAAAGATTAAAATCATATGCTTGAATTTTATAAGGATATTACGCACACTTTCACTAACTAAATAAACGATTTAAAATTCATTAATACATTCACTATTAAAAGATAAGGATTTTCGAATATACATATACTTTTAAGCAACCGTTGAACTCAAAACATAAAAACCAAGACCCACAACGTAAAGATTTTACCTTTTCAGGGACTCGAACAAGGGAGGAAATCATAACTTTCAAACTTATCATAAACATAGAAACTTATATTGTCATATGTACACAGTAGATTAAAGTCACCACTCTCTGATCTAATATGAATGATACTCGATTTAGGAGCCTTTAAAGAAATCTTGTTATAATCTTATTATATTAAGAAAATATTTGGCCGTGGCCGTGGCCAAATTAAAATTTGATAAGCCATTTTCTTTCTACAGATAACCATCGTATAATACGGTAGACAAAGACTACAAGACTGGAAATTCTTTTTCGCTCTGAATGTGTTAGTGAAATCTGGCTTGGGTGTAGTAGATTGCAAAACTCCAAAATATTTAAAAAAATACTTTGAAAGAGGAATGCAACTCTTGTTCTGCTTCATAGCACAAAGCCAGAAATATGTAAATTGTTATATGTAAATTAGACCAAGGAGACAGTTTTAAAACCAACGCATGCTTCTAGAAATGCACATGAAACCTTTTTCAAGTCATGTAGTTGCACAATATTGTATATTTTGCAAAGGAACGAAGTTGATTTTCATTAAAATTGCTTGGTGCTCAAATATAGTCAGGTATTTTAAAACTACCACTCGTATATTTAGCCGAAAGAGATGCCAACGTATTCAACATGTTTTGTTGAATATTAATCTGTGATTTACAGCCTTATAATGGAAATTGTTGCAGACTTTCGTTGTTTGCAGACAGATAATGTTGCCATGTGTATAATGTTTGAAGCATTTTTATAAATAATTTTTAGAAACGCAAAGATTTCGTGTAGAGTTCGACATAGAACTTGCAAAACACGAACAATTTTACACTAGACGATAGCCTTTTTGCTTTCGGGTCGTTTATTAACTTCTTTCCTGGAAACTGCCGATCCATTATAAAATCGGCATTATAAAATCGGCATTATAAAAAGTTTACCTTTTCAGTTATCTTGCATTACAATAGCCGGTTTTAGCTTGCAACAAGGAGACAATTTCAGCATAAAATTTAAATACAATGTACGTGAAGACGCGGATGGACTTTTTATTGAGCTCGTGAACGAAATGAGAGGAGTTTCCACTCTCATAGTCTCTGGTAGCTGCCAAGTCATCATCGAAGTGGGATTGTTTCGCTGCGTTCTTTTATTTTGATTACACCCGAAAAATAATCGATTGATATTACGCAAAAGCAGAGAGCAATGCTTCTTAATTCACCGCATCCATTTTTCTCAGTGCTGAGAAAAAATCTGCCAACCACACACTCAAAATGTGATAGTGTGCATTTGGATATCCCCAGCAGGCTGGAATTCATTGGTTCACATTTGTATTTGGAAAGCACAGCCCAACCTTTTCGTAGGATTAAGTGCTGCTGTACAGCGCTATAGAAAATACGAGTTGGGAAGTAAGAAAGCATGTCTGAAATATTTGAGAGCATATTTCGATTTTGTTTTCCAAAGCTAAAACTAAATATCCATGGATATACTGCTATAAAAATACGTAGCCATTTCTGCGATATGAGTAGCGAAAGGGATGTGAATGGTACATACATTAGATGTTGAAATTGTTTATATTATAAATAATATAAAATTTATGTCCTAAAAAAATGCCGCCTAGCACAACGTGTTGAAATCTCGCTGAGATATTATTTTTTCCATTTACTACTGAGCTAATATAAACAACAAACTCTAGAAAACTTATTATAAATTACGTTGTCTATAAATAATTGAAAACAAACGTATAATAATAGTGAGACAAAAACAGAAGGAGAAAATATGATAGAGAGATTGTTATTTTCGAATTCCGATTTCGCTCTGACCAACAAACATTGTTGTTTGCCTATTTGTGTTTCTATACGGATTGTTGTTGTTAAAGACTGTAAAATTTGATCTACTCATCATATTCTACCACAGATGATAAAAAAATATGCATTCGCACAACAACAACAAAATACCGTTAGTCCAAAATTTTTAGTAATAGTATTTCATTGCTATGTATACCAGAGTCGGGCACGTGAGGGAATATTTTCTTATTATTGACTTTGAAGCCGGTGTTTTATTAAATTTTGCAGCTTCATTCTTACAGTGATTTTACTTATTCACAAAGTTTATTAAAATATAAAAAATTTATCTTCATACAGTTTATTAAAGCGTACTTATTTAAATTTTTTTTTTTTTTTTGTGAATTTCTACGATTGTATACTCAGAAGTGAGCTCTTTAGAGGCTAATCAAGGAGCAACTGAACCTATACATATTCCTAATAGTTGTAACGCAAAAAATCTGTTGAGAAACCAAAAAATGCTGTAACTCAGGCATCATTTGGCCCAGACTTTACCGGAAATGATATTGGGAAATGGCCTGAAAATATAGATTCCAACATGCGTTTGTTCTTAATACAGCGAGGTCCTGAAGTCTATGAACTCATTAATACAGACTTCGGGGAAGATCCAACAGTATCACGCGCGATTCAATTAGACTCAGGCGTGGACGCTATCACACTAGAAGTAACATCAAGGAGACGACTAACGCGGGAATGGTTTTGGCGGGCATTGGCGAATGGTGAAAGAGTTCTATGAACTTCGATGTAGAGCTGAGCGATATGGTGATTTTTGTGGAGCAGTTCCAACCAGTGACAGTGACAGCTCTGTCACAGGTACAAAAACCTGTGACTCGTGACATAAACTAATAGTGTTTTTAAGATGAGAGGACAGGGCGCTTATTCCACGTTATAGTATGTTCACATTAGTGCTGAAAATGAGTATTTTCGCTTAATTTTAAAATAGAAAATATTGCACAAATTATTGCAAAAATAGACACAATTTTTTACGAAACATTCTGACAATTTTACATGAACTAATATTTAATAAAAGCCTGTATATAAAATCTTTACAATTAAATAATTGACCTAACCTAACAATATATTAAATTTTTACGTTTTGCTCCAAGAATTAACAGAATCTAATATTCACAAAACAGTTCAAAAATTAACTGTGACTGAAATATCTGCTCCAGAGGCAACCTGTGACAGCCCGTCACTGTTTAGTAGAAAATACTCGTTAGAACAGAACTGTGACTGAAATATCTGCTCCAGAGGCAACCTGTGACAGCCCGTCACTGTTTAGTAGAAAATACTCGTTAGAACAGAACTGTGACTGAAATATCTGCTCCAGAAGCAACCTGTGACAGCCCGTCACTGTTTAGTAGAAAATACTCATTAGAACAGAACTGTGGTTGAAATATCTGCTCCAGAGGCAAACTGTGACGGCGTGTCACAGTTTAAAAGCAGTCGTCATCGCAACTGTGACTCGTGAGTTTTATGTATCTGTGACAAAGTCACAGTTCGCGAAATATCGCTCAGCTCTACTTGGATGGCTTACGCTCCTTCTAAACCATCATTATTTTGCTTCTGTTGCCCTTTATTTGAAAATGCACATGCACCAAATGCATCAAAGTTTTACTCCTTATGTGGATTTAATACTTGGTGGAGACTGAACCCCAAAACCGCCAACCATAAATCAAGTACTGCACACAATAAAAACTTCTACAAATGGAGTTAGAACAAGGTTTCGTAATAAAATTACAATAGATAAAAACAAGCAGTAATTGGTTTTAAAGGAAATAAAAAATAGCATGATATCCTAGTCAGAATGTTCGATATTATAAAATTTTTTGCGAAACAAAATTTAGCTTTACGTGGCCACAGGGAAAATGACTCCAACTCCAACAAAGGTAACTTCTTCGAACTGGTGCATCTAATAGCCAAGTATGATTCAATTGTTTGAGAACATTTATTGAGAATAAAAATAGGCCAACAAATTTCGGTTACTTACATGTCACCACAGATTCAAAACGAGTTTATTATTATAACATTTTAGGATCTGAAATCCGCCAAAAAATTATATCTGATGTACACAAATTCAAATATTTTGCAATGATATTCGACAGTACACCAGATATCTCCCACAAAGATCAAACAAGTCAGGTTTTGCGATATGTAATGATCGAGAATGGCAACCATTTATAGATTTTATTGAAACAAAAGGCAAAACAGCTGAAAATATTAGTGAGATGATCCTAAGAAAGCTTAACACCGATGGGCTCGACGTTATGAACTATAGACTTTGGTGTGCAGCAAAGTATAAAAGATATCAACCCTGGAGCCGAATTTGTGCCGTGCTCAAACCACTCATTAAATTTAGTTTGCTTACATGCGGCCTCGGTGGATGTAGATTCAGTTACTTTCTTTTGATTATTTTCATTTTTATACTTTTCGGGTCTTTGGGTCTTTGGCAACCGGTTCTGTGTGTGTAGAGAATGATGCCCAAAATTATTTGCAAAGGGAAGGTCTTAATGTTCAGCAGTGTGTTAAGAAAATAAGTGCATTACAAACAGTTTTGGAAAAGAAGCGTGAGGAATATGTAGAAGATGCTTTAAACTACGCTAAACGCCTCTGTAAAGATCTTGGCATTAATTTTGAATCTTCAAGAAAAATTAGGATTAGAAAACAAATTTTTAGAGATAGAAGTAAAGATTCTGGCTTATAGCGCGGAGACGATTTGAGACGAAAAAGTTGTCGTCAATAGATGGAGTAATTGTTGAAATTCGAGAGAAGTTCCAGCAGCTCCAAAATTTGGCTTAAAAATATGCCTTTCTTATGCCTGCAAGGATATTGGGTTCTAATAAGGAATACAACATCGATGAAATATCGCAAAATATTGACACTGAATAGTTTAAGCTTTAGTGCGTGCTTCTAAGGGCCTTTGTAGCTACAATTAACTCTAAGAAAAAAACTCCTTGATTCTGGCCCACTGGATTTAATAAAGTTTATTTTTGAATCCAAACTTGAAGAAGTGTTACAAAATATTGTTATATTGTTAAGAATATTTCTCACAGTTGCTATAACTAATGCCAGTTGTGAAAGAAGCTTCTCCAAATTAAAAACTATTTACGTTCCACTATGTCTACATTAAGATTAACAAATCTAGCCATGATAACGATAGAGCAAGATGTAAAAATTGACGTTGATGAATGCAACAAGCAATTCGCGCTGGAAAAAACACGCAAAGTCCCATTTCGAACTAACTTTAGTAAATAAATGTAATAATGTACAAAATTAAAAACATTTTCGTTTTTTATTAAAATTTAGAACAATTTTCTTTTAATACTTATAACAAGGAGTTGTGTGTGGGGGACGTGGCAGAAATTCACGCTACGCCACTGAATATGCCAAATATAGGCGTGACCCGCCCGCTTTTAGGTTACACAGTCAAAACAGGATCTTAAGGTGTTATATTGTTATATGTATAAACTTCCTGAATGAAACTTTACATAAGAACTTATTTTCCAATAAAACATAACAGAAAAACTGGGCGCGGTCCGTCCATTTTTACATTACTTATACAGTAATGCTCATGAAAAGAAATTTATTACCACGGAAATAGGGTTTAAATTTGAACACAATAATAAAACTACTAAGCAAGTTATTTTGTTTTGAAAACAGGTAACGATCACACCTACTATGTATACAGTGGCGTAGCTATGATTCATAGAGCCGGGATGATTAATCCACTTGGAGCCCCAAAAATTCATAGAATTCAATAAGTCAATAATTGATTTCCGAAACTGCCGCCCGGAGCGGACCGCCACCTTCAGCTACGCCACTATTTATAGCCATCTGTGATTAAACTCTATAATGCTATTGTTCTGCAATGAAAAATCGAAATAAATTAAAAATTTAAAGAAGTAAAACTATTTCGTTCAATTAAATGTTTTCAAAACTTTTAGGTGTGGGGTATCTAACATTCGGCCAGGCCGAATACTCTTACTGGTTTTTATCCTACGGCCAGTTTTTCCGAACCAGATGTATTGGCATGCATAAGCTAGTTTATATACGCCGTGATTACTTAGTAGGTTCTCTTCACTTGTGTTAATCTGTAATATTCGTCCCAAGTTCTTTTTTTATTTAAATGCTATATTAATGTTGTTTTTGAAAAATTTGGCTATTTTGCCTGGTGAATCTCAGGTGTATGTTCATAATTTCGTGATTTTCTTTGTTGCAATTCTTGGTTATTTTTGAGGTTTCCAGATCTTGTCCACAATATCTTTTTTTTACCCGTTATTTGCAGCTATGTAGGTTTCATTTTTCAAAAGTGTTCTTTGTAATTTGGATATTAATTGTCAAATTGAGGCATTTTTGTGTTGCTGAGTTTAGTAGTTTGGAGTTTGGTAGTTTATTGTGTCTGGTGCTGTATGCTTTCTGTATATTTCGTAATCGAGTTTAACTATTGCATTAGCCGGATGCATCGGCTGATCAAAATACACTTGATGAACCGATTTCAGCCGTTCAGTCTATGAATTTGGAATCCGATGTAACTGCAACTCCAGCTTCTTCAATGCAGGAACTTTATTCTGTCGTGGACCCATCTACTTCTCATGCTGCTGAGGTTGATATTGCACGTCGTACAGGTGCCATACCTAATTCAACACGTGCAAATGGTATTCAGCTGGTAGTAGTTAAACCATTGAAAACAATATTTGTCTCACGTTTAGCCCCAAGCAGAACTGAGGATAATATACGTGCATATATAAATTCTGAACTTCATCTTGTGGACACCTCCATAACGGTTATTAAGTTTAACCTAAAACCAGACAGCAAAATATCTTCCGTCAAACCACCTCATCTCTTTAATCGCATAGTCCATAAAAATTTCTGGCCTAAAAATGCTGCCTTCCATGAATTTATTCGAAGACCCAGCGAAACCAGGAATTCTTCGAATCTCATTGCCGCTTCAGAAAACTAATTACTTCTTTTAGTTACTCACCTCTTACAATTATATGCCAAAAAGCATGCAAAAACACTAAATTAGTTGACATCCGGTTGCAAAGTTTTGATCTTGAATGCGAAGTTGTGTCGTTAACAGAAATTTGGCTTAAACCTAACATTTTAAATCTAGAAATTTTACAAATACGGTCTATCTCAAAGATAGAAACTTCGCTCTCACTAATTTCTCTAGAGGAGGAGGAGGTGTCCTGATTGCGGTGAAGGCTACGTTTTATTCCCACGAAGAAATATTCGATGAGGCGATTGATATTAAATATTTTTTAATATAATAATATTTCAAACTAGCACATTTATCTATATATTAGGTCATTAAGTATGAAATGTCCGATTTTGAAACGAAAGTTTAGTTTATTTGATCTCCATTAAGAAACAATCTGATATGATTAATCAAAGTATGCACCTAAGCTAACGATGGTGTTTGCCATTTTAAGGGTAACTTTTTTATGCCTGCAGCGAAGAAGTCTGCCGGGCGAGAAAGTGAAATCCGAAAAGGCATCTTTCACAGCTTCTTGGGAAATGAAGGATTTTCCTTGTAAGAACTGGCTAAACGCCTGGAATAAGGAGTAGTCCGTTCGTGCAAGGTCTTGTGAATATGGCGGGTGACAGAGAGTTTCCAAGCCTAGCTCCTGCAATTTGAGTAGTGTTGTTCGAGCGACATGTGGTCGCGCGTTGTCTTGTAAGAGGATTGGACGTTCTCTATTGACCAATTTAGACTGTTTAATGCTCTCTCACCATCACGTCCAAATGATTGTAGGGTGACATCTGCTGTTATGGATTGACCAGGTCTCATAAAGCTGTAATGGATAACTCCGGCGCTGGACCACCAAACAGACACTATAAGCTTTTTCTGATGAATGTTTTGTTTAAGGCTCTATTTTGGAACCTCTTTTTTATCCAACCATTGTGCCGAACGTTTTCGATTGTCGAATACAATCAATTTTTCATCATACGTTCCAATGCGGTGTAGAAAAGGTTCGATTTTATACCGTGACAGTAAAGAAAGGCAACTTCGAAACGATTTCTTTTTTGACGCTCGTTTAACTCATACGGAATCCATCGATTCAGCCTTTTGACCTTACCAATTTGTGTTAAGTGATCCAAGATTATAATATATCAGTTGCTCCAACATTCCGCCGAACTCTGACCTGAAAATTTACAATAAGCATCTTCATTGTATAAACTTCATTGATAAATTCTTGTGGTATGACAGTTATTGCAGAGCCAGAATCTATAAGCACATTGAGATGATTATTTTTGTCATAAACATATAACCAGTTTTCAGCTTGTAAGCGATTATTTTTGCTATCCCCGACTGATTTTATGTGGTTCAGCGCATTTAGTTAACCTTATTCTGCTGTTTAAAAATGCAAGGAATCCTGCATCGATTAGCTTCTTTTCCGAAACTCGCAGGATAATAACATATCCTGGACTGGTTTGACTGTGGATTTGCCGATCTATTACAAGAAGTCGAGCGACTCTTTCGCTGATATTGATTGCGATTGCCGGTATTTCCATGGTCTAGGATGGATCCACGTTTTTTGTCCACAATTTTATTCGTGAGTTTATAGAAGAGTTAAGGCCTGATTAGTCGTACTTAGCACTTACCACTTATAAGTTTCGAAGAACTTAGATGTTTACGAGTTGCAGGGGGTTCTAGTGTAGCCATTAGTTAACCTAATGTTCGAAATTGGGTATTTTTATGGTTTTGTGGGATTTTACTAGATTGCAATTGCCTTCGATTTGCAATCAGCAGCAAAATTTTAGTATTTATATTCACATTATTTATATTAATATGGTATTTTGTTATAATACAGATGATTTCGTATAAATTAATTGTTTAAAGAATATTATATTGAAATCCCCTTAAACTATAAATTCGGCAAGCAAAGATGACATCTTCGAAAATAGCATCAAGTTCGATTTGGTCACGCGTTTTGGATATTGTAAGTAAGTACGACTGATCGGATACACATGTTTCCATAAGCAATGTAGAAGTGGATTTTGACAGCACGTCAAGTTCTTCGAAGTGCTTATAAGTACGACTAATCAGGCCTTTAGAATTTGTCTCGTTTGCATTATCACCTGGTATGGTTGAGGTAGCCTTATTTCTGGGCTGACACATGCCACCTCACATACATCGGCCACCTCCGATAACTTTGTTAAGGATAAGTTCATACTACCATCAATACTGCGCGTACATTTGTTGGCATACATTGCATAAATCTTGTATAAAGGAAGTTCATGGAAGGACGGAAATCATGTATTATATCGCCTTCCAACTCTTTCATTTCTCGCTACAGTTGCGATTGTTTTCTATGATCTAATCGTACTTCGTTTAAAAATTTTCTTATTTGCATCTCTTTGGAATCGCTGAAATGGAGGATTAATGTATCCTTCATAACTTGGTACCTATCTTGCTCCGGTGGGTGGCGAAGAAAATCAGATATTTGCTGTACAGTTTCTGAGTTCAGTGCTTCTAGTACAAAATAATATTTTCGCATATAATGTATTATTCTTCTATTTGCAAGTTTAGCCTCAATCTGTCTTCTCTGCCATCCGTGGCGGATTATGCGAAGCAGACAATTTTCAAATGCTTACCTCGTCTTAATCGTGAGAAATCACGTCGGTGTCACCAATTTTTATAGCGATCGGTAAAGAAATCAAATACAAAATTAAGAGTTAACGAATTCAATTCAATTCTTTTTTATTTTATAATGTGATGTGAATATGTGTGTAATGAATAATTAATTATTACTAAGAATAATATTGAATAGCGTCTTGCTTGCTGATGGAAAAATTTAAATTTGTCAAATTTTTCCTCTTTTGACAGCTAACTCATTTTCTTCCGATTCGCTAGTCATTCTAGTTGACATTCCAACTATCCAGGGATGCTACAGATCTATTTCCTCTTCTTCTTCTTCCTCTTCTTTATTGCTTGCTAACTTTGCATGTTCTACAAATATTCTGAGCAAACTGCAAAGTGTTGTGCATTTTCGTAATTCATTTCGTATTGTCTTGCGTAATTTATTTGTAATATTCTGAGCAAACTGTTGTATATTTTTGTATGCGAGGACAAATTGTATGCGATATTTAAGCAAAAGATAAAAATACAAATGCATTTTCCAGTTGTGTTTGAGGTATTACTGTCTAAAGCAAGGCGAATTTCGATAGTAACTTTTAGAATTGCGTTATCACAGCTACAAGACCGCAAGAAACCATATTGGATCGCTACCAGAAGATTGTTTGCGTCTAGGAAATCAGTAACTTGGCAAAGCAACAATTGGCAACAACAAAGCCCAAAATACTATTTGGCGGTAACCGAAGAGCCAGTTAGCTGCATTATTTTTTGGTGTCTCAAGCTGGTCAAAGCACTTAAAACAAAACTTTGGTAGCACCGATATAGCAGAACTCACCGGGCTATTAAACATTTGGGGTGCGCTAACAGAAGACGGAGTAGTTAAGAAAAATTTGTTTAGATGGAAGGGGGTCAAGATCACAGGAGCCATGAGATTTGACAAAAATGCCCAGCTTGCGCAAATTCTCCCAGAAAATTAAAAGGTAGGTCAGGGTTTAGTTTTTCTTCAAAATACTGTGTTATAATTTCACGTTCCCTGGACACTATATGGTTTCTCATACGTTTGCCCTCCTTCCAGTAGAAAACAATGCCTGACCTCTTCTACTTATAGTGCAGATAATCGCATTTGAATATGAGCATCTCAATTTCATTGGAGCACCGTGCCAGAAATTTATTTGAAGAAATGCAGGTCCTCAGAACAACATGCTTTTCAAAAAGGCCAATTATCTCTTGACTCAAAAGTGAGACCTGCTCATTAACGGAGCCGGCATTGAAAATGACATCCCGGATACCGGATAAACAGCCCAGAAAAAGAAATGTGGTTATATTCCCAGTAAGAATGTAGTCCCAATACATCATCAGATCTGACAGAGGAAAACATATAACTGAGAAATAGAATGTCATGGTCAAAGATGCTGGGCGGGCTGACTTGATTTGAGAAAAGCACCAAAGACGGATCCGCATTAATGAATAAGTCAAGGACGAATGCGCGGGAATTCTTAAAAACGGTGGGCAAGGATCTGGCTTACCGAAGGTTAAGTCTTCATAGCAAAAATCTGAAATCATCTAGCAAAGACGAGCTGCATAATGAATTGGTATTTCAATCAACATTGACTATGAGTTTTCTAAAATGTGGCGAATTTCTCACTAAGAACTCGTCTAGTTTAGTAACCGAATTCACCGAGAACGAATTAGGAGGGCAGTAGCCACCACAAAGAAGACAGTTGTCGGAAACAGAGGAAAACTCCAGGGCGAGAAATTCAATGAAGCCACTGATCGAGAGAATCCTGCAGTATTCAGGCGTTGAGAAACTTCCTAAGATATGTATATGGCTATCTCTCCACCAATCCTTCCCTTACTATATTTTTTTAATAAATTAAAAACTTAGCATTAATATGGTAAATATTCAAACCCGTCGCATTACTACTAAAAATATTTAGCAACGTTTTTACCCTTCTCGAATCTATCCATCCATGGAAGAAGAAACTCGGCTCACAGAAGACTGACTCGAGTAGCGCAGGTTCGAACAACCACAATCCAAGGATCAAGACCGAAAGTCAACAAATAGCACTATTGGCAAATAAACCCAAGAAAAGTAAGAAAAATAGCAGCAAAACTAGCAAGAAAATGGATGAAAGAAAAAGAGAGTATTCAGTAGGAATATATGTATATACATATTATATATTCTTAGTTATTTACAGTTATAACATTAGTAATTGAAAATAACTACATCTCATATTAATTGCAGAAATCGAAGAATTGCAGTGATGACACACATGTTATCTGGTCGCCCGGAGACTTACTGAAGAAAACATGGATTTAATGACGACAGAAGAAATGGCCTTATTTTCCTTCTTGAAAGTGCCGCAGCAAGCTTTCAGACTGTTGCGTTCGTAACACTTATCTAAAAATATTTCAGCACCCAGATTAAAAAGCTAAGTGGGAAGCGGTATTAAGCACTGCTAACCAGAAATTTCGGACGCTCGGAGAATTTCCGACTGTGGCACAGAAATGCAATTTGCCATCCAGTATTTTTGCTTATAATAATAAAACGGATACTATGTATTCTTATTATAAATAACTACTATTATTATAATAAATTACCATTATAATTTTAATGGTATTCTTATAAATAATAAAACAACTCAATATTCTTATAATAAACAATAACTATAAATATATGCCAAATACTCAAAATTTAATCTATACAGGGTGATCCGCATAAGATGTGACAAAAGACTAGGTTGTGTGGATTGAGTCGAGACAAAAAAAATTGTAATGGGTTTGTCAATTCTCCCTCGTTTAGGCGGGGCCATGTTCTAAAAACCCAACTAAAATCGGAAAGATATTCTCAAAAAAAAGGCGATTACTTCGGCTTACCTTTTCGGCTACTTACTTCGGCTTAAATTTCAATCGGCTTAATTTCATCGTTTAAATTTTATCGAAAACTACAAAACATATAATAGATCCTTCCGGTTTGCAGAATTATATCTAGAATTGATTGAGATATGTAGAGAATTTTGTGATTCAAGGACAATTTACTTATAACAGTAATTTAAAAAAAAAATTGATACCAAACATTTTTTGTTGTAATTTTTTTTTAAAATTTCAAATATTAATTTAATAAAAAATTGATACCAAACATTTTTTGTTGTAATTTTTTTTCAAAATTTCAAATATTAATTTAATAATTAATTTCCTCAAAAACAGTCTAACTTAGAAACTTAATTTAAAAATGTGGTTAAGGGATTAAGATATTTAGCTTTCAAAAATGGTAAGTCGAAATTTCCTAAGTATTCCCCTTTTGTTTTGAGATACTTTTCCGATTTGAAGTCAGGTTTTTAGAAAATGGACTCCCCTGCCTAAGCGGGAGAAATTAACACTACCGTACGATTTTTTCTTGGCTCGACTCAACATACATGCCCTAGTCTTTTGCCACAGCTTATTACCCTGTATATTAAGACTTATTTTTATCACACTTATGCATAGATGTTCATAAATTATAATCATAACTTAATTTAATTCATAATAAAATCAAGGTATGAAATTTATCCAGCACATATTTTAGAAATTATAATTCAGTTTCAGCTTCGTTTCATTTTAAAATCGTGGAAGACTTTTGCTGAGCAATTAGCAGTAGTGCTTCTTCTTTTTTCCTTATGAAAAATTTGAAACTACTAATTTCCAAACATTTAAAGATTACCTACATTAACAAAATGTAAAAAACAAATTACACGATCTTGAAGGCATGGCCAGTTTCTGAAGAGAACGAAAATTCATTCCTTCAAGAACTTCATGTTTTCACCGGCAATAGAGCATGAAGCATGTCCACATACTTTAGGATACAAAAAACAGTTTATCAATCTTTGTATAATAATAATAAAGCCATTCAGCTATAATCTATACTGAACAATATTTAACGGTGGTCAAGTGCTCAAATCTTCACTGAACTCACGGTGCCAACGATGATCCTTCGGATTTATTTCTTGCATCAATTGAATATGGAAATCGTATAATCTAAGTTCCTTGTACAAAATCTTCCATAGAGTTCAGAAATTAAGTCCAGTGGCCAAAAATCTGTACATTTTAAACAAAGAGAAAATTTTTAATGCCGGCTTTTTCAGTCAACAAAGAAATGTTAACATGTCTCTGTCGAGTGATGCACATATAAAGTATTTTGGTTAACATTCGTGGCATCTGAAAAAGGTATATTTCTTGGTGGTTCTAAGCTATATACATATATCTAGGCAATTTCTAAAATGTTCGATTCCGGGGTTTTATATTTGTCGGGGTTTGTTTCGAAAGCGACAATTGACAATTTTATCAATTATAAGAAAAGAGCAAGCTCCTAGTTCTTGTAATATGATCCCTTTAACTAATTTAATGATTCTCTCTGTTGCGTGGGAGCAAACTGCTGAGCAAATGCTGATTTTATGGCGATAGTATGGTAAGCGGGATAAAAAATTCAAATTGCTACAGCTTGAAATTGGCGGACCACGCCCAGTTTTGGAACAACAAGAACAGAATTGCATAGTATACCACGCCATACTCGGCACATGCTATTTAATTGTGATAACGCAACTAACAGCATCAGTTTGCAATTACAATTTTTAATAAAATATAGGCGCGGTCGTTGCCGGATTTTGCCCATTTTCAATAACAATCTGCACGCATAAACCAAGGATATTTATGCTAAATTTCATCCGGATATCTTCACCGGTTCTCCTGTGAGGTTTATTTCCACAGACAGATCAATCGCTAATCAAGAATATATATACTATCCTATGTCTACCTTATATATTTCTATGCTTTACATATAGAATGATCAAGTTAATATAACCTTAATCTTTAGGTGTAGCTTAAATTTAGAACAAATTTATATGTAAATAACGCCACACGAAAAGGGTTCCATCCCTCTAGCGTTTGTTTCGTTTATTTAATTTCAATGAAAGATATAGCAATTTCTAAGTATTTTTCTTCAGATATTTTTCTTCTCTAATGCACAAAAGCAGAATCGGAAAGAAATTTTATCTGCTTTAAATGATAACAGGCATTACGTCTCAGTACATAAACATTGTTTATCAACATACGTTGCACGAGATTTCTCGCGTGGTTGATCTGGTTGATTGAGTGCGAAGAAGATGTGTTGTTGTTATTTATAGAGGAGCAGTCAATTTGAATTTTATATTAAAAAATTAAAATTTATTAAAAAAAAATTAATTAAAAATGGGAATTGTTACTGGCCGAAATTTCGAACCACGATCGACAATAGTATCAATAGATAGAAAAATGACAGAAGTAAATAAAAGTATAAGTAAAAGTAAAAAGTACAAAATTAAATCTGAAAGAATCTTAATAATTAATAATAATCTTATACTTACATATATTAAATTAAGATATGAATTTTTATACATCTCGTATATATGATAGAATATAATGGTTCAATAAAATAAAATAAGTATTTTCATAAATTATACAATAGGTATTATGAAAATTTATAATAAAAATAACTACAGTTTCTATCAAAGGCTTGTTTAAACTGTCCACAATAAATGAAGCTAAAATTGTTTAAAACATTCAAACGGTGTAAACATTTTTGGGGTCGAATATATTATATATACAAACAAAAGACTATAAAAAAATTACTATTTAAATAAATGAAGGCTTTTCCAAGGAATAGATTATACGTATGTATATAAATATTAAATTATACACATATTATATTGCATACATACCTTGTGATTCCAAAAACACAATTGGAGATGGTTCTTCCTTGTTCATTTTGTTATTCATTCATTTAGATATCAATAAAGGATATATTCAAACTTTTTAACAAATTTTGTTTCTCAGAAGAGCTCAAATATTTTCACTACATAATCTGATAATTATATATTCTATCCATCTTCAGAAATTTAAGCATACACACACATATATTTCAGGTTTTACTTCACATTACTTTTTAGTTAAATATATATAAAAAATTTAAATTACACTGCATTAAAATGCTGTTTTAAGGCTCTAATTTGGTACTTGATGCTGTGATGTTGTTGCTCTGATCTGATGTTTGCGATTTGGTATAAAGTAGAGGCAGAAACATGCATTGCAGAAAACAACCCTCAAAATGATGGGCAAATAAATGTATACCATACAGATGTAAATAGAACATCACCACTACAGCCACATTTTCCTTTTTCTCTCGCATAACTAAAAACACTGCTTCTGGTATCTACCACCCAATATAACTGCCCTTATATAAGTTTTTATATAAGTGATTTTTCTTTGCTTGTTGTGATTCGTTCCTCTGATTTAAGTTTTGGCCTGTTACCTTTGCTGTATGCCAGTTCAACAAACCATATCACCAATAAACATCAAGCATCAGCATAAATTTGGTGTAATCTTTTGTATATGTACATATGTATGTATGAATATTATTACGTTGCACTATCTTTAGTCAAGGCTTTAACTCCACCCACTGTTTTAATACCACGAGTCGATATTTGTGATTTACAACTACACAGTTTATTCTTGAATAAGAATAAATATTTATTTATTTGGAGATTATTTTATAGATCTTTTAAAAAGGTACGAGTATATGTCATATGTACTTTGTAAAATATAGTCAATAACTGAAGCCAAAACATATATAGTGCTAAACGTCAATCAATAATTACCCAATAGTTGATTAAATAAAAAATAAAATTAACCCACTGCTAAGTTTTTACGCTTAAAACATTGCTCCCTATTTTTGTAAGAATAGTATGTACAAGTATGATAAAAAAATTAAGTAAATTTTATAATGTAAATATTGACAACCTGAAACCAATAAATAATCGTTAAAGATAATGGTTGACAAGTATTTAAAATTGTTATGTACTCGTTACTATACAATTATGATGACTTGTTTTTGTTTTTCGTTTATGGAATATACATAATATAAAATATATGTTTTAATATTTCATAACACTTTATATTTATAATATATCGCGGCTCCCCTATAAATACGCGTCTGCTTACAAGGGAGCCGCGTCTCACAGTTTGGGAATCACCTATATAGAACAATGTTTTTCAAACTGTGTGTTTCTAGAGATTATCACATGTTACACATGGATTTTTGACAAACAATTAAAACTACTTGAGTTCCGTAACTGTTGAGTAAGTGGAAAAGTTGATAAAGTACCTATTACTAATTTTAGTTGATAAAATTACCTCAATCAAAGGCAGTAAAAAATTAACTGCCTGTTTAAAAATACATCGTTCATTAACATATTCTTCGATTATCACCTGAAAGTCCAAAAGGAACTTTTTACTTCTTTTCGGGTGTCAATGAACATTAAAAAAAACCAAATTGCAGACGATAATAAGTATTGTATAGCACTATTGAAGAAGTTCAAACCGCACTTCAACTACTTTCCCGCGCTTTCAGTTGAATAATACGAGTATGAACGGCTAAACACATCAAATAGGACCACAACAGAAAAAGAACAGTTGACTGATTTAAGAAACGTTTAGTTTTACCGTTCAATATTCTTACAAAAGAATAATGTGTGCTTATGATCGCGGGATAGAAATGAAAGCTTATCGAGTATATGCGATTCAATATCACCGACCCGAGCGTAACGGTTCAGTTTCATTCACTGTTTAGCACAAGGCGAGCCTAAAGAAGTTTTCACTACAAAAATATTTAAATATTTTCCAATTGTCACTTCTTAAATAATACACTGATTATGAACACCCAATAAACTTAGAAGTATCATGTAATAAACTAAAATGCCAAACTTAGCTGTTTTGCTGACAAAGGTATAGTAAATTATTGTTCCCAGTCAAATACATCAGCTGCGCCGTAGCGAAAGAGTCATATAATGATTTTTTAAGTTAATCTAGTTTTTATGCTTAAGTCTTACAGTCTAAATAAAGTGGCAGTATCCCGAAAAAATAAATATTTTTTTAAAAAAAGCTTAACAACAAATAATTTAAAAGGCGCCCAATGTGGACACTGGAGTTCAGTGAAAGATAAAAAACAAAAAGAAAATATTCGCAATTGGCAAGTTCCCAAAGTGGCAACGAACACTATTAAAGTTCCCCAAGTGGCAACGAATACAGGAATCAGGAGGTTGGAAAAGTTACACAAGTATCTATTTAAAACTGAAATTATTAAGAAAGTGTTAATAAAAAATTCAGAATCATATTGAAGCCAAACTGAGTGAAGTCAAACTATTGGAAATCGTTAAGTCGAAGACGTAACCTAGGCTCACTTTTGTCTATTTTGAAATATTATTATATACGGATATATATATTATATAGCAGAATAGTATTTATTGTTCCTAATATTGTATACTTATACACATATTTAAATTGAAAATAATTGGCTGAGGAGTTTTTTAGTTCGAAATCTTATATTTCTAACGCCATCTAGCGTTATCCGATCGCACTTATACACAGTTGGGAAAATAATGGATTTATTTTTACTATAGCTATTAGAAAAATTAGACGTTAGAAGTCCTGCAATCCTGCAATAATATCTCTACGACCCAACCTAAAAAACAGGAAAACCCAACGCATTAAATGATGGCTTATCCAGAACACCACCAAAGGAATCGGTGAATACATTGACAATAAAATAGCGATATTAATTCTTCCCACAATTTTATTCCCATTGTGGAAATACCAATTAACGTATTCAAAAGCCAAATGTTTTTAAATTATGGTCAAAGCTCCCATAAATTTGAAATGGATTTCCGTTGTTAATGGACTAAACACAGATAAAATAATTTTAGTGAAACTAAAAGAAATATGCTATTCTATTCTAAGAACCCTCTATTCTTATAATTATAAAATCCGATTTACGACAAAAATAACTTCATCACCGATAATGAACACGGAACTCAAATATTTCGAGCACATCGTAACAGTCAGGAAAATAAAGCGCAACTTATTACTTTCGCAGAATGCAAGCTAAAATAAAAAATATAATTGGTCAGAGCACGGTGTGCAAGAAACAAAAGTATAATAGGCTCCCGAATAGACCAATACTGCAGGCAAAACCTATCCCACAATACCCTGGACACATAGTCCATATAGATATCTATCTTAAGTTAGACCAGCATTTGCCAAACCCTACACAACAGACAGAGCTTGTTTTGTGAAACAATTCTCTTTCTGAGCTACTCTGAAAAGATGGCAACACAACCGGTGCGCCAAGTAGAAAAATTTAAAAAAAAACACTAAACGTTAATGGGAATGGTATTTTGGTCAATATTGATAAAAAAATCGAATATTTTGGTTCGCCTAAATTATTTTAAAAAAACGAAATGATTACCCCTTTCCTTATTAAAAAATTTGAGCAGTGCAAAACAGCATGGTGCATCCAATCCGCTTGAAGACTGTACCACAGACTATAAGACTGGAGTCTCTTGAAAATTATATGAATGTGTGCCTCGAAGAACAATAAGACCCCGGGGTCTTCACGTACAACAAACAAATGAGATGATTTTTGTGTCGAGCAAATTGCATTTTATGTGAAATTTTCACAACACAAAATGAGCACATATACTTTAATGTTCATTTAATTAATCATATTAAATAATTCATAAACAGCCATCTTTTTTTTTTTGACAAATTACTAGGTTATTTTTGTTATTTAATAGTAATTAAATTTAATTTAATAATAGTTTCATTTTGGAAAAACTTTATGATTTTTCGCTTCCCGTCATACATTTTTCTCTGCTTCTGTCGTTTTCACAGCGTTTAGCGCACAACCGCTTGTGTCTGTCGGAGATACCAACTAACCGCAGGAAAATAAGATACAAGAAGTCTTTTTGAAACTGTTGTACAAACATTGTACAAATTTTTGTTTTTAAAATGAAATAAAACTGTATCACAGTTTATTTGCAATACAAAATACGATTTGCAATACAAAATTTTTTGAAGTATTATATAATTATTCACCATTTTATTTATTAAATTAAATTAAACATTTTTAGCAAATGGGTATCTCCACTCGTGGCCATGTTAAAATGGCGCAAATTCACGAAAAGGTCAATAACAATTCAATGGGAAATTACACGTATAATATACATGTTTTTTTATTTTACGAGTTTTTTGTGTAGCCTGCCATTCGACTGGCCAGCAAAGACTACAAGAATACAGCAAAGACATTCACCATTTTATTTATTAAATTAAATTAAATATTTTTAGCAAATGGGTATCTCCACTCGTGGCCATGTTAAAATGGCGCAAATTCACGAAAAGGTCAATAACAATTCAATGGGAAATTACACGTATAATATACATGTTTTTTTATTTTACGAGTTTTTTGTGTAGCCTGCCATTCGACTGGCCAGCAAAGACTACAAGAATACAGCAAAGACAAGAGCAACGCATACTTATAGAAATGCACATGGAACCTTTTTTAAAATCATGTGGTTGAACAAAATTGAATATTTTTCAGATGAAATGAAGTTAATTTTCATAAAAATTGCTTGTTTCTGAAATATAGTCAGCTGTTTAACCATAGGTATTTTTAATTATTAATCTGTAATTTAGTTTTAATTTTTACTTAATTCTGATTTTAATTATTTTGGTCTTTAATTTAAATGACTTTTAATTTAAATGCATGAATTGTGAGTTTCTGTTTATCTAAATACAACATACTGACCCACTTTGGTTCTGTCAACCGAGCCAAAGTGGAAAAACGAAAGGATTCTAACCAGAGTCGATTTTAGTACTCAGAGCGACGAAGTCGCATTAAGAATAAGATATTTAAAAAATAAAAGATATTCCTACGAGCACACAACCAGACTCTTTTTACATACAACATTTGGCGCAGCCGAAAATTCGAGCCAAGGATCCCTCGAGTAGGTAAATATTACAATTTGATTATGAAAGGTATACCAGCATTAAGCACGGCACCCTTATCTGTTCAATGGCGTTCCATGCCGGACAAAAACTTTGCTAAGGTCGAACCTTTTTCACTTTTTCACTCACTTTTCACAGCATTCAACCAATGCTTTAGAGAACCGAAATCAACAAAAGAATTTTGGAAAAAGGTGGAAAGTTTTGGTGGACTTAAAGGAAAGAAGAAGCCGGTTGAAATTGAATCCGATGAATTAAACAAGTTCTTTGCATCGCTTCATACCCCGGAACAAACTCAGGCATTTGTAGATGATATTCCTGATAGTGAAGAATTCTTGGTAGAAATGGTCTCTACGTGGAATGACATCATATTCATTTGGTCTAGACGGTATTAATTTAAAATTCATCAAACTTAATTTTCCTACCTTTGGCAGTCATATCCTCCATGTTATTAATGCTGTACTAATGTCATCTGAATTTTCTCTGCTGAAGAAAATTGCGAGAATTGCCCCAATTCACAAATCTGCAAACCCTGTGAGGGTCGAAAATTTTAGACCTGTTAGCATTTTACCATGCCTGTCAAAATTATGTGAGGTTTTTTTGAAAACGCAAATTATGGATTTTCTGCATCGGGATGGCAGAGTGCAAATTTTCGCCAACCAGTTTGGTTTCAGAGCAAATAATATTCAACATCAGCACTCTTAAGTGCAATGGAAGCGATACGCCATAATATGGATGCTAGAAAATTATCTCTGTTGCTTATGTTAGATTTCAGTAAGGCTTTTAATTGTATTGACTTCACTATTATACGCAACAAACTCAGAGAGCAATTATTTTTTTTCTGGGCCGGCTTGTAGGCTGATGCACTCATATCTGTCCCAAAGAAAACAGTGCGTTCAGATAAATAGTAAATGTTCTAATTTTCTTCAAACACAGCGGTATTCTGTATATAAATGACGTTCACAAGGCAACTTAAAACAACACGCATATAGATTGGCAAAGGTATTCGAAGCGTTAAGCGAAAATAATTTAAAATTAAACGTGAGCAAATGCCAGTTTCTAAGGCTAGAGATTCTTTACTTAGGACGCAAATGTACAAAGCACGGCGCCTGATCCTAGCGAAGTAGAGTGCGTTAAGAGCATTCCGCCGCCTAAATATAAAAAGGAGGTGCAAGCATACTTAGGACTAGTAAATTATTATGCAAAATTCATACCGGGCACAGCAAAGATAGCCCTTCTTATTAACAAACTACTACGTAAAGACGCTAAACTTATTAGGACAGACGAATGCCAGACAGTGTTTGAATTATTGAAGAAAACAATAATAAAACCCGCAGTTTTTGCATATCCGGATTTTGAAAAAGAATTCAACTACTGATGCAAGTAATGAAGCGTTAGGTGCAGTACTTCCTCAAGGCAAAATAGGCAAAGATAGGGCGTAAGCTCTATTCGCTAGCAGAGCCCTAAATGACGCAGAAAGCATTACTCAAATATAGAAACGGATGTCTTAGCCATTGTTTGGGCAACAAAATATTTTCAGAGCTTATACATATGTATATTGGGAATATCCTTCAAGTTAGTGACAGACCATCAACCCTTAAACGGAATAGCTAACTTAAAAAACCAGACCTCAAGACTGGCAAGGTTTCAACACAAATTGTCAGAGTACAATTTCGAAATTATATACATATAAGCCAGGGAAGACGAATTTAAATGCGGATGCATTAAGCAGAATACCAAATCTTAAAAGTACATATAATAAAAACACAGTAGGAGCAGTACAAACACGCTCGAGAGCAAAAGAACTAGAACAGAAAACCCAAAACAATAATATTTCAATTCCAAACCCCATACCGGTAGAAACCGACAGTCCAGCCAGATCAAAAGATGATACAATACAACATTATTTAAAAAACCCAGAGAAATAGAAACCATAATAAAAGATCTTCATAAAATCTATCTATCTACATATGTATCTACGAATTAGGCAACAGTGGCCAGGGATGCAAAGACAGATAAAAGAATATATGAACAAGAGTGCTATATTCGGCCTGGCCGAATCTTAGATACCCTACATCTAAAAGTTTTGAAAAATTACCTTGTTATTAATTATATTAATTATTTATTAAAATTTATTTATTTCAGAACAGTAGCGTTATAGCGTGAAATACAAACTGAAACTAGAGGAAATGTGGCTATAAGGAATGCCTTATAATCACGTTTAATCACAGACGGGTATAAATACAGTGGGGCCTCCGCCCGGGGAGGCACAATTTAGGGGGCGGCAGTTTTGGAAATCAAGTATTGACTTATTGAATTCTAGGAAGTTTTGAGACTTCAAGTTGATTAACCGTCCGGGACTCCATGAGTCCTAGCTACGCCACTGTATAAATAGTAGGCGTGGTCGTTACCTGTTTTCAAAACAAAATAACTAGCTTAGTTGTTTTATTATTCTGTTCACATTTAAACTTTATTTACGTGGCCATAAATATGTTTTCATGAGCTATACTGTATAAGTAGTGTAAAAATGGACGGACCACGCCCAGTTTTGCTGTTATAATGTTTTATTGGAAAATAAGTTGTTATATAAAATTTTATTCAGGAAGTTTATATATTTATCAATATAACCATTTAAGACCCTCTTTTGCCTGTGTAACCTAAAAGTGGGCGGATCACGCCCATATTTGGCCTATTAACAGGTAATGCTACTCTTTGTGGTCATAACTCAAAAACGAACGCTGATATCACATTTCTAATAAAAAATAGGAGTGGTCGTTGAAGTTTTTTGGCCCATTTTTAATACCTGCACACCATAACAAAGAATGTTTCCACAAAATTTCATTATGATATATTCACCGGTTCTCCTCTGATCTTGATTTCAACAGACAAACAGACGGACGGACCGACATGGCTAAATCGACTCAGGAGGTGACGCTGATCAACAATATATATACTTCTCTATATCTATCTTCTTTATTTCTATGCGTTACATATTTCGTGACAAAGTGAATATACCCTTAACCTGAAGGTGTAGGATATAATTATTCTCAAACACTTGTAAATTATTGGGTATTAGAAAACTAAATATCACTCCATACCACCCGCAAGACTATGGCTCCTTAGAGAGAAGCCACAGACCTTTAAAAGAATATTTGCGGAGTTTAGCGAAAGAAGACGCTACTAATTGGGATAGGTGAATAACTGCAGTTATGCACGTTCATAACCACACATCCCACACTACGACGAAACAAACGCCTTTTCGTACTTTATTCGGATTCGATATAGAGATGCCGACTATTTTGAAAAGAAGGTGTAGTCCAATATACATATAATGCTGCAGACCCGAACGAAATATTGAAATTCCAAATACAAAGAGCTCACGAAATAGTGAGAAAAATAATAGCAATTAAGGATATCCGAAAAATTCATTATATATAGAGCATCATAAGCAAATATAAGTTCAAAATTCATCGAAGAACCAACAGTAGCTACTAATTGGTCGCGAAGCTGTCTCAAACTGTCTCCAACTAGTGGGCAGAGTGGTGCCTACAGAGCGATGAATCGATGTCGATATTGGAATTTAGCAGCTGGTTGATGAAACTTCGACGTCTTGCTAATGTAGTGTCCGATGCATTACCAATGCCTTCCTCGGTAAACAGTCGCAAGACAAATCAA
This sequence comes from Myopa tessellatipennis, assembly GCA_943737955.2. Taxonomy (NCBI): domain Eukaryota; kingdom Metazoa; phylum Arthropoda; class Insecta; order Diptera; family Conopidae; genus Myopa; species Myopa tessellatipennis. The sequence continues at coordinate 19,438,880 of OX031315.1, forward strand.
ACCAACAATGTACATGCCCTAGACAATCGAAGGTACGCATGCGTCACGGTGTCAGCTCAATGCCTTGCTCTGGGAAATACAAAGAATTAAGCTCCTGCTTGAAGTTCATAAATCTAGACGTCAATGAGCGATGGAAAAGCGCAAACAACTGAAGGTGTGCTTTTGTTGTCACCAAGTCGGCCAATGTCGCTTTCAAAAAAGTTGTGACGTGAAAGGAGGCCGCAAAGGTCATCACGCGTTACTGCACAGTGAGTTAGAGAAATTTGGAAGAACAGGGGGAGCTGCAGCCAAGACTCTAGACGTCAGCATCGTCGTCAGTAATGCGCCAACATTTCAGCGCTCATCCAGGCAGTAATACAGGAGCCATATCTTTCCCAATAGTGCCGATAAAATTATATGGTGCCAATGGTATGGACGATGGTGCCAATGTATCCATGCTAGTAGAGGGAATTGCACACCAGTTAGATCTAGAAGGACCTAGCGAAGTGCTAGAGCTGCAATGGTTGGACAATACAGTCTTTAACCAACCTTCACGTCGTGTGTCATTTAAAATTAGTGATATCGAAGATGATGCACCAATATATAATTTAACCAACGTTTACACATCGTCAACATTGGCCTTGCCGGAACAAAGTTTCCAACGAAGAAAGATTTTGGCCAACAGTTACCTTATGGGTTTGCCTTTAATAGATTATGTCAACGTTCAGCCGAAGCTGATTTAAAGTTTAGCAAACCCCTTTCTAACTGTTGGTGCATGATGCTGCTGGGTCCTCAGGGCCAGTCGCCAGTCACACGAGAATTCGATAGTTTACGGGTCACTTTCCGAGACAAATAAAGCCGGTGTTAAGTGCTCTTTCCACGTTCGAAAGATGAACGACGAGATGTGAAGTTAATATGTATGCCCAATATTGACAATTTTTCGAATTTTTTCTCGCTGAACGTATTGTTACCTGGATATTGAGGTACAAAGGTAATTTGAAGTAAAAGGCCAAGGAAGAAGCACTACAACACCATGAACTATCGTCCGATGAAGAAAGAATTGCGGAAATATATTTATGTCGATGAGTTTAGCGGGAAGTCTTTCATGAAGAGTACGACAGCCTAGTTCAGAATGTAAAGAAAAAAAAGAACAGTTCGCTGAAAAATATCAACTCGTTTCTGGCTGAAGATGGATTAATCAGAGTTCGAGATTGGTGGCGCTCTTCACTTGCTCGCGCAATACATATACATTATTCTAAGATATTTGCAAAAATTGATACGGAAATTATTTTGGCTCACAAGGAATGCAAAAGATATATGAACCCATCTTTTGGATTCAAGAAGTTAGTTAATAAACTATTCAAGAAACATAAAATTATTAGACTGGCTAGCAGAAAAATTGTTAAAATAAAATTTAAGTGAAAGTTTAAAAGAACGCCGAGGAAGTAAGGCATGACAGCGAAATAAAAGAGAACGAAAATAAAATAAAGTGTATACATTAAATATATACTAGGAAGTATAATGAAAACCGAAGGACGAAAGAGGTGACAATCAACTGATACCGATAAAAAAAGTGAAAGACAGAACAGGATTAAGGTCAGGTTACTGGGCAGGCCATTTCATATTTCTTAAAGTTCGTTTTTGTTCTTGGTCTAGATATCCTCAACAGCGCTCAGAATGTGTCGATCATTATCCTGCATTAAGATGAATCTAGCTCTTATTAATTCCAAGCCCAAGATAGTATGTGTTCTTCTACAATGAAATTTGTCTGTACTTCTTTTTCATAGCGCTACTCTACCGTTAAGACCTGCGGCAACTGCACCGTTTTTGTCGTTGTAACCGATATCTGCTTTGAGAGCGAACGGTTCAACTCTGTGTAGATTTCTGGAGATGTAAGCCGTCAATCCCTCTTACTTATCAATTTTATTGCTTGATCCTCTTATCTGGTAGTTAATTTGGCCCTCCGCTTCCTTTTCCGAATGACTTTCTAAAGCGACTTATTACTATCCCAAAGCTCTTCGCTTCAGATTCTTCTTTATTCCTTCCCACTTGAGTAATTTTTTAAAAGTTTTTATTAACTTCAAAACGTAGGACTTCGAGAACAACTGACGCAAAAACTATATAAAGGCCTGATTAGTCGTACTTAGCACTTACCACTTATAAGTTTCGAAGAACTTAGATGTTTACGGGGTACCGGCACTTCTAGTGTAGCCATTAGTTGACCTAATGTTCGAAATTGGGTATTTTTATAGTTTTGTGGGATTTTACTAGATTGCGATTGCCTTCGATTTGCAATCAGCAGCAAAATTTTAGTATTTATTTTACATTATTTATATTATTATGGTATTTTGTTATAATAGAGATGATTTCGTATAAATTAATTGTTTAAAGAATATTATATTGAAATCCCATTAAACTATAAATTCGGCAAGCAAAGACGACATCTTCGAAAATAGCGTCAAGTTCGATCTGGTCACGCGTTTTGGCTGTCACTTGGTTCGAACTTAGCAAAATATCAAAAACGATTTGATATTCCCCTTGTAAGTACGACTGATCGGATACACATGTTTCCATAAGCTAGAAGTGGATTTTGACAGCACGTCAAGTTCTTCGAAGTGCTTATTAGTACGACTAATCAGGCCTTAAATTCCTTTTTTAGAACGAAATCGAGTAAATTAATGCAAAAAAGTCAATTTTTTATCTGGTGCCTATTCCGAAAGTTGTAAAATTTCCACACAAAAAGGCCGAAATATTTTGCTTTTTTATTGGTTTTCCGAAATTAGCAGTTTTCTGTTATTACTACCTGTACCAGTGAACATACAAAGTTTGGTCCTTTTCCTTGAATACTCCTCCCTGCGTTGTGATATAAAAAAGCCTAATACTGCCTCCAACATATTTTAAAAGAATTTTATCGATTTGAGTCCTCCATAGGTGAAATATCACATAATTGTAGTAAAAACTGTTTGTCCGGAATCTTGTGGACGGCAGAAAGGTAGGTCTTACCATCAAAATCCATCAACTTTTCACATAATAAATATATGGAAACAATGAGAAATTTAAATTAAATAAAGGAGAACTTAAACTGATTATTGAATTGATGATTGAATTTGGAATGTTGGATATAAACAGAATTTGAAGGCAATTTTTACCTTATCCAATTACTCATTTCTGAAAATAAAGTATCAATTTAATTTATTAACTCCTATTTGCAGTATTCCTATAACTCGCACTAGTTTTCTTACTGTACTTGGCATTATAAAAAATTATATGAAAAAACCTCAATATTATAAATGTTTTGTTATTTATTCGTCATTGTTTCAATTGCGTTATTTCGAACGTAATGTTAGAAATTTCATACATATCACATACACTTTGTTTAATCATCTGCATAAATAAACGCAGCTCACGACAAATAATATTACGAAAATTATTTGCCTTCGTAAACCCCAACACATTTTTTAACCAAATGCAAGGTCGGTATATATATTTTATGATATTTGCTCTCTAGCCAGTCCTTGCATTGTAAATATTTTATCAATGTGTGCGAAAACTTCGTTCGAGTTTTTGGCGGCATCAACTTTGAAAAGCAATCCTCTAAGTGCATAATAGTTTACAAGAGGTTTCGTTTGTTTGTGATATGCTTCCAAACGTTTCATTAGAGCTGTAGCGTTATCATCACTTCGCCGTATTAGAGGTTCGCCAGTAATCTGACCAGAACAATCATATAAGAAAGTAAGAATTTAATTTAAGAATGCAATTTTAACTTACATCATCACACATTTGTAATTTTGGTGGTGCGAATTCTTCATGGTAGGAACGACCACTGGATTGGTGTATCAAACGTCCAGATATGCGGCGAACCAGTAAACTATCATCTATGGAAAACTCAATGACAGCATCTAACTCAACTTTTCTTTTGGCAAGTAATACGTCAAGCTTTACGAAAATAGAATATATATGTACATGTATAAAAACGTATAAATATCTAAATTAATTCAACCTTTTCAGCTTGTACGACTGTTCTAGGAAATCCGTCAAGTAGAAACCCGTTTTTACATTCCGGTTTATCAAGATTACTTTCGATCATATTAACAACAAGATCATCTGACACAAGTTTTCCAGCGTTCATTACTTTTTTAAGGTCCGAACCCAACTGTGAACCTGAAGCAATTTCAGACCGAAGCATATCTCCAGTGGACAAATGACATACACAATACTTTTCTTTTAATAGAGGGGCCTGAAAGTAAAACAACACATAAAAAATTATATTTTTCTGAAATAAAACTCCTCTCATTTCGTGACCAAGCTCTCAAAAATTTACGTCCGCGTATTCACGTAGAGTTTATGTGAATTTTATGGTTTATTTATGGTAAAATTGTTTCCTTGTTACAAGCTAAAACCTGAAAGTAAAACAACACATAAAAAATTATATTTTTCTGAAATAAAACTCCTCTCATTTCGTGACCAAGCTCCCAAAAATTTCTTTCCGCGTATTCACGTAGAGTTTATGTGAATTTTATGGTTTATTTATGGTAAAATTGTTTCCTTGTTACAAGCTAAAACCGGCTATTACAAAACAAGATAACTGAAAAGGTAAACAGTTAAACTTTATTACCATGCAATCACAAAATGAAGGGGTGAGTTAGTGGCAGGGATACCAACGACACAACTTTATTATTTATTATTTGTTTGGTTTTTAAGTAAACATTAATAGAAAAACTAATTCGCATTTCAGACATATTGCAGTTTTGACGATTTCTTAGCGGTTAGGAAATATGCAACACTGATCGCAGCGATACCACTGAACACTTATTGAAAAGGTGACACTGCGACCGTCACTCTCAGTGTGTTGGTGCAACGAAATTGGTGCAGTGGTTGGAATGTTGTTCACGTTTACGTAAAATAATGAAAAATTGAGCTATAATTTTGCAGAATTATTGAGACATAGGGAAAAACGCTGCTCAGGATTGTGAAAAAATTTGTGCTGTCTATGGTGAAGCTGCTTTATCAAAATCTGCTGCGCGGAGATGGATCGGACGCTTTCGTTATGGTAATTTTATTGTGAAAGATGAGTCACGCTCTGATCGTCTAATCACTGGAAAAGCTGGTGAACTTCTTGAGTCCAGCAAGATATGCATATCAGAAGTGTCGATATTGGTATGGAGCTAGGAATTGACCACAAAACTGTTTTAAACCATCTACACAAGGCTGGATAACAAAAGAAGCTTGATATATGGATTCCTCATGAGTTGGGCGAGAAATGGCGAAACATTCTAAATAATGTAGCATTAATTTCATTTTTTGTTATTTGCAGAACGTGGCTAACTGGGTCAGTCATTTTCGGATGTTCTTATTATATTATAAATACCAAATTATTTTGCACGTTGCGTGGGTTTTCCCCACTTCATCAAGGGCTTTTTATTTTATTAAATTTATGTTTACACATAAAAAATTTTTACATTTGCACGTATTACACATATTTATACCCTACACCATAAGGTAAGGGTATATTCACTTTATAACGTAATGTGTAACGCATAGAAATAGAGACGATAGGTATAGAAAAGTATATATATTCTTTATCAGCGTGACCTCCTGAGTCGATTTAGCCATGTCCGTCCGTCTGTCTGTCTGTTGAAATCACGATCACAGGAGAACCGGTGAAAATATCGTGATGAAATTTTGCATAAACATTGTTTCTTGTGGTGTGCAGGTTGGTATTGGGCAAAAATTTATTTGGTAAAATGGGCAAAATCGGTCCACGACCACGCCTATTTTTTATTAAAAATATGATATAAGCTTTCGTTTTTGAGCTATTACAACAAAATTTCATTCCTGAGTATAGAGTAGCATTATTCGTTAATGTACGTTAATGTATATGGGCGTGATCCGCCCACTTTTAGGTTACACAGGCAAAAGAGGGTTATATTGTTAAATATATAAACTTCCTGAATAAAACTTTAGATAACAACTTGTTTTACAAAAAACATTATTACATCAAAACTGGGTGCGGTCCGCCCACTTTTACACTACATATACAGTATAGCAGTATGAAAACAAGTTTATTACCACGGAAATAAAGTTTAAATGAACACAATTATAAAACAACTAAGCTAGTTATTTTGTTTTGAAAAAGGTCATTACCACGCCTAGTATTTATACAGAGGCGTAGCTAGGACTCATGGAACCCGGGACGGTTAATTAACTTGCAGCCCCAAAAATTCCTAGAATTCAATGTATCTAAGATTCGGCAACGCCGAATATAGCTTTCTTACTGGTTTTATTTTTTTTTCTTTTATTTCTTAAACTGTTCTCTTAACAATGACCTTGATGTTCTTGTTACAACGTCCCTATCGCGATTGTGTAGATTTCGCTGACGTTGTCTATGTCTTCTTTGTTGTTCATAGTTCTTCTTTGTTTTTTTGCTGTATTCGTAAGCTTTCCAATGTGTACCAGGTGTTTTGTCTATTTTCATTGTCCAATATTTTGATGGTCTTACCTGTCCAAACTTTAGAGGGTCATAACTTGGAGACCGGACGAGAACTCCACCAACTGATGTTGTTGTTGGAGTTCCAGGACAAAATTTCATTCCGATATCTGGGGTCTCCTGTAATCGTGATTTCCACAAACTGACGAACGGACATGGCCCAATCGACTCAGGAGGTGACCCTGATTAAGAATATTTATACTTCTCTATTTCTATGCGTGACATTATACAGAGTGTTTCGCATAAGTGAGGGAAAAAGACTAGGGTGTGTAGGTTGGGTTTTGAATCTATGTTTTGTAGTTTCCGAGAAAAGTGAAAATTACGATCTAAACTCCTTCCCCAGAGCAGTCTTCTTTCATATTTTTGCACCAGTAATAAAACACAAATAGCCAGAAAATTGGTATTTGAAAGGAAAGTATGCTTCGTAATTTTCATTTTTCTCGGAAACTACAAAACATAAATCCTTCGGTTTTGAAGCACTTTCCTAGAATTCATTAGAGAATTTTATGGTCGGAATTTATACTTAATAACGTAATTTTAAACAAAAATTGCGATAAAAATTTTTTTTACAAATTTTTATTCCAAATTTTAACTTTGGCATTAATTTTCTCAAAAACTGTTATAAACGGGGGGAAATTGACCACCCTGCCATACGATTTTTTTCTTGTCTCGACCCAACCTACACGCCCTGATCTTCTGTCCCCTCTTATGCGAAACACCCTGTATATGTGATTTAATAAAATAAACCTCAATAGTTGTACTTAAAAAATCCTTGTTTTTCGCTAACTTCAAATGGGTTTAGAGATAAGGAAGCAATCACCTATTTTGCATACGATCAACGTCTTTTTTACACGGGTTTTCCTGGAACCAATTTCCGTGTAAAAACAGAATTAGGTGTATACGTATCACGATTTTAAATTTCAACACGCCCTCACGCCCACATTAATCGCGAGCAGAGTTGTTTTTTTCACCATTCGGACTATCTCGCAATTCTACATATCTGGTTAAAAAAGAAACAAGATCGGGGCTAATGGGCTAAACTAAATTTATGCCAAAATCTCAATTAAGTAAATATTAAACTAATTCACAGATTAATATACAACAAAACATATTGAATACGTTGGCTCTTTCGGCTAAAAACACGTGTGGTAGGTTAAAACCAACTGACTATATTCGTGAATCGAGCAATTTTTATGAAAATTAACTTCGTGTTACTCCGTTTTACAAAATACTCTATATGGTGCAACTATATGACGTATTTACAAATATTGATACTTCTGGCTTATTGAAAAACACGAGTTGCATTCCTCTCTCAAAATATTTTTCTGGATTTTGTGAACAACCTTTCGAGCTATCAAAATGTACTTCGAAGTTATCAAAATTGTATGCATTTTCTTTTTGCAATCTAATACACAAAAGCCTGATTTCACCAACACATTCAAAGCGAAAAATAGTTTCCAGTTTTGTAGTTTTTGATGATAACCGGTGGATTACGAGACCACTCCGTAAAGCAAAACCTGGCCACCAAATATGCTGACACCTCAGAATTGATACTTTTAAAAGATAAAGTAAGCACACTTATATTCATAAATCAGTGAAAGAACAGTACAGGAAATTGATAGCAAACTGCGTAACATACTCCCGTTGACGAATACCATAAAAAACCTTACAATTCTATTAAAAATTAACTCAATCCTCCTGAAATGCCTAGTCAGATAGGGCATGGACAGGGATGAGGACAGCATGACCCTCTCTAAATTTAACTTGGAGAGGAAGATACATATCTAAGCTGTAAAGTTTCCTTAAAATGTAGCCAACTTTGGAGCCCAGGAAATTAATATGTTCAATAGTCACATCTCTCGTTTGCACGTGATAGACCTCTAAACATGTCGGCAAATGAGTGTGCCATTTGTGCGATAAAAGTTTTAAATAACATTGAAATTACTTGCAAGTTTTGTAAATGCAATTTAAACAAAAAAAAGTGTAAACTTTGATGATAATTCTTATGAAGTATTGCTAAAGTTGTAATTTTCTTGTGCTCTGGCTGTAGAGTAAAGTCGGTACAAGCCTTTGAAAATTATGTCATTTTAGAAAATAAAATTGACTTACTAAGTAAAAAATTATTACCAAATGAAAGCAAATTATCTCAAGCTTCATATACAGTTCCGCAGACGAATGCTGTTGCATCAAAATTGCAAGGAAATCGCCAGAAACCGGTTTTGGCTTCGACTCAATAAGGCTACTGATGTTCTTTCTTCGTCGCCAACATATTCGATTCAATAGCCAATTTAAATACTGTTGATGGAAACACTACTCGGAGTAACTTAAAAAATTCTGCTCCCCTTGGCCCTACTGCCCCTCATGACTGGGTAACTATTCGTAAAAAAAAATCGAGTGAAGCAAACAAGCAAATTATTGGTACGAATGAATCGGTAGATCTTGATGTTGTGGAAAGGAAAAAGTGACTACATATTTCCTATTTCAAGCCATCGGTCACCTCGAAAAACATAATCTCTCATATCAAAAATAATTGTAATGTCGATAAAAAGCATTTAGTTTGCTATAGTTTAGTGAAAAGAGATGCTGACTCTTCTAAACTATCAAAGATAAGTTTTAAATTAGGAATTGATGAACTCTATTATGATGAGATATTCAACTCATCAATGTGACAGAAATGTATTCGAATACGCCCTTTTCGTTTTATTAAAAAATCAGAAGTGGTTAATCTGGACTAACCGAAAAGTTTGCTCAGAGGTTCAATAATGATCCTAAAATTACATTCTACTACCAAAATATGCCTGGTATGCGTACTAAAGTTTCTGATGTTCGGTCCTATTGCTTTGGTTGCGATAATGATATTATAATCTTGACTGAAACTTGGTTAAATAAAGACTTCTATGATGGCGACATTTTTGATGTTGAGATCTTTACTGTTTACCGGAACGATCGTAATTTACTAAGAACTAATTTGAATTTTTTGTTCCAGAGGTGGTTGCTATTGGATTGCTATTTCTAAGGTTTTAAATTCATCACTGTACCCTATTGACGATCTGAATGGATTATTGGATCATTTATGTGTTACTGTTCATTTACCGCGAGGTAAATTGTACGTATGTACTATTAACATACCGCCTAATAGTGCCCCAGAAATCTATAATGCTCATGTGGATATACTAGAAAGCTTGTCATCAATACTTTCTATTGGAGATTCTTTATGTGTAGCTGGTGATTTCATTCTTACTAATGTTAATAAGGAATTTGAAATTAACCTAGTTGATCATTTTTATCGTTTTAAGTTTATATTTAATAAGTTCAGTCTATATTTAATAAGTTAAACAAAATGTTAGATCTAATTTTTATTACGATTTTTTTTATTTAGATCTAAGTTTGTTAGTTTTAGTCTTTGTGAATGTTGTTGACACCAATTTTTCCCTCGATCATCCATCATTCAGCACTAATTTTTTATATTGGTTTATATTCATTTCATACTATATATAGTGACAATAATAGTGTCTTTAATTATAAAAATTGTAATTTTGGTCAAATTAATGATCTCATTGATGTCATTGACTGGCCTTCTTTGTTTTTTGATCAGTCTGTTTCAAATTGCTATGATATTTTTTTGAGTAAAGTTAATAGTATTTTATCAGACACTATTCCATTAAAAAATGTTCTTCATAAGTTGCCCTGGTACACTAGAGGTTTAAATATGGATGGTTTATTATATATGGTATGGTTTATTATATATGGTATGGTTTATTATATATGGTTTATTTAGTTGTAGAACGAATTACGCAATTAATGAGCCCATTAATAGAGCCTTAGTTGCCTTAAATAAAATTTATAATGATGATAACGTCAATTTATGTATGCCTCGAGTAATATTTTACAATACTACTTTTAGGCTCTTACTTTTAGATTTTTAAGCTTAGTCTGTAAGATACTATATCACAGACGAATAAAACTGAATTGAAATTGAATAATGTGAGACATTAAATTGAATCGGTAATTTATTAATATGTAATCTAAAATCAGCATCATGGTGATTGGGTGAATTAAATACAACAGCTTTAGTTTTATTAGCATTAATACTCAACAGATTAGTATCCATCCACTCATAGACATTTCGAAGTACTAAATTTATAATAGGTTCAAGCAGAATACTTCACTACTCAGAAAAATGTAGCTGAATATCATCAGCAAAGATATAAGGTGAACACAAACCTGGAGCCAAGATATCCACATCATTTAGATAGAGTATAACCAGTAAGAAAGCTATATTCGGCCTGGCCGAATCTTAGATACCCTACACCTAAAAGTTTGAAAAAAGTGGAGAAGCTAGGGTGTGGTGAGGGTGACGGTCCACTCTGGGCGCACAATGTCGGGGGCGGAAGTTGTGGAAATCAAGTAGTAACTTATTGAATTCTAAAAATTTTTGGGGCTGCAAGTTAATTAACCGTCCCGGGTTTCATGAGTCCTAGCTACGCCTCTGTATAAATAGTAGGTGTGGTCATTACCTTTTTCAAAACAAAATAACTAACTTAGTTGTTTTATAATTGTGTTCATTTAAACTTTCTTTCCGTGGTAATAAACTTGTTTTCATACTGCTATACTGTATATGTAGTGTAAAAGTGGGCGGACCGCACCCAGTTTTGATGTAATAATGTTTTTTCGGATAACAGGTTCTTATCTAAAGTTTTGTTTAGGAAGTTTATATATTTAACAATATAACCCTCTTTTGCCTGTGTAAACTAAAAGTGGGCGGATCACGCCCATATTTGACATATTAACGGATAATGCTACTCTATACTCAGGAAAGATTTTGTTATCATAACTTAAAAACGAACGCTGATATCACATTTCTAATAAAAAATAGGCGTGGTCGTGGACCGATTTTGCACATTTTCAATACCAACCTGCACCCCACAAGAAACAATATATCTGCAAATTTTCATCACGATATCTTCATTGGTTCTCCTGTGATCGTGATTTCAACAGACAGACAGACAGACGGACAGACATGACTAAATCGACTTAGGAGGTCACGCTGATCAAGAATATATATACTTTTCTATACCTATCGTCTCTATTTCTATGCGTTTCTACACATTTCGTGACAGGGTGAATATACTCTTACCTTAAGGTATAGGGTATAAAAAGTAGCGGCCGAACTACTGACACCAAATCACAATCCAGCAACTCTGACTCCGTACCATGCTCCGTACAAATGCTTGCGATTCGTAAGATAGGAAGAGATTAGTCTACAAGCATTTAAATAGTATTTTAATTTCAATTTGCAAACTACAATAGCAACCTATGATTAACCCTATGTTTTGGACAGATCTAAGGAAACCAGCACAATAGCTTGTTCAGGATCATGGCTATCGGTTAGAGCATTGAGTAGAGAGGTCGTGCAATGTCCATTTTAAATGAGATTCATACATAAATTTAACAGCTGCAAAAGGTTCTCAGATACAAACATTCTGTTCAAGACTTTTCAAAACGGATTAGGTATTACCACAGAATAAATAGTATACAGAAGTTGCATCTCATACAAAGCAAATTTTGTTCTAGGGTTCCAATATTGGCACCCTATTGAACAGAGAGTAATCGTGCAATCGTTTTTCTCTCGGCTATTCACATACAGTGTTGTCGTTTTGGAAAATTATGCAGTAGGACAAATCATAAAAAATAGTAGTACTATTTTGAACAGAGTAGTACAAAATAATAAAGGTTTAATAATATATAAATAGTTAATATTTCTTTGTAAAACAATGCCTTATTTCTTATTTTTTAAGAATTATTATTCATTTATTTAGCATCCGAACAAAGTACATACTTCTTATGGACTACCGACTAGCTAATAATATACAAAATTCACTTATAACTATAAAAGCCAAATATAAAAACAATTTGCACAAAAGATTTAATTAAAACTTATCTTAAGTTGGTTAACAAAATGTATTCTATTTATTGGAAAATTTAAGTCTATATTGTTACCTACTGAGTAACCAGTCTTAGACTACGCGTAATAGGTTCATTCAAGCCATAGTTTACTTTGTGAAAAGGAACATGAAGTACATCACGTGCTCTTAAGTCGTGGCAGGGTATGCAAAAACCTATATGGTTTAATAGTTCCGAACAGTTAATTCTACTACAAACAATATCTCTAACAAAAGAAACACCATAGATCTTCCGGCGTGTTTGGAAAGACTGTAAACCCAACAAGAGACATCTAGATTTATAGGACGGCATGTCCATACTCCAATTTAACAAAGAGATAGCGTATCTAGTGAATCTCCTTTGAATGCTCTCTATTGTAGAGGAGTGAATCCCATAGAATGGGTCCCATATTATGCAACAATATTCTAACTTCGGTGTAACTAGAGTTGCATATAAAGATTTCAAAGTATAAGGATCTTTAAAATCCTTGGAATTTCTCCGAACGAAACCTAAAGCAGCGTTAGCATTTGCAATAACATAGTCAATATGTCTAGAAAAATTAAACGTCTTTTTTTTTCAGTAACATTAACAAGAAAACGATCACCAATTTTATAATGCGTGATAATAGGATCAGTACGTCGGTTAAGTGACATGTAATTGCACTTAGCAATGTGCCCAAGAAATATGCCGAAAAATCTTTAAGTCATCGGCAAACAGTAGACAACGAGAAGCTTTAATTGAGTCAGGTAAGCCATTAATAAATATGATGAAAATTAAGGGACCTAAGTGACTTCCCTGAGGAACACCGGAATAAACTGAAATACTATCCGATAGACAATTTTCGAGTCTAATAGTTTGTCTACGTCCTGTAAGATAGGAATGTAGCCACTCCAAAATATTAGAGTGAAAACCAAATCTTCTAAGTTTATATAAGAATATGCTATGATTCACTCTATCAAACGCCTTTGAAAACGCCTCTTTCACACTGATAACCCTTTTCAACACTATTTAAGACATAATTCGAAAATAATGCAAGATTGGTGGAGGTAGATCTACCAGCCATAAAACCATGTTGGAAAGGGGAAATAGTTTCCTTAACCAAAAAAGATAACCGATGGTATACTAACTTTTCAAATAGCTTAGGTTTTATTGGAATTTTTGAAATAGGTCGATAGTTGAGAATGTCGTCTTTGGGACCAGATTTATGAATCGGTGTTATATATGAATATTTCCAACAGGGTAAAAAAATTCCAGAGCTCAAAGACTGATTAAAAATTGTTAGCAATGGCAGAGCTAGAGATTCCGCACAATGTTTAAATATTATTGGCAGGAATCCGTCGCCTCCAGCTTGCTTATCGGACTTCAATAGCTTAAGCGCATCTAGAACCTCAGATAGCGTTAGTTGTATATTACTGCAGACAAACGAGCTATCTGCTGAGTCAACTTGGCTTCTACTGCCAGTGGGACCTGATTGAGGATCGTAAACTGATTGAAAATACTGTGCGAACATATTACAGATCTCAGGAAGATCAGAGGAATGTTTTCCTAAGTAGTGCATAATTTTTGGAATTCCTAACGATTTCCTCTTTTTGAAATAGTGCCAGAAATATTTACTATTGTGTTTAATATTATTCTCTATCCCACTAATATAATTTCTATAAATTCTTTCTAAATCTTTTTTGAAGAAACGGTAGCTTTGCAATAGATGGTGGTCTATGCAATCTTCACTACTTGCTCTAATTCGCTTGTAAGCTTTATTCTTACTATTATTTAGACGAGTCAATTCAGTGTTAAACCATTTAGGTTTTGTAGAATTTCTACCACGTTTTTTGGGAATCACTAATTCCATACCCTCCCTTAATTTAGTGCAAAAATTTCATAATTACACTTAAGATCCACGTTATCTAAGACTGATACCCAATCTATTGAGAGATAAAAATTAGACAGCTCTAAAAAATTGCACTTGAAAAATTGCTTTGTAATTTTCTTGTAAAAGGTAAGAAAATTTGATATGAATATAAATACATAAATACACATGTACATACATTCATATAAAATTATATTATAGATGTAAGTATCAGTTCCTTGCACAAGTTATTTCAAATAATTTTTTATTACTTCATTGGAAGGTTCCCAGCTGGAGCAATCTTTTCCATTTAACAGTTCCTTGCAAGCCATAATAGAATTGATCGTTGAAACATGTAGCTTATTGCGCGTTTTATTTTTTATTAGAAAGAGTTGAGAAAATATACTTTCTGTGGCTGCGCTGCTATGAGGAAGGCACAACAATGAGCTAACAAATATTCTGAGTTTGGGAAACATTGTTTCGTTAACCCCATTTTTATACCCTACACCTTAAGGTAAGGGTATATTCACTTTGTAACGAAATGTGTAACGCATAGAACTAGAGACGATAGGTATAGAAAAGTATATATATTCTTGATCAGCGTGACCTCCTGAGTCGATTTAGCCATGTCCGTCCGTCTGTCTGTCTGTTGAAATCACGATCACAGGAGAACCAATGAAGATATCGTGATGAAACTTTGCAGATATATTGTTTTATGTGGTGGGCAGGTTGGTATTGAAAATGGGCAAAATCGGTCCACGGCCACGCCTATTTTTTATTAAAAATGTGATATCAGTGTTCGTTTTTGAGCTATTACAACAAAATTTCATTCCTGGCTATAGAGTAGTAGTATAGGTATTATCCGTGAATGTGCCAAATATGGGCGTGATCCGCCCACTTTTAGGTTACACAGGCAAAAGAGGGTTATATTGTTAAATATATAAACTTCCTGAATAAAACTTTAGATAACAACTTGTTTTACAAAAAAACATTATTACATCAAAACTGGGTGCGGTCCGCCCACTTTTACACTACATATACATCCGCCCACTTTTAGGTTACACAGGCAAAAGAGGGTTATATTGTTAAATATATAAACTTCCTGAATAAAACTTTAGATAACAACTTGTTTTACAAAAAAACATTATTACATCAAAACTGGGTGCGGTCCGCCCACTTTTACACTACATATACATCCGCCCACTTTTAGGTTACACAGGCAAAAGAGGGTTATATTGTTAAATATATAAACTTCCTGAATAAAACTTTAGATAACAACTTGTTTTACAAAAAAACATTATTACATCAAAACTGGGTGCGGTCCGCCCACTTTTACACTACATATACAGTATAGCAGTATGAAAAAAAGTTTATTACCACGGAAATAAAGTTTAAATGAACACAATTATAAAACAACTAAGCTAGTTATTTTCTTTTGAAAAAGGTAATGACCACGCCTACTATTTATACAGAGGCGTAGCTAGGTCTCATGGACCCCGGGACGGTTAATCAACTTGTAGCCCCAAAAATGCCTAGAATGTAATAAGTCAATACTTGATTTCCACAACTGCCGCCCCCGACATTGTGCCGCCCAGAGTGGACCGCCACCCCCGCCCCATCCTAGCTTCGGCACTTTTTTTAAAACTTTTAGGTGTAGGGTATCTAAGATTCGGCCAGGCCGAATATTACTGGTTTAAATTAAAAACTGTCCAAAATTTTTCAAATTCAAATTCATTAGGAATTAACTCTTGAATGATTAACGTTCTCCATTCAGAATCCAGTTCTTCTATCTCTTCCTCGCATGTGAAATTCGGCAGAAGACCAATTATTGGTGTCAAAAACTTTCATAAGCATGCTGGATTTATTCCTTAAGCGCATTTAAAAAACTGTCTCCAAAATCGATACGTTTTGTTACCTCTTTACACAATTTGATATAATACTTTCTACAATTTCCTCTCATTTGCAAAACCTCATCATCAGAAAAATTAATTGATTGTAAAAACAATTCAGCTTTAGCTCCGCAATAAGAATTTTTCTCATCTTTCAAAATTTTTTGTCATTAAAATCACAATCATATAAGATACTTTCGTTTATAAATTCCCTTTCTACAAAGTTATGCAATATCTTTTTATAGTAGGGCTTCTTATATGCCAGTATAACGTGAATTGTAATCGACTCTGACTGAAATTCTAAATTAATCTCATTTGTTATCTTAGGTATGTAACTCAAAAACAAGAGATAGAACTTAGTATATTAACATCATTAAGCTCACGCTGAATATGGCAATGTAAGTAAACAGTAGTACGAACTTTAAAAGTATAGTACATAGTCTTTAATAGTAGTAAAATACTACTATTGTAGTACAAACGACAACACTGTTCACATATACACGACAGCACTCGTCGTTTTTTCACACCGGCATTAGCGATCGTTCCTATAAAGAGCAGTCAGTCGACGTACAGACTTCAAGCAGGCAACATCGTACTTCGCTTTTTTATGAATGCACTGTGAAAAATATTTAATAAGGAATGGGAGAATCACTTTTTGTTTTTTGAAAATAATTTAGGCGAAACACAATGTCTGATTTGTTGATCAATATTAACTACAATATCATTCCCATTAATGTTTATGGTTATTTTTCCTTTTTTTATTGGTGCGCCTGCCGTGCTTCCATCTTCTCAGTGTACCTCAGAAAGAGATTTCTTTCGCAAAACAAGGTCTCTCGAAGATTCACATGTTGTTTGATCTTCCCCTTTTGTTTCCAAAAAAGTACTTTCTGCCAATATACTAAAAAAGATCATTTTTTAACAGTTAAAGTTCATAAAGGCATCATAGTTAAAGTTGTAACTTGTGACCAAATGTCCTCTAACAGGAATTGGGAGATACTTTCGAAATACCCTATTTTGTGTATTCAAAATGAAATAGGGTAATATGACAGTTTATAAGGATCTTTAGTTACCTTGTTTGTGAGTGAACGAAGACTTTATTGGAGCTAATTCAGTGACTTTGTTGCGATTTTAGTTAATAACTTTTGGATTAATTGATGAAATTGGTTTATTTTTTAAATTGAAGGTTAAATTGAAGGAAATGGCTTAATAAACAAAGCTGTATTAAAATTTTTTTAAAATTCTTGCTACACATTACCTTTTTTTAACAATGATGTTTTGACCAAGTGCTGTACGAAGACTTTAGTGGAACACTGTATATTGAATTCGACTCGTTGTCTGTTTTTTTCGGTAGCAAATTCTCGTTTTGACGAAAATTGCAAAAAAAAGTATGCGTGTTTATCGAAGTACGTCGAATACGGAATGAGGCTGTTAGTTTTCTTGAAGAATAATAATTTTTCGATAAATTATTAGTTTGGATAAATTAAGGATAATTTTTGGTATGATATTCACCAACTTTAAAGGGTTCTAACTCGGAAACCAGACTGGAGGTCCTAAAACTGATATTATTGTAGACGCCGTGAAAAACAACAAAAACACCGAAGCCCAGCAGGTGTCTTGGACAATTCTACGAGCGTCTGATTTGTTCCGAAATTTGTCTTTACAATTCGATTTCCGTTAAGAGACCATTCATAAACATCTTATGGCTTCATTAACGAAAGAAATACAATACGTGGGTATTTCCCTGCTGGCAACCATTATAGACACCATATAACCATAACATCATATAACCTAAAACTTCGTCGTTTATAGAACAAACTTTCTTCTTACTTGTGTGCCTTTTCCCGATCCAGGAGGTCCAAGAAGTATAGCATTTATTCCATACGTAGTCGAATTATACCTTTCTACTGGAGCTAAACTTGGACCCATTTCTACACTTTTTATTACTATGCAGCAAAATCCTGACAAAACAACGTGACAAAACCCAAATCAGCGTTGTACTGTTGGAAATTGTGAAGTAGAACAAATGCTTGAGAAATAATAGCTAATTTTTTTAACATATTAAGGACAATTTTACATGCCGAACTTTTGTTTGATGAGTCACTTTGTTTTCTGTACAAAGTTGTCAATTTTCAGTTAATTTGTGGGAGAATAAAAACGAAGGATAGAGACCTTGGTAAAACCTGGGTAAGTGTCAGATATATGGCGAAGATCTATAAATTTCATTATAAAAACGCAGCTAATCTTTTACAGGAAACGAAGACAATTTGACAGTTTGATCAAACAAAAATTAGGCGTTCATTATAGTGACTGGGCAACGGTGCTCAGCAACAAAAATTTCAGATGTCAAATTCTAAATGGTGGGTATCACACTAGGCCACTTGAGGCCGCCTTCGAAAACCTTCCACTGGTTTTTACATTTTCGCAGCATCCTTTTTTAGAGGAATTTAGATGATGTAAAAATGAACATGTTGAAAGGGTTAACACCTACACCTTACGGTTAAGGGTATATTCACTATGTCACGAAATGTGTAACGCATAGAAATAGAGACGATAGGTATGGAGTAGTATATATATTCTTGATAAGCGCGATCTCATGAGACGATTTAGCCATGTCCGTTCGTCTGTCTGTCCGTCTGTTGAAATCACGATCGCAGGAGAACCGGTAAAGATGTCGTGATGAAATTTTGCAGATATATTGTTTCTTGTGGTGTGCAGGTTGGTATTGATGGCAAATGGGCAAAATCGGTCAACGACCACGCCTATTTTTTATTAAAAAGAGTAGTAGTACTCATTCCTGAGTATAGAGTAGCATTATCCGTTAATATGCCAAATATGGGCGTGATCCGCCCACTTTTAGGTTACACAGGCAAAAGAGGGTCTTAAATCGTTATATTGTAAAATATATAAACTTCCTGAATAAAATTTAAGATAACTTGTTTTCCAAAAAAAACATTATTACATCAAAACTGTGTGCGGTCGGCCCACTTTTGCACTATTTAAACAGTATAGCAGTATGAAAACAAATTTATTACCACGTAAATAAAGTTTAAATTTGAACACAATAATAAAACAACTAAGCTAGCTATTTTGTTTTGAAAAAGGTAATGACCATAGGTGTGGTTTACCAGAGGTAAATGACCTCTGTATTTATACAGAGGCGTAGCTAGGTCTCATGGAGCCCGGGACGGTTAATCAACTCGCAGCCCCAAAAATTCCTAGAATTCAATAAGTCAATACTTGATTTCCACAACTGCCGCCCCCGACATTGTGTCGCCCAGAGTGGACCACCGCCCCACCCTAGCTTCAAAACTTTTTGGTGTAGGGTATCTAAGATTCGGCCAGACCGAATATAGCTTTCTTACTGGTTTTTTATTTACAATTCTAAGAAATGTTTCCTTCCAGTATCTTTTAGGAATTGATAAATATTTTGAGTATTTTTTCTCAAATAAGAATGCGGAATATTTTCACATTTCAGAAATATATTGCTTGTAATAATAAAAATAAAAAAAAACGTTAAATATTAACTTAAATAAATTGGAGTTAAGATGCCTAGTGTGACACCCCCACAATGCCCCCACCACCACAAATTTTACATGACAGAATGTAAAGAAACACCGAAGAAGAACAAGATGATTTTGTTGCTGTCAAAATTAGAATTAGCCCGGAGACAAGTTAAAAAATGTTCATGTAAATGTGAATGTTAAAAGACTTTTTGTTAGAAACATAGGTTTAGCACAGCGTCGTTTTTATGGCGCAGTGATAAACGCAACGTAGGACGCACTTATTTAGGTACCACAGTTAGTGTGCCTTAGGATTCCCGGTTGATATATATATACAGTATATGAAATTTCTACTTTTTGTACGTTGATTGAGAAAGTATATGAAAGGGTGAAGTGAAATGTGGTGGTTTTTAATATTTATGTATTTTTATTGACTAATAGTATTAGTAGTCTTACTACCGCAAAAATTACTTTTTTCGAATTATCCCCCTTATTCAGAGAGTCACATTTAGCTGTCGTCGTCGTCTAAAACAGCTGTTTGTCGTCTTTTTCTATTCACAGAGACGACGAAGTGTTTTAGCTAAGCATGCTGTCGTGTCTTACGTAGTTTGGAGGTGAGCAAAAACCTATTCACAGAGACGATAAAGCCGACATGAGCTGTCAAATATGACGACAGCCTCTTAGGTGTCGTCTCTTGCTAAAAATTAAATATTTTGCAGGTTATTGCTTACTTTTTAAATTATATTTATCTTTTAGGATTTTTTTTATTATTTATTATAATTAAAAATGAAATAGTTTGCAAGTTATTGTTTTTTTTTTGTATTTATCTCCTATGATTTTTTTTTATTATATTTATAATACAACAATAAAATAAAACAACAATAAAATAAATAAACATATATTACATCATGATATTTTGAAATGTTTTTTTTTTCTGGAGAAAAATATGTTTGCACGGGGAAATGGGTTAATATTTTCGCGAAGAAAAATTTTTTCTTTCTTTGTTTCTTTTCTATTTAACAACTGTGGTAAAAAAATCGTTGTTTCCCGTTATTTTCTTGTGATCTTTGAAAATTATAATACACAAAAATACAAAATTAGTAACATGGATGCACAAATAGAAACAACAAAGAAAAGGTAAGCCAATAAAGTTTTTAAGTCAATAATAACTAATTATATTACTTTTCTTTTTAATATTTTATTTATTCTTTAAGATATACTGTGCAGTTTACGACAGCGACACAGTTCGAGGTACTGGTGCGAGAAATGGAGAATATGCCAGATTTGGCTAGAGGTGTACCGGTTTTTGGTTCCAGCCGGATAAAGGATGAAGAGGAATGGAAACGTGTTCGTACACTTTTGAACTCCAAGGGGCCTCCCGTTCGGTGTTTGAATGAATGGAAGAAGGTAATTAATTTAGTTAATTGTCATATGTGCCTTTACATTTCTTTAAAATTGCAGATATGGAGGGATTTAAGGGTGGCCCCAGTAACGGTATTTTCCTCACACCATTGGAGGAAGCAGTAGCAAGGGTTTTACAATTGCGGAAAGCAGCCCAACCAGCAGGTTCCGAATACGGATGCTGTTTGCACGGTGTTTTCGGATGTATCGCTGTTGTCGTCTTCAACTAAAAATTCCACTAAAGGATCCATATTTTAAAAATATGGAAAAAAAAACCACTAAAAGTGCCACTAAAAAAGGCACTGGATAAACACAACTTAAAATTTTGCACTTTGCAATTGTTTAGAATTCCTGATTGTTTACAATCCCTGTTTTTTTTGTTTAGAATTCCTGATTGTATACAACTTTACAGTGTTGTAAATTTTCTACATAAAAACCAATTTTAATATATTTTGGAGCAATTTAAATGACGAAAATACAATAGAAAAACAAAATAAATATTCCTCTCATAAACTCCTGAAGTTATTCTTTATTTTTACAACATTTATAAATCTAATTTCGCGAAAAAAAATCTATTTTTTAAGAATTTTATTATTTTCATAGTAAAATTTTTGTATTGTAACACTAAAAATGCTAGCTAGTGCACAAACCAACTGTCATATATGAGCACAACGTAAATTGAGGTGAGCACGACGTAAGAGCTAGTCACCTTTCAAAAAGTGACTCTGTGAATACGACGTGTTCCACTCACGTCTATTGACGACGACGTCCGACTCACTTCAAGTGACTCTCTGAATAAGGGGATATATCTTAAGCCTTATTAACCATGCAAGCTGAACTACTTTCATCGACCTAGTTACTTTTCGGCTTGCAGGGGGAACCAGCACTACCCACCAACGACTAGAAGACTGGAAACTGTTTTTTCGCTTTGAATGTGATGGTGAAAGCAGGCTTGGGTGTTGTAGATTACAAAAACAAAATTTAATTTAATTTTTTAATTTAATTTTGAACACTCGGGAGTGAATTTTGACAGCACGAGTGTTTCTTTACAAAATTCAGAAAAATATTTTGAAAGAGGAATGCACCTCTTGTTCTTCTTCATAGCAATAAGCTAGAAATATGATTTTTTAAATACGTAAAAAAGACGAAGCAGCTAGTTTTAAAACCGTCGCATGCTTCTAGAAATGTACATGAAACCTTTTTTAAGTCATATAGTTGCACAATATTGAATATTTTGCAAGTAAACCGCAGTTAAAATTCATAAAAATTGCTCATTTCACAAATTTTGTCAGCTGTTTTTAACCTACCACGCGTATTTTTAGCCGAAAGAGATGCCAACGTATTCAAAATGTTTTGTTGAATATTAATGTGTGATTTAGTTTAATATTTACTTAATTGTGATTTTGGTTCTTTTGGTCTTTAATTTAAATGAATTTAATTTTAAATGCATGAAGTGAGAATTTAAACTAGCCTGTTTTAGCTTGTAACAAGTAGACAATTTCACCATAAAATTCACCTACACTCTACGTGAACACGCGGACGGACATTTTTTTGAGCTCGCTCACGAAATAAGAGGAGTTTCTAGTCTTGTAGTCTTTGACTATTACCATTACCATTCCTTTGCCTTCATATTCGAAATTTGGTATCATTTTGTGTTTATCAGGAATCTTTTTTCATTGTTTGAATGTCAATTCCTTCCGTGTTTTCTTTGTCATTTAAATGTGGTATGAAGAAACAAATTCTAAACTAAAAAGGTAATTTCTCCTGTAACATTATTACAAAATTTCACGAAGATCCGTAATGAATTTCACTGTGCAATTCATTACTGATCTTCGTTCACAAATATTTCCATTAAAAATTATAGCTACGGGCAGTTTGAAATTTTCAACTCCTATTCAATTATATGAGTTTTTGTGTATTCAGTTTCCCCAAGCGTTCACTTAACATTCATGACTTCACTTAACATGAAGAAAAGACCATTTTGATCATTAGAGTTATTTCCAGGTCTCATTCTACTCCTTGCTATCTCAAGGGTCATAATGGGGCATGGACGGACTCGACGATCCTGCCTGCAGTACTGATGATCCTTTCTGGCTGCAGTCCTGATGATAGGACGCAACAATTGGCAGTTCCAGTAACGAGTTAATCAGTGAACTGGGGGCTATCTAGCTTTTCCCCTTATAAATCTCTAGGTGGGGATGGTATCATGCCGATGATGTCATGCTCCAGAAAAATCAGGAGGTGATAATTCTTTGGCTGATACATATGTAACCGAACAGCTTCCCCTTAAACCACACCCCTACCAGTAGGGTGTCAACTGCTAAGAAGTGGTATAGATTTTAACTCTATCACGGCATCTCAACATGCGTATCTTAAAGGAAAATCCAAGAGACGGCACTACACGAGATAGTACGCACCTCCATTCTAACAATTCACATTGGTAGCTTTTCTGGACATAGAAGGAACTTTTAACAATGTTAGGTTGGGTAGCATTTGCGATTTTTTGAAGTCTCAGCGAATCAATGTAAACATCCGAGACTGAATTATTACAATTACGTACGGCTTATGCGGATATTCTTATCATTCAGAGTAAGGCGAGTGTGTTACCAACTTCATACCGGTATATCTGGCAATCCGATAATGCCAACTATAATATATTCATACTAATGATAGTTGTTTATATTGTTTACAAGCTACAACAAGCATTTGCGTCTAAGTTTTATAGAACAAAAGGTAATCGAAATGGAATTCAAACGGAATAATTGGATTGCATTATATTTGAGTGGAAAATCACAACCAGCTATTGTTCGTGAGTTCAGGCATCTCAAATTGAATAAAATGTTTGTGTATCGCACCATAAATCGTTATAATGATACAGGCAGCATTACCAAATGCTATGGTGGTGGTGTTGCCAAAAAAAGCAACATCACCTGAAATGGTTGGGAAAGTGAAGGCTCTTCTTTAACGAAATCCACGCCGTGTGGTAATCAAATGGCAAAAGAAGTGAAAATATCCCAACGAATCATCCAACGCATATTCCAAAATCAGCTCAAGGTAAAACCTTACAAGTTGCAAAAGGCACATGATCTTACACCAAAGCAAAAAAAGTTAGATTTGAAGGAGCAAAGGAGTTATTACGCTTGACTTTCAACCTTCTTGATGTAGTAGAAATAACACTAGCGACAATAGCAGAACTAAACAATCTGCGAATAAAGGAACTAGGTTCCAAGCCCACTGCATTAGAAAAAACCACAATAACTAAAAAAAAAACTAAAGTTTATGGCGAGTTACGGCTTCAAATGCAAACTAAGCACTATCTACCAACACCAACGAAGCTTTTGCTATCTAAAGCTCTGCTTTTTCCTATTTTAACGTATGGATGTGAAATTTTTCATGATCTTGACTCTGCCACCCTAAACAAGTTCAAAGTAGTCTTTAATAATATTGCACGATTTATTTGGATTGTCAAACTAGGAGAACCTATTTCTAGGTTGTCCTTTTCCATCTTTAATTGCACGCCTGCTAATTTGTTAAAGCTAAGGGCGATGATATTTCTTCACATGATAATTCATTCAAAGCAGCCGAAATACTTGTACGATGAGCTCATCTTTTCGCGCTCTCAGAGGTCACTAACCTTGATAATGCCAAGGTTTACTAACCTTGCGTCTGGAACGCAGTTCTTTGTGGCCGCAGTCAGGCTATGGAACTCACTCCCCACAAATATTAGAGGTACTGTCAACAAGGGAAAATTTAAGTTGAAGCTTTCCACTTTTCTTCACTAAATCTAATCTCTTCTATTTTCTATCTTTACCTCATCTATTCTCGCTGTCTATTTCTCTATTCTCTTTTCCCCTCCAACTCCATCTCATTTTTCTTCATTAATTTGTTATTAGTAAATTAAGTACTTATTGTATTTAATTAGTTATAGATAATATTTTTTAAGTTCAGTAAATTTTTTCATGTTTTTTCCGTTTTAAGGCTGCCATTATTTTATAAGATTCCATCTTACAGTGGTGTGCAATTTGTATTTTTATAATAAATACAACGACACTTGTTTAATCCGGTTAAGGGTACGCGCACACTACAGACTTTGGCTCGGCGGATAGTTTGATCGGATTGGGCTGTTTGCGCGCACACTATGCGTACTAAACTGTCGGGTTGGTGTTGACTGCGCACACTACCCGATAGTAGACTGAATATTTTCGATATGTGTTTTTATATTTTTTGTTTTGAGTTAGTTTGTAGTTGTCAGCACAAGTAAAAGGTTGCAAAATGAAACCTTTAATTTATCTTGGCTACCAAGCTGACTCCAACCGGGAACAACTGCTTCACACACTTCAACCCACAATATTTTCTTCAGGTTTACATCAGAATATTTTTTTAAACTTTTCTTGTAAAGCGCTGGTCTCTTCTCAATTTCCTCTATTAACTTTTCTATAGAAGATTCCACAATTAGCGATGTAGTGGGAAAAGAAAACTCCATTTCAAATATAATTATTTGGACACTGATCCAAAACACTTCCTAATTACGCGGTTGTGCGCAAATAATGATTGATATTTCTCAAATCTTCGCATAAACTTTTGTTATTTATTAGGAATCCACCAAAAACAACAACCCAAAAAAACACGAAAAATTCTCTACAATTCATAAAAATCCCCGATAGCAAAGAAGAATAAACAAAAACGCGCCACAATTCCGCGTAAACTCGCTCTCAAAAACAAGTCGGCCTCACCAACAATCTGCATGTCTGCGCACTCTCATTGACTGCCATGCACATTAAGCTATCGGCCGATCGTTTGATCGCAGAAAAGTTTGAACGCAAAGCTGATGCACATTCAACTTTTGTGTCTGCTCAAATCGGGTCGGTGTAGTGTGCGCGCTTCCATATGACTCCATGCACATTAAGAATGTAAACAAACTATCGGCCTTTAAAAAGTCTGTAGTGTGCGGGGACCCTAAGGTGTTCGAAAATCGATCAGCTCATCAAGTGTTTCCATACAAAATCCGGTCCAGGCTGTCAAAGCGAACAGCTGTTAAACAAGAAATAAACAGTTGTTGTTTTGTTTACATATACCTGCACGTATTTAAGTAAGAAAAACCATATTTAACTTTTATTGTTTTTTTTTTGTGTATTAATAAATTCTATTAAACACAAACACTTTTTTTTGCAGTCTGCTACCATTTCAGACATGAGCTGCACTTTCTCCTCCTCCAAATCTAAGAATTTGGAACTTAAGAAAACACTTACGCCATTTGGAACGGAATTTTGAATATGGCAGTTGGTGGCACTTTCTCTTTATCTCTTTTTAACTTATTGGCACTAGAGAAGGAGAAAGATAGGTTGCCTGCAATTCCGAAATTCGAAACAGAGCTGCAAACTAAAATCTGAGTCAAAAAACCGAAAGCATTTGAGTTTAGCGCTGGAATCGCAACAACAAGTCTGATTTTCATAAGAACTGAGTTTGAGAGTTCATATCTCTGACAGTTGACTATAACGGTTTTTATGTTTTTTCTTATCATGAAGGTCCATCATTACTCTTTCAAAGTCATAGTGCAAATCGTAGTTCCTTTTTAAATCTTCTGATATATACTAGCTTTCATAAGACAATAGACAGGTAAAAAATGCGGGTAATTTTCGGATTTGAGCTTCGTCGCGGAACCATTGCATCGCAAGCAGCTCGAAACATCAATGAAGTATTTAGGGAAGGTGTAGCTAATCATCACCTTACGTCGTTGGTTTGATAAGTTTTGTTCTGGTGATTTTAGCCTTGCAAATGAACCACGTGGAAGACCGGCGAGTAAGTCGGATAATGATAACCTGAAAGCTGTAGTGGAAGCAGCAGATTTTAACGTTTCTATTCCAGCAATTTTGGATCACTGAAAACAAATTGGTAAGGTCAAAAAGCATAATCGATGGGTTGCGTATGAGTTAAACGAGCGTCAAAAAAGAAATCGGTTCGAAGCATGCCTTTTTCTTACAGTCACGGTAAAAAATCGAACCTTTTCTACACTGCATTGTAACGGTTGTTGAAAAATAGATCTTATTCGACAATTGAAAACGTTCGGTGCAATGGTTGGATAAAAAAGAGGTTCTGAAACACAGCCCTAAACCAAACATTCATCACAAAAATCTTATGGTGTCTGTTTGGTCCAACGTGAGAGAGGTTTTCATTAAACAGTCCAAATTGGTCAATAGAGACCCTCCAATGCTCTTACAAGACAATGCGCGACCACATGTCGCGCGAACAACGCTACTCAAATTACAGGAGCAAGGCTTGGAGACTCTCTATCACCCACCGTATTCACCAGACCTTGCACCATTTTTTCAAAACATTTTTCACTTAGAAAATGATCCTTTGTCAATAAACAATTTTTATACCCAAGACAGCTCACTTACGGACAAAACACCAACGTACATATGTCCAAGTATTACCAAGTAAATAAAATGCTACAAGACAATATAATGGAACCATCCTTATAATGTCCTTATAATGCCCCACTATTGCTAGTTCCAAAAAAATACAGATGATAAAAAGAAGTGAAGAGTAAAATAGTCAATAATGAATTTCCACTAACACGATTAGAAGACATTCTCGATAAATTAAGAAGACGAAAATAGTTTTCAACTCTGGATATAACAACCTCTTTTCATCAAATAAATTTAGATAAAAATGCACGACCCCCAACAGCTTTTCCTACAACAGTTATTTTCAATTCAAAAGACTACTTTTTAGAGTAAAAATATCATCAAAGAGTTTTCAACGAATGCTTACTATAGCACTCTCTGGCATAAAATCCGAAGCATTTCTATACGTAGATGATGATTTGTATATAGACCAAAGACTAAAAGACTGGAAACTCTTCCACTACACTCAAAAATCGTAAAATCAAAAAACATGTACACTATACGTGTAATTTCGCATTGAATTGTTGTTGCCCGTTTGGTGAAGTTGAGAAAAAATTCGTTCACATGGCAACGGGTGGAGATGCCAATCTGCTAACAATATTTAATTCAATTTAATTAATAATAAAATGGTGAATAATTATATTTTAAGAATTTTTTATTGCAATTGTGGGAAAGAGGTATACGTTATTTCTCATTAAGAATTATAAGAACAACAACAATTTTTGTCCAGCTCATATAGTTTTGAAGTTACACCCCTTTGAAATTTGAAAGTTTCACGTCTATTTCTCCTAACCTTATTGAAATACCTATTTGTTATTATTATCGTCGAATCGAATTACCTTTTATTTATGCCAAGTAATATATAATTTTTTGGGGTAACTGTTACTTTTAGAGAAAAATAAAATTTAAGATTTTTTATATAATTTTTTCTATTCAATAATTGTTTTCTGAATAAAATGTATTGTTAACCTATAAATTATCGCAAAAGTGAGAAATTATAATCTCTTACCTTTCTATATATATATATATATATATATATATATATATCATCATGATCGGTGCAATATTTTAGGAGAAAACCAATAATAACACTAAAAAAATACCAATTTGTATCAAACATTATTAAAACAAAGAAACGCGTGCCAAATATAAAATTGAATTTTCCTCGAAAAACAAACGTTTTTCGATAAAAGATTGGTTGACACAAAGGATAGGTAATTTCAATACCTGTCCAATGACACCAATACAGTACAGTTTGCACCCATATAATTAAATACTTTATAATTTATATATATATATTACATTACAAATATTAGTTAGTTGTTAGTTGGTATCTCTGCAGACACAAGCGGTGGTGAGCTTAAAAGCAGAAAAAAATATGTCGGGAAGCGAAAAATCATAAAGATTTATTCTAAATTGCTATTAAATAACAATAATGATACTTAGTAATTTGTAAAAAAAAGGTGCCTGTAAGGATTTTGAACATATTCTATACAATTAATTAAGTGGACATTGAAGTGAATGTGCTCATTTTGTGCTGTGAAAGTTCCATCTAAAACGCAATTTTCTAGACACAAAAATCACCTCATTTGTTTTGTGTACGTAAAGACCCCGGGGTTTTATGTAAACAAAAATTTCTTAGCAATTGTTGTTGCATTGCTCTTCGTGGCACGCACACATTCATAGCATTTTCAAGAGTTTCCAGTCTTGTAGTCTTTGATATAGACCTAGATAATTGTTTTCGCATGTAGTCTCGCTCACCATAATGAAAATTTAATCCGAGTATTAGATAGACTAGATTGTAATGAATATGTGTAATGAAAAAGAAAGCATATTGCCGATATGCCTTCTAATAGTGAAGGGGTCGACCTGACAGTTGTCCGGCGTGGAACGCCACTGGACGAGACTAATGCCTGCACTTAATGCCTTGAACACATAGGAATCGCACTGCGAATTATTCGGTGCGAACTGTCAAAATTACACGGCCTCTTATGGGAAACGAGAAAAAAATAAAATTACGTCGCTGCCTCTGCTTGCGGCTGCGAATAAATCGCATCTGCCTGCTAACGAACTGGATCGATCGCCGGCAGATGCGATTTATTCGCAAGCCGTCGCTCTTGTTCTTCTTATTTTTGTGTGTTTATATCGACTTTGACAAGCCAAAACTTCGCTGCGGCAGAAGATTTCTGACAGTTCGCTCCGAATAATTCGCAGTGCGATTTTCTATGTGTTCAAGGCATTATGCTGTAAACACCACAACACAATTTCGCAAACGACTGCGGCCGGAACGAACTGGCAGAAATCTGCTCGCGTAGGACGTCGACAGAAAGCAACTGAGCTTGTTTACAAAATAGGTTCTTATGTAAAATAATATTTTGTGAAGTTCACTTATACATATATAATTAAATACAAATAATATAAATTTAAAGAAGATGGACCCATTTGGAACGAATGATTTAATTATACGTACAATATCAGTAATACTGAAAATAACTTTAATTGTATATGAAGTAAGAATTATATGGTACAAGAAGGAATATTGAAAATAATAATTAAAAATTAATAGGCATATATGTTAAAGCAACGAAGTGGCCGAAGGAGATGGTGGGTTCGCCCAGTCAACTTGACGCGCGATAGACTAGGATTTTATGAAGTGTGCACTAAAAACCTGCAGTTAGGCGACAAGGAGCACTTTTTTAAAGCCACTCCGATGGACCCCGAAAATCCAACGTGCTATTGCAATTGTCGCGAAATAGGCTGCAACAATATTCAAAAAGAAAAGCAATTATGCCGGAAATACGGTTGTCTCTTACTATTTTGTAAGCAAGTTTATGTTTTAAACTCCTACAAAAGATTCAACAGTTTTAAAATTTTAGGTATTTGGCGCAAGGATGTAATGTCCAAGTTTTAGCTTGGGCCCACAAGATCGGGATTTCCACAGTTCGAAAAATAATATACGAAACTTGTGTGTCGATTTGGGAAGAGCTTCATGAGGTGTATATGGCTCCGCCAAATCATACTGACTGGAATGCCAATGCTAATTTGTTTTATGACAAAAGTGATATACCTCCTCGATTAACTGGTCATCCATATTTCAATCGAACCAAATTAAATTATGTGCAATATATTCTAATAAATATATTATATTTATATATTATAATAATACAATACTATTAATACAATTAATAAATATTAACAAAACATTACAGCTAAAGACTCACGCAAGAAAATTTCACTAAGTTGTTAATTGTGCCACTGAGGTATAAACAATGCTAAACCAAACGTACTGTCAAAATTCGATAACGATTGCGAAATTTCTGTACAAATTTTCAGAATTTTCGAAGTCGTTGACGACAGCAGAGCAGTCAGCTATTTTTTCTGGTTTCCCATAAGACCATATGTTATTTTGACAGTTCGTTCCGACCGCAGTCGTTTGCGAAATTGTGTTGTGTTTACAGCATAAGTAGGCACTTTTACTGGAACTTCGCCCTGCTGTATCACTGGCGGAGAATTAGAGAAATGAAAGCCTGAGGTTCATCTGGCTATCTTAGACCAATTCTGAATTTTATTCTGCATCACTCGGGTTTTTATTTCCTAAGTGATCCCATTTCTTTTAAAGAGTAAATACATGAACAATATTAATATTTATAGTTAAACTATTCTTACTTATACTTAATTCTATGCATTGGCATTTCTCTATGCTTCACATTTTATTCTCACTCAAATAATTTTATTTGTTTATAAAATTATTGAGTTACCATTGAACCGATACCCAATCATTAGTACGATTTGAATTTGGGCGGTTCAAAGATCGGGTTACATTGTGTGACGCTAAGTCGCAGTCATTGTGCTAGAAATGAATGAGTAGGTCAGTGCATTCAAAATGCATGCTCTGCACTTATTAAGTGTTTCGTTTGAAATGCTATTGTGTACAGGAGCGGAGTGCGGTCAGTGGATACACAAGATAAATACAATTTGCAGAATTAAAAATTAAATGCAGAAAAATTTGAGTGGATTGAACATTGTCAACATGCATTTGAACAATTAAAAACAAAACTAATGAAACCACCCATATTAAAATATCAAAATTTTGAAAATCCTTTCATTTTAACACCGCTTCAAACTACGCCTTATGCGCGGTTTTATGACAAGGCGACATAGACATCGATTTATCAATTTCATACAGCAGCAAAGCTTTACAAAAAATTGACTTAAACAAATCGGTAATCGAGACAGAACTCTTAGGGCCAGTTTTTCAGTGCTCGTTTAAACGGCGTTTAAACGACGTTAAGTTAAACGTCAAACAAAAGTTAACTGAGATTTGGGTTTTTCAGTGCGAGTTTAACTTATCTATGTTAAACGTATCTTATCTATATTTATAGCGAATTTATCTTTACACTTTTCTCGGAAACTACAAAACATAGGTCTTTCGGGTTTGAAGCACTTCCTCTAGAATTGATTACAAAATTTTAAGGTCGGAAAAAAATTTATACTTAATACCGTAATTTTAAAAAAAATTGCGACCAAAAATTTTTTTTTCGGATTTTTTATTCCAAATTTTAACTTTGCCATTAATTTTCTCAAAACCCGTTTGATGTAGGAACCTAATTTAAAACGGATATCAAGAAGTTATATCAAAGAAGAAAATATCAAAATCAAAGCGGATATTTGGCTTTGAAAGTCAGTTAGCAAAATTTGTCTAGATCTAATTATTATTCGTTATATATAATTATCTCGTTATTTTTTAATATTTATTTTTCCGATGTTAAGTCGGGTTTTCAGAAAATGGCCCCTCCCGCCTAAACGGGTGAAAATGCACCCCTCCCCCCTCGCAAATGATTTACCTTACCTTATGCGTTACACCCTGTATAAAGGCTTTATATATAAACTCGGTGCAGGATTTTAGGAGAAAACTTAGAAAATGAAAAATTGTTATGAAAAATTGCGCAATTATGGCGATAAAAACAGCTGTGGAAAGCTAATGACTTCTAGTTTGTTATGTTTCACAAAATTATGTGAGTTAATTACAGAGTTTTACTTTGAAATTCAGCCGCTGATATGTTGGAAACTGTAAAAGATTCCGAATGTTAATACAGTTGTAAAGGCGTTAATAATGTTAATGTTATTTAACATATGTTAAATAATAATTTGTCGAAAACCCATAACTTTCGGAGATAAACAAAATTTTCATTTTGATACTTTTGTTTTCTATTCATTAATTTTTTTCTTATGCGGATATTACACTATGAACATTGTTTGTTGTCGATGAACTATTTCTGCTCTCTCTCAAAATTTTGTTCAGAATTGTAATTACGCATGGAGCGAACAAATATCAATATTTACATTTATTTACATTTATTTATTTTATTAATTTTTGTATTAAATAAAGTTACAAAATTAATTTTTGTAACACATACAAATTTATATAAAGTATATAATAAATAAATTCACCTATTTTAATGCTTTTTAGAAACACTTCACTCTAGTTCGCCAAACGAGCGCAGTAACGCCAGCCTTTTAGCTATCGTTCCCTATGACAGTTTCTATCGCTTCTTTATCACTCCAAGAGCGATTGAAAATACAATGAAACGAGCGTGATCTCGTAAGAAGTATGGGAAGTGTTGTTGTGTTTTTTTTGAACGAGTTGCTCGTTCATTGAAAATCGCTAAGTAACGAGAAGGCGAAAATAACAAAGCAGAAGAACCGATAATCACGGTGATCGTTGATTGAAAATCTGGACCTAACTTTCTTTTGACACCCATAACGCTACGATATATGCAGTAGTTTTGTATATATAGTCGTACCACGATCTTACATTTCAACACGCCCGCAGAATTCATGGAAAAAAAATCTGGGCTGATGGGCTAAGGTAGATTTGTTCCGTTTGTCCTGCGTCGCTATTTCGTTACAAATTCGTATATACTTCCTTTTCAAAGTGATTTCTCCGAAACTTCTGCACTGATTGTGCTTAAATAAATTTTAACTCAATAACAACAACATTGGAGAACCGTTCCTATCGTAAATATATTCCAGGTTTTTACATCGTTTACTTTTTATCAACTGTCAATTGGCTGTTGTTTGCCAACTGACAGTTTAAATAATTGAGTCTACGAAACAGTAAACTAGTGTGTAGACGAGCGGGTAGAACTAGTAGCATATGCATTTATCAGTGGATCTGTTCACAAGAGAGCAAACTAGCCAGTAATTTGAAATTTTGAAATTGCTTTCTCTTTTCTATCAAATCATCTGCCACTACTACTACTGCTTAATTTGTCTAATCTCTGGGTCACGTTCAGTTCATACGTTGTGTTACGTTGCGTCTCCAATAACCGTCCATAAGTAATAGATCGCATTGATGAATGACATTCAAACTATCAACCAAGTAAATTGAAGATGGCGATCTTAATTTACAATAATGAGAAAATGCGGCTATATCCGGGTCATCAGGCATTTTATTTCTTGTAAAATTTGCTGGAAGTGGCAAACATGAGGTTTGTCTGATTGTATTCGAATTTTATATATTTCTACTAAAGTATATTTTAAGAAATGTTAAAAATAATCGGTTTTCATTTCTAGTTCATTGAAGCTTCAGAAGAGGCTCGCAGCCTCGGTATTGCGGTGTGGAAAAAAAAAAGTGTGGCTGGATCCCAATGAAATAAATGAAATTGCTAACACAAACTCTCGTAAGTTTCTATTTTTTAAGTAGATTTTATAAATAAAACAATAATTTAGGGGGTTATAATGCAAATTATTTGTTCTGCACTCCATAAACTAAAACTAAACTAAACTCTTTGGACAAATATAATGGCGAAATGGCTTTCATGTTTACTTAGGTTTTTCAAGCGTTTTGTTTAATGCTTTTCGTATTTTGTTGGTTGGTAATGTCAAAAATATGAAAAACTACGTAAAGCACAAAGCAAAACGTGTGTAAAACGGAAAAACGTATCGTTTGTAAGGACATTAATCCCATTTTAAATTAATGCATTTATACATCATCGTACAAATGGTGGCATAATAGCTCCATTAACGTTGTAAGCTTCCACGCCTTCTTGCCGTTGTTATTTTCCACAAACTACGATATTTCATACAATTTCTTGCCCAACTTCAGTCTATATTTTTTTTGTATCGCCAGACTTGCAATAAAATTAATGCTTTGATTTTCATACGACCGTCCAAGCGTTGCCAGTAATTCACCTAAGGCTGTGGTTATGCTACCGAGCAAAACTCGGTGGGAGATTTCTCTAATTTTTGTGACCGGAGTCCGTGCAAAAAGAGTGGTAACGCTTATGCTTGACCCACGCTTGCTTTCTTCAAATATATATATTTTTTCTCACCTTCAACAGCTACCCGTCTACTACGCAAATGAGAGAACGTATTATTTTAGATGTAGTTTTCGACGCGATGGAAGAACAAATGTTTATATTAATTGAAATGTGTTTAACATATATAAAGTCGTAATATTTATATTTTTCATATTCATATTTTCGAACGATAATCAAAGGAATATACTTGATAGATTTATCAGTTAATTCCATTTGTTCACTCCATTCCACTTTTCAATACTTTTGAGGACAAAGCAACACCGGTTTGCTTGGTGTCCTCGGTGTACGCTAGACCGAGTTTTCGTGCTCGGTGTGAGAGAGTGATGTTGAGAACAGAAAAATATCCCATTCTCTCTTTTACACTCAAAACAACAAAAAAAAGTACTACTTGCCAAGCAAAACTCGATAGCATAACCACGGCCTAACGAAATCTCACGCAAAATTCCCTTTTCCCCACGAGTGACATTGAAAATTCCTACGTGGGAATTTACTCGTACTTTTGGCACAGCATATAAGAATTCCCACAATGAATAGAATTGGAAGTAAAAAATCACATAAAAATACCATATACTAAAAAAAGAATTACAGGGCAATTCTCGTTGTCAACTTTTAGTTGACAGCGCAGATTTTTAGCAAATTGCCAATATTCGTATTCTGCCTGTCAACTAAAAGCTCTATACAATTTTGTCAAGAGCCAAATAGCTGTTGCCTACATTTTCAGAACCAAACAGCAAATGAACAGAAAAGAAACAGCAAATTTATTTGTTATTCTTAATTTATTTATTGTTATTTATTTAAATTGTTATTTAATTTATATATTATTTGTTTAAAACCAGCTCCTGAAACAACTTCAATGAAAACATTTTATAATATAAATATATAATATAAATATATTACTTATTCTTTGGTGCTACTTACATTGAAAGATGTTTCAGGATCTGGTTTTAAACAAATAATATATAAATTAAAACAATTTAAATAAATAAATAAACAATTTAAATAAATAATAATATATATTGTATATTCTTTGATATTCAGCACATTCCACACATGGTGGACATGAACTGCACATAGTACGCCAGCTGCTCTGCCGTAGTCCGTTCGTATTTTCCTTTGACATTTCATGTTTTATTTGTCAAAACTTACATTTTGGTTTCTGTAACACTAAGCTTTTCAGTATGTTACTGCATTAAAGCTTTCACTGTGTCAATTGACAGCCAGAATACCAATTTGAAAAGCATTGACAAGCACTGTCACAACTTGTCTCGACAATTTCATGTCAAGCTGACAACGAGAATAGCCCTGTTAGGCTTAAATAGGTTTTACGAGACAATGCCTTGCGTTGTTGTTGTTGTTTTTTTTTTGCTGCTGGTGTTATTTTTGGTGCTGACCCCAGCAACAATCCCAAAAAGGGGTGGCCGGTTCAGACCCCTTAGGCTTCTTCGCTTTATATTCGGCATGACTATAAACTCCAACGTCAAATCTTTTAAAAATAATTTTCTACGTGTGTTTTGTTTAGTTTTGTTCCAGTCTGGGTATAATGGGGGCCATACAACTACCGCAGCGATTCCACTTGCAACAATTAAAGTAGAGTTTTTCGTTTTACGGAAAAATCGTGGCACATTTGATCGAATGTATCACCCCCTTTTGTTGAGTTATAACAGAATAAATAGTATACAGATTTATTTCCGTCATGATGCATTGTGGAAAGCAACAGCACGGCCTTATTTTTGTGTAGTACATAACTCACTAACGTCATGGTATTTCGAAAACCGAACAGATTGCTGTTGACTTCTCGACATGGGTTTTGGAGAAAATTTGCTGGCACACATCTTTTATTTTTTCACAAAGAACCGACACAAGTCAATTACTTTGAAGCAAATTCGCTGCCACCTCATAACTTGTAAAATAATTGTCAAAATTTATATTTCTGTTTGTTCTTTCATAGGGCTCAGACAATTGTTCGAAAAGACGCTCTGCTAAATTTGTAGTTCTGTTACGACCCTCCTTTTCTGAGTATGTAATTCCATGTAGTGGGTAACTGGTTAGACTGTTGCAAATCCGCAATATTTTGATACCATACTTATCAGGTTTTGATGGTATGTCTTGCCGGAAGGAAACTCTGCCCCTAAATGGCACTAATTGTTCGATTGTTAGGTTTTCCCCAGGCATGTAGTATTTCCTAACATTTTTGTTTACCATATTACACAAATCCCGAAATAGTGCAAATTTGTCTTCGGATATCTTGAAAGGAAAGGATCTTGTTGATTTGTCATCAAATCGTAATTATCTGTTTTTTTGACATACAAGCACGAAACAATACTGTAATTGTATACCAAACATTGGATCCTAAAATTCTTCGTAAGCACTTAGGCCTCGTTTTTGCCTTCCTGCTTCTAACAATAAGCCAATATAAGAAGGAGTTTCTATAGCATCTGTTGGCTTCCAGGACTGACCTGCATGCTCAGTTGGATTCATGTTAGTATGTTTGACTATCAAATTTATAGTATCTTCGTCGAAAAATAAAGCAAATGCATCACCAGCTGTTTCGATATGTTTTCCTGGAGATAACATGACTTTATTCATTGCTCCCCTGATTATGTTATGGACAGGAGCCCTACGATGTACATTAGGATGTGCACTCCACTCTGTTCCATCTTTGCCAAAAAATGACTGCGTTATGTCTTCTACTCATGCAGTTTTCGAAGCTATTTCTAAATTTTCTTCATCTTCTTCACTGTCTGCACTAGCAATATCCTCGCAAAAGTTTTCATCCTCATCCTCGCTTTCCATAATTGCATTCCTTATGTCTTCTTCTGATATTCCTCGGTTTCCATACATTTCCTCTAAACCTAGGAAAGTAAATACATATATATTTGTGTATATATTTTATATAATCAGCTTTTCTTTTATATAATAATAATCGAACAGAAATTTGGTTACGAAAACCCAAAATACTAAAAATATTTACTATTTCTCGTGATCTCTGCACTTTAACAGCAAACTGTTCGCTGAAACTGTGGCGCATACACATTTCAGAAATAACAGTATTTTAACGTCGATTCTTGCAAGCTCTTAACAAAGATCTCTCACTCAAAAGCTTTGCATGTAAAGCATTCTCTTAAGACCTTTACGCAATAGCTATATATAAAAGTATATGTACATATATGCGTCACATAAAAAGTTTATAAACTTTTCTAGGCCTGGCAAAGTATCTTTTGAAACGGTTTCACTACTGGTATGTTGATACCATCGGTGGCTACAGACTGTGATTTCTCGTTTTGTGATGCCAATGTGAGTGTGAAATTTACTGAATATCGAAATGTTGGCCAGAGCGAGCGAAAATATGAACACGCGTTCGGCAAACTACGTTGCTCTTCTTTGGCTTGCTAACTGCTTACTTGTGTGTGTGCAAAGAAACTGAGAAGCAGGGTCGATTTTCGTTTCAGAAATTCTATAGGGTTTTCCAATAAGAGGTGTAATTTTGAACAGCCTTTCACTGAACATTTAGTTCACTAATTCACTAATTTAGTTCACTTAGTTCAGTAATTCGCGTACGGTTAATAGTTAAACCAACACAGATCGAACGAAGTGCAGCTTGTGCCAAACAAGTAAAAGCAGAAATATATAACAAGCTGAAATATTTTAAACATTTATGCCTATATCTGCCAAACTGTATGAGTGGTCGATATATCCTCGGTATTAACTGGAAAGGTACGAAAAGTATCTTTCAGTAATGTTAAATCATATTTTACCGGAAACCGTATGCCTTTCAAGAAAATTTGAATTTTACATTTTTCGAGCTTTCTTATAAAACACAACCGACTTTATTTAAACAATATTTTTATTATATTACTGTTATATGTTTTATATTAATATTATTAATTCATAAAAAAACATTTCATAAATATTGTTGAATTCTTTTTAATTTTCAATCGCTTGTATATGTACATATGTTATCTTTATAAATAATAAATTATAAAGTAAAGTATATACGTTAAAAAATCAAAATAAGTTTCTGTTTTGAAAAATACTAATACTATTTTAGTTCAATTAGCTCGTTCAATATGTATTTCACTCGTTTGTTTAGTTCAGTAGTTCGTTCTTTCGTTTAGCTCAGTAGTTCTTTCGGTCGTTTAGTTCAGTAGTTCGTTCGGTCGTTTAGTTCAGTAGTTCGTTCGTT
Source organism: Myopa tessellatipennis (assembly GCA_943737955.2). Lineage (NCBI taxonomy): Eukaryota > Metazoa > Arthropoda > Insecta > Diptera > Conopidae > Myopa > Myopa tessellatipennis. The sequence continues at coordinate 19,477,837 of OX031315.1, forward strand.
CGCTTAGTTCAGTAGTTCTCTTAGTTCAGTAGTTCGTTCGTTCGCTTAGTTCAGTAGTTCGTTCGATTGCTTGTTCAGTAATTCGTTCGTTCGTTTAGTTCAGTAGTTCGTTCAGTCTTTTAGTTCAGTACGGTATCTTAATTTTCAATCGCTTGTATATGTACATATGTTATCTTTATAAATAATAAATTATAAAGTAAAGTATATACGTTAAAAAATCAAAATAAGTTTCTGTTTTGAAAAATACTAATACTATTTTAGTTCAATTAGCTCGTTCAATATGTATTTCACTCGTTTGTTTAGTTCAGTAGTTCGTTCTTTCGTTTAGCTCAGTAGTTCGTTCGTTCGTTTAGTTCAGTACGTTATCTTAGTTCGTTACTTCATATCAGTGATAACGAGATAAGAAAAACCTGAAGCATACAATACAATATAAACATAACAGGTTTTACATTTGAACCAGGCTAGAAGTTCCAATTATGAACTAATTTTAAGTGTATTTTTACAAATGTATGCAAGAACGACGAGTGAACTAAAAGAACTAGTGAACTAAAAGAACTACGAATTGTGAACTAGTTCGTATAGTTCACAGAAGTGAATAGTTCAATTGAACTAGTTCGTTCATGAACTACCCAACTAGAACTAAAATAAGAGCTTTAAAAGTGACAGCTACCGAAATAGCGGGCTATTCAAAATTACACCTCTTATTGGAGAACCCTATATTATTATTTTTCTGGCTTTTGACTATGGTCTATTTTTGAGTGCTTTGGAAGCAAATGTCTCGGTAATTTCTAAAAATTTCGATTGGCGTTTTTATTATTTATTTTCTATGGGACGGGGGATTAAAAAAATAATACAAAATTTATGTTTCTGGGAAAAAAAAATTTATAAAAACGATGAAAAATTAAAAAAATTATAACGCAACACGGGTTATAAACAAAAATTTATTTTTTCTGATAGCCCTTGAGACGACCCGGCATACCACGCCCCTGGCGATGGAAGCCTTGAGTATTGAAAACCTCAGTTTTTCAATAAACAAATGATAATTTTTTGAGGAAAATTTTAATTAAGAACGATTTTGAGGGCTCGGCCCTAGTTTGTTTTTGTTGCTGCCTGGTGCGGCCCATAATTTTTTTTAAATTTTCGTCTTTTTCTTTTTAAAAATTTTTTTCCACAAACAATTTTTTTTTAAATTCCCCGTCCCATAAAATATAACAAAGAAAAGCCAATCGAAATTTTTAGAAATGACCGAGACATTTGGTTCCAAAGCACCCAAAAATATAATCACATTCAGAGGTAAAAGTCAAACAATACAAAAGTAATTACCATACAAAAGTAAACAAAAACCGAACGGATTAATTTGAAGCTCTGCAATCGTTATCCTCCATAAGCAAATAAATTTGAAACAAGTTGCTTTTAACCACTTTTTTTTATGAAAATTTTAAAAAATTATATACGAAAATTGACTGAAAACTACCCGAAATCATGTTTGATCCACCGTTTTTAATACTTTTTATGGTGTGCCGAGGATCATATCTTGTGTTTGGACCACGTCTGATGTACATACATACAGTCGAGTTCCTTTTTCGCCAAAAAGGACAATTTTGCGTTCATACGTCCATAGAACATTTCTCCACTTTTTTCAAGTAGCCATTTCGAAGGTTCCTTTGCGAATGCCAATTTTTGTGTGACATGTTGTGGTTTTAAAAGGCGAACTTCGTTGACTTCGGGCGTTTCAATCAGTTTCTCTTAGTCGTCTCTTAACTGCTTTTATAATTGCTGTATTCATCTCTTTTTTTATCTCTGTAGCTGGTAGCATAGGGTGGTATTTGGAATATCTTACCACGCACTTCCCACATTGAGCGGACATTACTGGTTTGCGCACCCGTGTTTTTTTTTATGTTTGTCTTTCAGATCATTTCAATTTATTTTCGCTGAACAACCGACAGTATTTTGAATTTCTTTGTACGTTCTTCTGCGTCCCGGCTACGACCCTTCAAAATAAAAAATTCTTGAATATAACTTTCATTTTCAAAAAAAATAAAACTTCTGTTTCACTTCTGTAAAATAATATTTTTATTTATTAGGTGTACAAATAAGTTTCCTCGGTTTTTTATAAAAACTTAGGAATTTATTGTGAAGGAACAGTACATTACGTTTTATTCAAAGTATTTTCCATCATTTGCCACTACTTTTCCCCATCTTTCTGGCAACATTCGGATACCCTGTCGAAAAAACTCTTCATCTTTTGACGCTATCCACAAATCTACCCAATCTTTGGTGTCTTCATATGATGTGAAGCGCTGCTCAGACAGACCATGTGCCATCGACCGGAACAGGTGATAATCAGAAGGGGCTAAGTCTGGTGAATACGGCGGGTGGGGTAAAACTTCCCAGTTGAGTGTTTCCAAGTATGTTTTTACCGGCGCCGCAACATGTGGACGAGCATTATCGTGTAAAAGAATAATTTTGTCGTGTCTGGAGTAGTAATGGGCGCGTTTTTCCTTAAGTGCCCGACTCAATCTCATCAATTGTGTTCGGTAGAGAGCTCCAGTAATGGTTTCGCTTGGTTTCCATGTCGCTAAATCCATGTCTTCGTACACTTTCGGCCTTCCACTGCGTTCTTTGTCCTTCACGTCAAACTCACCGTTCTTAAACTTTTGAAACCATTCCTGACAACTTCTCTCACTTAAAGCAGCTTCACCATATGCTTCTAGAAGCAATCGATGCGCCTCAGCTGCAGATTTTTTCAAATTAAAGAAGTAAATCAAAAGTTCCCGCAAATGATGCTTATTCGGCACAAAACTTGACATTTTTGCAGGAAAAAAATTACGTGATGCTGATACGGAATCACTAGTACTTTAAGGTTATGGTGTTGCCGGATGACGAAACTTGGATATTACGTTTTACATCTGACAATTTCCATAACCTTCTGGTGGGGCCATCTTTTGACAAACCGCGGAAACTTATTTGTACACCTAATAAAATATATTAGAACCCACTCTAAATTACATCTTACTCAACATAATGGCAAAAGTACAAAGTTCCGTTATCCGTTCGACACAATTCACCATGTGCTTATTTTGTGTGCTTCCAAAGTAACCGTATTTAACAGGAGAACAAAAATATGTTGCTTGTTTGAAATATTATCGTGTATTTTGAACATGATTGCTTACTACGCCGAACACTTCTTTTCGGCGGCGGTTTAAAAACGGCTCATAGTCCAGCGGGAAAAATATTTCCCATAAAATTCAAAAAACTAAACATTGTTATGTAGTTTTCTTATGATTTTTTTTTTTACATCTAAACAAACTACAATAAACAGTTATTAATAATATTTACTCTTAGGAACGTTTATCGCCCTGTAAGGTTTAAAGTATTTTATTGAAATTGTCCAGATCTCTGGTACATGTTTGGTATTAATGGAGATCTTTGGTGAATTCTTAAAAAAGCAATAGAATTATAATATATTAAATTTTGATACCAAATTCTTTCATACTTTCATACATACAACTTGTGAATTGTCGTGGATGAAAAGCACTTTCTTTCTTCACTGTTGAGTGTATAATCACAATGCAACGACAACGATAATGATCAGGATAACGATTTTCCTCTCTCAGAATTTTGATTGAATGGTTGTCACCACACACAGCATACATTTTTCACAAGCCTGCACAGGGATTTCCCCTTTGTCGTAATAATACTGTAAAAATATAGCTCAACTTTTCATTATTTTTCTCCATTTCCTAACGTAAACAACTTTCCAACCACTGCACCAGTTTCGTTCTTACACACGGCACACGATAGTTACGGTCGAATTGGCTCCTTCTAATAAGCATTTAGTGGTATCGCTGCAATTAATGTTGTCAGAGTTATTTGCAATTGATATACCTATCAGAAAAACGCGTCGAACTTTTTCCCAGACCAATATGACAAACTAAGAATAACTATAATAAGAACAACAGAAGGAGATAAAATTATGGAGAGAGCGGTAATTTCGATTTCGCTCTAAGCAACGAAAGAGCAACGCTCTTTTTTGTAATACAAAAAAGAAACTAATAGACTATGCAAAGTGAGAGGCGTTTAAAAGAAGCCGCTGATTATTTTTAAATTCACTTAATTTTATTCACTTAATATTTTTTCATATTTTCGGTTAGTGTTTCCTTGTTCTATGTTGTTCTAGAAAATCATTCCACATCTCTTTTGATCTTAGGCACTTTCCTGTCGAGTTCGCCCTGTAAAAACTGTATTCCAGTTGTTTTCTAAAAATCTTCAGCATGATTTGAAACTAGGCAAGATATAGTACTTCTGGGATTACGTATTCATCACATTTTGCAATGTTAAAAATTTTAAGAATTCATTGATTAATCGCACATCTAAAATATTTAGCAAAAATCGAAAAAAACTTCAGACATTTGGTCACCTCAGATATTTGGTCACCTCAGATATTTGGAAACATACTTTCGGAAAAAAACTTCTATATTTTGTAGCCAATATATTATAATATATATATATATATGCATTTAAATATCTACCGCTTTAACTTAAATCTAATAAAGTTAATTTTATTTAAGGTCAAAATATACGTAAACTTATCAAGGATGGTTTAATTATTAAAAAACCTGTTGTGGTACATTCCCGTTATCGAGTTCGTAAGAATACAGAAGCGCGTCGTAAAGGACGTCATTGCGGATTTGGCAAGCGCAAGGGTACGACCAATGCAAGAATGCCTACAAAATTTTTGTGGATGCAAAGACAACGGGTTCTAAGGCGATTGCTAAAAAAATATAGGGACAGCAAGAAGATTGATCGTCACCTTTATCATGATTTGTACATGAAATGCAAAGGAAACGTTTTTAAAAATAAACGCGTGCTTATGGAGTATATTCATAAAAAAAAAGCCGAAAAACAGCGTAGTAAAATGCTTGCTGACCAAGCTGAAGCTAGACGACAGAAAGTTCGTGAAGCACGCAAACGCCGAGAAGAGCGCATTGCTAATAAGAAACAAGAACTTCTAAATCTGCATGCTAAGGAAGATGAAGTTGCCGCACAGGTTGCAATTAATGCCAGCAAAAAGTGAAATCTTATTCAAGATCAACACCATAAAACATGAAAGAAATTGTATTTTTTCTTGTTATTAAGAAATGATAATAATTAAAACTTGTTCTTTAACAATTTTTGTTGTTTAATTACAGAATCAATTAAAGCTATACTTTTTCTACACAAAATTAAAATACTACTCCCTCTGCCCCATAATAATAGTAGCAGTTGTAGCAATTGAAATTTAAATGCTATTAAAATCCATAATAATACCAAAAAGAAAACCAAACAATATGTTATGTAACAATTTTTTATGCCATCTTTCAGTGACGGTACTGCTGTATTCGTTGACGTTTTTTGTTCTCATTCAATTGAACTCTGTCTTTATTTGCACTGAAATAGTTAATTCTCTCAATACAGAGTACGCGAACTATAGTTTCTTTTGCGTTTTGTAGCAAGAATTCGTTGATTTTCTTTGATATATCAAAGATATTGTTAAATGTTAATAAAACGTTAAGTATAGGGCAGTCAATACTCGTAAACAAACAAAATTATAATTTTGTAATATAAAATCTTATGTAATACTAGTATATAAGCCTTTCTTCGCCAGGAAGTTATTATTTTTTATTTATTTCGTAAAAAAAATTGCGAAGCCTTTTGAACTTTCCACTATTGAGAAATTACACTTTTATGAGAAATTATTAAGTTTTTAAATTATTAAATTTTTCATAATATCTGACAAATTAATCAGCACAATCTAAGAAAAAAATATAAATTTCCTCCCAATCGGATTTATTGCAAAAAAATGGCGAAGCTGTTTGTCTTTTTGAAATTTTTCTCATCAACATAAGATGTCCAGAAACATTTGTGAAAAAATTCAGGTTTCTAAATGATGTGGAAGTCCAAAAACAAGTCCCGGACATATTTTGCTAACAGACAGACACAGGGGTTTATATATCACACGAGAAATCGGCAACAAAATTTTGCGTTTTTTATTCTAAGTAACGTATGTTACTAAACAATGTTTATTTACTGAAACGTAATACCTGGTATCTTTTGATGCAGATAAAATTGCGTTTGCGTTCTTAATTTTTTATGAAGTAGACGAAATACAAATAGATGTTTTATTGATTGAATAGACTGCACAGACTAGACGGATGGAAGTTTTTAGAGTGGCGCGTATTTATATATAGATATAATACACTGTACCAAGCTTAGGACCACTCATATTTCCAACAAACATTGCAAAATAATTAAGAAAACCACTATATTGTCACCTAAATAACGTACATATGATCAAAAAATTCAAAATTAATTCCTTTCCTAATCACAAATCAGTACATCATATATGAGCCGTTTATTTTGAAAGTGGAATAAGTCACTTTTTAAAAAACATCGAATTTTAATGGCAACACTAAATACAATTGAACGGTACCTTTTCAATTTAAAAAAATTTGCAATCAACAAGTTCCGAACTATTGAGATTTGTTCGAGAGAAGTTTTGGTAATTAACGGTATAAAAAACCTGTTTATTTTGAAAGTGACGTAAGTCGCTGTACTCAGGAAATTAATTACGGGGCTTAGTGTGAATGAAATAGAAACATGTGATAAGTGTGTGTGAGGTATTGTTTTGAATTATTTTCAGTATTTTTAAGAAAGTTGTGATCATTGGACTTATTTTTATAAGTGCGAAAGAATAGTGTAGTTTTGTAAATTATATTATAGTGACATCTAATATAGTATACATAATTAGCATTTTTATGTCCCAAATAGAAATGGATCCGTTATACACTGGATCTCGTCCTGTTTTTTCAGCAAAATACAAAGACATGTTGGACAAAATTTGAAACAAAACACGATTTCCGAGGACTTAATCACTTCTATTATTGATGAAAATTAAATTAAACTGATGTATTTTCATATAAATCACTTATACTTACATATGTTTCAAAATGAACTAATTATTTTTGTGCTTTATGAATATTAAAATAAAAAATATTTAAATCCAAGCTTTATATTAAATATGTTGATGGTATGAATTATTATTATTACTATATATGTAATTTACTCAACAATTTTAGTAAATCACTGCCCTTTCAAAACATCACTTCAGTAAAATATGTCGGACAAAATTAATATACAGTGACACATATTCGTATAAACGCACTCTTAATTTTCATTTTGCTACATTCTCTATCTTTTATCAATGCATTGCTCAAAACAAATTCCAACTCATAATGTTTACTAAACTAATAGAAATTGGTATTGAGTGCAAAAAACTATTTTCGATGTTGTTGTTATATATAAATCATTGAAGTTTAAATATTTTACTAAAAACAAGTACATATTCGTTTAAACGAATCAACTTAATTTTCAATAGGAACATATTTATTTAACATTCAATAATTAATTGGTCCACCATTTTTATTTATGGCTTCAAAAATACGATTTGGCATCGACTTCACTAAATTTTGGAGCAACTGACGATCCAAATCTTCCCAAGCTTCCTTTAATGGCCAACTTGAGCTCTAGCACAGTTTTGTACAGGTGTCCTTAGACTTTTTATCCATAGATTTTTCGTGACATGCACCCCCAAAGGTTCTCCACCGGATTCAAATCGGGACTGCATGCAGACCATTTCATAAGTGGGATGTTGTGCTCTTCAAACCATTTCAATGACTCTTGAGAAACGTGAATGGCAGCGTTATCCTGTTGAAAAATGCTGTCTTCATCCATAAATGAAATGAGAGCATCATCCAACAATTCCGTGTATATTTTTGAATTCATTTTGGGCGACACAAAGCAAATATTTGCTTTACCTCTCGATGAAAATGCCGCCCACACCATAACGCTGCCACCACCAAAGTTTCTTTTTGACATACGTACGTCTTTGTTACGCAAATCATGCCAATAACAACTGTAAGAGTCTGGGCCATCTAAGTTGAACTTCTTTTCGTCGGAAAACACAAAATTGCCTCACTCAGTTGACCACTGCATGTGTTTTTGGACGAAGTCTAGGCGCACTTTTTTGTGATGCGGCTTCAACACAGGCTTGCTCTCCGGTTTTTTCCATTTAACATTATCTGAGTTAGGTAAAATGTATGCAATGTGCCTCGTTGTCACTGGAAGATCTAATTTCTCTTTTATTTGAGTTGAGTTCAAAAAATTTGTGGTGGCTTCCTTCCTAATCTGATTTATTTGACGAATACTCAGTTTTCGATTGCCTTTCACCATCGAAAAATGGTTTTGGTTTTTTGGATTATGGTTTTTTTACACACTAATTTTCATCGTTTTTTAAAAAAGAGCGCACAGCTGCTTCTGATCTTCCAATTCTCTTTCCAATTTCCCGATTTGAATAACCCTCTTTATGGTACATGTTGATTTGGACTTTTTCTGTGTCATTGAGGTATTTTCCCTTTGGCATATTGATAAAATCTTAAAAACATATCGTTAAGAAAATAATTTTACATTTAAATTAAAGAAAACTTACCAATTGTCAATTAAATGCAAGCAAATACTTATTTCTTTAAACCACTAATATGTTTTCGACCTCCTTGTTCAGGTGCGTTTAAACGAATATGTACTTGTTTTTAGTAAAATATTTAAACTTCAATATAATATATATAACAACAACAACGAAAATAGTTTTTTGCACTCAATACCAATTTCTATTAGTTTAGTAAACAATATTAGTTAGAATTTGTATTGAGTAATGCATTGATAAAAGTGAGAGAAGGTAGCAAAATGAAAAGTAAGAGTGCGTTTATACGAATATGTGTCACTGTATATTAGTCATTTTTCTAAACTATTTATTTTGAAAGTGCCTTAAGTCACTTTACCGTAATGAAGAGTGGTGATTTTTTAATGTTTATACGAAATTATTTATACTGAGTAAAATATCAGTATCATGAGATAGCAAATATAAGAAAATTTTCTCAAAAGTTGGCATCCATATTTTTAAACGTGTTAAAACGCAAACCCTTAAATATCTCGACTTAAAAACAAAGTGACTTATGGCACTTTCAAAATAAACGGCTCATAATATATATTAATATGTGTACAAAATTCTGCTTATCACCAAGTTATAACCAAAGTTCAAAACAACGTATCAAGTGCATCATTTTCTTAAACAAAATAACATATTCTAAAACACTTTAAGAAATGTATCTAAAATATTTAATTGTATTGTAAATATTGCTGGTTCTGTTCTGAAAATATTTTTTTATCGCAGTTTCTCTAAAAGACTATTAAATGTATCAATTTAATCATTAATCAATTAATCTTTAATTAATTAATTAATTAATCAATTACTTTTTAGCATGTCCTTGCATCCTACAAATTAATTTGATTATTGTTTCTGGTTTTGTGTTCGAAGATTCCAGTAAGGAATTCCACATTTTTTTGAACTTGGCACTGTTCTGTCGATCTGTAAGAGATGTATAGGGTTGAAATGTGAAGACTGAGGAGGTCATACCATACGATTACAGGAGAACCTAATGAGATATGTTGATTAAACTTTACAGAAATATTGGAACAACTTAGATTTAGGAGCTAAGAAGGGATTTTTATCCCTTTTCTTTACCGTTACTTTTGCCCGATATTCTCGTAAATATGCGCACCTTTTTTGGGGCGTGGCCATTTTCCTTAAATGTGACCCAAACTGTAAGAGATAAAACTTAACCGTTGGAAAGGAAAAATTATGGGCTTTCAAAGGACAGGTTCCCACTTGTACCTTAATTGTCATATAAAAGAAAACACATTTTTTTAAAGCAACCTCCACCCTTTTTTTGTAAAACTAAATGATATCCATAATTATGTGAAAAATCAAAAAATTCATATACAACTATACAACTTTAATATTCATATACTTAAAGGCCACGCCCCCAAAAGTTTTTGGCGATTAGAATCTACGGGGTAGGGCGGTTTAATAATAACCAAAAAGCACAAGTTTAATTTAAGACGACAATCATCTGTAACTCGTTTCTTAGAATAGATCAAGACGACCAAAGCTTACGTCGTTGACGATTAAGAAACGATTTTTAAGACGACCGTGACTTGTAATTAGTGTGTAAGTTATTTCTGTATATTCACATCATCTGATTCTGTTATATCTTACTCTTTCCGAAGTCAAGATTAATTGATTTGTTTTGAAATGGAATATATTTCCAAACAACGTAATGTATGGGTCTACCACTTGAAACTGTCCACACACACATGTCATTAAAGCGTTTGAAGTGTTCAGAGGGCTTGGGTGGGGTTCACAGCCCTTCGTTTTCCCTGGTTCATGATTTGATGAATACGAATCTTCGTTATCTGAGACCTTGACCTTTTTACGATGTTTGTCTGGATCGAATTAAGGCACTCCAATTTTCTCACTTGTAAGTAGTATAACCCAAAGTTTTTAAAAAAACTTCAACTAATTTTATTTTTAGCTTATTCAGTTTTTGTCCGTCATTGGGTTTGTATGCTGGGAGTGGAAGAAGGTTCTTAAACAAGGAAGGAGTGTAAACCAGAAAGAGTGTTAACTTCGGCCTGGCAGAAGTTCAAATACTCTACAAATGTTTACTTCAAAATTAGGCGCGGCAATGCTATAATCTTTTTCCTTTGCAATCTCAAATAACCTGTGATAACAGAGAATATACGTGCCAAATTTGATGAAAGTATCCATATTCGTTCTCCTGTAATCCAGTTTTATTTAATTAGTAGGACCACGCCCATTTGTGGTAGTCTGCTTTGGTTAGAGATAGTGGATTTCTGGACAAAATTTCAACCGCAAATTCGTTCTATAAGCTGAGAAACTGAGCTATAAGCATGGATGAATTTATATTCACTATAGAAATTCACTATATTCACGGTAATGGTCCAATTTTACCCATTTTCAATACCAATGAATTTCTAATGTTAAACAATATTCGTGCCAAATTTGATTAAGATATTTCTATTCGTGCTCCTGTAATCGTGATTTCCACAGACAGATGGACGGACAGGGCTAAATCGACTCAGAAGGTGATGCGGATCAAGAATATACATATATGCTTTTGTACACCTGTCACGCCTCCTTTAATGCGTTACAAACGGAAGCACAAAGCAGAGATAATGAGATAGGACACTTCGAATTTGCCGCTTAAAAAATCGGTTTGACGTCTATTTTTTATGAGCTGTTGAATTCATGTACACTATACGTGAGCGTTACCATGTTGTTGTTCTTGTTTTCTGTCTTTCAGTATGTTGAAAAAATCAGCTGTTTCATGTTTCACCACGGACTCATTTAGTTATGAAATCAGCTTGGCTAGACGCAGTATCTTTTGAAACGGTTTCACCACTGGTATATCGATACGATCGGTGGCTACACACACTGGTTTCTCATTTGGTTTCAAAAGTCGTAAATATGTGATGCCAAAGTGTTTGTGAAATTTACTGAATATCCAAATGTTGGCCAGAGTGAGAGAAAATATGAACACGCTTTCGGCAAACTACGTTGCTCTTCTTTCGTTTGACAACTGCTGTGCGTGCAAAGAAACTGAGAACCAGGGTCTATTTTCGTTTCAAAAATTCTTAACACTCGATACCAGAGTGTAGACTTTTCTCTTTCTTCCTCATCTCTCTCACACGAACTGAGTGAAACCGTTTCAAAAGATACTGCGTATAGACAAGGCCATTGGTTTTTAAAATATAAATTTCACCCTATATAAACAAAGGTGGTGAAGTTTCCCAAACCTAAAATGGTAGGTGCCAACGGATGTTTGACCCGCCAAGTGCATCTAACGATGTATAACAATACTTAATTTGCACAAATATTAGAAAACAAATGAAAAAATATAAATGTGACCATTCTGGAGTTATTAATCTTAATTTTTTTTATGAAAATTTGAACAAGTATGCATTGACAGCCAAAAATTAGCACAACGTCTACTTTATACCAATTAAATATGTGAAATAAATAACAAATACTATTTAAAATCTGAAAGTATAGATTTATTATAATTATAAGGAACTGGTAGATATATCATGTATATAATGTGAGCATAAACAAAAGTTTAATTTCTTAAATATATTTTTGACGTTTCGAAAAGACACCCATTAAAATCAATATTGCATGCGTGCATGCGATACTGCGGCGAAGTACACTTCGTGCGGCGAAGTACACATGAGAGGACAAAGCACACGATTTTGTGTGGCGAAGTACACATGAGAGGACAGCGCACACGTTTTTTTATCATAGGTTTAGTGAAATTTCAGCAAAATGCATGTGTTGAAACAGCGAATTCGAAGTGTCCTATCTCATTATCTCTGGCACAAAGTGAATATACCCTATATCACTTCGTGTGTAGGGTATAATTATATGCTACTAGAGTCGATCGTGGTCGAAATTTCGACCTATATTTCCTATTTTTAATTAATTCTTTTTTATTATCTTATATAATATAAATATACGTATACATATATTCATCTTAATATATAAATACGTTGGTGAGTATATATGTCCGACCTTCACGGCTGAAACACCCGAGAGAATTAAAATAATTTTAAAAGAAAATATCAAACCTTTTTTATTAGTGGATATTCAACAAGATACAATTGGATAAAAATAAGAAGCGGCAAGACAGGATACACGATTGCGCAATGCAACCACCACAGTGGTCGGTGGTGTATGGAGAGGGCGGCCAAAAATACTTTCAGTGTTCGACTTGAAAATTTTGAAATGGTTTAAACTAAACTATAATAAATAAAAAAATAGTATATCTATAAAAAAATTATGGTTTACAAGCTTTACCTACCCCCCCCAAACCCCCCCCCCCCCCGACCCATTACACATTGAAAGAGAACCAATTTATCCATTTTTTTAACAAGAGAAAATTAACTTTTTATTAAATAAAAATAGAAAAATGAAAGACGAAAATTAAACGATAAAAAGAATACAGTTATTAATACATATTAAAAAAATATAAAAAATTATTATTATATTGGAATTGCATTATCATCTTGCAGTTGCAATTGCATCTATTTCAATAGATCGAAAACTGATTTCAACAAAATTGATTTCTGCTTCCTCAGTAAGGTTCTCTACCCTGATATACATAAATGGATCGGAATGTAACAACAATCTATTAAGCAAATCCGTATTAGTTAAAATGCGGGTTAAGTTGGGTGCTGATATCTGAATTTTTTAATATCTTTATTTCTAGACTTGGCAGCTTCTTCTGAGAGCTCTCTTATTGAAACTAAAGCGTTTTCAATAAAGTCAGGAGCGTGAATGAATATTTTGTGTAAGGTAACTGGGAGATAATACCAAGAACATTTTTCAATTAATCTTCAGTAGTATCAAGCGCGTACTTCCTAAAATTTTCAACATTCAATAATGTTGCACAGCGATCTAATTATATTCTTTTTGAGGACCCTTCAAAACCTTTTTTCGGCCTTGACTTGGTCCAGATATTAATATATTGACTCGCAAAGAAATTAACTCATTTTCGGCCTTGAACAGTAACATTTTTTCCAGAACTCAGAAACAAGAAGATGCAGTTGCTCTTTCGCAAATTACAGAATAAGAAGCAACAATATGCAGTTGATTTTAACAACTCAGAATCTTCAAACATTAACTTATATTTTTTAAAAAAATCATTGGAGGGACCCGGAGGGAACACAACTAAAACCTTCCTGAAAATATAACTGTAAGAACTATTGAAGACTGACAATGGCACTCAGAGAACATTAATATTATGTATACACAAAGAAAGCAAATTAAACAAAAACTGAATTCAAATAAAGCTTATACCTTCAACAAAAATTCATTTTGATTTAAGGTTTTCTGCAAAGTTTTTATGCTTTTTTCATATATTTCAATTTGCACTTCGCAATTATGATGCTTACACAGAAAGTTTACAGATAGTTGTGTGCCCTCTCTAATGTGCTATTCTTAAAGAGTACGTGTGGAGAAAAACAAAACGAATAATAGCTTTTAAAACTTTGTTCTTATAAGAAATAGAGATGACATATTTGGAGACGAAATTCGGACTTTCATTTTTTATTTTTGGCCTATGGGATCGACCACTGTTGGTGCTATTCCAACGAATACCGAGTATCTTTGCGGTGCTGTTGTCATCGAAGTTCAAGAAATCCGTGCTGAGAAGGTGGGATACGGGCAAATGCTCCAAAATATGTTTGTCAATGGCTGTCCATTTCCGAATCGAGAAGCCTGCCGTACTAAGAGCCTCTGACAGTTGATAACGCATCTCGATGGCCATGGCAAGGTTGTGAGAACCAGCCAACATGTCATCAACGTACATGGAATGCCGCAGGATGTGGGCCGCACGCGGAAACTGTTGTTGTGTGTATTCCGCTAGCTATAGAAGACTGCGGAATGATAAAAAGGCGCAGTTCACGCCAAATGTTACCGCTTGTAACTCATAGTCCCTAACTTGGGAGCTAGCCGAATCTCGAAATAGAATTCGTTGGTAGGGGGTATGTTTTGGATCAACGAGGATATGGGGATACATTTTCTTAATGTCACCGCTAAAAACATATCTAAAAAAGCGCCATCTTAACACTAAAAATGTTAACTCTGCTTGTAGAATAGGGCCTGCGTGTAACACATCGTTCAAACTGAGCCCACTTGTCGTGGGGCAGGACGCATTGAAAACGAGTCTAACTTTGGTGGACGTGCTATCCGGTTTTATGACCGCATGATCTGGCAAATAATAGTGCTCTGGATCGTGTTGTGCCGTCATGTGACCTAAATCAAGATATTATTGAACTACATTGCCTTTTGGGGTCATTATTTTTGACTAACCTTGCTTCTGAGTGAAGACATTGTTGGAGGGCGATGAGCCGTGAATATTCCAGCGAGTGCTCGTTGGCGACTTTGCTCTTGAATGGCAACGGAACGATGTAGCGGACGTCAGCGCTTCTGCGTGTTGTTTTCATGAAATTCTCTTCGCAAAACTTTTTGGACGGGGATAAGTGACTAGTTTTGGGAAGTTCCTCCACCAACCAAAAACGTTCGATGGTGACTTCATTGAAGAAGGCCACTTTTATGTTGGGGCTACCCGATTGTAGCACTGGTCCGGTGATTATCCAGCCGAACACAGTCCGATTTGCGTTGGTACAAAGAAGGTAGGGGCTAAGGTAGCTTGTATAGAGGAGGCTTATATATTTCGAATAAGAATTTTTATTATTATTATAGACAAAGGAATTTTATTTCTTGCCCACGGTACAAGAGCTGTTGATTCTTTTGGCACGTTCAACGAAGGTGCACTGTACGGTGTGCACTATTCTCAATTGAAAAAGAAAATTACTTATATAAAAAACTCATATAATTAGAACTAGTAAAAGGTTATACTAAATAGAATTGAAATCTTACTATCATTAGCATCAATATTTTTTTCCATAATTTGATTGAATAGATCTTGCGTCTACTTGCCATGACGACTTCAGGTACAAACAAATACTCCCTTCAAGCGTTGTCAACCAGAGCTCAGATCGATAGACTCATAGGCGTACTACTAGTAGAATGAAAAGAAAGAAATACGTAGTTAAATGAAATCTGATCAAATTTCAGACAATTACCCTTTTTTTAGTTGTACATGTGGAATCGTTCTACTGCAGCAATCCATCTTGCAATTTCTTCGAGACGTCAAGATACCGAGACGTTCTTCCAATACCGTTATCTCAGCAGTCTCTTAGTATATACCTTGCCACAAAAGTTTCCAATCATTGCTAAATGGATAAGAAACAACTATTATAATAAAAACATTTTTATACTATTGAATTTGCTTCACGTTTCCACTACAAATATCTATTTGAAACAAATAATTTAAACTTATAGAATTCCAAAATAGTGAATTTTCAAGCAATCTGGAAACGTACTCCGAAAATCCAACGATCATCACATATACGAATGTATAGTTACATTCCTTAAAACACGATTCCATTTCCTATCCAATAGTTCAGGTCCGATCGATGCGACTTCATCCACTTCATCCTGACAACTTACTCACTTACTAAAATAGTGAATTTTCAAAAATTAACCAAAAATATTCAGAGTTCATGAAAAATATTTTTAATTATTATTTCTGTGAATAAGGGTGTGCCAATTCGGTACTTTTTTCTCGATATAGAAAATTTTGACATAAGAAACCGATATTTTGACTTGAGTGAGGTAAATTCAAACGTCAAAATTTTATGTAGCCTTGAGCAAAGTCTACAAGTCTGGAAACTCCTTTTTCGCTTTGAATGTGTTGGTGAAATCAGGCTTGGGTGTTGTAGATTACAAACCCAAAACGCATTTAATTTTGACAAGTCGGAGTGAATTTTGACTGCTCGGGAGTTTGTTTACAAAGTTCAGAAAAATATTTTGAGGGAGGAATGCAACTCTTTTTCTTCTTCATAGCAATAAGCCATAATTATGCTTTTTTAAATACATAAAAAAGACCAAGGACCCAGATTTAAAACCAACGCAGAAATATATATGTAACCATTTTTAAGTCATATAGTTGCACAATATTGAATATTTTGCAAGTAAAACGAAGTTAAAATTCATAAAAATTGCTCATTTCACAAATTTAGTCAACTGTTTTTAACCTACCTAACGCAGAATTTCTGGACATTCTGAATTCATGAAACAAATAAAATTCCATTTGTTTATCATATTTTTCAATTTAATTGTATCTAAAATGTTTACATAACAAAAAAAACGAAAATAAAAACTACTAACAAAGCAGAAAATATTATTATTGAATTCCGTTTCAGGTGATATTTTCTCTCCAAAGCAATTAAAAAGTCCTTAAAAGTTTCGTCAACATTACACCGATTAAGGAATCGTTGATGAAATCTAGTTGTCTCGTTAAAAGTTTTTTCGTGTCCCAGCATGCTAATTGGCGAAGACAGATGAAGTCTTCCTCTGGAATCATTTTTTAGGCGTTCTAAAGATCGAGCAAAATCACTTAAATATGGAGCATTTATTAACTTTCCTTCATTATGATCTTTGTAAGAATTATTTCGATTACGAGCCGCGGGCACAGTTCCTTTACAAATATGCTCCGATAACAAATTGTTAGAGTTGTAGGATTTATCAGAAGGCTCCGCAATTTGGTTTTTAACATTAATTGCATAACTAGAGTGTAATTCCGTATTTTTTACTTCGGTTCTGTTGGTCAGTTCATTTCTACCACAAGAGTCGTTATAATTGCCAAAAAGTCGACATTTTGAACGATTTTCAGACATACTTGCATCAACAATATTCTTCAATAGGATTGGATCCGCGTCTTCATATGGTTTATTACATGACGTTTTGCTTGCAGCTTGTAACCGTTTAGGTGGTTGTAGTACCGTTGGTTTAATTTTATCAACAAAATTTATTTTTCCTGTGGTCTTGCTATCAAATAATCGTTTAGACTTGACAGTAGTAGATTGCAGCGAATTTTCCGGAATTTTATTAGATGTGTTAATATTTGAATTATTAATAGTCATGCGAAGTCTTCGAATCAAAACCTTACGACTAGAATCTGTAACTGGTACGTTCGGAAGACCATATTGGATGCATTTTTTACGCAGAGATGAGTTATCCAACGATTCTAAATTTTCGCACATTGTAGTTATGGAAACGATTTTCAATTTGTTAAGTTTAATCAACAGCTTAAATAGATATAAATTTGAAAACAATTATTAACTCAATAATGAACAGCATTAATCGTTTTGAACGAAATTAACCAGTGACAACAGCCAAATGTAAATTAAAATCGATTTTTACCCTTTGCGTAAGTGTAATCGTGTATAATTTGCTGTTTCTAACGTCCACATTTGTGATCAGCGCGAAATGCTTGCCATACGCGATGCTGAAGCATGAATGATAGAATACAAGGTTGTGCGACATAAAAGCCGAATATCAGCATACCTCAGTTTTTTTCATTTTTTTACCCTTAGTTAGTAAACTAACGCCGTTCCCATCAACAACTGAATAAGCTGTTTTTTTCAAAATCGCACGATTTTTCATAAAAACTTGTCGCCTCCGGCACTACACTAAGCTGAAAAAAGTTTCTGAAAAATAGGGAGTACTATTTAACTTTCTTCTATGGTATATTACACTGCAGCTATGCTGGTGTAACAAACTAGAATAAAAAAGATTTAAATATTATAATTACGTTTCAAAGAGCGTTTTTTCCTAAAATACTTAACCGATTACGATATATAAAATAGTTATAGAAAGCTAATAACATCTAGTGTCTTGTTTTCACAAAACTGTGTGGGGTAATTAGAGAAAGAAAATTAATTAATGGGGAAAAAGTACTACAAATATTAAGATCGGCTTTTCTCCACAAATATGCGATTTTCGGAAAAATTTTACTTAACGTAAATGAAAGATATTCAGTTATCTTTCTAACGATGTACATGCCAACCGGATATCTACGGTTAAGGAAATATAGGGCAAATAAGTTCAATTTCAAAAAGCTATAATTCAGAAACAACAACAATATGGTGGGCGTAACGGGCGGCTATCTTCATGGAGAACTGCAGTTCGAGTGGTAGCTTAGGGTCAACACTTTGTAATGAAGGAATCTTGCGTAAAACTCCTCTATACATATATGTATCAATACCATCAATATGAAGAGAGACTGAAGAAAACACAAACAAGCACGAGAGTTAAACACATCGGAACAACAGGATACAAGATACATTTTCAACTGTCAAATTTATATGGGCTCTTAGGCTGCTCGCACACTGCATGCGTTTTTCTTTCGTGCGAATTCTGACGAAAACATGCGAGCGATCTCATTGCATGTTATTGATAGAGATGAGCGATATTTCTGTACCGGTGACTTTATCACCGTGATTTAAAAGTCACTGGTCACTGGAGTGACCGAATATTTTTTTTACCAGTGACAGTGACAGCCTTCGTTCCACGATATTTATTTATATATTCGTTCCTTTCACTGGTTTGTTCCCGTGCCACGAATTCGGAAAACGATATTTTTTCACGAATTCATCCTGTATGTGACAGTTAACATTCTGTTCTAAAGAATTCGCTATTAAATATGTGCTTATGACTTATTTTTATTTTATCTTACATATTAATTATTATAATTGTTCGAACAATATTGGAAAAATAAAATAATATGAAAATAATGATAAAGAAGAAAATATTCAGTAACAAAATTATTATTTTGTATTATCACAAATTCCTCATATTAGTTTTATGCCCCACAGAGGAAAAGACAGGTTAAATTGACTAAAATGTTAAGGATAACGATTCTTTTTAAAGAGAAATCGTAGGAAACTTTGGCCCACGTAGCACAGGAAAAACTCTGCGCATTGGCATCATCGATGCCCTGCGAAACTCTATTTTCGAAAGCTGGCCAAGTTTTAAACGAACGTCGGAGTCGATTATACGCAGAAAAATTAAAAGTGCTTTTATTTTTAAATAATAATAATAAATATGTAAATAAATAAAAAATACAGGATAGTATTTACCAGAACGACCAGAAACCACATTGTTATATTTCTCGTGGTTATTGGCAGTGCATTATATGTATGGTATTAGAAAAACCTTGTAATAACATACATACGTTTATAAATTATATTATCAAGTTCATAATATTATTTTTAAACAATTACACAAACATGGATTTTATGACAATGTTGCTTTATTTTATATTAAATATACAAATCTAATTTTTTCGATATTTAAACATGTTAAAACTTCTGATATCGGTTACTTTTACCAAAGTCACGGTGACTTAAAGTCACTGGTTATAATCACGGTGACAGAAATGTCACAGTGACTCCTGTCACCGTTCCTAAAAAATCACTGGAACGCTCATCTCTAGGTATTGATTGTCAATGCGCACATTGAAGCAATGTTCTGTCGTCAGAATTGCTGCGAAAAGTTGCGAAGTGCGAACAATCCCATTTGAATGGGATCGATCGCAAGTTTTCGCAAGAAGTGTTTTTGGTTGTTGTTCAATTAGTTATGCAGGTGATGAAATTCAAAATGACTTCTTTTCGCGAAAACCTCATGAACCCTTCCTTTTGAAAAATTTTCCTTTTAGATAAGAATTTTCTAGTAAGAAAAACTTCATCAACCGTGTCCAATGCATATGTTGTTTTTGCTTTACTCAGACTTTTACGCATAAGTTTATTATTTATATTTATTTATTTACTATATATTCTTTCAATTATGTCATTAATCATTTATTTGTTTATTGTTGCCTCTATGAGGTAACCTCTTGCCTCTATGAGGTGTTTTCGGTTTTTGATGGTTTTTTGTTTTTTGTTCAATGGTTTTCGTTTTTGTTTTGTTTGATTCTTCTCATTTTTGTGGTTTTTTCTTGGTTGTGATACTCTTAGTATCACTTCTATTTTAATTATTAAATTTTTATTAAACATATACTATTTTGCAGCTAGAACAGGTAGCACTAGGGTTTTGATGTAAGGGAGTAGCTAGCTAGTTCACCGTAAGTATTTTACATGCCTCCGTTAGCGGTAGGGTAGAACATGATAGTTTTTCTTTTAGATGTTTGATGGGGAAATAGGTAGATAGTTACGCAAATTCTTCATGCGTTTTTGCGGGTTAAGTGTTTAGCCAGTGTATATTGTAGAAAAACTTAATTAAAACCACGTTACTACGAGTATAAAGCTTTATAATTGAAGGCATCATAAATTGTCGAACGTAGCTTACATCAAACATTACATTTATTCACAAGCATTGTGACATCTGTTTGTCTGTCTGTCTATGGAAAACACGATTACAAGAGAACGAATAAAGATATCGTCATCAAACTTGGTACGAATATTGTCTATCATTAAAAACTCATCGGTATTGCAAAATCGGACCATTACCCCGCCTACTTTTTATAGTGAATAGAAATTCATTCATGCTTATAGCTCAATTTCTCAGCTTGTAGAACGAATTTGGGGTTGAAATTTTGTCCCGGAGTCCACTGTTTCTCAGCAAAACAGACTACCACGAATGGGCGTGATCCGCCCACTATTTAAATAAAACTCGATTACAGGAGAACGAATAGAGATATATATATAGACCTCAAATTTGGCACGAATGTTGTCTATCATCAGAAACTCATTCGTCTTGGAAATGGGCAAAATCAGACTATTGCCACGCCTACTTTTCATCCATGCTTATAGCTCAAATTTTCAGCTTGTAGACCGAATTTGCGGTTGAAATTTTGTCTAAAAGTCCACTGCCTCTGACCAAAAAAGACTACCACAAATGGGCGTGGTCCGCCCACTAATTAAATAAAATTCGATTACAGGAGAGACATTTTCATAAAATTTGGTACGTATATTGTCTTTCATCACATTCTTTGGCTATTTGAGATTGAAAAGAAAAAAAATTAGACCATTGCCACGCCTAGTTTCTAAGGACAAGTGTGTAGGGCATATGAACTTAGTAGTGTGTATATGTACCTTCTGGGACAACTGAAATTTGGGTGCTATTGGGTGCTATGCGTTGTGTGTGTTAGAGTGAGATGGCGCTATACGGTTGTGTGGGAGGGAGTGAGAAGGAGATATAAATATGGACGGACAGACGGACTGGGTGCTATGTGTTGTGTGTGTTAGAGTGAGATGGCGCTATACGGTTGTGTGGGAGGGAGTGAGAAAGAGTTATAAATACGGACGGACAGACGGACGGACACCGGGAGGGAGGGAGAGGAAGGGGAGGGAGGGAGAGAAAGGGGATGAGGGTGAGGGAGGAAATGGGGCGTGGCAACAAGGGCGGGGGAAATGGGCGTGGCAATAGGGGGCGTGCAACATGGGCGTGGCAAATGGGGCGGACAAAAATGGGCGTGAAAAAGTAGGCGTGTAAAAACGGACAGACAGACAAACATACATAGAGACGGACAAACAGACGGACATACATACAGACAAACAGACGGACATACATACAGACGGACAGACCGACATACATAGCTCAGCGTGCTGACTGTTGCGAGTGTGGTGTGTTCCTCTGCCTTGATCTCTGCCCGCTTGTGTATCGTTTGTGGTACTTGAGATTTTTGTTTTTGCACAGAATCATAATGTAAACAAACGCAATTAGTCATTTATAACATGTACGAATTCGTTTGCATATTGAACTTTGAATGGATGCGGATGGCTGGGTAGTAGTTTTGCTATGTTGTTGTTGCTGTTCTCATTTGATTGCTTTTCATCATTTTGCTATGTGATTGTTGTAGATTTAGTAAATGAGTTATAGGCATTTCAAGTGGTCGGCTGGCTTGCGATCACACTTATTGAATGTACATATATTAATGCAATTATTTCAATCTCGGAATTGGTTGACATTTTCGTTACTTTCTTTTTACGATTATTTTCTCATGGTCTGATAGACAGACGGACACACATGCAAACATATGGACGGACAGACGAACATACATACATATATACCGACAGACGGACATACATATAGACAGACATACATACATACATATAGACGGACAGACTGATAGAGACAGTGAACATGCACGAATTAAAATTTTTTTGTTTATTTTGTTCTTGTTCTTGTAGGAGTTTGGCTTATGTTGTTTTGTATACGATTTATTCTTGCTGTCTTGTTTTATTTTTAGGAATAGAGACGCTTGTTATAGATATTGAAGTGTAGAGGAGAGGATTGAGTAGGTAAACCTAGGATGCTCCACTTATTCTTTTTCTTCATTGTATAGCTTCTGTTAGAATAAGCATTTGATGCTCGTGCGAGAAGAGTTAATACAACAAATGTAGGGATTTCTTTTTATACACATGAAGTAATATTTTGGCGAAGATGTACAATGTTTATGCTTTTGCGTTAGGAATATGCTTGGGTATGCTATACTTGTTTTTTTCATTTAATCTAGTTTTAATTTTTATTCTTTTCAGGTGTAGATTTTTTTGTTGTTATATAGTATAGGTACTAAATGAACATTTCAAGTGAACTTTAGTTTGTGGGCTCATAGGTTCTTACTAATACGTGTTATTTGTATTTTATGCTTAGCTCACTATATGGATTAATGAAAATTTGATGACATGATTTTTGCTATAATTTGTTTTGTAATATATTTTTTAATTTCAGTGTTTTAAATAATATTTCTTTAATGCTTATTATTATTGATTTTAGGTGTAAGAGATTTGTTTGATATGGTTTAGTTAGTTAATGAGCGATGGGTTAGTAAACATATCTTTGAGAAAAGAGATATTTAGAGACGCATGTTGTTTATTGTAGACGAGAGAGGCTTGAGTTGGTAAAGCTAGGATGCCATTCTCACTCTTATTTTCTCTTTCTTCTTCTTCTTTTTCTTGTTCTTGCTCTTTTTTTCCCCCAATACTATTATTATTGCGTCTTATTCTTTTTGTTTTTTGCACGGAATCATAATGTAAACAAACATCCATAAGCATAAAATTAGCTACATCGAGAATAAAGGGTCAATTGTAAAAGTGTCGTCAAAGCGTAAAGATCGAATTTTTAATTAAAGAAAAGTGTTCTAAAAGTTGCAGTTGTAAAAAGTTGCTCATTTTTGTGAAAAAAGTTAAATACAATATTCAAAAAGTTAATAAAATATTAACAAATTCTATAAACAAATTTAATAACAATTAAAAGAACGTGAACTATTTTTAACAAGAACAATCAAGTGAAAATTCTGAAAAAAAGTAAAAGTGAAAAACTTAAATATACTACTGAATTCCTGGAATTTATTAAAATTGCATTAGTTGTCGATTATATTTAGAAAAAAACAATAAACATGCAATTCATCTGCGAAAAATGTGCGGCTTGTTTCACAGCAAAACGTAGCTTAGTTCGCCACGTAAGAGTCAAGCATGAGAATTTGGTCTTCAAATGTAACAACTGTCAAGCAACATTTGATAGACAATATAAATTAGAAGAGCATAAAAATAAGTCTCATAAAAATGGAGGATCTAGTAGCTCGGCGGAGGTAAATATCCTACAACGAACTACGTCATATTGCTCAGGATGTCAACAACATATTGAATTGAAAAACTGGGCTTATCACATTAGAACAAACGCGCACAAGCGAAAATGTTGTGTTCCGGCAAGCGGCAACAAGTTGAAATATTTAAGAGATACTTTTAACGAGAGAATAGAGTCTCTCATCTACGAAAATAAGGATGAAAGTACTCTCATCGCAGAAGCATTCTTCCAGAAAGGAAAACCTGACATAATACTAGAGCTAATTAACAACCTCGAAAAGCATTCGGCGTTTAAATTTAATTTGGAGTTGTTCTGCGAATTCACCAAAACATCTGACGACAAGCCCATAGTTGAAATAAAATCATTTCAAACAAAAATGAGGATAGTTCAGTTACCAAACCAGCTAGACCAGATTCTAGACCAAAAATTCGAAAGCTTATTAACTAAACTGACAGAGTTCCAGGAAAGAGACAGTGGCTGGGCTCTCGCCAAAATATGTCACCTGGAAATAAATATTAACCAGTACAGGCCGATAAAAGGTTCGTCCTATCTGCCTCTACCGAAAGTCTTGGATAAGAAGAAAGCATGCATTAATATTAAAAACGATGACGAATACTGCTTCAAGTGGGCAATCATTGCTGCTCTGAGTCATACAGACTACCATCCAGAAAGACCCCAGAACTACAACATTGAAAATATAGCGTCTAATATAATAACACTACCAAACGGAATTGTTGTTAATTTTGAGAGATTAACATTTCCTCTACCACTCACAGAGATTTCGGAATTTGAACGGAAAAATAATAATATAAGTGTAAATGTCTTCGGATTTGATGGAGAGCTTGGGGCTATAATAGGACCATTTTATAGCACTCAAGCTGAAAAACCACACCACATTAACATGCTTCTTATCCAAGACGTGGAGCTTTCACATTACGTGTGGATCAAATCTATTTCAAGGTAATTATTGTTCAAATTTTATATCACATAGTATATTAAATCTTTAAATTTTAATATGTTAGCATGTAATAAATAATCTAATTACATATTTTTCTTTTAATTTCCAGATTAATAAAGCAACAAAGTACGAGCCATCGCAGACAAATATTTTTATGCAACAACTGCCTGCAGTACTCTCACAACGAGAGTACTCTTCAACAACATAAGGAGGTGTGCAATAAAGTTGTCACGGAGATGCCCCCGCTGGAAAAAGCCGTAATTAATTTTAAAAATTTTCAATGTAGTTTAGATGTGCCATTTGTAGTATACGCAGATTTTGAATGCGTATTAAGTAGATTAGATGACTCCATTAGTAATAAGTTAGTTAATAAACACATGCCGGCAGCTTTTAGTTATAATATACATTGTACTTTTAAACATAGCCTTAGTAAATTTGTTGTATATTCTGGGCAGGATGCTGCCGCAAAGTTCATAGAATATTTAGTTAGGGATATTGTAGATATTTATAATAACTATTTAAGTAAAACGACACCTATGCCCTTTTTAAATCCTCAACAGCTAAAGCACCAATTCCAAAGCAAAAACTGTCATATTTGCAATAAAGAATTGGGGGCTGATAGAGTGGCAGACCATTGCCATCTTACTGGCGAATATAGAGGTCCGGCACATAATGAGTGTAATTTAAAATTTCAAATTGCAAAGTTTGTGCCGGTGTTCTTTCATAATTTTTCTGGCTATGACTGCCATCTCTTTGTTAAAGAATTGAACGCTTTCGAGGGTGATATTAATGTTATACCCTTAAATAAGGAATTGTATGTATCCCTTTCCAAACGTATACAAGTAAGCGAAAAGAAAAGCATTGAAATAAGATTCTTGGATTCCTTCCGATTTATGGCCGCTAGCTTGAATGATTTAGCTAGAAACTTATCAGTATCTGATTTCAAAACTGTTCGCCAAGAGTATCCAAAAGACGATGAATTTACACTACTAACAAGAAAAGGTGTATTTCCATACGAATACATCAACTCGTTCGATCGTCTGAAGGAAACCTCTCTTCCTACTCAGCATGAATTTTTCAGTCATTTGACAAATAAGACTTGTTCTACTGAGGATTATGAACACGCGGTTAAAGTATGGCAACAGTTTAAATGTCAAACACTTGAAGAATACATGCTTCTATATCTGAAAACAGATGTATTAATCTTGACTGACATTTTCGAAAATTTTAGAAAAGTGTGTCAAAAAATTTATAATCTTGATCCTTGCCAATATTACACTGCCCCAGGCTTATCTTGGGATGCGATGCTTAAAACTACACAAATTGAACTTGAACTGTTTACAGATATAGACATGTACCTGTTCATCCAGAAGAGTATTAGGGGAGGCATTGTCCAATGTAGTACAAGGCATTCCAAAGCCAATAATAAATATATGGACGATTATAATTGTAATGAACCATCCGAATATTTAATGTATTTGGATGCCAACAATTTATATGGCTGGGCAATGTCACAATGTCTTCCTTGTGGAGGTTTTGAGTGGTTATCAGATACTGATAATTTTGATGTAGAGTCAATTTCAATGAATTCTCCTGTTGGATACATCCTTGAAGTAGATTTGGATTACCCACAGAATTTACATGATGCGCATAATGATTTACCTTTTTGTGCTGAGAATAAAACTGTGGGTAATTCAAAGTGTAAAAAGTTGATTACTGACTTAACCAACAAAACTCGCTATGTTATTCATTATAGAAATCTTCAGCAATGTATAGAAAATGGTATGTTGTTGAAGAAAGTATATAAAATATTGAAATTTAAGCAGTCTTGTTGGTTAAGTGAATATATCAATCTAAATACCCATCATCGCAGTTTAGCAAGGAATACTTTTGAAAAGAATTTTTTTAAACTGCTAAACAATGCGGTGTATGGAAAGACTATGGAAAATGTAGACAAGCGTAAAGATGTTAAAATAGTAACCGATTGGGAAAGTAGGGGAAGGCGGTTAGGAGCCCGAGCGCTAATTGCCAAACCAAACTTCCACAGCTGTACACAGTTTACAGAAGATATGGTTGCTATACAAATGTCTAGAGCTCGCTCTGTTTATAACAAACCTATATATTTGGGATTTGTTGTTTTGGAATTGTCGAAATGGAAAATGTACGACTTCCATTATAGTTACATGAAACCTAAATTCGCAACAAATCTCAAATTAAATTATATGGACACTGATTCTTTTATTTATTCCATTCGATGTGAAGATTTTTATGCTGATATTCGGGATGATATCGACTCAAAGTTCGATACATCAGAGTATTCACCTACCAATCCTTTTCATATACCGCTTAGAAATAGTAAAGTACTCGGTATGATGAAAGACGAAAGCAAGGGAAAAATTATGAAAGAATTTGTTGGCTTGCGTTCGAAAATGTATTCAATCGATGTTATTGGTTATGGGGAAACTAAAAAGGCCAAAGGTGTTAAAAATACGGTTATAAATAAGTTAAGTATAAGAGATTATAAAGATTGTCTAGTTAATAAGAAAATTATTTATGGAGATATGTTTATATTTAGATCTAAGCTCCACCAAATTTATACGCAATTAGTACATAAGATAGCCTTAAGCCCCCTAGATGATAAGCGTTTTATTAGAAATGATGGTGTACACACATATGCCTGGGGAAATTATCGTCTAGATTTAGAGCAGGAGTTAGATATAGATGAAAATATGTTTATGGATATAGAAATATAGAATATTAATTATAACTATTATAAAAATAAATAAGAAAAAATTTGTAAATAGATTTAAGAAAAACATTTATTTTCAATCAATAAAATTATATATTAACATTTAAATCTTTTGCATTGCATTATAATCTTTTATTTATTATCAATGAAATTTCGGAGTAGGATTGCATTTTTCCGCGCGTAGTGTCCATTATGGGAATGGCATATTTTTTTTAGTAAGTATGTATCTCTAAGTGATTGATCATTTTTACACCCCATTTCTTCAACATTAATTACAGGTTTCCCCGAGATTTCTTCAATCCATTTCGATTTTTCAACTCCTTTCACATATACAAGGTGGTTTTCAATATTTAGTCTCAAAAAAATGTACAACGCTATTAAAAGAGTTAGATCCATCGTTCCAACGAAATCCATGATGATTGTGATACAGCCAATTTGCCTGCTTTTTATATTTTAAAGATAAGTCTCTAAATTCAAATAGTGGTTTGATGATAAAGTTTTGATATTCACTAAAGCTGAAGGTTATTGCAGTTCACTACCACCGAATTCTATAAGAGAGCCCTTGTTGGCCCTTCTAATCGCGAAAAGACTGAATTTAATATAGACAGTCCGAACGGACTAAATTTTATTAACATATATCTGTAAATTATATAAATGACAGTATGAGTATATTATATGACATACATTCACTAATTTCCTGGTTACCACTATATTAATATTAGTATGATAACTTTCAACTGAACACATTTCATAAGCTGTTCAGAGCTGTTCATAAGCTATCCATCAGCTGTTCATAAGCTATCCATCAGCTGTTCAGAGCTGTTCAGAGCTGTTCATAAGCTGTTCAGAGCTGTTCATAAGCTATCCATCAGCTGTTCAGAGCTGTTCATAAGCTGTTCAGAGCTGTTCAGAGCTGTTCATAAGCTGTTCAGAGCTGTTCATAAGCTGTTCAGAGCTGTTCAGAGCTGTTCATAAGCTGTTCAGAGCTGTTCAGAGCTGTTCATAAGCTGTTCAGAGCTGTTCATAAGCTGTTCAGAGCTGTTCATAAGCTGTTCAGAGCTGTTCAGAGCTGTTCATAAGCTGTTCAGAGCTGTTCAGAGCTGTTCATAAGCTGTTCAGAGCTGTTCATAAGCTGTTCATAAGCTGTTCATAAGCTGTTCAGAGCTGAACAGAGCTGTTCAGAGCTGAACAGCTTATGAACAGCTTATGAACAGCTTATGAACAGCTCTGAACAGCTTATGAACAGCTCTGAACAGCTCTGAACAGCTTATGAACAGCTCTGAACAGCTCTGAACAGCTCTGAACAGCTTATGAACAGCTCTGAACAGCTTATGAACAGCTCTGAACAGCTTATGAACAGCTCTGAACAGCTCTGAACAGCTTATGAACAGCTCTGAACAGCTCTGAACAGCTTATGAACAGCTCTGAACAGCTTATGAACAGCTCTGAACAGCTCTGAACAGCTTATGAACAGCTCTGAACAGCTGATGGATAGCTTATGAACAGCTCTGAACAGCTTATGAACAGCTCTGAACAGCTCTGAACAGCTGATGGATAGCTTATGAACAGCTGATGGATAGCTTATGAACAGCTCTGAACAGCTTATGAAATGTGTTCAGTTGAAAGTTATCATACTAATATTAATATAGTGGTAACCAGGAAATTAGTGAATGTATGTCATATAATATACTCATACTGTCATTTATATAATTTACAGATATATGTTAATAAAATTTAGTCCGTTCGGACTGTCTATATTAAATTCAGTCTTTTCGCGATTAGAAGGGCCAACAAGGGCTCTCTTATAGAATTCGGTGGTAGTGAACTGCAATAACCTTCAGCTTTAGTGAATATCAAAACTTTATCATCAAACCACTATTTGAATTTAGAGACTTATCTTTAAAATATAAAAAGCAGGCAAATTGGCTGTATCACAATCATCATGGATTTCGTTGGAACGATGGATCTAACTCTTTTAATAGCGTTGTACATTTTTTTGAGACTAAATATTGAAAACCACCTTGTATATGTGAAAGGAGTTGAAAAATCGAAATGGATTGAAGAAATCTCGGGGAAACCTGTAATTAATGTTGAAGAAATGGGGTGTAAAAATGATCAATCACTTAGAGATACATACTTACTAAAAAAAATATGCCATTCCCATAATGGACACTACGCGCGGAAAAATGCAATCCTACTCCGAAATTTCATTGATAATAAATAAAAGATTATAATGCAATGCAAAAGATTTAAATGTTAATATATAATTTTATTGATTGAAAATAAATGTTTTTCTTAAATCTATTTACAAATTTTTTCTTATTTATTTTTATAATAGTTATAATTAATATTCTATATTTCTATATCCATAAACATATTTTCATCTATATCTAACTCCTGCTCTAAATCTAGACGATAATTTCCCCAGGCATATGTGTGTACACCATCATTTCTAATAAAACGCTTATCATCTAGGGGGCTTAAGGCTATCTTATGTACTAATTGCGTATAAATTTGGTGGAGCTTAGATCTAAATATAAACATATCTCCATAAATAATTTTCTTATTAACTAGACAATCTTTATAATCTCTTATACTTAACTTATTTATAACCGTATTTTTAACACCTTTGGCCTTTTTAGTTTCCCCATAACCAATAACATCGATTGAATACATTTTCGAACGCAAGCCAACAAATTCTTTCATAATTTTTCCCTTGCTTTCGTCTTTCATCATACCGAGTACTTTACTATTTCTAAGCGGTATATGAAAAGGATTGGTAGGTGAATACTCTGATGTATCGAACTTTGAGTCGATATCATCCCGAATATCAGCATAAAAATCTTCACATCGAATGGAATAAATAAAAGAATCAGTGTCCATATAATTTAATTTGAGATTTGTTGCGAATTTAGGTTTCATGTAACTATAATGGAAGTCGTACATTTTCCATTTCGACAATTCCAAAACAACAAATCCCAAATATATAGGTTTGTTATAAACAGAGCGAGCTCTAGACATTTGTATAGCAACCATATCTTCTGTAAACTGTGTACAGCTGTGGAAGTTTGGTTTGGCAATTAGCGCTCGGGCTCCTAACCGCCTTCCCCTACTTTCCCAATCGGTTACTATTTTAACATCTTTACGCTTGTCTACATTTTCCATAGTCTTTCCATACACCGCATTGTTTAGCAGTTTAAAAAAATTCTTTTCAAAAGTATTCCTTGCTAAACTGCGATGATGGGTATTTAGATTGATATATTCACTTAACCAACAAGACTGCTTAAATTTCAATATTTTATATACTTTCTTCAACAACATACCATTTTCTATACATTGCTGAAGATTTCTATAATGAATAACATAGCGAGTTTTGTTGGTTAAGTCAGTAATCAACTTTTTACACTTTGAATTACCCACAGTTTTATTCTCAGCACAAAAAGGTAAATCATTATGCGCATCATGTAAATTCTGTGGGTAATCCAAATCTACTTCAAGGATGTATCCAACAGGAGAATTCATTGAAATTGACTCTACATCAAAATTATCAGTATCTGATAACCACTCAAAACCTCCACAAGGAAGACATTGTGACATTGCCCAGCCATATAAATTGTTGGCATCCAAATACATTAAATATTCGGATGGTTCATTACAATTATAATCGTCCATATATTTATTATTGGCTTTGGAATGCCTTGTACTACATTGGACAATGCCTCCCCTAATACTCTTCTGGATGAACAGGTACATGTCTATATCTGTAAACAGTTCAAGTTCAATTTGTGTAGTTTTAAGCATCGCATCCCAAGATAAGCCTGGGGCAGTGTAATATTGGCAAGGATCAAGATTATAAATTTTTTGACACACTTTTCTAAAATTTTCGAAAATGTCAGTCAAGATTAATACATCTGTTTTCAGATATAGAAGCATGTATTCTTCAAGTGTTTGACATTTAAACTGTTGCCATACTTTAACCGCGTGTTCATAATCCTCAGTAGAACAAGTCTTATTTGTCAAATGACTGAAAAATTCATGCTGAGTAGGAAGAGAGGTTTCCTTCAGACGATCGAACGAGTTGATGTATTCGTATGGAAATACACCTTTTCTTGTTAGTAGTGTAAATTCATCGTCTTTTGGATACTCTTGGCGAACAGTTTTGAAATCAGATACTGATAAGTTTCTAGCTAAATCATTCAAGCTAGCGGCCATAAATCGGAAGGAATCCAAGAATCTTATTTCAATGCTTTTCTTTTCGCTTACTTGTATACGTTTGGAAAGGGATACATACAATTCCTTATTTAAGGGTATAACATTAATATCACCCTCGAAAGCGTTCAATTCTTTAACAAAGAGATGGCAGTCATAGCCAGAAAAATTATGAAAGAACACCGGCACAAACTTTGCAATTTGAAATTTTAAATTACACTCATTATGTGCCGGACCTCTATATTCGCCAGTAAGATGGCAATGGTCTGCCACTCTATCAGCCCCCAATTCTTTATTGCAAATATGACAGTTTTTGCTTTGGAATTGGTGCTTTAGCTGTTGAGGATTTAAAAAGGGCATAGGTGTCGTTTTACTTAAATAGTTATTATAAATATCTACAATATCCCTAACTAAATATTCTATGAACTTTGCGGCAGCATCCTGCCCAGAATATACAACAAATTTACTAAGGCTATGTTTAAAAGTACAATGTATATTATAACTAAAAGCTGCCGGCATGTGTTTATTAACTAACTTATTACTAATGGAGTCATCTAATCTACTTAATACGCATTCAAAATCTGCGTATACTACAAATGGCACATCTAAACTACATTGAAAATTTTTAAAATTAATTACGGCTTTTTCCAGCGGGGGCATCTCCGTGACAACTTTATTGCACACCTCCTTATGTTGTTGAAGAGTACTCTCGTTGTGAGAGTACTGCAGGCAGTTGTTGCATAAAAATATTTGTCTGCGATGGCTCGTACTTTGTTGCTTTATTAATCTGGAAATTAAAAGAAAAATATGTAATTAGATTATTTATTACATGCTAACATATTAAAATTTAAAGATTTAATATACTATGTGATATAAAATTTGAACAATAATTACCTTGAAATAGATTTGATCCACACGTAATGTGAAAGCTCCACGTCTTGGATAAGAAGCATGTTAATGTGGTGTGGTTTTTCAGCTTGAGTGCTATAAAATGGTCCTATTATAGCCCCAAGCTCTCCATCAAATCCGAAGACATTTACACTTATATTATTATTTTTCCGTTC
This sequence comes from Myopa tessellatipennis, assembly GCA_943737955.2. Taxonomy (NCBI): domain Eukaryota; kingdom Metazoa; phylum Arthropoda; class Insecta; order Diptera; family Conopidae; genus Myopa; species Myopa tessellatipennis. The sequence goes on from OX031315.1 coordinate 19,510,767, forward strand.
AAATTCCGAAATCTCTGTGAGTGGTAGAGGAAATGTTAATCTCTCAAAATTAACAACAATTCCGTTTGGTAGTGTTATTATATTAGACGCTATATTTTCAATGTTGTAGTTCTGGGGTCTTTCTGGATGGTAGTCTGTATGACTCAGAGCAGCAATGATTGCCCACTTGAAGCAGTATTCGTCATCGTTTTTAATATTAATGCATGCTTTCTTCTTATCCAAGACTTTCGGTAGAGGCAGATAGGACGAACCTTTTATCGGCCTGTACTGGTTAATATTTATTTCCAGGTGACATATTTTGGCGAGAGCCCAGCCACTGTCTCTTTCCTGGAACTCTGTCAGTTTAGTTAATAAGCTTTCGAATTTTTGGTCTAGAATCTGGTCTAGCTGGTTTGGTAACTGAACTATCCTCATTTTTGTTTGAAATGATTTTATTTCAACTATGGGCTTGTCGTCAGATGTTTTGGTGAATTCGCAGAACAACTCCAAATTAAATTTAAACGCCGAATGCTTTTCGAGGTTGTTAATTAGCTCTAGTATTATGTCAGGTTTTCCTTTCTGGAAGAATGCTTCTGCGATGAGAGTACTTTCATCCTTATTTTCGTAGATGAGAGACTCTATTCTCTCGTTAAAAGTATCTCTTAAATATTTCAACTTGTTGCCGCTTGCCGGAACACAACATTTTCGCTTGTGCGCGTTTGTTCTAATGTGATAAGCCCAGTTTTTCAATTCAATATGTTGTTGACATCCTGAGCAATATGACGTAGTTCGTTGTAGGATATTTACCTCCGCCGAGCTACTAGATCCTCCATTTTTATGAGACTTATTTTTATGCTCTTCTAATTTATATTGTCTATCAAATGTTGCTTGACAGTTGTTACATTTGAAGACCAAATTCTCATGCTTGACTCTTACGTGGCGAACTAAGCTACGTTTTGCTGTGAAACAAGCCGCACATTTTTCGCAGATGAATTGCATGTTTATTGTTTTTTTCTAAATATAATCGACAACTAATGCAATTTTAATAAATTCCAGGAATTCAGTAGTATATTTAAGTTTTTCACTTTTACTTTTTTTCAGAATTTTCACTTGATTGTTCTTGTTAAAAATAGTTCACGTTCTTTTAATTGTTATTAAATTTGTTTATAGAATTTGTTAATATTTTATTAACTTTTTGAATATTGTATTTAACTTTTTTCACAAAAATGAGCAACTTTTTACAACTGCAACTTTTAGAACACTTTTCTTTAATTAAAAATTCGATCTTTACGCTTTGACGACACTTTTACAATTGACCCTTTATTCTCGATGTAGCTAATTTTATGCTTATGGATGTTTGTTTACATTATGATTCCGTGCAAAAAACAAAAAGAATAAGACGCAATAATAATAGTATTGGGGGAAAAAAAGAGCAAGAACAAGAAAAAGAAGAAGAAGAAAGAGAAAATAAGAGTGAGAATGGCATCCTAGCTTTACCAACTCAAGCCTCTCTCGTCTACAATAAACAACATGCGTCTCTAAATATCTCTTTTCTCAAAGATATGTTTACTAACCCATCGCTCATTAACTAACTAAACCATATCAAACAAATCTCTTACACCTAAAATCAATAATAATAAGCATTAAAGAAATATTATTTAAAACACTGAAATTAAAAAATATATTACAAAACAAATTATAGCAAAAATCATGTCATCAAATTTTCATTAATCCATATAGTGAGCTAAGCATAAAATACAAATAACACGTATTAGTAAGAACCTATGAGCCCACAAACTAAAGTTCACTTGAAATGTTCATTTAGTACCTATACTATATAACAACAAAAAAATCTACACCTGAAAAGAATAAAAATTAAAACTAGATTAAATGAAAAAAACAAGTATAGCATACCCAAGCATATTCCTAACGCAAAAGCATAAACATTGTACATCTTCGCCAAAATATTACTTCATGTGTATAAAAAGAAATCCCTACATTTGTTGTATTAACTCTTCTCGCACGAGCATCAAATGCTTATTCTAACAGAAGCTATACAATGAAGAAAAAGAATAAGTGGAGCATCCTAGGTTTACCTACTCAATCCTCTCCTCTACACTTCAATATCTATAACAAGCGTCTCTATTCCTAAAAATAAAACAAGACAGCAAGAATAAATCGTATACAAAACAACATAAGCCAAACTCCTACAAGAACAAGAACAAAATAAACAAAAAAATTTTAATTCGTGCATGTTCACTGTCTCTATCAGTCTGTCCGTCTATATGTATGTATGTATGTCTGTCTATATGTATGTCCGTCTGTCGGTATATATGTATGTATGTTCGTCTGTCCGTCCATATGTTTGCATGTGTGTCCGTCTGTCTATCAGACCATGAGAAAATAATCGTAAAAAGAAAGTAACGAAAATGTCAACCAATTCCGAGATTGAAATAATTGCATTAATATATGTACATTCAATAAGTGTGATCGCAAGCCAGCCGACCACTTGAAATGCCTATAACTCATTTACTAAATCTACAACAATCACATAGCAAAATGATGAAAAGCAATCAAATGAGAACAGCAACAACAACATAGCAAAACTACTACCCAGCCATCCGCATCCATTCAAAGTTCAATATGCAAACGAATTCGTACATGTTATAAATGACTAATTGCGTTTGTTTACATTATGATTCTGTGCAAAAACAAAAATCTCAAGTACCACAAACGATACACAAGCGGGCAGAGATCAAGGCAGAGGAACACACCACACTCGCAACAGTCAGCACGCTGAGCTATGTATGTCGGTCTGTCCGTCTGTATGTATGTCCGTCTGTTTGTCTGTATGTATGTCCGTCTGTTTGTCCGTCTCTATGTATGTTTGTCTGTCTGTCCGTTTTTACACGCCTACTTTTTCACGCCCATTTTTGTCCGCCCCATTTGCCACGCCCATGTTGCACGCCCCCTATTGCCACGCCCATTTCCCCCGCCCTTGTTGCCACGCCCCATTTCCTCCCTCACCCTCATCCCCTTTCTCTCCCTCCCTCCCCTTCCTCTCCCTCCCTCCCGGTGTCCGTCCGTCTGTCCGTCCGTATTTATAACTCTTTCTCACTCCCTCCCACACAACCGTATAGCGCCATCTCACTCTAACACACACAACACATAGCACCCAGTCCGTCTGTCCGTCCATATTTATATCTCCTTCTCACTCCCTCCCACACAACCGTATAGCGCCATCTCACTCTAACACACACAACGCATAGCACCCAATAGCACCCAAATTTCAGTTGTCCCAGAAGGTACATATACACACTACTGAACTTCGGTCAGGCCAAAGTTAACACTCTTTCTGGTTATTATTATTATTATTATTACTAGCAATTTACATATTTCTGAAATATGAAAATATTTTGCATTCTTATTTAAGAAAAATGACTCAAAATATTTATCAATTCCTAAAAGATACAGGACAGAAGGAATAAATTTCCTAGAATTATAAATAAAAAACAAGATACAGAAAAAGATTGCAATTCCTCTGTCAACCCTTTCAACGTGTTCATTTTGACAACATGGAAATTCCCCCTTTACAACATGGAAAAAGGAGGATGGCGAAAATGTAAAACCAGTAGAAGGTCATTGCAAGAAATACAAATAAAAAACCAGTAAGAAAGCTATATTCGGCCTGGCCGAATCTTAGATACCCTACACCTAAAAGTTTTAAAAAAAGTGCCGAAGCTAGGATGGGGCGGGGGTGGCGGTCCACTCTGGGCGGCACAATGTCGGGGGCGGCAGTTGTGGAAATCAAGTATTGACTTATTGCATTCTAGGCATTTTTGGGGCTAAAAGTTGAATAACCGTCCCGGGGTCCATGAGACCTAGCTACGCCTCTGTATAAATAGTAGGCGTGGTCATTACCTTTTTCAAAACAAAATAACTAGCTTAGTTGTTTTATAATTGTGTTCATTTAAACTTTATTTCCGTGGTAATAAACTTTTTTTCATACTGCTATACTGTATATGTAGTGTAAAAGTGGGCGGACCGCACCCAGGTTTGATGTAATAATGTTTTTTTGTAAAACAAGTTGTTATCTAAAGTTTTATTCAGGAAGTTTATATATTTAACAATATAACCCTCTTTTGCCTGTGTAACCTAAAAGTGGGCGGATGTATATGTAGTGTAAAAGTGGGCGGACCGCACCCAGTTTTGATGTAATAATGTTTGTTTTGTAAAACAAGTTGTTATCTAAAGTTTTATTCAGGAAGTTTATATATTTAACAATATAACCCTCTTTTGCCTGTGTAACCTAAAAGTGGGCGGATCACGCCCATATTTGGCACATTCACGGATAATGCTACTCTATACCCAGGAATGAAATTTTGTTGTAATAGCAAATAAAATAAAAAATAGGCGTGGCCGTGGACCGATTTCAATACCAACCTGCCCACCACATAAAACAATATATCTGCATAGTTTCATCACGATATCTTCATTGGTTCTCCTGTGATCGTGATTTCAAGAGAGACAGACAGACAGACAGACAGACAGACGGACGGACATGGCTAAATCGACTCAGGAGGTCACGCTGATCAAGAATATATATATTTTTCTATACCTATCGTCTCTAGTTCTATGCGTTACATATTTCGTTACAAAGTGAATATACCCTTACTGTTTACGCCAAACACACCGCTCGTCAGGCTGCCTCTCCTGATCTGCCAAAGCCGTGCTGTCTCACGGCCAGACTTCGGCCACTCAGGAGAGGCAAGCTAAAAGCTTGACTGCGAGCTCCTTGGCTCCAGCCTTGGTCTTCACTTGGCTGCCATCAGTGAACCGCGACACAGCAAACGAACATCTAACATTTCAATCACATTTAACATTTCAAATCGCAAACCTTGTAAAAACACGCAAAAACATTACAATAAATTTACGGAGAAACCTGCAACTGCCGTCTTACAATTAAACATTTGGTCCAGAACGAGCCGGATAGAGCTCCAACGCCACGACATCGTCGCCCTTGGTTGAGGAAAAAAAGGCAAGTTGTTGAATTTCGAATAAAGTTAATATAAATTGCTAAAATAAAATACAAACCTTAAATATTGTGATTAACCTGTAAATATATACGCAGCACGTATATATATATAGGCACATATACTCCCGTCTACACTTGAAATTAGCGGAATTAATTTCGGTGTAACGGTGCTCCGAAATTTAGAATTGGATCACTTATATATATTACATAAAAGTGTCCTTGAACCCGGTCATATACTTAAATTAACCGGCACGTGTTGCAATTACTTATTCTTCGACGAATACATAATTGCAGCTCGCTCTCGCTTGGGTTTGCGCTCTTCACTTAAAAACCACCACCTTTTGCTGGCTGGTTTGGTTTTCGTGCTCTCCACAGACACGCTCGCAGCTTACGCTCTTCTGCGCGGTTCACTTAGAAACCAAAAAACCACCACCTTTTGCTGGTTTGTTTGGTTTACGTGCTCTCACATAGACACGTTCTCAGCTTACAGCCAAGCATAAAACACGTTCTTTCGTTCAACATTGATCGGCCTCTCGGCGTGATACGCTACAAGCGGCGCGTTCTTCTTTTTACATTCGTATTCGTACTATCGACGGTAACTTCGAAACGCTTAATAGTGCACATTGTACCGTGCTTGCAGCAGAACAGGCGACATATTTACTCACCTACTCAGCGAAAAAAGTCGTCAACCGTGCACTCGAAAACTGTTTGCTTAGAATACACTTTGAGCAAACCACCGCTGCGGCTTCGTTTAACGTGACAAAGACGTCGACCGCGCATGCACCGTGGGCGAAAAATATAATTCCTTGGCATAAAATTATAAAAAAAAAAAAAAAAATTCTTGTTTGGAATAAAAATATTAAGGTGTTTTATTTCTTTAGTAGCCCATCGGTCTAAGCTATTCTTCCCTGTATTCTTTTGCCAAATTTGTAATCACCGTAACGCACCCACAATGACGCTTCTAGATACGTTCATTCGTCTGGCTGACGGATTGGTCGAGTTCGGCTTGGAGTTCGATGAAATGCCGGATGATGCACACCATTTACACGCTTGATCTCCAAAGAGATGAAATCAAGTCTCAATGGACCCTTATTAAGAGCACGTACGACAGCCTCTTAGCGAATATGAAAGACGATGATGAGTTAGTGCAGAATTTCGAGCTGATTAAACAAAAACGTCAATTTTAAAGGCGACTATCTGTCATGGCCCTCCTTCCGTGACATGTTCACGGCCCTATACACGAACAACTCGCGTCTCAGCCCGGTTGAAAAATTGTTTCATTTGAATCAAAAGACAAAGGGAGAAGCAAAGGAAATCGTACAAAAATCTCCTCTGACGAATGAAGGATTCGAGCAAGCCTGGCAAAATCTATCGGATCGATATGAGAATAAACGCGTTCTCGTGAACACGCTCCTTAAAAATCTCTTTGGCCTCGCGACGATTACTAGGGAAACCGGGCACGAAATCAAAAATTTACAGCGGGAATTCAACAATATTCTCGCCGCGTTGGCGCTCCAAGGCGTCAACACGTCACATTGGGACGCTCTGATAGTTTTTCTGTGCTCTAGTCGGCTTCCGGAAGCCACCCTGGCGCTTTGGGAACAATCAATACCGAATAAACGTGAAATTCCAAAGTGGTCCGATCTCGACGCGTTCTTGACACATCGGTTTGAAACGCTGGAATCGATGCACGATATCAAAGGCGCACCCGCAGGCAAAACTCGCGCGTCACCCGCTCCACAGCAGGTGGCCCCCTCGACAAAACGCGTTAACACATTCCAGCTGAATGTGGCATCGACCGTATGTCAATTGTGCTCAGAGCACCACACAATTCGAGTCTGTCCGCAATTTTTGGAAATGACTTCCGGTAAACGTCTAGAGGTGGTGAAAAAGTTGCGTCTTTGCTTGAATTGTCTCGCGTAAGCGCATCAAATACAGAGATGCCCCAGTAAATACAACTGCGCGACATGTCAGGCGCGACACCATACGTTGCTGCATCGCGATCAAGCGCAGAACCGACCCTTGACGAATTCAGCGTCGCGTCCGTCCACTAAGCCAAGTAGAAACGCTGCATTGCAACCCACTCAGCCCCGTATCAACCCACTTAACGCGCGCGCACCCCCCTTTACTGGGCCCTCCACGTCGGCTAACACCGCCCAAATCAGTCAACAACAAATACAGTCCACTGATCGAAATCAGCCCGATAACCATCAAGTTTGTTTCGCTGCCGCACCGAAGCCAGTTCTGTTAGGAACCGCTACGGTCGCCATATTCCACGACGGTACGTGCTATGCCGCGCGTGCCCTCATCGATCCAGGATCCGAAGTATCCTTCATCTCTGACCACGTTCAGAAGATGCTCAAGATCCCCATGCGGCCAGTGAAAGCAACGGTTTCTGGTCTCAACGAAACCATCTCTGCAAAGGTTTCAAAATCTTGTGAGTTTATGCTCAAGTCGCCACGCGACCCCTCGTTTCAAATCCATGCCACAGCGCTAGTGCTGTCGCAAATCACGGGCAGACTGCCCGCCCACTCGTTCGATAGTGCGCTGCTTCGCAGCCTCCCCAGTAACATCGAGCTCGCAGACGTCAACTTTTGTCAAAAGTCAGCAAGTTGACGTTCTCATTGGAGCCGATCTCTTCCCGGCGATCATACTTGACGGTATTCGCCGCAATGTGTTAGGTTCACTTCTAGCACAACAGACTGTGTTCGGCTGGATAATCACCGGACCAGTACCCTTCCAACCATCAGATAGCCCTAACATAAGCGTGGCCTTCTTCAATGAAGTCACCATCGAACAACAGTTCGAACGTTTTTGGGTGGTGGAGGAACTTCCCAAAACTCGTCACTTATCCCCCTCCGAAAAGTTTTGCGAAGAGAATTTCGTAAAAACATCTCGTAGGAGCCCTGACGGCCGCTACATCGTTACGTTGCCATTCAAAAGCGAAGCCGTAAACCGACACTCGCTAGGATATTCACGGCACATCGCCCACCAACAATACCTTCGCTCAGAAGCAAGGTTAGTCAAGAATCATGACCTCAAAAGGCAATATGACGATGTAGTTCAAGAATATCTTGATTTAGGTCATATGACGGCCGTAGCGCCGCCACAACCCGATGCTGAGCACTATTATTTGCCACATCATGCGGTTATAAAACCGGATAGCACGTCTACCAAGGTCAGAGTCGTGTTCAATGCATCCTGCCCCACGACAAGTGGGCTCAGTCTCAACGATGTGTTACACGCAGGCGCTGTTTTACAAGCCGACTTAACATTTTTAATGCTAAGATGGCGCCTTTTTCGGTATGTTTTTAGCGGTGACATTCAGAAAATGTACCGTCAGATCCTCGTCGACCCGAAACATACCCCCTACCAACGAATTCTATTCCGAGATTCGAATAGCTCCCAAGTTAGGGACTATGAGTTACAAACGGTAACATTTGGCGTGAATTGCGCCCCCTTTTTAGCGATTCGCACTCTTCTTCAGCTAGCGGAAGACACACAACAACAGTTTCCGCTTGCGGCCCACATCCTGTGACATTCGATGTATGTTGATGACGTGTTGGCTGGTTCTCACAACCTTGCCATGGCCACTCAAATGCGCGATGAACTGTCAGAGGCGTTGAACACGGCAGGCTTCTCTCTCCGGAAATGGACAGCCAACGACAAACACATTTTGGACGACTTGCCGGAACCCCATCTGCTCAACGCTGAGTTCTTAAAGTTCGAGGACAACAGCACCGCAAAGATGCTCGGTATTCGGTGGAACGCCACCAGCGATGACTTCTACTTCGACACACAGACGATCGACATACAGCCAACGTACACCAAAAGACAAGTACTGTCGCTCATCGCGAAGCTGTTCGATCCAGCCGGTTGGCTGGCACCTATCATCGTTGCCGCAAAAATGCTGATCCAACAAGTCTGGCTAGACAAGATTGAATGGGATGACCAACTTCCCGCACTGACGCAGCAAACATGGTTAAGTTTCCTTCGAAATTACCACCAGATCGCCACGATTCGAATTCCCAGGTGGATTCGGTTCACCCCCGACTGCACAGTGGATCTTCACGCCTTTTCGGACGCTTCAGAAAAGCGTACGCCGGAGTCATCTACGCCCGTGTTCAAATCGGCGACACCGTTCATGTATCGCTACTGTACTCTAAAACAAGAGTAGCGCCCATTAAAACGATATCGCTGCCTCGACTCGAACTCTGCGGAGCTACACTCGTCGCAGACATGCTCGACGCTCTCGTACCCAATCTGCACTATCGTCCCGAGAACGTTGGACAGACTCCACGATTGTACTTGCGTGGCTTAAGAAGCCTCCTTGCGTCTGGGCCACTTTCGTGGCGAACCGCGTTGCCAAAATCATTGAAAGAGCACCACACACTCAATGGTTTCACGTGGACTCGCACGACAATCCAGCAGATTTAGCTAGCCGCGGTGCAAAGCACCAAGAATTAGCTGAGAACACCCTTTGGTGGAATGGTCCACCTTGGCTCCTCCACGACAAGGATCGTTGGCCCGAACTACGAACAGCTGTGGAGTTTGCTACCGCACTTGAAGAAAAGCCTGTAAAGGCTCTTCATATTTACTTCCGACCAGACGAAGACCCACTGGACAGGTTTTCCTCTCTCCCGAGAGCCCTACGCGTCTACTCATATGTACAGCGGTTCCTAGATAACGCGCGACGTAAACGCAACCCTCTAGATGCCACTTTGCGACTCTCAGCGACAGAGATTCGAGACACCAAACGCCGTCTCACAATCATCTGTCAAAAGACACATTTTCCCGACGAATATTACGCGCTCGAAAACAAGAAACCAGTGAGCTCGAAAAGTTGTTTACTCTCACTCAATCCCTTTCTTCATGAAGACAAGACGATGCGCCTTGGCGAGCGGCTGTCTTCATGCCCGAATTTGGCATTTGATGAACGCCACCCAATAATTATGCCGTACGACTGTCAGTTGTCTCGGTTACTTGTTCTTTTTATCCATCAGATCTCGCTTCACGGTGGTAACCAGCTGATGCTCCGATTGCTCCGGACCCAACACTGGATTCCTCGGGTAAAAAACCTCATCAAGACAACGATCCACCGCTGTAAGCCGTGCATCTTGCATCGGAAGCAACAAAGAACGCAGATTATGGCGGCATTGCCAGAGGAACGCACGACTTTCTCCCGCCCCTTTGCTAACACCGGTGTCGACTTTGCGGGCCCTTTCGACATAAAGAATTACACCGGCCGTGCGTGTTTAATAACGAAAGGCTACACGTGTATCTTTGTCTGTTTTGCGACCAAAGTAATTCATTTAAAGGCTGTCAGTGATCTGACCACGGCCGCTTTCCTTGCGGCCTTCTCACGTTTTGCAGCGCGCCGAGGCTGCCCCGCAAAGGTATATTCCGATAACGGCACAAACTTCGTCGGCGCATCCAAAGAGCTCAAACAAGAATTTTAACAATTCCTTGTTCGAACCCGCGATCTCATCGAGACCCATCATTCGCACCAGAATGTTGAATGGCACTTCATCCCCCCCGGTGCTCCTCATATGGGAGGACTCTGGGAGGCCGGTGTTAAAAGCCTGAAAACGCACCTGCGCAAAGTCGCCCCAACGTCCAAGTTTACATTCGAAGAGTTCTCAACTCTCTTGAGCAAAATTGAAGCATGCCTCAATTCTCGCCCGCTTCATCCTCAATCTGAGGATCCCAACATAATGGAGGCAATAACTCCTGGCCACTTCCTAGTAGGCGGCCCTCTGCTCGCTCCGGCCGAGCCTGAAACCCTCAACAATCCGCTCTCCATTCTTAACCGATGGAGACGTGTCCAGGCCCTTGCCCAAAATTTCTGTCATCGGTGGAAAACGGAATATTTGCACGAGCTTGCGCGTCGCAACAAGTGGAAGACTCCGCAACTCAATCTACAGCCCAACGACCTGGTCGTCGTCCGTGAAGACAACCTTCCTTCCACGTCCTGGCGGCTGGGCCGCATCATCAAAGTGTATAAGGGTCAGGACGCACGAGTCCGCGTGGCCGATGTCCGAACGGCTAACGGCCAATTAGCGTTCAATTTCCAAATTAGTATCCTTATCGTGCATGGGTCGAGTGGTTATTAATGTCTTTTTTCTCCACAGATCTGAGATGAAACGCACCCGCCGCCAAGGCGCCCGTTATCGACAAGGCCGCATGCTGGCTCCGCCAGCCGCCGTAACATCGGCGCCCCCAAATCTGCATCCCGCCACCGAGATGCCGCATTACGAGCAGCAGCCACACGAGGACGACGTGCTCCATCTGAGTGTCTCTTACACGGCAGAAGAAGACGGCGCTGCTCAACCGAGCTCACCAGAGCCTCGTCCAGAGGAGGCTCCTGGACGATCGTCTCCACCGGCGATCGCCGGCCCAGTTCGGAGTCCACAACCGCGACCTGCAGGGCATTTGAAGGCACGAACGGCGAGCTTTCCCCGAATCGTGGCAGGACGCCGCATAAACTGCCTGGCGTGCTCCCACACCACCCACAGCTGCACCAGCACACGTAGCTGCACCTGTAGCGACGCCCACCACTCGACGCTTCACGGCTAGTCGCCTGATCCACCCCAGGCTGAGGGTCAGGTAGCTTTGCAGTCCTGCAAGGCGGGCGGGATGTTTACGCCAAACACACCGCTCGTCAGGACGCGCTCCTGATCTGCCGAAGCCGTGCTCTCTCACGGCCAGACTTCGGCCACTCAGGAGAGGCAAGCTAAAAGCTTGACTGCGAGCTCCTTGGCTCCAGCCTTGGTCTTCACTTGGCTGCCATCAGTGAACCGCGACACAGCAAACGAACATCTAACATTTCAATCACATTTAACATTTCAAATCGCAAACTTTGTAAAAACACGCACAAACATTACAATAAATTTACGGAGAAACCTGCAACTGCCGTCTTACAATTAAACACTTACCTTAAGGTGTAGGGTATAATAATAAATGCAGGTAGATTCCAATATACCAATAGATAGACAACATTGCTGTTGCAGGTATAGAACGACAGCATTGCTGCTGCTACTGAAACGTTAAATCAATCACTCCATACAGAGAGTCGTTTTAATGAAAGCGCTTACAAACACACTCTCAACCTTGCAAGTGCATAAGTTTGAGGACGCGCACAATTTTTTGTAATGTGACAGCTTGCAACGTAAACAGCTTTTTCTAAGGCGGTCTCAATATGTCTAGTGTGACACCCACCTTAAGAATTTGACATATGAAGTTTTTGTTGCTGAGCAATGTTGCCCAGCCATTATAATTAACGCCATGGAATATCTTGTTGCTGTGAGTTGTTGCTGTTGCTCCGATTGTGTTTAACGCTTAACGATAGAGGAAGAGATGCTCACGCACACGTAAACATGTCCAGCGAGGAACAGAACGGTGTAAATGAACCGAGGTTAGCTGCTGAAACTGTATCGGACAGAGATAATGAGATAGGACACTTCGAATTCGCTGTTTCAACACACATGCATTTTGCTGAAATGTGACTAAACCTATGACAAAAAAAGTGTGCGCTGTCCTCTCATGTGTACTTCGCCACACAAAATCGTGTGCTTTGTCCTCTCATGTGTACTTCGCCGCAGTATCGCATGCACGAATGCAATATTGGGTATTTAATGGGTGTAATTGTCGAAACGTCAAAAATATATTTAAAATATTAACCTTTTGTTTATGCTCACATTATATACATGATGTATCTACCAGTTCCTTATAATTATAATAAATCTATACTTTCAGATTTTACATAGTATTTGTTGATTTATTTCACATATATAATTGGTATAGAGTAGACATTGTGCTAATTTTTGGCTGTCAGTGCATAGTTGTTCAAATTTTTACAAAAAAAATTAAGATTAATAACTCCAGAATGGTCGCATTTATATTTTTACATTTGTTTTCTAATATTTTAGCAAATTAAATATTGTTATACATCGTTGATGAATTTGGGGGTCAAACATCCGTTCGCACTTACCATTTTAGGTTTGGGAAACTTCACCACCTTTGTTTATATATGGTGAAATTTATATTTTAAAAGCCAATGGCCTTGGCTATACATAGTATCTTTTGATATGGTTTCAGTTTATGGAGAGAGAGATGAGGAAGAAAGATAAAAGTCTACAATCTGGTATGGAGTGTAAAGAATTTTTAAAACTAAAATAGACGCTGCTTCTCAGTTTTTTTGCACGCACACAAGTAAGCAGTTGTCAAACGAAAGAAGAGCAACGTAGTTTGCCAAACGCGTATTCATATTTTCTAACACTCTGGCCAACATTTGAATATTCAGTAAATTTCACGCACACATTGCCATCAAGTATTTACGACTTTTGAAACCAAATGAGAAACAACAGTGTGTAGCCACCGATGATATCGAAATACCAGTAGTGAAACCATTTCAAAAGATACGACGTCTAGCTAAGCTGATTCATAACTAAATGAGTCCGTGGTGAACCATGAAACAGCTGATTTTTTCAACATACTAAAAGACAGAAAACAAGAACAACAACATGGTAGCGCTCACGTATAGTGTACATGAATTCAACAGCTCATAAAAAATAGACGTCAAACCGATTTTTGAAGCGGCGAATTCGAAGTGTCCTATCTCATTATCTCTGGTATCGGAGCCACGACTACTTGGTGGTAGACTACAGAACAGACCAGAAGTTTTAGCTCCACATTTTCATCACAGGTAACAACAGCGGTGTAAACAAGAAAACAAACACAAGACTTCGACATTAGTGAGTACAAATATTTAATTTTTTTGAAAATCAATGAAAAGCGTGTTAACGCCGCGCAAGTGTAATATATATATTATCGACTATACTGACATTGCGTGGTTATCCCCGGGTGTCAGGGATAGTAGTCGACGTGTGGTTATTCCCGGCCACTCGACCATACACATACTACGTAGACATGACAGGACGACATCGAATACACGAAGGCTCATACAGACGAGACTACCACACAAACTCACTCACCAAGACAACAGCACGCGGAGTCTCCGAACGTTTCCCATCTAGAGGTTCCCAGCAGATATTCGGCGTGGACTGACTCTTCGGTGTATCGTATCATCGGATCTCACAGAATATTAATAATAATGAGTGTAACGTACTTGAATTTAAGAAATAAAGTTGTATCGTTAGAAATTCCCAGAATCTATAAATTTCTGTGGCGGACCGTGGACTAGCCGGCAAGCTAACCTGCGTACAAATCCGGAGAACCGAATAACTTCGTTACAACTTTACTAGAAAATACCGTTGTCGCAAGACACTGAAGAGAGTTAATGAGATACGGATCACGGGTCTTTCTGTTACAGCACGCTCAGCTGGAGTTTAAAGATAATATCGCAACCTTACTGCTAACCACAAGCTCAACGTACGACCTAAATTAAAGCATTTGACTCCGTTCATCGACTCCTCGGGACTGTTGTGAGTAAGTGGACGAAATCGTCATTCCGATTAACCATTTGCTACGAAAAACTCGATATTGCTTCCTAAAGCTGGTCAAGTAACAGCATTGATTCTACACGATGAGCATATACGAAATTTATATCCTGGGGTTTCATGCTCTTTGTTATCGTTCGTCAAAAATACTGGGTTCGTAGTGCGGGTTAATCTCCCATCACAGAGCGCGATAGGCATAGCCTTTTGAGAATACCGGTTGCGATTATGCCGGACCCCTCGCTCTCAAGCTGCATCATGGGCGAAACGCACGTATCACGATGGGTTACATATGTGTCTTTTTATGTATGGTGACATCCGCATTGCACTTGGAACTCGTGGCCAACTTAACTACGGAGGCATTGTTGGCTTCACTGCGGTGCTTTCTGGCGAGACGTGGGAAATGTGCAAAAAAAAAAATGTCAGGAGCAAAACGATACGGTAGCAACAACACTGGACAATGACGGTATCCGCTATAGCTTTATTCCAGCCAATGCTCCAAACTGGGGTAGAATGTGGGAGTCAGCTGTACACTGACTGAATTTAAATTTTCTTCTTAAATCACCAGCCGTCGATAATAACATAATTAAAATTGACATCCAGCATTTGCATTTACTCATAAAAATTTTTAAAATTTCAATTCAAATTTTTACTGCAGCGCTCTAACAAAAAAGATTTAAAAATGTTATAATGTATTAAATATATTAGTATAAAATAAAAATGATATTAGTAAAAATAAAATAAAATAAAAATTCATATTTTTAACACGTAGCATATTTTGTGAACTAGATTGATAATTATTAAAGATCGCTGATAATGTTGTATGAGGGTATTCGCCCTTTTTTATTTCGAATGAACTACAATAGTATGTATAATTCATATGAACTGCAATAGTGAGTACATATGTATATCATACATTTCCGTAAAGGTAAAAGAACAAGGTTTCCATAAATATAATTTGTTCTATAAGTTAATGTGTCCCTTTGGCAGAAAAAAATTGTTGTTTCACGGTCAAATTTTCAGGTATCCAAAATACCTTTCGAACAGTACTTTGTTCGTTCGCCAGCTCACTTGGTTTAGGAGATAAGTGACTTTTATTAGTACCACTTATTTGACCTTCAAACGTTCATATCTCCAAGAAGGCTGACCAGCCCCAGAAAAAACAGCACCACTTGCGGTTATAATAGTCTCAAATAATGGCAAAAAAAAAAAAATCTGAGCTGCACGGCTATTTTGCAGTTGTTCCTCTGTGGAATAATTAGTCAAGATAGAATTGTAAACTGCTGCATCGATCCTGATGACAAAAAATGTGCTTAGAAAGATAATGGTCTCTACTTTCTTAAAAATATGAAAATGGTATAGGCTAAAAAGGTTTAAGACTCTGTAATATTGTACACAGGTAAAAGAGTACTTAGCATAAGATAGTAATAGGTAAGAATACTTGAATGTATTAAGCATATAACAAAAAGAGTAGTCATTTGAATTTGTTCACACGTAGGTTGAAAAGTTTACTTTTCAGCGAATTTTCAAACTGCAATACTTTTCCAACGACAACCGTGAATTTTCATTGACAGCTGAAACCAGAATTTAAACAAGAGGGAAGAATAAGCATTTCAAGTAAACAAGTAAAGTTTTTCGACAATTTGAAATAAAGCACATACATATATTTGTGGCGTTTGTTATGTACCTATAAACTAAAAAAATGTCATTTACCGATTGTGTTGCTGGAAACTCATCGCACAGTTAGAGATAGTGATCTCATTTTAGAGCATAGTTTAGACAGCGAAGTAGCTGCATACAGAAGAAAAATTAGATTCAAAGTGGGGCAAATAGTTGAATTGTTTAAGGAGCAGCAAGCAATACTAATGGTTTTGAATGAATTTTTTGATTCAAGTAGACGTCTTAGCCGGGCAAGAGTAAGCACAATTAAATACTATTGAGTAATAATTGCAGACATTAAATGCTTTCTTTTTAAAGAAAAGATCAAAAATTTTTTGGGAAGCAGATTGTGCCGGTTTTGACGAATAGCGATTCGAAAGGAACTTTCGGATCAATCGCGGAAATTTCATCACTTTATGCACATTCCTGAAATCCATGCAAAAGTTGGACACCAATATGCGGAAGGCCATTAGTTTAGAAAAGCGAGTTGCTGTGGCGTTTTCTTTGGGTTCTTTCGCAGAATATTGAAGCATTTCCAATTTATTTGGAATTGGAAAAAGTACGGTGTGTGGAATTGTGTCTGGGTTTTGCGATATCGGTTGGGAAGTTTTGAAGCCGCAATACATGAACACTTTTCCGTTAACCGAGGATAAAATTCATAGCTGTATAAAGGGCTTTGAATCGCTGGTATTTCCCAAGTGTTTTGTTGCGATTTGTAAGCCTTATAGACTAGTAGCCAGTACCGCTTAGTAAAAAATAAATCTTTAGATGGTTGCCATATAGCACCATTCATTCATGTAGATTCTGCCTTTAGGTTTTCAATACACCTTATGAAATCTTACCCATTCTACACAGCCAATTCCATCCATAAGGGTGGTGGAAAACTCCTTCGAACATTTAAAAGCTCGCTTCCGCAGAATTGGTAAAGGGATTGTAACGAAGTTTCCCCGGTCGTCCGGGTTTATAGCTGGGGTAGCTCACCAGCTGTCCAAGGTTCGATTACAGAAAAATATTTGTTTGTTGGTTTCAGGACCTTGTCTTTATTGTGCTTATCTAAGTGGTACAATTTTGGTGTTCTTTAACTTATGTTACTTGCTAACCTGCTCTTTGGGGAAAACGATGACGACTGGATTTTGAGCTGACTCGAAGAATTGTTTGATTGATTGACAAGCCTATCCGGAGACTCGTAATGCCAGCAAGGCTGACCGAAAACACGCAAAGCTTTCAACCAACCAATTGGCTACCGCGTTTAGGATCAAGTTCCCGAGACCCTGGCTCGAATAATTGTTTGACTGATTGGCAAGGCTGTCCGGAGACCCGTAATGCCAGCAAGACTTTCCGTAGACCCGAAATGCTCTCAATTAACCAATTGTTACCGCGTATAAAAACTTTCTGGTGTTCACAAATACACGTCGAAATAAACATCGCGTTCTAAATCTACCACGAACGAAACTCACTTTGTCCACTGTTCGTTAACGTCGATTGTAAAAAAAAAATTTCTTTTTGTTGTCTTTGCGTTACTTACCCATGCTGCGAATTTCTATCACACGATCTTGATCGCGCTTCAGCAACTGAACTCATCGCCTTCTGCTGAGTTCAGTCATGGCTCTGATCCATGTGTTCGTTCGTTCACTCGTTGAGTTTCAATTCCTTGTTGTTTCTGCTTATTCCTCTCTTGTTTTGCGTGTTCGCTTGCTCTCCCGTTTCTTTGGTGTTTGTTCGCTCTCGCTTCTGGTTCCCCCAAACACAGACCCGGTGATGGCTTCATTAAACTTAAAACTAATCTTAATTACTATTTTATTATTAAATTACACTTCATTGGTATACAAAATTAATATTTCATTGTAATTAATAGACATACGTAGTTATGAAAAATTAACACTTCATTGTAATATAAAGATAAATAAAAATATCTATATATATAATATAAAATCCATTTGTCTGTCTGTTAGCAAAATATGTCCGGGACTTTTTTTGGACTTCCACATCACTTAAAAACCTGAAATTTTTTCACAGATGTTCCAGGGCATCTAATGTTGATGAGAAAAATTTCAAAAATCCAAACGGCATCGCCATTTTTTTGCAATAAATCCGATTGGGAGGAAATTTGTATTTTTTTTCTAGCTTGTGCTGATTAAGTTGTCAGATCTTATTATGAAAAATTGAATAATATAAAAAATTAATAATTTTTCATAATAGTGTAATTTTTCAATAGTAACGTGAGAAAGTCCAAAAGGCTTCGCAATTTTTTTTACGAAATAAATAAAAAAAAATAACTTCCTGGCGAAGAAAGGCCAGGATACCTTATAAAATGCCTTATATATTAGTAATATAATAAAGATGTAAAAGATGTGATGTATCTTCGTCAATTTTGTTCGTCACAGGATAGACAACGACATAAAGAATGCACCAAAAATCATTAGAGCGTGCTGCATTTTGCACAACTTTTTAAATGAAAAAATTACACGCTAAGCAAAGTTGTCTGAAAGCACAAAGCCTAGCACACAAACATAACTCATAACCGGAACATGCAGATGTATTTTCTGATTATCGAAGAGGTGAGTGATTTAATTACGTTTTTATTTCACCCTTTTCTTTTATAAATTTTGTAATATGTGTTGTAAAATACATACATATATAATTTTGACTTAAAATAATTATTTACATAACAAACATTTTTATATAAAACGTTTATTAAATGAACTAAAAAGTTTAAAATAGTAATTTGTCTAGCCTCTTACAAATTCGCAACTGCATAAAGATGGCGTGAAGATTTGTGATTATAGATTGTTTTACGATTGATTGTTGCAATTTTTATAGATTGCAATTTTCATCACAAATATTTACGCCATCTCTATGTATGTAGTTGCGAATTTGTAAGAACGCATCGCAAGCTCTTGCGCCATGTCGGCAAATATGTGATTACTTTTGCATAGCCCGCGTAGTTCGGAGCTTCTCTCCAGCCAAAGATCTATAAGGAGGCTTTCCGAACTATCGGATCACACAATTCTTTTTTTAAACCCCCGTTTCTGGCACCGACCGGTGTTTTCGTCAATATCCATTTTGTTTGTCTTTATCAATATCCAATTAGTTTTTCTCAAATTTCACAAAACGGCTGTGGGAATGGAGTTGAATGACACAAAATTCAGGAAAAATCAGAGTCTCAAATTGAATTTTGCTGTTTTCAACGAAATTTTGCATTTCAGCAGCATTTCGCTTGACAGTTCTTGTATGGACGGAAAGTGGCTTTTCGGAGACTTTTCAGCGAAAAGTCGAAAACTGCGTGAAAAGTCACATTTCAGCCTACGTGTACACCCCATATTAGATAAGTATTTTCATTTCATGTTATAATTAATTCTGTTGTCCCCCCTCTTGCCGACGTGGTTTGGTCTTGGCTTCCTCGGTGGTGCTCGTGGTTGCGTTCTTTTCTTTAGCTTAGCGGGTAACGTATTCCTGATGATGGCGCCAGGATTCAATTCCTTTTACCTGGAAACAGATTCTATATACTGTTTTAAGTTGATCTATATTTTCTTTTCACTTATATTATATTATTATTACGCCCCACCAGAAGGTTATGGAGAAATTGTCAGATGTAAAACGTAATATCCTAAGTTTCGTCATCCGGCAACACCATAACCTTAAAGTACTAGTGATTCTGTATCAGCATCACGTAATTTTTTTCCTGCAAAAATGTCAAGTTTTGTGCCGAATAAGCATCATTTGCGGGAACTCTTGATTTACTTCTTTAATTTGAAAAAATCTGCAGCTGAGGCGCATCGATTGCTTCTAGAAGCATATGGTGAAGCTGCTTTAAGTGAGAGAAGTTGTCAGGAATGGTTTCAAAAGTTTAAGAACGGTGAGTTTGACGTGAAGGACAAAGAACGCAGTGGAAGGTGTCGTATATTATGAATTGCTCAAACTAAGCGAAACCATTACTGGAGCTCTCTACCGAACAATTGATGAGATTGAGTCGGGCACTTAAGGAAAAACGCGCCCATTACTACTCCAGACACGACAAAATTATTCTTTTACATGATAATGCTCGTCCACATGTTGCGGCGCCGGTAAAAACATACTTGGAAACACTCAACTGGGAAGTTTTACCCCACCCGCCGTATTCACCAGACTTACCCCTTCTGATTATCACCTGTTCCTTTCGATGGCACATGGTCTGTCTGAGCAGCGCTTCACATCATATGAAGACACCAAAAATTGGGTAGATTTGTGGATAGCGTCAAAAGATGAAGAGTTTTTTCGACGGGGTATCCGAATGTTGCCAGAAAGATGGGGAAAAGTAGTAGCAAATGATGGAAAATACTTTGAATAAAACGTAATGTACTGTTCCTTCACAATTCCTAACTTTTTATAAAAAACCGCGGAAACTTATTTGTACACCTAATATATTATGTTCATAATACTTTAATCGGTTACATCTACTCCAGTTTCAACTTCAATATTTTTTTTTCTTTCTTTTTCTTTTTGTTAAAACAATTTTTACAATGGCTAAATATACAAAAACTTATTTTAATCTCGAGGTAGCAATTCCCTGTGCTGTTGCTCCCGATGACGCTCTTGGATTGGTGAATAGATTACATACTGGCTCTTCGTTCTTACTGTATACGGTTGATGATGTATATAATGACTTTGTTTGGCGTGAATTTTTAAATTGTAGGTATATATATTGGTATATACTCGTACATCGGTTTTTTATATACTTATTTTCATACGAGTTCCGTTATTTTTCTCTCTTAAGTATATCGATGTACGGTTAACTTCTTTTCGCAAAGTTTCTTCCCTTTTACATTTAAATATTGAAGTTTTTCGTTTTTCTACTATGTGGTTTTACTTATCGACTCAGGTTTTCTTAGTTTTTTTAGTTTAAACATGTTATTTCCTTCAGTTCACTATTATTTACTTTATTTATTCAATCAAGGTGTTTATTAACTTTTTTATTTTTCTTAACAACTAACGGCCTGCAAATGTTAGCATTTTTGTTTAAACTTTAAACACAAATTTCGGTGCTTATCTCTCTCTCTTCTCTCCCTTCTAAACACAATCTGTTCTATCCTTTATATATACTATTTATTTATTTATTATATTTATTTATTATATTATATTTTATTATTTATTATATTTATTTATGCATCTGCAACAATTCATTAATGAAAGCGCAAAGCTATTATTATGTAAGCAATCAGTTGCAATCAAAAATAATTGCGGCTGCCAAATGCAATGAGTGTGTTGTAAGTCTATTCTCATACTAATACCACAGAATAAATAGCATAAGGAGTGAACGTGGTGTTGACAAAATTTTATTTCAAGCCTTAGATTTCTGTATTTGATTTTCTGCTATTCAAAGCTGAGTTTGGTATTTTATGTTGCATAGCTATGCGTAGCTTAGAAAGAGTTACTGATTAATTGTAGCTCTCTAATAAAAAAATACTACAGAGAAAAATTACATATTGCCGGTACTTTGTATTGAAAGCGGCGGCATTTTATTTTCATTTGATTTTTTTATTTGAGCTCTAAAGACTTCCAATCGTCCTCAATAACTTCAAAGTTTAAGATCGGAACAGCTCCGAATTTCAACGTTTTTTTACCATTATTATGGTTACAAATTGCTATGGTTATGGAAAATTTTACCAGCAGTCGGTACAGAATAGAGATCTGCACAAGATGTCTTGAATTGCTAAAGGCACCATGCCACAGTATTGCCTTGCAGTATTGCCTTGAAATTTTTTCACAGATGTTCCAGGGCATCTAATGTTGATGAGAAAAATTTCAAAAATCCAAACGGCATCGCCATTTTTTTGCAATAAATCCGATTGGGAGGAAATTTGTATTTTTTTTCTAGCTTGTGCTGATTAAGTTGTCAGATCTTATTATGAAAAATTGAATAATATAAAAAATTAATAATTTTTCATAATAGTGTAATTTTTCAATAGTAACGTGAGAAAGTCCAAAAGGCTTCGCAATTTTTTTTACGAAATAAATAAAAAAAAATAACTTCCTGGCGAAGAAAGGCCAGGATACCTTATAAAATGCCTTATATATTAGTAATATAATAAAGATGTAAAAGATGTGATGTATCTTCGTCAATTTTGTTCGTCACAGGATAGACAACGACATAAAGAATGCACCAAAAATCATTAGAGCGTGCTGCATTTTGCACAACTTTTTAAATGAAAAAATTACACGCTAAGCAAAGTTGTCTGAAAGCACAAAGCCTAGCACACAAACATAACTCATAACCGGAACATGCAGATGTATTTTCTGATTATCGAAGAGGTGAGTGATTTAATTACGTTTTTATTTCACCCTTTTCTTTTATAAATTTTGTAATATGTGTTGTAAAATACATACATATATAATTTTGACTTAAAATAATTATTTACATAACAAACATTTTTATATAAAACGTTTATTAAATGAACTAAAAAGTTTAAAATAGTAATTTGTCTAGCCTCTTACAAATTCGCAACTGCATAAAGATGGCGTGAAGATTTGTGATTATAGATTGTTTTACGATTGATTGTTGCAATTTTTATAGATTGCAATTTTCATCACAAATATTTACGCCATCTCTATGTATGTAGTTGCGAATTTGTAAGAACGCATCGCAAGCTCTTGCGCCATGTCGGCAAATATGTGATTACTTTTGCATAGCCCGCGTAGTTCGGAGCTTCTCTCCAGCCAAAGATCTATAAGGAGGCTTTCCGAACTATCGGATCACACAATTCTTTTTTTAAACCCCCGTTTCTGGCACCGACCGGTGTTTTCGTCAATATCCATTTTGTTTGTCTTTATCAATATCCAATTAGTTTTTCTCAAATTTCACAAAACGGCTGTGGGAATGGAGTTGAATGACACAAAATTCAGGAAAAATCAGAGTCTCAAATTGAATTTTGCTGTTTTCAACGAAATTTTGCATTTCAGCAGCATTTCGCTTGACAGTTCTTGTATGGACGGAAAGTGGCTTTTCGGAGACTTTTCAGCGAAAAGTCGAAAACTGCGTGAAAAGTCACATTTCAGCCTACGTGTACACCCCATATTAGATAAGTATTTTCATTTCATGTTATAATTAATTCTGTTGTCCCCCCTCTTGCCGACGTGGTTTGGTCTTGGCTTCCTCGGTGGTGCTCGTGGTTGCGTTCTTTTCTTTAGCTTAGCGGGTAACGTATTCCTGATGATGGCGCCAGGATTCAATTCCTTTTACCTGGAAACAGATTCTATATACTGTTTTAAGTTGATCTATATTTTCTTTTCACTTATATTATATTATTATTACGCCCCACCAGAAGGTTATGGAGAAATTGTCAGATGTAAAACGTAATATCCTAAGTTTCGTCATCCGGCAACACCATAACCTTAAAGTACTAGTGATTCTGTATCAGCATCACGTAATTTTTTTCCTGCAAAAATGTCAAGTTTTGTGCCGAATAAGCATCATTTGCGGGAACTCTTGATTTACTTCTTTAATTTGAAAAAATCTGCAGCTGAGGCGCATCGATTGCTTCTAGAAGCATATGGTGAAGCTGCTTTAAGTGAGAGAAGTTGTCAGGAATGGTTTCAAAAGTTTAAGAACGGTGAGTTTGATGTGAAGGACAAAGAACGCAGTGGAAGGTGTCGTATATTATGAATTGCTCAAACTAAGCGAAACCATTACTGGAGCTCTCTACCGAACAATTGATGAGATTGAGTCGGGCACTTAAGGAAAAACGCGCCCATTACTACTCCAGACACGACAAAATTATTCTTTTACATGATAATGCTCGTCCACATGTTGCGGCGCCGGTAAAAACATACTTGGAAACACTCAACTGGGAAGTTTTACCCCACCCGCCGTATTCACCAGACTTACCCCTTCTGATTATCACCTGTTCCTTTCGATGGCACATGGTCTGTCTGAGCAGCGCTTCACATCATATGAAGACACCAAAAATTGGGTAGATTTGTGGATAGCGTCAAAAGATGAAGAGTTTTTTCGACGGGGTATCCGAATGTTGCCAGAAAGATGGGGAAAAGTAGTAGCAAATGATGGAAAATACTTTGAATAAAACGTAATGTACTGTTCCTTCACAATTCCTAACTTTTTATAAAAAACCGCGGAAACTTATTTGTACACCTAATATATTATGTTCATAATACTTTAATCGGTTACATCTACTCCAGTTTCAACTTCAATATTTTTTTTTCTTTCTTTTTCTTTTTGTTAAAACAATTTTTACAATGGCTAAATATACAAAAACTTATTTTAATCTCGAGGTAGCAATTCCCTGTGCTGTTGCTCCCGATGACGCTCTTGGATTGGTGAATAGATTACATACTGGCTCTTCGTTCTTACTGTATACGGTTGATGATGTATATAATGACTTTGTTTGGCGTGAATTTTTAAATTGTAGGTATATATATTGGTATATACTCGTACATCGGTTTTTTATATACTTATTTTCATACGAGTTCCGTTATTTTTCTCTCTTAAGTATATCGATGTACGGTTAACTTCTTTTCGCAAAGTTTCTTCCCTTTTACATTTAAATATTGAAGTTTTTCGTTTTTCTACTATGTGGTTTTACTTATCGACTCAGGTTTTCTTAGTTTTTTTAGTTTAAACATGTTATTTCCTTCAGTTCACTATTATTTACTTTATTTATTCAATCAAGGTGTTTATTAACTTTTTTATTTTTCTTAACAACTAACGGCCTGCAAATGTTAGCATTTTTGTTTAAACTTTAAACACAAATTTCGGTGCTTATCTCTCTCTCTTCTCTCCCTTCTAAACACAATCTGTTCTATCCTTTATATATACTATTTATTTATTTATTATATTT
This sequence comes from Myopa tessellatipennis, assembly GCA_943737955.2. Lineage (NCBI taxonomy): Eukaryota > Metazoa > Arthropoda > Insecta > Diptera > Conopidae > Myopa > Myopa tessellatipennis. The sequence continues at coordinate 19,535,726 of OX031315.1, forward strand.
ATTTATTATATTATATTTTATTATTTATTATATTTATTTATGCATCTGCAACAATTCATTAATGAAAGCGCAAAGCTATTATTATGTAAGCAATCAGTTGCAATCAAAAATAATTGCGGCTGCCAAATGCAATGAGTGTGTTGTAAGTCTATTCTCATACTAATACCACAGAATAAATAGCATAAGGAGTGAACGTGGTGTTGACAAAATTTTATTTCAAGCCTTAGATTTCTGTATTTGATTTTCTGCTATTCAAAGCTGAGTTTGGTATTTTATGTTGCATAGCTATGCGTAGCTTAGAAAGAGTTACTGATTAATTGTAGCTCTCTAATAAAAAAATACTACAGAGAAAAATTACATATTTCCGGTACTTTGTATTGAAAGCGGCGGCATTTTATTTTCATTTGATTTTTTTATTTGAGCTCTAAAGACTTCCAATCGTCCTCAATAACTTCAAAGTTTAAGATCGGAACAGCTCCGAATTTCAACGTTTTTTTACCATTATTATGGTTACAAATTGCTATGGTTATGGAAAATTTTACCAGCAGTCGGTACAGAATAGAGATCTGCACAAGATGTCTTGAATTGCTAAAGGCACCATGCCACAGTATTGCCTTGCAGTGCACTGTAGTGTACAAATGAACGATTTGACACGAACACTTCAAGGCAGCTACCCGAACAAGCCGTGACTGCCTTGCCGTCTACCTGCTTCGAACAAGACAATTGGTTTGCTTTGCTTTTCTGTGAAGGCAATATACATAGCTTGAATTGTAAGCAGAAAAGGCAATAGTGCCTTTAGGAACGCAACAAGACATTGAAAATAGCAATACTGCTATGATGTGGGCAACAATGCGCAATGATATGAACCTATCTCATTCTTTTGCATGAGTCTTCGTTTGAGTTTAGCTCAATTCGATGCCTTACATTGCCATACGTTATCAATTGTCATGCATTGCTATGCATAGCCTTTTCGTTCAAAAAAGCAACGAATGGCAATGAATACTTGCCTTTGTTGTGCTTTGCTATCAGCACGCTTTCAGCAGTCAATGTCTTGATTCGAAAGCAAAATAAGCAAGCAGTGCAAGGCTTGAAATTTTTGTTGTGTCTAGATGTGCGTTTCAAGACATCTTGTGCAGCTCTCTAGTACAGAATCAATTTTTCCTAATCAAAATCGTATACAATGTGGTCAACAATTATAACAGTAACAATTCAAAACCAAAAATGGAGTCAAAGATAAAAATACAAAGTAAAAACGGAGTCCCTATATAAGCGCAGGAAAATCACAACCGTTCGCATGAAAGTAGAATTCCAAAGTGAGCAATGCAACATCATGCAAGCTTACGATAGAAGAAGGTATCAATGCATACACACGCACACATAAGCTGCTTTGCTGTCGTAAAAACAAAACTTTTCGCTCGCACCACCTTCTCAATTTCCTTTCTTTACTCTCTTGCATGTTCTCATGCTTTTACTCTCTGTTTTTTAAGGTGCCAATATTGGAACCCACGAAGCAAATTTGCTTGTGCTAATACTTATGATCATATCCAGTTACCGGGCAAATGTTTAGTACTAGATGTCAATCGTGGAGGCTAAAATTTACGCAACACCGGTGCGCTCGGTGTACGGTAGGCCATGTTTTCATGTTCTGTGTGAGAAAGTGGTGTTGTGAACGGAGAAATTTTCCATTCGTCCCATTTGCTCTAACCGCCGGTGTTTGAGAACTCCACTCACTTGTAGTTATAATTGTGTCTATGCTATAAAGCACTGCTGGCCAAAACTTATACAATCATAATTTGTGCGTGTGTGAAGCGTTGAGAGAGGTTGTTTTGCTGAAAAATTCCTTCGGCGCGGTACACTGAGAAGATTGTTGTATGGGGGTTATTAAACTTTAAATCTTGTAAATGATTTAGCAATGAAATTGAGTTTACTATTCCAATCAATCTATTATTCTAATCAATCTATTCCTAATTCAGATTTTGAAACTTATTTTTTAATGGCAATTAACGTAAATATTATTAGGTGTACAAATAAGTTTCCGCGGTTTTTTATAAAAAGTTAGGAATTTATTGTGAAGGAACAGTACATTACGTTTTATTCAAAGTATTTTCCATCATTTGCCACTACTTTTCCCCATCTTTCTGGCAACATTCGGATACCCCGTCGAAAAAACTCTTCATCTTCTGACGCTATCCACAAATCTACCCAATTTTTGGTGTCTTCATATGATGTGAAGCGCTGCTCAGACAGACCATGTACCATCGACCGGAACAGGTAATAATCAGAAGGGGCTAAGTCTGGTGAATACGGCGGGTGGGGTAAAACTTCCCAGTTGAGTGTTTCCAAGTATGTCTTTATAATCGGCGTTCAACGTCTGTCGCCTTTAGTTCATATGGAACCCAAGTTATTGGCAATTAACGTAAATATTATTAGGTGTACAAATAAGTTTCCGCGGTATTTTATAAAAAGTTAGGAATTTATTGTGAAGGAACAGTACATTACGTTTTATTCAAAGTATTTTCCATCATTTGCCACTACTTTTCCCCATCTTTCTGGCAACATTCGGATACCCCGTCGAAAAAACTCTTCATCTTTTGACGCTATCCACAAATCTACCCAATTTTTGGTGTCTTCATATGATGTGAAGCGCTGCTCAGACAGACCATGTGCCATCGACCGGAACAGGTGATAATCAGAAGGGGCTAAGTCTGGTGAATACGGCGGGTGGGGTAAAACTTCCCAGTTGAGTGTTTCCAAGTATGTCTTTATAATCGGCGTTCAACGTCTCTCGCCTTTAGTTCATATGGAACCCAAGTTCCTTGTTTTTGAATCATTCCCAACGGATTTAAACGATGTGAAATTACTTGTTGAGTCACTTGTAATGTAAGTGCAAGTTCTTTTTGCGTTTGGGACGAATCTTCCTCCTTCGCCCTTCCACTGCGTTCTTTGTCCTTCACGTCAAACTCACCGTTCTTAAACTTTTGAAACCATTCCTGACAACTTCTCTCACTTAAAGCAGCTTCACCATATGCTTCTAGAAGCAATCGATGCGCCTCAGCTGCAGATTTTTTCAAATTAAGGAAGTAAATCAAAAGTTCCCGCAAATGATGCTTATTCGGCACAAAACTTGACATTTTTGCAGGAAAAAAATTACGTGATGCTGATACGGAATCACTAGTACTTTAAGGTTATGGTGTTGCCGGATGACGAAACTTGGGATATTACGTTTTACATCTGACAATTTCTCCATAACCTTCTGGTGGGGCTATCTTTTGACAAACCGCGGAAACTTATTTGTACACCTAATTGTGGCCTTTCTTCATTAATAACCTTATAATAATCTCAGTGCAATCATAAAATAGTCTGGCCCGAACTTGTTTGCTTGAAGTCTGCACGTCGACTGACTCACTTAATCTGAACTAGAGATGAGTGATATTTCTGTACCGGTGACTTTGTCACCGTGATTTAAAAGTCACTGGAGTGAACGAATATTTTTTTTACCAGTGACAGTGACAGCCTTCGTTCCACGATATTTATTTATATGCTCGTTCCTTTCACTGGTTTTTTCACGTGCCATGTATTCGGAATACGATATTTTTTCATGAATTATACAAAAATCCAGGGTTGCCTTCATGTGACAGTTAACATTCTGTTCTAAAGAATTCGCTATTAAATATTTGCTCATGGCTTATTTTTATTTTATCTTACATATTAATTATTATAATTGTTCGAACAATATTAGAAAAATAAAATAATATGAAAATAATGATAAAAAAGAAAATATTCAGTAACAAAATTATTATTTTGTATTATCCCAACTTCCTAATATTAGTTTTATGCCCTACAGAGGAAAAGACAGGTTCAATTGGCTAAAATGTTAAGGATATCGAATCTTTTTAAAGAGAAATCGTTGGAAACTTTGGCCCACGTAGCACAGGAAAAACTCTGCGCATTGGCATCATCGATGCCCTGCGAAACTCTATTTTTGAAAGCTGGCCAAGTTTTAAACGAACGTCGGAGTCGATTATACGCAGAAAATTTGAAAATGCTTTTATTTTTAAATTATAATAATATGTAAATAAATAAAAAATACAGGATAGTGTTTACCAGAAGTACCAGAAAGCACATTGTTATATTTCTCGTGGTTAGTGGCAGTGCATTAAATGTATGGTATTAGAAAAACCTTGTAATAAAATACATACGTTTCTAAATTATATTATCAAGTTCATAATATTATTTTTAAACAATTACACAAACATGGTTTTTATAACAATGTTGCTTTATTTTATATTAAATATACAAATCTAATTTTTTCGATATTTAAACATGTTAAAACTTCTGATATCGGTTACCTTTACCAAAGTCACGGTGACTTAAAGTCACTGGTTAAATTCACGGTGACAGAAATGTCACAGTCACTGCTGTCACCGTTCCTAAAAAATCACTGGAACGCTCATCTCTAATCTGAACGATCATTATAGCCTGTTTCCATAAAAATATTTAATCCGGTTAAGGTGTTCGAAAGTCGATCAGCTGATCTAGTGTTTCCATACATAATCTGGTCCGGGCTGTCAAACCGAAAAGAAGAAATAAACAGCTGTTATTTTGTGTTTGTATATTTATGCAGCTATTTTTAAAATTGTGCATCGCTTTAATTTATAATACAATGAATAAAATAACAATATATATATATCGCTGGAGAAGCGTGTTGCTATAGCGCTCTATACTCTCGGCTCATCAGCGGCATATCGAACTATTGGAAGTACTTTCGGCGTAGCAAAATGCACAGTTTCCAAAATTTTCCTGGATTTTACAATAGAGGTGTGGAAAGTACTTTTCCCACTTTACCTAAATAATTTGCCACTCACGTCTGGAATGATAATAATATGATCTATATTAAGAAAAAGCATGGTTTATTTTCATTATTGTTTTTATTTTTGTGACTTGATGAAATCAGTAATGCAGGCAGACATATGTATTTTTACAATCTGCCATCATTTGTGCCATAATCTCGACCTTTTCCTCCTCTAACTCTAACAATCTCATGTCAATCTGTCATGCCGACCTCCTCTGGACCAACCATATACCCGTGTTGGGCCATATCCGCCGCCATCTCTCTATATGTGTGGACATTTTTGCGGAGTCCCCGCACGCCGTCGATGCCAGAGGTCTAGCAACATATTTTCCGCCCCCATCGACCACAAAGTTCGCTTTGATGATTTCTGCATCTGAAATAGTAAAATTTTTGTCATTTATTACATATTATACTTATTTAAATAAACATATTATTTACGACATAAGACGGTTACATTTGTTTTGACATTTGGCAGAATAGTTTGGTGGCACTTTCTCTTTATCTCCTTCTAACTTATTGGCACTAGAAAAGGAGAAAGATAGGTTGTCTGTAATTCCGAAGTTCGAAACACAGCTGCAAACTAAAAACTCAGTCAAAAAACCGGAAGCTTTTGAGTTTAGCGCTGGAATCGCAACAACAATTTCAACGGAGTTAAAACTGTTTACCAGTGGTTTTGGGGCTTAAAACAGTTTATTCCAAAAACCTGGAGAAACCGTTTTATGGAAACACCATCGGTGTGAAAACCCGACGGCTTTTGTCGTGTACATGTGAATAGCCGAGAGAAAAAGTTAGCACGCTATAAAGCTGAAGCTAAAGGTACGCTCAAACAGAACGCGAATTTACGCTATGTCGTGCGAAGAGGTCAGACAAAGCGCGAAATCGTCAAGTCAGCTGTGTGCATCTGTAGAATGCCGTATTGGTAAATATGATTTCATTATTATGGGATTTGATACTTCCCTAGGGAATTTTGCTATTTGTTGTGAAATTTTTCCATTTTTAATGCTTGTTTTTTATATGAAATATTGAAATTTGATTTTAGATGTGAAGAATTAGATTAATTGTATATATCCACGACATTAATAATTGTAAACTATAACCTAAATTTGTGTAAATTTAACAACAAAAACGAATTTAATAACACAACTGGCAACACAATAAATTGTAATGCTGAGCATTTTCATACTCACACACTCACAATACACATACTAATACAAAATTCTGTAATGCGGTTATTAAACTGCGAACATTGTTCAGCAAAACTGTAAATGTTTTATTGCTTTCTGAACAAAGTTGTAAACTTTATGCTGTAAACACATAGAATGTAGCTCAACGACATTGTAGCTGCATCTTGTCAAAATTACACAGGCTCTTATGGAAAACGAGAAAAAAATAAAAAGTAGCCGCTGCCTCTGCCAATGACGGCGACAATTTCGGAAAATTTTCCAATTCAAGCACTTTTTTGATTGCTGCAAATTGGAATATTTTACTCTCTCAACAATTTTTTATTTGCTGGTATGTTACATTGCAATCAGTTTGCCAGCAATCTGTCATTAATAGTATTGGAACTATGTGTAGTATTTCATACCTATTTGCGATTTTCGCAGGCATTATAAATATCAAAAGCGATAAACAATGCAAACAATTAAAGAATTAGAGGAAATTCTACTTAAATTATTAACAAACGCTAAACATTTTGTTCAAAGCACGAAAAATAATACACAATCGCAGCCAACGAAGTAAATTTTTACTTGGATGGAATTGGTTGCAGAAATAAAGAGTTGCTTTGCGCAAATATTTTCACCCAAAATTACCAAATTTTTTACTCCACACTTTGCACACTTTTTTATTACGCCACACAACAACACCGTTTTGATTGAAATTTGGAGTCGTCGACGGCAAATTTTTTGATTGCGGGTTCCGTAGTTCATCGGCTCTCTTTCTCTCACGGATGAACTCGGCATTGACAGTTTTGTACAGAAAACAAAAACAAAGAACAAATTGAAACAATAAAAAAATTGCAATGTAACATGGCACCTACGGAACCCGCAATCAAAAAATTTGCCGTCGACGGCTCCAAATATCAATCAAAACGGTGTTCTTGTGTGGCGTAATAAAAAAGTAAGCACATTTTGGAGTAAAAAAGATCCACTTTTATCAGAAAAAGTCATTTTGGGTGTAAATAATTCCTCAAAGCAACTCTTTATTTCTGCAACCAATTCCATCCAAGTAAAAATTTACTTCGATGGCTGCGATTGCTTAATATTTTTCGTGCTTTGAACAAAATGTTTAGCGTTTGTTAATAATTTAAGTAGAATTTCCTCTAATTCTTTAATTGTTTGTATTGTTTATCACTTTTGATATTTGTAATGCCTACAAAAATCGCTAATCGGTATGAAATACTACGCATAGTTCTAATGTATTTTTGACAGATTGCTGGCAAACTGATTGTAATGTAACATACCAGCAAATAAAAAATTGTTGAGAGTAAAATATTCCAATTTGCAGCAATCAAAAAATTGCAATGTAACATGGCACTTTGCAATGTAATATGGGCCAAACAGATTTGACGGGAGAGTAAAATAGTTCATTTCTGTGGACTGTTTGTTCAAACAACTGTTTGCAATGTAATATGGGCCTAATCGGCGTAAATATCAACGCCGCGAACGTAAACAAAGCAATTACTCTGCCTGACGTAGTCCATAAGAACCAGTCTAATACAACGCTGAAGTATTGGCGCTCCGCCCTACGTAGAGTACTTCCGCGTTCTGCTTGACGTTCACTTTAATATTCAATGTATTGAGATGTTAAATGTTAAGTATTCAATTCTAAAGTTACATTATGCAACTGTATTTCTTATCTGGATAGGATGTACATTAGCTGCAAATCATTCAGATTATAAAAACATTACAAAATTTTTGAATAATCAAGTTATTGTAAGCCGACAAATAATGTGTGTTCTTGAAAAAAGTCCATGCGATCAACTCGGAAAACAATTAAAAGGTATGCATGTGTATAAATAATATTCAACGATAATTACTCAGCTACTAGATACATACAGTTGTCACACAATTTATTCGTACACCCTCAGCTCTATTTACTTTGCGCCAAACTTTTGGAGGTCCGTCTGGTCCGAAAACATTGAATTTTGATTTATCGCTGAAAATGACATTCTCCGGCATAAATGCAGAATAGCTGCCAAGCTCAGATTTTGTTCATCTTTTTTTTACCGTTAGATAGGGCCATCAGGAACTGAAGTGGCTGGCTTCTATAGGGGGCTGGTCAGCCATCTTGGATTTATGACCGTTTAAAGGACAAATTAATGGTTTAATGAAAGTCATTTATCTCATAAACTAAGAGAGCTAGCGGAACTAGCGACGTACTGTTGGAGAGGTATTTTTAATGCGTTTCATTTATAATACACATTTTTGTCCATAACATGGCTGTGAAGGAATTATATTGATTTTTAGAAAAATTTGACAAGTTGACCTTGAAACAACAATTTATTTCTTCCAAACGGACACATTAAGGTATAAAACAAATTACAGTTATGGAAAGCTTGTTATTTTACTTTTAAAATGTTATATAATATGTTATACTTACTATTGTATTACATTACTTTAGCTTTACTTTTCTCTAAACAAACAAGTGTAAGCACAGAAAGAACATTTGAAATTAAAAAATTTTTATGAAAAATCGCGCGATTTTTTTGCCAGCGGCGCTCTAACTTAACAAAAAAATTTCACGCGATTTTTCATCAAAATTTTTTAATTTCAAATGTTTTCCATTAGAGCGGCGCAGGCAGAATTGTAATTGAAATTTTGAAAGGTAAAGCTAAAGTAATGTAATACAATAGTAAGTATAACATATTATATACCATTTTAAAGGTAGAAGAACAAGCTTTCCATAACTGTAATTTGTTTTATAATTTGTTTTTTTCCAACAGTACTTCGATTGTTCCGTTAGCTTACTTAGTTTATGAAATAAGTGCCTTTTATTAGTACCATTTATTTGACCTTCAAACGGTCATAAATCGAAGATGGCTGACCAGCCCCCGAAAAAACATAGCCACTTCCGGTTATAACGGTCTCAAATAACGGTAAAAAAAAAGAAAAAAAAATCTGAGCTTGGCAGCTGTTCTGCATTTGTTCACATTCTCCCAAAAAGAATCTGGCTCCTTTACGTAGCATTTGGCAAATTCTAATCTCTTCTTTTTGTTAATATTAGATACATATGTATGGCTTACGGCGTGCGATAACCAGAATTATGTAGGCAATTACGAATTGTTTGTGTGCTTATTTTTATACCCTACACCTTAAGGTAAGGGTATATTCACTTTGTCATGAAAGGTGTAACGCATAGAAATAGAGACGATAGGTATAGAAAAGTGTATATATTCTTGATCAGCGTGACCTCCTGAGTCGATTTAGCCATGTCCGTCCGTCTGTCTGTCTGTCTGTTGAAACCACGATCACAGAAGAACCAATGAAGATATCGTGATGAAACTTTGCAGATATATTGTTTCTTGCGGTGCAGGTTGGTATTGAAAATGGGCAAAATCGGTCCAGGACCACACCTATTTTTTATTAGAAATGTGATATCAGCGTTCGTTTTTAAGTTATGACAACAAACTTTCATTCCTGAGTATAGAGCAGCATTATCCGTTAATATGGGCGTGATCCGCCCACTTTTAGATTACACAGGCAAAAGAGGGTTATATTGTTAAATATATAGACTTCCTGAATAAAACTTTAGAAAACAACTTGTTTTACAAAAAAACATTATTACATCAAAACTGGGTGCGGTCCGCCCACTTTTACACTACATATACAGTATAGCAGTATGAAAACAAGTTTATTACCACGGAAATAAAGTTGAAATGAACACAATAATAAAACAAATAAGCTAGTTATTTTGTTTTGAAAAAGGTAATGACCACGTCTACTATTTATACAGAGGCGTACTAGGTCTCATGGAGCCCGGAACGGTTAATTAACTTGCAGCCCCAAAAATTCCTAGAATTCAATAAGTTACTACTTGATTTCTCCAACTGCCGCCCCGACATTGTGCCGCCCAGAGTGGACCGCCACCCCGCCACACCCTAGCTTTGCTACTTTTTTCAAAACTTTTAGGTGTAGGGTATCTAAGTATCTAAGTATTTGCAAATACTTAGAGTAAAAGACTGCATATTTTGTATGCAATGAAGGGTGTACGAATAAATTGTGTGACAACTGTATATAAAAGCGGTAAGTCAATATAAAATACTAAGGAATGAATTTTTAAAACTTGAGTCCAAATTTTAAATTAGTGTAAAAGCCTTCGGCATATGGCAGCGCTTGTTGATTATAACCAAAGAATATACAATTATATAGAAGGCGCATCTGAACACAAAAATTGCAATTTTTGCTTGTGGTTTTCAAGGAACGGGGGGAAATCTGATAAGAGGCAAGAGAGTGGTGCTTACTCTCACTTTTCTGGTTCATCTCACTCACTCAAAAATTGTGCTCTTGCATAGAGAAAGAATAAGAAGAGGCTGAATCAGCCAAATTTACTCGTTCTGCTACATGGAAGCGGGCGGTCCGCAAGGGAAACGAAGAAGTGCAATGAGTGCGAAATGAATCAACAAGCAGAGAGCACGTAATTTCAGTTTCTTAATTTTTACTTTGTGTCTTTCTCTCATTATTCGGATTTATATATATGCATGATGACTGTGAGTCAGTGTCTAATTTTTTCTCGGAGCGGAAGATCGACTTTGCTTCTGTTATTTTGCACTAACAATGCAAGTGAATATGCGTACGATGAGATAGATCCAACACTCGTATGCCAAGTAAAGTGTGAAAGAAAGAATCGATCAATTTGTGGAGTACAGCGGGTGATAAGACGAACGGTGCGATTCGTCTTCTTTTGCTTCTCTTACAATAACAAACCATGTATTTTTTTTTATTATTATTATTATTATTTAATTTATTTAATTTTCCATTTACATCTATACATACTATATAATTTTCCTTATATTATCCTGCTAAGCTACTTGGCTTGTCTGCAGGAGAAATATTGAAAAAATGCTACATGTGTTGTTTTATACATAAAAATTAAGTGGGTTTGTGAATTGTATATAATACAGGTGAATAATCATTGGATTATAGGTTTAAACATAGAGAAAGAATAACAAGAGGGCGAATCTTGAAAAAAAATATTTTCCATGGTCGATCCAGTACTGGATCGAGTTTTTACTCAATGCTGAGTGTTTCGCGCTCTTCTCTTTTGCTCTCAGAATTCGTTCGTTCGTAAGAAGAGTTGAGCGATGGAATCTTGTATGTCAAAGGAGGTGAGAATGAATAGGTTGATCAATTTCTTGATAAAACCAGGGGTTGAGGGAACAAGGGAATTTGACTTCTTTACGTCTGTCGGTCTATTAAGCTTGGATTTTTTTCGCCCTATTATTCTTCGCTTATTAAAGGAATTTTGTTTTTTTATAACATTTTGCCGGCTTAATCAACTGTTTAGTATTTTAAATTAGGTCTGTTATTAAATTAGATTATTGTTAATTGTTATTTTGTATATTTAAGATTATAATATAATTGTTGCACCAATATTTCGTTTTATTGACAGCCCATAGTCAATGCTTCCTTAATAGAACTAAAATCATAAATATTAAAAATTTTAGTGTTTAATAATTTTAATAATGGTTTTGGACACTACAATAACAAGGTAAATTCATACACGATACAGAAGCACTTCAGTTGTTAGTACAAAATAACAAACACAAAGTCGATCTTCCGATTCCTTCGTATAACGTGTTCAATGTGTTGATATGCCGACCAAAGTATTCTTCTTCTTAAATCTTCTGCCTATACGAATTCACAACAGCACGCTATGCTCGGAACGAAGATCATGCCAGCGCGTTACAAAGCTTGGGCATCGAACAAGAAGCAGAACAAAGCTTCGAAAAGCAAAATTTCTTTCAAAACCATAAATTGCAAATTTTAAAACGATTTCAGGCGGACGGACGGCTGCACATGGTTTGTTATTGTAAGAGAAGCAAAAGAAGACAAATCGCACCGTTGTTCTTATCACCCGCTGTACTCCACAAATTGATCGGTTCTTTCTTTCACACTTTACTTGGCATACGAGTGTTGGATCGATATCTTCTTACGCATGTTCGCTTGCATTGTTAGTGCAAAATAACAGAAGCAAATTCGATCTCACAAAGTCATGCATAGTAGATCCGAATAATGAGAGAAAGACACAAAGCAAAAATAGAGAAACTGAAATTGCGTGCTCTCTGCTTGTTGATTCATTTCGCACTTATTGCGCTTTTTCGTTTCCCTTGCGGACCGACCGCTTCCATGTCGCCGATGAGTACATTTGGCTGATTCGGCCTCTTGTTATTCTTTCTCTATGGTTTAAATGACGATTGAATGTGATGATGATTTTGATGCTATTTTTTGTTGGTTTATTTCTGACAAGTTTATTTAGATTTGTTGATTTAGTTCTGAATTGATTTGCAATTGTGTTGCAACTATAATTGAGTGAAGTATTTGTTGATTTGTTTTTTCCGACTGGTTTTGTGGCGAATATGAAGCAGCTGTGTTGGCAATGTGTTAAGAAGTTTTGGAACCGTATATTTCAGCGTTGCTTGTCCGTAGTTATTGTTGTATTTTGGTATCTTGTACTTTCCGCCAACTCTACGTCTAGTACCATAATTGTGATCAATTTCATTTCTAAATTCCCTTTCTTCATAGAACTCGTTTAATACGGTGCTATTGCATATCGCTTGTACACTTAGCACCGAGAGATTTTTACGTAATGCATTTGAGTTGCGGTCAATATTTTTTTTCGTCGCTAGGATTTTAAGTATGGCAGTTTGACTCCTTTGCAGCTGTCTGCACGTATATGAATTCCCCCATGCTGTTATACCATGCCGGATATGAGATTCACCTATGGCAAAATAAGCTTGCCAAAGTACTTCATAGTTGCTACTATAGCTCAAAAGTTTCAGCATATATGCTACCCGGTGCAGTCTCTTGTGCATATGGTCTATATGGCTATGCCACTTTAAATTGTGGTCGACTATCACGCCCAAATATTTAAAAGTGTTCACGAAATCAATGTAAGCATGGCAGCTGTCATTCATCTAGCTGTTGCTCTTGTGGATGCATTCAGTTGAATGAAACTTTAACTTAATTTCCGTGTGCAATACGTGCGGTGGTTTCACATGCATACGTTTGGTTTTTTTCGCAATTATAGCCAGACCATTGTCGTGTGCCCATCTCGTGAGTACATTTAGTTCACTATGCATTATGTTTGTAGCAGCGTCAAGATTTCGGTGGGAAACTATTATCTCTGTGTCGTCCGCATAGGCGAACACTGTACTATTTTTTAGGGCTTGGAGCATACTGTTAGCATAAATTATGTATAGCATGGGCCCTAGTTTTGAGCCTTGTGGAACACCTTGATCCGTGGAGTATTCGTCGCTTAGAAAGTCTTTTATTTTTATACGGAAAGTTCTCTGCTTCAAGTAGTTCTGCATCAAATTTAGGCAGTGTCCTCGAATGCCCAGATTACTTAGCATAATTAATAGTTTTTCATGCGATAACGTATCAAACGCTTTACTAAAATCGACGAAAAGAACTAAACTGTGATAGCTTTTGCTTAGAGAATCATTAAGCGTGTTTGCGAATGTCCCAAGTAATTGGTTAATATTCTTATTCTTTTGAAAGCCGTACTGTCTTGGGTGGATTAATCTATTTTGTGTTATGTAATCTGTTAGTCTGCTTACCAGTGTTTCTTCCATTACCTTCTCTATCACCGGTAGATTAGATATAGGTCTGTAGTTGTCTACCTCGGACTTTGTACCACTTTTATAAATAGGGCGTACTATTGACATCTTCAGATCATTTGGTATTTTTGCTAGGTCAAAGAAATTATTAATCATTTTACTTACTATTTTACACAGTGCTGTTGCGTTATATTTCAAATCTTTAGGTCTTATTTTGTCTGCACCTGGTCCCTTTCTGCAGTTTAGTGACCTCAGGATGTTGAATATCTCAAGTTCACTCTCGGGTTCTAGAAAGAATGAGTTTTGGAAGCTGATTGTAATGCATTCACAGGTATTAATGTCACACTTATGTATTATTTTGTCTATAATTTCCTTGAATTTTGTACCAAAATTGTTTGGGAGATTTTGCAAGCTTTCCGTTTTGAAGTTAATGCATAACATGTCATCCAATTTACTCTATTTTTTGCCAATTATTTCTGAAACTATTTGCCAAGTTTTTTTTATGTCTTTACGATTTTCATGAAATTTTTTCTGGTAGTAGATATTTTTGGCTAGCTGTAGCTTTTTAACACGTAATTTCGGAACTTCTTATAAGTATGTTGTCTTTGTTTATCCTTCGGTTTAAGACGCCAACGCTTATATAGCTTATCACGATTAGTGCACAGTTTTATTAGTTCAGTTGTTAACCACCAAATCTCTTCAAATTTTTCTTTAAAAGTACTGTATAGTGCGATTCCATCTGAGATTGTCAGATAATTTTCCCAATTCGTGTCGGATATTAGTGCATTTACCCTACGATCATCTATTTTTACATGTTGCTGCCGATTCTCTCTTGTGTTGGTATTTTGAGCATTTAGGGTTATTCCACATATTAAAGAGTAATGATCTGATATATTTGTTTTTATAACGGCTGTTTTTATGCAGCTCGCTTTGCAATTAATATATATATGATCAATGTTTGTGCTTGTGTTATTACTCAAATCCTCTCTTGTGCTCGCGTAATTTATTTGTTGCCAACCATTCGACATTAACACATCAAGGTATTTTGTTGTTACTCCATTACTGTTTTTGAGTAGGTCTATATTCTAAAAAATATATCTATCTAATAAAATAATTACCTCGTTCTTTTCAATAGTGCGAAGTAGCTGTTCCAGTTGTTCGGTGAAGTGCGTTGTGCTTATTGCAGGCGGTCGATATATTGCGGCAAGTGCATAGTGTTTATTTTCGTCGTGTATTTGAAGGACTAGAGATTCAAAGAAATTAGTATTAAAAGTTATAATATCGTATTTAATATTTCCTTTTATAAAAACCGCAATTCCGCCTCCTCTGGTTGTATTTCTGTTTTTAAACTCAGAGTGGAATCCATTGACATTAAAGAAATCGTTTTCGCTATCGGTAATGTTAGTTTCCGTAAGAACAATTACATCTACAGTTAACAAAAGATTATTGCACGCTGCCAAGAAAGGTATAAAACTTTTCCGAAGAGATCGAATATTTAAATAGACTATTGATAAGTTGCACGCGTTGAAATAAGTTTTGCTTACATCATCAAAGTTATCAAAAGTATCTGTTGTGATTGTGTTCATAATGATTATGTGTTTTTATTAAATACTATACTAATTTCTGTCTAAGTTACGCTATGTTACTTAAATCAGATTCTGATTTTATGTTTATAACTTTAGTGCCTTCATCTTTTTTTGCAAGGACTTGACCTTCAGATGTCCAAACAAATTTCCAATTTTGTGTTCTGGCCTTTGTTTTGGCTAACCATAGTAGTTTTCGGTTAGTCGGAGTCAATTGATCGTTTACATAGATTTTATCATTTCGTTGGTTTTTATTTTCATCACATGTTATATCGATAATTTTGTCTACGGTAATATTTTTTCCACGCATGGCTCGCATTAAATTTTGTTTAAGGTTCTTATTAGCCAGTTTTACAATAATAGCATTATTTTTTTGACGTGTACGATATGCATCTATTATTGATTCATATGATAGCGCCATGTTGGCTGAATTAGCAATAGAATGGATGATTTGCGTGATATTCTCGTTTGCTCTCTTTGGAACATTCCTAATCTCAATGTTTTTTTCAAGAGCGTTTTGCTCTAGAGTGTTGATTTTTTGTTCCATTACAGCAATTTGTTTATCTTTCTTCCCGTTTTTTTCTTTAAGGCTTTGTACTTCATTTGATAGCTGTGCTACTGTTTGATTTAACTTTGTGAGTAGATTAGTAATTTCTTTCCTGAATTCATCATGTGCGCTTGTCATACGATTATTTAATTGTTATATGCTCTTTTTTATATCAGTAGTGTCTTTTTTGAGTTCTGACATGGTAACTTTCATCGTTTCTAATTCACCTGTAGATGGCGTGGGTGTGCTTGACGACGTTGATTTACTTCTTTGCCGACAATGTTGACATCTCCACTCGGCTCTACGGTCGTTTTTCATTTTTGAGTAAGTGAACTCAGAGACTGTGGTACATGGAGCGTAGTGAAATTTGGCGCCGCACTGCTGGCAACATACATAGTCTCCTGTGGCTGGAAGCTCCTTTGAGCAAGTAGAGCATTGGTTCCCACTTGAGCCAGAGACTTCGATGTTATCCATTTTTCTGAGGAGTACGGAGGAATTTTCGCCAAAAAATTAAATATGCTCAGCACACGTATTTTCGTAAGCTAATGCTACACAGTGACGTGTTGATTATATTTGCACAAAGCACTTATTTTAAATTATTACTATTTATTCGTTTTCCGTTGAAATTAACTGTTAATTAGTTATTAAATACTTAATTTTTTGTGGCAGTGATTATTATTAATTGTCCACTTTTATTAACTTTTATTAATTTACAAAACGGGAGTGATCCGAATACACGTCTTGACACTTGACTTAAACTTGACTTGACTTAAACTTGACTTGACTTGACTTGACTTATGTGCAGCCGTCCGTCCGTCTGATTACTTTTAAATTTTTCATTTTATGGTTTTTGGAAGAAATCTTGCTTTTCGTAGATTTGTTCTGCTTCTTGTTCGATGTCCAAGCTTTGTAAAGCGCTGGCACCATCTTCGTTCCGAGCATAGCATAGCAAGCCATTAATTATCTTTTCTCCGAACTCCTCTACTGACCCACTGTCTATCCATACGTTTGCTGTACATATCACCAAATGCACTCAATCTGTCTACCCAAACCTCCTGCCACGCTTTTCTTCCTTCTCTTCCTCCTTACCCTTGACCCCACAAAAAATTTCAAGCAATGAGTGAAGTACCTCCAGAGATTAGCGGACATTTACATTTTATTTATATATATAGCGAATTTATCCACCCATTATGCCGGCAAAATATGTATTTTACCAAGGCAACTCACTACGCTCGCAAAGTTAACACTTTACAAAGCTTGGACACCGAACATCGTAGTTGAAAATCATCAAAATCTCAAAAAATGCTGAAACATCTTCAATGCATGAATATAAATATGTAGACACAAACATGCGAACCACTGCAAACATACAAATTGAGAATTTATTGCCGAACGAGTAACTTTGGCTGACTCAGTTTCTTGTTATTCTTACTCTATATTTTAACTTAAAATGAAACAACATCAACAAAGAGAGCGGGTTCTGTCGCTGGAACCCGACATACAAAATGTTTGCTTATATGAGATGCGCCTTCTATATAATCGTCGTATATTCTTTGTTATAACCCTTAGTATCAAAGACCAAAGACTACAAGACTAGAAACTCTTTTTTCGCTTTGAATGTGTTGCTGAAATCAGGCTTGGGTGTTGTAGATTACAAAAGCAAAACGCATGTAGTTTTGACAGTTCGGGAATTTGTTTACAAAATTCAGAAGTACAGGGTCCGCCAAATAACTTTTTTTTTTTTTGAAAATGCTATAAAAAAAACTACTGAATATGTTCTCAAATTTCTTTTTTTATTTGAAAGTACAATCCTTTCGGTTATTAATTCGGTTAATTATCTTTGACGGCACCCCACAAATAATAGTCCAACGGTGTCAAATCGCAGCTCCGAGGTGGCCAAATGACATCAGCTCTGCGGCTGATAATGCGATCTTCATAAACAGGGCACAAAACATCGAGTGTAGCTTCGACTGTGTGGCACGTAGCGCCGTCCTATTGAAACCAAATGTTGCCAATATCCTCCTCTTCAATTTTTGTGAACAAAAATTCGTTCAAAATGGCCCGATAACGATCGCCATTGACTGTAACGGCCAAATCCGCACCAAACAGTGACTCGTTTTGGGTGCACCGGCTTTTCAATGTATGCGTGCGGGTTTTCTGTGCCCCAAATGCGACAATTTTGCTTGTTTACATACCCGCCAAGATAAAAATTAGCTTCATCTGAAAAGATGATTTTCATTCTGCAACATTACCATGATTTTCAAAGTAATGTCGCAATATTTCCCAGCGTTCTTCAAGCGTATACACAACCATATTCGTTCAGCGGAAGGATAAAACTAATTATCTGTCAAATCAGACATGAGCTCAGTGTTACCATTCACGAAATAAGCACTAGATGAGAAAAAAAACGTTAGATGGCGGACCCTTTATATTTTGAGAGAGAAATGCAACTCTTGTTCTTCTTCGTAGAAATAAGACAGAAATATGATTTTTTAAATACGTGAAACAGACCAAGGATATAGTTTTAAAACCAACGCATGCTTCTAGAAATGTATATGAAACCTTTTTTAAGTTATATAGTTGCACAATATTGAATATTTTGCAAGTAAAACAAAGTTAAAATTCATAAAAATTGCTCATATCACAAATTTAGTCAACTGTTTTTAAGTTACCACACGTATTTTTAGCCGAAAGAGATGCCAACGTATTCAACAAGTTTTGTTGAATATTAATCAGTGATTTAGTTTCATATTTACTTAATTGTAATTTTAGTTCTTTTGTTCTTTAATTTAAAGGAATTTTGATTTAAATGCATGTATTGTGAATTTACTTGTGTTTATCTAATTTTAATTAATAAATATAATGTATTATGAATTGTCTTTGTCAAAGACTACAAGACGGGAAACTCCTCTTATTTCGTGAGAGAGCTCAAAAAAGGGAGCCGCGTGTTCACGTACAGTGTATGAATTTTATGGTGAAATTGTCGACTTGTTACAAGCTAAAACAGGCTATCACAAAGCATGATATCTGAAAAGGTAATGCGTTTTGCTTTGTTACCACACCGATGGGAGGGATATCAACGTCACAACATTAGTATTAGTAGATTAAAAAGTAATGTAAACTATTTTATGTAATTTTTTGTTTTTCTTTTATTTAAATTAAAATGGTTTAATTTAAATGAAATTTTATTTAAAATAAAGGTAAATATAAATAAATTCAAAATTCATTAATTTAAATTAAAATTCGTTTAAAATAAAGATGAAATAAATAATATGACAATTCATTCATTTAAAATGAGATAAAAATAAAAAAATCACAGTTCATTACCTTAAATTAAAATAAGATCAAAAGAAATAAAATCACAATTAAGTTCAAATTAAAACTAAATAACAGATTAAACAAAACTTAATATAAGATACTATGTGCATAATATAAAAAATTAAATAGAAGTGTTATAAATATGATACAAAAGTTTAAAAAGGAGCAAACCCAGATTCAAATTGCCTTAGATTATATTTCAATGATTATAAGTGAGAAACGCAGAATTTTATTTGGCCAATTGGGTGTTGAAACGTCTCTATTGAAAAACTTTAGTATGAAATATATTCAAACCCTAATAAATAAATCTAAGAAATTTTCACTCTTGCAATTACTTTTCAAATTTCTTCAAATAAATATTTTCCTAGTCCAACTTTTTGACAAGCTCTATTAAATAATTCTAAAAATTTTTCATCTAACCTAGAAACTGCTAAAATAAAACTGTGGAGGCTTGATAAGACTGATTTTGCTTAAACTGTTTTTCTACATTAAATAAAAACTCCTCAGTAATGGATTCATCACCGAAATATGGAAGAGGGCTAAGGCAAGACTGCAATTTATGTAACTTTAAATAAAGCCATCCGCATGCATAGCTAAATGCATTTTTTTGCAAAAAGTTCAACTCCTCCGATGAAAAATCTGCCTGAATATTTGAAATTAAAGAGTTTTCTGGTCTGGGTTGGATCTGAAATTACTCCCAAAAAGGGTCCTGTGGGCTATTATAATCGCTGACATTTAAGAAATCTAGCCTAAATCTAGTTCTCAAAATTGGGCAAGTATTCGTAATTCCCTTTGACTACAACGTCAAGATAATCAAAACCCCAATGTTTTTGAAATAATCGACAGAACATGTCGGAAGTTATTCTACAAGAGTTTCCTCCTCCTTTCCTGATTTGTCCAAAAAAATGTTCTAAGATATCTTGACATAGTTTTCTAGTTTTAATATAACTGAATCCCTTGCTCGAAAGATTATCCCACAAACGTAGTAATGCATTTATATTAGCTAGCCAGCCCTTAATATAACAAAATTTTGGCCTAATGTCTACTCCTGCGATGTTTTCTACCTTCATGCTGCGTAAAAGCTCTTTAGCTTTACTTAAGAACGCCCTCTGTTCCGGTGAACCGCAAAAGGCCTTTTTAGAAGGACAAGAGACTTCAGTTGTGTAACTGTTAAAGTGATTGAATAATTCGTCGAAAAAAATTATAAACTGAAGTATTTGGTGTTGTAGTAGCTTTCGAAACATCCAGAGCTTCAGAACTGTATAAACTAGTCAGTGCAAACCTGATCCAACTGTATTACTTAAAATTTGTGCAGCTAATGGAACAGACATTTTTTGAAAATGTGATGGTTTTATATGAGCGGCGGTTAATTTTGGAGCTCATCTTATTCGCAGTTGTGAGTCAATATTATAGAAATGAACTACATAATTTCAGCTAACCCGACCACTATTAAATGTTATAATATTTCAACAGGTGAGGTGGATCGTGAAAAAATAGAATTTCTTCACCATTCACTTCGGAATATGGATGGTCTCCTGAAACTCCAACTAAACTTGCAAATTTTACAAAATTAGATCTCTGGTCGCAAACAAAATGGCATGGATGTAAATTAATTTGATGGAGCTGTAAAATTCCAAAACATATTTTTTAACTATTTCTCCCTTATAGGAACTACGCAGCAGAAAATAAGTAAAAGGTAGCTGCCACCAATACCCTTCAATGCCCTTCACCATTAAAACCATAACATAGTTTGCGACCCTTGAATTACGATTTTCGTCTCCGAAATCTTCTAATCCTATTATTTTATCCTGATTCTTATCATATTGCAAATGAACTTTAAGTGACATTTCGTCGCTTGAAATTGAAATAAATCTTTTTTCGGAAGTAAAAAGTGGCAATCCAGGAGATTTTGGCCAGTCACTTACCATTTCATGAAGTGTTCGCTCAATTATAAATGGGTTTGAGGTAGCGGCAAGCTAAGGTGGACAGAAAATTAATGCTTAATGCAATTACATATTTTTAATTGGTCCTCATATCGACGACCTTTAGTGTTACGGCAAGAATTTGCATAGCTATTTTTTAAACACATACATAGCTACATTTAATGGTAAGCCCTGAATGGCACTATCTAGTAAAGCCTGCTCATTTTTACTGCTATTAATCTGTAAATTTATTTTTCTATTTTCTAACCTAAGAGCCTCATTTTCTAATCTGTTTTTTTTTTATTTCTCCCTCCTGATATTGAACTCCTTAATTCAATGTTACCTTCTACTAACTTTTTTTTCTAGGAGTGTTCTCAGTCAAACTTTTACAAGTTTGGACTTGCCTATCAGAGAAAACGGATAAAACTCTCCAACAATAACAAAAAAGTAGTCACCTTTCAGGATATTTTTTCATCACGGTCGGTGCAAGATTTTAGAAACAGCATTTTACAACTTAAACTAACGTAAATGCAAAATGATGCCAAAAACAACAACAAAATTGGACACAGTTCGCAACGGCAAATCTTTTCCGCGAATTCATATCAACACATTAATAACAAATTTGAACACTGCGTATACAAAGGAAATGCATTCTGCCCCACAGCAATTCGTAATTTTCTAATGGCAAATGCAAAGTTTTACATAACGGGCAATTTTATTCCGTTATATTATATTCAAAACTACTGATTATATCGACTTACCGCCCAGACTACTTGACCTCGTCGGGAAACTTGTGGCTATTAATACCGGGAATATTGCATTTCAGCACACCAGTAGCGTAGCGTGGGGAGTACGGGGGGACCAATTCCCCGGGCGGCAGAGCTATCAGGGGCGGCAAAGCTATCGGGGCCGGTCGAGGAGGTGTGTGCGAGGGGCGGAATATTTCATTCATTCAATTTCAGTCATTCTAAAAAAATTTAATTTGTATTAATTATTTATAATTTTTAAAGCACAATTATCCTCAGAAATACTTATCTCTCTAAACAACTGATTGGAATTGTCTGTGTTGAATTTTTTTCTATGTTAGAGATCTCAGTTCTTGTTACAAAATACAGTTCTGTTTACGGAATAAAATAAATAAACATTTTGCTAACATTAAACTTCATCTAAGTTCGACAACTCGCATCCCAATAATTACCATCAAACGTAAAATGTTGGAATCTCTTTCGGCTAAAAATACGTGTGGTAGGTTAAAAACAGCTGACTAAATTTGTGAAATGAGCAATTTTTATGAATTTTAACTTCGTTTTACTTGCAAAATACAGAATACTGTGCAACTTTAAGACTTAAGAAAGGTTACATATACATTTCTAGAAGCATGCATTGCTTTTAAAACGGGCTCCTTGGTCTATTTTACGTATTTAAAAAATCATATTTCTGGCTTATTTCTATAAAGAAGCACAAGAGTTGCATTCCTCTCTCCAAATATACTTCTGAATTTTGTAAACAAATTCCCGAAGTGTCAAAATTCGTTCCCAAACAGTGAAAATTACATGCGTTTTGTTTTTGTAATTACTACACCCAAGCCTGCTTTCACCAACACATCAGGCCCCACATGGGCCCCAGGAGACCCCAACAACAACAAAGTGATCTTCTGTCCCCCTGGTTTCTGAGTTATAGCCCTTTGGAGTTTGAAATTGCTTTCCCTATATCTCCTTAACAATAGAAGATACCTTAGAGATATATACCTATAGAAATGTAAGTTAAATACCTTTCATTTATGTAAATTAGGTTTTATCAAAAAAATGCATATTTTGGAAGAAACGCTATTTTAAAGTTTTTAGTACTTTTTCCGTTCCATTAATAAAGTAAAAAAATTAACCCTCTTAATGTTGTGATAACTAAAAAACTAGAGCTCATTAGCTTTCCACAGTTTTTTCGCCATAATCGGTGTAGGATTTTAGGAGGAAACGCTCTTTGAAACGTTAGTAGTTAATGCTTTTTTAGTATTGTAGTACTCCACTTTTTATGAATTGTTTTATACTATGTTCGCACTAGACCAAAATTAGGCAATTTCGCTCCTTACCACAATTTCGGCTGAAATTGAGCATAAAATCCATAATTTCGCCATACAAAAGGACGTCAAACGAAATTGAGGTGGTGAATAACTTTATCTCAATTTCAACGAAATTGGAAGCGAAATTGAGTACAAATAGAAAATCAACCCTGATTTTGTAATAGAATGTGTTTATAAATTGGTATTGAACTGGCAGCACTGAGTACATTTGTACATTTGACTAGTACAATTGTGGCATTGAAGAATTTTTCGAAAAATGAGAAGCTATAAAAAGCGAAATTTGTGGGGTGAAATGGCTGGCGACTTGCTAATAGAAAACGCTACGAGGGGCAAGGCGCAACAGCCATATGTACATGGATATAGCTCAAAAATATATATGTTAATTATTTGTAAAACTTGGACAATTTCCATTGTTTTCTTATGTTAACAAAACTGTCGCGCAGTAAACAAACGACACGTCAAATGAAATTGGGCATGCCTAAACCGAACACTGCCAATTTGAAATGAAATTATATCAATTTCGAGGGCAATTTCGGCCTAGTGCGAACACGTTATTACTCTACTTTTGCAATTATGTTCCTGGAAGGTAAAATTGGAAATTATATACAGTTATCCGTTAAAAAGCTTTATATTGTGATAAGTCAGAGATAAGGAGATAGGACACTTCGAATTCGCTGCTTCAAAACTATGTGGACTATATGTGTGAGCTTTCAGTATGTTGAAAAAAAACAGCTGTTTCATGTTTCACCACGTTTTTATTTAGTTGCGAAATTATTGTTTGCAATGTAACAAAAACTGATTAAGTAAACCGATGAATAGGCTGATCAAAGCAGCAGAAGTATTTTAGAGTGATGAAAAGTATTTGAGGCCTCTTCTAAAGGACGAATCATAAAAAAGTTATGGTAAGATCGAGTGTAATTGTAATAAAAACCATTAAGAGTGCTATATTCGGCCTGGCCGAATCTTAGATACCTTACACCTAAAAGTTTCGACAAAATTTAATTGAACTAAATAGTCTTATTTATTTAAATTTTTAATTTATTTAGAACAATGCAGAACATTTTTCATTGCAGAACAATGTCATTATAGAGTGAAATACAAACTGACACTAGAGGAAATATGTCGTTATAAGGAAAGCTACCTTATAATCACATTTAATCACAGACGAATATAAATACAGCTAGAGTGGGGCGGGGGTGGCGGTCCGCCCCGGGTGTCACAATCTCGTGAGCGGCAGTTTTGGAAATCAAGTATTGACTTATTGAATTCTAGAAATTTTTGGGACTGCAAGGTGATTAACCGTCCCGGGCTCTATTAGTCCTAGCTACGTAACTGTATAGTAGGCGTGGCTTGTTTTCAAAACAAAATAACTAGCTTAGTACTTAATTATTGTGTTCAAATTTAAACTTTATTTCTGCGGTAATAAACTCAGTTTTCCTGTTATAATGTGTTATTGGAAAATAAATTGTTATCTAAAGTTTTATTCAGGAAGTTTATATATTTAACAATTTAACAATATTTAAATCGACGCAGGAGGTGAATTTTTCTATATCTATCTTCTCTATTTCTATGCGTTACAAATTTCGTGACAAAGGGAATATATCGTAATAATAAGTAAAGAAACTATAACTATAAAAAATTATATAGCATAAATAAATAGTCCAGCTGTATATTGTTAGTGCACAATATAATTAATTTATTTTTAAATAACATTTATGTATTTACAGAAACTGGTGAAAAGGGTTACAATATTGTAACACATATATTTATATAGAAGATGTGGCTCAGGGATAGAGTGTTGGTCTCAGACATGAAGGTTCGAATACCAGATTCGACACATTTCACAGATTAGTTATTTGTGAGAAGGTCTTGGTTTTTGAAAAGAAGTACCTTGTAATCGACAAATTATAAAAATTTTGAGAATAAATCGATACTATATAATATGGAATTAAGTAATACAATAGGTAACACAAGGTTTATTATATTATTAACTAAATAATAATATGATAATAATAATCATGACAGTTGGCATGCCGGATTACGGGAGCGCCAGTCTGCCTGTAAGTGCGAATCACTGAACTGACAGTTGTCATTAAAATATTTAATGAAAATTTATATAAGTTGCAGTTTTCTTTTTACGAGGTAGGAAATGCGTTTACGCAGTAACATCGGAAGCCCCTTGAAAAGTACGTCCACCGATAGTGTGGGACTCACGCACTCTGCGGACTAACCGCTAACACCGTCCTCCTCCTGGAGCAGACCAGAACAAGTAGGACCTTTTTGGCCCCCTCGTCACCTTGCGTTGTCGAACGAGTCGATCTCTCAAAGTCGAACGTCGAATCCCCCAAGGCGTCGAACGCCATCGTACAGGTTGTAGTTAGACATATATGAGTATAGTTATGGATGCCCAAAGTTGTATAAATGCACTTGAAAAGATGTAAATTTATCGCTGTAAATATAATCTTGCTGGGAAAAAAAAATTATTTTATGCTTTCTAGTGTATTTTATTTATGAAAGTTATTAATTTTAAAGTTTTCTTTTAGTATATTTTATTTGTATGAGGTGAAAACCAAAAAGCACTCGTCTTATTTAAGACGATAATCGTCTCTAACCCGTCTCTTGGAATACATCAAGACGATCAAAGCTTACGTCGTTGACGATTGAGAGACGATTTTTGAGACGACCGTGACTTTTGGAATACATACACATATGTATATTCGGTCTGGAAAAAGTTCGTGGCGTTTTTTTAGTAAAGTTTAACTTCTTTTCTTATAGTCCGGAAAAAAAATTATTTAAACTAAGTATGCTCCATTATTAGCTAAACTGTTTCGCCATTTTTCGGGCAAAGCCATCGGTGAACATCTTCTGAGGTTTCTGGTTGAAAACCCGAATCAAGTGTTTTTCACAGGCTTCTTTTGAAAGCAGCTAAAGCCTAGCTCCATACCAAGATCGACACTGCTGATGTGCTTATCTTTATGCACTTTTTTAAAAATGGCATCAGCACTTTTCCAGTGATTGGACAACTAGAGCGTGACTCATCTTTTACATTAAAATGACTAGAATGAAAGCGAGCGAACCATTTCTACGCTACAGATTTTGATAAAGCACCTTCACCGTAGGCAGCACTAATTTTTCACAAGCATACACAGCGTTTTTCCCTTTGCTCTAATAATACTGCAAAATATAGCGCAATTTTTCATTATTTTTCTTCATTTTCAAACGTACACAACTCTCAAACTGCACCAATTTCGTTACTTACACACTGACAGTTTTGGTCGAAGCGTCTCCTGTTGCCAGAATTGCTTGCAGTCGACCCCACGTATCGGAAAAGCGCAACGATTTATTTCCCACGACAACTTTTTCCAGACCAGATAAGGTAAATGTACTAACAGAGTTTTGAATACCATAACTACATCGCCGTCATTGTCCATTTTTAATTCATAAATTTTATTTACTCGAGCAAAAACTGTACTTGATTCTTAACAGTCAAACATAATTCATGAAACAAACAATTTTTTGTGTGTGATTTTGTGGGGACATGTGAATTATATACTTATGCTATAAATAAGCTAAATTAAATGAGCTGAAAAGTGTTTGGCCTGACGTATAAATGGCGCCATCCAAAAGTCAATGCTTCCTAGAGAGTATCATACGTGAAATTTAATGAATAATTTTAATTTAATTTCGTTGGCTGGTATACAAGTGACTTTTACGAAGGACGCTATTTTTATTATCTGAACCCCCCTGGCCCCAGCGACTATTTCCTCTTTCCCCGACTGAGGTAGTGACTCCTTGGCAAAAGATGTTATTGGAATAAGGTGTTGAAGTTGCAAACAAATACCTATTTTGAGGCACTTGAATTTCGGTTTCTCCTAAAGCTGTAGGGAATCCGTAGGTGAGGTGTCTACTCTTTCTTGGGTCTTCTAGCTCCCATAATTTACACAATGTTTGAGATAATTCGCAATGTACACAGTTAAAGACAATGCGTTGGCCTATAAGTGTATCTATAGCTCCCTTGCCTACTTCCGGAATAAGGAACAGCTCCATTTCACCGATTCCAATTAGGATGTCTATGGGTCCAGGATGCATATGCATCCTTGTATCACCAAGCTTGTATCACCTTGTATCAATAAGCTGCCAGATAAATCCGCCAAACTCACAATGCTTCCTTGTTTTAAACATTAATGTGAGTACGGCCATTGGGCAAGCCAATCGTCCCACAAATGAACTGGCCCAAAGCCTTTAAAGCAGATGTACGTTGTAGAATAGGGTCTAAGATCTCTTTAATAGCAGTAACGGAGTCCGCGATAACTTTATTCAAGTTGGTTATCTAATAAGAATAATAATTCCACAATTATGCGCATCACCTTGTATCGCAATTTTAGTAGCGCCAAGCCTTCATTGTAGTTCGCATCGCAAGCCTTAAGGGCCAGTTTTTCAGTGCTCGGTTATCGTCGTTTCTCGGTTAAACTGCGTTTAAACCTCACATTGTGTTTTTCAGTACAAGTTTTAAGATAGTTAAACTCCGGTCAAACTCCGGTACATTTACCTTTTTAATAGATAAAGAAACAGCTGTTTCTTCGAGTACAGACATTTACCTTTGTTCAAAACTATGGTAATAATTTTGTTTATTTGCACCAGAACAGCTGTTCCCTTTGTAAAAATGAAAATATTGACAGGTGCTGCCAAAATAAGTTAAAACATCAACTTATAGTAACGAGTATACGCTAAAGACTCGTTGCATTTAGATAAATTCGCTATGAAATATAGATAAGATACGTTTAACATAGATAAGTTAAACTCGCACTGTAAAACACAAATCTCAGTTAACTTTTATTTGACGTTTAACTAAACGTCGTTTAAACGCCGTTTAAACGAGCACTGAAAAACTGGCCCTAAGACTGTTGATTAATTTCAGCGTTTTCGCAGCTTCGGAGATAAAGGAGCCTTTGACCATTGTTCAAACTATTGTTGATTCTATTATGGAGGTTTGATTTTTCATTAACTCGAGGAGAAACCCTTCATGTTTTAGAACTTGTTGATGGTGATAGACATTTCGTGGTCTAATGCATTTGTCCCATTCTCAAAGTTTTAATTGGTTTTGAAGTGGTAGAAGATCGTAATATATGATTAATATCCAGGTTGTAGGAGTAATCTCAGTGAATCCAATTCCATCGAAATATATTCCGTTTATAGAAGTCCGTTTTTTAAATTCGTTATATTTATAGAACCAGCTAATATAAGTGGCAGCAAAAGGAGAGTAGTTATTCATTTGATCACCATTGGGGCTTGAGATATTCGTTTTCTTTTTGATGGGGTTACAAATATTTCGGTGATTTCTTTCTAAGGCCTTGGTGGGATTTCAGCTCCTTCGCGTGAATGTCTAGACAACTGAGGTGGTTGACCCTACATCTAGAGTTGTAGCTGTGAAGATTCCTCCATCATTAATGGACCTAAATTGTGGATTGGTCGGCGAAGCATACCTGACTTAGTTTTTAGATCAATAAATCGAACTGCTCCATCAGGTCCGCGGTATTTTTTTAATACTCTGCCCAGATGCCAATTGAGTACTAAAACATCAGTTTTAATGACTACTAGAGTGTCTTCCTTAATATCAGACCGCTGATATCGTCCATTTTTGCCTGTGTTGCAGTTAATTTGAACACCCCACGTTCCATCGATTCCAAAACTCATGATTTAATTTAGACACTCATTTCCATCTTGTAATAAGAGTTTTATTCAATTGGGGTGCACAGATATCTACTTGATCAGTAAGGGGTTCGCCGGTTAAAAAATTAGGTGTTAATGCTGTGAGGTCATTAGGATCATTTGACATAGGAGTCCCCTTACTAGTCCCCTACGTGACTTCTACTATAACGTTTCCAGTTCTTCATATGTCAGAGATGCTGTTGATACGCTTCTCAGCAATAGATGCTTTGCAGATTTCACCGCAGCTTTTAAAGCCCTCCGAAATGGTGTCCCCTTAGAGAAATTAATTCGAACTTGATTCCCTTGTCGCCACATGCCCGTTTAATGCTGTTTTGAGCCTTATCCGAAAGGCATCGTATGATAGATTAGCTGCTTGTAGACGACCACCCACTCGAAGAAGATTGTGTTCATCCATAAATGGAGAACAACTATTGCCTGAATTGCCTGATTGAATTTGCCTTGTCTAACGCCTTGTGTAAAGCTTTAATCTTTTGCAAAGTCTGACTGCTGTATGGTTTGTAGTATTAGTTGTAGGCCTTTTAGTAACTCTTGTGGTGATAACTTCCTTTCCTGTAACCGTGGTGATGGTGGTGTAGTATGTCGTACATTGCTGATGAGCCGCAATACATAGGCGATAATGCATTGCAGTGTGCGAACAGAATTCCGGTAATTAATGCCATATATGTATGTCTTCTGCCGTTCTAGCCGTTATTAACGAGGTTGCTGCAATTGATTTCCTTCATAACTCGGATTCATGGCTTGAGGTTTTTGAAAATGAAGCAGGCCAGTGAGATTTATTGTCATGCAAGAAGAAAGGACCGTAGAACCACGTATCGTTCCGTTACCGTTTCGTACCGTTATTACCCTGGTTATAAGTTCGGCGCCTAAAACAGCTCCACATAGTTCTTGGCGAAGTATTGTTTGCCTTTTAAGTGGAGCCACTCTAGACGAGAAGTTCGAGGATTCCTAGAGGATCGAAAATGGTCTGATGTAAATGATCGCTTTGTTGAACATTGTCTGAGTATCATTTTCACCCGAGATGTGGATCTATGCTGCCTTTAAATTCTCCATTTGTTCGAAGAAGTTTACATCTATTTCCTCCCGGATTCTCCAGTCTCTTGTCACGAAGTCGTCCCATATGCCACTCAGACATTGCAGACGACCGGTGAAATATTTTGTTTGAGTGATACCGAATCCTTCTTGTAGTTTCAGATAATGGCCTGGATTTGATTTCCAGCTTCCTGATGATCGTTCGCGAGGTGATCGTTTGCGGTGTGTGTCGCTTGTGTGAGCCTTTATAGGATCACGTCGGGGTTACCAAATGTTTTTAGGTGATTGAATTTGGAACTTGAACCAATTCCTACCAATCCCTTTTATAGGTGTAAAGTCGGAACTTGAACCGACTCCAGTTCGAACTGTTTGGGTAGTTTGTTTTTCATTAAACACGGATCTGTATTGAATACTGATCAGTCTTTATAAAATAATTTCAATTTATAGCTAGAAAGCGCTTAACCTAAGTATAATTAACAATAAGATTATAAAAGAAGCAGGCGGAATATTGCATAATTGACAAAAGAATATGGCAAATCAATTATCGAATTAATGAAAAAGCCAAGTTATTAAAAACGCTACATTATTGCGCTTGATCAAATTCAAAATATAAACTTAATTTAATATAATAATTGCTTTGAATTGTGTCATGGCTTGGAACATGAGTGTAATCAATGACATTGCGACATTCTCCAAGTCGATAGGCCAATTAAAGGCAGAGAAAAGTGCTTCCGTTATCAGAGGGAATCGCTACAAGATCGAAACTATAAAATTTATCAACTAAATTAATTTAAAGTTCCTTATTGACATTAGAGTATGAATCCAACATCATCTGTTGTCTGTATCTAGGATACGCGAGCTCAGGTGAAATTATCAGCAACACAGAATAATCTCGAAAAGAAGCTTTAGAAGGCACATCATTTAATATCTCCACGTGATTGTATCATATCTAGCAGAACAAAGATTCCTGCGAAAAAGTTTAAGTGTTTTAAATTGTTAAAAATGGAGACGGATCTAGACTCGCTGAATCTAGACTTGTGAATTTCAAGATGGGCATCCCAAAGTTCAAAAGCAGTATCATTATGAATGCAGAAGTGTGGCCATCTGGTGTTC
This sequence comes from Myopa tessellatipennis, assembly GCA_943737955.2. NCBI lineage: Eukaryota > Metazoa > Arthropoda > Insecta > Diptera > Conopidae > Myopa > Myopa tessellatipennis. Next base: position 19,566,676 of record OX031315.1, read on the forward strand.
TAGTTAAACCTTTTGTTCAACGGCCAAAAAACTCCACAAAAGGGGCTCTAGACCAACCTGTCCTTCACCAGCCAAAAAACTCTCTTTCAAAGTAAATAATGCAATAAGGATAGACCCGGGAATTTCTTCACGACATGAACTTCTCCTGTGTTACATAAACAGTGGGGGGAATGCGCACAAAGTCGGCAAAATTTTTATTTTTCTCGTCGGCCATGTTATATGATGTCCTTGCACTCAGTAAAACTTGTCTGAATTCTTGGCTTATTAATTATTAATTTCTTCTTTAACATTTGTGAAAGGGATAGAGTGTATAAGCTAAACGTTATCCGCGTACATATGCACTGAACCATGTGCAATGGTTGATGGCAGATCATTAATATATGTATAATATAAAAAGAAGGGGACTAAGGATTAAACCTTGAGGAACTCAGCGAGTAACTGTAAGAAAACACGATGAGATTTTTTGGGTAATGGTATAGTTTTAGTATTTTTTCATAGCTTTGGAAATGTAGAGGTAGTGATTATGGAATTGAAAGTGAAGGTTAAGAAGCGCAATATAGACGGCGTAATAGGTTTCACAAACATAGGGTTAATATCAGCCAAACCTATTCCATTTAATTTAATTTCCGACATTGCCTTAATACATCGTGGTCTGTAACATTTGTAAAAAGAAATACTTATCATCGGTAGCCAAAGAAGGATATTAGATGGAGCAACCATTAGTAATCTATTAGTATTATTAGTATAGTAATAGTATTTAATCTGTTTTAAAATGTCTAGCTTTCCAGTTTCTACATTTAGTTGTAACCTGGTTACGCAAAGAGCGATACAGTGCTCGAAATTCCTCAATTTTAAATTTTCGCCAGGTGTTATATGAAGCATCACGCTTTCTCATGAGTACAAGAACATTATTCGTTAATCACGGGGGATTTTTTGAGGGTAATGTTTTGGGTTTTAATGGGACGTGTTTTTTATACAAGTCACGCTTTAGAGAAGTACAATAATATTTTTAAGATCTTTATATTTGATTATTTTATTGGATGGACATTTGTACAAAATTATAACTGAGGAATAAGAGTCATGTCTGGAAAGACCGGGGGCGGCTAGTCGATCATAATGTTTAGCATCTTTTGGGTTGCTTAAAAATATCTGATCAATTAAGCTATTTGAAGTGGTGTTGAAGTGAGTAGGGTAGGTGGAGTTAATAGCACTTAATCCCAGAGATTTCGTATAGTAATTTCGTATCCCTAAAGTTGAGCAGTTTGCAGTTAAAATGACCAAGGACTAAAATATCCGGGGTGCTGAGTGAACATTTTCCAAGAGCTGCAAACAAAGGATTCAGGGATATAGATTTATGAGGTCTATATAATGCACAGAGTAAAAGCATTTGAAGTCCATTCGAGACTCCGTTTCAGTACATATAAACTCATCGGCCTACAAACAGTCAGTTTCTGATTTGCAAATATGTTTGGTCTTATAACTGTCACGGATATACTCGTAGACTGCAACGCTGCGCTCACATCGAAATATATTGTAGCCTTGAAGTTGACATTGACTATGCGAAGTATCAGTATTAAACCACGTTTCTGAAACACAGATTATACACACCTATACTCATCAATTTTTGGCTACAAGCTTTGTGCATTAAGGTGACAAATTTTCAGCTCAGCATCAATTCAATATCTTTAACATTCTGAGTCTTGCAAGTAATAAGATATTAGGAAAATTTTAATAAAGGAGAAAAATATAATAACAATATCATCAAAGGATTCGCACAAGTAAGCGATAAACAATATAAAACTAAAGGCGCATGAGCACCAATGAAAAGAAAGGAAAACAGATTAAAGAAAGATATATTGTTTGGTTGAAGCAGCAAATAGATTAAATAATGAATTAAATACTCGTATTTTGCTCTGTGGATAAGTCAGGTGATTCTTCTTCATTACATAGAGTTAGATGACCTAGTACAATAGCATTAAGTTGGTCTGTGCTCGTTATTGCTCTTTATCATGATTCTCCTGTCTTTTTGCGATACTCTTACGTGTACGAGCGCACTTTTAGTGTAGACAGCGAATAGGTGATTTTTCCGCTTCAAATTGATTGCTCGATGCAGCAGAGAACGCTTTACCTTGGTTAGACTTTTACCTTTCCAATGGAAACCAATGTCTTTGAGGCAAAGAAATCTTCTCTCGTTTCTCCGAAAAAGTGATGTTGCTCTTATAATGGAATTGCGCTCCTGCGTATCATGAAACTGTAATATGATTGGCGGAGGTGGGCTGGCAGTAGTGAACTGGTCGTTTACCCTACTCGCTCGAAAAATTCCTTTCAATTGGTTTTGATGAGATCGGTGCTCCTCAATAGCATGCATTTTTGCATTCAATTCTTCACGGCAACCACTCATTTCCATTAAGATTTTGGCATTGAACTCAACTTTAAATTTATTAAGTTCAGTCTTTATAGTATCACTTATGAATAGGCTATGCTTTTCAAAGAGGTCATCAAGCTTCTGTAGAGTGATCATAGGTGCACTGATGTTTGAGGCAGGAGAAGCAAAATGAGCTAGGTGCCGTTGATTATGCACTATTTTGGTTGGCAGACTTTGACCCTTCGTTAAGCTGTTTGATTAGCCATTATGTATATGTGTATATGGAGAAAGTTTAATTTGCACAAGTATACACAGGAATAATTGCAATAATTTTCGTTTTTAGGCGGAGTAAAAGCGTAAAATTATTTATTTATTAGCATTATTTATTTAGGTGGTTTGCAGCCACCAACACGAAAATTATACAGTTTAGATTTATTTTGACAGATGAGAATTGAAGAGATGCATCTTGCTGCTGGGGCTGTGTAAGGCTTAATAATCGTCGGCGCTTGAAATGCGGAGCATTTATTGATTAAAGGGATACGTACATATATACTCGTAGAGAAAATCTAAAAACTTACTGAATATTTTAAAAAAAAATTAAGTTTTGAACAGTTTTTTATATTTTTAATAATTCCAAGTATTAAACTAGCATTATTACTTTAAAATTTATAACCTTTCATGTATTAACTTTTTATCATTCTTTTTTTTATAGCTGCGCTTCCAGAAGTATTACTGCGAAATTGTCGTAATTGTTCACCCCAACAGGCCCAAAATGCGATGAGACTAACAAATTTTTTACAAAATCGTTATCCCGAAGTGTGGGTAATGCTTTTAAAAAAATATCAAGGTTCTTAAAAACATTTTAAAATATATACAGTTTCAATAAAAACTGGACAAAATACATAGCGTCTGTACAATAAAACAACAAAATAAACAACAAATTAAATACATTTTAAAACTACAATAAAGGGTAGAATCAGTATTATAAAAAATCTTTTTTGTGGATTTTTTTCTTTCTGTTGCACGAAGTTGGTTTATAGCCTGTTTCCATAAAAATATTTATTCCGGTTAAGGTGTTCGAAAATCGATCAGCTGATCTAGTGTTTCCATACATAATCCGGTCCGGGCTGTCAAACCGAAAAGAAAAAATAAACAGCTGTTGTTTTGTGTTCGTATATTTACGCAGCTATTTTTAAAATTGTGCATCGCTTTAATTTATACTAGAATGAATAAATAACAATATATATATATCGCTGGAGAAGCGTGTCGAGAGCGTAAGCAACGACGAAGTTCATGTTGGAAGCCAACGAAGACATGCGAAGTTAGAAAAACACGACTGGGAGCCGGCGTTCAGATAATTTTACGAACGAATTTAAAACGATTCCAGACGGACGGACAGTTGCACATGGTTTGTTATTGTAAGAGAAACAAAAGAAGACGAATAAAAGAACGGTTCTTCTCATCACCCGCTATACTCCACAAGTTGGTCGATTCTTTCTTTCACACTTTACTTGGCATACGAGTGCTGGATCGATTATCTCTTCTAACGCATATTCGCTTGAATTGTTAGTGCAAAATAGCAGAAACAAATGTCGATGTTCCGATCCCTTCATACTCATTAAAAAAGCTTCCGAACCACTCATTAGTAGATCATTCAATTCTGCTTTGCTACGAGCGCAGGAGCCTTGAATCATGAATGAAAGTATGCAAACACATCCGCTCAAATCGAGCAATGATCACAGGCTGCCAAAATAAAATCTGAGAGCGTAAGCAACGACGAAGTTCATGTCGGGAGCCAACGAAGACGTACGAAGTTAGAAAAACACGACTGGGAGCCAGCGTTAAGAAAATTTTACGAACCACTTTTTTGTCGATTTGAGCTATCTATCTGTTAAGTGGTTAGTGATATTATACTTATTTAAATAAACATATTACTTACGAAATTTGTTTTGACATTTGGCAGAATAGTTTGGTGGCACTTCCTTTTTATCTCTTTCTATCTTATTGGCACTAGAAAAGGAGAGAGATTGAAACACTCGATTGAAACATCCTCACGACGTTGTTTTTGTTCCATTGTGAGTAATCGCGGCACCCAATTTTTTCCATGTTTACAAATTCACTGAGAGCGTTCACTATTGATGGCTGCCAAACAAATACTGGACAACGTAGCTTCGTCAAACTTGAAACTTAAGCTTTATGAAGTTGGTACTCTCTACCATAGTCATTCTTTTTAAACAACAACCGCCATCTATACGTCAGGTCAGGTACTTTTGGGACTACCCTCGGACATCTTTTGTAGTAAGTATGTATCTCTAAGCGTTTCCAGATTCTCACAGCCCGCCTTCTGCCGTTTTAAATTCAATTCGAATATCAATTGCTTCAGGTTTTGTCGCTTCGTTTGGATGAGTTACAAGCACTCTTTAATAACTGTCTTTAAATTCTTCGGGTAGCAGTAGGCGTTGAGAATCGCGTGCAAAGTAGTTTTTTTGAAATTTCAAATACATACCATAAAGCAGAGCGTAACAACCACGATAAAAATTTAGATTGAGATCATTATAGGAATATGTATCAGAGTTAAAATGTACTTTTACATCGCTTAGATGTTAATATTTTTTATTTCTTTGAAAGGCATCAGTATGAAGATTGTTTCCTTTCCTCATGATTGTTTCCTTAAGTTAGTACCGGGTGAAATGACAATCCCAACTTCCACTTTTGGCTTAGTTGAAAGAGTTGTAGTTGCAGAGTAGTTGTAGAGTATCCAGAGTTGCATGGGGAAGTTTCCATATGACATTAGTTATAGTTAATTTTATATTTTCGGTGAAAACAGTCGAATGATGAACATCTTCGTGGGATTTATTATAGATTTCAGTAGTATAAGTTCATGTTTACAATCTATATATATAAAAATGGTATAAGAAGTGTATAGTAATTCATAAAATGAGAACGGCTGGGCCAATTTCTGTAAAATTTGTAAAATTTTGTCAGTAGTTCGTTTTTTCAAGGAGAAGGTTCTTACGGAAGAAAATCTCTCCGGAAAAGTCGGAAAATTGGAAACATCGAAAATCGAGTTTTTGTATGAAATTTTGTGTGAAATTATTCCTTAATGGCTTTTCAAATGAAAAAATAGAAAGTTCTCAGTCATAATCCGATAGATGGCGTTATACGTTGACTTAGACTTTGCGCAATCTGAGACCAACTATCCGACGGAATTTTTGAACTCGCTTGATGTACCAGGAACTCCGTCGCATAATTTACAGCTGAAGGTGGGATCGATCTAAATCATGTTGCGGAATCTCAATCCTCCAAAATTGTGCAACGGTACGCGGTTGTCGGTCAAAAAGGTAATGAACAATGTGATTCAGGCGACAATCATCAAGGGCAAATTCAAAGGAGAGGATGTCCTTATCCCACGAATTCCCATTATTCCAACTGACCCCGTTCGATTGGCATTTGCGATGACAATCAATACATCGCAAGGCCTATCACTAGAACTGTCACGCACGGTCAGCTGTACTTTGCATGTTCGCGTGTTGGGAAACCGTCTTCGTTATTTCTTTTTGCGCCGGAAAACAAATCGAAAAATATTGTTCATCAAATCGCTTTCTACTGATTCCATTCAAATAAATTACATTGAAAATTTAAATATTTGTGTTGTATTATTACTCTAAAGTTTATCTGAAGGCTTAAAATTGGGGCGAGGCGAAGTTCGCCGGGTCCGCTTGTTTAGAATAATTTTGTTAACGTCTTCACCAAATCCCAAGAGCATTTTTAATAGCACACAGAAATTAAAATATTCGTTCTTTATTGTGACGTGTATGATCGATCCATTCACCTCATAGCGATTTTCATCGAACATGCGTTGCGCTCGACGCACCGCTCGACGTCACGACAGATGCGCCGTCCATTTCTGCGCCATAGTATGCTGAGTTAACCCAAATTACGCCGGCCCGCTCAACGCTACTTCAGCCGTGCTGCTCATTGCTGCACCGTTGTATAGCCGGCCGAAGTGCGTTGCGCCCGACACACGGTTCAACGCAATGCCAGCTGCGCCGTCCATTACAATGCCATGGGATGCCGACAAACGTTACGTGCGGAAGTTGGAGTCAAGAGAGGCAACACGCATCGCAGTTTAGTGATCAAGGGTCCTTAACGATTGTTCCAGTGCGCCTCCCAAATAATAAAAAAGCTTAGCTTGGAAAAATAAAAGATCCAAAACCAAACGCGGAAGAATTAAATTGGGAACGATTTAATTCTGCCGATATTGATATTGCGAAATAATGGAAATTGCAACACGCGCCAACACCGACCTTGGTTCGGTCGACGTTAAGTTAGATTAAAATAAGTGTTAAAATTAAAGTTAGTGTTAACACGAAAAGTAAGTGAAAGAAAATAAAAAAAGATTTAGTAAACATCCTAACGCAAGGAGTTTTTTATTCTTTGTCTAGAGGACAACGCAACCAGAAAGAAGACCACATTAAGACACCACAACAGATGTCCATGGTTCTTGCACGAGAGCCACATCCAGCTGTGTGCTGGACATGTTGTGTGCCAAGACAGCGGTTGCTTCCCACAAATCAACCTTCATCGTGGATGTGTATTGTTGGCGTGTGCACCCCTCTTTCCACTTCGTCCTCTTTCTTACTCTAAACGCGTCTGGATTGAGAGATTCAGAGGAAGGTCTCGGGTCGGCTTCTTCTTGAGGGCACCTAGCCCTCACTGATTGGACTGATTGTTCCATCAGTCCTGCTCTGGAGTAGCACCACCGGTTATGAAAGAGGCGGATGTACCGGCCCTTTCAGCCTCATCTGATCTCGCCAGAGTGGACCGATTCGTCGCCGTGGGCCCAGGAAGAGGTATTAGGAAGGATCTTCTTCACCTCCCTACCCTTTTCGGCTCCGACGGTTCCCAGGGGAGGGTTCGTGGAATGGTTGATCTTTCCTCCCCTTTTTGCCCTCAGTTTTCACCGAGGGTCTCTTCTTGGAGTTGAACGACACCACCCCCAGATTTAAGTAGATGAGGCAGTCCAACTCGGGAACATCGTTTGCTGAGCTCTCATCTATAGCAATGGTAAGAGTCAGGCCGCCTTTGTATCTTACACTCCTTTGTTGGCAGCACGCGGTTTGGCTTGTTAAGGGCCCACATGATCTCTTCCGCATTGGTTCTCTTGCCGGGAAAGTGTGCCGTGGCCATGTGTGGTTACGGGAGATCATCCCCCTCCATCACACGTAGCTTCGTACACGCCCATGGATCGCCAACCATCGCGGTCTTGACCAGCCAGTCCCTAGTGGTAGTATCAGCGCACCTCAGCGCGTATCAGGTAAAAGAACAAGGAACTCAAGGAGCGAAGTTTCTTCCGCTGCGCTGTTCTCAAACATTTACGTTTGATGCTCAGCTGGCCGATATCCAAACCCTTTTTGTCTGAAGCTATGACGCTTTTGGCATTTTCATCCTTTAGTGTGGCATCGGCAGAGGTGACAGATGAGTCGTCACCGCAGAGTTCTGCAGAACTTATGTATCGTTCTGTAGTTTCAGCCCCCAAGGAACGTACTATACGTTCAGCGGAGGCGAGATTTGCAGCCATAGGCTGAATGAAGGGTACAGATATAATCCGTTCTCCTTAATTGGTTTTTTCTAAATTACTGTTGGTTTCATTAATTTTATTCCCCCAATACGGGGAAAAGGAGGTCGATCCATGCATTGCCCCAGTGACGTGGACAAGGCTGATTAACAACGGAGGTCGTCACGTATCCGCTGTCCACCGTTTGAGACTGAGTTATTTAAGGGTCCCCAGGCTGGTCGGTGATCGGCACATTACGGTTGACGCCTTGATCCAAACCCTGGCTGAATTTTAGTTTTCGGAGTCTCACCAGGGAACTATCCAGTTCCGTCGGTCTTCGATCGTACTTCGGTCGCCCTCCCGCCACTAGATAGTAAACAACAGAGAAAGTTCAATACAACCAACACAACCAAAACAACTAGAACAAAGTCAGCTATCCGGCAGCAGCATTCCTATACAACAAGTCGAGAGGAAGACATCGGTATAACGGGGTGTCATCAACATCGACGTCAACAGTAACATATTTTATAATATAAAACAACAAACATTTATTATTATTATTACACTAACCGTTATATTAAGTATAATAGTATAACCTAAATCATATAATATTATTACGCACAAAAAAGATATACAGTGGTCACACAATTTATTCGTACACCTTCAGCTCTGTATTTACTTTGCGCCAAAATTTTGGAGGTCCGTCTGGTCCGAAAACATTGAATTTTGATTCATCATGAAGATGACATTCCCCCAAAAAGAATCTGGCTCCTTTACGTAGAATTTGGCAAATTCTAATCTCTTCTTTTTGTTATTATAATATTAGATATGTATGGCTTACGGCGTGCGATAACCAGTACGTATATTATAGAAAAAATACTAAGGCCATAACATACCTAAAGCCACCTAAAACCAAAACCGTATCGTTTTGTACGATACTAAATTTTTCTTTCACTAAAGGAGGGATGTTGTACTTGCATAATCGCAATATCAATTTCCGAGAACTTGAACCTAATAATAATACTCATGGAGTGAGTGAAGGCCAAGTTCATACCATTAATGCAACCACAGCACTTTGCTTGGTAAGCCATAAGCTCCAAACAAGCTCTGGCTAAAGTAAACTCGAAAGCCAAACTAGCAACCATAGCACTTTGCATGCAAATGATTGTGAAGCTATGTTCCAGTAGCAAGCTCCCAAACCATAAAAAAGCTTCCGTTGGAAATATAAAAAATAAGACGAAGCGCGGAAATAAATTGGGAAGGATTTAATTCAGCCGATATTGATAGGGCTAATATGAGAATTTAAATATTGCGAAATAATGGAAATTGCGAAACACGATATACTGACTCAGTGGACGGGTACGTCAACCGAGTCAAAGTGGAAATAAGAAAAGATTCTAACCAGAGTCGATGATTGTACGTAGAGCGACTAAGTCGCAGTAAGTTTAACCAGAAAGAGTGTTAACTTCGGCCTGGCCGAAGTTCATATACCCTACACATTTGTACTTAGAAATCAGGCGTGGCAAAGGTCTAATTTTTTTCCTTTTCAATCTCAATGGATTGGGCGGAGCACGCCCATTTTTGGTAGACTGTTTTGGTCAGAGACAGTGGACCTCTGGACAAATCACAAATCCGTTCGTTTTATTTGGGCATAAATGCAGAATGGCTGCCAAGCTCAGATTTTGTTCATCTTTTTTTATCATTGGGACCATTAAGAATGGAAGTGGCTGGTTTTTATCGGGGGCTGGTCAGCCATCTTGGATTTATGACCGTTTGAAGGACAAATAAATGGTTTAATAAATGGAAGTACTGTTTCAAACGTATTTTTAATACCTTTCATTTATGTAATACACATTTTTGTCCATAACAAGTTAAGGAATGTTTGTATTTAAACCAGTTAAGGAATGTTTATAATTAAACTTTTACACAAAAATTGCTGACACCACTAAAACAATGCAACATCTTATGCAGCTGCACAAATGTCTCGGATAAACCAAATAAGGGATTCTGTGAATTGCGCTAGCAGCGACAACTGCACCTCCGTCATCATTTATGCATTTACATATGTATGTATACGAATTACGGTGGCAGCGACAACAGCAGCTTCGAGCAGTATTTATGTACTTATATATATTTAGTGAGGGTAGAATAAGAGCTGATGAATAAGAATAAAGTTAGACTCAATTTGGAGCTCAAGCTTAAAACACATTCGTTTTATTAATTGGCGCCCGAACAGGGACACGATTATTTAAAAGTTAATTATTGATCGGAAAAGGACTTTCAATTAAACCTTAAGATCAAAGTATTAATGTTGCAATAAAAAGTATCCTTGAAAACAGGAGAAATAAAGCAATAAGTGTTAACTTTTTTCGTGCCCAATTAACTAATTTAATTTGAAGAGGATATCCAACATTAGTTCGAGACTCATCAATCAAGTTAGCCTAGATATCTGGACAATAAGGACCCTAGAAGGACAAAGGAGATCTACCAGACGTCACAACAATCAAGTATCCTACAAACAAAGGAGAAAAGTAAAAGTTAATCTTAATTTTAATTTTAATAAGTGAATAAAATTGTAAAGTGACAAAATGGCAACAAATAATAGCAATGAAATGATAGCCCAACTTATTTCAGTGCAGACAAAAGATTTAAAAACCGAATTAGAACAACTAAAAAAACAATTAAGAAATTTGACGAGTACACATAGGATTACAGAATTTGAAACACAAACTATTACAGAATCAATTCAATGTAATGAGACTTTAGATATTATAAAATCCTTACCAGAATTTAACGGACAAGGATATGTAAGCTGGAGAGAAGCAGCTAGGAATACAATACAATTATACGCTCAAAGAAGTAGGAAATATTTTCCTGCTTTGACTATTTTAAGAAATAAGGTTATTCAAGAAGCCAATGATACTTTAACAAATCATGGCACAGTCCTTAATTTCGACGCGATCATCAGCCGTCTAGACTTTGCCTATGCAGACAAACGTCCTCTGCATATATTGGAACAGGAATTAAATCTAATTAGGCAAACAAATTTAAACTTAGTAGATTATTACAACAAAGTGAATTCGCAATTAACATTAATGATTAATAAGACAATAATGACTTACGGAAATAACTCTGAAATAACTAAAGAATATAATAAAAGACATCGTTCAGATGCACTTAGAGTTTTTATAATGGGATTAAATCATCCTTTGAACAATATTTTAATGTCTCTTAACCCGATAGATCTGCCAAATGCACTAGCTAAAGCCCAGGAAATGGAGTCTAAACAAATCAGAATCCAATTTGCCAACGAATTCAATAAAGATAGAAGACCGACTAATAATGACAGAAATTTTAATAATAGGGATTTTCCTAGACAAAATAAGTATAATCAAAATTCAAATCATTTACGCTTTAATCAAAATCCGAATCAGCAAAACAACAGTTTTAGATATTTTGGAAGGCAAAATCAATCTAAACCAGAACCAATGGAAGTAGATAGCTCAGCCCAATTTAGACAACAAATTAATAATCAACCTAGACAGAATACCTTTAGACCAGTCCAATCTAATAATAACACACAAGAGCGAATGCCAAAACGAAGTTTCGAATCAGCTAATTGTCATCAACCCCAGTTGAAACTACACAGAATTAATAATATACAGGAAAATGCTTTTTTAGACAAAGCAACCCCCTACCTTACATATTCAGACAATTACGAGGAACAAACAGAACATTAAAAGTTTTGGTAGATACTGGAGCAACAAATTGCTACTGTAAACCGAACATTTTACCTAATAGACAACGATTAGAAATTGCAAAACGCGTGAAAACAATAAATGGCTATACGACGATTACCCATTGTTACAATGCACATATTTTTGATCATTTAACAAGATTTTATGAAATCGAAAATCTACAAAGTGATATGTTAATAGGAATGAATTTACTAAGCAAAGCAAAAATACAACTGAGCTTTGAAAGTAATACACTCTTAACTAGTAATCATTAAGAAAAATTGTATACACTTGACGAAAGTGAATTAGGGCAAATAAATAACTTAAGGGATAACAATGAGCATAAAATAGGAAAAATAAAAAATATAATTCTAAATGAACATGGAAAAATAGATACGTCTTTACCCTTCCGAACGGACGTAAACGCGGAAATTAGAACGATCACACACAGTCCTATTTGGAGTAAGCAATACCCTTACCCCCTATCAGCTAACGAATTTGTGAATAAAGAAGTAAGGAAAATGTTAGGAGAAAATATTATAAGAGAAAGCAAAAGTCCCTATAATTCGCCGATATGGGTAGTTTCCAAGAAAGGTACCAATGAAGATGGTACACAAAAAATGAGAATTGTTATCGACTATAAAAAATTAAATGAAAAAACGATAGCAGATAAATATCCTATCCCAGATTGCAATGTAATACTTTCAAATTTAGGAAAAGCTAAAATCTTTTCCACAATCGATTTAGAATCGGGTTTCCACCAAATACTGATGAAACCAGAAGATATTGAAAAAACAGCATTTTCAGTGAACAACGGCAAATACGAATATGTCCGAATGCCTTTTGGGTTAAAAAATGCACCGTCAATATTTCAAAGAGCTATGGATAATATTCTCCGCCAATACGTTGGAAAATTCTGTCATGTCTATATAGACGATATCATAGTTTACTCTAGCAACGCTGACGAGCACTATGAACATTTAATGAAAGTAATAAATACATTGCAAGAAGCACATATGAAAATATCACTTGGAAAATCAGAATTTTTCAAGTCAACTGTAGAATTCCTAGGCTACCAAATAGTCCATAATGTTATTAAAACAGATGAAAAGAAAATCGAAACAATAAAAAATTACCCTGTACCAAAAACACTACGACAATTAAGAAGTTTCTTAGGAATGACAGGATATTATAGGAAGTTTGTGCACAAGTATGCACATATAACAAAACCCTTAACAAAGTATTTAGCAGGAGAAAACGGAAGAGTTTCGCAAAATCAATCAAAAAAAGTTTTAATTGAATTAGATGAAGAGGCATTAAACGCAGTAGATAAACTAAAAAATGAATTAATTCAACAAGTAGAATTAGCACAACCAAATTTTAATAAAAAATTTATTTTGACAACAGATGCGTCAAATGAAGCGATAGGAGCAGTACTCTCACAGGATAATAAACCCATTACCTTTATTTCCAAAACCCTAAATAAAACAGAACAAAATTACGCAGTTAACGAGAAAGAATTATACGCAATTGTATGGGCATTGAAAAATCTAAGAAATTACTTATATGGAGTAGCAGATTTAGATATCCATACAGACCATCAACCTTTAGCCTTCGCAGTATCACCCAGAATTCCCAATGCGAAAATGAAAAGATGGCACGCACTGATAGAAGAGTACGCACCTAAAATTATATACAAACCAGGGAATACAAATCATGTAGCAGATGCCCTATCTAGACAGCTTTTAAACAATAATAATTTGGAAAAAGAAAACGACGATTTAACAGAAACTGCACATTCAGTAGAAAGCTTAGATATTTTTCACATTAAAACAATCAATAAACCTCTAAATTCCTTTCCACAACAAATAGTATTAAACAAGGATAATACTAATGAACATTTCAGAACAAAAAGTTTTAATTCATTTAGATATCATATAAAATATAAGGACTTCGATTTTTTAAAAAAAATAATAACAGAACGAATAAATAAAAACCTACTATCAGGAATAAATTGTAATTTAGAAGATTTATATGAAGTAAAACAAATATTAAGGAATAGAATACTAAAGAAAATTTTCCACACAGACGTAGTAGCAATAGATGTAATCAACGAAGAAGATCAAGAGAAAATTATTAGGCAAACCCACACTAGAGCACATCGAAATTATAAGGAAAATATCAAACAAATTTTTAAAGATTATTACTGGCCTGAAATGAAAAAACAATTTAAGCAATTTATTAGAAACTGCGATATCTGTAATAAAAATAAATACGATAGGCACCCTAAACAAATCCCAATTGGCGAGGCACCAATCCCAAATAAGGAAGGAGAACAGATTCATATTGACATATTTTTTGCACTAAACTTAAAATTCATAACACTAATAGATGCATACTCGAAATTTTTGGTAATTAAGCACATTGACGATAAAACTAAACTGCAAGACAAAGTATTAGAGGCATTGCAAAACTTCCCAGAAGCAAAAAGAATAACTTGCGATAACGAACCAGGATTTAGTTCAGCACAATTTAGATCTTTTGCAGAAAGACTGAATTTACAGATTAAATATTGTGACCCTAAACATTCAACAACTAACGGACAAATAGAAAGGGTACACTCAACGATAATAGAAATTGCTAAATGCATTAAGGAGGAATTTGAAATAGTAAGTAGTATAGAAGTAATAATTAGAGCGGTCCAATCCTATAACCAATCAATACATTCAGTAACAGAAAAAAAACCTTTTGAAGTTCTTTATAATAAAATCAAACATAACGATTTACCTAACAAACTTGAACATGCACAAACAACGACACTGACTAGCAGAAATAGAAATAGACAAACTCGGACATTTGATGAAAATGAAATAATATTTGAAAAAGATAACCAATGCCAAAATAAGCTGAAACCTAGATATAAAAAACAAGTAGTTAAAGCAGATTTAGGAACTAAGATAATGATCCAAAGTAGAAACAGAATAGTACATAAAGATAACATCAAATTTTAAATTCTTTTAGGTTCACCATGTTACAACTCGCCATAATTTGTATGGCGATCTCTTTGATCACAGCCCAGATAGAAATTATAGACCTTAATCACGGAAACGGATATTCACTCCTGAAATTAAACGAAGAGAAATTAATTGAAAGATATGATAGAATTACCTATATAATTAACACAACAATGTATAGAGAACAAGTTAACAATTTAGAAGCACTAGTACTTAAAGAAACAAATCCTAACCCACTTTTGAAAGCTAAAATAAAACATATTAAAATCCAGATAGACACACTAACTCCACATCATAGAATTACAAAAAGGGGATTGTTTAACTTTTGGGGAACAGGATTAAAATATCTTTATGGCACGATGGATGATGAAGATCGTGAAGAAATAGAAGATAAATTACAAGTAAATACGATAAACGCACACAATGCAATTGAACAGAGTAATTTGCAGAAAAATATTAATGAGAAATTTAACCATGAAATTGAAACTATCACTGCTCATTTAAACAACCATTACAAAGAATTCATCCAAAATATGAATAAAGTTAACGAAGAAGTGAGAAATTTGTCAAAAGAAAAGTGGATGAATAAACTTTCAGAAAAACTAATGTATATTGAAACTAACATTATTAGAATAAAAGAAATCTTAATGACAAGTCAAAATAATCTTTTAAGCAGAGATATAATTACAGATGACGATAGTGTAAACTTTAATATAACTTTTGAAAAATTAAGCAAGACCAAAATTGTGATTGTCACTCATAACGGAAATATTGTAATATTAGTTAAAATACCTTGCTTTACTAAAGAAAGCTATCAATCAATCTATATTCAATCTATCCCTAATGTTAATCAAACAGAAGCTTATATTCGAGAAAATGAAATTTTATCCCTAAATGATATAACGTATAAAAAGACTAGTTTTAAGGCAGAGCTAAAGGAATACAAAGACGGATGTATCGAAAATTTATTTAAAGAAAAAATGCACTGCAAATATATAAATAATAATCAATCAAAAGTAATAGAATTAGACACTAATCATGTTTATGTAATTAATGCGAAAAACCAAAGTATATATCACAACTGTAACTCTAACAATTTTACTATTAATGGAAATTATTTAATACGCTTCGAAGGCTGTAATGTCGAAATTGATGACGTAACGTATAATCATCGTAAACCTCTTCTAATACAATTGCTACCAAACCCAGTCCGATTAATTAATATGACGATCATGAAGAATTTAACTATGGAGGAATTGCACTTTAAAAGCGTTGAAAATATTCACCAAATAACAGAAATAAAATATGAAGCCAAGAAAAACAATATAATGAATTTCAGAGTGATAGCAATCATCAGTTTAGTTATAGTAACACTGATCATCTGGAAATTTAAGAAAAGTAAGAAAAACAAGGTTGAAGTTAATATTAAACAAACACCAATACAAGAACCAGCAACGTCCTTCGACCACATGATGGAAAGGATTAACTATTATTCATCCTTGAATCGGGACGATTCATCTAAACAAAGGGGGGAGTTAAGGAATGTTTGTATTTAAACCAGTTAAGGAATGCTTATAATTAAACTTTTACACAAAAATTGCTGACACCACTAAAACAATGCAACATCTTATGCAGCTGCACAAATGTCTCGGATAAACCAAATAAGGGATTCTGTGAATTGCGCTAGCAGCGACAACGGCACCTCCGCCAGCATTTATGCATTTACATATGTATGTATACGAATTACGGTGGCAGCGACAACAGCAGCTTCGAGCAGTATTTATGTACTTATATATATTAAGTGAGGGTAGAATATAAGCTGATGAATAAGAATAAAGTTAGACTCAATTTGGAGCTCAAGCTTAAAACACATTCGTTTTATTAATTTAACATGGCTTGTGAAGGAGTTATATTGATTTTTAGCTAAATGTAAAGCTAAAGTAATGTAATACAATATTAAGTATAACATGTTATATACCATTTTAAAGGTAAAAGAACAAGGTTTCCATAACTGTAATTTTTTTTTATACCTTAATGTGTCTATTTGGAAGGAAAAAATTATTGTTTCGAGGTTAATTTGTCACATTTTCTAAAAATCAATATAACTCCTTAACTGCCATCTTATGGAAAAAAAATCTATATTACATAAAAGAAAGGTATTCAAAATATCTTTCCAACAGTATCTCGTTTGTTCATATAATTCGCTTAGTTTAAGAGCCTGACCAGCCCCCGAAAAAACATAGCCACTTCCGGTTATAACTGTCTCAAATAACGGTAAAAAAAAGAAAACAAAATCTGAGCTTGGATACTTTTCTGCATTTGTTCCTTTATTTGTGATAACTCATTTTAATCTAAATAAAAGAAAAATTAAAAAAACCAGTAAGTATGCATTACTTTTTAATATTTCTAAACCACTAACTGTGGTACCTAAATAAGTGCGTCTTGTGCTGCGCTTACCAATGCGCCTTATATGGTGTTTCCATAAAATGGTTTTTCCAGGTTTTTGGAATAAACTGTTTTAAGCCCTAAAACCCTAAGCCCTAAACTCGTAAACTGTTTTAACTCCGTTGAAATTGTTGTTGCGATTCCAGCGCTAAACTCAAATGCTTTCGGTTTTTTGACTGAGTTTTTAGTTTGCAGCTGTGTTTCGAACTTCGGAATTACAGACAACCTATCTTTCTCCTTTTCTAGTGCCAATAAGTTAGAAGGAGATAAAGAGAAAATGCCACCAAACTATTCTGCCAAATGTCAAAACAAATGTAACCGTTTTATGTCGTAAGTAATATGTTTATTTAAATAAGTATAATATGTAAGAAAATGACAAAAGTTTAACTATTTCAGACGCAGAAATCATCAAAGCGAACTTTGTGGTCGATAGGGGCGGAAAATATGTTGCTAGACCTCTCGCAGGAAAACATTGACGGCCTGCGTGGACTCCGCAAAAATGTCCACATATATAGGGAGATGGCGGCGGATATAGCCCAACACGGGTATATGGTTGGTCCGGAGGTATATGTTTGGTCCGGAGGTATATGGTTGGTTTATACGTCTATATATGTATGTAAAAGGAATATGATAGCAGGTATTGACAACTTCTATGGCATTGAAGATACCATATTCCTTTTAATTCATGTCGACGTATTATGGTATTGTGCATACCTGAAAACTAAGACAGCTGATAAGAGTAGAGGACAAAGGTATGAATCTTGAACTTTTTCGAACAGAACAGAAATCTTTTGTAGACTACGTTTTTCTTGAATAATAGCTTTTAATGTCGTTTTGTTTACAGGTAGGAATATAATGCTATGTTTACACCGACCCCAAATGCGCATTCGTAATCACGCATTTGAAAACTGTTTACACCGCCTTGTTCGCATTTGGTTTGACATTGATTGATTGATTTGTTCCAAAAAATCGTGTGAAAGGAATATTGTTCTTAAAAAAATATTGAAAATTGTGAAATATTTATTAATTGTGAGAAATGCAGAAATTATCAGAAACATCCCTAATGATTTCATGTGTGCAAGCAGATAATTTAGCGATGCTTTTTAGTGCCGATTTTGACCAAAGTGTTTTGCTAAAAATGCTCTCTTCAAACGAAAAAAAAGTGCGAATGTTGCAGAAGCGCGTAATGGCACTTTCTGCATCCTTGTCCACAATTAATCGCAGGCTGTTGTGGTCGAAGGTAAAGAAATGTTTTCAGTTATAATTTGGATAATAAAGCTTTTCAAATTAATAGAACCGCGAAAGCCAGTTTTGGGAGAAAATAGTATTGGCAAATGATGAAGAATTTTTCAAAGAAAACTTTCGGATGTCGCGGATGAATTTTACAAAATTATGCGAAGAGTTGAAGGGTATCGGCAGGCTGAACACTAACTATCGCCAAGCGATACCATTACAAAAAAGGGTGGCAATTGGTGTGTATGCCCTAGGTTCCTCGGCGGAATATAGAACCGTGGGTAATCTATTCGGTGTATCTAAAGCCACTGTTTGCATAATTTTGAGGGATTTCTGTCAAGAGGTGTGGAATATAATGAAGCCGAAATACTTAAACAAATATCCCTTAACGGAGGAGGTTATAGACGATTGTACCCGTGGCTTCCGGAAATTAGGATTCCCACAATGCCTTGGTGCTATTGGTTAGTTGCGTGTTCGAGTGATGAAATGGTGAAATTTACTTATCATTTATTCATTTCAGATGGTTGCCATATCGAAGTGCGACCGCCCGCTGAAGATGCTGTGGATTACCATAACTATAAGGGTTAGTATTCCATAGTACTACTTGCTGTGGTGGATTATAGGTAAGAGATTATAAATTCAATTCAATTTTTTAAATTGCACACAATTCAATTGGAGCTCATTTTTTATTATAGGTACCGTTTCCTCTATATAAATGTGGGTTGTCCCGGCCGTTGCAATGATTCTCAGATTTATGAGAGATCATTGCTAAAAAGACATCACACAGAAAATTTGCTTATAAGGCAGAAAACTGTCAATATTTCAGGAATTGATGTTCCTATTCTATTGCTAGGCGATTCTGCATTCCGATTCTCAACCACGTTAATGAAACCGTACCCCTTTCAAATTGCCGCTTCGGAACAAGAAAAGAAATTTAATTATAATCTCTCCAAATGTCGGCGAGTGGTAGAAAATGCTTTCGGGCACTTAAAAGCAAGGTTTCGAAGGATCGGCAAAGGTATTGATAATCACATTAAAAATGCGCCTCTCGTAATAAAGGCTGTGTGTGTTTTGCATAATTTTCTCAATGAGAATAATGACGCAATAAACACAAAATGGATTCAAGAACTGTCCTAAAGAAACCAGGGCACGAATAGATTGCAACCCGAGCATAATGACACTATATGTGATTCTGACCCAAACGCAGAAAATATTCGGACAGCAATAAGCAATTATTTTGGTAAGTACTGAATATTTTTATTTTTTTTCAATATTACTTAAAAGTACATCTTGGAATCTTTTATTATCCTCCATTATTTTTTGGAGAATATCTGTTCTCCTTTCTTCGTTCCTCAAAACTCTTTCCGCTATTGTCCGGTTGTCCTGTAACATTTTCTCAATCTGATCATTGCACCTTTTCATTTCTCTTAAAACCAACTCATTGCTCCTAATTTTTCGTTTCCTAGACTCTTCCGATGTCGATGATATGGATGGTGAAGGAGGTGGTTCACAATTTGGCATGGATGGTGAAGGACTGCGTTTGTAATATGCCAAGGATGATGAAGGAGCTGGATCACCATGAGGCATGGATGGTGAAGGTGATACTGTCGGTATTGGCGCAGTCTCCGAATATTCCACACCTGCAAACCGTTTTTAAATAATTATGTATATTGAATTAAATGAATTAAAAATCATGTCAGGATAACAACCTTCTTCAATGCTCTCCTCCATTAGAGAAACAAAATTATTTATTTTAAATCCTCCGAGGATTTGGTGGACTGCTGCAAAATGAGGCCAAAGAGATGGAGACCCACCCGTAACGCCTGCGTTCTGCTTTTCCTTTCTAGAAATAACACAAACAACACTATGTTTTATTCTATAATTTTATTAACAATATATTTACCTGTATTTTCCAGTGAGGTTGTTGATTTTGGAACGAACCTCGTGGTCGTCGAAGCCGTACCCTTGCCTGCGAAGTGCATCGGCCATCTCCTTGTAAATATGGCCGTTCTTCCTTTGACTTCTCAGTGGGGTGATATTTTCACCCCACAATTCCACCAAGAAGAGTTCTGCAGCCAGGTCCCAAGTCCTTTTCTCTTTTTTGGTTTTTTTTTGAGGCGGTTCCATCTTTTCCTTCTTTATTTGTTTTTAATTTAAAATTTATTTTTTATTATTAAATTTGAATTTATGTTTTTTGTTTGTTTGATTTTTTTGAAAATTGTGTTTTGACAGATTTTTGATTTTTTCCGTTCCATTTCCACTGTTTTGTTTTGGGATTTTATTTATCCCTACGACAGACTGATTCAAAATATTATTTTGCTTCGCATTTCTTTCAAATGCGATCAAATTTATTAAATTTGAGTTGTCAAATCGTATGGAAATTTTTAAAATTTCGTTTCGCATTTGGAAAATAGAGTTTAAATGCGCATTTGAGGTCGGTGTAAACGTAGCATAAATGATGTAAATAACTGTTATAACCAAGAAATAAAATATTATATCTATGTTTACAGCAAAACTACTTATAGTTATTATCTTCAAAAGAAAAATTAGGACAGAAGGGATAAACGCATTATATGTATGTATATAAAAATGAAAGGCCCGACTCACTTCCCATCAACGCACAGGCTAAACCCTTGCACCTAGAAGGGTGAAATTTCTTTCTATGCCCTTTCTATACCCTGCGCATAGGTTTCTTTTATGATGTATACGTCGAATAAGAAAGGATTTTTCGAAATGTTACTTCAAAAAAAAAAGGACTTCAAAAAGGACATACACAGAATTTTTTCTTTGCACAGGCTTTCTTTGCAAACAGGTTTCTTTTATGATGTATACAAGGGAGCAGAAAGGATTTTTCGGAAATTTTACTTCTAAGGACTTCAAAAAGGACAAACACATAACTCTTTTGTTAGCCATCAATTATGGATTTTATTTTTTCACGAATACATCCCGCGTATAAACGCCTACAAATCATTTTCAGAATTTTTCGAATTTATTCTGTAAAGGTCAAAAAAAGGACATCATTTGGTAAAAGTACACCCAATGACATAATAAAATAAAATGAAGCATGAATATTTTGTGCAGAGGTTTCTTTTATGATATATACAGGGAAGAAGAAAGAATTTTTCGAAATTTTACTTCTAAGGACTTCAAAAAGGACGAACACATAATTCTTTTGTTACCCATCAAATATGGATTTTCTTTTCCCACAAAACCATCCTGTGTATAAGTGCCTCAAAACCTTTTTCAGCATTTTTCAAAATTCATCCTCTAAAGGTTCAAAAAAGGACATAATTTAGTAAAAATACACCCAATGACATAATATTTTCGAAATTTTAATTCTAAGGACTTCAAAAAGGACAAACCCAACTCTTTTGTTAGCTATCAAATATGGATTTTCTTTTTTCACGAAAAGTGCTACGAGATTGTAAATGAATAGTTTGGGATGAAAGTACAATGGCACATAAAAGCAGCTTCGAAGCACTGAACAGAACTCTAAAAGATATTACAGTGAACAATGACATGATGGGTGGACTCACTTTACTATTACCTGGAGACTTTCGCCAGACTCTGCCCATATTGCCGAGAGGAACTCGAGCTGACGAAGTTAAGGCATGCATTAAAGCATCAAATCTTTGGCCCTTAATACAAAGACTCCAGCTTAAGCAAAACATGCGGGAAACATGTGCAGGGAGATGTTTTTGCTGATCAATTCTCCAAACCAGGGTTCGGAAATGCTCGCTCGCACTCGCGAGCAGGAGCGACAAGAAAAATTTTTCAGGGCTCCTGCTCGCTCCAAAGAGCATTTTTTTTCAGGAGCGCGAGCGAGCAGGAGCTGCAAAAAAAGGAGCTGTTTCTGAGCTGACGGCAGGTAGCAAGTAAATAATTTGTTCAATATTTATAATTTTGAAACAAGTCAAAGACAATAAAAAAAACTTTGTGAAATATGTATTTCTTCTTTTTTAACACTCTGAACATTTTTTGATAAGCTCTGGTGAAGAATTAGTTCCGAATTGCCAAATTTCAAAGAATAGCTTAAAAATGGTTTATTGCTGTTTATTGCCTTAATTTCATTCATCATTGTTTTCTGATCGAAGCATCTAATGCAGGAATACCGTAATCTACATAGAATTTGCCAAAGGGTTATTTCATATATAAATACTTACAATTTCAGCCTGCGATGGAATTCTCCAGGCTTATGCATGCGTTTCAAATTTGCATTTTTTATATGCGTTTTTTGAAAAACAACGCGTTAGGTAAAAAATCATGATGACCTGTCAATTGTAAATGGCACTTCGCTGATAAAAAGTACCTTGCGTATTTTAGAGTATGTGTTATATTCGTAAAGTATACATACATATATACTTATGTACATATATTGTATTATTAAGTACCTGGCTATTCGTGGAAGCGGTAGCTACATCCACATGAAAAACGAAGACAATAAACAGCAATAAAACCAATACCTCTTTTTAGCGATTCTTTGAAATTTGGCAATTTGGACTTAATTCTTCACCAGAGCTTACCAAAAAATGTTCAGAGTGTTAAAAAATAAGAAATACATATTTCACAAAGTTTTTTTTATTGTCTTTGACTTGTTTCAAAATTATAAATATTGAACAAATTATTTACTTGCTACCTACCATCAGCTCAGAAACAGCTCAGCTTCAGCGCTCCTTTTTTGCAGCTCCTGCTCGCTCGCTCGCGCTCCTGAAAAAAAATGCTCTTTGGAGCGAGTAGGAGCCCTGAAAAATTTTTTTTGCCGCTCCTGCTCGCTCGCGCTCCTGAAAAAAAAATACTCTTTGGAGCGAGCAGGAGTCCTGAACATTTTTTTTTGCCGCTCCTGCTCGCTCGCGCTCCTCAAAACAAATGCTCTTTGGAGCGAGCAGGAGCCCTGAAAATTTTTTTTTGCCGCTCCTGCTCGCTCGCGCTCCTGAAAAAAAATGCTCTTTGGCGCGAGTAGGAGCCCTGAAATTTTTTTTTTTTGCCGCTCCTGCTCGCTCGCGCTCCTGAAAATAAATGCTCTTTTGAGCTTGAAAGAGCGAGCTGGAGCGGAAAAGAGCGAATAGGTAACGGAGAATATCCGGAAACTGGTGGCAAAATTTAAATTCAACCAAATCTTGCCTCAGTTGTGTCGACCGTTGACGAGCTAATAGAACGAATATATCCGCATATCCCAAACCTACACCTAAGAACGATCAGGCATCAACCATTAATGACAAATTGCTGAAGTCATTTGAAGAAACAGAATATCTGTACAAATCGGTGGACACAGTATTGCACATATTTATTTTATTATATTGCACATAATATTTTATTTCCTGAGCAATGCCGGGTAGTTAAGCTAGTTGTATTCTAAATTAAAGCGATGCACAATTTAAAAAATATCTGCGTAAATATTCAAACACAAAACAACAGCTGTTTATTTCTTCTTTTCGGTTTGACAGCCCGGACCGGATTATGTATGGAAACACTTGATCAGCTGATCGATTTTCGAACACCTACAAAAAAAAGGCCCAAAATCTTATAATAATAATAATATAAGTTTTCCTAATTTTCTTTTCCATTTTTAAATAATTTTGAAATACTCGACGTTGAAGAGAATATTCAACGGTTGTCAAAAATTGGCCTAGCCCTCAGGCTACATAAAATTTTACCGTTTGAATTTTGCACCATTAATTTTTTCTCATAATTCCGAATTCCTAAAAAAAAGGACGAAAGTAGATTTGGAAAAAGAGATATAGTAGTTGTTCCGAAAGCTGTTTAATTTTTTGCAATCAACCAATGGTGGGTGTCACACTGGGCATCTATGCGCCAGACTCACACGCTCTGATTGGTTGATTGCAAAAAGTGGAACAGCTTTCGATCCACGTTCGCCTCAATGTTAGCGCTAAAATTTTAGCTGCCTCACGAGCGTCAAACACTAACATATGTATACAAACTCGAAGCACGGTCAGAAAATTTTTCTTATCTGTTGCCTTCTCATTTCTGTTTTGTTATGCGTAGCAGGCACAGCAAGGGCTTCGCTTAAGAAAACATGCATGCCGGTAGAAATAAATAATGTATGGAATGGAAAAACTGATTTCATGTTTTTTCTTACTTTACTGTTTTCTTTTTAGAATTTTATTGTATTATGTAATTATTATTATTATTATTATAATTATTATTAGAATAATTCTAGAAACTTAAACAAAGCTTATGCTATGTTTACACCGACCCCAAATGCGCATTTGTAATCACTCATTTAAAAAGTGTTTACACTGCCTTGTTTGCATTTCGTTTGACATTGATCAGACCAAATTTATGTTTTTTGTTTGCTTGATTTTTTTTACAATTGTTTTTTGACAGCTAATTGACATTATTTCCCTTCCATTTCCCTTGTTTTGTTTTGGGATTTTATTTTTCTCTACGACAGGCTGATTCGAAATATTATTTTACAACTCGTTTGGATCTCATTTCGCCAAAATGAGATGATTTCGATAATGTGTGATTTGCCAATTTGTATGGGAAATGGGATCATTTGGCTTCTCATTTCTGGCTTTTGGGCGTAATGAGCCATTTAGCGTCGGTTTAAACGTGGTATTAGAAAACTTAACTAAGCTCTAGAAACTTATTTCTTAAATATGAAAATATTCCGTATTCTTATTTAAAACAAATTATTATATTGATCAATTGACCCAAAAGAATATTCTGGAAAGAAAGGATACATTTCTTAGAATTATAAATAAAAACCAAGATGTATAAAAAGGTTGCAATTTCTCTTGCTGTCTTTCTATCAACCTTTATGTTTATTTTTACAACTGGCAAACTTTTTCTAGGCTGGCGAACAGGTAAAAAATTGTTGAAGGTCATCACAACATTGCATTACATTACATTACATTCGAATAATGCGAACTCATGCAGGTAGAATATACGGTAGATTAGACAGAGGTTACGTAAAGTACAACATATCTTATGCTACTGATACGTCAAATCAATCATTCCGTACCGTGCTTTAGTTGAAATGAAAGCCCTTACAAACACATCTCAACCGCTTGCACGTACACGAGTTTGAGGATGCGCACAATTTTTTGTAGTGTGACAGGGTGCAACGTAAACAGCTTTTTCTGAAGCGGCCTCAAGATGTCCAATGTGACACCCACCAATTAGAGCGAGCGAATCTGACATCAAGATGTGGCACTCCACAAAACCAATAATATGTATGAGCGCATGGCTTGTGCGAATTAAATCTTTGTTGACAAAAAGTATTTGTTAAAGCTGAGTGATTTCAGACAAGCTAAATATAAAGAACACAATTTAATAATGCAGCATAATGTACATCACCAACAGCAAGAACACTTAGAAAAACAGCAACTTATTGTCCATCTTCAAAATGAGAGTAGCCTATTGTCTCCAATAATTAAAACAAATGACAACCAAAGTATCTCCACTGTTGGTGAGTTTATACGCTACAATTATACTTGTCGTTACATGCATATATTTATTCATTCGGTAAATACAGTAGCAGACATAAAAATCCGGACACCTAAAAAATCATAATACATATATCCTATTTATATTTGTAACTCTGAGTATTTTTTTTCTAAATCGCTTTAGGCATTGTATGTATATGGGCTGAAATAGGATTCCGCCTGGTAACGCGGTGTGTTTTTGTTACTTGTGATGCAGACCCCAAAAACAACAAAATCATTTGCGGCCCTAAACTAAGGAAATGAAAATTTTTAATAAAAATTTGCGTCGGTAAAAGTCTCAAAAAGCATTCACTATTTACGTTTCAAACAGCGTTTTCGCCTAACATTCGCCGATTATGATAAAAAAATAGGTCCGGAAAAGTAATAACCTTTAGTTTCTTAGTTTCCAGACAATTATGTGGGTGAATTACATATTTTACTTAGAAGAAAATTAATTAATGCCAACAAACGTATCAAAAATATTAGCATCAGTTTTTCTTCAAAAATATGACTTTTCTACAAAATCTTACCTTACATAAATTAAGGGTATTTAATTTACCTTTCTAACGGTATATATACCAATCGGTATATACTATATTATATATACTATAAGCGTTGAACACAATCGGAGCAACAGGATACAGCAACATTTCCAGGCAACAAGAAATTCCATGGCGTTAATTATAATGGCTGGACAACTGTTGGTCAGCGACAAAAATTTCATATGTCAAATTCTTAATGGTGGATGTAACACTAGGCCACTTGAGGCCGCCTTAGAAAACCTTCAACTGTTTTTTACATTTTCGCCAGCATCCCTTTTTAGAGGAATTTCCATTTCTTTTAGGAATTGATAAATATTTTGAGTAATTTTTCTTAAATAGGAATGCCACACATTTTCATATTTTACAAATAAATTGCTTGTAATAATAATAATAAAAATTGCGTTAAATATTAATTTAAATAAATTGGCGTTAAGATGCCTAGTGTGACACCCCCACAGTGCAAATTGTCAAATTTAGAATTAGCCCGGAGACAAGATACAAAATGGAAAGCAAACCAGAGCAACAAACTGGAAAGCAAACTTTTTTCTCGATCTTCTTAAGAGCCCATGTAAATTTGACAGCTAAAAATGTATCTTGTATCCTGTTGCTCCGATTGTGTTCAACGCTATATGCAATATATATACAGTAGAACATCGGTAATCCGATAATTGTTTAGCAAGGCGTTGTCGTATTATCAAATTTGTCGGACTATACAGTGTTGCCACCAACCCTTGTAGACCAGAAATTTTTTAGGAGAAGTGCCTTGTAATCCGGCAAATTTTAACCAGAAACAGTGTTAACTTCGGCCTGTCCGATGTTCATATACCATACACACTTGTACTTAAAAATTAGGCGTGGCAATGGTGTAATTTTTTCCTCTTCAATCTCAAATAGCCTGCGATGAAAGACAATATTCGTGCCAAATTTGATGAAAATATCTCTATTCGTTTACCTGTAATCGAGTTTATTTAATTACTGGGCGGACGACGCTCATTTGTGTTGATCTGTTTTGGTCAGAGACAGTGGACTTCTGGACAAAATGTTAACCGCAAATTCGTTCTACAAGCTGGAAAATTGAGCTAAAGGGTTTTCCAATAAGAGGTGTAGTTTTGATATTCAAAGAAAAATGCCATTTTTTGAGATATATTATCGCATGTTTATTTCGTAATAAAGAGGAAGGTATGCCGTTAATAATGAAAAACAACATCAGCCTTTTCAGGAAAATTTCCATAACCAAATCGCAAAGTGGCGGCCCTATGTCCTCCAAAGGAAGAAGTCGCAAGGTGTTAAATCACAAGATCTAGGTGGCCAATTGTGATCACCTCTTCGAGAGAGAACACGGTCAGGAAACTTTTCCCGTAAAAGATCAATGGTTTCGTTGATTGTGTAGCACGTAGCTCCGTCTTGTTGAAAGTAAACGTTGTCCAGATCAATACCATCTAACTCCGGCCATAAAAAATCATTAATCATCTCTCGATAGCGCAATCCATTCACCGTAACTGTTGATCCAACCTCATTTTCGAAAAAGTAAGGTCCAATGACCACGCCGGACCATAAACCGCACAAAACAGTCACACGTTGAGGATGGAGAGGCTTCTCAACAATAGCTCTTGGGTTTTCCGAGCCCCAGATGCGACAATTTTGCTTGTTGACGTAGCCACCGAGGTGGAAATGGGCCTCATCAGTCAAGATGATTTTTCGATGGAATTCCGGATCATTTCCATGCATTTTAAGGACCCAATCAGCAAAGACACGACGTTGTTGATGAACGGCCGGCTTGAGGTCTTGTGTTAACTGAACTTTATAAGCCTTAAGACCCAAGTCTTTATAGCCGCATATTGTTTACATATTCACGGAGCGGTCGCCATTTTTTGTAGCGAAAAGTTTTTACGCTACTTTTACGCTACATTTGCCAGAGTTGCATTACTAACAAGCAAGCAAAAAAAACAAATAAATTCGCTTTTTACAGAGCAAACGTCAAAGTGTTTTTAAAGAATTGGCTTAATAAATGAACGCATTATTAAGTGAAATAAAATTAATTTGAAAGTTATTGAACTCAGAATGACTCAACAAAGGAATTATAATTATAAAAATATAGAATATGTAGTTTGGGATACGATTGAAGTTTTAGGTTTGGGAATTTTCTTTTTGTGGGATACTTGAAATTCGTGTGGAAAAATCAAACGTGGCAACTTTTTTCTCGTCTTGTTTACTATTTTTATCTTTCCGCTCAATGATCAGGTAGCATACCATTCAGGAACACATAGCGATCACTGATTAGGTAGCGCTCAAGGAGCGCTCACCCGCTGAATGCGGCTTATGCAAAATACGGTGTAATGACGTTTGTGGAATGCCCAATTCCAAAGAACGACGAGGAATGGACAAACCCCTGGGTTATCCTCAACACTTTGGGCTACAGCAGCAATATTCTCAGTTGTTCTTGTGCGACGTGCACGGGTTTTATTCTTCACATCACTAACTTGTCCCAACAGCTCGAATTTTTCCACCACTTTCTGTATTGCGGTCCGACAAGGTGCTTCACGACGACCCAAAAATGCTTTAGTTTTGCGAGCTGCGACTGCAAAATTTTCACCAATTTTGTAGTGAATTTTAATAATTTCAATGCGTTGTTGCAGCGTGTATCGTTCCTTTTTTAGTAATGGCGTAGTTTCTATTTGTCAAATGTCAAAAATAACAGCTTTAAAAGTGACAGCTACCGAAATAGCGGGCTATTCAAAATTACACCTCTTATTAGAAAACCCTTTATAAGCATGGGTGAATTTATATTCACTATAAAAAGTATTCACTCATCACTTGGTGTGTAGGGTATAAAAATGGTGAGATAAAATCGATACTATACGAAATAGAACCTCGTGAATTAAACAACACAACAGATTTGTATTCATTCCAATATTAGAAAACGTTTATTATAAAACGTTAATAACGCAATAACACTTATAAAAAAATAACCAGAAAGAGTGTTAACTTCGGCCTGGCCGAAGTTCATATACCCTACACACGTTTATTTGAAAATTAGGCGTGGTAATGGTCCGATTTTGCCCATTTTCAATACCAATAAGTTTCTGATGATAGACAACATTCGTGCCAAATTTGATGAAAATATCTATATTCGTTCTCCTGTAATCGAGTTTTATTTAATTAGTGGGCGGACCACGCCCATTTGTGGTAGTCTGTTTTGGTCGGAGGCAGTGGACTTCTGAACAAAATTTCAACCCCAAATTCGTTCTACAAGCTGAGAAATTGAGCTATAAACATGGATGAATTTATATTTACCATAAAAAGTAGGCGTGGCAATGGTCCGATTTTGCCCATTTTCAATACCGATGAGTTTCTAATGATAGATATCTCTATTCGTTCTCTTGTAATCGTGATTTCCACAGACAGACAGACAGACAGACGGACGGACATGGCTAAATCGACTCAGGAGGTCACGCTGATCAAGAATATATATACTTTTCTATACCTGTCACGCCTCCTTTAATGCGTTACAAACGGAAGCAGTAAGTGAATATACCCTATTCACTTCGTGTGTAGGGTATAAAAATGAAAATTACTACATCCATATTGATATTAATCAATTACATACGATTTTAAGGTAATATGTAATTTTATTTTGTATGCAAATATTCATTAATTTTCTTTTGTTTGACATTGTCCCTCAGTCTCCTCAGAAGTAAAATTTAGTTGTACTATGCACCATTGCCCTAAGCCCATTGCATACCAGTAACTAGAACTCATAGCGCCCGGGGCGTTTAATCAACTTGTCGCCACAAAAATTTATAGAATTCAATAAATCATTGATTTATTTCCAAAAAGGCCGCCCGGGGCGGAGCGCAGTAG
This sequence comes from Myopa tessellatipennis, assembly GCA_943737955.2. NCBI lineage: Eukaryota > Metazoa > Arthropoda > Insecta > Diptera > Conopidae > Myopa > Myopa tessellatipennis. Next base: position 19,596,878 of record OX031315.1, read on the forward strand.
CCACAAGCTTTGCAATGTTCTCGTGATGGTTTTTGATATCATAAATTGTGGAACGTCCTACACCATATTGGACTCAATTGATAAATAAGTAAAAGATTCAGTACGACTTATGCGTTCCAAAATCTCACTTTTTTTCTTTAATTATTAATGTTTTGGGTTTGCGAAGCCATCGAGAGCAATACTTGACATGCCTCTAGCAGCACGTCACGGGGCCGCGAACACGTTGCAACCTCTTCAAACATACATTAATGAAGTTCATAATATGTATGTACGTATTTGGAATGTCGGATTACAGGGGGTGTGTATAAGACAGTGGTCGGAGGTGGATCAGCTGTATTGTATTAGGATCTACTGTATTGTATTAGGTTATACCGTATTGTATCAGGTTCTACTGTACTGTATACCAGGAAAAAGTTCGTGACGTTTTTTATTAAAATTCTAATGGTTTTTTTATCTGTATTATCTTATCTGTATTATATATTCTTATGATATCTTAGTCTGAAAATTAATTTCTTTAAACCAAATATGCTTTATTATTATCTACAATATTTCGGCATTTTTCGAGTTGAGTTATGATGCCATCGGTGAAGAACTTCTGTGGTTTCTGGTAGAAAAACTGAATCAAGTGATTTTCACAGGCTTCTTTTGAAAGCAGAATAATTCAGAGTTCAAATGGTAGTCTGATAGCCTGTTTCCATAAAATTTAATCCAGTTAAGGTGTTCGAAAATCGATCAGCTGATCTAGTGTTTCCATACGTAATCCGGTCCGGGCTGTCAAACCGAAAAGAAGAAATGTTTATTTCTGTTATTTTGTGTTTGTATATTTATGCAGCTATTTTTAAAATTGTGCATCGCTTTAATTTATAATACAATGAATAAAATAACAATATATATATATCGCTGGAGAAGCGTGTTGCTATAGCGCTCGCGCTCTATACTCTCGGCTCATCAGCGGCATATCGAACTATTGGAAGTACTTTCGGCGTAGCAAAATACACAATTTGCCTGGATTTTACAATAGAGGTGTGGCCACTCACGTCTGGAATGATGATAATATGATTTACAGTAAGAAAAAGCATGGTTTATTTTCATTATTGTTTTTATTTTTGTGACTTGATGAAATCAGTAATGCAGGCAGACATATTTTTACAATCTGCCATCATTTGTGCCATAACCTCGACCTTTTTCTTCTCTAACTCTAACAATCTCATGTCAATCTGTAAAATTATTTTAAGTATTTTTAAAAAAGTTGTGAACATTGGGCTTATTTTTATAAGTGCGAAAGAATAGTGCAGTTTTTAAATTATATTATAGTGACATCTAATATAGTACACATAATTAGCATTATTATGTCACAAATAGAGATGGATCCGTTATACGCTGGATCTCGTCCTATTTCTTCAGCAAAATACAAAGACATGATGGACTTGCTTAATTATATACCCCCAATATACCACAGTTATTTTAAAAATTTGAAACAAAACACGATTTCCGAGGACTTAATCACTTCTATTATTGATGAAAATTAAATTGAACTGATGTATTTTCATATAAATTACTTAAACTTACATATGTATCAAAATGAACTAATTATTTTTGTATTTTATGTATATTAAAATAAAACATACTTATTTTAAATATTTTGATGGTATGAATTATTATTATTTCTATATATGTAATTTATTCAACAATTTTAGTAAATCACTTCCCTTTCAAAACATCACTTCTGTAAAATACGTCGGACCAAATTAATATTATATAAGTCAGTCATTTTCCAAACTATTTATTTTGAAAGTGGCTTAAGTCACTTTACCGTAATGAAAAGTGGTGATTTTTTAATGTTTATACGAAATTATTTATACTGAGTAAAATACCAGTATTATGATATAACAAATACAAGAAAATCTTCTCAAAAGTTAGCATCCATATTTTTAAATATGTAAAACGCAAACCCTTATATATCTCGACTTGAAAACAAAGCGACTTATGGCACTTTAAAAATAAACGGCTCATATCATGTTTTTCTCACTCAACTTATGAGGATATATCGAGCTTTTTTGCAGCAAGCCTTGTTTAGATTGCTTAAAATAGTTTTGAGGTGTTAGTTCCATACCAATATCGACACTGCTGATATGCTTATCTTGCTGGACCTTTTCAAGAATTTCATCAGCTTTTCCAGTGATTAGACAACTAGAGAGTGACTCATTTTTTACATTAAAATTACAAGAATGAAAGCGAGCGAACTATTTCTACGCAGCAGGTTTTGATGAAGCACCTTCACCGTAGATAGCACAAAGCCTGCACTGCGTTTTTTCTTTGTCGCAGTAATACTGCAAAATATAGCGTTATTTTTCATTATTTTTCTCAATTTCCAAACGTAAACAACTCTCATCCACTGCACCAATTTCGTTGTTTACGCACTGACAGTGGTGTTCAGTGGTATCGCTGCGATCAGTGGTGCCAAATCTGGTATTTGCAATTCACTCCATCGGAAAAACGCTACGAACTTTTTCTCAGACCTAATATACAGGGTGTTTCGCATAAGGGTGTTCAAAAGACTAGGGCGTGTAGGATGGGTCGAGACAAATAAAAATCATTTTATAAAAGTTCGACTTAACACCGAAAAAAAAAATATTAAAAAATAATGGTTAGACCTAGATAACCTTTGCTTGCTGATTTTTCCACTTTTTTCGGAAACTACAAAACATAGATCCTTCCGGTTGAAGCATTCTCTCTAGAATTGATTAGAGAATTTTATGATCGGAAAAATTTTTATACTTAATGCCGTGATTTTTAAAAAAAATTGCGACCAAAAATTTTTTTTCGGAATTTTTTTTCCAAATTTTAACTTTGTCATTAAATTTCTCAAAAACTGTTTGACATAGGAACCTAATTTAAAAAGGATATTAAGAAGCGGATATTTCGCTTTGAAAAGCAGCAAGCAAAAGTTATCTAGGTCTAACCATTATTTTTTAATATTATTTTTTTCGGTGTTAAGTCGGATTTTTATAAAACGCCCCTCCCTCCTAAACGGGGGGAAATTGGCCCCCCCTTCCATACGATTATTTTCTTGTCTCGACAAATCCTACACGCCATAGTCTTTTGAACACCCTTATGCGAAACACCCTGTATAAGGACTGCGTTTGAAAAGGCAGACAACTGGCGCAGAAGATAAAGTATTCCAAGTTTTTTGTTCGCAAACCCAAAATAGCTGGTCTGAAGACGTTCAAAGTGCAAAAAGTTCCAGACAGAAATGCTGTGAAAAACTACACTTAAATAAACATTGTGCCAAAAAATAAAAAAGTTTTTTTTGAAATATTCGATTGCTGCATAATGGACGATGAGACGTATGTTTTAGCCGACTTTTCGCAGCTTCTATGACATGAATCTTACACTGCAGACTCGCGGGAGAATGTGGACGAAAAATTTTAGTCAAAAAGGCAGTACAAATTTTCTCCTAAGTTCCTGGTTTGGCAATGAATGTGCAGTTGTGGTGAAAGAAGCAAGTCGTTTGTATCAATGGGAACAATATTGTATCAAACATATATATTAAGGAATGCTTGGAAAAACGATTAAAGCCTTTCCTACAGCATAAGGTTTCCAGTTTCTTTTGGCCTGACCTAGGCTCTTGTCATTACAGCAAAGTAGCCTTGGAGTGGTACTTAAAGAATAATGTGCTTTTGGTGCCTTGGGGAATGTGGTGTTCAGCAGCTCGAAAGGTATCGGATAATACCCGTATCGGTTTTTTTTAAATTTTGAGATGGACAATTTTTTCAAACGCAGTCCTTATATAAGTTTCCGGACAAAACATTTTTTACCACAATAAATAAATTAATGAAGTATAATCCATTCCTTTTTTATAAAAATTCGTACTATAAAAGCAAATGGTATGCGGCTTTTGAGTCAATCGATCTCATCGTCTATAATTGTGAAGTTAACCTGTCTTTTACCGCCGTTTCTTTAAAGAAACAGTAACTTTAAAAAATTTCTTAAATTTACTGTTCCTTTTTTTAAAAAAAGGATTAGCACTTTTTGATACATTTGTTTGTTTATTATTAAACTGCATCAATTTTTATTTAAATTTTACGGTTTTACTTGGTTTAGCAATGAGTTAACCATTTACATCTTTTTTAGCCCTTTTTAAAACTATTTTTTCTAAGTAAAAATAAAATAGGTGTCCATATTATTGATGTTAAATCTTAAAATATATGTTTGGAATTATACAAAACTGGCTGTTTAGTTGTAAGACGGCAGTTGCAGGTTTCTCCATAAATTTATTGTAATGTTTGTGCGTGTTTTTACAAAGTTTGCGATTTGAAATGTTAAATGTGATTTTGTGATTGTATGTGAATTTAATGTTAGAATTCGTTTCGTTTGCTGTGTCGCGGTTCACTGATGGCAGCCAAGTGAAGACGAACATATCCGATCGCCAAGGCTGTAGCCAAGGAGCTCGCAGTCAAGCTTTTAGCTTGCCTCTCCTGAGTGGCCGAAGTCTGGCCGTGAGAGAGCACGGCTTCGGCAGTACAGGAGAGGCAGCCTGACGAGCGGCAGTTTATGCGGCGTCCTGCCACGATTCGGGGAAAGCTCGCCGTTCGTGCCTTCAAATGCCCTGCAGGTCGCGGTTGTGGACTCCGAACTGGGCCGGCGATCACCGGTGGAGACGATCGTCCAGGAGCCTCCTCTGGACGAGGCTCTGGTGAGCTCGGTTGAGCAGCACCGTCTTCTTCTGCCGTGTAAGAGACACTCAGATGGAGCACGTCGTCCTCGTGCGGCTGCTGCTCGTAATGCGGCATCTCGGTGGCGGGATGCGGATTTGGGGGCGCCGATGGTACGGCGGCTGGCGGAGCCAGCATGCGGCCTTGTCGATAACGGGCGCCTTGGCGGCGGGTGCGTTTCATCTCAGATCTGTGGAGAAAAAAGACATTAATAACCACTCGAGCCATGCACGATAAGGATACTAATTTGGAAATTGAACGCGTGAGTTGGCCGTTAGCCGTTCAGACATCGGCCACGCGGACTCGTGCGTCCTGACCCTTATACACCTTGATGATGCGGCCCAGCCGCCAGGACGTGGAAGGAAGGTTGTCTTCACGGACGACGACCAGGTCGTTGGGCTGTAGATTGAGTTGCGGAGTCTTCCACTTGGTGCGACGCGCAAGCTCGTGCAAATATTCCGTTTTCCACCGATGACAGAAATGTTGGGCAAGGGCCTGGACACGTCTCCATCGGTTAAGAATGGAGAGCGGATTGTCGAGGGTTTCAGGCTCGGCCGGAGCGAGCAGAGGGCCGCCTACTAGGAAGTGGCCAGGAGTTATTGCCTCCATTATGTTGGGATCCTCAGATTGAGGATGAAGCGGGCGAGAATTGAGGCATGCTTCAATTTTGCTCAAGAGAGTTGAGAACTCTTCGAATGTAAACTTGGACGTTGGGCCGACTTTGCGCAGGTGCGTTTTCAGGCTTTTAACACCGGCCTCCCAGAATCCTCCCATATGAGGAGCACCGGGGGGGATGAAGTGCCATTCAACATTCTGGTGCGAATGATGGGTCTCGATGAGATCGCGGGTTCGAACAAGGAATTGCTTAAATTCTTGTTTGAGCTCTTTTGATGCGCCGACGAAGTTTGTGCCGTTATCGGAATATACCTTTGCGGGGCAGCCTCGGCGCGCTGCAAAACGTGAGAAGGCCGCAAGGAAAACGGCCGTGGTCAGATCACTGACAGCCTCTAAATGAATTGCTTTGGTCGCAAAACAGACAAAGATACACGTGTAGCCTTTCGTTATTAAGCACGCCCGGCCGGTGTAATTCTTTATGTCGAAAGGGCCCGCAAAGTCGACACCGGTGTTAGCAAAGGGGCGGGAGAAAGTCGTGCGTTCCTCTGGCAATGCCGCCATAATCTGTGTTCTTTGTTGCTTCCGGTGCAAGATGCAAGGCTTACAGTGGTGGATCGTCGTCTTGATGAGGTTCTTTACTCGCGGAATACAGTGTTGGGTCCTGAGCAATCGGAGCATCAGCTGGTTACCACCGTGAAGCGAGATCTGATGAATAAAAAGAACAAGTAGCCGAGACAACTGACAGTCGTACGGCAAAATTATTGGGTGGCGTTCGTCAAACGGCAGATTCGGGCATGAAGACAGCCGCCCGCCAAGGCGCATCGTTTTGTCTTCATGGATGAAGGGATTGAGTGCGAGTAAACGACTTTTCGAGCTCACTGGTTGCTTGCTTTCGAGCGCGTAATATTCGTCGGGAAAATGTGTCTTTTGACAGATGATTGTGAGACGGCGTTTGGTGTCTCGAATCTCTGTCGCTGAGAGGCGCAAAGTAGCATATAGAGGGTTCCGATTACGGCGCGTGTTATCTAGGAACCGCTGTACATATGAGTAGACGCGTAGGGCTCTCGGGAGAGAGCAAAACCTGTCCAGTGGGTCTTCGTCTGGTCGGAAGTAAATATGAAGAGCCTTTACAGCTTTTCTTCAAGTGCGGTAGCAAACTCCGCAGCTGTTCGTAGTTCGGGCCAACGATCCTTGTCGTGGAGGAGCCAAGGTGGACCATTCCACCAAAGGGTGTTCTCAGCTAATTCTTGGGGCGTGGCACCGCGGCTAGCTAAACCTGCTGGATTGTCGTGCGAGTCCACGTGAAATCATTGAGTGTGTGGTGCTCTTTCAATGATTTTGGCAACGCGGTTCGCCACGAAAGTGGCCCAGACGCAAGGAGGCTTCTTAAGCCACGCAAGTACAATCGTGGAGTCTGTCCAACAGAAGACGTTCTCGGGACGATAGTGCAGATTGGGTACGAGAGCGTCGAGCATGTCTGCGACGAGTGTAGCTCCGCAGAGTTCGAGTCGAGGCAGCGATATCGTTTTAATGGGCGCTACTCTTGTTTTAGAGTACAGTAGCGATACATGAACGGTGTCGTCGATTTGAACACGGGCGTAGATGACTCCGGCGTACGCTTTTTCGGAAGCGTCCGAAAAGGCGTGAAGATCCACTGTGCAGTCGGGGGTGAACCGAATCCACCTGGGAATTCGAATCGTGGCGATCTGGTGGTAATTTCGAAGGAAACTCAACCATGTTTGCTGCGTCAGTGCGGGAAGTTGGTCATCCCATTCAATCTTGTCTAGCCAGACTTGTTGGATCAGCATTTTTGCGGCAACGATGATAGGTGCCAGCCAACCGGCTGGATCGAACAGCTTCGCGATGAGCGACAGCACTTGTCTTTTGGTGTACGTTGGCTGTATGTCCATCGTCTGTGTGTCGAAGTAGAAGTCATCGCTGGTGGCGTTCCACCGAATACCGAGCATCTTTGCGGTGCTGTTGTCCTCGAACTTTAAGAACTCAGCGTTGAGCAGATGGGGTTCCGGCAAGTCGTCCAAAATGTGTTTGTCGTTGGCTGTCCATTTCCGGAGAGAGAAGCCTGCCGTGTTCAACGCCTCTGACAGTTCATCGCGCATTTGAGTGGCCATGGCAAGGTTGTGAGAACCAGCCAACACGTCATCAACGTACATCGAATGTCGCAGGATGTGGGCCGCAAGCGGAAACTGTTGTTGTGTGTCTTCCGCTAGCTGAAGAAGAGTGCGAATCGCTAAAAAGGGGGCGCAATTCACGCCAAATGTTACCGTTTGTAACTCATAGTCCCTAACTTGGGAGCTATTCGAATCTCGGAATAGAATTCGTTGGTAGGGGGTATGTTTCAGGTCGACGAGGATCTGACGGTACATTTTCTGAATGTCACCGCTAAAAACATACCGAAAAAAGCGCCATCTTAGCATTAAAAATGTTAAGTCGGCTTGTAAAACAGGGCCTGCGTGTAACACATCGTTGAGACTGAGCCCACTTGTCGTGGGGCAGGATGCATTGAACACGACTCTGACCTTGGTAGACGTGCTATCCGGTTTTATAACCGCATGATGTGGCAAATAATAGTGCTCAGCATCGGGTTGTGGGGGCGCTACGGCCGTCATATGACCTAACTCAAGATATTCTTGAACTACATCGTCATATTGCCTTTTGAGGTCATGATTCTTGACCAACCTTGCTTCTGAGCGAAGGTATTGTTGGTGGGCGATGTGCCGTGAATATCCTAGTGAGTGTTGGTTTACGGCTTCGCTTTTGAATGGCAACGTCACTATGTAGTGGCCGTCAGGCTGAAACAATTTTTCAACCGGGCTGAGACGCGAGTTGTTCGTGTATAGGGCCGTGAACATGTCACGGAAGGAGGGCCATGACAGATAGTCGCCTTTAAAATTGTCTGTATCGCATGGAGGCAAACTAATGTTATACCCGGTGGGCGGTAGTTCGGCCGGTTTCGCGAGTAATGCTGGAGAATCGGACCGATGTTCACGGGTTAGCGAATCAGCTAAAGCGTTAATTACTCCTGCGCATTGTAGATACATGTCGTAGCACTTGCGACGTTTTTGTTTAATCAGCTCGAAATTCTGCACTAACTCATCATCGTCTTTCATATTCGCTAAGAGGCTGTCGTACGTGCTCTTAATAAGGGTCCATTGAGACTTGATTTCATCTCTTTGGAGATCAAGCGTGTAAATGGTGTGAGTATCAGCCGGCATTTCATCGAACTCCAAGCCGAACTCGACCAATCCGTCAGCCAGACGAATGAACGTATCTAGAAGCGTCATTGTGGGTGCGTTACGGTGATTACAAATTTGGCAAAAGAATACAGGGAAGAATAGCTTAGACCGATGGGCTACTAAAGAAATAAAACACCTTAATATTTTAATTCCAAACAAGAATTTTTTTTTTTTTTTTTTATAATTTTATGCCAAGGAATTATATTTTTCGCCCACGCTGCATGCGCGGTCGACGTCTTTGTCACGTTAAACGAAGCCGCAGCGGTGGTTTGCTCAAAGTGTATTCTAAGCAAACAGGTTTCGAGTGCACGGTTGACGACTTTTTTCGCTGAGTAGGTGAGTAAATATGTCGCCTGTTCTGCTGCAAGCACGGTACAATGTGCACTATTATGCGTTTCGAAGTTAACGTCGATAGTATGAATACGAATGTAAAACGAAGAACGCGCCGCTTGTAGAGTATCACGCCGAGAGGGCGATCAATGTTGAACAAAAGAACGTGTTTTATGCTTGGCTATAAGCTGAGAGCGTGTCTATGTGAGAGCACGTAAACCAAACAAACCAGCAAAAGGTGGTGGTTTTTTGGTTTCTAAGTGAACCGCGCAGAAGAGCGTAAGCTGTGAGCGTGGCTATGTGAGAGCGCGTAAACCAAACCAGCCAGCAAAAGGTGGTGGTTTTTTGGTTTTAGGAGAAGAGCGCAACACAAAGCGAGAGCGAGCTGCAGTTATGTATTCGGTGAAGAATAAATAATTGCAACACGTGCCGGTCAATACAAATATATGACCGGGTTCAAGGGTTTTATGTAATATATATAAGTGAACCAATTCTAAATTTTGGTGCACCGTTACACCGAAATTAATTCCGCTAATTTCAAATGTAGACGGGAGTATATGTGCCTATATATATATACGTGCTGCGTATATATTTACAGGTTAATCACAATATTTAAGACTTTGCACTTTATTTTAGCAATTTATATTAAATTTATTCGAAATTCAACAACTTGTCGTGGATTGTGGACGATGTCGTGGCGTTGGAGCTCTATCCGGCTCGTTCTGGACCAAATGTTTAGTTGTAAGACTGCAGTTGCAGGTTTCTCCGTAAATTTATTGTAATGTTTGTGCGTGTTTTTACAAAGTTTGCGATTTGAAATGTTAAATGTGATTTTGTGATTGTATGTGAATTTAATGTTAGAATTCGCTTCGTTTGCTGTGTCGCGGTTCACTGATGGCAGCCAAGTGAAGACGAACATATCCGATCGCCAAGGCTGGAGCCAAGGAGCTCGCAGTCAAGCTTTTAGCTTGCCTCTCCTGAGTGGCCGAAGTCTGGCCGTGAGAGAGCACGGCTTCGGCAGATCAGGAGAAGCAGCCTGACGAGCGGTGTGTTTGGCGTAAACACTGACTATAATGTATAATAAAATATGTTATACAAATGTTCAAACTAAAAGGAAGGCTTATGATCGAATTATGTGACTTTAAAGTCCAAAATTAGTTCTATTGACTGGAGTAATATGAGTAGTACTTATGCCTGGATATACTTCCTCGTTCCTGGATTTGGCATTGGAATCATTTATTAACACTCTGTTGGAGTCTTTCACATCATCTGTACCACTGACTAAGAATACGCAAAACTTGATTCTATTAACTGGATAGAACTAGATAGTCCTACTTGGTTTAACAAAGAACTTCTCGCCCTAAGGATTTAAAAACTAACAAATTATATTGTAAACTACGTACGAATGTGAGCTTTATATATTACAGATCGGTGAAATGTAGGTACCAAAGTTACAAACCACAAAGTCAAATGTGCGCTCTGACCCTAAACCTTTTTGGAACTTTGTCAATAAGAGAAGAAAAAGCGTAATCTACGGAATCATACGGAATCTAACAACATAAAAACTATTTGCAGTCTATTTGGAAACTTCTTCACGTCTTAATCGTCGCCTGCCTGTACCTCAGTAAATTACCTATTCAACATCTCTTCAGGTTGCCTTGCAATACATACAATTGATGCTAATATGGTTTTCTATCAAACGCTAGTGAATTAGCGCACTCTCTCAACATTCACTATGTTCTGGCTATTTTCCGGATGCATAGAAGTCTTCCTACGTTATTCCACTCCACAAGTCGGGGAATAGATGTATAATAATATAAGTAATTATCGTGGGATTGCTAAATTTAGCGCTCTGCCCAAACTATTTGAGAAAATAATTGTTTCCATTATCTCACGGAATGCTAATTTTTTAATTTCCCCGTGTCAACATGGATTTTGTGATGGAAAAGCGACCACTATTAATTTTTTAGAATTTATATCAAACAGGATTAAAAAAATTTAGTATTGATAAACAAACTTGTGTAATATCACTTACTCATCGCAGACAGATGGTGTTGTTTAAAGGTACGAAATCTAGTGAATTTCTGGTTACATCTGGAGTTCCAAAAGTCGACTTGAGACCGCTCTTATTCTTAATATTTATCAATGATTTGCCAACTGTTGTTAAACATGGAAATGTATTGATGTTTGCCGATGACGTGAAACTATCCTATCAAAATCTATCTATCCTTCAAAACTTATAGAGATACGACGATCCTTCAGTATGACCTGGGTTCGTTTATAAAATGGTGCGACGTAAATAGTTTGAAATTAAATCTTAAGAAGTGCAAACCGATCACTTTTTACCGGTAACCCCCAGTTTTATTTGAGTACAGTATTGGCAATTATAAACTCGATCGTTTGATACCGTAAATGACCTCGGCGTGGTTCTCGATCATTAGCTGCGTTTTCATACACATATTGACCATATAAGTAATTGGGTTTCATTAAGCGTTGGTCCAAAGAGTTCAACGATCCATATATTAATAAATTGCTATACACAGCACTGTTTCGCCCTATTTTGGAGTACGCGGCGTCAGTTTGGTGTCCACACTTCAGCTGTTATATCGATAAACTTGAATCAGTGCAGAAGCAGTTTTTTCTTTTCTGTCTACGGAATCTTCGCTGGGATCTATCTCTACGTTTGCCGTCATACGAGTCTCGGCTTAGGCTGATAGATTTATCCTCACTGTTTAATCGCAGGTCAATTTTTAATGTTGTCTTTATTTTGAAATTGATATATGGTGCAATCGACTCTGTTTATTTGCTAGGTAACATTGACATTAACACTCCTCGTCGCACTTTGAGATTTTGATTCAATTTTCTGCACTTAAGCTTTTGTAGAGTGTTTCAACATTACATACCCAGCGTTTAACCGGACTGATCCCGTTTATGTACCTAAAAATAAAATCATCAGTTTCTTAAATAATGTATTTACACTTAATTATTTTTTATGTATGTACTACGAATTATAAATAAAAATATTATTATATAAAAAAAAAATAAAAAAATAAGAGCTTTTGCATTAAAAAATACATGACTAAACATTTTTTTAAATTCGTTCCTTCTGAAAATACGAGTTCTTATTATAAGTAAATTAAAATAATTATAAAATAAATAATTATAAAATAAATATTAGGTGTACAAATAAGTTTCCGCGGTTTGTCAAAAGATGGCCCCACCAGAAGGTTATGGAGAAATTGTCAGATGTAAAACGTAATATCCCAAGTTTCGTCATACGGCAACACCATAACCTTAAAGTACTAGTGATTCCGTATCAGCATCACGTAATTTTTTTCCTGCAAAAATGTCAAGTTTTGTGCCGAATAAGCATCATTTGCGGGAACTTTTGATTTACTTCTTTAATTTGAAAAAATCTGCAGCTGATGCGCATCGATTGCTTCTAGAAGCATATGGTGAAGCTGCTTTAAGTGAGAGAAGTTGTCAGGAATGGTTTCAAAAGTTTAAGAACGGTGAGTTTGACGTGAAGGACAAAGAACGCAGTGGAAGGCCGAAAGTGTACGAAGACATGGAATTAGAAGTATTATTGGAGGAAGATTCGTCCCAAACACAAAAAGAACTTGCACTTACATTACAAGTGACTCAACAAGCAATTTCACATCGTTTAAAATCGTTGGGAATGATTCAAAAACAAGGAACTTGGGAAACTCCATATGAACTAAAGCCGAGAGACGTTGAACGCCGATTATGCATGAGTGAAATTCTGCTTGCCAGGAATAAAAAAAAGAGTTTTTTGCATCGTATACTGGTGACGAAAAATGGATTCACTACGATAATCCAAAGAAGAGAAAGTCATGGGTTAAGCCCGGCGAACCATCAACATCGACAGTTAAGCCGAATATTCATGGAAAAAAACTCATGCTGTGTATTTGGTGGGATCAGCTTGGTGTCGTGTATTATGAATTGCTCAAACAAAGCGAAACCATTACTGGAGCTCTCTACCGAACACAATTGTAAAGATTGAGTCGGGCACTTAAGGAAAAACGCGCCCATTACTACTCCAGACACGACTAAATTATTCTTTTACACGATAATGCTCGTCCACATGTTGCGGCGCCGGTAAAAAAAAAACATACTTGGAAACACTCAACTGGGAAGTTTTACCCCACCCGCCGTATTCACCAGACTTAGCCCCTTCTGATTATCACCTGTTCCGGTCGATGGCCGGTCGATGACCAAAAATTGGGTAGATTTGTGGATAGCGTCAAAATATGAAGAGTTTTTTCGACGGGGTATCCGAATATTGCCAGAAAGATGGGGAAAAGTAGTGGCAAATGATGGAAAATACTTTGAATAAAACGTAATGTACTGTTCCTTCACAATAAATTCCTAACTTTTTATAAAAAACCGAGGAAACTTATTTGTACACCTAATAATTCAAAAAGGATGTTAAGAGGCCGATATTTGGCTTTCAAACCCAATAAGGGAAAGTGATTCAGATATCGCCGTTATTTTTTAATATTTTTTTTTCCGGTTTTTAGTCGAGTTTTTAGAAGATGGCCCCTCTCCCCTAAACGGGAGGAAGTTGACCCCCTCCCATACGATTTTTTTCTTGTCTCGACCCAACCTACATGCCCTAGCCTTTTGTCTCCTCTTATGCGCAACATCTTGTATAACTAAAAAAATGGAAACTCACAATAAGATGCATAAAATTTAATATCTATAATTTGCAAAATGCAGGTATTAGTTAATTATTATGCTGAAAAAACTATACTGTATCACTAATATTATGCATATTCTTGAATACTTGAATTCTTCTTGAATACTTGTATAACAAGTTTGTTGTCGTGGGGACAACACGTACTGTGCCTGACCTGATAATTATAAATAAATAATAATTATAATTATAATTATTTTATAAATACGTTTAACTGAATATAGATGCTGTTTTCTGGTAAATTTAATATTTTTATCTAATACATATTCTATAATAATATTTAGGACTCCTTGAATTGGCGCACCGAGAATACCAATCAGTGGATTATGAAAATGCTGAGAAACATTGTATGCAGTTGTGGAGACAAGACAGCTCAAATACAGGTGTCCTGTTGCTTCTTTCATCGATTCATTTTCAATGCCGCCGATTAGATAAATCAGCTCAATTTTCAACTATGGCTATTAAACAAAATCCTCTTCTTGCGGAAGCTTACAGGTAATTTAAACACAACGTAATAGTTGCGTAACCAAAAATTTCTAAATTGAATTGGTTTTTTTAACTATAACGTCTTTATTAGATTAATATTTATCTAGTGGAAGCAATTCTCAGCATTTAACCCAATATTTTTGGAAAGATCTCGACGTCCTCTTTTCAACGACATATAGCACATGTCAGAGTTATATTTCGGATTGATCGAAATTTGCATTCAAAGTTTGCTCTGATTTGCATCGCGTATAAGCAAAGTTTAGGTGACTTCTGACGCGAAGGTTCTACGAGTGCACGCATCAAACCGATATCGTTGGAAAGATTACGACGTCCTCTTTTCAACGATGTATTGCATATTCGTATATCGAAGTTATATTCGGATTGATCGAAATTTGCATTCTGATATGCATCGCGCATAAGAAAGTAAATTAAAGGAATAACTTCTTTTATTCGCTTGCTTGTTGTTCGTTTACACTTTCGTTGTTTCAATTGTTATAAAAAAACAAACTAATTCCAAAAACATTTTAAAGTCATTTCAATTTTATTCTTTGCGAAGAATTTTTAATGAAATTTTTTCTTTACTCAGCCCCTGCAACACCACAAACACAAACTCACAATCGACTGCCTCCCCATCTCGCTCCCCACATCATGGTCGGTACTCTAAGCAAGTCCCGTAGGATGGCGTAAGGTTCATAAAAAAGAATATTTCTGCACTTTCGATCACGCCATGCTACAAGACCCGCTCTCTCCGACTTATGGGGGAAAGTAAGACACCGATAACCGCAATGCGAAACGGCGAAATAGACCGCGTTGGTGGTTGTGATCCACAGCGTGACAAGACAAAAAATTTAAATTAAATTATAATTATGAATTGCGGAGCCGGCAATCCTCATAAGGCGGCAGAAGTCTCAGCAACGTCCGTAATTGCTTCCAGAAATCCAATTAACGATTCAAACTAAACTTTGCACTAGGTGGAAAAGGGATGCAATGCCATGATGAGAATGAAAAAAATTGGTGATAAACTGGTTGCTGCACACGTGGATACTTGTAAGCGTGGGTACTTGTAACTAGCAAAAATCATATGCTGAATGCTACTTTCAAAGCTCAAAATGATCCATCACTTGAAGTTTTCTCGCAGCCGGAATAACAACAGAATCTTAGAAGAAAAACAGTATTGCAAACGGGCATGTTCGACAACACAAGACATTTTCAACGTGTGTTCCGGCGCCTTTTTAAATTTCTCCAAAGGGTGTTCAAAGTACATCGCTCTCTTTTCTTTTTTGCACAACACTGTAGAGCCCGTTGCAATATTGTTTTTTATATTCATTGTGATTCATTTCTTCCAAGATTCTGTTTTTATTTCAGCTGCGAGAAAACGTCAAGTGGACCATTTTTCAGCTATTTCTTCGCGATCGAAAAATGGGTAAAAAGCTTACCCATTTTGCTTACCATAATGGGTAATAAGTAGCATTCAGCAGATGATTTTTGCCAGTGCATATAGCTTCAAGTACCTACGTGTGCAGCAACCAGTTTATCGCCAATTTTTTCAATTGGAGATTTTCATTCATTCGAGACCACCATGCACTGAGACTCGAAGGATTCAGGGCTAGTACATTCGTTTTGGCTCATTCAGAGACACATTTCTGGTTTTCATTTAATAAACAGGTACTCTGTGCTAAGCCACTAACATTCGATGCAATATAGAGTTGGACATCATCTCTCTCACAGTTGTGGAAACGCCGGAAGCCAGATTGCACAGCTACCACAAGCTTTTTCAAGTCCAAGTACTTTGTAACTTGTCACAGCATCAGCTTCTCTAAAGCCTTGGACAGATAACACAGGAAGCTTATGGGTCGGTAATCAGAAGGTGCGCTAGGCGTACTGACCTTGGGGACAGGTAAACATTTGCCTTCTTCCATGAACTGGGAAATACTGAACAAGTCAGGCACGTGTTAAATATGTATATGCGTTATTATCGGCAGTAATAACGGGAGAATAATTTTAAAGAATCGTGGTGGGATGTTGTTTGGCCCTATGGCATTAGATTTGATGGAAGTGAAAGCACACGGAGTCTCCAGAGTTGGTCAACACATCTAAAACTGAACTTAGCATCTAATGGCGCACCGTTGCTACTAGCACCGTTTGCACCCTGGGAAGCAGAAAAAGATGAAGCTGTCAAAAAATGCCTGTTTAGCACAAGCGGATCTAGATTACAAGAATCATGATCTTTTCCAAAGACTCTGAGACTGCGCAGATTGTGCCAAAGGAGGAGGAAGGTTAGGGTTAAGTTTGCTTTCGAAGTAGCGCCTCTTGAGCTCGCGAATCATTGACACTATTTTGTTCCTCACGCGCTTAAACTCCCTTCTGTAAAAAATAATTCCTGTTCTCTTGAACTTATATTGCAAGTATTCGCGGTCTGATATGAGAAGCTTCACTTCCTTAGAAAACAAAGGGAAGGGCTTGAATTAATAGATTCCTTGCTAGCCCTCAAAGGAACATACTTGTCAAAGAGCGTGTATATCCCACCACTCAAGAGCATGACCTGCTCATCAACCGTAGTAGAGCCGAATATAACAATCCAGCTTAGATTTTGGCAGTCATTTGCAAGCTCAGCAGCACAGATATTCCCTTTGACGGCAGTTTATATAGAATGAAGTTGTCTTGTTCTTGTCTTGTCTATAATTTGGAATCAGAGAATTGCATAGTGACTAAAATTTTTGAAACTGAAAATTTTCGACTTTGAAAAAATTTAATTACTCTTGAGAAAATCGAGGTACTTTTATATTGTTATTTACCTTTCCGTATGAGGTACACTTTTTTTCTTTAAATGTTTTATCGTGCATCACGAATTATTTGTACTATTACATTTCCTTTTTAGTAATCTCGGAAATGTTTTTAAAGAACGTGGACAATTGCAAGAAGCTTTAGAGAATTATCGACGGGCAGTACGATTAAAACCAGATTTCATTGATGGCTATATCAATTTAGCAGCTGCTTTAGTTGCAGCTCGTGATATGGAATCAGCTGTTCAAGCTTATGTTACGGCATTACAATATAATCCAGTAAGTTGCTAATTACAGGATCACAGTGCAAAAATAATTTTAATCTCTTACTGTGTCATAAGGTTTAGATAAAGTAGCTAAAAAGTTCCATACCATAGAAAACCTTCAAAATCTAATTTTGATATCATTTAAGGTAAAACGTATTTGTAGAATGCATTAAAAATATGTTTTGTGGCCCAGAATCAGGATTTTGGGGACATTATATTGGAACTTTTTGACTCCTTGGACTTTATCATTTCATAGTATTTAATAATTGTTATTTCGTCACTGTTGTATGCAACGGTATATATATACAAATATAATTTTATGGCAACTGTTTCTAGGATTTATATTGCGTTCGAAGTGATTTGGGAAATTTATTAAAAGCTCTCGGTAGACTGGAAGAGGCAAAGGTAAGATTTTATACCAAAATATTAATTACAACATTTTTTCCTTAAAATATCCGTTAAGAACTATTCTTTGTCTCTTTTAAGACTAAGGGTCATTGTAATCACTCGTAGTTAAATACAAATACGTATTTACTAAGGAAAAGATGAGAATTCTTTTCATCTTTAATTAAAATGACTTTTGCCAAAAAAAGAAAAAAATAAATATGGGGAAAAATTAAATATTTCGTTCCAAAAGCAAATAAATTGCTTAAAATCTAACAACATGCAAGATCTACTCGAATTGAATCAATTTAGCCACAAATTCTATACTAACATACTTTGTGTTTATAAATCTGTTCAGTTTGGCTTTTTAGAAACGAGCTGTTATTAAAAAAATGGTAATGGTAATTTTAGTAAGATATAGACACATTCTTTGGAGTACGATTTTTTCATAAGGTCAACAAAAGAATTTCGACTATAAAGTGTTATCACAAAAATATTTTTTTTTGAAAGTGGAATAAGTCCATTCCTACTAATTATAATTAAAACAACTTTCTTATTGCAATTATTATTGATTATTGCACCTCCAGTGTACGCTCGTAACTGCTCGTTAGTAGATATTACTTATTTAGTGTTAAAGTATTAAAAGTATTAATATTTAGTATTAAAAGCAACATTGTTAACAAGATAACGATATTATTGTTTTGATGAAATGAAGACCACATTATAGCATACAGTGACATGTGTAACGTACATAAACGAAATATAAAGCACGCACTGATTTGGTTAAGGATTGTTCAATCGGCTGCTAATAGCATAAATGGTCTTAACCACAAATTTTTATTATCCAGTTATTCATTTCTTCCAAACGACAGAGATTTTTAAGTTGATTTATACTGCTAAAGACTAAATAATATAATGCCATGAAACCTTTGTTTATTTTTTTTGTTTATTGTTATCACATGCAACTAACCATAGTAAGATTACAAATCTTATAAAATAATGGTAGCCTAAATTTAATTACTTCTTTACAAAAGAATATTTTGAGTTAAGTGAGTGGGAAATGAGAGAAAGAATTAGAGTGAAAATAGAATAGCCGGGATTAGAGAAGTAGCATGAAAAGTTGTATGAAAGGAGCAATAGTCGAGAGTAGATTGTGGAAACTGCTTAGCTAAATGAAATTAAAGTTATTCCGTATGTTAGACTCAAATTTGCACCTGTTGCTAATCTTTTGCATGTACGGTGTATTCTACCGCGTATACTGTTTGCAGTATACTGTTGTAGTCTACCGCGTATTTTCTCAACGAGTCAGAGTCAAGTTCAGCCTAAATTTCACAGCCGTAGAGAAGCGTTGGAAACAGTGTCGACTTTGCTAATAACATTTTTATTTTGGAAAACGAAAACGAAAACGAAACGAGCCAAACTAGTATAATAGAAGCTTTTTGTTCGTATTGCAGACTTTCGTTGTGTTGCAGAGAGAAAATGTTGCCATGTGTACAATATTTGAAGTATATTTATAAGTAATTTCTAGAAACGCAAAGATTTCGGGTAGAATTCAGTGCAAAAGCGTGTCGGCAACACTGTACACAACACTATACACATACAAATTCGACACATACAATTCGACAACTTGCAAAACACAAACAATTTTACACTAGGCGATAGCCTTCTTGCTTTCGCTTGGTTTCTCGACTTTTTTCCTGGAAACTGCCGATCCATTATATCTCGCGTAGCTGATAAAATCTGCAAAGCATGTAAAAATACCAACAACAAGCATTTTTTTCGTTTAGCGGATTTTACTCGAGTTTTGTTATGCTCAATTGTCAAACAACCGAAAAATGACGAAAAGCACAAAACAACACTCATGAAAAACATATGTTTCGTTTTCGTTTACGGATTGAAAGTTTTTACATTATAAGGCTGTAAAATTATGTGCTAGTTTATTGTATAGAAGATCGTGGTTCACGGTGTCAAATGCTTTGGAGAAATCCAGTAGCGTTAGGAGTGAATTAATGATTTTTCCATTGCCCTTCTCAGATTTTCTATTACTAAGGTTAAGGCAGTGATACAACTCCTCCTTGCTCCTGAAAACCTGACTGATGGTTGCTAAGGAGATTATTTATGGATACATACATCGGTTATTTGTTTGAAGATTGATTTTTCGGAGAAAAGTACTATGGCAATCGGTCGGAAGTCACGTTCACGATCATTTCCCTTTTTTTAGTATAGGTACAATTTTTGTGAATTTCCATGCGTTAGGGAAATAGAAGGTAGAAGAAATTTAGACTTGATTTCATCGCAATCTATGTCGTACGGTATTTGAGAAGGATTTTTGCCGATTCCAATATTTTTTATGTTATTCCAAAGGCATTTAGAGGATAAGTTATGGGCAAATTTGGTTTTAAAGTATAGGGTTCTCCAATAAGAGGTGTAATTTTGAATAGCCCGCTATTTCGGTAGCTGTCGCTGAAGTTGTTATTTTTGCCATTTGAGAAGTAGAAACTACGCCATTACTAATGCCAACTACTAAATGGAACGATACACGCTGCCACAACGCATTGAAATTTCAACAAAACGGCGCTACGTGCCACACAAGCAACGAAACCATTGATCTTTTACGGGAAAAGTTTGGTGGCCATTTGGCTGATGTTGTTTTTCATTATTAACGGCATACCTTCCTCTTTATTACGAAATAAACATACGATAATTTATCTCAAAAAATGGCATTTTTCTTTGAATATCAAAATTACACCTCTTATTGGAAAACCCTATTTATTATCTTAATTTTATTGTTGCCTCTATGAGGCAGCATACTACGTAGTACATGGTGGAATGGGCAGCACATGTGTGTAGTGCATTCCACGTATGTGTTATATATGTTGAAATTTCAATGCGTTGTTGCAGCGTGTATCGTTCCATTTTTAGTAATGGCGTAGTTTCTACTTGTCAAATGTCAAAAATAACAGCTTCAAAAGTGACAGCTGCCGAAATAGCGGGCTATTCAAAATTACACCTCTTATTGGAAAACCCTATAATTAGCCTTTATGGACCTAATTTTGGAGACAACTTGACATCGACATCGCATGGAGCGATAAAGGGTGTGATATTCCTGGTGTTTCCAGTTTTTATACGCAATATCACGCTGTATTATAAGCACACGAATCTCATGAGACAGCCAAGCCGGCTCACTATGTTTAATAACCTTCGAGAGCATGGGTACATGTTTGTTGTATAAATACACCAAATTCCGATTCAAGAACTCTACTTGATCATTGACCATAGGCATAAGATAAATAGATTGCCAATTTATTGCATATGTATCCTGCTGCAGTGAAGAGAAAACAATGTCTTTGAAGTTTCTATATCGAAATTTATGTTTCTTTATGTATTATGTATTTATGTTGTTATGTTGGCTGTTGTCAGGCTTAAAGAGTATGTGAAGAATATCAAGTCATGCATTGAGAAACGTGGGGCGTCTAGTTGCTGATAAAGAAGCACGTTTTGCGCCTTGCTTACGAAAACAAGATCAATCAAGCTTAACGTTTGCCAATATTTTTAAATTAATTCAAAATTAATTCAAATCTTTAAATTTTATTTAATTCAAATCAAATTTATTCCTCAGTCAAAAACAATGTCTACAGTATGTACCACAGACAGGGACACAGACGGACGGACATGGCTAAATCGACACAGGAGTTAACGCTAATCAAGATATTTACTTTTCAAGATTCAAGATTTATATACTTTTCTATGTCTATACGTTACACATTTCATGACAAATGTTTTATACCCTTAACCTTAAAGTGTAGGTTATAAAAATACGCATATTCTAAAATGAGGTCAAGGTAAAGCCTTATAAGTTCCAAAAGGCACATGATCTTACACCAAAGCAAAAAAAAGTTAGACTCGAAAGAGCAAAGCAGGCTATGCGTTCACGAACGTGGCGAATTTCAAAACATTGTGTTCTCTGATGAGAAAAATTTCCCTATTGTGTAGTTCATAAACTCTCAAAATTATCATGTTTACTTAACTGAACGTACATACGAAAATGTGAGCCTACAAACGGCAACCCGAAGTAATTTTCAATCTCAAGTAATGGTGTGGGCAGCTGTGACCGCCGATAGACGATGTCCAATCATTTTCATCGAGCCTGGTGTCAAAGTCAATGCGACCTATTATCGGGAAAATGTTTTGGGTGAACCAAGAATGGTTAAAAAACCATGTTCAACACATCATTTCGTTCACACAATGGCTTTCGAATACCCCAGATGCAAATCCGATGGACTATTCCATCTGGTCCATTTTGGAGAGCAAGGTGAGGACTAAAAACTATGCCAGATGGATGCGCTAAAGAAAGCCATTGTACGGGAATGGGTCAAAATACCGCAAGATCATATTCGTGCAGCATGCAACTGATTTTTGAACTGCTTGAAGGCCATAGTCAAGGCAAAAGGTGGCCACATCGAGCTAAATTGAATGGATTCTAAAATTTTCATTATTTCCACAAATTTTTGTAATTTTAATCAATAAAACATAATTTCATCCAAAAAAAATATGGTCGTTTGAATAGGTAACAGTTCAATCACCTAACCCTGTACTGTGAACAAAAAGTAAAGCCAATTTTGAATTTTAATTGCGCGGGTGCAGATATTCGAGCAAATCCGTTGTTAGGTTGACAGTACTATCATTCATACCTGAGTAAAATCTCACTTCAGTACGTAAATTCTTTATATTTTCTGAGCAACTAGAATTTTTTGTCTTTTATAATGTGATTCTTCGAAACATTTTCACCGAAAATTGTATGCATAGCGTTCCACAACCAACGTATTCGCCTGAAATTTTTTTAATAAAAATTTTTTTAAGAAATAAATTGGCTTTAATTTATCTTCACAGTAATGTATATGACATGCCATAAATACAAAAAACCATATACTTGTAAAGTTATTAATCGGAATATATCGGTCAGAAAGTAATTTTAATTTTTCTCATTAAAAAAACTAATAAATTCTATTATACAGAATAGCTTTTATTTAATAAAGTAATTTCCATATTGTTCTATTACCTTTTACCTTCTTTCAGGCAACTTCATTATTTCTCTCTCATAGAACGTCTGCTCCTGTCCTGTTGAAATGAGACATCACACTTAAGGGCCAGATTTTCAATGAACAATCGACGTGATTCTCCGTGACTATGCTTTGTTATTTTCGCGTCGTCGATATCTCTGCTATGTGTTTGTTGTTCTTTTCGTAATAATAACAAAGCAAAGTCACGGAGAATGACGTCGATCGTTCATTGAAAATCTGGCCATAAATTTCGTTACGAAACTGATTTTATTTTAGTAAAAAATCTTTCTATATAGTCTTAGTTTAAGGAGTCTTATCTTTACTTAGCCTATGTTGGAAAGATAACAATTCAACCCTTATTAGCGTGGGAAAACTATTATGCTTAATTTTGTTCTCACGCAGGAGTATGTTTCTTATCTTCAAGTACCTGAAGACTAAACTTATCTCTGACTAGACAACTGTTCTTATCTCCAGTTAGAAGACAACTGTTCTTATATCTAGAGTACTGTATTGTTTGTGTTTACGTTTGTATATTGTATTGTATTAGGTATACAAATAAGTTTCCTCGGTTTTTTATAAAAAGTTAGGAATTTATTGTGAAGGAACAGTACATTACGTTTTATTCAAAGTATTTTCCATCATTTGCCACTACTTTTCCCCATCTTTCTGGCAACATTCGGATACCCCGTCGAAAAAACTCTTCATCTTTTGACGCTATCCACAAATCTACCCAATTTTTGGTGTCTTCATATGATGTGAAGCGCTGCTCAGACAGACCATGTGCCATCGACCGGAACAGGTGATAATCAGAAGGGGCTAAGTCTGGTGAATACGACGGGTGGGGTAAAACTTCCCAGTTGAGTGTTTCCAAGTATGTTTTTACCGGCGCCGCAACATTTGGACGAGCATTGTCGTGTAAAAGAATAATTTTGTCGTGTCTGGAGTAGTAATGGGCGCGTTTTTCCTTAAGTGCCCGACTCAATCTCATCAATTGTGTTCGGTAGAGAGCTCCAGTAATGGTTTCGCTTGGTTTGAGCAATTCATTCCATGTCTTCGTACACTTTCGGCCTTCCACTGCGTTCTTTGTCCTTCACGTCAAACTCACCGTTCTTAAACTTTTGAAACCATTCCTGACAACTTCTCTCACTTAAAGCAGCTTCACCATATGCTTCTAGAAGCAATCGATGCGCCTCAGCTGCAGATTTTTTCAAATTAAAGAAGTAAATCAAAAGTTCCCGCAAATGATGCTTATTCGGCACAAAACTTGACATTTTTGCAGGAAAAAAATTACGTGATGCTGATACGGAATCACTAGTACTTTAAGGTTATGGTGTTGCCGGATGACGAAACTTGGGATATTACGTTTTACATCTGACAATTTCTCCATAACCTTCTGGTGGGGCCATCTTTTGACAAACCGCGGAAACTTATTTGTACACTTATTTAAAGTGTCAATATTTAAATTGTCGTGTTCAATTTTGAACATTCTGCCGTGGAAAAGAAATGGCGGGGAGAGAAAAATTGATACATATTGACTAACTATTACTACAGCCTTTTGATTTTATATACATAATAGGAACTATAATTAATATTACCACAGTAAATAACAAAGATGTGTGTCCGCTCAGTGTATGAAATTTCAGGCTGTTAGTTCCACGTGTGCTTCTTTCAGGGTATTAAGATGTATCTTCAGATGATTGATATCCAAGCTGTTGTTCAGTACCCTTGTCTGCGGTGGGTACTTCCATTAGTTTCGCTTATTGTGCTTAATGCTATGTTTACACCGACCCCAAATGCGCATTTGTAATCACTCATTTGAAAAGTATTTACACCTCCTTGTTTGCATTTCGTTTGACATTGATCAGACCAAATTTATGTTTTTTGTTTGCTTCATTTTTTTTACAATTGTTTTTTGACAGCTAATTGACATTATTTCCTTTCCATTTCCCTTGTTTTGTTTTGGGATTTTATTTTTCCCTACGACAGGCTGTTTCGAAATATTATTTTACAACTCGTTTGGATCTCATTTCGCCAAAATGAGATGATTTCGATAATGAGTGATTTGGCAAATTGTATGGGAAATGGGATCATTTGGCTTCTCATTTCTGGCTTTTAGGCGTAATGAGCCATTTAGCGTCGGTGTAAACGTGGTATATGTTTTATTACCCAGTATATTGCGGATATCGCTCTGGTTGCAGTGTTGATTCGAAATACATAATGCTGGAAAGATTTCAAGGTAACACCCTAAAAAATAGCTGTACAGTCAGATTTCATTTCAAAAAATCCTTGTCAAAGAAGGTCAATCCAACTGTGTTCCTTAACACCAGAATCTACATATAGTAAGTTGTTGTGGAATAGTTTGAAGACCCATTGATTATTCAAAAGCTCCTTCCGATAGCTCTTTTGATGAATTTCTTCGAAGATGCAATCTCCGCTCTGAGATCGTTGAATATGGTATACTGAGCTGGTATGGTATACAAATTCAAACCTAGCTCTCTTCTTGGTTTTCTGGTGAGTAGGTCGTTTTGAGTACATTCATGGAGAATATTCATCTCCATGTACCAACAATGGTCACCCAGGTCTTTCCACCCACCCACCGTTAACATCATAAAATGGACAGATAAACAGAATAACGTAAAAAATAGACAGAAACACAAACAGTCAGTAATTTGAACAAACGACTGACGACTACACGTTCGAGAAGAGTTGCCAGATTATTATTGCAAATGTCAATGTCAACAACAAAATGCAATGAATAACAACAACAACAACAACACGATACGATAAGACGCAGTTTCCATGGGATGGTCAAAAAAATAAACATGGAACAGGATAAAGTGACAGACAAGGGAAAGAAAGAGAGAGAGCACGAAGAAATGAAGAAACAGATGCAGCAGGAGGAAAATAGGATTAAGTAAGTATTTGAATTGGAAAGAAATGGAAAAAATAACTGAGAAAATCTAAAAAACAATATTTCAAAAAACAACAATCAGAAAACGAATAAAAGATAAAAAACAGAGAAGAAAGAAAGGCGAAAAATAAATTGGAAAGCATGAAATACAAAATAAAGAAAAGAATAATAAATGAAAATCTAAAATTTGATGTAAAAATGCATCGAGAAAGAAAAAAAAATAATAACAAAACAGATCGACAGGAAACGGAAATGCGATGATAACAGTGCGAAAGAAATGAAATGAAGTGCAACTTCACATTTAACACGTTCGCGTTAATGCAAAGCGTGAATGCATATTATTATGTTAATAAACAAACAACAGCAACAAGAAACTCCAAGCAAAAATACTGTACAAAAGAAAGAAATGTAGATGTGAAAAAAAAGAAAAGAAGAAAACAAACACAAAATAATGACATTAACTCCGTGTATCAACTCTGTTATAACGAATAATAATAACAACAACAACTACAACAGCATTTTCTATACTTCAACAACATAAAAGCTTAAATTATTATTAGATATAAAAGAGGATACAATTATGAGAAAAAAATGTATATTTTTGTGTATTAAATAAATGGTAACGCTTATTGAATACTACCACCTCTCAAAAAGCAACAACAACAACACTCCATCAGCACTCAAGTAAATTCGTTTAGCAAAGTCTTCGATTGTCGATTTAAAGCAAAGACATTAACCACGCAAAACCAAAGAATTATTAGATGCAAAGAGAAAAGAACAAAAATGTTTGTCGATTAAACATTCATTGTTTAAAAATGAAACAATTAATTTGTTATTATATTTCTAAATTATTTTATATCTTTTCAGTATTCTATTGTTTTTATACCCTACACCTTAAGGTAAGGGTATATTCACTTTGTAACGAAATGTGTAACGCATAGAACTAGAGACGATAGGTATAGAAAAGTATATATATTCTTGATCAGCGTGACCTCCTGAGTCGATTTAGCCATGTCCGTCCGTCTGTCTGTCTGTCTGTCTGTCTGTTGAAATCACGATCACAGGAGAACCAATGAAGATATCGTGATGATTTTGCAGATATATTGTTTTATGTGGTAGGCAGGTTGGTATTGAAAATGGGCAAAATCGGTCCACGGCCACGCCTATTTTTTATTAAAAATGTGATATCAGCGTTCGTTTTTGAGCTATTACAACAAAATTTCATTCCTGGGTATAGAGGAATTCATTCATTATCCGTGAATGTGCCAAATATGGGCGTGATCCGCCTACTTTTAGGTTACACAGGCAAAAGAGGGTTATATTGTTAAATATATAAACTTCCTGAATAAAACTTTAGATAACAACTTGTTTTACAAAAAAACATTATTACATCAAAACTGGGTGCGGTCCGCCCACTTTTACACTACATATACAGTATAGCAGTATGAAAATAAGTGTATTACTACGGAAATAAAGTTTAAATGAACACAATTATAAAACAACTAAGCTAGTTATTTTGTTTTGAAAAAGGTACTGACCACGCCTACTATTTATACAGAGGCGTAGCTAGGTCTCATGGAGCCCGGGACGGTTAAAAAACTTGTAGCCCCAAAAATGCCTAGAATGCAATAAGTCAATACTTGATTTCCACAACTGCCGCCACCGACATTGTGCCGTCCAGAGTGGACCGCCACCCCCGCCCCATCCTAGCTTCGGCACTTTTTTTAAAACTTTTAGGTGTAGGGTATCTAAGATTCGGCCAGGCCGAATATTCTTACTGGTTTTGTATTCGTTTTTCTACGAATTGCTTTTCAAATAAACAACAAATTATCGTCTGACACTGACACGAAAATCTTTTCGAAATGCATTTGGAACATGCATTTTTCATAACATGCCTGTCTTTCTGCGTATCTTTCAGCATGCAATTTAAATGCTGCACAATCTTTGGGAACAACAAACGCATGACAATTCTATGGCATGTTTATTCTATACAATTTCAATGGTTTATTTTTCGCTCACGTTAAATGTGATTGACAAGAAAACAATCAAATAAGCGGAGAGACAGGATGTCGAATGTGTGGATGTGGTGTCGAAGGACACCACATACTGTGACAACAATAATAACAAAGAAACAAAAACACCAGCGAAGCATTGCAAAGAAAACGATAACAGACACAATAAATAAACAAGAATATAGTCCGTCACCGCAGCCTAAAGTAAGAAATTTAATATATTTGCTTTTCATTGCATACTTTTGTGCTGTTGTAAGATAAACCAAGCAACCACCAACTCGAGAGATAAGCTTAAAAACTAAAATTAAAATGCAAAAAACCATTTTAAAATGAAAGAAAAAACCATTTTAGTTAAAAATACGTTCGATGTCAAGGTGAAGTCAAATTTGGGTCGATCATCGAATTTCCGGGCGATATTTAAGCTCTCCATTGAACCAATTCCAATCAATGTTATTTAAACACTTTTCGTTTATTTATGCTCATTGCGTTTTTAAAAGTTTGATCACATTTAAAATATAATTTTCAATGTGTATTCATTCACTATAAAGAAATATGTGAAAAAATGTCACAAAACAGAGAATTGTTTCTTATTAGCAATCAACTGGCATGGCGCATATTTATTATGGTTGATGTTGCTTGCTGTTGGTTGTGTCTGTTTTGTTGGTTGGTTGGATGGAGATCCTACACCTTAAGATTAAGGGTATATTAATGTTGTCACGAAATGTGTAACACGTAGAAATTGAGAAGATAGATATAAAAAAGTGTATATTGAGTCTGGGGAAAAAGTTCATCACGTTTTTCCGATAGGTGGGGTGAATTGCAAATAACTCTGGCAACACTGATCGCAGCGATAGTACTGAATACTTATTAGAAAGGTGACACTTTGACCGTAACTGTCAGTCCGTAAACAACGAAATTGGTGCAGTGGTTGAAAGTTGTTTGCGTTTGAAAATATAGAAAAATAATGAAAAATTTCGTTATACAGTGGACCCTCCGTTAACGTACACAATTTGTTCCAGCATCTTGTTCGTTATGCGAAACGTACGTTAAGCAAAACCATTATTCCCATATAAATCAATGTAAAATGAATTAATGCGTTCCAAGTCGAAAAAAATACACTCTAATATGTTTCAATTTGAACTTTTATTGAAAGAATGTAACATAAAATGCATGAAAAGAACTGAAAAAATACACCAATATATTTAAAGTTCAGATTTTATTGAAAGAAAGTTAAATGAAACGTATAATATTTTTTAAGGAAACAAAAAACTGTCTAGAGTCGTTTGTTTCTGACGTCGCTTCAAAATTTGTTGAAAATGAGACACAGCATTATCGTTGAATAATTAGTTATTTTGGCTCTTTTATTTTTCTCTTTCTCCGAATCTTTTTTTGAAGGCATTTACGTATGTTATTTTGCAATTTTTATAAAAACAAAATTAAAAATAGAACATTTGTATGTTCAACACGTCTTGTTAATTTTACGAACACAGGCAATTATGCACAAAAATAAAACAAAATGCACAATTATGAAACAAAAGCTAAACACAGACAGCAATATAATGTGTATTCGGTATTTCCCCTGTTTCGTTGCTTAGCACAGACAGAAATTTTACATGCAATTAAGGTTTCCCCCTTTTTCGTTGGTCGTTATGCGAAACTTCGTTCGTTAAGAGAAACTTTTTTTCGCAAAAAAAAGTGTTCGTTATGCGAAATGTTCGTTATGCGGGGCGTTCGTTAACCGAGAGTCCACTGTATTTTGCAGTATTATTACGACAAAAGAAAAACGCAACACAATCTTTGTGCTGTCTACGGTGAAGGTGCTTTATCAAAATCTGCTGCTGGTAATTTTAATGTGAAAGATGAGTCACTCTCTGGTCGTTCAATCACTGGAAAAGCTGATGAAATTCTGTTTTAAACCATCTACACAAGGCTGGCTGGAGCGAGAAAAACATGATAGAGAGAATTAACATCTGCGATGCGCGCCTGAAACGCAATAAAATTGAGCCTTTGTTGAAACGTCTCATAACCGGTGAGGAGCAATGGGTCACAAATAATTTTGAACTCTATTGTGAACAACTAGAAAGATTACGCCAGGCAATTGAAAGAAAACGCCCGGAATTGACTAATAGGATAGGTGTTGTCTTGCAACATGACAACGCTCGACCACACACATCTTTTTTCTTGGGATGTTTTGAGGCATCCACCATATAGGAAAGACATAGTACCCTCAGACTATCATTTGTTCTGATCTCTGCAGAACTCTGAATAGAAATAAGCTGCTTTCAAAAGAAGCCTGTGAAAACCACTTGATTCAGTTTTCAACCAGCACAGGAGTTCTTCACCGATGGCATTATGGCTCCATCAGAAAAATGGCAAAACATTGTAGATAATAATGGAGCATATTTGGTTTAACTAATTTAATTTTCACACCATAAGAAAACCAGTTGAATTTTATTAAAAAAACGAACTTTCTCCGAGACCCAAAATATCATCTTTACCAGCGTCATCTCCTGAGTTGATTTAGCCATGTCGGTCTGGCTGTCGACATCACGATCAAAGGAGAAGCCATGAAGATATCGGAATGAAATATAGGCAGTAATATCCTTTGTATAGGGTTTTTCATTAAGCCTGTCTGAACTATAAAATTGAATAATAAGAGTTGTGTGCAACATATAACGGTAACCTTTATTGCGAATTAAAGTACATTCAATACCATACGTTTTAAAAATGATATCATTCCAAAGGTCTCCGCGGCTTCGTTTGCAGGTCTCGATGCGAGAGGTCCACTTTTGCATGACTCTGTTGCATAAGTCGGGCTGGATTTCATAAATGGCTTTATTGATGGTCAATAGGTCATGGCTCTCCAGTTGGTCAATTGTTATTGGTTTGTTACCATAAATGCGTGATCGTGCGTTAAATCGCACGATCTTGGCGGCACTTTCAGCAACAGCATCAATATTCTCCTTCGACCGTGTGTTTTTGCGTTGTAATGGGACTGCTCGATCAGCAACCGAACCGCTTTGCTCAATTTAGCGATAATTCGTTGAATTGATCACTACGTTGGACGATCATTTCGTCCATAAATATTTCAAGCGTCGAAGAATGACAGTACTGCCACCTAAAACGTCACAACAATATACTGGAATCATGGTTATGATTCGTTTATGGTTATGGCGTGGAAACCAAAGTTCAATCATCCCAATGGAAGCTGCCGCACGAGCGAAGACCGAAGAAAGCGCTCTAAGTTCGCTCGAATGTGAATGTTTTGCTTACAGTTTTCTTCGATTACAGGGGCGTGGTGCATCATGAGTTCTTGCCATAGGGTGCACTGATCAATAAGCAATATTACCTGCAAGTTATGCCCAATTTGCGCGATGCAATCCGCCAGAAAAACCCGAATTTGTGGAAGTACAAAAATGGCGTTTGCACCATGATAACGCCACTGCTCACACATCGTTGCTTGTGCGCGAATTTTTGGCCAAAAACAACTCAATAATGATACCGCAGCCATTGTATTCCCCAGATCTGGCCCCCTGTGACTTTTCCAGAAACTGAAGAGACCCATGAAAGGACGGCGTTACGCAATGAGCCCGAAACAATTTCGTTGTTAAGCAGTGTAACCTAATATTTCTTTGGTGGAGTTCGGATTTCGACTTCCGTTTTGCTGACCCACCACGATCACTCCATAATCTCTTAAGCTGAATGTTACTATGCCCACTGAACACCATAGTGGCAGCCCTGATCATTTATGAGTGACAAATTAGCGCTGGCGCGATCATGCCACGCACCAATATAATTCACAGGGACTTTGCAATCACCGGTTCATATAAGATGCGATCATTGCAAAGCAAAGTCGGTAAGAAAGCGTTTTTTGACCGAACTTTTGACTCTTTTTTCACTTGTTGCGATCTTTCTCTACCTTTCTTATCTTTCTTTTCTTCCTTCATTCTTCCTTCCGACTACGGTCACCAAGCTTCGGCTTTCCCGTCTATGGTCACCCAGCTTCGGCTTTCCCGACTACGGTCACCCAGCTTTTGCTTTCCCGACTACGGTGATCCAGCTACGGCTTTCCCGACTACGGTCACCAAGCTTCGGCTTTCCCCCGGCACCGGCCGAACCAACCACTGGTGGTTTACTTGCAAGAAATGTAAGCAGATAAACCCTTAGTGGCTGCGCGACTACCGCATACCGAACACTCGGTACCCGAATCGCAGCGAATTGGTCGCACTCCTGTAAGCACCCAAATCCCTGACTTCCGGTCCTACCAGTGTATGACATTTTAAGTCAACCGCGACTTTTATTACCGAATACGCAAACCGTAGCGTAACTCGTATTAGTCAACCGCGGCTTTACCGTTGATACCGACCGCAGGTTATCATTACCGCTATGACACACACGTCAACCGAGACGTAGTACCGTCATAACCGAGCACGCAAACCGTAGCGTAACACCAGCAGCTTCGTTCGTAAACCGTGTACACGAGCAACACTGCTGCCACGATTATTGTAAGAAAAACTTATTATTGTAAATTAGTTGTAAGTAAATAAATAAATAAAGAAACGATTTTTCCGTCCGAGCCAAATCTTTCCGGATTGGTGAATTTTGCTGGCGCTACCACGCTAACAGTGCATAATTCGGCATTAAAATCAACTGAGGGTTGCGAGACCCCTTGGTGAACCCTGGAACCGCTGAGTTTTATCCCAGCCTAAGAATAAAACTCGTTACAACAATTAATATCTCATGGTCAGCAATAATTCGCTTAAACAAGCATCCTCTTGATTGCGTCTGAGGAATGAAGCAGAAATGGAAATTCTGTTGAATTTCCTTGAGCTCTTGGGTAACCCAAACATTGAACTTTTTCACTAATCCCATTTTCCGGGTATGGTCATATGTTTGGTTTTGGTAAGTTTAACATCTCAGTAATTTCTCGATCGGTTATACGGCAGTCAGACTGTATTACTGTTTTCATTTCGTCATCAGTATCGTCACACATGTATATGTACATACATACATTTATGGTACATGTATACATTTTTGGTATTATTAAAATATTTTTATTTTCAATTATTAGTAGTATTATTTATTTATTGTAATCTAAAATTATAATAAAAATTTATACAGCACTAGCAGCTAGGCTATCGGCCTGTTTTCAATAACACTGGCGTACAGCCATTTTGTAACGGGCTGTTTGACAGCATATTCTTAAGGATTATGGTCCGCTGATTCCAAAAATGATAAAATTAAACGACCCGTTTTCGAGATAATCGTTTATGAAATTTTTGGCGTCTTTATGTTAAGGTCCATCCACATGAAGAGCTACTACAGCTGACATATGTAACCGATTTGATTACAAGTAAGATTAAATTAAAGAAGAAGGATGCATATTTTTTTGAAATCCGAAAAATAGCTTAAAACTTTTTGCTGAAATCGTAACTTCAAAAGTGAAATTTTTTAAGAAAAAAGACAAAAAACTGCTTTCTGTATGTAAAAATATGTTCCCGAAACTTTCTTACCCTTTTTATTTTTTATATCGATAGGTTGGACATTTGCGCGAATTTTAAGCCTAATATCAAAAAAATATGCACAGAAATGGTTTCTTGGTGCACGTTAAAGTAAATTTAGTGCTTTATTTTAATTTAAATGCTAAACCATTATCTCGAAAACGGCTTGTTTAATTTTTTTATTTTACCATTTTTAGAATCAGCGGACCTTTTAGAATATGTTGTCAAACAGCCCGTTACAAAAAAAAATGTTAATTTGTAGGGTAGTGTAATTAAATACAGTACAACTTCGACAATCCGGACACATATGGTTTTAGGGCCGGTCGGATTAACGAGTTTTCCGGACTATAGAGTGAAAAGATTGAATTTTCACTTTTCTCGGAAACTATTATATAAAACATAGATCCTTCCGGTTTGAAGCATTCGTTCTAGAATTGATTAGAGAATTTTATGGTCGGAAAAATATTTATAGTTAATACTGTAATTTTTAAAAAAAATTGCGACCAAAAATTTTTTTTCGGAATTTTTTTCAAATTTTAATTTTGCCATTAATTTTCTCAAAAACTGTTTGACATAGGAACCTAATTTAAAAAGGATATTAAGAAGCGGATATTTGGCTTTGAAAATCAGCAAGCAACAGTTCTAGGTTTAACCATTATTTTTTAATATTATTTTTTTCGATGTTAAGTCGGATTTTTATAAAATGGCCCCCACCGCCTAAACGGGGGAAAATTTACCTCCCCTCCCATACGATTTTTTTCTTGTCTCGACCCATCCTACACGTCCTAGTCTTTTGAGCCCTCTTATGCGAAACACCCTGTATAAAGTAAAAGTTAATTGAAAGCATGGATTAAGGGCTTCTTATTAGGTCTTGGTTGGGACAAAATATTTTTTTTTAAAAATTTGTCGATTTTTTCATCAATTTTCTTTGAAAGCAAACGGCGTAAACAATAAAACAAGTTATTCGCAGCTCAAAATAAAATATTTGGAACTTAATCATGGCTTTTCAAAGTCAATCACCTCATCCTCCGGTTAAGTTAACAGGTCTTAGTTGGACAGGGCCAAACGCATTTTTTTCTATTATTCGGTTAAAGTGCTGATTAGTATTTATCTGGACCAGCCCTAAAGTATATAATCACAGAATAAACAGTATACAGAATGCGCATCTCATGCAAATAAAATATGGGGCCTGGTCGCAATATTAGGAGCGCTGATGTTTCTAACAACCGAAGTAAGTTGATTTTCATTTCGTCGTTTCTCGACGGCGACTTCATCAGCATTTGTCGTTGATCAGTCAACTTTTTTCCTACTGCATGTTTATTATACAATAAATATGTACACGTACGTAGGCTACATATGTTTGTACATACATATGTTTGTTTACCCAGTAGTTCTTGTCTTCAAGACATCCTCGACGAATCGTGCACGACATAGGTCCGTCGTTGAGGACATATGCAAGACAAGTCTATGGCGATCATCGACGACATATTCATACAAATGTCGTTGGTATCTTCGACGACAACATTGACGACATTGTCGTGTATTGTCATCGAAGACAACATAGATGACATTGTCGTGTGTTGTCGTCGACGACAATGTCGTCAATGTTGTCTTCGACGAGAATACACGACAATGTCATCTATGTTGTCTTCGATTACATTTATTATTTTTAATATTTATGATTCGATAATATTATAAGAATGAATTTAAAACACATGTATCATCAATTTTCAAAACTTTTTTTACTTTTTCTCTATTCCTTTGTTTGTTGCATATATTTTTTATTTTATATTTTTTTATTTAAGTATAGGGCGCAACTCTGTAACAAAATTTTCGTAATTCTTTCCTTCGGCTTTCGTTGACATTATTATTTCGGAAGACAGAATTCTCTCAACCCCCGCTAGGCTTCCCGAAAGAATGCGTTTCATCATACCGGTCTAAAAAAGATTAAAAGTAAATATTAAAATTTTAATTTTTAGTTATAAGTAATTATAATATAATTTTTTAGAAACATTTTCATTAGATGAAAACTACTTAGATTTATTCCCTTCTGGAACAAATACGAAATAAATATCTTTCAAAACAGATTGTTAAACCAAAGGAACAAATTAGATGTAATAAAAGACATGGAATACTGTTCGATTTAAATGTTGCGGATTGCTATTTAAGTTCGAAGTCTCCGAATAATTAATGTTTATTAAGAAGTGGAATTGTTAAAATAACTCGATCACGAAATGGCTATTTAAACGGGAAGAAAGTTATAAAAACCTCAAATTTTTTGGAATATCCGTTCCTTCAAGAGACGTAGGACGTGTCTATTGTTAAAAATGTCGAAAATTTTATAAGTATTATACGATAACTTACTATGTCCTCTTTTTTTCTCCAACGAGCTCTTCATCTAACCTTTTCAGGGTTTCAGTAAAATTGATGGCAAATTGAATTTGCGATGTACTGCAAAATCCCAAACTACGGCGCAATAAAATATTCGTCTCCGCGAGCATGCTGGCTCTTGACTTTTTAAAATGTTGTCAACTTTCTCCTCAAGTTTTAATAGTCTTGCATTGAAATTCATCTGTAGGGATGGAAAAATTAATGTAAATTAATGCCATAAGCCATATGGTTTAACAATTATGTATACTTACTTTTTTATAGTCTTTTGATTTCAAACAATAACGTGTGATTTTTTGTTCCAATTTTTCAATCAATGACAATCTCATCAAGGCTATTTCATCTCATACATACATCATTTTCAGTTATTTTTTTTATTATATGAAAATGTCGACGACAACACACGACAATGTCATCTATGTTGTCTTCGACGACAACATACGACCTTGTCGTCAATGTTGTCTTGTTTATTATATTGTATACGAATTCGTACGAACTTATTAATGTTCATGCAAGACATTGTCTTGTATCTGTCTTCATGCGGACAGTTTGCAAGATATGTCCCTAAACATGTCGTCAATGAAAATTGTTGACGAAAAATAGGAATTGTCGTGCAAGACATCATCGACGACAATGTTATCGACGATGTTTTGGACTACAGGGCAATTATATGTGCACATGTATGTAGAATCTACATACATATACATTCTAGATATATGAACATATAATCTATATATATAAAAGTCTCGTGTCACAGTATTTGTGTTCGCTCTCCTCCGACCTGACCGATTTTGATAAAATTTTTTGTGTATGTTTAGTAGGTGTGAGAATAGGTCGTAAAGTATATTTTACTCTTTTACTTTCACCCTACCATTGGTTAATCGCGATTTTATTTGAACATTCGTATTTCAACTAAAACGAATTTAATTATGTTGCTGGCAGCTGACGCTACGTGTGCCTTATAGAACTTTCAAGTCATTTACGAGAAGCTTTGCGTCATTTTGAAGTGAAAAATTTTGTACGATTTATTTGAATTTATATGAAATCTATTATGTGTTTTATGATTGTGGAAGGTTGGTTGAACAAATACATTATCGGTGTACCATCAGTAAATAAAACAATTTGGTATATTTGTCCGTGTTACAGTGAACAATGCTAGTAAGACGCAAGGTGGGAAAATCGTATGGAAGGGAGGGTGAGTAAATGGCCCACTCCCCGTGGAACACAAAATTCTAATTAATTCTAGAGAAAACGCTTCAAACTCGAACTTCTTCCGCTTCCGAATGCTTCTTTTCCGAACACTCTTTTTGGATAATATTGTAAGACACAATTAGCCAATAAAATTGATATTTGAAAGGAAACATTATAAACCTACTCGTATAAGAGATATCTTATAGAGATATTTATGTTTCGCTTAAGAATCGAAAAACAGTTCGTGTGTTAGCTAATTGGGTCAGGATGACACGCATTGACGTATGTCTAGCAGTTGTCTACAAATTGCTGATTTTGCATTTAGCATTCACCTGGAAAGGTCTTCTGTACAGTATTCCGGCCAACAAATTTGAATTTTTACATTAAACAAGCAAATCTAATTTTCATCATTAAGAAGCTATAAACGAATCAAGTGCTGCCATTCTTGTTCGCTTTAAATTTTATTCACTTTAAATATTCTTTATTTTCTTATGATTCCTTACACTCACTATTCTTACACTAATACGAGGGTAGTCCCTGAAGTACCCGACCTGACGTATAGATGGCGGTTATTGTTTGAAAAGAATGACTATGGTAGAGAGTACCAACTTTATAATGCTTAAGTTTGAAGTTTGACTACGCTATGTTTTGCAGTATTTGTTTGGCAGCCATCAAGATTTTGATGCACCCAATTTTTTCCATGTTTACAAATTCACTGAGAGCTTTCACTATTGATGGCTGCCAAACAAATACTGAACAACGTAGCGTCGTCAAACTTCAAACTTAAGCTTTATAAAGTTGGTACTCTCTACCATAGTCATTCTTTTCAAACAACAACCGTCATCTATACATCAGGTCGGGTACTTCTGGGACTACCCTCGTAGATAATATTAATTGAACAATGATAAGTATATTTTGAGGTGGAGTCCGAAGTCGTATTTTGACCGGGAAAGAACCGTGGCGTACTCGGTTAAGACTGACAATTCTCTATGGCCATTGTAGCATATTGCGTTGCGTGTGCCACCATATTCAGTTAAGCAGATAGTTGACTGCGAAATAGTAGATTGCTACTATAAACAACACGCGGGCTCTATATCGGTACATGTTTCCGCGAATTAACAAGACGTCGCCGAGACGAACTACTTATATTTACTTACGCAAAAAGAAACCCTAGCGAACATCCAGACAGACCCTATGCTCTTGTTTTCACGACGCTGACAGCTGGTAGCTAATCCATATAGCCACCGGAATGCAGCTTTGGCTATAGCAAAGCGCTACCCTATCAGTGCTGTATCGTTTACAGCAGTAAATCGATTGTTCTTGGGTAGACGTGCTTGGTTTTGAAACTGTTTCACTCAGTTTGGTGGAGAGAGGTGAGGAAGAAAGGAAAGAGTCTACAATCAGCTTTTAAGTGTAGAGAATGATTGAAGCAAAAAACGAGACTGTTACTCAGTTTCTTTTCACGCACACAAGTAAGCAGTTATCAAACGAAAGAAGTGCGACGTAATTTTCCGAACGTGTGTTTATATTTTCTCTCACTCTGGCCAACATTCGAACATTCAGTAAATTTCACACACACACACACACACAGTTAGACATGTTTACGATTTCTGATAGCAAACGAAACACTGCTTATAGCCAAGATGGTTTCAAGAAACCAGAAGAGAAACAGTTTCAAAAGCCAATGCGTCTAGCGAACCGCATTGTTTCCTTAGTTTGGGTTGTCGATCATACCACAGTGCTAGTGCTGGCAAACTTCGAAGTAGATTGCAACAAAGTATCGCGTCGTTAAGGATATCCGATCTGATATCCGATCGATCCACTTATTTACTTAATCACCGCTCGAGCACGTATGTACGGTAGTCAACGGACACATGAACTTATGCGCACGCCGCAAAGCTCTAATATTAAAATTAAAAATTAAATAATTTATTTATTATAATATTTTTTGAAAAATTAAATATAATTTTAATATCAAACTTAAACAAAAATTAGGCATGTTACCTGAAAGCAATTGAGACCTGTCCGGGATTTGCAGTAGCGTGGAGCAATCTTGGTTGCGTTTTTAATGCCCAAGGAGAAATATGGTTAGCCATTCATCACTTCGAAAAAGCTGTTACCTTGGATCCCAATTTTCTCGACGCTTATATAAATTTAGGCAATGTTTTAAAAGAAGCAAGAATTTTTGACCGGTAAGTTAAACTTCATATTTTTTAAATACATATTTGAACATTTTCCAAATTATATGTATGTCTTTGACCTTAGAACAAACAAAAAACTTCATAGAACTAATATATTTCAGAAAAGTATTAAATTTTTAATAATCCGACGTGGAATTAATTTTTAAATTACAGCAAACGTTTATTTTTATAAAGAAAAAGACGTAGTTATTTTTACTGCTTCTAATGCGTGGCACTTTTCTGATTATTCCCATTTTCAATCCCAAACAGTCAATAATGATACTTCTACTTGCTCTCCTGTAATCATTACAGAGAGACGGACAGACATGCAGGCACACAGGCGGATGAACAGGGCTAAATCGACTCTGGAGGTGACGTTTCTCAAGAACATGCAGGATTAATCACGTAAGAAGAAACAAAAGACAAGGACGTGTAGGTTGGGTCTCCAACCCGGCGCCGTCGAAATGACTGCCCGTGCTGAACCTGGTAGTTGCCAATGTCGGACAGTGATCCACTATGTGGCTTGCCGTCTCCACATCCTCCTGACACAGACGACAGACATTATTCTCCACAAGACCCAGCTTGTGTAGGTGATATCTGATGTTTCCAAGGCCAGTAATCAGAGCCACCAGCCAGCGCAGACTAGCCCTTGTATGGATGAGCAGTGTGGATGGTAGCACTACACGAAGCGGTCTCTTGATGAGCAACTTCGTCTGTTGACACGAGTTAAGATCTTCCCATCTACGCACGTGTTCAGAGTATAACCAGTCTTCAACTAAAGCCTTAACCTTCCCATCACTTAACGCGACTTTTGGTTCAGGCCAGCAGAAATCGGTAGCTGTCCCTCCTTCGCGAAGTAGTCCGATAGTTCATTTTGTTCCTTGCCCATATGGTGTTACCCAACTCATGTACCCAAACAAGTGTTACCTTGTTGTGTAGGGCACACTTATTGAGCTTCTGGACTGCTTCTAGCACCAGTCTAGAGCTGATATTGGTCCGCTCCATACTCCTAATCACCGCCTGGTTATCCACTGCAACAAAGATTTTAGTATCATGCACCTGATATCCGATTAGAGCCAGCATAGAGCCCAGTTGGCGGCAAATGTTGAAAAAATGTTCATGTGCGTGTGAATGTTAAAAGATTTTTGGCAGAAACACATGTTGACGCAACGCAGTAATTTCGGTTTAGCGCAGCATCGTTTTAAAAAAGCATAAAACAGCGCAACGCACGACGCACGCGGGTGAACTTCGGGGCAGTGCGCATAGGACCTCTGATGACTATGCACGACAGGCGTTCCAACCTGCCTAACTCGGTCGTGCCGAGCATGTATATCAGACAGCATCTAATCATAGCCGCATAAATCCAGTGTACCATGCTGGGTAAAAGACACATTCTTACACTTGAAAAAAACAGGCAAAACTTTCTTCTTTATCCATTCCTTTACATGCTCCCCCCAGGTCAATTCGCTATCCAGGATAGCTCCTAGATATTTTGCCTTCTCGGAAGCATTCATAACGGATCCAACAATCCTCAAGAGACCCATGGAATCTTCCCTTTCCTTGTAAAGAGGATCATATCCGAATTCGTAGCATTGATGGTGAAACACTACTCTCTACACCACCCGTTGACCATGGAGAGCTCACAACGTATATCACGCATGGTTTCGATATGATTCCCCATCACTACCACCGCTATATCGCCTGCATACTCAATCGTGTGTATGCCCTTCAAGTCCAGCCGCTGGAGTAGGGAGTCAACAATGATATTCCAGAGAATAGGTGAGAGCACCCCTCCCTCAAGACATCCCCTCGACACTACCGCTCTTCGGCTGTGACTACCAGACTGAAGACTAACAGCTCTGTGACTCAGCATGAAGTCTACCTAATTGGTAATAATTCGGCTTAGACCTCTATCCTCGAGAGCACATCTCAATCTTCCAAATCGGATTTCATCGAAGGCACCTTCTATATTCATGAAAATGGTCATAGCAATTCGTTTAGCAATCTCATTTTCAGCCACCACGACTATGTCGTAGAGAGCCATCTCTGTAGATTTCCCCCTGTATGCATGTTGAAATCTATTCAGAGAACTCTCAGAAAGTATGTATAGTCCCGTCTGGATGGTCCACCACCATCCTGTTCATTGTTTTAAAACAAAGGAGATCGACCGATCTAAAGGATTTAGCTTCTGTATAGTTCTTCCTCCCTGGTTTCGGTAGGAATACAACTTTGCCATCCCTCCAAACAGCAGGCAAATATCCGGTAGCTAGACACGCTATGAATATTCCCTACAATCATCTGAGCTCCTGCTCCTGGCCCCATTGAAGCAATGCAGGAAAAATCCAATGAGGATTCCTGAAGACTTAAACGGGGAAAACGTCATCAACATGCCTGTGCCTTGACATGCATCCTACAAATAAAGTTGTTGATTTTTTATTGTTCTATGTTGTTTTGAGATTCCAGCAAGGCATTCCAGAGCATTTTTAACTTTGGTCTCCTCCGGTACGTTTCTCCTCCTCCTCCTTTAAAATTGGTATGGAGTTGAGTGAGATCTAGCGACTGAGAAGGCCATACCCAATTTTTTAATACTCCTGTTTCGATGTTTTCTAAAACTCCTTTGCATAATTTAAAACTGTTTTTTTTTTTTTAAATTACGGTATTAAGTATAAATTTTTTTTCGACAACAAAATTCTCTAATCAATTCTAGTGAAAGTGCTTCAAACCCGAAGGATTTATGACTTGCGTAGCTATGAGTCATTAGGCCCAGGACGGTTAGTCAACTTGCAGCCCCAAAACTTCCTAGAATACTTGATTTCCACTTGATTTCAATACTTGATTTCCACTGGCACCCCCGAAATTCTGCCGCCCGGGACGGACCGCCATCCCCGCCCCACCCTAGATATGACACTGTATTTATTTACGGATGCTCCTCCCGGAACTACCGCTAAGGTAATACGTAGCGGGAGGCCGTAAAAGCGTTTCTGCTCAAGCGTCAGTAATAATATCAGTCATTTCGTTCGTTTGCTCTGCTCAACCATTACCAACGCCGTCATTCGGCTCACTGCGACCAGCTTTCGCTATCTTTTAGCATAAGGCTCACTAGGTTCTCTGGCGTAACAGGTGTATCTAGCAGTCTCTGCAGTTCTTTTCTAACGAGAAAGTAACGAGGGCACTCAATAAATACATGCAGGTCATCTTCTACCAGTTGTATCATCTAAACAGTTTGCTGCATGTGTAGCGCCTGGTTTTCTTCTGCCTGGGATTCCCTCAGCTTGGAATGGATGCTGGTGGTAGCTTCGCAG
Organism: Myopa tessellatipennis; assembly: GCA_943737955.2. Classification (NCBI taxonomy): domain Eukaryota; kingdom Metazoa; phylum Arthropoda; class Insecta; order Diptera; family Conopidae; genus Myopa; species Myopa tessellatipennis. Next base: position 19,638,973 of record OX031315.1, read on the forward strand.
ACTGTCCTTAGAATTTATCATTGCATTACTATAGTTCTTGAGTTGATGATGCTCCCATACATTGTATTAATTTTAGCCCTTTCGGATACAAAACGCGGGCAGTAAAGCATCGCATGTTCCGCGTCTTCAGTTTTTTCGGTGCATTGAGGACAAAAAGGTGAAACCTCACGCCCAAAGCGGTGCAGATAACTCCGGTAAGCTCCACGCCCTGTCAAAAATTGTGTCAGGTTGTAGTTGACCTCGCCGTGACTACGATCAGCCCATTTCTTAATGCAACATCCGACACTGTTCTGTAGGCGGAGATAACTCTTAGCGCACTTAATCTATGTACCTTTTCATAGAGCCGCCTGTATGATTTTCTTTGTAGGGAATTTGCCCATACGGGTTGTCGCATACATATATATTTGACAGCATTCCTGATAAAGCTGCGTACGATCCTGACGCCTTTTTGCTGGCATATTCAGCGTGTTGGCGGAAGCAAAGCCGATCGTCAATAACAACACCCAGATATTTTAGAGTGCGCTGTGAGTTTATACATTGAGCACCCACTTTTATTTTCAAGGCTTCGCTCTTTTTTCGGCTACTGATAAGTGTTATCTCGGTTTTTTGTTCCGCTAGCATAAGGTTGACTGAACTCAGCCATTGCTTAATTAATTCCACTGATGCGTTAATCTTCTGTTGCAGGTAGCTTAACTGTTTCACTACCGCCACTATGGCGATATCGTCAGTAAAGCTAATTATTTTGATCTTATCTGGGATTTAAAAGCTAAGGACTTCGTCATAAAGAATGTTCCAGAGCAGTGGGCCAAAAACAGAGCCTTGAGGAACTCCCGCTGTCACGCTGTACTCTTTCGGACCCTCCTCGGTGTTCTATAAGAGCACACGATTGCTGAGGTAGCTCCTCACAGTCTGAAGCAGATAACTCGGCACCTTTTTCACTTCCATGGCATGAATTATTTGGTTCCAGCTCGCCGTGTTAAACGCATTCTTGATATCAAGGGTCGCTAAGGCGCAGTATTCCTTATTTCCACCTTTCCATCTCGCGCCTTAAATGGCCTCCTTGGCAATAGTGACAACCGCCTTCAATGCATCGATTTTAGAACGCGCCTTTCGGAATCCATTTGGTTTTCAGTGAGTCCATTACTTTCATTCAGATACGAGTTGATTTTTTCATATATGAGGCGCTCAAATATCTTTCCTGCCGTATGCCGTATGGTGGTTTGCCAGGTTTTGGTACTAAGACCAGTCTCTGTTTTTGCCATATATTTAGAAAAACGCATTGCTGAAGAGAGCATTGCAAGGTGTCCGTGAATAGTTTAGGGTACTCGCTTATTGCTTTTTTTAATGGCGATGTCCGGGACCCCGTCCGGTCCACCGGCTTTTTTGTTAGCTATTTTTTTAGCTTCCAACAGGACTTCAGTTTCGGAGATTCTGGCGTCCTCCATACAATAATTTAACGTGCGCCGTTCAATTCTTTCTAGGTGCTGCGTGAATAGGGACGAAACAATACTCTGCAGTAGTTTTGGACATTTTTCTTTTGCTGCTTGCTTTACTTTAGACATCACTATTCTGTATGCGCCCCCCCCCCCACGGATTTGAGTTGGCGTTCTCGCATAGCTGTTTAAACAAGGATTCCTTGCGAATTGCATTGCGTAAATGTTTTCTAAGTGTTGCGAATACCGCTTTGATCTCTTCTTTTTCGAATGATTGGCAACGTTGATACCGGCGTCTGGCGCGCTTACATTGTGTTCGTAACTCGAACACATTCTTCTTCTGCATTCCACCAGTGAGCGGACAGGCTCCGGGTTGCCGGCATTCTTCTCGGTATTGCTGCATCGCAAGCGTTTGCACGGTGTTTAACCAGTTGCTTAGCAGCTTCTTCTCATTTTCCGGAAAGTTGTATATATCCGAAAAAAAATATTTCTGAGTCGAATTTCTTATCTTTTCAGCCGATATTGTCTGTTTTTATTGAAATTGCTTGATGATTGCTTGATGAATTGCATATTGCCTGATTTCATTCATTTTCATTTCATTTCATTGAAGGTAAATTATTCATTAACGCGCTATTTTGTATTTATTATCATTGAACTGTTTACAAACGTTATATGTATGATGGATTGCCTACCATTTCTTCGGAATGTACTTATTTTTCCATCGCTCGCCAAAGTAATATTCAATGCTGAAAAAGTTTCTAATAGAGTTCTGCCGCGAGTATATCTGCTTGCCCACTCTTCTGTGTGTATGTGTGTGTTTTTATACCCTGCACACGAAGTGAGAGGGTATATTCACTTACTGCTTCCGTTTGTAACGCATTAAAGGAGGTGTGACAGGTATAGAAAAGTATACATATATATTCTAGATCAGCGTGACCTCCTGAGTCGATTTAGCCATGTCCGTCCGTCCGTCTGTCTGTCCGTCTGTGGAAATACGATTACAAGAACGAATAGAGATATCTTCTTCAGACTTGGCACGAATATTGTCATTAGAAACTCATCGGTATTGAAAATGGGCAAAATTGGACCATTACCACGCCTACTTTTTATAGTGAATATAAATTCATCCATGCTAATAGCTCAATTTCCCAGCTTGTAGAACGAATTTGCGGTTGAAATTTTGTCCAGAAGTCCACTGTCTCTGACCAAAAAAGATCACCAAAACGGGGCGTGGTCCGCCCACTACTTAATTAAAACTCGATTACAGGAGCACGAATATCTTAATCAAATTTGGCACGAATATTGTTTTTCATCACAGGCTATTTAAGATTGAAAAGGAAAAAAATTAGACCATTACCACGCCTAATTTTTTAATACAAGTGTGTAGGGTATATGAACTTTGGTCAGGCCAAAACGGGGCGTGGTCCGCCCACTACTTAATTAAAACTCGATTACAGGAGCACGAATATCTTAATCAAATTTGGCACGAATATTGTTTTTCATCACAGGCTATTTGAGATTGAAAAGGAAAAAAATTAGACCATTACCACGCCTAATTTCTAATACAAGTGTGTAGGGTATATCGCGCTCTTTCTGCTTTTTTTCTTTTTTTTTAAATGAGAGGAAAGAAATCGAAATCCTGATTGCGAGACTTCAACTCGCTAAAACCTCTCCCCCATGTGTGTTGGTCCCCTCCCGGAACTACCGTTCAGTATACCGTCTCGAGGCAGAAGGAGCTAAAGCTCAAACGTACGTTCACGTTCTATTGTCGGAAGTCTCTAATTCTAACGTCTCTGTTAACGTGTGTACGGTTCCGTATTTCTGAAGTCCGTTGCGCATTGCGCTCGCGTTCTACCCTGCGTTGTCGCAGCATGATACTTATTTGATACATTTATTTGACAGCCAACCAAGCTTCCGGCGACTGCAACATACTGCCGATAATACTGCTCGTTGTTAACGTTCGGAGTAGCGCACTTTGGGTGTTTGAACGCAATGTCTCGCCTAAAAAAAAATGTGGTGCCCATCTTTGTGTGTACTGGAGCACCAGCTACATATTCAACTTGTATCATGGCCATACTTACATAAATAGTTTCGGAGGCATCCGTGACCACTTATCATCTGTGTCATATAAAAATCTAGCTCTCCGTGCGGACTTTCGACCCAACACTTTACGTCGGGTATAAGTTGATGTGTCCATCGACCCTTGCTGGAGCTGTTCCACCGATCCTGCCAGTTGGACAAGGTGACACTCGTTATTTCTGCGAGTTCGTGAGCTGTGAGACCTCTGCGGGTTCCTGCCCTCTTACGAAAGAGCCCTCTTACGCTGCGCAATTTCCGCTGCTAACAAATCAGGGGGGGAGTTGTAATCCTGCAATTACACCAGCTGCTTCGTGCGAAATTCTTCGAAAACCGCAGCAAACCCGTAGAGCGCATAATTTAAACACGCGGTTTAGCTGCCGCAAGTTCTGTTTTGTTAGTCCACACCGGTGCAGCATACATTAAAACCGACGTGACCACCTTTGTGAACAGCAGCCTGTGCTTCTGACTGGGGCCGTTTGTGTTAGCTATTATACGGGCTAAGGCCGCATACATTGTCATCGCCTTACCGCCTAGGTATCGTATTGGGGTGGCAGATCTAATGATGACTCTATCTATTGAACAGGTATATAGATTTTTTTTTTTTGCGGGTGAGGAGGTTAAAAATGCCTAACGCATCTCGGGCCGTCATCACGAACTCCGGTATGTGCGGCTTGCACGCACTAAAAACATCCCCCTCTTTCGGAATCGTGTTCCACCCCGGGACCGCTCTCGCATTACTTCGGGGTGGGGTTCCCGTTTTGTCCCCTCGGGCTTCCCTCGTTGGGCCTGCGTCCAGGCCCCGCTTTTACAGTTTTTTTCCCTGTTGTCCTTTTTGCTCTCTCGTTACCCTGTGTGGTCGGATATTATGCTCTATGTACCCTTTTTTTAGGGGGAGGACAGCTTCTGCATACTCAGCGAATCTGTTCCATGAGGCTGGGTCCGCGAGCATTTTTGTAATAATAATCTCCGGGGCGAAAGGCCCGAGGACTGTCTGGAGTCTGGTTCGGTGTGTGTCCCATTTTGGGCATGAGAAAAAGGTATACTCCACATCGTCCAGCTGTTCGCAATACAAGCAACGGGAACTTGTAACCTTGTCCATCGTCTGTAAGTACTTCATGAAGTATCCATGCCCCGTTAGAAATTGGGTTAGGTAATATATAAACTCGCCGTGTTTCCTGTTTACCCATGTTGTTCACTGGGGTATCAGCCGCGCCGTCCACCTCCCAGCTGTCTCGTTCTCCCACCTGCGCTGCCACTTCGTCATCATTCTGCGTCTGGCGTCCTCCCTAGCGCGTGGTTCTTCAGTGAGCCACAACTCCTGTCTTTCTAGCGGTTGCAGGTCTATCGGTGCTGTGGATGCTATCACTAGTATGGCCTCAGATACCGTGCGATAAGCGCAGGCTATTCTCAGCGCGCTCCTCCTTTGGACGCGAGCCATGCTTTTGCGATATTTTTCAGTTTGTAGACCTTTCGCCCAGATCTCCGCTCCGTACAGAAGAGTCGACTGCACGACTGACTTAACCAAACGCCTCTTTCTTGTCTTTGGACCATTCACGTTTGCCATCAATTTGCTGAGCATATTTACTCTCTTGGCTGCCTTATTCGTCGCTGCCTGGATGTGGTTCCAGAAGGTGAGCTTGTTGTCAATCATGACTCCCAGATACCTTATATTATTGGAAGCCGTGATTTCTGGAACAGGTATATAGATAGAGACAGCATAAGTTTCCATAATAGCGGGTCCAGTACCGAACCCTGCGGAACACCAGCTGTAAGTTTATGCTGCTTAACACCAACATCGGTGTTCTAAAGAAGGATCCTACCAGATAGGAAGTTCCTTAGAATTTCGATAAGATAGCGTGTTGTTTGCCTATTCTTCAGAGCTGCAATGATGCATTTCCAGCTTGCCGAATTGAAAGCATTTTTCACGTCAAGCGTTAAAATCGGGTACCATCTATGGCTTTCTCCATATACGGTTGAGTGGGCCTAGGATATGCTCTAAAACCTTACCAAGAGCATCAATCATGCATAATGGTCTGTATGAACCATTGCACGTTTTTTCGGCTTAGGAAGCAACATCAACCGTTGGATTTTCCATATTTGTGGAAAAACATGCTCGTTTAGACAAGCCTGAAATAGCTTGTGAAATGGTTGTGGCTAAATGCCATATGCCAGTTGTTCAAGAACATCGTTTCATCAATTTTTAAATACCTATTTTATTAATAATAATAGTTTTTAAAAATATTAAATACTTCATATCTGGTTTCGACATTCCTGAGGGCCGAGCTGCTGCAGACGCCGCGCATTCGTTGCCTATCCGAGCAGAACTCACATATCACCGTGAGAAGTCAGGCAGCGCACCTGAGACGCAGCAGTCGTCGCGCCGTCGCTGCCTATACGAGCAGAACTCACATATCACCGTGAGAAGTCAGGCAGCACAGCTGGGACGCAGCTACGGCGATATTGCAGCTGAAATGCAGTCAGCAATAACAGCGTCATGACCGCTGCAGAGCTCAGATGTCGCCGTGAGAAGTCTTGCAGCGCAGCTGAGCTGCAGCCAAGGCGGTCAGCAGTATCGCTGCCGAACTCTGGTGTCACCGTGGGAGCATCTGCCAGCAGAGTTGACACACCAAGGGAACCCATTTTATTAATTCTTCTTCTTCTTAACTTGTATATAAACTCTAGTCAATCAATAAATTATTATTGTTCCTCAGCAACAGTAAAAGACCTAAGGTGTGATTCTTTTCATTAATTTTCATCCAGTGCTCCAGTGAATTCTCCAGCGGATTGTCCCTTCCCAAAACCCAGTTATCTCTACCAATTCCTACAAGTTTATGCACTTGTAGGAATTATCAACTTGAGAAACTCAACACCAGTTTTAAGACCTCGTAATAAATAAATATATAAATATAAATAAAAATAAAAATATAAATATAAATAAATAAAAATAAAAATATAAATAAATATATAAATAAACAAATATAAGTAAATTAATATAAACATAAAATTTAAGTTATAAATTATATTAATATGCATACATACACTTCATCTTTAAATCTACTATCAAATCTATCTACACAGCGGGCGATCAAAGTACCGAAGTTAATCATCCCCTAAAATAAATAACAACAACATAGCAAAACTTCTTACTTCTGCAATAGCTTAGCACTTTACCGATATACCATACACCCAAGAAAAATTATTCCTTTTAGAAGTGAGGAAATAAAGGGGTTTCATCAATTGTGAAAACCTAGGTACGAATTGCCGGAAATAAGAAGCTAGACCTATAAATTGCCTCAATTGAGTGACTGATTGAGGTGGGGGTAAAGCAGTGAATGATTCTACTTTACGTGGGTTAGGCCGAATTTCTCCCGGTCTAATTTCATACCCACGATATTCAACACTAGACCTTAAAAAAGGAGCATTTAGTAATATTAAATGAAAATCCGGCTTTAGTTAACGTATCTAGAACCAAACGCAATCTCTCAAACGCTTCCTCTTTTGTTTGAGCAATGACCATGATGTCATCCATATACACTATGACGAAAGAGTGGGCCAGTTCGCCTAAAGCTTTCATTACCGCACGTTGGAAAACTGAAGGCGCATTCTTTAAGCCAAAAGGCATAGCCAAGAATTCATATTCTCTGGTGTAACGAAAGCCGTGCGTTCAATGGAATTCGGATGTACAGGAATTTGATAAAATCCACTAGCCATATCCAAACAGGAGAAATACTTCGCTCCACGCAGTCGAGCGATTTGGTCTTATATAAGGGGTAGGGCATATTTATCGGAAATTGTATTTGCGTTTAGTTCCCGGTAATCCACACAAAGACGATCGGAACCATTCTTTTTCTTAACAAGCATCATGGGGCTAGCAAAAGGGGAGCAAGTAGGTCGAATGATATTTGCTTCTATTAACTCCTTTATTTTTTCTCTAACAAGTTCCCGTTCCTCTATACTAATTCTATAAGGTCACCTTTGCACTGTTTTATTCGGATCAGTCAAACGTATTTCTAACATACCAGTACTAACTTGGCTTCGCGGAATTCCTTCTATAAACTATTTCAAATATTCTTTCAAAATTCCATCCAAACGAGCCTTATCACAATCAATTAATTCTGGATTGCCATTGTTGTATCTCCTTACGGGTGGTCTTCTACTATCTCTCCTTGACTTCAATTAAACTGCACTTAGTTTTGACGCGCTGTTGGCGCGTGTCACAATTTCCATTATTTCGCAATATAAAAATTGTAATATTCGCAGAATCAATACGCGGAAGAAAATCGTTCTCAATTTAATTCTTCCGCGTGTGGATTCTGATCGTTGGTTATTTCAAACCAAGCGATTTAATGGTTTGGAAGCTTGCTAATTACATCTACAGTCCACTACAATCCACAATCCACTACAATCGCCACGCGCTATGGATTCTAGGGTTTGGAAGCTCGCTACTAAATGCCAGCTTCCACAATCCATTCCATGCGAAGTGTTCTGGTTGCTACCTTAGCTTTCGAAGTTCATTAAACCAAAGCTTAACTAAAACAAATTAAACTAAAGCTTCGGGCTTACCAAGCAAAGTGCTGTGGTTGCATTAATGTGAACTTGGCCTTGACTTACTCGCGGAGTAGTATTATAAAAACAATAATACTGGCCTTGAAAGTTCTTGTCAAAGGAAAGTGGAAATTGCGATCGCGACATACAATATGCCTCCACCCTGGGGGAAGAAAAATTTAGTATCGTGCAAAACGATATTAAATTTTTCTTGTACATTTATTGTTTGTTGAATTGGTGGGTGGCGTATGCTTATTATGGCTTTACATAGTGTATACTTATGTATGTTTGTGTTTTTCTTTCTTTGTGAATATCTTATGTGACATGTCAATAATGATTAATTATTAGTAATAATTACAATAATTATAATACAACTACTTATAACAATAATTACAATAAAAACAATTACAATAATAATACAATATAACAAATGGTAACTGCACTTCTTCGGTGTCGTCTGTGTGTAGGCTGATGATGATTTGATGTTGTCTTGATCTTGAAGTTGATATAGCGGTTGATGTTACTGTTGATGTAACTGTTGATGTTACTGTTAATGTTGCCGTTGACGTACACCCTGCTGTATTAATGTCTTCTTTCTCGATTTGTTGTGGGAATGCTGCTGCTTGGTAGCTGGCTTAGTGATTTCCGTGTTATAGTTGCTGCAGTTGAAACAGTCGATGTTAGTTTCTTGTGTTAATTGTTCATCGCATGTTGTTGTTCGTAGCATGGGGTTGAAGGTGCGATTCTCGCTCGAATTTTTGCTTGCAGAGTACGCAAGCGCTGGTATTCCTGCTTCACTTGCAGTTGCGTCGCATTTCTTACATCTCTGCTAATTTATGTACTTCCCACTTCATACTTCTGTGGCTGCTGCTTTTGTAAGATAAATGGGCCGTAGTAGATTGGGCTGGTAGACCTGTGACTGCTTTACGTTCGTCACCGTCGCCGCCACTCTATGATGCATCAACTAATGTCGTCTTAAATTGTTGGCTTCAAGCAATCATGATTGACTATGATTTCACTGCTGAGCGACAACTGAGTTGTATCCGCCGATGAATTGCTAACTTTCTTTGCGGTACTTTGTATGTACCACCTACTATCATGCAGTAGTTTACCGTTTCAACTATTGATGCTGTTAGCCCCTTTGATGCTTTCCATCCTATTTTTGTTTGTGATGGTTGCCATTTTGGTTGCTATCGCTAAGATGATCAGCTGTTGCAGCTAATATATATAATGTGCTGCTACCCTTCCCCCTGGGTGCTATTCGTCGCCCTGGTGTCAAGTGTTGTGTTGTCGTACTTTTGCTGTCGTGATGGGTGTACATCGGCACTCAGATCAGCTTCTCTGCATGTTGGATTCTTATTTAATTTAATTTAATTTTATACACATATATTTCTTTTTCCAATATAGTTTTATGCTATTTACAATTTGTCTACAATTAGGACGATTTAAATCATTTTGTGTCGTATATTATTTTAATTTTAATTAGAAATACTTTATCTTTATCAAATTTTTTACATAATATCTAGTAATGTATTCCATTCAATACGAGTTTTAATTCTTAACATATATCGACGTTATTCTAGTTGAATATACTTTATTAGGCTATTGACTATGATTATTATTTTTGAAAAGAAAAAAAAAAATTTTTTTTCTCTTTACAAGTATTTTAGTGTATTCCCTTTCTACTTTAATATGTAGGGTTTTATATCTATTTCTTTTTCTATTTTTATTATAATTATATGTCTTTCCCTTTTAATTTTCTTATTTCCTTTTTATTTTCATTAATTTCGTTTTTAACTGTACATATTTTGTTTCTAAATTACCATTAAATTAACTTCTAACATATTTTTTAACATATTTTCTTTTTAACATATTTTGTTTCTAAATTATAATTAAATTAACTTTTAAAATTGTTATGTGTACCTTTCGTAGTTTCTTTATATTACTAGTTTCTTAGTTCTATGCATAAGAATGACTTGTAGTGTAGTAACACGTGTTTTAACATGTGTTTTAAAAAAAATATTTTTTCCTTCTCTTATTTCTTTAATATATTTTTGTTTTTGTTTCGCCTATTTGAAGTTGTTCACCTTTGGTCATTTTATTTTTGTTTTGGCTTCTGTTGAAATTTTGATTTACTGTTTTTGTTGTTGTTTTTTTTTCATTAATTGTTTGACTGGCACTGCATTCTGCTCGTGTTCAGTTGCTCTACTTTTGCACCTGCTTTGTTGCAGTGCTTGCGTTAATCGCTCAATTTTTAGCTTTTTGTTTTGCTTGTTATTAACGTTATTCGTTAATATTTTACATTGCATATTTATGTACTACATTTGTTTGTATTCTTATCCTTTTCTAATTTTTGTCTTCTTATGATATAAAGCGTTTGGTGCGAATATATATATATATAGTGTGTGTGTGTATGTTATATGCCTGAACTAACTCTTCAGGCATATTTTTACATGTGCATTTATTAATATAATTGCAAATGCAAAATTATATTGGCTGTGTATTTAAAACGGCACAGCTACTTTTCATATACCGTATATTATCATTCAAAATTAATACAAACTAAAAAGCTCAATTAAAAAAAAAATTATTCAAATATTAACAACGAACTTTATCATGAGTTTTCTTTTCTTATAGTTTCACGCGTAAGTAAACAAGTTGTAGCTTATTTAAACGCTATTCTGATTTTCTTTTTATTTTCTTGTTGAATTTTTCTTAATTTCCTGTCCTAAATCTGAAATAAAAATTTTAAATTTCGCTACTACTTGTGATTTTACGTTCCTTGCAAGTGCTTTTATATCTGTAATATATCCTGCTATATTAAGACTAATGCTCCCTGCTTTGTATCGTGGAAAATTGATACACATTGTTTTGATAATCGAAGTGCATGCTAACTGTGTAATTAGCAAGGTGATTAGTAAAACTCTGAATTTATTCTATTTTTGGAAAAATTATCTATTAGTTTTATTGCATTCTGTTGTTTCTGTCATATTGTATCTCTATCTTGTTTATAGTTTATAACCCATTCATATCTTTTTATTATTATTATTATTATTATTATTATTATTATTATGCAGTAATTAATTACTACACAAATAGGACAGTACTGGCAACTAAGGCCATCGACTGATAAGGGGATAGATAGGTAGAGAGAGAGAAAGATAACAAACACAATTTAAACATCCATGCGTATGGGGATTCGAACCACCGTCCTCAAGGTTGAAGGGCAAGTGCGTTACCTTCCACGCCATCGAGGACCGCTCATATCTTTTTATTCTATCCTATTATATATTAATTGATTTTGTCCTACTCCTAATAACGTGACTATTGTAAATAACTTAAATTAACGTTTTCCTAAAACTATTTTCTTATTTGCTATTATATACTTTAAGTAAGTTATTGTGGAAGGATTTTTCCCTTCCCTTAATATTTAAAACTGTAGTAATTGGACTTTTAATATGTACTACTCTATATGGCCCTAACCATATGGGAGAAAACTTATTTTTCCTAGTTTGATTCTTAATTAATACACTATCTCCTACTTTAAATTCTACTAAATTTAGTTTGCTGTCGTACTGCCTTTTAGCTATCTCTTTTGCTAAATCCTGACGATTTCGTGAGCCCTTTGTATTTGGAATTTTAGAACTTTATTTGGATCTTCGGCATTATATACCGGACTACACCTTCTCTTTAAGTTAGTCGGCATCTCTGTATCAAATCCAAATAGAGTGCGTCTGTTTTGTTTCGTCGTAATGTGGGGTGTGTGGTTATGAACATGCATAGCTGCAGTTAACCACTGATCCCAATTCGACCCGTCTTCTTTAGCAAAACTACGTAAATATTCCGCTAAAGGTCTGTGGCTTCTCTCTAATGAGCCATTGGCCTGCGGTGGTATGGCGTTATATGCAGTTTTTTAATACCTAACAACTTGCATGTATCTGAGAACAACTTCGAAATGAAATTTGTTCCGTTATCAGTAATTCGAATTCTGGGAATTCCGTAACGCGTGATTACTTCGTCGTAAAAAGCCCTGGCAACAGTACTTGCTTCCGCGTCTGGAATAGCTGTACATGCCATAAACTTTGAAAAATCGTCTTGGAACGTTAAAATATATTTGTTTCCGGACACAGTTTCTGGTAGAATACCTACTATGTCCATGTAAATGGCCTTTGTCGAATGGCCGCATTGGTGTATCCGTTAGCACCATGGGCATTTTTGTCAATTTTGAGCTTTTGTGAGCTTGGCATTTAGGACAGTTTTTTACATAATCCTTGATTTGTTTTTGCATTCCTGGCCATCTATATTGTTGCCTAATTCTTAAATAAGTTTTCACTGCTCCCTGGTGACCTCCTAATGGTGTGTTGTGAAAGTCCTTTATAACTGTCTCTATTTGTTTTGGGTCTTCTAATGGAATTCTGTTTTCATTTTGTGTTATGCCCGGAGTGTCAGGTTCTACAGGCGTCTGACTTGTGCTTGTTCTTCCTTTCTTTTGTTTTAGAGCGGGTCTGGACCGCTGTTACTGTATTCCGATTTTGAGGAATTCTACTCAATGCGTCTGCGTTTAAATTTTTCTTGCCTGGCTTATATATGATTTCGAAATCGTATTCTGATAATTTATGCCTAAATCTCGCCAGTCTTGAAGTTTGATCTTTTAAGTTTGCTATTCCCTTTAATGGCTGATGGTCAGTAAAAATTTTAAAATGTCTGCCTAAGAGATATGCTCTGAAGTTTTTTGTTGCCCACACAATGGCTAAGAACTCTTTTTCTATAGTTGAGTAACGCTTTTCTGCGTCGTTCAAGGCTCTGTTCGCAAAGGCTATCGGCCTATCTTCGCCTATTTTACACTGAGAAAGTACCGCGCCTAACGCTTCGTTACTTGCATCAGTAGTTAGTATGAATTCTTTTTCGAAATCCGGATATGCCAAAACCGGTGGTGTTATTATTGCTTTCTTCAATGCTTCGAACGCTGTCTGGCATTCTTGTGTCCAATTGAACTTAGCGTCTTTCCTTAGTAGTTTATTAATAGGAAGAGCTATCTTTGCTGTACCCGGAATGAATTTTCTATAATAGTTTACTAATCCTAAATATACCTGCACCTCCTTTCTATTTTTAGGCGGCGGAATGCTCTTAATTCATTCCACTTTGCTGGGGTCAGGGAAATCTCTCTTCTTAGAAATCTGCATTTTCCTGTATTAAATTTTAGATTATGTTCACGTAATTTCTGTAATACTGAACATAACCTTTGTTCGTGTTGTTTCAAATTCCTACCGTAGATAACTATGTCGTCTAAATAAACAAAACAGTCTATTTCTTGTAGACCTGTTAGGATGTGATTCATTATCCTTTGAAATGTCGCTGGGGCTCCTGTTAGCCCAAATGGCATTCGATTGAACTCGAAGTGCCCTAGTCCTGTACTGAATGCTGTTTTTTCCTTGTCCCTGTCATCGACTAAATCTTGGTGATATCCGCTTGCCAAATCTAGCGTTGTAAAATATCTGCTATGACCTAATTGCTCTAAAATTTCGTCAATACGCGGAATGGGGAAAACTTGTTTAATCGTGGCTTCATTCAGTTTTCTGTAATCTATCACTAGTCTCCATTTTTTCTCCCCGTCCTTGCCACTTTTCTTGGGCACTAAAAGTAACGGTGAGTTCCATGGTGATGTGCTATGTGTAATTATGCCATCATCTAACAGTTGTTCACTTGTTTATTTATTTCCTCTCTATGTATTTGTGGTAACCTATATTGTTTTCTATTTATTGGCGGTTGATCTGCGCCTGTTGGAATTTCGTGTTTTAATACGTTTGTAAATAATAGTTCGTCTCCTTCTAATAGGAAGATGTCATGAAAAGATTTTACTATTCCTTCTATTGAATTCTTTTCTTCCATATTCAAATCTTTATCTAACTCAATTTCATTGAGCAATTTATTCTTCCTTTGGCATCTATTTTGCCTATGCTATTTATTGACTTTGCAGTACTTTGTATTGTGTACTCGTCAAAATTTGTGAATTTTGGTTTAAATTCGCTATTTATTTCATAATCATACTCCGTCGTATTTAATATTGGAGCATAAACTGTGTTATCTTTCACCTTTACTAATGTGTCCGCTATATAGATTCCTGGATCTATTTCTTCTTTATGAATTACCACATTCGTAAATTTTGTACGAAGGTTTAATGGTACTATCGTAATTGTTCTTGCATCAACTGGTATGTAGTGTTGTTTGCTTTCCTCTTCTATCTGCTCGATAGTTTTTATCGGTAATTCTAAAATAAGCTCTTGCCTTTCATTGAAGAGTGTTAAAATCTTTTCCATTGTATTTATGTTGGATTTGTTCCACAAATTATCCCTTCCTAGTATGCCGTCTGCCGGTACTCTTTGTTTAAGTGACACAACGTGTAGCGTTAAACGTAAGGACTGTACCTCATTATGACACATAGTAATTGATCCTTCTGTTGTCACACAACCTCCAAATACTCCGCTCAAGTCTTTCCTATTCGACTTGTCTATTATTGTGCTATCTTTTATTGCACATTTCTTTATCAGGCTTGTATCTGCTCCTGTATCTACCAGTAAAATGAGTTTTCCATTTATCGCCTCTGCGCAAGGTAATTCGATGAACACGTCATGTAACTGGGTTTGCTTGCAGTTAGATACTCCTGTTTCTATACTTCTAGTATTTTCTAACTCCTTCATTGAGCAAGTTACGCTTTGGTTTTAATTTAGTTTTTTCTCGTTCGATTTAATTGGCATCTCTAAATCAACTGTTTCTCCAAACGTATGATTTTTCTCTGTGACGTTGTTTCTTTTATTATCATTGGTCTTCTTCAACTTGATATTAAGTTTTAAGTCTTTTGAAGTTTGAAACGTTTCAACAATCGCTTCTGATGTCGGACTTACGGTTACCACTTTATTTGTTAAAGTTGGTAACGTATCCACAATCGGTTTGGATGTATGAATTACTGCTACTCCTTTATTTGGCCTTAAATTACTAATACTTTCGGGTTCCCAGATTATTGGCCTATTCTAGGCCCTTGGCAGTTTCCCGGACTGTTGCCTTGGGACGATTCCCAATTCCTTTTTGCTTCGCAATTTTTTATTATATGTCCTGGTCTGCTACACCAATGACATATAGTTCGGTTCGCTCTGTTCGGCGGGTTTATAGGAGTCTGATTTCTCTGCAAACCGTTAAGTGTATTAGGATTGGGGTTCATGGACCTTCCTTGATTCCCGTTCTGTTGAAATTGGTTCTGATTCCAATTTTGTTGGGTTTGGTTTGGCTGCCAGTTTTGTTGTACCTGGCTTGGTTGCCAGTTCTGTTGTATTTGGTTTGATTTTCTATTTGGCTGGATTGGATTCCCTTGCTGACTTCCTTGATTTCGAAAATTAGTCCCTTGATATGTGTTCCTTGGCACATTATTCTGGCCTCCTTTTTGGTCACACCTCCAGTTTGGCTCGTGTCCATATTTTGAACACTTGTTGCAATATGGTGTGTTCTTCCGAGTTAAGCAGTTATCTCTAGTACGACCTCGCTTGTTGCAAAAAGAGCAGATTATTCTCTCTGTAGCTCCTTGTGGAGGATTTTGTGTCCTGGTTTGTTGCCGAACCATTCTATCTCCTGTAGCTCTGCCCTGGCTTCCCTGTTGAATTTGGTCTTGCTGGTTATGCATGGTGGCACGAAACTGCGAATTCATATTAATGTTCAAGGGGTCTGTTTGGAGGGAGCTACTGTGTATGGTGCCGAGTGCCGCTACGGCCAATTGTACCATTTGTTCAATGGTTTTCTTCGTCACATTGAGCATATAAATCCTCAATGCGGCGTCCTTTAATCCTGTTTTAAATGTTTTCTCTACGACCCCTTCCAGCATACTTAATAGTGCCCTATCTCCATCTCCGTTGTAATCCGTTCGAACTATCTCTATTGCCTGTATTCTTAGCGCGTTTAGGCGTCTTGCAAACTGTCTTATATCTTCATTAAGCACTTGGCTACAATTTTGGATACTCTGTATGACTGTATCTAAGGTGATTTTAGGTAAATATGCCCTTTTTATTGTGAGGTAGAATTCCTCGACGCTATTGAAGCGTTCTGACCTCACCAAATCATAGGCATCCCCATGCAACCTCTGCTTAATGCAGTCTTTGTAGTCCTGGCTATTGTTTGTACCTACTTCCCTTGTGGCTAATTCGCACCCTTGTATGAATTTATACACTTCGCCGCGTAAGTCTGGCGACTGTGTGCCCGAAAAGAGCGGTACCAGCCTATTCGTAATCTTGGCTATCTCACCTATACCCATGTATGTATGTTATGTATGTTATCTGTCGTCTTAATTTGTCGTCTTTGTTTGTCGTCATCTAATTTGTCTGTGGTCTTAATTTGTTTAAATGACCTTCCGTTGTAATCTTCCGCAATAACTGCGTACGGAGTAGCTTCCTTATGATAAAGCGTCTGATCGTTAGCTAATTCTATTTCTTGTTGTAGCCGTCTGTTTTCCTCTTTCAATTCTTGGATTCTTTTGTGCGCTTCTTCTAAAGAACTACAGTCTTCTATAGATTTCTGTGAAAATCCCTGTTCTAGCGTTCTATTCAACGTTTCCTCGGTTATTCCCTTTTTCTCTAATAATTCTCTTAGCTTTATGTTCTCGCCCTCTACGTTCCTTAGTATATCCTCCTGAAATACTTTATCTACTAAGTAATTATCGTACCTATTCTTCAGTGCATTAAATTCTGATTCCCATGTCTTGGAATCTTCTGTCTTATTCTGTATTATCTGGTTTAGGAATGTAAGCATTTCCTCTACTACTGCGTCTGCTCTTTCTACACTTGTAAGGTCTCCTAGCTCCCCCCCTCTAGACTTTATCAACTCTAAGTTCTCTTTTGTTGCCTACAGTCCCTTTTAAAATTGCCCAATATTTAGATATAAACTCCCCCAACTGGCGTTTCAGTTCTTTATGAGTCCTATCTAATTCTAAGTAAGCTTGCTCCTGTAATGACTCTGCCATTAATTAAACGAACGACATATAGTTTAATGGGGTTTTATTTTTCCCAATGTTTACAATTTACCTATGTAAGAGTATACATAAATTTTTCCTCATGATTTAAATTTAAATTTATTTTAAAATGTTTGGTGGAAAATGCTGTAAAACGATTACTTAGCGCCGCTACTTAACGTTCCATCGTTTTATTACACGTTTAATTTTTTATACTAGCCGTAGTTCTTTTGAATGAGAGACAATTAAAATTTTCATATGAAGATTCAACTTCTTTAAACGGCTTAGCTTTCTTGCTCGCTTCGTTTACCGAGCGTGCGGTAAACATTCGCTGTACATCTGTTTATTAGTCTGTACGCTGACGTCCGCTGCTGCTTTGTTTCAAGCAGAGCCAAAGCGTCAAAATTTTCGTGACTGCGCTATTCTGCTTTCTTTCAGAATAGCACCCGTCGACCGAACCAAAGTGGGTCGCTGTTGGCGCGTGTCACAATTTCCATTATTTCGCAATATAAAAATTGTAATATTCGCAGAATCAATACGCGGAAGAAAATCGTTCTCAATTTAATTCTTCCGCGTGTGGATTCTGATCGTTGGTTATTTCAAACCAAGCGATTTAATGGTTTGGAAGCTTGCTAATGAAAGCTTGCTTCCACAATCCACTACAATCGCCACGCGCTATGGATTCTAGGGTTTGGAAGCTCGCTACTAAATGCCAGCTTCCACAATCCATTCCATGCGAAGTGTTCTGGTTGCTACCTTAGCTTTCGAAGTTCATTAAACCAAAGCTTGACTAAAACAAATTAAACTAAAGCTTCGGGCTTACCAAGCAAAGTGCTGTGGTTGCATTAATGTGAACTTGGCCTTGACTTACTCGCGGAGTAGTATTATAAAAACAATAATACTGGCCTTGAAAGTTCTTGTCAAACGAAAGTGGAAATTGCGATCGCGACATACAACACCATTAATATAATCTACATAGTTATTAGACAAGGAGCAAGTATTTACATTTTGTGCTCTAAAAATATTAAATTTATCAGATGTGATAACAACAGCGAAACCCTGGCTTAGAATTTCACGGCCAATCATTACATTGTGTTTTAAATAATTATCCAAAACTACATGAAATAAAACTTCCAAAGAATATTCTCATATTTTAACAGTACATAATATTTGCAAAATACTACAAACAGTGGTATCACCGATACCCTTCAGAATTACCACATTATTAATTCTATTACCCGAAAAATGCTCTGATATAGATTCTTTAATTAATGAGCACTCAGCGCCTGAGTCAAAACAAAATAAATATGACTTGCCTGACTGAGACAGAATACCTTTTGTCTCAACTACAGTACAAGCGTCGACTCTCTTCACATAGGTAGTGTTGCCACTTGATGATGAACAACTGCTTTTGGGATACACTGATGAAATATGGCCATTGTTTCCACATTTGAAACAAATTATCGATGACCGATCCCTTCCTACAGATGTGTTGCTTGAAAACTGATTACTGGATTGAAGTTTACCTTTCTTCTTCCTCATACGGCAGTCTGCAATCTTATGGCCAGTTTTCCCGCAAAAGTGACATTTTAAATGAGGCGGACATTTCTTCTTAGCATCTGGGCCAATAAAGGCTTCTAAAGCAGTATTTTCTTTTCTTTTACCGTAGGCGAAAGCATTTAGTTGCTGCTGCAGTTCATTTCTTGTTTTTATGTTTGTTGTAAAGAGCAGTCGCTGCAACCTATTGTCGAATTGAGCTGTGTGTGCCAGTACGACCGATACAGCCATTTCTTCGGCACTCATTAGCTTCCAGCTGGACATAAGCGTAGTCACCAGTCGACTTCCATAAACTGAGAGGCACTCTCTATCCTTTGGGCGTCCACTCAATAAATTGACAAGCGTAGCGCCGGAGTCTCGATGCCTTTAAAACGTTGCACAAATAATTCCTTAAATTGCTGCCATGTAATTCCAGCGAAACATATTTCTGGTAGCCAATGCGAAGCACTTCCTTCCAAAGACTAACTAAGAGCTATAACAAGCGCACTTCCCTCCAGATGATTTTCGGATAAAATCATGTCTACTGTCGAACACCAAGCGGAAGCATCAGCTCCATCAGAGTTAAATTTCGGTAATGAAATCACTTTTGCCTCCTGTGATGTTGATTTTGGGGCTTGTACAGCTTTAAGCAGCTCCACAAAATTTCGATTTTGCAACTCTAGAAGCGCACGCCAGTATTCGGCAGAATTTTCTTGTAGCGGAGTCGATCCCACTTCTCATGTCGGAGATGGCCCATGGTTTTCTTTTTGGTTTTCCGCCATCTTGTTTAATAGTCTGAGCGCAGTCTGTTCGTCGGCTACCAATCTACTCGAGCAATCTTATCGAGTTGACAGCTAGTCAAAGACTGCTCGTTCTTCACTGAACTCGTCTTACTTTGCTTTTCTTTTTGACTTCTTATTCTATTGCGCAGCCGACGACCACACTCGGTAGAGTTTATACTCGCCTCGCTCGCTACAATACCAAACGCGTTCAGAAAGAGTACACTTTGTACTCGCTATTTATTCGCAATGTTGCGGTACAACATGCACTATCTGACACATACATACATACATTCACTAATAATATGTATTATCACTATATGAATATTAGTATGATAAAGTTGAACGGAATACATTTGATATACCTGTTTAATAGCTGATTAAAATCTGTTCAAAACCTGTTCAAAAGCTCTTCAAACCTGTTCAAAAGCTGTTCAAAACTGATCAAACGCTGTTCAAAAGCTGATCAAAAGCTGTTCAAATCTGTTCAAAGGTGTTCAAAACTGTTCAAAAGCTGGGAATAACTACAAGTACAATAAGCGGATTATTTCAAGGACATCACAATGAAAGAGTAGCCAACAACAACCACAAGCGGAAACCAGTAAGAAAGCTGTATTCGGCCTGGCCGAATCTTAGATACCCTACACCTAAAAGTTTTGAAAAAAGTGGCGAAGCTAGGTTGGGGCGGGGGTGGCGGTCAACTCTGGGCGGCACAATGTCGGGGGCGGCAGTTGTGGAAATCAAGTATTGACTTATTGCATTCTAGGCATTTTTGGGGCTACAAGTTGATTAACCGTCCCGGGGCCCATGAGACCTAGCTACGCCTCTGTATAAATAGTAGGCGTGGTCATTACCTTTTTCAAAACAAAATAACTAGCTTAGTTGTTTTATAATTGTGTTCATATAAACTTTATTTCCGTGGTAATAAACTTTTTTTCATACTGCTATACTGTATATGTAGTGTAAAAGTGGGCGGACCGCACCCAGTTTTGATGTAATAATGTTTTTTTGTAAAACAAGTTGTTATCTAAAGTTTTATTCAGGAAGTTTATATATTTAACAATATAACCCTCTTTTGCCTGTGTAACCTAAAAGTGGGCGGATCACGCCTATATTTGGCACATTCACGGATAATGCTACTCTATACCCAGGAATGAAATTTTGTTGTAATAGTTTAAAAACGAACGCTGATATCACATTTTTAATAAGAAATAGGCGTGGTCGTGGACCGATTTTGCCCATTTTCAAACCCACCTGCACACCACAAGAAACAATATATCTGCAAAATTTCATCACGATATCTTACCCGGTTCTCCTGTGATCGTGATTTCAACAGACAGACAGACAGACAGACGGACGGACATGGCTAAATCATTTCATCACGATATCTTACCCGGTTCTCCTGTGATCGTGATTTCAACAGACAGACAGACGGACGGACATGGCTAAATCGACTCAGGAGGTCTCGCTGATCAAGAATATATATACTTTTCTATACCTATCGTCTCTATTTCTATGCGTTACACATTTCGTGACAAAGTGAATATACCCTTACCTTAAGGTGTAGGGTATAAAAACAGAAGCAGTACGTACCAAGCGAAAAGTACGAACAAAAATAGACAAGTACCTTTACATGCTGCACGCACAGATCGGTAATCGGTCCCCTTTTTGGAAGCAATCAAACAGAGCGGTGAATTTTTAGCTACTTTTATTCTTGATCGTTGATTATGTCGTCGTGTTGCCACGCGAACGTCACTTGCAAATCGTAGTATCCTTGATTTTGACGCTGAGCTGCAACGCCGGCGCCACTATCAAACCTTAGAATCCTAGTATCCTTGATTCTGACGTCGAGCTACCTTGATCCTACATTTCGACGCGGAGCTGCCGCGCGGTCGTCGCTATCAAATCGTAGAATCCTACTATACTTGATATTGACCCTAAGCTACGACGCGGGCGATTTCTATGAAATCGTAGAATCCTAGTATCTTTGATCTTGACGCTAAGCTAATACGCGGCCGTCACTATGAAATCGTAGAATCCTTGATCGGTAGGTCGTCGTTGTGCTACCACGTGGACGACAATATCACACACAAAACCCATATTTTACTAACATATGTATAACATATATTTATATAACCTCTTCCACAGGGTAACCTAAGATAAATTTAGGATTAAAGTAGATAATAAATATATATTCTCGTAGAATTGATAACATACACGAAATAAAACAGAAGAATTAAAAATCCTAAACAATTGGGTTATTATTTGTGAAGACCCCTAAAAACCTCAATTAAGGATTTATTTTTCTTTATTGATATATTCAGGCCGGCAGAATTTGCCAGGAGCGAATGGTGAGAAAAATAAAAGACTGCCAGTTTTAGGCTCAGATCGAATTCTGATTTTTATTTAAGAAAGTTTGTCCTTTTATAGTGAAAATATATTGTCGTTTTTAAAACTATTCTACAAAGTATTGTTAAATTTAAACTGTGATTGGTCAGCGGATTCTGCGGATCCAATCAATAATACAATATTACGCTACTTAAAATTATTGTTTATACATATGTATATCGATTAATCGACAGTATGCGTAAGCGGCATGAAAGTGTATTGTTCCAAATAAATGCAGACATATATATAAATAATTCTTTTACACTTATTTTAATTATTCTTTAACACTCTTTTCATTACTCAATGAATACTCTTTTAAAACGCTGTACAACAATCTCTCCCTGCTATATCCCGCTAGGGTGGACCTTATTTTTCGACCATAACATTTTTACCACGCCGCCCTCTAACTATTTCATGAAAAAGTAATTTGTACAAAATTTCAGATCGATTTGACGTCGGGAAGACGTGGCACATCGAACACCAAGTTTTGAAATAGAAATAATTGCGTTTTTATATTTATTTTATATCACAAAGCGTTTTTATATTTGTCGAAAATAATGGTTAGATCAATTTAACTTTTGCTTGCTGATTTTCAATTGTCCGCTTCTTAATATCCTTTTCAAATTAGGTTCCTACGTCAAACAGTTTTGAGAAAATTATATACATTGGAAAATAGTATGAAAGAAGACTGCTCTAGGGAAGGAATTTAGATCGTAGTTTTCACTTTTCTCGGAAACTAATATACAAAACATAGATCCTTCCGGTTTGAGGCATTCTCTCTAGAATTGAATAGAGAATTTTATGGTCGGACTAAAATTTGTACTTAATACCGTATTTTAACGAAAAAATTGCGACCAACAAATTTTTTTTTGGAAGTTTTATTCCAAATTTTAACTTTGGCCTTAATTTTCTCAAAAACTGTTGGAACTGTAGGAACATATTATAATTTAAAAAGGATGTTAAGAGGCCCCCAGTTTTATTTGAGTACAGTATTGGCAATTATAAACTCGATCGTTTGATACCGTAAATGACCTCGGCGTGGTTCTCGATCATTAGCTGCGTTTTCATACACATATTGACCATATAAGTAATTGGGTTTCATTAAGCGTTGGTCCAAAGAGTTCAACGATCCATATATTAATAAATTGCTATACACAGCACTGTTTCGCCCTATTTTGGAGTACGCGGCGTCAGTTTGGTGTCAACACTTCAGCTGTTATATCGATAAACTTGAATCAGTGCAGAAGCAGTTTTTTCTTTTCTGTCTACGGAATTTTCGTTGGGATCCATCTCTACGTTTGCCGTCATACGAGTCTCGGCTTAGGCTAATAGATTTATCCTCACTGGTTAATCGCAGGTCAATTTTTAATGTTGTCTTTATTTTGAAATTGATATATGGTGCAATCGACTCTGTTTATTTGCTAGGTAACATTGACATTAACACTCCTCGTCGCACTTTGAGATTTTGATTCAATTTTCTGCACTTAAGCTTTTGTAGAGTGTTTCAACATTACATACCCAGCGTTTCACCGGACTGATCCCGTTTATGTACCTAAAAATAAAATCATCAGTTTCTTAAATAATGTATTTACACTTAATTATTTTTTATGTATGTACTACGAATTATAAATAAAAATATTATTATATAAAAAAAAATAAAAAAATAAGAGCTTTTGCATTAAAAAATACATGACTAAACATTTTTTTAAATTCGTTCCTTCTGAAAATACGAGTTCTTATTATAAGTAAATTAAAATAATTATAAAATAAATAATTATAAAATAAATAACCAGAAGGTTATGGAGAAATTGTCAGATGTAAAACGTAATATCCCAAGTTTTGTCATACGGCAACACCATAACCTTAAAGTACTAGTGATTCCGTATCAGCATCACGTAATTTTTTTCCTGCAAAAATGTCAAGTTTTGTGCCGAATAAGCATCATTTGCGGGAACTTTTGATTTACTTCTTTAATTTGAAAAAATCTGCAGCTGATGCTCATCGATTGCTTCTAGAAGCATATGGTGAAGCTGCTTTAAGTGAGAGAAGTTGTCAGGAATGGTTTCAAAAGTTTAAGAACGGTGAGTTTGACGTGAAGGACAAAGAACGCAGTGGAAGGCCGAAAGTGTACGAAGACATGGAATTAGAAGTATTATTGGAGGAAGATTCGTCCCAAACGCAAAAAGAACTTGCACTTACATTACAAGTGACTCAACAAGCAATTTCACATCGTTTAAAATCGTTGGGAATGATTCAAAAACAAGGAACTTGGGAAACTCCATATGAACTAAAGCCGAGAGACGTTGAACGCCGATTATGCATGAGTGAAATGCTGCTTGCCAGGAATAAAAAAAAGAGTTTTTTGCATCGTATACTGGTGACGAAAAATGGATTCACTACGATAATCCAAAGAAGAGAAAGTCATGGGTTAAGCCCGGCGAACCATCAACATCGACAGTTAAGCCGAATATTCATGGAAAAAAACTCATGCTGTGTATTTGGTGGGATCAGCTTGGTGTCGTGTATTATGAATTGCTCAAACAAAGCGAAACCATTACTGGAGCTCTCTACCGAACACAATTGTAAAGATTGAGTCGGGCACTTAAGGAAAAACGCGCCCATTACTACTCCAGACACGACTAAATTATTCTTTTACACGATAATGCTCGTCCACATGTTGCGGCGCCGGTAAAAAAAAAACATACTTGGAAACACTCAACTGGGAAGTTTTACCCCACCCGCCGTATTCACCAGACTTAGCCCCTTCTGATTATCACCTGTTCCGGTCGATGGCCGGTCGATGACCAAAAATTGGGTAGATTTGTGGATAGCGTCAAAATATGAAGAGTTTTTTCGACGGGGTATCCGAATGTTGCCAGAAAGATGGGGAAAAGTAGTGGCAAATGATGGAAAATACTTTGAATAAAACGTAATGTACTGTTCCTTCACAATAAATTCCTAACTTTTTATAAAAAACCGAGGAAACTTATTTGTACACCTAATAATTTAAAAAGGATGTTAAGAGGCCGATATTTGGCTTTCAAACCCAATAAGGGAAAGTGATTCAGATATCGCCGTTATTTTTTAATATTTTTTTTCCGGTTTTTAGTCGAGTTTTTAGAAAATGGCCCCTCTCGCCTAAACGGGAGGAAGTTGACCCCCTCCCATACGATTTTTTTCTTGTCTCGACCCAACCTACATGCCCTAGCCTTTTGTCTCCTCTTATGCGCAACATCTTGTATAACTAAAAAAAAGGAAACTCACAATAAGATGCATAAAATTTAATATCTATAATTTGCAAAATGCAGGTATTAGTTAATTATTATGCTGAAAAAACTATACTGTATCACTAATATTATGCATATTCTTGAATACTTGAATTCTTCTTGAATATTTGTATAACAAGTTTGTTGTCGTGGGGTCAACACGTACTGTGCCTGCTTAGTGTCAAAAATATATACACAGCAGTTTGTTGTTAATTTTTATTCAAAATGCCTTGTATTTGCAAGCTAAAAGTTGAACGTCATAAATTTTTTCACTGAGTTTGTGTTAATATTCAACAAAGTGACATTCACTTTATGCAAAAAAATAATTTGTTTTTTAAATGCACTTCGTGTTTAAGTGCAAGACGTTCTTCAATCCTTTCTCCACGAATTGTTAGTGCAGCAGCTGAGATCACAGCAAGCAGACCAACAAATAAAATAGGTTCTTCCTCTCTTGACGCAGCAGTACCTGATGGGATGTTATCATCTCTAAATTGTTCTCAACCAAAAACTAAAGAGAGTGAGAACGATAAAGGAAAGGAACGAATTAGCGAACCTACTATCAATGCTTCAATTACATTGGAGATCGTCTACAACGAAATATTGGCTTTAAAAAATATGAATGCGTCTGCTTTATCGCAAATTGAATCCCTATTATTAGACAAAAGGGTATTAGAAGAAAAGGTCAATGTACTACAATTGGAAGTCAATCTTCTAAACCAACGGAATATTGATAAGTGCATTGAAATTGTTGGAGTTCCTGATCTCAAAAACAAAAACTCTCTAGACTGTGCTTGAAAAATTCTCACAGACGGCTTACACACAAACATTACGTAGGCGCAAATTGACGATTGCTATGTGAAGAGTATCAGTAATAACTACAGTGATCCATCCTCTAAGAAAGCAAAAACAGATATCCTATGTGTTAAATTTATTTCTAGTTTCGCTAAAAAATCAGTTTTGTTAAACAAAATTAAATTCAAAAGCAATTTACACTCAAAATTATTTAATCCAAATTCTAATAATAATATTTATATCAATGAATCTTTATCTGTTGAGACTAGAACTATACTGAAAGAAGCCAAAAAATGTAAAAAAGAAAAGCGTTTTTAATATGTTTGGGTTAGAAATGGGAAGGTCCTAATGCGCAAAACTGATAATAAGGCAATACTAATCAAAACTGTTGATGACCTATTGAACATTATTTGATTGCTGTAAATGGTGATCTTAAACTCAAATATCCTTACACCTTATCCTTCTTTTGCGCAATGTAAAAATGTTAATTTCTTTGATATTATCTCTAGCCCGAACAGTTTAAACACTTTAATCATTATTCATCAAAACATTAGAAGCTTCAGAAAAAATTTTGATGTATTAGTTCTCAATCTGGAATCTTTTGTTAATAAGCCTGATTTTATATTCTTAACGGAAACTTGGATTTACGATTATGAAGTATCTCCCTTCATAATTCCTGGATACAAACTTTATGCAAACTGTAATAATTGTTACTCATCTGGTAGAGTTGCTGTTTTCCTTAAAACTGAGCTGAATTGCGAATTTTGTTCGTTTAATTTTGCAAATGCTGATGTAATAAAAACTAGTTGTCTTATTAAGAATCACGCGTATATATTTTTCTGCATTGATAGGTTTCATAGTAATGCTAACTGCAATGAGTTTGCGGACTTAGATTCGCTTCTGTCAGGCGTTAAATGTGACAATATAGTTTTGTTGGGTCATATCAATCTTAATATTTTACAAAATTCTATAGCCGTGGATAGATATATGGTTCTGTTGTCTACTTATGGACTAGAATCGTGTATCGTGTGACTAGAACCTACTCGCATTGCGGAAAACTCTAAGACTTGTATTGATCACATTTTTGCTAAGTTGAATTGCAAAACTGCTAACTCTGTTTGTAGCACTATTGCAGTATCAATAGTTTGTAGCAATATCTCGGATGATTGCATGACTTGCTTAAGATTTGTAATTGGTAATAAGCAAGCTAAGTCTAACTCAAATCTCAAGATACTTCGCAAAAAAACTGATTTTGTTGTTCTAAATTATAAACTCTTTTTTGAGTTTTGGCATAGCGTATATTCTATTTCAAATCCTTCAGAAGCTTTTACAAATTTTTACGAAATACTACTGAATCATACAATTGCATAGACTAAATCAAGCATGCGACGCCTGAATACAAAACTAAAACCATGGATGTCTGATGCCCTTCTTAGAAAAATTAATTTAAAAAATAAATTATATAAAAAATGTAAGAAACACCCCAACAATCCCACTATTAATCAGCAGTACAAGGAACTAAGTAAAAAAATTATTGTGGATGTGAAAATATGTAAGGATAACTTTTATACCGATAAATTCAAAAAAATTTCTGGAGATGTGAAACAAGAATGGAAATGGGTTAACCATATCTTAAATAGGTCGCAGCGTAACGCGCAATTTCCCACTTCGATAAAAATAAATGACACACTTATTTCTGATGAGAAAGATATAGCTAATGTATTTAACAATTTCTTTGCGATAGTAGGCAGATCCACCGTCTCAGATTATGGTTTATACAATTCCTGCTGTAATTGTGCTGATAACGTCAGATCATCGTTCAGTAGCTTATTTTTCGAGCCTATATCGTCATTTGAAAACTACGAAATTATAATGTCTTTTAAGAATTCTGGTTCGTGCACAGATGAATTTTGTTCCAATAATTTTGTGAAAAAAATTGCTTTGAATATATCTGACGTTCCTTGTCACATATTTAATAATAGCATTTCATTTGGCATTTTTCCAGAGAAACTAAAAAAGGCTTTAGTTATTCCACTATACAAGAAAGGAGACTGTGGTGAATTAAATAACTATAGACCTATCTCTTTATTATCAGTCTTCTCCAAAATTCTTGAGAAAACTGTAAAAAGCCGTATGTTATAATTTTTAAATAAAAGTAAATTCTTTAGTGAGTCTCAGTTTGGTTTTAGACAAGGATTATCAACTGAAGTTGCAGTTTCTGCAGTTCTTCTGCAGTTTTGTTCTAGTGTCTACAGTAGTTTGAACAACAAAAACATTACAGCCACACTTTTTATAGACATTACTAAAGCATTTGATACTGTTTATCATGGTCTTCTACTTGATATTTTATACAAATGTGGATTTAGAGGCTCGTTGCATACCTGCTTTTCATTCTATCTTCATAACAGAGAGCAAAGGGTAAAATTGTACAATAGTATTAGTAATTTTATTACCGTGGACATTGGAGTCCCGCAAGGCTCGGTACTTGATCAAATTTTGTTTCTTATATATATTAATTCAATTTTTAGTTTGCCTTTCAAAAGTAAAGTTATAGCTTTTGCTGACGACTTCGCCTGTACTTATAATGCCCCGTCTGCTTTGTATCTTGTAGCTGATGTTAACTATGATCTGGCGTTATTGAGACAATGGTTCTTATCGCATAAACTTATTAGCAGTAAAACCAAAATAATGCATTTTTCTACATCCGGTAAAACATTTCATTTTTGCAATTTCATTTTCCACGGTGCCAATTGTACTAGATTCTTAATACACAAAGATATATGTATGTAATTCAGTTAAGGATGTTATTACGTACAATAATGAATTTAGTTGTGCCTCAACGTGTTTCACTGTCGAATCAGTGGATTCTTTTAAGTATTTAGGGTTGATCTTAGACTGGAAATTGAGATGGTTAGATCACACGATCGCTTTAAAAAAATATCATATAACAGCAACAAGACTTTGTTAAAATTTTCATGCTCATGGAAACTGTTAACTTATATTTATTATGGTATTTTTCATTCTAAATTACAATATGGCATAACTTGTTTGGGTGGTACGCATGCTTGCAAGATAAATCCGCTTCTTATAGCCCAAAAAAGTGCGATTCGTACAATTTGTAATAAACGACGTTGAGTTAGTAGCTTTCCGCTTTTCAAAAGTTTGAACATTCTCCCACTTAAAGGCCTATATTATTATAAAGTTTTAAGAGACTTTTTTAGGAGACCTGGTATCACCATTAGCGTTGCTAGTCATGATCTAAGAAGCAATCATATAAAGCTATCTGCAGTTCCTAACCATAATTCTACTCACTATTTAAATTTCTATTCATGTGTAGCTCCACGAATTTTTAATATGCTACCTTACAATATACGCATTATTCGTAATTTAAAAGAATTCCTCCAAGAAATAAAATCATGGATTTTTAACCATAACTTAATTGCATGCTATTAAAAGCTAAATTTATGTAAACTTTTTTCTATGTATTTTTATTACCGACCCCTCACAATTTAAACTATGTACTTGTATTTTAGTTGTAAGTTTATATGTATGATAGCTACTTCGGCACTTGTTTTATTTTTAAACAACGGAAATTTCGCCCAGTATAGCTAAGGTCCACCCTAATATCCCCCAGTAGTATTACCTTCCTAGGAAAACTCACCTTTGACATTCTCGGCAACCACTCAGAAATCAAACTTGACAGCCTACTTTTATTTTTAAATAGGATAAAGTGGATGTAGTCCTCTGACAGCGCAGCACACCTTCCTACTGGCTGTGCTTATTTAGTATTAATACGGCACACCTACGGCTGTGCTATTTAGCTCTAACTGACGAATTACCTAAACTGACTAGGACTCTCTCATTGAGTCCAAAAGATACGTTGATATACTCTTTTAGATTTGTTGTTGCCCATCGTTTCGTTTTTGGGTTGGATACTTCGAAGTTTCACCTTTAATATTTTTGATACAGACTAGAATCATGCATATTGTGCATACATACTATGTACGTTGCTTGACTAAACCCGTAAGGTCGTCGTTACGCTACCGTGCATTCTTGAGAAGTATGACTTCTTTTGGTTGTTTTGTGTGTAAATGAGATATTTTTTCGTTCTCAACACCACGCTCTTACACCAATCACGAAAAGTAGGTCTAGCGTACATCGTGTAGACCGAGTACACCGGTGTTGCTTAGTCTCCATCTTGACAAAAGTATTGAAAAGTTATGTGGAGTGGGTAAATTGAATGGACTGATAAATTTATGAATTACGCATGTTCAAGTAAATGAAAAGAAGCGCTGCTACCTTTGCGTTAAAACGTATGAACAGTAATTTGTATTTCCCATAAAAAAAAGAAATGGCAAATATTTTTGTCGAGTATTTTGTTTTGTCTTACAACATAGACATTATATAAATATTTCACCATAACCTGGAAATGAAAATTCGGTAAATTATAATGTGTTGAGACTAAAACTAACGGAAGTTTAAGGGCATTAAAATCGATACATGAACTTTACTTACATATCGGGGTGAAAATGGACAATGGACATTAACAACTCGATGTATCCATATTAATGTTGAAGTTAAGCTAGCCGAGAATGTGAAGTCCGCCCTAAATCTTTCCACTGAATGTTAACATAAGTAATTTAAGGTGATTAACTAATCTATATTCATATTGCTTTTGTTTCAGAGCTGTTGCTGCATATCTTAGGGCATTAAATCTTTCACCTAACAATGCTGTCGTGCACGGGAATTTAGCATGTGTTTATTATGAACAAGGACTAATTGATTTAGCAATTGATACGTATCGACGAGCAATTGAACTTCAACCTAATTTTCCAGATGCTTATTGCAATCTAGCTAATGCTTTGAAGGAAAAAGGACAGGTACGTTATACTATTAAAAAATCGGCAGCTCAAATCATGTTCACGCATGTCAAATTATGTTGTGCCTAATTAAGGTCAAACAGATATGAATATCCAATCCTATATTGTATTTATTAAACAAATTTTCTTATGCCGAAGTTTAGCCCTTTGGACTTGCATTTATTTAATACATATACACTGCCGTCATTAATTTTCCGGATAAACTATTTTTCCAGAATAATATAATAAATAATTTAAATCTCTGCTTTTTCATTTTAAAAATAAAAAAAAATTAATTTTTTTGTTTTTCAACAATATGTTTGCTTAAATAATTTATAATATTAGCTTTACTTAACGATGTCATTAAAATACCTATACATTTCTTTTTAACCTTTATGTCAACAGCAGAAAACTTATACGTATGTACGTCAGCAGCATACCCGGGTAGGCACATAAATTTTATATGGAAAATGTCATGGCGTTAGGACAAAAATATGAATATTTGAGACAATTGTTTTAATAAGCCTAACTTTTTATTGTCATTCTCTTGGAAAATATGTTTCTGTGAAAAAAGAAAATAGTTTATTTTAAGGTATAAAAAATGTTTTCCTTAGAAAACACTTTATAGTGGTGTTTTGCATGCAAAAAGGTTTGTTTAGAAACAAACAGTTTATAATTATGTGAAAAAGGTTTTGAAATACCTGGTTTTGTTTTTGGCAGCCGCAAGCTATATATGCTTGTGAATTTTGTCGTGGTTTACAGTCGTTATTTGTGACAAGCAGTGAAAGGCCATAAGCGTATATTTTACTCAGCGAAACAAAATTTACAAAACCAATAATGGCAGATGGTGAATGGCTAACTTCACGACAACTTAGTGCACTTAATTATAATGATAAAGAAGAATATATTCGTCAGAGACTGGAAGAGTTACGAAAATAGTGACGATGAATCAGAGTATCTGAACAGGTTGTGGACGATAACGAAGATGATGTATCTCCAGATAACTCCTATGTAGAACAAATCCAGTTACCAGAATACAACCCGGAAGACGAAAGTGATGAAGAACATGATGGTATACTTGATTTGAAACCTCGAAAAAGTATACTAGCAAAGATGGAACGATTTGGTTTGCTGCACTCACATCTGCAAACTGAGGACCAGTAAAATGCCAAAGCATCAGCAATAACAGACATTTTTTTATGCTAGCAGAGGCCAACGTTAATCACCTGAAATGTATCCATTCATACTAAAATAAGTTGTCAATTTCATAATTCAAGTACGTCGCTTATTATTTCATTAGCTTATAATGTAATTAATTATATCTATCATCATTATCATCTATCATCATACCACATATCTTAACGTCCGTCGAAAAATTTACGGGTACAAATAAAAAATTGTTTCCTTTGAGTTTTCGTTTGAGTCATATAAAGTGACTTTACTTTACAAAAAAAAAATTAAAATTGTACAAATTTTAAAAAGCTTACAATTTTTTTTTATACAAATTATTTCTTAGGGTAAATAAGTAAATAAATGACATACTTATTCTGCTATCCAACACTACCTATAAATAACTAAGGTAAATATAGAAGGTATGAGAATATACTCGTATATGTACTCTGTGGGCAAAAAATAGTAAGACTTTGTTCATAATTTTAAAATTCTTTATTTATTCTGCCAAATCTATTTCGTCCTCCTCAAAGTAATCCCCCCGGCCGTAATATACTTATGCCAACGTTTTTTCCAATCCTCGTAACAGTTGTTAAAGTCAATTTCCGGAATAGCCTTCAATGCGCGTAGCGATTCACGTTTAATGTCTTCAATTGACTCAAAACGGTTTCCCCGGAGCGGTCTCTTGAGTTTGCTGAACAGCCAGAAGTCACACGGAGCTAAATCAGGCGAATACGCCTGATTTTTGGCGAAAAACTCACGAAGAATCAATGCGGTATGCGACGGTGCATTATCGTGGTGCAAAAACCAAGAGTTGTCGGCCCATAATTCCGACATACAATTATCACCGAAGGCCTTTAGCAACATTCTGAACGTTTCAGCACCAGAAATTTCATTCCGCACACAAAATTTAATGGAACTTCTTTGTTGAATAATTTCACTCGCTGTAAAAATCGCCGAATGCACTTGTTGTACTTCAGAAAGACAAGCGTATACTAAACACTATTGATTATTTTCATGTAATATTTGGCACAGATGTCACTGACAGTCATATCAACGTAGAAAAAATATTTCGACGAATGGATTTCCGCGCGAAAACTCTTTTTTTGCCCACAGAAGTATATACATTTATTTATCTTGTCTTGGCTTTGATAAATTGACTTAAATTTATCATCCTTGTAACGAAGTTCCCCCGGTCGTCCGGGTTTATAGCTGGGGTAGTTTGCCAGCTGTTTGAGGTTCAATTACAGAAAGATTTGTTTGTTTGTTTCGGGACCTTGTCTTTATTGTGTCTTATTGAAGCGATACAATATTGGTGTTTGTTTTATCTATTTCATTTGTTAACCAGTCAGAGAGGTCCTACACACACACACTACACACTACACACTGACTCTGGTGTAACGCAAAGTGAACGTTGTCGCCTCGTAGTCTCAGTCCACGTCTTTGTACGACTCCGTGGCAACCCGTTCGGAAACCCGCAATGCCTTCAAAGCTGTCCGTTGACCCGCAGTGCCTTACTCAGGCGAAAGGTGTTTGTCGATTTGGGAAAACGACGATAACTAGATTCTGCGCTGACTTATTTGATTGATTGACAAGCCTGTCTGGAGACTCGTATGCCAGTAAGGCTGTCCGAAGACACGCAATGTTTTAAACCAACCAACTGGTTATCGCATTTAGAATAACATTACCCGAGATCAGGGGTTGGCGTTGGTTGAACCATTGTTTGATTGA
Source organism: Myopa tessellatipennis (assembly GCA_943737955.2). NCBI lineage: Eukaryota > Metazoa > Arthropoda > Insecta > Diptera > Conopidae > Myopa > Myopa tessellatipennis. The sequence continues at coordinate 19,672,540 of OX031315.1, forward strand.
TTGGCAAAGCTGTTCGGAGACCCATAATGCCAGCTAGACTGTCCGTAGACCCGAAATGCTCTCAATCAACCAATTGGTTATCTCGTGTAAAACTTTCTGTTGTGCAGAAATAAACCTCGCGTTGGGAATCTAAAACGAACTTTTGTACACTGTTGGTGTTATTTTGTCCGTTGTCTTTGGGTTACCTACCCAGGCTGCTAATTTCCATGACACGTCCGCCGATGTTGATCGCGCCACTCCAACTGGACTCATTGCTTTCTGCTGACTTCAGTGACGGCTCTGTTTCATGTGTTCACTCGTTGAGGTTCAATTTCTCTTGCTTGTTATGGGTATACTCACTTTGTCACGAAATGTGTAACATATAGAAATAGGGAAGATAGATATAGAAAAGTATACAGGGTGTTTCGCATAAGAGTGGACAGAAGATCAGGGTGTGTAGGTTGGGTCGAGACAAGAAAAAAATCGTATGGGAGGGGGTCAATTTCCCCCCGTTTAGACGGGAGGGTCCATTTTATAAAAATCCGACTTAACATCGGAAAAAAAAATATTAAAAAATAATGGTTAGATCCAGATAACTTTTGCTTGCTGATTTTCAAAGCCAAATATTCGTTTCTTAATATCCTTTTTAAATTAGGTTCCTATGTCAAACAGTTTTTGAGAAAATAAGTGTCAAAGTTAAAATTTGGAAAAAAAATTCCAGAAAAAAATTTTTGGTCGCCATTTTTTTTAGAAATTACGGTATTAAGTATAAATTTTTTTTCCGACCATAAAATTCTCTGATCTTTCGTTGTATTGCAGAGAGAAAATGTTGCCATGTGTACAAAATTTGAAGCATTTTTGTAAGTAATTTCTAGAAACGCAAAGATTTCGGGTAGAATTTAGTGCAAAAGCATGTCGGCAACACTATACACATACAAATTCGGCACATACAATTCGAAAACTTGCAAAACACAAAGAATTTTACACTAGGCGATAGCCTTCTTGCTTTCGCTTGGTTTCTCGACTTTTTTCCTGGAAACTGCCGATCCATTATACCACACGTAGCTGATAAAATCTGCAAAACATGCAAAAATATCAACAACAAGCATTTTTTGCGTTTAGTGGATTTTACTCGAGTTTTGTTATGCTCAGTTGTCAAACAAGCGAAAAATGACGAAAAGCACAAACCAAAACTCATGAAAAACATATGTTTCGTTTTCGTTTACGTCTTGAAACTATTTACATTATAAGGCTGTAAATGTGATTAAAAGGTAGTTTTCCTTATAACCACATATTTCTTCTAGTTTCAGTTTGTATTTCGCCCTATAATGTTATTGTTCTGCAATGAAAAATCTAAAGCCAACACCATTACATGTATTTTTTTGACATTGTCCTCTGTAACCGCATCGGAGGGCCTGCCGCTGCGGACTTGATCGGTAGTGGAGTTGCGGCCACCACGAAACTCTCGAAACCAATATTTGACTATGTAATCTGACGGAGCATTAGCCCATAATATTTAGTTTTCGTTTGCTTCCTTCGCCGTTTTCCCTTTCATTAATAATTTCCCTTTTCTCCATTTTTCAAGAAACACAAAAGTTGCTTACTTCAAACGACTACAACAAATAAACTAATCGATGAATTTGGCTGAAATTTTAACAGCAGACGTTTGACAGATCGCAATTTCTAAAAAAAAAGTAATATCAATCCTCCCTCGTATGTAGGTAAAATTTGATGATCAAATTTGATCCTCACATTCCCCTCTTACTTCCCGGGGCGATGAGAAACAAATACCTTTCCGTATTTGTTGACATCGATTCTCCATCTAAGTCCTTGGATTACCTGACAGAACCGCATTTGGACACCACACCTGCGATCTTGAAGTCGTCGGTCTATTTCTAATTTTAATTCCTCGGGCCAGTACTCTGGTGGGACCAGTTTGTTTTTGGCATCTGGCACTTTTGTGCCTGGATTATCGTGCAGGTCACCAACGGTATCCAAGCTGCTGGTTGGTAGTAAGGGACGATCTTCAGTGAGTTTATTCACCATTGCAATGTTGGGTTGTTCTTCATCTTGGGCGCCGCAAGTAGGTGGTGAAAGTTGTGGCCAACATTGTTCATTAGTCTCGTCGCTGAAGCATGCCAAGCTGGAAGACATTAAGGTATCATCGTTGAACTGTCGGGAACATATAATCTCCTCGATTATATTATTGATAGCATGTGGTACTGTTGAACTGGATGATGTGTGGTTTCAGAGATCGAGGTCATCGATGTACTCATGGTAGGTTGTGGGTGTCTTATAACTGCGTGGATCGGTGTTCTAGGGCTGGTTATTTGGTTGTTCGGGAACGGTATGATTGCAAAAGGTATGGTTTTTTTCTATTGTAGGGGGGTGAAGTGTGGGCAATGGTGTTCCTTCTCAATACCGACCATACGTCGAATTAGCTCTGCTACCATCACTCGCTTTCCCTTTGCCTCCGAAAGTTATAGTGATAATCTCGTTGTGGCTCGCGTAGAAATTTGACAGCAAACTGCAACAAGAAAGCTCCACAGTCATCGAAGTTATCCTGCTGCGGTACTTCCACCAATAGAAGCGGCATTGTGGATTCGTCGCATTTAACGTTAGACTCTGGGTACGTGTTGCGGGCTACGATTCGGAGGTATTGTCTCAAGATGGGCCTTACTATGGCTCTGGTGTTATCCGTTAGGGAATCAAATAGCAAAATCTCTCCAGCAATGGTTGACTGATCACCATGTTTTCGGCGGATCACGGCTAGGAACCAGTGGTGATTGTCGACAATAGGGACGAATATGTATGTTTTGGCTAACATATTGACGTTTCTGGTCCTACGTAGTATCCGATCGTGATGGTCTTCCAATGCCAGATTTGATCCTTGTCTGGACAGCTGCGAATAGAACTGGGCGCTGAAGATGTGTGTGTGGCCCTGGACCTCCTTCGTCTCTTGTCGGATTAGCCAGGACAAAAAGAAGTCCACTAGTTTGTCGTTTAACCATGGTCCGATGGCAAAGCGTGCGTAGTCCTCCGCATATATGGCGACGCCACCTCTGTCCGGCGGATAAACCACGAGTGGGGTGCTGATCGCATCTTCATCGTCGTTACTGAGCATAATTATGCTCGCACACTCACCCTTTATTTCGTCGTTCATGATTCCGTGTTGTTGCGTTTCCAGAGAAATTTCCTTAATCATTGTTTGTATTCTACGAATTTTGGCCGCCGGCCAACTTGACTTTGGTGTGTTGGTCTTCATGCTGGCTAATTTGGGCTTATCTTTTCTAGGAAGTGGCTTTTTATAAGCTTTGTTTGAATAAGATTTTCGAGATGTTCCTTCCTCGACGGTGCGTGTGTGACTGATCTCGTCTCTGTCGACGACTATTTCTGAAAGTGCAGGCTTGATTTCGTTGATGTGAGCAGTGCGAATCCGCGTTTCTCCTTCCTTCTGTAGCAGCACTATGACGTGATTTAAATGAATTGATCCTATATGGTCCATCATATTTGGGAGGCAGCTTAGCGGCAAAATTATCAACGGCCTTGGACAAGTGGTGTTGTTTCATATAAACCATTTGACCAATTTCCGGGGTCCATCGGCGATGGCGTAGGTTATAGTAGCGGGACTGGTCCTGCGCGGCTCTCTCCAATTTCCTACGTACTATGTCGAAGATTTCTTTTAACCGTTTTTCGCGATCGTTGGGGTTTGAGTTTTCTGGCCTGTTCCAAAGGTCTGCTCGTCGTACAATGTGTTCGGTAGTCGTAAATTTTTTCCTTGTTTGAGATAGGCGGGACTGTACCCTGTAACGTCGGATGTAGCGGAGTTCATAGCTAATGTTAATTCGGGCAGTAGTTTATCCCAATCTTTCTGGTTTTCTCCTGTAAATTGTGCCATCATTGTCTTCAATGTCCGGTTTGCTCTTTCCGTGGGATTACCCTGCGGGCTATATGGAGCCGTAAACTGTTGTTTCGCGCCGAATTCTTGCAGGAACTTTTTGAATTTCTTGCTGGTAAACTGGGAGTCATTGTAGGTGATCAATATACCGAAGAGAGCTAGAATGCGCTCACGGAAGCCCTGGAGTAGTTTTTCACTTGTTGCAGCCCGGAGGGGAATGACTTCTACCCACTTTGAAAATTTATCTAGGAAAACTAAGATCATCGTATTTCCTTGCTTGGATCGTGGAAGTGGGCCTACGAAATCTGCACTGATAATGGACCATGGCTCGTCTGCGATCTTTGACAACATTTGTTCTGCCGGTGCTTGTTGGCTGGTTTGAAATTGTTGACATGACTCACAACGTTGCACATATTTTCTTGCGTCTTGTAGCATTCCTAGCCAATAGTAGTTGCCTGTTATTCTGGCGATTGTTTTCCGTATTCCAAGTTGATCTGCTGTCGGGTTGTCATGGCACTCATTCAGAACTGTATTTCGCAGAGTTGATGGTACGCAAAGCTTCCATGGCGTACGATCTTCGTCGTCCACCTGTGATGGAATGTGCCGGTAGAGCTGACCTTCTTCTCCGACTAAGTTTGGGAATTTTGTCGGGTTTTCTCTTATCTCGGCTGTTTTCTTTTGCCACCAGGGGCACGTATCTGCTGCGGTTTCCACTGAGGCTTTGAATAGGTTCTCCTGTGTTGTCGAGAGAGAGCATCCGCTACGACATTTAGTTTACCCCGGCGGTACTGTATATCAAATTTGTGTTGTTGAAGCTCGAGTGCCCATCTGGAAATCCGTCCGGATGGGCTCTGAATGGAGTTAAGGGCCAGATGATCTGTGATTACTATTGTTGTATCTGGTTCCTCCAGTAGGACACCAGAACAAACTTAATGTCGTACATCCTTCCTTGAAAGGATCACTGACAGTGTTTCTAATAATAGGGGTTGTTGTCGTTGATCCTTCGACGCGAACGACCACGGACAATTGTGCCACGGGCAAGGATTTGCCGTCTTAGTGGACTTACCGTTGGGATCCGGCAACCTGCCGTAGTGGATCCCTTCGCCTAATTACCACGGGCACCAGGGTGCCGCCTTTGTGGTCCTTTAACCTGTCGGGCAATACTGCCGTCTTTCGACAGGTGCTGAAATAAGATCCTGGGTTAATTTTTCTTACGTTTATTATTTACGGGGGGCGTCCTCCTCTTTTGCTCGACTCCTCTCTTACTTGACAATAATTTACTTGACTTAATCTGTGCCTTGCTAACTGCTTAGATCCGACACTTCACAACAACTCCCCTCTTTCAATCCGAAAGCTGGGTTTATATCTCTTCTGAGATTCGTTGTTGGCCAGAATCATTTCCGCGTCGTTTTTGCAATTATCTCAAGAATTATTTTTGACGCTCATTGCATATTTTGGAATGCGATCAAGTTCGCGCGCTATTCCACTTATCGAAATGCGATCAAGTTCGGCTTTTATCTGGGCCACAGTGGTGTTTGATTCACTTGTACTTTCGAGCTTCACAATTAAAGTGCAGCCTAGAAGTATGTGTTACCACAAGTATGTGTTACTACTGGGCCGAAAGGTATGTGGTGATAACAACGTTAAACGTTGTTATTACCAAAGCAATGATTCTGACCTACAACATCCCTCCACCCTCGGGGAAGAAAAATTTAGTATCGTAAAACGATATTAAATTTTTCTTGTACATTTATATTTTGTTGAATTATGGGTGGCGTATGCTTATTATGGCTTTACATAGTGTATACTTATGTATGTTTGTGTTTTTCTTTCTTTGTGAATATCTTATGTGACATGTCAATAATGATTAATTATTAGCAATAATTACAATAATTATAATACAACTACTTATAACAATAATTACAATAAAAACAATTACAATAATAATATAATAATACTAATGGTAGCTGCACTTCTTCGGCGTCGTCTGTGTGTAGGCTGATGATGATTTGATGTTGGTGTTGATCTTGAAGTTGATATAGCGGTTGATGTTACTGTTGATGTAACTGTTGATGTTACTGTTGATGTTGCCGTTGACGTACACCCCGCTGTATTAAAGTCTTCTTTCTCGATTTGTTGTGGGAATGCTGCTGCTGGGTAGCTGGCTTAGTGATTTCCGTGTTATAGTTGCTGCGATTGAAACAGTCGCTGTTAGTTTCTTGTGTCAATTGTTCATCGCATGTTGTTGTTCGTAGCATGGGGTTGAAGGTGCGATTCTCGCTCGAATATTTGCTTGCAGAGTACGCAAGCGCTGGTATTCCTGCTTCACTTGTAGTTGCGTCGCATTTCTTACATCGCTGCTAATTTATGTATTTCCCACTTCATACTTCTGTGGCTACTGCTTTTGTAAGATGAATGGGCCGTAGTAGATTGGGCTGGTAGACCTGTGACTGCTTTACGTTCGTCACCGTTGCCGCCACTCTACGATGCATCCACTGATGTCGTCTTAAATTGTTGGCTTCAAGCAATCATGATTGACTATGATTTCACTGCTGAGCGACAACTGAGTTGTATTCATCGATGAATTGCTAACTTTCTTCGCGGTACTTTATATGTACCACCTACTATCATGCAGTAGTTTTCCGTTTCAACTATTGATGCTGTTAGCCCCCTTTGATGCTTTCCATCCTATTTTTGTTTGTGATGGTTGCCGTTTTGGTTGCTATCGCTAAGATGATCAGCTGTTGCAGCTAATATATATAATGTGCTGCTACCCTTCCCCCTGGGTGCTATTCGTCGCCCTGGTGTCAAGTGTTGTGTTGTCGTACTTTTGCTGTCGTGATGGGTGTACATCCGCACTCCGGACAGATTCTCTGCATGCTGGATTCTTCTTGTATATACGTTATTATGTTGAACTATTTAATTTTATATACATATATTTCTTTTTCCAATCTAGTTTTATGCTATTTACAATTTGTCTACAATTAGTAAGATTTAAATCATTTTTGAGACGTATTTTAATTTTAATTAGAAATATTTTATCTTTATCAAATTTTATTACATAATTTCTAGTAAGATATTCAATTCAATACAAATTTTAATTCTTACTGCAAATATCGACGTTATTTTAGTTGGCTATAATTCGTTAGGTTATTCATTATAAATGTTAAGTTTGAAATTATTTAAAATGTTCGTACAAGTATTTAGATATTTTTCCTTTTACTTTACTATGTACGATGTTATATCTATTTTTTTTTCGTATCTTTATTATAATTATATTCTTTCTTTCCTTTTAATTTTCTTATTTCGTTTCATTACTAGTTTTATTCTTAGTTTTTATTACTAGTTTCTTAGTTCTATGCATAAGAATGACATGTAGTGTAGTAACACGTGTTTTAACATGTAACCTGTTTTTAAAAAAAAAAATATTTTTTTTCCCTCTCTTATTTCTTTAATATATTTTTGTTTTTGTTTCGGATATTTCGAAGTTATTCCTTATTGTTTTTTGTTGTTGTAACTGACGCTGCATTGTGCTCGCGTTGTATTGTTCTACTTCTACACCTGCATTGCTTACGTTATTCGCTCATTTTGCATTTTGCATTTAGTTAATTTAATTGACTTATTTACAGTATATATATTATGTTTCCCATTATATTAATTTTGTAATGTGTAATGTCTTCTATTGCATGTCTCTTATCTTGTCTCCTAATTTCATGATCTTATGTACATCTCTTAATGTCTAACGATATAGGTGCGTATATGTATATAGTGTAGGTGTGTATGTAATATGCATGAACTACTTCTTCAGGCATATGTTTACATGTGCATTTATTAATATGATAATTGCAAATGCAAATTGGCTGTGTTCTTAAAACGGAACAGCTACTTTACATAAATCGTTTACTATTAATCAAAATTAATACAAACTAAAAAGTTCAATTAAAAAAAAAATTATTCAAATATTAACAACGAGTTTACTTTATAATGAGTTTTCTTTTCTTATATTTTTACGCTTAAATAAACAAGTTGTTGCTTATTTAAACGCTATTCTGATTTTCTTTTTATTTTCTTGTTGAATTTTTCTTAATTTCCTGTCCTAAATACAAATTTTAAATTTCGCTAATACTTGTGATTTTACGTTCCTTGCAAGTGCTTTTATATCTGTAATATATCCTGCTATATCAAGACTAATGCTCCCTGCTTTGTACCGTGGAATATTGAGACACATTGTTTTTATAATCGAAGTGCATGCTAACTGTGTAATTAGCAAGGTGATTAGTAAAACTCTGTATTTATCTTATTTTTGGAAGAATTATCTATTAGTTTTATTGCATTCTGTTGTTAATGTCATATTGTATCTCTATCTTATTTATAGTTTATAACCCATTCATATCTATTTATTCTATCCTATTATATATTACCTGATTTTGTCCTACTCCTAATAACGTGACTATTGTAAATAACTTAATTTAACGTTCTCCTAAACCTATTTTCTTATTTGCTATTATATACTTTAAGTAAGTTATTGTGGAATGATTTTTCCCTTCCCTTAATATTTAAAACTGTAGTAATTGGACTTTTAATTCCTACTACTTTATATGGCCCTATCCATATGGGAGAAAACTTATTTTTCCTAGTTTGATTCTTAATTAATACACTATCTCCTACTTTAAATTCTACTAAATTTAGTTTGCTGTCGTACTGCCTTTTAGCTATCTCTTTTGCTGACTCCTGATTCTTTCTTACGATTTCGTGAGCCCTTTGTATTTGGAATTTTAGAACCTTATTTGGATCTTCGGCATTATATACCGGACTACACTTTCGTTTTAAGTTAGTCGGCATTTCGGTATCGAATCCAAATAAAGTACGGAATGGCGTTTGCTTCGTCATAATGTGGGGTGTGTGGTTATGAACATGCATAGCTGCAGTTAACCATTGATCCCAATTCGACCCGTCTTCTTTAGCAAAGCTACGTAAATAGTCCGCTAAAGGTCTGTGGCTTCTTTCTAATGAGCCATTCGCCTGCGGATGGTAAGGCGTTATGTGTAATTTTTTTATGCCTAATAATTTGCATGTATCTGAGAACAATTTCGAAATGAAATTAGTTCCGTTGTCTGTAATTAGAATTCTAGGAATTCCGTAACGCGTAATTACTTCGTCATAAAACGCTCTGGCAACAGTACTTGCTTCCGCGTCTGGGATAGCTGTACATGCCATAAATTTCGAAAAATTGTCTTGGAACGTTAAAATATATTTGTTTCCGGACACAGTTTCTGGTAGAATACCTACTATGTCCATGTAAACTTTGTCGAATGGCCGCATCGGTGTATCCGTTAGCACCATGGGCATTTTTGTCAGTTTTGAGCTTTTGTTAGCTTGGCATTGAGGACAGTTTTTTACATAATCCTTGATTTGCCTTTGCATTCCTGGCCATCTATATTGTTGCCTAATTCTTAAATATGTTTTCACTGCACCCTGGTGTCCTCCCAGTGGTGAATTGTGAATGTCCCTTATAACTGTCTCTATTTGTTTTGGGTCTTCTAATGGAATTGTGTTTTCATTTTGTGTTATGCCCGGAGTGTCAGGTTCTACAGGCGTCTGACTTGTCCCTGTTTTATCACTACTCCCTTGGGTCTTCCTTTCTTTTGCTTTAGAGCGGGTCTGGACCGCTGTTACTGTATTCCGATTTTGAGGAATTCTACTCAATGCGTCTGCGTTTAAATTTTTCTTGCCTGGCTTATATATGATTTCGAAATCATACTCTGACAACTTGTGTCTGAATCTTGCCAGTCTTGAAGTCTGATCTTTTAAATTGGCTATTCCCTTTAACGGCTGATGATCAGTAAAAATTTTAAAATGTCTCCCTAGGAGATATGCTCTGAAGTTTTTTGTTGCCCAAACAATGGCTAAGAACTCCTTTTCTATAGTTGAGTAACGCTTTTCTGCGTCATTCAAGGCTCTGCTCGCAAAGGCTATCGGCCTATCTTCGCGTATTTTACCTTGGGAAAGTACTGCGCCTAACGCTTCGTTACTTGCATCAGTAGTTAGTATGAATTCTTTTTCGAAATCCGGATATGCCAAAACCGGTGGTGTTATTATTGCTTTCTTCAATGCTTCGAACGCTGTCTGGCATTCTTGTGTCCAATTGAACTTAGCGTATTTCCTTAGTAGTTTATTAATAGGTAGAGCTATCTTTGCTGTACCCGGAATGAATTTTCTATAATAATTTACTAGTCCTAAATATGCCTGTACTTCCTTCCTATTTTTAGGCGGCGGAATGCTCTTAACGCATTCCACTTTGCTGGGGTCAGGGAGTGCGCCCTGATCTGTGCATTTATGTCCTAAATAAACAATTTCTCTTCTTAGAAATCTGCATTTTTCTGTATTCAGTTTTAAATTATGTTCGCGTAATTTCTGTAATAGTGCACGTAACCTTTGCTCGTGTTGTTTTAGATTTCTACCATATATAACTATGTCGTCTAAATAAACAAAACAGTCTATTTCTTGTAGACCTGTTAGGATATGATTCATTATCCTTTGAAATGTTGCTGGGGCACCTGTTAGCCCAAATGCCATTCGATTGAATTCGAAATGTCCTAGTCCTGTACTAAATGCTGTTTTTTCCTTGTCCCTTTCATCGACTAAAACTTGGTGATATCCACTTGCCAAATCTAGCGTTGTAAAATATCTGCTATGGCCTAATTGCTCTAAACTTTCGTCAATACGTGGAATTGGAAAAACTTGTTTAATCGTAGCTTCGTTTAATTTTCTGTAATCTATCACCAGTCTCCATTTTTTCTCCCCGTCCTTGCCGCTCTTCTTGGGCACTAGAAGTAACGGTGAGTTCCACGGTGATGTGCTATGTTCGATTATGCCATCATCTAAAAGTTTGTTTACTTGTTTGTTTATTTCTTCCCTATGTATCTGTGGTAACCTATACTGTTTTCTATTTATTGGCGGCTGATCTGCGCCTGTTGGAA